>CM077674.1:25051881-26441048 GCA_039707655.1 Elymus sibiricus | reverse complement strand
CTGAAGAATAATCTCTCTGTTCCACGGATGCTCGAATTCAAATACCTTGGTGAGGCAGAAATCATCCAGATCCTGAAGCAATTGATTGAAACAGCCAAGATTGCGCATTGCAGGGATGTTCAGATATTCGTGAGGAAATATCTTTCTGCACTCATAGAGGACCCGAGAGTAATATATGGCCTGTTCCTTAGTCCAGAAGCGAGGCGATTCCGAAGTGCGCGGCCCTTCATACGGACTAGCTTGAAAGAATTTGGGGTGCGCATTCCGATTGAAAAGAGGACCTTTCGCGCCTGCTCCTGACGAGAACAAAGGCAGTTCTTCACGAGGGTATGGATATTTGAGTTCTTCCTCAGGAGAGAGAAATTCAACGCCATATACAACTGAGTCAGTACGGCGAGCAGAGACAGATTTCCTTTCAGAAGGACCGGTATCTGGAATTCGTGGCACTGTGTCGATACTTAACTTGAGTGGAGATGGAGCAGGTGTTACAACAGTGGGTGCTGCAGAGGCAGTGGGCAGCAGGGCAGGTTCATCCACTTTGGGCAGCCGAATCATGCACTGGAGGTGGTTGAGGTTGTTCCACTGGAATCTGTTGTTGCTCGATGGTAGGAGAAGCCGAGACTTTTGGAGCTTCATGAGCCGGAGAAGCTTGGGGCTCGGAGCGAGGAATTTCACATTCCTCAGAAACAGTTCTTTGCGATGGAATATCAGCTCGAGCAGGGGATGCCACAGGCACTGACTCAGTTGGCCTTGGCGAGGGAGGAGCATCCGAGTCCTTTACTGGGGGGTTCGAAGGAATAGCTGGCTCAGGAGATTTTTCTTTCTGAGGCTGAGCAATTTGGCGAACAGGCGAGTTTTCCTTTGGAGCAGGAGGTATATTTTTCTTTGCAATTCTCTTTCGTTGCTTCTTCTTTTGCTGAGCAACTTGATCAATGGGGCCTTTGACCAGATCATTGTAGCGCATGACTTTTGCTTGATGTTCATCACAGATCTTGCGAACAATTTCGTCTAGATCCGTGTGAATGCGCAACCTTCTGTGACGCAGGAGAGTCATGGCTCGGTTGACATCCTTGTAAGAATCTTCGAGCGCTTTGATGACAAATTTGGAAGAAGCAGTTTTCATTCGACCATCAAGGTCAATTAGTTCGGCAGAGAGAGAGTTGATCTCAACTGCATCTTCTCTCAGTTCTTGACCTACGGAAGTGGCTTGTGTAATAACTTCAGCAGGGATAGGCAGAGATGCCACTTCACCATCGAATGGATTGTCCACAAATTTATCAAGCTGCTCCATGATGAATATGTGATCATAGTAGTGAGGAGCATCAGACTTGGCAATAGGAGCAGTCTGCACCGGAACTTGCTCGGAAGGAGGTTTAGAAGCCAACGGCTGTGTCAGGGTAGGCGCAAACTTAGCAGCCTTCTCCGTCGGAGCAGTAGTTTGTGGAGCATTTTTCTCGGTAGGTGCCTTGATTTTCTTCAAGTCAGGCTTGGGAATACTTTCGCCTGGCATTGCAGAACTCACAGGAGTGTCAACTACCAAATCCTTCAAATTGATAGCATCTAGATGAGGAGTTGTGTTCACATGCTGTTTCATAGTGACAGTGGTAGCAGGAGTTTTTCTAGCAGTGATCTTCTTCGGTGGTGCCTCTGGAACCATATGAACCCGAAGATCAAGCAGCACAGTTGAAGTGGTAATATTCACTTCCTCGCTGAGAGTAGCAGCAACTTCTTCCTTGGTGAGCGGAGGGTCATCATCCGAAGATTCATTCATGTTAAATTCATCAGCTGGTTCAGCCTTTTTCGTCTTTGGTGCACTCTTTCTCTTTGCAGCAGCGCTGGGATCATGCTTTCGTTTAGAATGACCTTCAGATTTTCCTTCGGCCTTTTTCTTCTCGACATCACCTTTGAGAAGGCGAAGGTTTTCCTCTTCACGAGCCTTTTGCTTTTCAGCCCTCTGAGCTCGCTTGATGGCATTGCGCTGACGCTTGGAAAGCTCATCAGGATAAGATTCGGGTGTACGAAGGGAGGACTCATGAGCATTTGGTGGAGGAGGTCGTCTCTCTTGGGGACCATTTGGTTTTATGAGAGAAATTTCCCGGCAGTCACCCCATGGTGGATGAAATGCAAAGTTTTGAGCAAACCGAGGATGAACAAATTCATAGTAGAACCATTTGCGTACCCAGTGACGTCGAATCCATTGTTGACGTGTATCTCTCTGGTGTTTGGTTCTCCTGGAACAGTATCGTATCGATCATGAGAGATATACTCAGCTGTGTTTGTGTATGCCTGTCTGCCACCCTTCTTCTTCTTCGGAGCATTTTGTTCTTGCTCACTAGCATATTGCTCGGTCCTTTTTCGCTTGCTGGTTGATGGGCCTATAGTTGGGCCCTTGGCATTCGGAGCTTTGGATTCATCTGCTGTACCCAGAACAACATCATCTCTGTCGGCCAGGCTCACTGGTTGAGCTGAATCCTCAACTGACTGCATTTTCCAGTGAATAAAGATAGATGCGAGGGAAAATGGGGACAGGGCTATGAATGCACACAGCGAAGATTTTGAAAAAGAAATTGTTTTGATGAAGTAGATGCAGACTTTGAGAAATGTTTCGGATGAAAGAAATGTGTAGAATGAACTAGTAGGTTCGAAGAATATACTAGTTAACGTACTAAGCATTCCGTTCGTATCAGACTCAACACAAACCCTAGATCTGAAATTTTTCGGATGCGAGGGACTACTACAAACCACATACGCACAAGTTACCTATCAGTAAAGATCTGGGAAATGCGGTAAAAATAGGCAATTTCTACCGCGGACGAACTCCAACAGGATGAATGGAAGAACGAGTTCGCACTACACATACCCTAACTCGGTGATGTGCAGCGACTACGGCGGCGCGGGGATGGAGATGATCCGCGGTGGCGAGGAATAACTCCGGCGACCTCTTTCCGGCAGCAAAGTGACGAAGATGATCGGTGTCGTCGAGCTCGAGGTGGAGCAGTGCGGTAGGGCTTTGGAAGGTGACGATGGCGGAGATGCGAAGTGAATCGAGGGATGGTGGCGGCACAGTATATATATGCGAGGAGGAAATAACCGCACCCGATGAATCTGATCGGACGGCCACAGTCAGAGGACTATTGCGATTCAACGGACCAGATAAACTGGCAGTTGATGAAGAGCACGTGGCAACCGTCACCAAAGAATGTGGTCCAGACTTGGGCGGGAAACCCCAAATTTTGGACACCTTTCGCCAAAACAGATTAAGTTCAGACCAAACCTTTAACGTGGTCAAGGACACCAGATAAAGTTTCGTTTCCAGATGAATTTTGTGCATTCATAACGGAACAGCATAGACTAGAAGAGATAGAATAGAGGGAAAATGGGGTCCTAGGTATTTCACTCAGACGAAGAAACACAAACACCCGAGAGAGAAGCTATGAGTGAAATACATTCGGACTAACACAATGCAACTCAACGAAGAGAAATTGTGGTGGCGCTACCCGCCGTATAAGAACTGTATGACCCCGAGCATCGCACAATTATCGTGGCACCCGGTTAGTCTAGTTCTTCATTAATGTATTCACTCTCAAAAAGAGAATTTCACTTCGTCGAAATTTTCAAACTCTTCGAGTGTTATGCACCCTGATACGTCCATTTTGCATCATGTTTTACTACTGTTATTTATAGTGTTTTTAATCAATATAACACTTTGTGGAGCTATTCTAATGCCTTTTCTCTCTAAATATGCAAGATTCACACAAGGAGGGAGAATACCGGCAGCTGGAATTCTGGACCTGAAAAAGCTCTGTCAAGATACCTATTCTGCACAACTCCAAATGAGCTGAAATTTTCTGGAGAATTATTTTGGAATATATAAAAAATATTGGAAGCAAAAAGTACCAGAGGGGGCCACCCAGGTGCCCACGAGGCACCAGGGCGCGCCACCCCCCCAGGCGCGCCCTGGTACCTCGTGGGGACCCTGGCCCACTTCTGGCCCCCATTTTCTGGTATATAAGGGCATTTAAGCTAAAAAAATATAGAGAAGACTTTCTAGACGGTGCACCGCCGTCTCGATACGGAACTTGGGCAGGAGCACTTTTGCTCTCCGGCGGAGAGATTCTGCCAGGGATACTTCCCTCCGGGAGGGGGAAATCGTCGCCATCGACACCACCAGCGACCCTCTCATCGTGGGAGGGCTAATCTTCATCAACATCTTCACCAGCACCATCTCATCTCAAACCCTAGTTCATCTCTTGTATTCAATCTTTGTCTCAAAACCTCAGATTGGTACCTGTGGGTTGCTAGTAGTGTTGATTACATCTTGTAGTTGATGCTTGTTGGTTTACTTGGTGGAAGATTATATGTTCAGATCTATTATGCAATTCAATACCCTACTGGACATGAACATGTTGATGATGTGTGAGTAGTTACTTTTGTTCTTGAGGACATGGGAGAAGTCTTGTCATAAGTAATCATGTGAATTTGGTATTCGTTCGATATTTTGATGATGTGTATGTTGTGATTCTCTTAGTGGTGTCATGTGAACGTCGACTACATGACACTTCACCAACTTTGGGCGTAAGGGAATGCATTGTGGAGTAGTAATTAGATGATGGGTTGCTAGAGTGACAGAAGCTTAAACCCTAGTTTATGCGCTATTCCGTAAGGGGCTGATTTGGATCCACATGTTTAATGCTATGGTTAGAGTAATCTTAATTCTTCTTTCGTAGTTGCGGATGCTTGCGAGAGGTGGTAACCATAAGTGGGAGGTTTGTCCAAGTAAGGGCAGCACCCAAGCACCGGTCCACCCACATATCAAATTATCAAAGTAGCGAACGCGAATCAAACTAACATGGTGAAAGTGACTAGATGAAATTCCCATGTGTCCTCGAGAACGCTTTACTTATTATAAGAGATCATTCCGGCCTGTCCTTTGCTACAAAAAGGATTTGGCTATATTGTTGCACTCTTTGTTACTATTGTTACTTGTCACTTGTTACAAATTATCTTGCTATCAAACTACCTATTACCGATAATTTCAGTGCTTGCAGAAAACACCTTGCTGAAAACCGCTTGTCATTTCCTTCTGCTTCTCGTTGGGTTCGACACTCTTACTTATCGAAAGGACTACGATTGATCCCCTATACTTGTGGGTCATCAAGATTCTTTTCTGGCGCCGTTGCCGGGGAGTGAAGCGCCTTTGGTAAGTGGAATTTGGTAAGGAAACATTTATATTACGTGCTGAAATTTACTATCACTTGTCACTATGGAAAGTAATCCTTTGAGGGGTTTGTTCGGGGTATCTTCACCTCGACCGGAAACACAAATAGTTGCTCCTCAACCTACTGCACCTATTGAAATAGATATTGCATATGAAATTCCTCCGGGCATGTTAGAAAAACTGCTAGATAATCCTTATGCAGGAGATGGAACGGTACATCCTGATATGCACTTGATTTATGTGGAAGAAATTTGTGGATTGTTTAAGCTTGCAGGTATAACCGGAGATGGAGTTAAGAAGAAAGTTTTCCCATTGATGATACTGATACATGGGATTGGAACCGCCTGAAACTAGAATTCCATCAGAAATTTTATCCTATGCATTTGGTTCATCGTGATTGGAAATATATATATAACTTTTGGCCTCGTGAAGGAGAAAGCATCGCTCAAGCTTGGGGGAGGCTTAAGTATATATTGCATACATGCCCCAATCATGACCTCTCAAGAAAAATTATCTTAGAAAATTTTTATGCTCGGCTTTCTCATGATAATCAAACTATGCTCGACTCTTCTTCGACTGGCTCCTTTATGAAGAAAACTATTGAATTCAGATGGGATCTTCTGGAAAGAATTAAATGCAACTCTAAAAATTGGGAACTCGACAAAGGTAATGAGTCAGGTATAATACTTGAGTTCGATTGTGTTAAATCTTTTATGGCCACTGATGCTTTTCATAAGTTTAGCACTAAATATGGACTTGACTCTGAGATAGTAGCCTCCTTTTGTGAATCCTTTGCTACTCATGTTGATCTCCCTAAGGATAAGTGGTTTAAATATCATCCCCCTGTTAAAAAAAAGATAGAGGAACCTGTTAGTGTTAAAGAAGAAACAATTGTTTATCATGTTGATCAAGTTGTTCTTAGCGCTTATATTGAGAAACCACCTTTTCCTGTTAGGATTAAGGAACATGCTAAGGTTTCAACTGTGGTTAACAAAAGTCATAATAGAACACCTAGACCCACTGAACAAATTAAAGTTGAACCTAATGTTGCTATGGTTAAAGATCTCTTAGTTGATAATATAGATGGGCATGTTATTTACTTCTGCGATGAAGCAGCTCGAATTGCTAAACCTGATTCTAAAGATAAAAACAGACCTGTTGTGGGCATGCCTGTTGTCTCAGTTAAAATAGGAGATCATTGCTATCATGGCTTATGTGATTTGGGTGTTAGTGTGAGTGCTATTCCTTTTACTTTATATCAAGAAATTATGAATGATATTGCACCTGCTGAATTAGAAGACATTGATGTTACTATTAATCTTGCAAACAGAGATACCATTACACCACTTTGGATTGTTAGAGATGTTGAAGCCTTGTGTGGAAAAATAAAATACCCTACTGATTTTCTAGTCCTTGGTTCTCCACAAGATGATTTTTGTCCCATTATATTTGGTAGACCTTTCTTGAACACGGTTAATGCTAAGATTGATTGCACTAAAGAAACAGTCAGTGTTCATTTTGATGGTATGTCTCATGAGTTTAATTTCTCCAAATTTTGTAGACAACCTCATGACAAAGAATTGCCTAGTAAAGATGAAATTATTGGTCTTGCTTCTATTGCTGTACCTCCTACTGATCCGTTAGAACAATATTTGCTAGACCATGAGAATGATATGCATATGCATGAAAGAAATGAAATTGATAAGATGTTCTTTGATCAACCACCTATCCTTAAACAGAATTTGCCTGTTGAAACTCTTGGAGGTCCTCCTCCACCTAAAGGTGATCCTGTGTTTGAATTGAAGCAATTTCCTGATACATTGAAATATGCTTATCTAGATGAAAAGAAGATATATCCTGTTATTATTAGTGCTAACCTTTCAGCGTATGAAGAAAAGAGATTGCTGAAAACTCTAAGGAAGCACCGAGCCGCTATTGGATATACTCTTGATGATCTTAAGGGCATTAGTCCCACTCTATGTCAGCACAAAATTAATATGGAGCCTGATGCTAAACCAGTTGTCGACCACCAACGTCGATTAAATCCTAAGATGAAGGAGGTGGTAAGAACTGAAATATTAAAACTTCTGGAAGCAGGTATAATCTATCCCATAGCTGATAGTAGATGGGTAAGTCCTGTTCATTGTGTCCCTAAGAAAGGAGGTATAACCGTTGTTCCTAATGATAAAAATGAACTCATTCCACAAAGAATTGTAACTGGTTATAGGATGGTAATCGATTTTAGAAAATTAAACAAAGCTACTAGAAAAGATCATTACCCCTTACCTTTTATTGATCAAATGTTAGAAAGATTGTCTAAGCATACACATTTTTGTTTCCTAGATGGTTATTCTGGTTTTTCTCTAATACCCGTATCACAACCCGATCAAGAGAAAACCACATTTACTTTTCCTTTCGGAACTTATGCTTATAGACGTATGCCTTTTGGTTTATGCAATGCACCTGCTACCTTTCAAAGATGTATGACTGGCTATATTCTCTGACTTTTGTGAAAAGATTGTTGAGGTTTTCATGGATGATTTTTCCGTTTACGGAACTTCTTTTGATGATTGCTTAAGCAACCTTGATCGAGTTTTGCAGAGATGTGAAGAAACTAATCTTGTCTTGAATTGGGAGAAGTGCCACTTTATGGTGAATGAAGGTATTGTCTTGGGCCATAAAGTTTCTGAGAGAGGTATTGAAGTTGATAAAGCTAAGGTTGATGCTATTGAGAAAATACCATGTCCCGAAGATATTAAAGGTATAAGAAGTTTCCTTGGTCATGCTGGTTTCTATAGGAGATTTATTAAAGACTTCTCCAAAATTTCTAGGCCTCTCACCAATCTTTTGCAAAAAGATGTTCCATTTGTTTTTGATGATGATTGTCTAGAAGCCTTTGAAACACTTAAGAAAGCCTTAACCACTGCACCTATTGTTCAACCACCTGACTGGAACTTGCCTTTTGAAATTATGTGTGATGCTAGCGATTATGCTGTTGGTGCTGTTCTAGGACAAAGAGTTGATAAGAAATTAAATGTTATCCATTATGCTAGTAAAACTCTAGATAGTGCCCAAAGAAATTATGTTACTACTGAAAAAGAATTTTTAGCAGTTGTGTTTGCATGTGATAAATTCAGATCTTATATAGTTGATTCTAAAGTAACTATTCACACCGATCATGCTGCTATTAAATATCTTATGGAAAAGAAAGATGCTAAACCTAGACTCATTAGGTGGGTTTTATTGCTACAAGAATTTGACTTGCATATTATTGATAGAAAGGGAGCTGAGAATCCCGTAGCAGATAATTTGTCTAGAAGAGAAAATGTTCTTTATGACCCACTACCTATTAATGATGATTTTCCTAATGAGCAATTAGCTGTCATAAATGCTTCTCGTAATATTCCTTGGTTTGCAGACTATGCTAATTACATTGTTGCTAAATATATACCACCTAGTTTTACATACCAACAAAAGAAAAAATTCTTCTTTGACTTAAGACATTACTTCTGGGATGACCCACATCTTTATAAAGAAGCAGTAGATGGTATTATTAGACGTTGTATACCTGAGCATGAACAGGAACAAATCCTACGGAAGTGTCACTCCGAAGCTTACGGAGGACACCATGCGGGGGACAGAACTGCACACAAGGTATTACAATCTGGGTTTTATTGGCCTACTCTTTTCAAGGATGCTCGTAAATTTGTCTCCTCTTGTGATGAATGTCAAAGAATTGGTAATGTTGGTAGATGTCAGGAAATGCCTATGAATTATTCACTTGCTATTGAACCATTTGATGTTTGGGGATTTGATTATATGGGACCTTTTCCTAAATCCAATGGGTATACTCATATTTTAGTTGATGTTGATTATGTTACTAAGTGGGTAGAAGCTATTCCAACTACTAGTGCTGATCATAACACTTCTATTAAAATGCTTAAAGATGTTATTTTCCCAAGGTTTGGAGTCCCTAGATATTTAATAAGTGATGGTGGTTCACATTTTATTCATGGTGCATTCCGTAAATTACTTGCTAAATATGATGTCAACCATAGAATTGCGTCTCCCTATCATCCTCATACTACTGGACAAGTTGAATTACGCAATAGGGAAATAAAATTAATTTTGCAGAAAACCGTCAACAGATCTAGAAAGAATTGGTCTAAGAAACTTGACGATGCACTGTGGGCTTATAGAACTGCTTATAAAAATCCTATGGGTATGTCTCCTTATAAAATGGTTTATGGAAAAGCATGACATTTGCCTCTTGAGTTAGAACATAAAGCATATTGGGCAATTAAAGAATTAAATTATGATTTAAAACTTGCCGGTGAGAACAGGTTATTTGACATTAGCTCATTAGATGAATGGAGAACCCAAGCTTATGAAAATGCTAAATTGTTTAAAGAAAAACTTAAAAGATGGCACGATAGAAGAATTCAGAAACGGGAATTTAAAGTAGGTGAGCAAGTTCTATTGTACAATTCTCGTTTAAGATTCTTTGCAGGAAAACTTCTCTCTAAGTGGGAAGGACAGTATATTATCGAAGAAGTTTATCGCTCCGGAGCCATCAAAATAAATAACTCCGATGGCACTAATCCGAGAGTGGTGAATGGGCAAAGAATTAAGCATTATATTTCAGGTACCCCTATTAATGTTGAAACTAATATTATTGAAACAATTACACCGGAAGAATACATAAGGAGACCTTCCGGAACACTCCAGAACCCTGAAAAGGAAGATGTTTGTGATACGGTAAGTAAACCGACTCCAAAAATTCCATAAAAATACTTTCTGTCAGTTTTGGAATATTTATAAAAATACAAAAATAAGAAACAGCCGGGGGGACCCACCTGGTGCCCACGAGGAACCAGGGCGCGCCACCCCCCCCCCCCCCCAGGCGCGCCCTGGTGGCTCGTGGGCCCCACGTGTGTCTTCCCGACTCCGTTTTTATTCTGGATTACTTGTTTTGCAAGATAAAAAATCTATATATAGACTTCCAGACGTTTGGACCACCGTATCGCAGAAATCTCCTCTGTTCTTGTTTCGTGCTGTTTTTTGTCAGATCTCGAAGCCAGACATCATGTCTTCCTCTTCCTCAAATAATGTGGGGAACGATGCTTGGCTGCTACGGATGGAGCTCAGGCGAGAGGGGGAAGGAGAGGTTACCATGGATGAAGACAATGGCAAGGAGGACAAGGCTGAGGAAATTGCAGGAGCCCAGCCTCCGGAAGGAGGGCAAGCCACCCCCATGGAGGAGACCACAGAGAAGGGAGATATCCTTCAACCTTTTTATGATCATCTTTCCCCATCCGTAATTGAAGCCCTAAGAGTCTTTGAAACAGTTAGTGTTCAGAATACATATCTCACTCGCGAAGTTATTTTGTTGGAGGAACAAAAATCGCCCTTCGAAGCATCAACCGCAGATTGATGTATCTGCTTGAACTGGAGGATAAGCTCATCACAACTCCACCACCATCATCACCGGAGAAGGACACTTGAGCACATGGGTATGGGCACTCCCCTTGGCTTGCGCCAAGCTTGGGGGAGGTGCCCCGGTATCGTATCACCATCACTTCTATTATCTTTACTTACTTTTAGTTCGATCCTCAGTTATTTCGTGATCTAGTTGAATAAAAGCTTAGCATGATCTATTTTTGAGTGTTAGTTTCATGACCCATCCATCTATGTAATCGAGTTGAGAGCTATATAATACATAGTATTTTGAGCCTGTGTTGCTTTACTTTCATGTTTCAATCATAGCAATGAAAATAACGAAAAAGATGATATGCTAACCTTAGGGAAAGTAATGACATTACATAAAGAAAAGTATAAGTGGTAAAATTTATTGGAGGATAACAAACATAGTATTAGTCAATGATGCAATTCATGAAAGAATTAATGAGGGAAGAGAAGATTCACATGCAAATATACTATCTTGGACATCTTTTATGATTGTGAGCCCCCATTAAGTATTTTGTGTCAAATTGTTGACGTTGGACAAGGAAGACAACGTAATGAGTTATGTTTGTTCATATTCACATAGAAGTTATATTGTTATAGATCCTCCAACATGTGGTGCTTGCCCGATATCTTTGCTAGCCAAAAATTCGCACTAAGTAGAGATACTACTTGTGTATCCAAAACCCTTAGACCCAGTTTCATGTCATGAGAGTCCACTATATCTACCTATGGATTGAATAAGATCCTTCAAGTAAGTTGTCATCGGTGCAAAAAGCAATAAAAATTGCCTCTAAATATGTCTGAACTTTTATTGTAAGGGAAATAAGCGTTGTACGAGCTTGTGATGGGAAAGATCTAAGCACATATATCCAGCTGGATATGAGTTATCATGAGTTATTATTGTTGACATCACCCTTGAGGTGAATAAGTTGGGAGGCAGAACTATAAGCCCCTATCTTTCTATGTGCCTGGCTGAGACTTTTTGCTCCATATATATGTCGTGAGTGTTAGCAATCATGGAAGACTAAATGATGGTTGAGTATGTGGACTTGCTGAATAGCTCCTACATGTGACCCTTCCAAAAAATATGATGAATTGTAATTGCATTGTTGACTGAGAACATAGTTTGTTAGCTTTCAAGAAGGTTTATGCCTTATACTCCACTGTTGTGGTGAATTGTTACTTGCTCATAAGAAGTTTATGATAATAAATATTGCTGTTATAATAATGATCATGATGCTTCTATGTCCATATTTTGTTTTTATCGACACCTCTCTCTCTAAACATGAGGACATGATTATCGATATCGGCTTTCGCTTGAGGACAAGCGAGGTCTAAGCTTGGGGGAGTTGATACGTCCATTTTGCATCATGTTTTACTACTGTTATTTATAGTGTTTTTAATCAATATAACACTTTGTGGAGCTATTCTAATGCCTTTTCTCTCTAAATATGCAAGATTCACACAAGGAGGGAGAATACCGGCAGCTGGAATTCTGGACCTGAAAAAGCTCTGTCAAGATACCTATTCTGCACAACTCCAAATGAGCTGAAATTTTTTGGAGAATTATTTTGGAATATATAAAAAATATTGGAAGCAAAAATTACCAGAGGAGGCCACCCAGGTGCCCACGAGGCACCAGGGCGCGCCACCCCCCCCCCCCAGGCGCGCCCTGGTACCTCGTGGGGCCCGTGGCCCACTTCTGGCCCCCATTTTCTGGTATATAAGGGCATTTGACCTAAAAAATATAGAGAAGACTTTCTGGATGGTGCGCCGCCATCTCGAGACAGAACTTGGGCAGGAGCACTTTTGCTCTCCGGCGGAGAGATTCTGCCGGGGATACTTCCCTCCGGGAGGGGGAAATCGTCGCCATCGACACCACCAGCGACCCTCTCATCGTGGGAGGGCTAATCTTCATCAACATCTTCACCAGCACCATCTCATCTCAAACCCTAGTTCATCTCTTGTATTCAATCTTTGTCTCAAAACCTCAGATTGGTACCTGTGGGTTGCTAGTAGTGTTGATTACATCTTGTAGTTGATGCTTGTTGGTTTACTTGGTGGAAGATTATATGTTCAGATCTATTATGCAATTCAATACCCTACTGGACATGAACATGTTGATGATGTCTGAGTAGTTACTTTTGTTCTTGAGGACATGGGAGAAGTCTTGTCATAAGTAATCATGTGAATTTGGTATTCGTTCGATATTTTGATGATGTGTATGTTGTGATTCTCTTAGTGGTGTCATGTGAACGTCGACTACATGACACTTCACCATCTTTGGGCCTAAGGGAATGCATTGTGGAGTAGTAATTAGATGATGGGTTGCTAGAGTGACAGAAGCTTAAACCCTAGTTTATGCGCTATTCCGTAAGGGGCTGATTTGGATCCACATGTTTAATGCTATGGTTAGAGTAATCTTAATTCTTCTTTCGTAGTTGCGGATGCTTGCGAGAGGGGGTATTCATAAGTGGGAGGTTTGTCCAAGTAAGGGCAGCACCCAAGCACCGGTCCACCCACATATCAAATTATCAAAGTAGCGAACGCGAATCAAACTAACATGGTGAAAGTGACTAGATGAAATTCCCATGTGTCCTCGAGAACACTTTACTTATTATAAGAGATCATTCCGGCCTGTCCTTTGCTACAAAAAGGATTGGGCTATATTGCTGCACTCTTTGTTACTATTGTTACTTGTCACTTGTTACAAATTATCTTGCTATCAAACTACCTATTATCGATAATTTCAGTGCTTGCAGAAAAAACCTTGCTGAAAACCGCTTGTCATTTCCTTCTGCTCCTCGTTGGGTTCAACACTCTTACTTATCGAAAGGACTACGATTGATCCCCTATACTTGTGGGTCATCACACCCATTCCTTCTAAGATGTGGAAGTGATGGTACGGGTACCGCGTCCCGCTTACTGCACGTTTGCGGAATCTAGGATATTTAGCTCACACCGTAACACACATAATCTTTTATCATCGAGAGGCTTGGTGAAGATGTCAGCGAGATTTTCTTCGGTGTTGACGTGGCTGATAACAATATCCTCTTGAGCAACATGATCACGTAGGAAATGATGTCTGATCTCAATATGCTTGGTGCGAGAGTGCTGCACTGGATTGTGTGCAATTTTGATCACACTCTCATTGTCGCACAATAGAGGGATCTTCTTGACCTTGATGCCATAATCCTTCAGAGTTTGCTTCATCCATAATAACTGAGTGCAACAGGTGCCAGCGGCAATATATTCATCCTCAGCCGTAGAGAGGGAGACATAATTCTGCTTCCTTGACGACCAACACACCAAAGATCTACCGAGGAAATGGCATGTCCCCGAAGTAGATTTCCTGTCAACCCGGTCACCTGCATAATCTGAGTCTGAATATCCAACGAGTTCAAACTGTGCTCCCTTAGGATACCATAAACCTAAGGTGGGGGTGTGAGCCAAATATCTCAGAATACGCTTGGCCGCTTGGTGATGCGATTCTTTCGATGCAGCTTGAAAACAACCACACATACAAACACTCAACATAATATCAGGTCTGGATGCACATAAGTAGAGCCAAGAACCAATCATTGAACGATAAGCTTTCTGATCGTAATCTTTACCGTACACATCTGTGTACAGCTGGCCATTCGTGGGCATGGGAGTTTTGTAGCCCTTCTGTTTGCAATCTTGCATTTTAAACTTCTTCAGACAATCTCTCAGATATTTTTCCTGAGATATGAAAATTCCATTGTCCTGTTGACGGATTTGCAATCCGAGAAAGAACTTGAGTTCACCCATCATAGACATTTGATATTTCTCGGACATCATTCGCCCGAATTCCATGCTGCATGCATTGTTATACAGCCAAAAATAATATCATACACATAAATTTGACACACGAATAGATCACCATTAATAGCATGAGAGAAAAGAGTGGAATCAGTGGATCCTGGCTTGAACCCTTTGTCGAGCAGAAACCTCTTCAGAGTGTCATACCAAGCTCGAGGGGCTTGCTTCAGCCCATACAGAGCCTTTTTCAACCTGAAAAGTTTGTTAGGAAACTGAGGGTTTTCAAAGCCAGGTGGCTGCCTAACATATACTTCCTCATCGATTTCACCATTTAGGAAAGCACTTTTCACATCCATTTGATAAAGCAAAATATCATTGTAATTTGCATAAGCGTGAAGAATGCGAATTGCCTCATGGCGAGCAACAGGAGCATATGTTTCACCGAAATCAATACCTTCTACCTGTGTATACCCTTGAGCGACAAGACGCGCTTTGTTTCTCACAACAATGCCATTTTCATCTTGCTTGTTTCGGAAAATCCATTTTGTGCCGATGATATTGTGCTTCTTAGGATTCGGTTTGACAACCAATTCCCACACATCATTCAATTCGAATTGCACCAACTCTTCTTGCATGGCATTCATTCAATCGGGATCATTCATGGCTTCCTCATACTTGGTAGGTTCTGTCAATGAGACAAAGTAGAAACTGCCACAGTAGTTAGCCAAACGAGTGGGAGAGCGAGTTGTTGGTCGGAAACCTGGATTCTCGAGATCTTCGAGGATTAATGCATGGTCAACTCGATTTGCCACTCGTGGGAGAGGATTTCCTTCTTGATGATCATTTTCATTTTCCTCAGTATCATCATCAGGATGGGCATTAGTATCGCCATTAGCATCGGGATTGCCATTTTGATTTGCACTTGCATTTGGGTTGCCATTAGTGTTCGGTGCGGCATTTTCTTCGGCAGTAGATCGGCGTGTTCTTTGAGCTATGGGGGCATCATCATCGGAAGAGTCAGGTGTATTTCCTTTGACTGGCCTGGCGTCCCCAATGGCCATTTGCCGAATAGCATCCGAGATCGGAGGTTCATCTATCACATTAGGCAGGTGCTCCTTTTGGGAGCCGTTAGATTCATCAAACCGCACATTTACCATTTCCATAACTTTCCCGTGGTGAGAGTTATAGACACGATAAGTATGCGAGTTCAAGCCATAACCAGGAAGAAAACCTTCATGTGCCTTAGGTGCAAACTTGGAATTATGATTCATCTCACGAATATAGCAAGGTGCACCGAAAACACGTAAATGAGAAACATTCGGTTTCTTGCCAGTGATAAGCTCATATGAGGTTTTCTTAAGGAATTTGTGAAGATAAACACGATTGACAACATGACAAGTAGTGTTAATAGCATCAGCCCAAAAACGGATGGGAGTTTTATACTCACTGAGCATTGTTCTCGCCATTTCGATGAGAGTTCTATTCTTTCGCTCAACAACTCCATTCTGTTGGGGAGTGTATGCGGTAGAGAACTCATGAGTTATACCATGTTCGTCGAGAAAATCTTCGATATGAGTATTTTTGAACTCAGTACCATTGTCGCTTCTGAAGTGCTTAATTCGCACATCATATTCATTCTGAGCCTTCTTGGCGCATCCTTTGAAGATGTCTTGGGTGCAGGTTTTGTCTTCGAGAAAGAATACCCAAGTGTATCGAGAGAAATCATCAACAATAACCAGACCACAATGACTGCCTCCGAAACTTGCATAGTTTTGAGGTCCGAATAAATCCATATGAAGAATTTCCAGTGGTCTTGTTGTGGTCATGATAGTTTTTGACGAATGGTGCTTCTTGGCCAATTTACCGGCTTCACACGAACCACAGAGACGATCCGTGTCGAATTTCGCATCAGGAATGCCACGAAGATGATTTTTCTTCACGAGAGTATGCAAATTTCTCATACCTGCATGACCAAGTCTTCGGTGCCACAGCCATCCTTCGGTTGCTTTTGCAAGCAAACAAGTTTGGACTGAGGGACCCTTAGAGAAATCAACAATATATAAATCACCCTTTCTATTTCCCTCAAAGACGAAGGAATTGTCAGAGGCCATAAAGACGGTGCATTTGGATGATGAAAATAGAACTAGCATGCCTAGATCACAAAGCTTGCCAACTGACATAAGATTAAATCCAAGAGACTGAACAAGTAAAACATCATCAATGTTCTTGTCCTTGGATATAGCAATTTTACCTAACCGAATTACCTTTCCTTTGTTGTTGTCGCCGAAAGTAATGTACTTCTGAGATGAAGCAGTTAAGTTGGGGTCGACAAACAATGACTTGTCTCCGGTCATATGACTAGTGCATCCACTATCTATTATCCATTCGGTACACCCGGAGACATAGTCCTGCAGAGAAATCAGGCTTTCTTAACCACCCACATCTTTGTAGGTGGCTTCGAAACATATGAGTGAGCAGGATATGATTTCTATCGATAGTCATAAGAATTGTGACTTGAGTGAGTACGAGCATAATCGAAAGAGTATGCATTGAAATTCTTCCTAGAAGAATAAGTATAGTGGTTAGATGAGGTATGCATGTACTCATTCTGTCTAACCTTTTCCAGGAAGTATCGAGCATTTTCATCCTGCATGGTTAGTAACGTAGTAATAGGCAATGCTTCGATAGTTTTCCTAGGCACCCAGATAGCTTTCTTTGGGGGGCCATTCCTGCTGTTTGGTCCAACATAGCGAGCAACAGCCTCACCACGTTGGTTTTTGAACAACTTATAGTTGTCTAGAGAATCATCATATGAGTATTCAGGGATAGGAGAGTCATGTCCCGAAAGTAAAGCTGGATCGAGCGTTTTGCTCTTGGCAGGCACCCACACAGTGCGAGGATATTGATCAGGTTCCCAGTAGGAGCCATTTTCATTCAGTTTCCTTTCAAAACTGATACCTTCTTTCCTGGGATTTTTGTGAAGAATCGATTTCTTTAGAACATCACACAGGGTTTGATGCCCTTTGAGAGACTTGAACATTCCTGTCTGAAGAAGATCCTTCAACCTAGCATTTTCATCAAATATATAACCATTTTCCTCGACAGAGGGGTTAGCATTCATAGAAGATTCAGCATTTGATTCAGAGTTACGGCGTTCAAGGCATTTTAGGCAGGGTGGTACAAACACCTCAGGTTTCTCTTTGAGTTGTTGGGTGAGAAGTGAATTTTCTCTGATCAAGTCATCATGAGCCTCTCTCAGCGACTCGAGTTCCTGTTTCCTTTTCAGGTAATCATAAGTCAATCTCTCATGGTCGGCCGAGAGAAAATCATGACGATTTGATAGTTCTTCCATTCGAGACTCGAGAGCGGAATGCTCTTCTGTCAACGACTGATTTTTCTCCATCTCCTCAACCAACCACCCTTCAGATTTCCTGAGGGTTTCTCAATTTTCTCGAGAGAGTTTTGTTGCATATTAGCAATTTTGATCAGTTTAGCATGGTCATCCTCATCCGAAGAGTATTGATCACTGGAGTGAACCTTGTGATGTTTGGAGGATACCTTTTCTTTCGAAGCTTTGGCCATGAAGCAGTAGGCAGGAGATTCGTTGTTGCTCGAATGATTCTCGAAGAAGTTCGATGCAGGAGTACAGGCACATGCTATGCCAGCCATGCCGGAATCAGAATCCTCATCGGATTCAACAACTTCTTCGGAGTCAGATGATTCTTCTTCATCGGAATCCATATACTTGCCGATGTACGCCTTGGCCTTGCAAGAGGTGTTCTTGCAGTTGGATGAGGACTTGGAGGGATTCCTTGAGGAAGATCTTGACGAGGACTTGGAGGAGCTATCCTTCTTATTGAAGAACTTCTTCGTTTTCTTCTCATCATCGGAGTCGTAGCGTTAGCTCTTGCCTTTGCCATGGTTGTTTCCTGAATCATATCTTCCACTGGCACGGATTTCAGCTTCCCAGAGAGGGCAGTCCGAAATGAAATGTCCTGGCTTTTTGCACTTGAAGCAGGTGTAATCTCCAGTAGGTTTTGGCGAAGATTTGGAGCCACCAGAGTTGCTGGATCCTTTCTTCTGAAATAGATTTTTTCCTTTGAAGGCGCTGGAATCTTTTCATGATTAATGCGAGATCCTTACTGATCCTTTCTGGGTTATCTGAATCTTCTTCGGCATTTCCTTCTGAGGAAGATTTAGCCACAGCCTTGAGAGCATGACTTTTTCTGTGACTTGAGCCATAGAGATCTCTCTTTTCTTCTTCTTGTTCCTCGTGGATGTTTAGCCTTTCCATGATATCAGCTGAGTCGAGAACCTTGAAATCAGCTCATTCCCGAATCATCAGAACTAGAGTGTCGAACGAACTGTCAAGGGATCGGAGCAGTTTCTTCACAACTTCGTGATCAGTGATGTCTTTGGCGCCGAGACCTTGCAGCTCGTTTGCAATGTCACTCAGGCGATCGAAGGTTTGATGGCAGCTTTCATTTCGGATTCGCTTGAACCGATTGAACTTCGCCCTAAGAGTATCATGCGAGCTTCTTTCTGAGTTGAAACACCCTCATTTATCTTTTCGAGAATGTCCCACAATTCCTTTGCAGTTTCACACTGACGATAGCGAAGAAATTGAGCACGAGAGAGATGGCCACCAATTTCATCTTTGGCTTGAGCATCCATCTGAATGAGTTTCTTCTCGTGGTCAGTGGGGACCAGGGGCACTTCAACCACGAATCCATTCTGCACCACATTCCACATATCATCATCAATAGCTCGAATACGGATCTTCATCTTCTCCTTCCAGAAGGGATAGTCCGTCCCATCGAAGATGGGAATCTTGAGGTGCGACTTGTAGCTCACTGAAGACATACTTAAACTCCAAGGTGGTTAGACCAAAATGAGCAGAGTCAAGGAGTACCTTGCTCTGATACCAATTGTAGGAACGAAGTATGTCTACTAGACGGGGGGGGGGGGGGGTGAATGGGAGTTTTAAATGTTCTTCGGAAATATCAAAACTCTCGGAACCCAGCAGCGGAGCGAATGAAAACAGCGTATAGTGAGCGAATACAAACTACCGAATGGAAACTAAGAGCATGCATCGAGACAAATCACATGATTGAAATATGTCATACAGCACAGTTCGAATGTAAAGGGGGTTAGCAGAGGTGACCAGTGATGCTCGATGGCGACAAGGAATTTGGTAGACCAGTTTGCCCTTCTGCAAAAGGACTACGTCTGGTTGGAGGGGTTGTGATTTAACACAGAAGATAAACTCTCTTCACCCTATTCTCCTCGACAATTGGTTCGTCAACCAATGCCGATTACTCGTGGTAGATGCTTGAGGTGATCTCCGAACCTTTACAGACTTCTTCTTCGAGAACCACAATTACTCTTGCTCTTTGAAGAAATTGACACCTAACCGTCTAGAGAGTTCGCAACTCTCAAGGGTAATAGGCGGAGCGTACTGGAGTTAGATTCGAGTGATGCTGAACCACTATCTAATTTTCCGGCTCTGGGTTTTCTCTCAGTGGATTTTAAACTCAAATCACTCGAATCAAACGGAGCAGCCACCGGACAACGCCGGTGCGGGGTGGCTATTTATAGCCGCAGCCTTCCCTGGTGGGAAATGACCATTTTGGACACGCGATCCAGCCAATGGCCAACCGACACGTTCACAACGGTCGGATTTTAAGAGCAACGGTAACATTACTTGAGGAACAAGTAATGCTAACTCCTCGGTCAGAGACAAATCTGTCGCAGCGAAGAAGATCACAGTCTCTTGTTGGCAAGTATTTGCTCAGAACACAAGGAGATTTCTCTCGCAACTTTCATAGGATTTGGGTTTAGCATCAGAGAATCAAAGCTTCGAACGCTACACCCCTCTTAGTAGTACGGTGGTCCTATGACTTAATAAAGAAGAAAGAAATAACGAAATGAATGCTATGTTTTCACTTCGTCTTCAATCTTCTCGGCCGCAATCATTTTCTTCGGGCAAGCACCGAACCAATTGCTATGCATCAACAATTTTTGAGGGGTCACTCTTGTCATCATAGTCTTCGGTGATAACCTTCACTGCCATGCAGGGGATTATCTACGGAGTTTGAACCAAACTTCTCTTGACTCCAGGGACCTGTTACTCTGTGTGCACTAGCAAACACATCAGTCCCTCACTGTTTATGTCAACAATCTCCAAAACATAAGGAGGCAAATTATTGCACCAACACTGATACAGTTACATATAACATTATAATCCAGTACCCTATAAACTTGTGTTGACTCCAAACACAGGAGCTACCACCTGTTTTTTGCTACCACCCAGCTGCTAGGGAAGAAATGCAGCTCCGTTGTTTAATGCAAGACCTTTCAGATACCCTTGGTCTTCACATGGAGTCTCTATTCCACACAAAATAGAGCAAGGATAAGCATGGAGATAATTTAGCACGATAAAATGTACAAAAATGAATGGAAGTAGTTTCACAGCAAAAGTCAAATTATACACAGCACTCAAAATGTCCAAATGATAGAACTATTCCAACAATACAGATATTAAATGCCCTGATATCCCAATCAGACATGTTTACAGTCTACACAGTTACAAAATGGTCACAGGAGAGGGTAAAACGTCACCCAGGTGCCATGTTGTTAGCTAGATTGGACGATACAATAGTCATATATAAGAGGAAAATATTCGTTGTGATATATGTGTATCAGAAAACAGCAATAACCACAAACATGCTATTATGAAGTGCACGATTCATGATTAAAATTCATGTGATAATTAAGGAAACAAACAAAAAGTCATACACACAGCAGAAGATAAATTTACATCACTTGTTCAACCAACATAGCACATTAGTATATCTCATGTGTTTGCATTTTCAGCTCCACCATCTCCACCAGGAACACCCCTGACTAGAAGCAAAATAAACCAAATAAGCCAATGAAGATTTAAAGAGAAGTTAAACGAATGAGAAGGCATGTATAGAAAATAAAAAAAGTAATGGGCAGGCCGGAATAGATATGGGCTGCTCTCCAATATAGATGGGCCTTAACTAATGGGGCCATGTGGGCTGAACTCGACTGATAAACGGCTCGCACCTGCACTCCTCCACTGCTCCCTCTCTGTTTTTGTTGCGCTTCACCCAAATCGGCTCTCTGCCTCTCGATCTCCTCCACCGCAGCGCCCAACCGGAAGCGCCGGCGACCTCAGCCGCCCGTCCCCGCCGGCGACCCGTGTTTCTTCTCCCTCTCCTCAATTTACGGATGTGAGTTCTTCTCCTTCCCCGTTCTCTCACATTTTACTTTCTTTCCGTCTCTTTGTCGCGGGATGAAACCCTAGCTTGAATTTTCTCCCCAAATTAAACCCTACCCTAAATGTACTTGTTCAGCTGAGGGAGGGGGGCAAGGAAGGCTGATACATTATGGATGTTGCTGCTAAGGACATTCCCCACCGGTAAGATCCATCAAATCTCTTTCCCTCTATCCCCATTTTGTTTCGCTCGTAATATACTCGAATTGGGCAGATGCTATGTGTTGGAAGTTTTGCGAGCAGATTCAAGGATTTTTTTTCCATTGCATTGACGCCGGTTTGCATCTTTTGCTCACTGATGATTTTGATTTCACAGAGTCACTATCGAGCAGATACCATATGTGGGTGTCAGTGTGGCTGCCGAGACGCATCAGCACTCCCCAGAATCCATGGTGGCAGTTGTATCCATGGTGCTTGGCGACGACAATCTTCTCAGGGAGATCCTTGTCCTTGTCGGCTTCCCCACCACTCTTGTTTGTGCCGCCCTCGCCTGCAAGCGCTGGTACCACCATGCCTCTGACCGCAAGTTCCTCAACCGTTTCCATGAGTGTCACCCGCCTTGCCTCCTTGGCTTCTATCTTGATGTGTGGACCGATACAAGAGCGGTTCCACACTTCTTTCCCGTACTGCCTCAGCCCCCAGAGCTCGACGCCATCACCGGTTGTGCGAGCTTCAGCCTAGATGCCTACGCGAGCGTACTGACCAAAATCATTGGCTGCCTGAATGGCAGTGTCCTCATGAGATTTGACAGGAGTCATTTTACATCTGGAGCGCAGAGTCCATTGCAGCCTGAGAGAGGCTTGGCTGCCGTCCCGCCTTTCCCACCACTCAAATCTGTAGATGGCTATTTCTTTCCTTGGAGACAGCTCCTTGCCAAGGAGGAAGGCGATGGCTTGTCCTACATTGAATTGTGGGTGGGGTCTAACAAGGAGAGAACAAAATTTATGGTGCACGTGCATGCATTGGGAAACGGTCACTAGTGGAGAAACGACCTTTAGTCCCGGTTGGGAAGGGCCTTTAGTCCCAGTTCACCAACCGGGACAAATAAATTGGGACTAAAGGCCCCCACCCTTTAGTCCACGACCCGGGACTAAATCCCTGCCACGTGGCCGGCAGCGCACGCCGGGGGCTGGGGACCTTTAGTCCCGGTTGGTGACACCAACCGGGACTAAATCCCTGCCACCTTTAGTCCCGGTTGCTGACACCAACCGGGACTAAAGGTTTAGGGGTTTAGGGTTTATAGTTTATTTTTCCTTTTCATTTTGTGTTTTCCATTTAATTCTTTTTCGTTTCAAACATATTTTACGCTACTACGTACTGTACACGTTATGCATAAATAATAGAATTTCTCGTAGAACCAATCATATATCATAGAATTTTTTGTACGACCATGCATACACATATATATATATATATATATACAATTTGGTATATACAATTTCTCCTACAATTTGCAGATCATTACATGCAGGCATTAGGTGAAATGGTATACTCCGTCGGGAGATATGACCTGCTCAAGCAAAAATCCCACCATTTCCTCTTGCAGTGCTCATATGCGGTCTTTTGGTAGGAGCCTATCCCGCATCTCCAACATCTTTAAAAAAGGAGATCAATATGAATATATTAGTTGTGTGTATATATATTAGATCATGATAAAAAAATGTGAATAGTGTTTACGTACCCAAAGATATCTTTCATCCTTGGTCCTTTCGGTAATAGAGCGAATGTTCTTGAAAACGTAGTATGCACATACATTTGTCCCCTTTTCCTGCCTCATACAGTACTTTAGGAGAATAGAATTCAATCAGATAATAATAAAGCATGATAATGGTATTGAAAATAGAATTAAAGAGATGCGCGGACGTAGCTAGTACTACTTAATTACCTTGGACCGTCGCCATTTCAGCTGTGGTTTCCATTGACCGACAACCTCTTGGATGAACTTTTTCCAAACCCTGCCCGGAAAAGAAAATGAATAAATGAGTTATTAATTACTTGATATCAGGAAATGAACTAAAGAGGCCGACGTAGTGCGATAATAATTGAAATTACCTGTCGAGCATCAACTTCAGGCTTCTGTATTCTTCAGGGTCTTTACCTAGTGAGTCCAGTACTTCAACAGTTCCCTCGTCAACTCTAATGATTAGCAGGATCCAGTGGAATCTGCGCACACATTTGTATAAGCGGGCATGCATAACTCATCAACTACACTTAACATCGAGTAAGCAAAAATAGAATTTGTAGTACAAGACAGTAACACTCACCTGAAGTTGTAAGGAAAAAGTATTTCTGGTCTGGTATTTAGTTCCTTCAAAAACAGTAGCAAGCTATTCTCTGTGTCTTTGGAGTAGTCTTGTATCGTATTTTCATTAACGGTATTTGGGTCAATGAACCCAATGCCATAGACTCCATCTCTGTTCATTTCAAAAATCTTCATTCTGCATAATACCACAGAAAAGAATATAGTGAGGATAATTACAGGCAATGAACGAGCTGAGCTAGAGACTTAAATTACAGAAAGAAATCACTTACAGACAATAGCAACTAATGAGAGATTTGTCGAGTGCGTCTTGATTGAATAACTGAAAATTTTCTGGAAATTCAATCCACACATCATTTCCATGGAAGTAATGCTCTGGCTTGACTTTCACCATGAGGCTCTCTCGCCCGGCCTTTACTTCTCTCAGGTACCATTGATGCAATTTGCGCATTTGCGTTGGTAGAAGCTCCTCCTCGTCAGGCCTGACCAGAGGGTTCCCGGGGACATATTTCCATGCTAGTTCCTTCGGATCCATCGTGGGGAGTTCCTCGATGCCTAGGAGTTGTTCAACAGTGATACCCATCTCTCTAGCCGCCATCTCTATATCAGCATCGATTACCACCTTATCAGTACTTACCTTGAGCGGGGGGATCGATTGCACTGCCTATTTTCCGACCTGGGGAACAGTTTTCTCGCTTTTGTTACTACCTGTAAGGCTCGACTGTTGATTTTTTTGTTGATGATATGACTTGCTAATAGAGCGTTCATAGTCTGATCGCCTTTTCTCCACAGCCGGTTTAGCAAGATTCAGAAAGTGTTGTACGACTTTCTCAGGTATTTTCTCCTTCGGCGGCGGGGGCGGTTTCGGTGCAAAATGGGCCTGCACTTCGGAAGCCACTTGGGCTTTGGTTTTGTCCTCAGTCATCTCGTAAGCCAACTTCTTTTTGGCAGGAGGCTCGGGTTTCTTCTTTGGTGCTGTCTTCCGCTTTGGAGTCGGCCCACGCGGCGGAGATCGATATCGCGTACTCGCGCCGGGCTCCGTCTCGAGGTGGGGTGGATTCGGCTGACGCGGCGGAGATCGATATGGTGGCGGACTCGCGCTGCGCTCCGTATCGAGGTGGGTTGGAGTCGGCTGACACGGCGGACTTGGAGGAGGAGTCGGTGCCCTTGGCGTCTAGTTTGGAAAGACGATGCAATCCTTTCTCCATACAATGATACCACGTATGGCTTCTCCCAGTGTCTGCTTCCCTTGACCTCCAGGAAAGTCAAGCTGTAGTGAGTCATATGCCGACAGAACTTCATCCACCCCGACATGAGCATAGCCAGGTGGAATCGGATTGCTGTGGAAGGTTGCTTCAGGGGGATTTGGTAAAGCATAGCCGTCCGCCACCTTCATGGATATGTTCTTCACTTTCATGTGTAGCTCACAACTTGTCGTCTCTTCGATATCATCCACGGGGTAGCGAGCCAGTAGTGCATAATCGGTCGGGACCCCCGTGGAACCCACGCTGCTTTTCGGCATAGATGGGACGGTGCTATCCAATGCTGGATCTGCTTGCTGCTGCCGCTGAGACGCCCTTTCCAGGATAAGTGTGTCGATCTGCTCCTGCTGCCGCATGAAACTGCGTTCCAACTCCGCGTGCTTTGATTCTACCTGTTGAAGCCGGTCTGCATCCTGCTTCTTCTTGTCTTCCTCCTGCTTCTTCTTTCTCGCACGGCTTCTGTAACTGACGTTCCAGTCCGCAAACCCCTCAACCCACAGAACAACGCTTTTGCCTCATGTTCGTCCCGGGTGTTCAGGATTCCCGAGGGCGCGTGTAAGCTCGTCGTTCTCTCTCTCGGGCTAGAACACCCCCGTTCGAGCCGCTTCTATTGCATCAAGTAAAGCGTCTGAGGCTTCTTTAAGACTTGCCTGCTCAATAATCTGCCCTGTCTTTGGGTCCAACTTTCCCCCATGCGCATAAAACCAAGTCCTGCACCTGTCTGGCCAACCCAATGTTTTTGGAGTGACCCCTGCAGCAATCATCTTTTCCTCAGATTCATCCCACTTAGGCCGACCAGTCTTGTAGCCACCTGACCCCAGAACATGGTGAAATTGTTTCTTCTCAGCATAGATCTTGTTTTTCCTCGACCGTTCCTTAGCTGCTTCCGATTCCTTGAACTCCACAAATAAGTCCCAGTGATCTTTTGCCTTCTCCAGTGCTCCAGTGAATTCTGGAGTCTGCTTTCCTGCTTCGACGTAGCAGGCCCATAATCTTTTCTTGTGGTTGCAGAATTGTGTGGCCATCTTCTGAAGAGCACTCTTCTTGACTTTCTCCCGTTCTGCATCTGTTAAATGCTCTGGTAGGGTGAAATGTGACATGACTGTTTCCCAAAGCAGGTCTTTTGCTCTTTCGTCGACAAAACTAACTCCTCGATCTCCCTTTGGCTTATTCCATTCTTGAACGGAGATCGGGATTTGGTCCTAGACAATAACTCCGCACTGGCGAGTAAATTTGTCCGCATTCTTTTTAGGAGCAAGCGGTTCGCCATTTGGTTTGATCTCATCGATGTTGTACTTAATGCCAGCCTGCATGTTTTAGGCCGGGCCTCATACTGCCCTGCTTGTAGAAGATTTTCTCGATCCGGAGGGCTAAAAGAAGAAAGATTCGTTAATATATATATATATATATATATATATAAATCAATTAATACATGTAATGATCACCAGAGGCCTTATATATACCTCGCCGGTCTTTGTTAATTGAAGATCATTTCCTTCGCCATCATTGTTTGTGTGGCCTTCGTCTGTTGGTTCTTCCTCAAATATTCCCTCTCCGGAATTGTTCAGATATTGTGAGCCGTCATCTTCAGGTTCACCCTCTGGGTTTCGGATCATTTCGAACATGATATGCTCTTGATCATGGTCGTCTCTGCCGCTAGCGTCCATAGCTTAACTTATCCAGAAGAAAGATAAAACAATTTAGTATTCAAATTAGAATGCATCTCGAATAATATCACTAATACATCTCGAATAATCCAATTAATGCATCATCGAATATTATCGAATATAATCTCGAATACATCTCGAATATTATCAGTAATACATCTCGAATAATCCAGTTAATGCATCATCGAATATTATCGAATATAATCTCAAATACATCTCGAGTATTCTCACTAATACATCTCGAATATTATCATATAACATCACTAGCTAATACAGATCGAATACTATCGAATAATCCGGTTGACTCGCGGTTCCTGAGGCGCGGGCGGTGGACACCCAAAGAGAAGGAACCATCACATGATCATAGCTATGGTGAGATCCCTGAAGAACCTGCCAGGTATTGGAGAACCTGACGTCCAACGCAACCATGTTGCGATGGACGTGCTCGTCCTCCTCCCTGACACAGCGACGTACCACCTCCTCGGGGGCCGGCTGCCTCCGCACCGATAGTGGCCCACGCGATCGCCACCAAAGAAGCTCCGGGTCGACGATGGGAGCCCGGTTCCTCGCCAAGCTACGCGCCCCGGAAGGTAGCACCTCCCAGTGCCAGCCCGGCGGAGCCCAGTCCCGGACATGGTGCCTCTCAAGCAGGTTGTCGCCACCAAGTCGACGACGAGGATGCGGGCCGGGCATCGTCGACACCAAAAATGTTTCTATGCAAATTTAACATTTTTTAAATGCTTGATTATGATTTTTGTAATTCTTATTCACTTGATTTTGCAAATACATGACAAACTTTTGCAAATACAACATTAAGATATTAACATTTTCCAAATAAGATATTAACATGTTTTTGATCAATATTTTGAAGATACAACATTAAAATATTTTTAATACATGGTCAACTTTAGTCCCGGTTGGTGGCTCGAACCGGGACTAAAGGCCCCCCTTATATACAGAGACCTTTAGTCCCGGTTCACCACCGGCCGGGATCGTCGGGGCGGAGGGAGGCGGGGAGGACGCCGGAGACGGAGGAGCGGTGCCGGAGATGAAGGACGACGCCGGAGGCGGGGAGGCGCCGCGCCGGCGCGGGCTCGGGCCGCGTCGGCTTGTGAAGGAGCGGTCGACGTCGATCGCGAGGCGGGCGCGCGCGGAGGAGCGGCGGCGGCGGGCAGCGTGGCGGCGCCGGCGCGGGCTCGGGCGGCGCTTGGGAGCAGAGCGGCCGAACGGCGACGTCGAGGTCTGGCAGCCTGGCGGCGTCGTGGTCTTCGGCGCCGTCGGGCGAAAATATAGATGAGTTTGGAAATTTGCAAAGTGCCGCTTATATACAGAGACCTTTAGTCCCAGTTGGTGGCTCCAACAGGGACTAAAGGCCCCCCTTTAGTCCCGGTTGGAGCCACCAACCGGGACTAAAGGTGAATTTCACCAGGCCGAGCGGCGGGAAGCCCAGGCCTATAGTCCCGGTTGGTGGCTCGCACTGGGACTAAAGGTGGGCCTTTAGTCCCGGTTGGAGTCACCAACCGGGACTAAAGGGTTGGTCCTGGCGTGGTGGAAGTTTAGTCCCACCTCGCCATGCGAGAGGCACTCGCACCTGTTTATAAGCCCCGCTGCGATATCCGTCCCGAGCTCCTCTCTAGAGCAGGCAGTACATGCCTAACATTCCTCTCTGCCCTGTTGGGCCTACTTGCCCTGCGGGCCTGCATCCTGGCCCATATAAAGTTGGGTTTATAGTCGTATGTAGGCCGTTGTGGCCTAGTAGGCGGGCATTTTTTTTATTTTTTGCAGATTTTTTAGTCCCGGTTGGTGGCTCCAACCGGGACTAAAGGTCTTTTCCAGTTTTTTTTGTTTTTTGCTTTATTTTTTTTTATTTTGTTTGTACTTATAGCCAAATATTTAGAGTTTTTGAGTGAAACTTTTTGGTTTATGTCACAAAAATTATAAACTTTCTATAAGTGCCAGTAGTTTTCAAATTTGAATAGTTTAAATTTGAATTCTTTGAAATTTTTGTGAATCACTAGTTTGTGAATAACTTTAATTTAAAAATAGATTTTTGAGTGATTCTTTTTCCTGCTGTTTAATATTAGTGTGTTTTATCAGTATGTTCAATTTGGTAATTTTTACGTTACTTTAAGTAGGTGTTTTAATCAAATACAGATTCTGTTTAGCTCTTTTAATTTAGTTTTATAGCTCAAAAAAATCATTAAATGCATGAAAAATAGCGAATGAAGTCAGAAAGGGTTGAAAATTGATGATATGGCTTTGAATGGTGCATGTTGAACGCACAAAAAGTCTGGAGTTAAAATAAGTTTAAAAAACTGAAATGCCTTTGTAACAGATGAGTTTTCGTCCGAAACCCTGATACTTCGAAAGAGATTGTCCAGTTTGCACACGAAGTGCATCCAGTTTTTGTCGTAACCCTCTCAACTTTTTAGCACATGCTATGTGGGTGAATGATGTTACCATGCCAAGTTTCAACCTTTTCAGAGTTCATTTGTAGTGCTTTTCAATTTCAGGGTCATTTAGCTCAAAAAAATCAATAAATGCATGAAAAATAGCGTTCCTTCGCGTTTCAAATGCCAAAACACATATATACCCTAACTAGTACAAAGATTCCCTCCGGTTTGTCCGAAGTGGGACTTTCCAGATAAGTCTGGAAATTCACTAGAGAAGAAAGTGATGACGGTGAAGCCGGTCACATCCCAGAGTGGGATCTTGGGATATAAAACTTTTTCTTCACGTGTGTCCCTTTGCGCCGTAACCATGGACTATCTTCATCATTTAACAGGATGCTTGAGTTAGTCTTCACTGTGAAGGGAGCAATTTCAAGAAACTTTTCATAATCTTCTGACATGGCTGTCTTGTCCTCCACTCCCACGATGTTTCTTTTCCCTGAAAGAACTATGTGGCGCTTTGGCTCATCGTATGATGTATTCGCTTCCTTATCTTTTCTTTTTCTCAGCTTGGTAGACATGCCCTTCACATAGAAAACCTGCGCCACATCATTGGCTAGGACGAATGGTTTGTCTGTGTACCCAAGATTGTTGAGATCCACTGTTGTCATTCCGTACCGCGGGTCTTCCTTTACCCCGCCTCCAGTCAGATTGACCCATTTGCACCGAAACAAAGGGTCCTTCAAATCACGTCCATAGTCAAGTTCCCATATCTCCTCTATGTAACCATAATATGTGTCCTTTGGCCTATTGATGTTTGCTGCATCAAAGCGGACACCACTGTTTTGGTTGGTGCTCTTTTTATCTTGGGCGATTGTGTAAAATGTATTCCCATTTATCTCGTACCCTTTGAAAGTCGATATAGTCGAAGATGGTGACTTGGCCAGCAAGTACAGCTCATCTCCAACAGTGTCGTCATGCATGAGACGTGTTTGCAACCAACCGCCGAATGACGCCATGTGTGCACGTTTGATCCAGGGCTCAGACTGCTCCGGGTTCTTGGAGCGTACACTATCCAGCTGTTCCTCGATATACGGAGCCACCAAGCTGGAATTTTGTAGAACTGTGTAGTGTGCTTGCGCCCAAGAATGCCCATCCATACATATTACTGAATCCTTTCCTAGCGTGCCTTTTCCACCCAGTCTGCCCTCATGCCGTGATTCGGGAACACCAATCGGCTTAAGGTCAGGAATAAAGTCAACACAAAACTCAATGACCTCCTCTGTTTCATGGCCCTTGGAGATGCTTCCTTCTGGCCTAGCACGGTTATGAACATATTTCTTTAAGACTCCCATGAACCTCTCAAAGGGGAACATATTGTGTAGAAATACAGGACCCAGAATGGCAATCTCGTCGACTAGGTGAACTAGGACGTGCGTCATGATATTGAAGAAGGATGGTGGGAACACCAACTCGAAACTGACAAGACATTGCACCAAATCATTCTATAACCTTGGTAGGATTTCTGGATCGATTACCTTCTGAGAGATTGCATTGAGGAATGCACATAGCTTCACAATGGCTAATCGAACGTTGTCCGGTAGAAGCCCCCTCAATGCAACCGGAAGCAATTGCGTCATAATCACGTGGCAGTCATGAGACTTTAGGTTCTGGAACTTTTTCTCTGCCATATTTATTATTCCCTTTATATTCGACGAGAAGCCAGACGGGACCTTCATACTGAGCAGGCATTCAAAGAAGATTTCCTTCTCTTCTTTGGTAAGAGCGTAGCTGGCAGGACCTTGATACTGCTTTGGATGCATGCCGTCTTTTCCGTGCATACGTTGCTGGTCCTCCCGTGCTCCGGTGTATCTTTTGTCTTCCCATACACGCCCAAGAAGCCTAGCAGGCTCACGCAAAGATTCTTCATCACGTGCATCACGTCGATTGCAGAGCGGACCTCTAGGTCTTTCCAATAGGGTAGGTCCCAAAATATAGATTTCTTCTTCCACATGGGTGCGTGTCCGTCAGTGTCATTCGGAACAGATTGTCCGCCAGGACCCTTTCCAAAGATTACTTTTAAATCCTTGACCATATCAAGTATATCATCACCAGTACGATGGCGAGGCTTATTCCGGTGATCTGCCTCACCTTTGAAATGCTTGCCTTTCTTTCTTAAGAGATGCTTGATCGGAAGTAATCGACGATGTCCCAGGTACACATTCTTCTTACATTTATCCAAATATATACTTTCGGTATCATCTAAACAGTGCGTGCATGCGTGGTATCCCTTGTTTGTCTGTCCTGAAAGGTTACTAAGAGCAGGCCAATCATTGATGGTTACAAACAGCAACGCTCGTAGGTCAAATTCCTGCTGTTTGTGCTCATCCCACACACGTACACCTTTTATGTCCCACAGCTGTAAAAGTTCTTCAACTAATGGCCTTAGGTACACATCAATGTCGTTGCCGGGTTGCTTGGGGCCTTGGATGAGCACTGGCATCATAATGAACTTCCGCTTCATGCACAACCAAGGAGGAAGGTTAATTATAGATACATAGAGTCACAGGCCAGGTGCTATGATTGCTGCTCTGCTCCTCAAAAGGATTAATGCCATCTGCACTTATACAAAACCATAAGTTCCTTGCATCACCTGCAAACTCCGGCCACTTTCTCTTGATTTTTCTCCACCGCGACCCGTCAGCGGGTACTCTCAACTTCCCGTCTTTCTTACGGTCTTCTTTGTGCCATCGCAACAACTTGGCATGCTCTTTGTTTTGGAACAAATGTTTCAACCGTGGTATTATAGGAGCATACCACATCACCTTGGCAGGAATCCTCTTCCTGTGGCGCTCGCCCTCAACATCATCACCAGGGTCATCGCGGCTGATCTTATAGCGCAATGCACCGCATACCGGGCATGCATTCAAATTCTCGTACTCCTCGCCGCAGTAGAGGATGCAGTCATTAGGGCATGCATGTATCTTCTGCACCTCTAATCCTAGAGGGCAGACAGCCTTCTTTGCTTCGTATATACTGTCGGGCAATTCGTTGTCCTTTGGAAGTATCTTCTTTAACATTTTCAGCAACTTTTCAAATCCCTTGTCAGATACACCATTCTCTGCCTTCCATTGCAGCAATTCCAGTGTGGTACCCAGCTTTTTCTTGTCATCTTCGCAATTTGGGTACAACAATTTTTTGTGATCCTCTAACATGCGCTGCAACTTCAACTTCTCCTTTTCACTTTCGCAGTTTCTCTTTGCATCAGCACTGGCCCGACCAAGATCATCAGCGGGCTCATCTAATGCCTCTTCTTCAGCTTCTTCTTCTTCATTCTCTTCCCCCATTGTAGTACCATCGTAATCAGGGAACTCAGGATAGTTGTCATCATCCTCTTCTTCTTCATTCTCTTCCATTAGAACCCCTCTTTCTCCGTGCTTGGTCCAACAGTTATAGCCGGACATGAAACCGGACGTAAACAGGTGGACGTGAATGAATTTTGAGCTAGAGTAATTCCTATCATTCTTACAGACACCACATGGACAACACATAAAACCATTCCGCATGTTTGCCTCAGCCGCACGCAGAAAACTATGCACGCCATTAATGAACTGGGGAGAGCGTCGGTCATCGTACATCCATTGCCGACTCATCTTCATTACACAACACCGAAAAGACCAAATTAATACAAGTTCATACATAAAGTTCATACACACTTATTCTCATAAAACAACATAAAACTATCTAGCTAAAGCATTTAAATGCAACAACAAATGCGATCAAAATCGCAACTAAGGTAATAATTGATCCAACAGCATAATGATACCAAGCCTCTTTATTAACGACATATTTTCTAATCTTTCTAATCTTCAAGCGCATTGCATCCTACTTGATCTTGTGATCATCGACGACATCGGCAACATACAACTCCAATTTCATCTTCTCTTCTTCAATTCTTTTCAATTTTTCTTTCAAATACTAGTTTTCTTTTTCAACTAAATTTAACTTCTCGACAAGAGGGTCGGTTGCAATTTCCGGTTCACATACCTCCTAGATAAAAATATCTATGTCAACTTGATGGGCATAATTGTCATAAACACAAAATGCAACAAATAGTTATAAAAGAGAATATACCACATCCGAATCATAAACCGGGTATCAAAGTCATGGCACTATGTATAATAAACAATCATACAAGTAAGAAAATTATACAAGTAACTATCTAAATCATACAAATAAGATCTTTTTTTATAAAAAGGATAAGTACAAGAGGCTCACCAAGGTGGTGCCGGCGACGGGACAGTGCGGGCGATCGACGGTGGTTAGGACGGGCCCGGGAAGGCACTAAGTAAACCACACCTACACATATGCAAACTAAGAAGTTAATTTGAGCTCAAATTGCATATAAATCAAATAAACTCCCACATAATTACTCCCAAACTAAAACCCACAAATCACTATACTTTATAGAGCATTGCACGAGCTAATCTAGCAATGAGAGATGAAAGGACAAAGTTGCTAACCTTTGTGAACACTTGGATAGATGGGGTGCCTTCAAATCTTGACAAATCTTTGGCAAAAATGGAGGATGAGCTCGAGCAAGGGGAAGAACATAGGAGAGAAAGGGGAAAACAGAGAGAATGGGCTCGGGCTGGAAGAAGGGTTTATATAGGAACGTCTTTAGTCCCGGTTGGTTATACAAACCGGGACTAAAGGTCCACCTCTAGTCCCGGTTTGTGATACAAACCGGGACTAAAGGGGCTCGTGGGGCCCCAGCCTGACACCAGCCTGCCACCACCCCTTTAGTCCCGGTTTGTGATACAAACCGGGACTAAAGGGGCTCGTGGGGCCCCAGCCTGACACCAGCCTGCCACCACCCCTTTAGTCCCGGTTTGTATCACAAACTGGGACTAAAGGTCCACCTCTAGTCCCAGTTTGTGATACAAACCGGGACTAAAGGGGCTCATGCGGGCCCCAGCCTGACACCAGCCTGCCACCACCCCTTTAGTCCCGGTTTGTATCACAAACCGGGACTATAGGTACAAAATGAACCGGGACTAATGATGCCCGTGCCCCCGACCGCTCCTAGCCGTTGGAACCGGGACTAATGGTCACAGTAGTCCCGGGCCGTAATCAAACCGGGACTAAAGGGGCGGACGAAAGGTCTGTTTTCTACTAGTGGGTGATGTTCTGTGGCGCAGGCATCTTACCTTGGCCACAGACCAGCTCATGGTTGCACGATGGGAACCAAAAGCTGTCCTCGCCGACGATAAAATCTATATACCGAGCGCTTGGAGCGATATTTTTATCTTGGATTTGATGACCTCGAGCATATCCAGGATTCAGCTCCCACAAGGGGCGGAGTATGGCAATAGAGACACCAGGTTAGTACGGGCTAATGATGCTTCTGGTTTGTATCTTGTTCATGCCAAGGAGCTTTAGCTTCGCATCTGGCTTCACAAGGGGGACAACTGGTTGCTGACGGATACCATTTGCTTGCGTGACATGGTTGCTAACTTGAGAATGCCTGGTTGCAAGGTTTAGGATGAGTCCACTGCCCCTCTCCGGATGCACCATGTGGGGAACTATGCTGAATTTTTTATCTTGGAGATGGGTACTTAGATATCAAGTACAAGAAACTGCATAAATTGTATGACATGACAGAGACAGAACAACTTTTCGGTGAAATCTATCCTTTTATGATGATTTGGCCACCCAGATTCCCTGTGCTCAAGGATGATCCTCCAAGGTTTGCCTTTTGGCCTTTAGATGATCTGTATATTGCTTTTGTTGAGGTTACATAGTTTTTCAATGTGCACTGTGCATCGCACTGTTTGGTATGGTTGTGCGATGGTTTTAGTATACTGTTGATTCTTTAGGCCATTTTAGATAATGCTGACTTAAGATATCTTTAAATCACTTCTGTGTTGGGGTAACATGATATGGTGTTTACGACCTACAAAAGTATAGAACATGTATTAGAGCTGAAAGAGCCTAGCCTTGTTACTGTTGATTCTTTAGGCCATTTTAGATAATGCTGACTTAAGATATCTTTAAATCACTTCTGTGTTGGGGTAACATGTTATGGTGTTTACGACCTACAAAAGTATAGAACATGTATTAGAGCTGAAAGAGCCTAGCCTTGTTATCATGTGGACCACTGTACTTCCTTGTCCTGAAATATTAACACAAACCGATCCCATTTATTAAATCATGGTGTAAATTTCTATTGCCCACCTTTGAAATGTGAACCTCGAGCTATGTATGAGATTATTTTTCTGAACTTTTGGCTGAGTGGTTTTTGTTTTCGAGTGCTGCTTTGTGGATTTTTTTTTCATGAACACAAGTGGATTAAGTATTTTTACACGGCCAGGTTTGCTTGAGTTTATGCATGACTTGTGATTCACACATATCAACCATGAAATGTTTTCCTTTTGTATGACAAGTGGCTAGTCCAAGCTAACAGTGGGCAGTTTGTACTTGTGTGTCAGGCACACATGCATTTCGCCTTGTATGGTCAGATTTTATTTTTTCCTGAAATCTAAACTATGAAATGGGAGCATGTCGGTCTGCAATATGATGATATTTAACCTGTACTGGTGGTAGCTTTTGATTTAAAACACCTATGTTGCTGGACGAAGTTAATTCTTTTGAATTCTGAGTGCGCATAACATTTGAATACTCTGAAGCTGAATTACCTGTACTCTACCCTGATCCTTCCTCTGCTCCCTTGAACCAGAAATGCCAAGTGAAGGGGGATATCAAGTAAGCTTTTGGATCTTCAGTGATAAGGGTGTCACGAATGAGGAGCAGAGAGATGCATTTCCTTCATAGCAGTTCTAACCGTCTTTGTTATAACTCGTAGTGGGTTTGTTAGGAGGCTATGTAACTGGAGCAGCAACTCCTATGTCTATGGTATCATGACTATTGCGACTGAGATATTGGTTTCTTGAAGAATACTCCCTCTGCATGTTTAGTAGCTATGTCGTCTAATTCTCTTGTGTTCTTGCAGTCTTGTAGTTCCAATGCTTGTTGTGCTTGTTAACTGTGGTATTTGCAGACTCGTTCATCTTGTTCACCACTGAAATTTTTGGCTAGACATGTGTGGCTCTAATTCAATAGAGAAGAAACAAACTTTTCGTTGAGGTTTATTTGCAGAATGTATCTGCTCCACATGAACTGCTACAGCAACTCGCTTCATCATCTTCATTGCAATATCAATGGCTAGATGGTAGGTGTTCCTGGTGAAGCTGAAACAAGTGCATAAATCTAGAACAGAGAGCGTGTTGCAGCTATCCATTTGTTTGTGTCAATTTAGTGGTGTGTTTTGGTATGTCCATTTTCTCATCTAGCAGTAAGACCACTGATACTGATAGCCTGATGCTGCTGCAGTAGAGTTGTCATCATGATTCAATATGATTTTAGCACTCCATGTTGATACACTGGTAACGTAACTGGGGCAGCTAGCAGTTCTAAGTAAATTGGCTAATATTGTTCCTTTAACAAATTTGAGCGGAATATGCTCCGGCGAAGGTTAAGGACGGGCTACTCCTTGATGGAAAACTGCATTGAGCTTGTTGTTGTAATTGTAGATAATCTAGTTTGTTTTTGTGATGGTTCAGTAAGGAGCTGATACCTCTGCTAGTGCCTTTTTGTAGGCTCTACTATGGGCATCAAAGTGTTGATGAATTCAGTAGTAAGAAATCACACACGATATATGGATCTAAAAGTAGTTACACCGAATAGAGTAAAGTGCAAGTGGGATTCACTGTCCCAGAAAGAGCAGTGCATTGCCATCATTGCTGGGGATCCTCATGTACTGTTTTCTTTTTAGCATTTGTGAACTGTACACTTAAATCTTTCTTTTGCATTTCATAGGTCAAAACTACTTTTAACCCCCCCCCCCCCCCCCCCCGCCCCCCATCTCTTCCCTTTGCCGTCACCTGAGGAGGCCGGCGAGAAATCTCGCTGCGCTTTCGAGGAGGGTGGCGGCGAGGCGTTCTCTCTCCAGCACAGGTGGGTGGTGCGGGAAGCCAGCGCGTGGAGTGCCCATGGCGGCTGGTGTGGGGGGCTCTTGCAGATCCGGCGCGCTGGTTGTCAGGGGTGCAGCGTACGGCGGCGGATCCGGCGAGCAGTAGGTGCTCCGTTGGTGGAGCACGGTCGCTGGGCGTCGACGTGGCTTCGGCCGTGGACGTCGGTCCCCAGCCCGGGGGGATCTGGATCTGGCCGGTCTGTCCCCGATCTGCGGGCTGGTGGCCCAGGAGGGGTACTGCCGGCCGTCGGTGGTGCCCGGATGGCGCTCGCTGGAGCAGGGAGGCTCTGACCGTGGTGGATGCGTGGGGTGCACGGCCCGATCTGGCTTGTGCAAGCCCGACGCTGTGGGGGCTCAGCGAGCTTGTGTTTGCCGACGGAGAGGAAGATTGTGGCCCTGCGCAGTGTTGGCGTGCTCGCTGCGTTGGGGTGCGCGGTCCAGCGGAGGTACTTGTCGGCTTTGGCTGACTGCGTGGGAGTGGTTGCTCCGGGCGAAAGCTTGGCCGGTGCTAGCCGGCTGGCGATGACGGCCCCCGTGGGCGTCGTTATCCTCCTTGGAGGCGTCGTTGGGATCTGCATCCTCTACTCCCGGATCAGGATCTTCGGATGAAAGCCAAGATCCTGCTATAGGGTGGAGCGGTGGCGTCGTCTTCAACGTCGTTTTCCCCTCTTTAGGGCGCCGTCTTGAAGATCCTGGTCCCATTGATGCCTCCTACGGGCTGGCCGTGCACGGCATTGTGACAATCCATCTGGCAATGAGGGTGGTTGGACTTCTGTGGCAACGATGACGGTGGTGAGCATTGTCGGAGGCGTGGCATTGGTCGTGGTAGTCGGCTCTTCTCCGGCGTGTCCGTTGGATTGCCTCGGCTGCTTGTTGCTGTGAAGTCGAAGCTGCGGTGCGGGGCCCTGGTGGCGTACGATGACGAACGACAGGTGGTCCTTTCGGCGATCTTCCACGACGCCAACCTTGCCTAGTTCTCTGTAGTTCTCCGTTGGAGTCAGAGCTGCGTTGTCTTGTCGTGGGTGGATGGCGATCCGCCATGTGAGTGTAGTGTTGTTCTGCAGTCAATAGGGTTGCCGTTTTTCTTCTTTCTCTTTGATCTTCGGATCCTCCCCATGTTGTTCTTCCGCTGCTTTCTGCTAAATCTAATCGAAGCCAGCAATTTGCTGGATCTTTCAAAAACTGTGTTTCCTTTATGTTAATTTAAGAACATGATTTGCTTAACTACCTCCTTCGGAATCAGTTTTGCATTGCTGCTGTTGTTATTGAGAATAAGCATGCAATTCACATCAACTTCTGATTTGTGAATGTCTTGAATCACATGACTTGGGAATAACTCCAGCTGCAATGTTGAGCTGCTGCAAAAACGAACTTTGCCTACCAAAAAAAAAGAGAGAGAATGATTTCTTTCAACCAGGTTCTGGTTTGTCAAGAAAAAAGCATTTCTCACAAAGCCATGACACAGTTTTTGATGGATTCAGATTCAAAGCTGCACAAGGAGGTTACCACAGTTGACACATTAAAAGCTGGTATATTTCTTTTGTCAATATCCCTATATTGGTTATGCTAGCTAGAACTATCACCCTACCCTGGTCGATGGAAAACCAAGTTGTTTTGGTTCCATTGCAAGCCAGGTGGTTTGAATGTGTGAAGATCAAATCTTGATGTACATCAACAAATCACGGTTGTAGCATGTATAATCAAGATAATGGAAATACTTGAGCTTCTCTGCAGAAATAAATTCTTATTAAGTTGGAAGCAATAGTTTGGCAGGTCCGTTAATGGAAACAATATTGTGAACTGATTTTTATAAGATATGTTTTCTATGAAATTTCTAATAAATTTTGTTATTAAGTTGGAGCAACAAAGAAGGTGAATTAGATCTGCTCTCACAATGGAATCAGGAGAAATAACTTCCTGCAGTCATCTATGAGGTAAGCATAAGATATTGTTTATTTTTTTTTATTGGGGTCGGTTGATTTATTAATTTTAATGCTGGGGCTTGGTCAATCTATCTTTTTGATTGCTATTTTTACTCACAGATTGCTCTACTAGATTCAGAACTAATTTGTTTACTCATAAGAATTTGGGGCTATTCATATTGTTTCTGTTAGTGTTGCATGTTGGATCTAAATTCTCTTTTATCCATGTATGGAGTGCAGTTTTAATTTTGTACAAACCTGATATTCATATGATTATTTCAGAGCTGTGTACAATCCAAGCAAGCAAAGTTGATTAGTAAGGAGACATGCACATGACTCTTATAACAAGCTTAGAAACAAAGGGAGGCCATGGATAAATATGTAAAATCTGGTAAGTGAATACTCTGTTGTGCGCCGAGATTTAAATACCCATGGGCGCACTTATGATCCCACCTAAAAGGTGAATTTCAAATATTCATATTTCTTATGGATGTCAAATAAAAAATATATGAAATTCCCTGTTTTATGGATGTCAAAAATTGCAATCAAGAATCAGTATATTGTAGCATGCATAGATTCCAAGATATAATCAAGACTAACACATTAGGTATGCGTACAACATGTCAAAACACATGTGCATGCATATCTCCATTTTTACTGTTCATGCATGTATCAATCTTTCTTTTCTATCCATTCATAATTCATATTCATACATGTATGAATCTTAGCACGTACAAGCAGTCAACTGAACATATTTCTGTTTTTTTTTCATGCACATACTCATCATCACACAAGTACTGATCTTATGGTTATTGGTCTGTTCCACGTATATGTACACAAACAACTACTATCCATGAGTGTCCTATTCTTAATTGAGTGTGAATTCCTATTTTGAAGGTGAGTTTTTAAAATTAATTTTTTATCTAACCATTACTTGAATATCCAATCTACTACTTGGTATCTCAAGCATGTAATTTAAGCTTACCTTCTGTTCCAAATTTTAAATCGTAATTAGATGTTTTATTTAGAGCTAGCGTGTGCTGCACTGATGTATGATACACATAGTTCTTGATAATAAATCGACCAGATTTTCTATTAACAAATAAGCAAATCGTTGATGCCTTATATACTTGATCAGGTGTGCTTTCAGCGAGGTCTGGAGCAGAGAACGAGATGCAAGTTGGATTCGGAATCTCATGCTTGGTTTCTCCTACTCTTTTCTACAGTGCACTTCCAAATTTCTCTCATTCCCTACAGTTATTGTAGGTAATCTCTCATTCCCTGGAGTTACTGTAGGTAATGATTCTAAGAAATCTTGCAGGTAACCACACGCTTACTTAATGGTGGCTAAGGCAATCTTAAGTTATTTAGCGTCTTCTTTATAACGGTAAATGTTTGAACCTAAAGATTTAACAGTTTTTTAGGACATCCTTCTATCTACTAATCATATTATTTTCATCTGCTAGGTAATCAAACCGGGTTACATTTGCTCGACTTAAACAAGGATTTTTTTAAGAGATATTTATAATACAACAAAAATTCCTGTTTCGTCTTGCTACATGTGTATGTTTTTAAATACCATTAATATGCCTACTACTCTTACATGAAAAGTTCATGTTTCTGACTTTTGTGACACAATGGGTTGACATATTTATACAAGTGTATGTAAAGACATGTATGCTATTGCAGTACTAACCTACGTATTATTTATTTGTTATCAGTGCATATACCATGTTTTTCATTTGGTCCCTTCCTTGCAACCTTAGTGGTATCTTTCAATGATCAATAAACTGGGTAATGATATTGAGTTATTGACGATACAACTATTCATTATTCATTGAGCCATAAAATGTCTGTTGCATCCTCTATGTCTGTTGCATCCTCTATGTCACTAAGTTAGATGATTAATTCATTGTTTAGTCATGATTTGAAAGGTATGATCTGAAACTTTGTGATTTTATTAGAGAAGTACAACATATCGGCGTTGTGTATGCTGATGCTAATGAAGAACTGCTAACTGTCTCAGCTCCAAGAGGCCACCACATACCGATGGTACGTATTACACCATTTATGTATTGTGTGTAGATGAAGTCATTAAAAAATAACCGAACTTTAGTGCATTGCAGATAAACAAACTATAAAGCAAGTCAAGTCCAAGGTGACATTGTTCTACGTGTTAAGATTGATTTTGATTTGTGAATATGGCGTTATTCTCTTGCATGTATGACATGAGCTTGTTCCTAAATCAGATATTGTGGGATACATTTTTGCTTGTTTGTATTTGCAAAAAAATGTAGTTCATCATGTAAGAACCATGAACAATCATATTAGGATTTAACCTTTTTTCCATTGCTTTAAATGCCCTTGCCTAATCAATTATACTTCTCATAAAGTTTACTGTTTGGGGCTCATTTAGTATGTTCAAAACAAACTATTGTCCTTTTTTGTACGTTTGTTCCAAGTTTGTGTCTCTACCATGTCCATCTGTACAATGCTGAATCGTATCAAAAGTCCTACGAATTTTGCATTATAAAATATAGAGACACTCTGGAATATTTGATTCCTTTTTTACTATATACACAACTAAATAAATTATACCCATATATGTTCTCTATGGAGAAGTTTATTCAGGTTTTTTTTATTTCTTGCAAGGGATGGTAGAAGTTCACACAGTTGTACGTTTTTGGAGACCCACGTTCTATCGAACTAAACTAACAGCGCTTTCATTTATTCAAAAAGAAAAACTTTTTATATTCCTAACGTCAACTTTATGTATTCCTCTATCCATAGAGTACATTGAATGTAGAAAAATGGCTAAGTTTCTGATCATTAGCACGGTTAAAGCTAAACTGCTTGAAATCCAGGCAAAAAGAGCTACTCATTGTACGACTATATTAGTAGTAGTACTGACATACTTTAAACGGAAAATAGCTAATGTAAAATTTATCTGCGAATGACCCCTTCTCATAACAAGAATGTCCACGGTCTGGTATGCTAATTATGAACTGAGGAGTTTATCCAGTTTTTTATTTTATTTCTTGTAAGGGGTTTGTAGAAATTCAAATGTGTGACTCACACATACGAAGTGAGAAATTCTTTTTATTTTATTTCTTGTAAGGGGTTTGTAGAAATTCAAATGTGTGACACACACATACGAAGTGAGAAATTCCTTCGCTCAGTTATTCGTGCGTTGCACGTGCACGCTTGCTAGTTCATTATGGAAGACAAATTTTCTGATCAAAAGGAAACGTGAAAACTAATCATTACGTTATTACACTAATAAAAATTCAGATAGAAGCAAATACCACTTACGTGGAAACAAATTTGACTAACATTGGAAACAATATATTCGCTTACTGAAGAGGATACGAAATTACTGCCAAGATACCACGTGGAGTTCAAAATCAGGACTAGATAACTGTCAATCCCACATTATTAGCGTGTGAGCACTTATTAGAAAACAAATCGCTGTTATTAGAAAACAAATCACCGATCTACGTGTAAACTGCAAACCACCAAAACAGATCCTATGATGCACGTTTATGCAAACTGCAAACCACCAAAACAGATCCTACGATCCATCGGGACGCGATCGGATCTCGCCCCGGACTGAGCTCCATCCTGGAGCCACCCATCGAGGCATCGACCATGACAAGCGGCGGCGGCGCCAGGTCGCGAACGCAAGCTGCAAGAGGGAGGCGGCAGACAGCAGCGTCGCTACCGTTGGACGCGCTGGTGGACATTGCGGCGCGCACCGACCCTGCCACCTTGGTGTGCTGCGCCGCCACGTGCGTGGACATGCGCTGCCGCGTCAAGGAATACATCAGAATACATCAGCCTCCGTGGCCCCTCTGCCTCCGGCACGGCGATCAACTTGTATCGACATATCCAACACCAACCATCGGCACAAAGAATGCAAGAAAATAATAACAAAATGAGCTTATGAATAGGAGGCATCAGAAAAGGAACACATAGTACCGAGTTCACACTCGGTAATGCACAATGTGTTTCTGCGGTGCGACCCCATATTGTAGTGGCCACGCTAAGGATTCCAGCTTATCTCATCTAGAGAGCTGGTCTTCGGCAAGGCGTCCGAGGTCCGACCACTCCGTTTCGCATGGCAGCGGCCCCGCGGTGATGCACAAGTTGCAGCGTGACCAGCAAGTGGAGGCTCCTGACGCTTCGCGCGCTGGTTCAGAGAGGAACAAGTTCGAGCAACATACATCCAAGCCAGCCTTGACACCCAGCCGCAGCCGCCACTCCAAAAAAAAAAAGGTCCTCTGCCTTCTGCCGGCGCCGGTGCCGGTCTATGTGGCACCCCGGACTCAATCGTGCACTAATCATACACGCAAATGTGCACGATCAAGATCAAGGACTCACGAGAATATATCACAACACAACTCTAGACACAAATTTGAACATAAATCTTTATATTACATGTCAGGAGTCACGAGTCAGGGTGAACACGGTCCGAGCCAGTCCGGTCCTGACCGAGCCGCCGGCGGTCCGGACCGGACCGGACCGACCAGCCTGGCGGTCCTGTTTTCACGGACTGGACCGGCGGCAGCGAAGCTCGGGCCGGACCGAGCGGACCGGCCAACCTCCATCGGCGGCAACGTGCGAGGGTGCAGCGGGTGCTGTGGCGGGGTGGACGACGTGCGCGAGCGCCTGCAGCGAGGTGGACGACGTGCGCGAGCCTGCAGCGAGGTGGACGACGTGCGATAGGAAGTGCGCTGGGCGGTGGCAAAGGCGCGACTGTTACGGTTAGCCATGAACATGCGCATGTTTGTTCCTTAGTAGTTTTTCTGTTCCATGCAAGTAATTTAGTGCGTGCATGAGACCACGATTTTCTGTGTATGGGCCTTGCCGTGATTGACGGATCAACTTTGACGTGAAGTTAGTCGTGGGATGACACCGTGATTATCGGATCGAACCATGTATCTCTTGTTCCTTCTGTTTTCTGCATGTTCGACTGAATAAAAGGAAACGGCTGCAGGCTGCATGCTCGTGATTATCGCAAATAAAAGGAACGGCAGCGAGGAGTTATCGGATCAAATTGAATCCCATTTATCTTGTTCTTTCTATTTTCTGTCGACTGATTAAAAGGAAAACAAAGCAACAGGGCGTGACTGACTCTTGCCCCTGTCCCTCTCGATAAGGGAAACGTTTGAATCCGGTGGACCGGCTGAAACTGCGCCGGTCACGCGCTTGTGCGCCACGTAGCGCGTGGGTCCACGTGCACCACGACCTTATCTTCTCCCTTTTGTTCACAGCCACTCCTCAATTCCTCTTTGTACTGTCATCCTCATCCACACTTTTCTTCTTCCCATCAAACATATAAAGACTCCTAGGGTACCCGCCCACCGGAGGCACATGCGAGCGGCAGCGATCGAGGGCCGAATGATTTTTTTACTTGCGCTCGTTTTTGGCTGCTGGCAGCCGGTCAACCGTCGATTTTTTTCTACGTTCGTCGCTGCTTCCCGAGCCGATGGCGGGTGGACCTCGTTACCTGTTGCATCGAAAGAACGATGTGGGTTTCACCTCGTTTCGGTGGGCGAAAAAGAGGGAAACAAAGCTACCGATCGGGATGGAAATATCTCCCTCGTCAGCCCCTCTTTCTCGGGGGAAAAGATCTCCTCTCTCTCCCTCGTCTCTTCCCATCCCCTCCTCTTCCCCATGCCGCCGCCACCACTTCCCCCACCCTCTCGGCCGCCTCGTCTCCTCCAGCTCCGCCTCCACCACCTCCTCCTCCCCTGCCTCCGCACCGGGCTAGCACGGCCCGACGAGTGCGCGGGTCGTGGCGTGCGGAGAGCGAGGAGAGGGAGGGGACAGATGCGTGAGGAGGAGGAGGCCACGGCCGTCGGCTCCTCTCCTCTCCCTGTCGGCGCGCGGGTCGCGGCGTGCGGAGAGCGAGGAGAGGGAGGGCACAGATGCGTGAGGAGGAGGAGGCCACGGCCGTCGGCTCCTCTCCTCTCCCTGTCGGCGCGCGGGTCGCGGCGTGCGGAGAGTGAGGAGAGGGAGGGGACAGATGCGTGAGGAGGAGGAGGCCACGGCCGTCGGCTCCTCTCCTCTCCCTGTCGGCGCGCGGGTCGCGGCGTGCGGAGAGCGAGGAGAGGGAGGGCACAGATGCGTGAGGAGGAGGAGGCCACGGCCGTCGGCTCCTCTCCTCTCCCTGTCGGCGCGCGGGTCGCGGCGTGCGGAGAGTGAGGAGAGGGAGGGGACAGATGCGTGAGGAGGAGGAGGCCACGGCCGTCGGCTCCTCTCCTCTCCCTGTCGGCGCCAGCGCGCTGGTCGCGGGGCGTGAGGAGAGCGAGGAGAGGGAGGGGGAAGATGCGTGAGGAGGACGAGGAGGACCAGGCGGTGGCGCGCCCGCCAGATCCGAGGCGCGTGGGCGCGGAGGCAGCCGCGGTGGGCTCCGACCTCTTCTTCACGCACGGCGGCAGGAGCAGCTCCACCTCTCCACTCCCCCCACGCGTGAGCCCTCCACAACCCCACCCCCACGCCGAGGCGGCGTCCAGAGGCGGTCGGCGGCGGCGCAGGTGAGCTCCCTCCCGCGCCCTCCTCCTTCCTCTCCCCGACGGCGCCGGTGAGATCCATCCCGTGCCTTCCCTCCCGTCGCGTCCCCCTCCCCCACAGCGGCCCTCCCTGTTGATGGAATCCATCTCTTCTGCGCTCTTCTTCTTCCCCTTCCCTGCCTCCCCGGCTCTCCCTAATCCCAAGTATTTGTACCGGCTCTCCCTGATCCCAAGTATTTGTACATACTAAGCTAGCTCAACCACACAGGCAGCTTGATTGATTCCTACGTTTGTGCCTAGGTGGAACCTCCTGTACGTGTGATTTCGTGGAGTCATCTAGCTCTAGATCATAGATGCCACTGGACTCCCAGGTTCTTTCCTGTGTAGGAGCATGACTAAATTTTGTAGTTTCATTGGCTGTTTGGGTGACATCTCAGATTCCCTTTGAGGTCCTGTATGCGCCTTGTTCAACTATGGTTCAAATTCATATCATTGTTAGTCCTTCTGCATGATGGAACTAGCTAAGGTGGTTGTTGTTTTGCTACCGAATGGGCCACAATCTTTTAATCTTTTTCGTTTCCAGGTTCTGATAGATGAGTGATGGCTAATGTTTGATGCAAAGGAGGAGGCGTACGGATGGAAGTTGGTAGCAAATCAGGTGAGGCTGGATAGCCCGTCCCAAGTGCGCAGGTGAGTCCCCCCCTCCTCTCTCTCTCTCTCTCTCTCATTCAGTTGGTGGGGTTTGCAAGTAGAGAGATCGCATTTAGGAATTACATTTTGCCATCACACAGAATGACACAAGATTGGGCCAGTAACTTCTGGTTCTGGCCTTCTGGGAGGATACAGAGAGATACTTATGAGGCAATAGGTGCGTGGTGCAGAAGATGCTCTCCAACCATTTGAATCTGCAGTTCTCCACAACTCATTTACAACAAAAGCCTTGAGTAGTAGCACTGATGTCACTATAAGATATAATTTTGTAAAAATTCAAATAAGCATTGTATATACAATTCAGTTCCATACATTTAGCATAACTCAATCTATAGGCCGAATGAATTGAAACTGAAAATATAAGTGATGCACCAAATTTTTATCTAGGAAAATTGGGGCATTTCTTTTTAACATTACTCCTTATCCATTAAATATTATGTGCCAAAACATGATGGATAGAACCATACTTTGTGCTGGCTTGAATTTAATACTTATATATCAATTCCTTACTCTAGCCTTTTCGTCAGGATTGATAAGTAGTAGTGATGCATCACTTCCCTAACAGCCTACAGCTGGCAAATCTTAGGTTATGAAACATCATGTGTCAACTGTCAATTTTATAAATGTCCTTATATTATGTCATAATCTTCCGGCATGATTTCAATGTTTACAGGTGTACTATAATGCAGTAAACTGATTGTTTACATTTCTCAAATTTCCATAGGACCTCTCCGTCCTCGAGCCCTTCTTCTCCTCTCTCCGCGCCGTCGGACGGGAGCAGAGATACCTCTATACAGCCCTCACGCATTCAGGTTCCTCCTTCTTCCTTCCTGCTGCTCCCCTCTTTTGATTAGTGAAGCTGTAACTGCATGTCCCTCTATCTCTCCCCCTGTCCTCACTCACGTTTCCTCCCTTTGTCTCATGGATGAAGCTGTCGGCTGCAGGGGTGTTGCGAGGAGTTAGAGGCGCCGGGCGGAGTAGCAGGAGCAAGGATATGGGCGTCCTCTCTTCTATGCTGCGGTTCCCTCCTCTTACTTCAGCTCTCGAGACGTGGACCTGCAGGTGTAGGTGCTTGTGTCTCAACCATCTTCTTCCCAGTATCCTCGCATTTTCTATTTCTGCTTCGTGTGTGACCATATTATTGGTAGGCTAGAGTTTGTCCATGTGTTGTTTTTGATCTGGTTTTATCTCCACAAAGGTAGCCCACGCTACTTTGCAAGCAACTGTTGCTGTCCAGTTCAGAGGTATGTTCTATTTGTCTTGGATTAATCTCCACAAAGGTAGCCCATATGATAGAGATAGCTCTTTAGGTAATTTCTATTTGTCCTGGATTAATGACAAATTAAATTTTGCGTGTTGAAGTAACCATTTTAAGAAACAAGATTGCAGACCTAGCATCAAATATTGTTGTTTTCATAGCCAGAAGCTGCCCCCTCAGTTTCCTACCCCCTCCGTACCAAAATATAAGACGTCTTTGCAGTTCAAATTGAACTGGAAAATTTCCTTATATTTTGATGCAGAGGTGGTACTTTCTAACTTAAAAGCCCATTCCTTGACCAGGCGTTAATGTTCTGCTCAAATTGCCCTAATATTAATATTAAGGAATTAAGCATTTGTATTAAGTGTTCTTCCTCATCTAAGTAAAGCCGCCTTTCTCTTCTACTCACTCACATCATATGTTAAATTGTTTTTTAAGTATACAAAGTGTCTGGTGTTTGTTGAAATACCACATTAGCACCACTTGACAGTAGATCATCATTATCTTTAGGATCTGTTCCACCCCCATTGGCCTTTTACCTATACTGTAATACTTTTTTTACCAGTTCAGTAGTTGTACTATGCTGCTAATTTCAGTGTTTCAGTTTCATTAGTCCTCACATGAGCATGCTGATTTATAACAAATTCCTGTGAACTGAGATGGCTCCATTTTCTTGTTTCATTGCATATCCAGGTTCTCTGCTCATTCTCTGCACGTCAGTGTCGTTGCCGAGCAAGGTTACCCATGATTTCGTTAGCTTGCTTTGTTATTTGCGTTGGTTCATCCTGCTGCTTGTTGGGTTATCCTTCCGATTTCGTTATAAAAAACACCCTCTTATCTGCTTGTAGTTGCGTGCTTACTAATTTCGGAGGCGTATATTCATTTAGGTTCAGATCCATGCTTGTGCGGTTTACCCAGGAAAGCCATAACTTTCGGCGGTCAGTGTGCAGTCCATGCGACCTGCTACTCCTTGTCTGCTTGGTCATTGTTTATATATGGTCAACTCAAATGTTGCTGCTTTGGTATATATGCTTTGTCATCCCGCAGAACACCTCTTGCTTTAACATGTGTGCTACTGAATTTAAAGCGACAAATATTGTTGTTCCTTTAATTAGTATATGTTCCTTAGAATCCAACGGACCACCTCTTCATTTTTACATATGCAAGAATGCTTCTTCTTGCTCACTAATGCATGCTATTTGATCAGCCATTCTTTTTTCTCACTGATGAAAGTTAATTGACTATCTAATAAAACGAACCTCTGCTTGAGTCCGGTAGGTGTTCTGTTTGATGTTTCTTAATGCTCTGATTTGTTTGATGTTACATGTGCAGAACTGCAGACTTACTATTGCTCGCTGATACATGCAGGTTAATTAACCTTTTCTGTTTCTCACTAATACATACAAGCAAATTGACCATCCAATTACATGAACCTGCACTTTCAGGGTTCAGTAGGTCTTTTGTTTTCTGTTTTTATGTTGTCCTATATTTGCTGTTGCGAACCCTTATGTCTTTGTTCTTTTTGTTCCATTGTACGCCTCTAGGTTGTTTCGCTTGAAGATCCTGGGTGCTTTGCCTTCTCTGGTTGTCTTTTCTCCTGCTGCTTCGCCTGCCCAGGTGTGCATGCTCTTTGGAGTTGTCTGTTAGACACTGCACTTTAAACACTGTTTCTCAGTAGGTCCATGGTTCCTTTTGTTTGCAGGTCCTACTCTTGTCTTCAATTGCTCTGTCGTCTACCGCTTTGTTAGCTCACCAATTCCATGTCGCCTGTTTTGTTTTTGTTTTCATTAGGTTACTCTTGTCTTCAATTGCTCTGTCGTCTACCGCTTTGTTAGTCATCAACCAGTAGGTCTTTTGTTTTCTGTTTATATATGACAGGGGAATGATAGTTTGTTTTCGCAGTGATTAGTGTTTCGTCACTACTTTTCTAGCTTCTTTTGTCCTCCAAATGATACAGAAGGCAGTCAAGTTCCATCCTCTAATTTGTTGTGGTTTTTATAGGACCTATTAGGATGCATACCTGAAGGAGTGCATCTACTGGTTCAGCTGAAAATTGATCTCTATTTGGTTTATGCATTCTATTTTTGCGTTCGGGTTTACCTGTCGCTCGTCCTTGGTATGCTCATCCATCTTGGCTGCTCTGCTTGCCTACTTCTCCTCTCCAACTCAGGTAAATGGACTGTTCTTTTATTTGTCTGTGGAACGACTCTTCTTTTACCTGTCTGTGCTCTTTTCCATAGCATGCCGGTGCTCTGACCACTTCATCTCCATTTATTTAGCAGGTTCTGTGATCTCTTGTGTTGATGTGTCCCAATCTCCTGTTTTGTTGCATCTCTGTTCTACTCCTCGAGGTTCGCTTGCTTTCTGTCTAGCTAAAATGCATATTTCCTTTCCTGTACGTGTTGTCATGGTCTTTAAATTGCTGATCGTTTTAATTTTCTGGATCTGATAGGGCTTCCTGTATTGCTCGGCCTCATGCCGCTCATATTTCATGCTTGCGTGTGAGCGGGATGTGTCCGCTTATTTCAGCCGTTATACATGTTTTGGATGCTGTGGTGGCGGCGTAGCGCGTTGTGCTTTACGACACTTTCGTATCTATGTGAGGTCGCAGAGGATGTCTCTGTACTTGCTGGGGTACAACTCAAATTGCGGGGTACAGTTGTGCTCGGATTTGGTCGCTGTTGGTCGGTTCTTGACTTCAGCGCATGCAAACCCGCAACGGCTACCAAGCGAACCACAGGTAACTAAACTTCTGATTTGGTGATGCACACACAGATCTAGCTGATCCCAATTGCTGGAGTATTTTAGTTCTATTGATTGGCAGCATCTATATTATTAGATACATACTTACGGATGTGCTTCTTTAGTGTGCCTTCTCTCATCTCACAGTAAACTGTTTTATTGTTTTAAATAATTGTTGCAGGAGGGAGCAGCAGGCATAGAAGAAATCCAAAGCCAATTTCCCTCAGCTGTAGCATCTTTCGCTGACAATAAGTCTGCACAGCAGCCTGGTGAGGTTAGTTCTTGCAATTAAAATTATAAGTCTTTCAGTTGCTCTCTATTCACTGGTTAAAAAGCATGGTGAATTTCCTTTATAAATACCCATCTGAAGAATACCTTAGTTAAATCAATCAATAGTGAGTTGTGTTACTAGAGAGTAGAGACGTAAGGAAACGCCCTTAGGTGTGACACTCTACATGGTTACCTTCTTTAGTCCCAGTTATTGATATCATACTGAGATCACACTCTGCCAAGTGGAATATTTGTTTCTATGTACTTCTGGATGCTAATTTACCGTTCTTTATTTTGGCGAGGATATTCCTTCATTGCTTGGTTAGCTGTCAATGCTCGGTCCTATTTCCCACCTTGTGCTTTGACTTACTGCATTTTTTTCGTATAAGTTTGTAGGACACTGCTGCCTGATTTGCCCATGATGAACCATTAATTATGATGCACTGCTGGCTGGTTTGCCTTTTTTATGCTTTTTAGTAACAACATTCAGACTTAGTGTTTATTACTTCATTTCAGAGTTTTAAATTAAGACATCATGGTCAATTCATATGGTCTTCTAAAGTTTCACCTTCCCTTTGTCATAGTGGTTTGATCAAATCAATGGCAAGTCGGTACTACTGTGATGTACTAGCTTACAGTCTTAAGGTCTTATATTAGTTTACACAGGGAGTACATATTTCTATTTGAGCAGAACTGGAAGCTGCTATTGCTATTGCATCTAAGGTTGTGTTTGGTTGCAAAGTATTTTTAAAGTATTTTAAGAATACTGCAGTTTTTCAAAATACTATGGTTTTAAATACTTTCAGGTGTTTGGCTATAATTAAACTTGTAGTATTTTAAACTACAGTATCCACAAAATTGTACTATTTTTGCAGCATTAGAAAAAGAGGTTGGGACCTCTTTTTTAAAAACTGAGAAACGCAACAAATGCCTTGTCTTAGCGGTGGCCTACTACAACGTTGTATATTTTGATTGCCAAACATGCTATTGTTTCCACGATACTTAAAAAAACAGTTGTTTTCATAAACTACAGTATCCATTGTCATCAGTATAAAAAACTGTAGTATTGGAAACCTGAGATGAGGTTTTAAAAAACATTGCTTGCAAACAGAGCCTAAAATTTGCCCTTTGTTGTCGTTTAATCAGTAGAACCATTGGTCCTGAACTTTTTTTAAATGGAAACTTTTTTAAAAATTTGCCCTTTGATGTCGTTTAATGTTTAGATTGACATATATTCTTTGGTATATAGCATTTTTGCCTACCTCTATTGCCTATTTCGCGTAGATAAATCATTTCCTTTTGAGAGGGATTAGATAAGGCCTACAAGTCCTTAGTAGGCGTGATAAGCAAGCCCTGCACTTCTATTTACTATTAAGCGTACTCTGAATTTCTGATAATGGCGTTTCAGGGATAATACAATCAATCCAACCTTTGGTGTGCTTTTTGGATGGACTAATCTGAAGATGCTGGCTAGCCTGCTCGCCATCATATAGTCTAGAAGCAATGGCATTTTGGTTATATAAAGTTATACGCTCAGTTTATCCACTCCTGATTCTGTGCATTTTGGTTCGTGTCAGCAAATAGGTTATTAGCTACCTCATCTGTACACACATCTGCTTATATCATGCCAGGTTGCGGCTAGGTTGTTCGTCCACCGGGGTCGTAGGTTCTTTCCTTCCTGCCGACGGCAGGTACAAGACTCGATCAATGGTTAACGGGCAAGCACTATATACACCATCCATCTATGCTAATATAGCCTGTTTTTTAAAGCCAATGTATGCTATTACCAAGTGATCTGAATATTTTCTTTTAAGCATCAAGCTTTCATGTAATGGAATATACGTATCTTTAAGTTGATTCTAAATTAATCTCATACACATGCTTTGAATGCTTGGCTCACTCTCGCTTTTTGCGCCATGGTCAAACGTGCAGCGATGACTCTGTCTAATGTTTATCACTTCATAGCGCCTATATGTTGTATCTCTCACTATCTACTTTCTCTGCTAATAACATTGTAAATAATTAATCGTGAGCTTCTTAGAACACTATGTATCATCACTAAGCATCTATCTACTAGCAATAGGTACTTATTTTCATATGTTTCAATATGTGCCCGAATAATATTAATGTACACTCTTTCAATACATGGCATGGGTCAAGGCCTTTGCGCCATTGGCGCAACGAGTCATCTAGTAGCAACAACGCAGCAGCAGAGCAGCTCACACCTCGTGCTTCCCACCTCTTGAGAGCTGCCAGACGGAGCGCGCTGCTGCCACCGGCGACATGCGGGTGCTGCGACTGGCCATGGCCGCCGCCACCTCCTCCCCTTCCTCCCATGGTGGTCATGGCACTGCCATTGGCGACATGCGGTGCCACGGCCGGCCATGGCCACCACCCACGTCCTCCCTCCTCCCCTATGGTGGTCGTGGCCGCCATCCACGCCCCCTTCTCCCCGGCATTGATGGAGCTACAACCGTTGACGGGGAAAAGCTACAACCGCGACGCAGGGAGCTACAACCGATGGTCACCAATGCTGGGACCGGTTGTGGCCGATGATGCAAGCAGATGGTACAACCACGGACTGGTGAAGCTGCAACCGCAGTCTGCAATAGCTGCAACCAACTAACCGGGCGGAGCTGCAAGTGAGGGGCGGCGGGATGGGGTGCTGCAACCACGAGCAAGTGGAGACGCAAGTCCAGCGAAAACGTCGTCAGCGTCGTCACGGGTCGCAGCTAAGATATGAAGCTTGAAGCTTTTTTCAATGCCGGTTGTAGCTTCTGTAACCGCTGGTTGCAACTTTTCGTTGTCGTCCATGGCTTTGGTCTCTATGGTTGAAGCTTTTTTTATCGCCGGATGAAGCTTTTTTCATCGCCATATGAAGCTTTTTTGGTCACTGGTTGCAACTTTCGGCCGGCGGGTGAGCTGCAGTCGTCAATTGGTTTTTCATTTTTTTTGCTACCATCGTTTTCTAGTTTGCTGGAAGCATCACATTTTTTTGGTACCACCGTTGTTTTTGGATGTGAACCACGGGCGTCGTCGCCATTGATTCTGCAAGGGCGAGGGAGAGAGGTGAGGGGATGGGCAGCACAGGCGAGCAGTAGGAGCTGCAACCAGCAGCTCAAAAGGCGACCGGCGACGGCGAGGCAATTCGGCGGGAGGCGACCGGCGAGGACGCGGGAGGCGACCGGCGAGGACGCGGGAGGCGACCGGCTTCGAGGTTGGTCATTTGCTCGTTCATGGCGAGCGCCGGCGGCGCCGCTGCTCTGTTTCCCGGCTGGCCTCGTCAGATTTGGTTTTTGGGAGAGAAAACAGAAGCCCCAATCCAATGGCAACACTTGTCGCATCGGGTGGCTGGGGCTAGTCCGGCCGAACTGTTCGGCCGGACTGCCGGCGCCTATCATTGCCCTCTCGATAATCATGGGTGTGACTGCGTGTTCTTTCTATTTTCTGTTCTTTTCTATACCTCATGCGCGCGACATGATTTTTATTCTCTATTCGACTGAATAAAAGGAAACAAATCGAGGAGGGGCGCGGCCGCGCGGGAGAAGGATGTCGGGGCGTGGCCATCGGACACGCAGCGCGCGGATCTCACCGGCCAGAGCATGGTATCGCCCTGGCCACGATGACGATGAACAGCGTGCAGCGCGCTTCGGTCCGCTCGGTCGGACCGGTCAAAGACCGGACCGGACCGACTAAATTTCGGGCCGAAATTTTGTAACCGGACCGGCCAACTTCTTGAGCGGGCCAGGACCGTACGGTCCGGTCCTGAACGGGCCATGAGCGGGCCAAAAAGACCGCTCGCTCCGTCCAGCCTGAGTCACGAGGACCCGAATGCATAAGTCAACGGAAGCAATAATATCTTAGTACAGACATAGTTAAACAAGTTTGCCTTAAGAAGACTAGCATAACAGCGACACTAGATCGAAAAGGCGCAGGCCTCCTGCCTGGGGCCTCCGAACTACTCCTGGTCTACGGGCTCCTCGTAGTAGTAGCCTCCGTCGGGGATCTCCGGCTCCTGGGCTCCGTCATCTGATCGCGGCAACCGGGTAGGGAAAAAGAGGTAGCAAAGCAACCGTGAGTACTCATCCAAAGTACTCGCAAGACTTACATCAGAACTATGCTAAACATGCATCTGTATCAAAGGAATGGGGCTATATATTTGGACTAAACTACAGAAATGTCAGAGAAGAGAGGGGGAGAAGGCTAGCCTATCGAAGACTAGCATCTTGCAGCATCAGAAGACAGTAGCGTATAATAGTATGTAGTAACAAGTAACTGGAGATCCCTCCTTGACTATCCTGCGAGAAAGCGATCCCAAAGCAGTCTATCTGTTAAGTATCATTATGGTATCCAGTTCAAGTTATAGTAGATCAGGATACAACTCCGAGCGTACTGTTACCATGGACACGGCTATTCGAATAGATTACTTCCCTGTAGGGGTGCACCACGTTACCCAACACGCTCGATTACCTCTGGTCGGACACACTTGCTTGGGTAATGTCCGGCCTCGGATGATCGACACGACGTAGTCCTACCTAGGCTCTCCAGAGAGGTCAGCACGCCGGTCAACATCCTAACAGCGAAGGGGTCATGGACCTATCGCCCTAAGCACTCCTGCGCATTGCGTGACTGGCCGGGGACGAAGCCTAGCCTCTGTATACAAAAGGAGGCATAACCAGCTCACCCCAACAATCAGCTCGCACAACTGTTACATCTGACAGAGCTTTCGGTAGAATGTACGGCGCCGAGGGCCCATACCATAATCCCGCGTGGTGGTTAGTATGTATAGGCCAATGGCCTTCTCAGATCCGACACCCAATCCGTTAGTGTATTATTAGTAGCTCGCGGAAACAACCAGTACTCCTGTCGCTTCGACTTGGTAGCACGCGGTCTACGACGAGGGTCCAGGCCCACCTCTCTCCTGGGTGGTCTCCGCCTGCCCGGTCGATCCGCCACAATATCGCTCGCGGGTACCCTTGGGGCCGACCCGTCTTTAACATCAGGAGCTGTCGGGACTTAGGTCCATCTCTGACTGTATGGTACCACCTGCCCTTCAGCCCCGTAATAATGAATGAAAGGAACAGTGTAAGCATATCCGTGATCGCCGCCCAGAGGGGATCACGGCCCGGTAATCTAGCATAGCAACTCGGACAAGGGTGCAGGGCCAACAGATGGATCAATAGCATAGCTAAACTAAGCATCATAGGATAACAGGTAATGTATCAACAGTAGGCTACAACATCAGGCTATGCACGAGAATAGGAGCTACCGTATCATCAACAGAAGCAAAATCTAATGCATGAAGTAGAGGGAAAGAATAGGCGGTTTCTGGATGGTCAAGGAGGTTTTGCTTGCCTGGAAGCTCTGCAGTGGAAGAGGGGTCGTCGGTGGTGTGGTAATCCTCAGGGGCCACGTCAGTGTCGGGGTCTACCGGAGAAGAAAAGGGGGAAGAAACAAATAAATTCAAAGCACACAAATGCAACATTATGCATGACATGAATATATGGTATGCCGGAGGTGATCTAATGCATCCCTAAATATTTTAAATGACTTGGGAAAATATTTGGGAATATTTTCCCGAAGTCATGCACTATTCATTTATCGAAATCAGGCAAAAAGTTTGATCTTCACCATCTTAGAGGGTTTTGACATGAATGCAAATGACATATTCAGATTCGTTGAATTTTTCTAATCATTTTTCATATATAAATTATTTTCATTTGACTTACAGTTTATTTTCTATTAATTTTCAAAGTTTTAAACATTTTCAGAATTTTACAGATTTATTTTAATTTCGAAAAATCCCAATTAATTTGCTAGGTGCACCCGGTGAAGTGCACACACAGGTGCACCAGAGGCTGACCAGTGGGGCCCCGTTGACCTGGGTCAACTGCCCAGTCAGCTGGTCAACTGGGGTCGTGGGTCCCACTGGCAGTGACACGGGGTGGGGCCCACCGGCCGGCCACATCAGCGGCGGCGCCGGAGGAGCTACGGCGAGCCAAAAACGCGGTGGCGCGCTCCGGCCGGCGTCGGAAATCGCCCACAGATGACGGTTTCGCGCGCGGATTGCAGCTATGAGTTCGCGGGAGTGAGCGCATTCGAATGGTGGAGGAGCTGGACCAAGAGGTCACCGGAAACGAAGCCGGTGACGAGATTGGCGGCGGCGGTGCTTCGGGCTAGCTCGGGCGCGTCGCTACGGCTCGCTTTCGAGCGTTCTAAGAGGCTAGGCGGGAGCTACGGCTCACCAGGAGCACGCTAGGGGGGCCGGACGGAGCAACAGGGGCTCGGAAGTATGGAGCTTTGCGGCCATGGCGGCGGCCGAGGCGCGTCAACGGGGACGGTTAGCTCTAGCTCGAACCCGAGCAAGATAGACGAAGGAGAGGGTGCGGAGCTCAACGAGCAGGCTCACGGAGGCCCGTTGAGTGATCGGGAGCGCATGGGTGGAGCAGATCGACCGCGATGAGCTCGGTGGCCGGAGGTTGACGACGGGTCGATTCCGGCGTGACAGTGCTCCCCGGCTTGCGCAGGTTGAGGCAGTCGACGTGCGGCGTCGAGGCGGCGCCGTTGGACACGGTTAGGCGTTGCGAGGTGGTCGGTGGCCACGACAGCGACGATGGCGCGGCGATGGGAGCGCTCGGGTCAGCTCCCAGGCGAGAGGGAGAGCGAGGGAAAGGGGAAGGAGAAGAGCCAGGGGTCCAAGGGGGTGCAGGAGCGAGTCCTTATCCTCTCCGGCTACCTGCTCCGTCGCCGTGGCGAGCTGTGGCCGGTGCGGCGCGCGCTCGGCCATGGCAGCGCCGACACGGAGGGGGGAGCAGGTGGGACACGGTGGAGGTGGGCTGGGCCAGGTCCTATGGACTAGGGCCCAGTGCCACAGTGCTTTTCTCTTTTTCTTTTATCTCTTTTCTGTTTCTCTTTTTGTTTTCTGTTTTGCAATTTCTTTTAGCCCTAAATGAGTTTTGTAAAATGTGGAGCTTAGCCACATAATTACAGTACAATATCCAAAGTTGGCATAAAAAGTTTGAAGCAGTTTTGAATTGATTTGAATTTTGTTTAAATGAAAATGGATTAAATGAGGCTGTTTAGGCTCTGTTTTTGGTTGATAGTTTCAAAATAAGCAAACAAGTGATATTGTTTTCCTTAACATTAATTATCTATGGATTATTTTCTAAATAATGAACTATTTTTCTTGCTTATTTGTGAAAATTTTAATTTCACTTAAAGTTTGGATTTCGATTTGAGGTGGAATTTCAAATGAGATATAGTTTAATGATGATCAAGGATTGCAAATGAAGATGACTTGGCATGATTAAAGGATGATCATTGTGCTTAATTACAGGGGGGTGTTACAACTCTCCTCCTCTAAAAGAAATTCTCGTCCCGAGAATTCAGGAGGTAGACAGAAAGAAATCGGAGTATTCGTCACGAAGACGATCCTCACGTTCCCAAGTGGCTTCATCTTCAGAATGATTCGACCACTGGACCTTGAGGAACTTGATGGCCTTCTGACGAGTTCGACGTTCAGCTTGATCAATAATGCGGAGCGGACGCTCTTTATAAGAGAGGTCATCTTGCAAATCAAGCACTTCATGATCCACTGCTTGGATAGGGTCCTTGAAGTAGCGGCGGAGTTGCGATACGTGAAAGACATCGTGAATGTGAGAAAGCTTCGGTGGTAATTCTAATTTATACGCCACATAACCACGTCTGTCGAGAATGCGGAACAGGCCGATGTAGCGTGGAGATAACTTGCCCTTGATCCCAAAACGATGAGTGCCCTTCATCGGAGTGACGCGAAGGTAAGCTTGTTCGCCACGCTGATAGACCATTTCCTTGTGTTTACGGTCATAGTTGCTCTTCTGACAAGACTAAGCTGTTTTAAGATGTTTACGAACAATACGGGCTTGTTCTTTAGCTTGTTGGATAATATCCGGGCCAAAGAGTGGCCGTTACCCAGTTTCTGACCAATTCAGAGGGGTTCGGCACTTACGTCCATAAAGAACTTCAAATGGTGCCATCTTAGCTAGCTTGGTAGCTGTTGTTGTAAGAGAATTCAGCATAGGGGAGAGATTCTTCCCATTTCTTGCCAAATGAGATGACACAGGCACGAAGCATGTCTTCAAGAATTTGGTTGACTCATTCAACTTGACCTTGGGACTGGGGGTGACAAGCTGTGCTCCAGGTGAGATGAGTTCCCATAGCTTCTTGAAAACTTTCCCAGAAATGCGAGGTAAAGAGGTTGCCATGATCTGAACTGATCTCCAGCGGAATACCGTGGAGAGACACAATTTAGGAGATATATAAGTCTACTAACTGACTAGCAGTAATCGTCTCCTTGACTGGCAGGAAATGAGCAACCTTGGAGAATCGGTCAACAATGACAACAATAGCATCATGTCCCTTTTGCCACCTGGGAAAACCAGTGATGAGATCCATTTCAACCTTGTCCCATTTCCATTCAGGAATATCAAGTGGTTGTAGAAGTCCAGCAGGTTTCTGGTGTTCTGCTTTGATGCGACGGCAAATGTCACACTCAGCAACATATCGAGCAATGTCTCGCTTCATGTTAGGCCACCAGAATCTCTGACAGATATCTTGGTACATTTTGGTACTTCCCGGATGAATAGGCAGAGGCGTTTCATGAGCTTCTTTCATAATATCCGAGGTTAAGTCCAGGTTGCCTTTCGAAGGGACGACAAAATGACCCTTGAAGAACAGGGTACCATCATTATCAAGAGAGAAGTCTGAGGGCTTCCCAGTTGAAAGATCAAGCTTAATCTTGTCGACTTCAGGGTCAAGCTTCTGATTAGCCTTGATGCGACGCTAGAGATCTGGTTCAACAACCAGGGTATTAAGAGAACCCTGTGGAACAATATGGAGGTTCATCTTGCGAAGGGGTTGAGCTTGCTGAACCATGAGGTTGTTGCAATAAGACTTGCGGCTCAAAGCATCGGCCATAACATTAGCCTTGCCAGGGGTATATGAAATGTCCAAGTTATAGTCAGCTATTGTTTCCAACCATCATTGTTGACGGAGATTCAAATTTGGCTGAGTAAACAGATACTTCAGACTTTGATGGTCCGTGTATATCTCGCAACGATTACCGAGGAGATCATGCGTTGGATAGTTCTCCTCATGGGGACGTGATACGTCTCCGTCGTATCTACTTTTCCAAACACTTTTGCTCTGGTTTTGGACTCTATTTTGCATGATTTGAAAGAAACTAACCCGGACTGACGCTGTTTTTAGCAGAATTACCATGGTGTTGTTTTTGTGCAGAAATCAAAGTTCTCGGATTTGGACAAAACTTTTTGGAGAATTTTTATGGAATATATAAAAATTATTGGCGCAAGAATCAACAGAAGAGGGGCCACCTGTTGCCCACAAGGCAACAGGGCGCGACCCCCCCTAGGGCGCGCCCTGATGCCTTGTCGGGCCCACAGGCGGTCGTCTGACCTAATTCCAACGCTATAAATTCTCTTTCCCCGAGAAAAAAATAAGAGAAGAAGTTTCATCACGTTTTACGATACAGAGCCGCCGCCACCTCCTGTTCTTCATCGGGAGGGTTGAGCTCGAGTCCGTTCGGGGCTCTGGAGAGGGGGATTCGACGCCGTCGTCATCATCAACCATCCTCCATCACCAATTTCATGATGCTCACCACCGGGCGTGAGTAATTCTTTCGTAGGCTTGCTGGACGGTGATGGGTTGGATGAGATTTATCATGTAATCGAGTCAATTCGCTAGGGCTTTGATCCCTAGTATCCAATATGTTCTGAGATCGATGTTGCTATGACTTTGCTATGCTTAATGCTTGTCACTAGGGCCCGAGTGCCATGATTTCAGATCTGAACCCTTTATGTTTTCATGAATATATTTGTGTTCTTCATCCTATTTTGCAAGATATATGCACCTATTACGTGTTATGATCCGCATACCCCAAGGTGACAATAATTGGGATTCTTTCCGGTGATTGCCGTAGTTTCAGGAGTTCATGTATTCACTAAATGCTAATGCTTTGTTCCGGTTCTCTATTAAAAGGAGGCCTTAATATCCCTTAGTTTCCTTAAGGACCCCGCTGCCACGGGAGGGTAGGACAAAAGATGTCATGCAAGTTCTTATTATAAGCACGTATGACTATATACGAAATACATGCCTACATTACATTGATGAATTGGAGCTATTGTGTATCGCCCTAGGTTGTGACTGTTATATGATGGATATCATCCAACATAATTATCATCACCAATCCAATGCCTATGACTTTCTCATATTGGTTTCTGCTAAGTTACTTTGTTGCTACTGCTTTACACTTGCTACAAAACTGCTACTGTTACTGTCGCTGTTACTATTGTTACTATTGCTACTGCTATCAAAACTATCATATTATTGTGCTACTAAATAATTTGCTGTAGATATTTTATCTCCAGGTGTGTTTGAACTGACAACTCAACTGCTAATACTTGCAAATATTCTTTGGCTCCCCTTATATCGAATCAATAAATCTGGGTGAAATACTACCCGCGAAAACTATTGCGATCCCCTATACTTGTGGGTTATCAGGACGCAACTGTCGAGAGCCATAAGCAATCACTTTGCGCTCTTGCATTAGGAGACAGCCTAATCCTTGACGAGATGCATCGCAATATATCACGAAGTCCCTGCGAGAATCTGGGGGAGCAAGCACTGGTGCAGAGGTAAGCTTGTCCTTGACTGTCTGGAAACTTTCCTGACATTTGGTTGTCCACTCAAATTTTTGGCCCTTGTGGAGTAGATCAGTTAAGGGCTTTGCAATCTTGGAGAAGTTCTCGAGGAATCGACGGCAATAGTTGGCAAGTCCGAGAAAACTTCTGACTTGCTTGACATTTTTCGGAGGAGTCCAGTCAGGAATAGCCTGAACTCGTTCCGGGTTAACAGCAATACCATTCTTGGAAATCACATGACCAAGATAGGTCACCTCAGATAACCAGAATTCACACTTGGAATATTTGGCATATAGCAGATGTTCTCGAAGTTTCTCCAGTACAAGCCGAAGATGCTCGGCATGTTCTTCTTCATTCTTGGAATATACAAGGATATCATCCAAATAAACTACGATGAACTTGTCGAGGTATTCCATGAAGATGTAATTCATCAAATGAGAGAAGGTGGCTGGAGCATTGGTTAAACCGAAAGACATGATGGTGTACTCGTATGAGCCATAACGAGTAACGGAGTCTGTCTTCGGAATATCCTCTTTACGAACTCGGATCTGGTGGTATCACAACCTCAGATCAAGTTTAGAGAATACTGAGGAACCAGCGAGTTGATCATAAAGATCAGTGATTCTGGGAAGTGGATATTTGTTTTGGATTGTGGCCTGGTTAATAGGTCGGTAATCTTGGACCAACCGATTTGTTCCATCCTTCATCTTAACAAATAGAGAAGGGGCTCCCCAAGTAGAAGAACTTGGGCGGATGAAACCCATTCGAAGTGACTTGTCGAGTTCCTCCTTAAGTTCAAGGAGTTCATGTGGCGGCATCTAGTAGGGATGCTTCGCAATAAGAGAGGTGCCTAGTTTCAAGTCGATGACGAATTCGGCAGCCCTAACAGGAAGTATTCCTGGAAGTTCTTCTGGGAAGATATCTTGGAAGTCGCGTACGACTGGAACATTCTCGATGCCCTTAAGAGGTGAAGCGTTCAATGCATTCAATGCATAAATCTGGGCTTTAGCATTTTGAATGAGTGCTACTTGTAGCTTGCATTGGTATTTTCCCCGAATAGGAAGGGATGATGCAGCACAGTAGAGATAAGTATTTCCCTCAGTTATGAGACCAAGGTTATCGAACCAGTAGGAGAATCACGCAACACCTCGTTAGCAGTACCTGCACACAAACAACAAATCCTTGCACCCAACGCAAACGAGGGGTTGTCAATCCGTCGGCGGTAAATTGCAAGATTAAATTGTATGTGATAGATAGATAGATAGAAATGAAAATTCAAAATAAAATAAATAAAAGAAAAGTGCAATAAATATTTTTAGGGTTTTAGTATATGATTTAGATAGACCCGGGGGCCATAGTTTTCACTAGAGGCTTCTCTCATAAAAATAGCATACGGTGGGTAGACAAATTACTGTTGGGCAATTGATAGAAAAGCAAATAATCATGACGATATCCAAGGCAATGATCATGTATATAGGCATCATGTCCGAGACAAGTAGACCGACTCCTGCCTGCATCTACTACTATTACTCCACACATAGACCGCTATCCAGCATGCATCTAGGGTATTAAGTCCATAAAGAACGGAGTAACGCCTTAAGAAAGATTATAAGGGAACGCGACAGAAAACAAAAAAATTCGGTACAGCAAGCACGCCTAGGATCACTATGGAGATGCATACAAGGTTTGATCTGATCATTACCGACTCATAGCGCAGCGGAAGTAGAGTCGATGTAGATCATCGGTGCAGATCCCCGCAGCTAGGATTTACAACCTCGCACCCACGAGGATGTACTCCCTTGTCAGTACCTTGGACAGCCCTTCGCGAGGCGGTCAGACAGTCTCCCAGACGGTGTCACGGACAGCCCTTCGGGAGGCACTCTCGAACAGCCCCCCGGGCAAAAAAGATCGAACCTACGACCTCTCTATGGGGTTGCACACATATGATGTCATCTATCCGGCAGCGCTTCGCCGTCCAGAACTAGTTCCCACCGGAACCCAGACAGCCTTTCGGCTCTAAGAAACTATTTCGCGGGGAGGGAGAGAGAAGGCCAGATCATGCACGACATTTGTATGTGAGAAAGAGTGAGTGTGGAGAGTGCCTCTCCACCTCTATTTATAGGAAAATGCAAGGGGTAGGGTGGCTCTCATCCATCCATGTCATCCCCAAGATATTTTGGGACAAAGCCCAAAAAGGTGGCTTTCCATAAAGTAACCATAAAGTGCTTTTCACTATTCATGGAAACATTTTTCCGCGACCGTTAAATCCGAAAATATTTCTGTAGGTCTTAGAACATTTCCCGTACCCACTAAAATAATTTTGGACGCGTTCCGAAACAATTCCGGATTAGTGATTTTCATCTGCGAAAAGCAACCAAAGCGGTTCCGGCAGCTCCGGAACATTTCTGGGTTTTTTCTCCGGAAAAATCCCAGAAGTTCCCAGAACAATTCTGGCACCCTCTAAGAATTTCCAGGCATGTGCCGAAACCATTTTGACTTAATGGTATACTCCGAAACAACATTTCGGTTTTACCGAAACTATTCCGGTGTTCTCTCTCCGGAACTCTTCCGTTGTCTCCGAAACTTTTCCGGTGACTTTCTCTCAGACTCCCTGTCTAGTATTCAGCAGATAGATGACCCTTAAGCGTGTGACCCTATAGGTTCGGTGAAGTATAGTCATGACCGGAACACTTTCCGATCAATGATCAACATCGGAGCCGTGGACACCCATATTGACCCATATACCCACACGAATAATATTCGAGTGAACCTCCAGTTGCCGTGGGCTATTCCTGTTGCTTCGCGATATGTTACAAACACCAGAGGTGAGATTTATTGGCATCCCCGTGGATCAACAACTTGTCCACTATGCCAGTTACCTCATTACCGGTTTTGTTCTCTTTTCTCGTTCCTGTGTTCCGGCATCCCCGTGATCGAATCACAATGTGTCTGGCCAGACGATGATGGATACCGTAACACCGAGAGGGCCCAAAGAATATATCTCCATCGTCGGAGGAGCAAATCCCAATCTTGAGCTATCAGGTTCCTTGTCACACTTTCCCATGAACCCGTAAGCCGCCGTAATAGCCACCCATTTACGGATGACATTTAACAAACCCCAAAGTAAATGAAGCAAGCATGAAGAAACTCGATACTCTCATGGTCTAAGGAATTATGCAAACGTAAACCATCTCTGTGTTATTAACCATTAACTTGCGACGAATGTATCTCATTGCATAACATCAATTCGGGTCGATTCAATACAAATGTTCTCCTAACATTGTGCCCTCAAAGTTGCTAGCATAGACATGCCCATGATCAGGAAAACGTGATCATCATGCAACACTTGAGCTAGTCTTAGAGGCATGACTAGTAATACATTTTACCGTTTATTATTCCACACGTGCACATGGGTTTTCCTCAGAGCCTTTATGGATATACGAGCTCGGGAACCACAGCAGTTATAGCATGGAATATAAACTTAATTAGGAACATGGGGATAAATAATAACATTTATTATTGCCTCTAGGGCATATCTCCTACAAAGATGACATGATGTAGACAAAGTAAACTCACGCATGAATAAACCTCATCTTTTTACCCTTAATAGCAAGGATACATACGTGTCATGTCCCTTTCTGTCACTGGGATTGAGCACCGCAAGATCGAACCCATTACAAAGCACCTCTTCCCATGGCAAGCTAAATCAATCTAGTTGGCCAAAGCAAATCAATAGATCGGAGAAGAAATACGAAGCTATAATAATCATGCATAAAAGAGATCAGAGAAGACTCAAATAATATTCATGGATAACCTGATCATAACCTCTCAATTCATCGGATCCCAACAAACAAACCGCAAAAATTGATTACATCGGATAGAACTCCAAGAACATCGAGGAGAACATTGTATTGAAGATCAAAAAGAGAGAAGAAGCCATCTAGCTACTGCCTATGGACCCGAAGGTCTGTGGTAAACTACTCACGCATCATCGGAAGAGCAGCAAGGTTGATGTAGAGCCCATCCGTGATCGATTCCCCCTCCGGCGGAGTACCAGAGAAGGCCTCCAGATGGGATCTCTCGAGAACAGAAACTTGCGGCGGCAGAAAAAGTATTTCGTGGACTCCCCTGAGGGTTTCTGATTTTTTGGGAATTTATAATGGTGGAATTAGGTCAAACGGAGCTCTGTGGGCCCCACAAGGTACCAGGGCGCGCCTGCCCCCCTCCCTAGGCGCGCCCTGGTGCCTCGTGGGCACCCCCAGGGGCTTCTGGGCTTCTCCCGAAGCTTCTAGTGTTGGTATTGTTCAGAAAAAAATCTCCAAAAAGTTTCGTGGCATGGACTTCGTTTGGTATTGATATTCTGTAAAACAAAAATAGGGCAGAAAACAACAACTGGCACTGGCACTAAGTTAATAGGTTAGTCCCAAAAAATGATATATAATTGCTGTAAATGCATATAAAAACATCCAAGATTGATACTATAATAGCATGGAACAATCAAAAATTATAGATACGTTGGAGACGTATCAGCATCCCCAAGCTTAATTCCTGCTCGTCCTCGAGTAGGTAAATGATAAAAACAGAATTTTTGATGTGGAATGCTGCCTATCATATTCATCACATATTCTTTTCTTTTATAGCATGGACATTTGGACTTGAATGATTCAAAGCAATAGTCTATAGTTTGACATGAAGATATAAATACTCAAAAATGCTAACAAGCAACCATGTCTTTCAAAATATCAACGTTAAAGAAAGTTATCCCTAGCCCATTATGCTCAATCATTGATCCATTCATGAAACACACTCAAATATTAGCTACACACAATGCACAAGTATGACAATAGTGCTCTCTAGTTGGTGCTTTATAGGAGAAGATGGAGACTCAAAGTAAAAATAAAAATTGCATAAAAGTAAATAGATAGGCCCTTCACAGAGGGAAGCAGAGATTTGTCAAATGTGCCAGAGCTCAAAGCTTAAATTAGAGAGATAAAAAATATTTTGAGAGGCCTGCTTTTCCTGTCAACGAAAACGACCGAGAATTCCCAATATCTTCCATGCTAGACACATCATAGGCGGTTCCCAAACATAAAGTAAAGTTTATTTCCTTTCCACCATTCTTTCACAATCCTTGGCTAGCCGTATCCACGGGTGCCCTCCATACCATCACTTTCCAAGGAATTTTGTTGTTATTAATTTTTGATTTCATTGTGGGACCGGGCATCCCTATTACCAGCCACTCTCTCGTGCAATGACAAGTGAATGAACACTCATCGTGAGAATAACACACCTAGCATGGAAAATATTGGCCACCCCCTGCCACTTCATGAGTGGTACGGGCACACAAAACGGAAAATTATTTTGAAAATTAGAGTTGGCACACGCAAATTTACTTGGAACGGCATGGAAATACGGCATATAGGTAGATATAGTGGACTCATTTGGCACAACTTGGGTTAAAGGAGTTTGGATGCAGAAGCAGCATTTCCGCTTAGTACAAATGAAGGCTAACAAATAGATTGAGAAGCAACCAACCAAAAAGCGAAAACGGTCATAAACATGCATTGAACATAACTAACATCGAATAATGCACCATAAGTAGGATATAATTTCGTTGCATAACTATTGACTAACGTGCATGCATAGGGAATCACAAACCTTAACACGAATATTCTTACTAAAACATAATTACTCACTAACATGACTCACATATTATCATTTCCATATCGCAAAACTATTGCAAGGAATCACACTTATCATATCCAATGATCTATATGAAAGTTTTTATTATATCCCACTTGAATATTCATCACTTTGGGACCAAAATCATATCTTGTGCAAATTACCGTTACTTTTATCAACTCTCAAAAAGATTTAAGTGAAGCATGTGAGTGCAAATATTTCTTCAAAATTTCAATCTTATCAACTCTCAAAATAATATAAGTGAAGCATGAGAGTTTATTTCTTCAAAATTTTAATCTTGTCAACTCTCAAAATAATATAAGTGAAGCATGAGAGTTTATTTCTTCAAAATATAGCCACCGACATGCTCAAAAAGATTTAAGTGAAGCACTAGAGCAACTGCGCGCCTAGCTCAAAAAATTTTAAGTGAAGCACATAAAGTATTCTAACAAATTATGATGAGCGTGTGGCTCTCTCAAATTGGTGTGTCCAGCAAAGATGATTGTGACAAACTAAAAAGCAAACAAAGCAAAGACTCATATAATACAAGACGCTCCAAGCAAAACACATATCATGTGACGAATAAAAATATAGCTCCAAGTAAAATTACCGATGGTTGGTAGAAGAAAGAGGGGATGCCTTCCGGGGCATCCCCAAACTTAGACGCTTGAGTCTTCCTTGAATATTACCTTGGGGTGCCTCAGGCATCCCCAAGCTTAGGCTCTTGCTACTCCTTATTCCTTCATCCATCATGATCTCACCCAAAACTTGAAAACTTCAATCACACAAAAATAAATAAAACCTTTGTGAGATCCGTTAGTATAGCAAAATAAATCACTACTCTAACTACTGTTGCAAACCCATTCATATGTTATTTTTGCATTATACCTACTGTATTCTAACTTCTCCATGGCTTATACCCCCCGATACAATCTATAGTTTCATCAAAACAAGCAAGCAACACATCAAAAACAGAATCTGTCAAAAACAGAACAGTCTGTAGCAATCTATTTAAAAGCCATACTTCTGTAACTCCAAAAATTCTGAGAAATTAGGAAACCCTGGGAAATTCATATAACAATACTGTGTAAAAATTTCAGATATTTTTTACGCTCCAGTACAGAACCAGAATTCCAGCACTGGACGCAAAACTTTCTGTTTTCCAAACAGCATCAATTATACTATCTTCCAAATCATCCTAAAGGCTTGACTTGGCACAAACACTAATTAAAAACACAAAAACTCAATCATAACAGTAGCATAAAAATAAAAACACACAAAGACAGTAGGTAAAGGTAAAAATTTATTTTATTCATTGGGTTGCCTCCCAAGAAGCTCTTTCTTTATAGCCATTAAGATAGGCTTTGAGATTTCAATGATGCTCACATGAAAGATAAGAATTGAAGCACAAAGAGAGCATCATAATACATGTGACAAACACATTTATGTCTAACATACTTCCTATGCAGAGGCATTTTATAAGCAAACAAATTATCAAGATAAGCAATTTCTAGCATATGCAAAGGAGAAGAATAAAACATTAATGATTTCAACATAACGAGAGGTAATTTAGTAATATGAAAATTTCTACAACCATATTTTCCTCTCTCATAATAATTACATGTAGGATCATACTCAAATTCAACAATATAGTTATCATAAACATTACTCTCTTTATGATCCACACGCATAAATTTTTTATAATCTTCCGAAATAGTGGGATTATCATCAACGAAAGTCATGACCTCTCCAAACCCACTTTTATCAAAAATTCCATAAGATTGAACATTCTCCAAATATGTGGGATTAATTTTACCTAGAGTTGACACTCTTCCAAACCCACTTTCAATATTCTTGCAAGCATCAATATCATATTCATCATGATGCTTAAATAAAATTTCAAGATCATAAAAAGCATTATCACCCTAATCAAAATCATTGCAATAAGTAGTGGACATGACAAAATCATCATCCCCAAGCTTTTGGTTTTGCATATCATTAGCACAATTGACACTAATAGAATTTATAGTAACATCATTGCAATCATGCTTTTCATTCAAGTAGCTATCAAGTATGGGTGTTATAGCAATAATTTCATTTTTAACATAAGGAACTATAGCAAGTTCATCTCTATAAGCATCTTTAATATTGGCATCGTGGCCATAAGAATAGCAAGCATCACATTCATCAAGAGGGGATATTTCAATTGAATCGACGGAATCACAATCATCTATAGATTTATGCATATCATTATTCTCTTCCAAAGCAGTAGACATTCTCTCAATAAATTCTTTAACAAAGGCATTAGGAGCATAGTTTTCATAGCAATATTTAAGTATGTCAAAAAATTTAGATATGTAGAGAGTAACATCATACTTTTCAATAAAAGAAGCAACTTCATAAGCACCCTTAAAAGCAACAAATTCTTCAATTTGTTCGATATCATAGTAATTATAAACACCCTTGGCATAACAAGACAAGATTTCATTATCATTGAACTCACATAGGTAGGGAAGGTGTTTTTTAGGGTTCTTGGAGCAACAAGTAAAGTCATAAATTTCACATAGATTCCAAGCATAACATAGCAAACAATTTATTTGACGCCATAAAAGTCTCCCCTTTTCAGACAAACGGTAACGCACAAAATGAGCATGCTCCTTTAAAGATTTTCCCTCAACTAAACTAGTTGGGGTTTCAGCACAAGCACAAATGGATCGTAGATGACCCAAGTAGTAAAATTTAAGTGGATCCATAGTATCTTATATATTTACTTTTAGTTTCTGTTCTTGTGTGTTCGACATGAAGGCAATAAAAGTAAGCAAGCAAGTAAAGAAGCAAACAAGAAAAAGGCAAACGGAAAATATTTTTGTATTTTTGTAAAAACTTTTTAGAAGTGGGGGAGATGAAAACGGGAGGCAAATAAAATAAATGCAAGGAGATGAGAGTTTATGCAAAGGTAGTTGATAGATGTTGATGATGTCTCCCTGGCAACGGCGCCAGAAATTCTTCCTGCTACTTGTAGCTTGCGTTTGGTATTTTCCCCGAAGAGGAAGGGATGATGCAGCACAGTAGAGATAAGTATTTCCATCAGTTATGAAACCAAGGTTATCGAACCAGTTGGAGAATCACGCAAGACCTCGTTAGCAGTACCTACACACAAACTACAAATCCTAGCACCCAACGCAAACGAGGGGTTGTCAATCCCTCGGCAGTAAATTGCAAGATTAAATTGTATGTGATAGATAGATAGATTGAAACAAAAATACAAAATAAAATAAATAAAAGAAAAGTGCAGCAAATATTTTTAGGGTTTTAGTATTTGATTTAGGTAGACCCGGGGGCCATAGTTTTCACTAGAGGTTTCTCTCATAAAAATAGCATACGGTGGGTAGACAAATTACTGTTGGGCAATTGATAGAAAAGCAAATAATCATGACGATATCCAAGGCAATGATCATGCATATAGGCATCATGTCCGAGACAAGCAGACCGACTCCTGCCTGCATCTACTACTATTACTCCAAACATCGACCGCTATCCAGCATGCATCTAGTGTATTAAGTCCATAAAGAACGGAGTAACGCCTTAAGCAAGATGACATGATGTAGACAAAGTAAACTCACGCATGAATAAACCTCATATTTTTACCCTTAATAGCAACGATACAACATTTTGGTTTTACCGAAACTATTCCGGTGTTCTCTCTCCGGAACTCTTCCGTTGTCTCCGAAACTTTTCCGGTGACTTTCTCTCAGACTCCCTGTCTAGTATTCAGCAGATAGATGACCCTTAAGCGTGTGACCCTATAGGTTCGGTGAAGTATAGACATGACCGGAACACTTTCCGATCAATGATCAACATCGGAGCCGTGGACACCCATATTGACCCATATACCCACATGAATAATATTCGAGTGAACCTCCAGTTGCCGTGGGCTATTCCTGTTACTTCGCGATATGTTACAAACACCAGAGGTGAGATTTATTGGCATCCCCGTGGATCAACAACTTGTCCACTATGCCAGTTACCTCATTACCGGTTTTGTTCTGTTTTCTCGTTGCTGTGTTCCGGCATCCCCGTGATCGAATCACAATGTGTCTGGCCAGACGATGATGGATACCGTAACACCGAGAGGGCCCAAAGAATATATCTCCATCGTCGGAGGAGCAAATCCCAATCTTGAGCTATCAGGTTCCTTGTCACACTTTCCCATGAACCCGTAAGCCGCCGTAATAGCCACCCATTTACGGATGACGTTTAACAAACCCCAAAGTAAATGAAGCAAGCATGAAGAAACTCGATACTCTCATGGTCTAAGGAATTATGCAAACGTAAACCATCTCTGTGTTATTAACCATTAACTTGCGACGAATGTATCTCATTGCATAACATCAATTCGGGTCGATTCAATACAAATGTTCTCCTAACATTGTGCCCTCAAAGTTGCCAGCATAGACATGCCCATGATCAGGAAAACGTGATCATCATGCAACACTTGAGCTAGTCTTAGAGGCATGACTAGGAATACATTTTACCGTTTATTATTCCACACGTGCACATGGGTTTTCCTCAGAGCCTTTATGGATATACGAGCTCGGGAACCACAGCAGTTATAGCATGGAATATAAACTTAATTAGGAACATGGGGATAAATAATAACATTTATTATTGCCTCTAGGGCATATCTCCTACAAAGATGACATGATGTAGACAAAGTAAACTCACGCATGAATAAACCTCATCTTTTTACCCTTAATAGCAAGGATACATACGTGTCATGTCCCTTTCTGTCACTGGGATTGAGCACCGCAAGATCGAACCCATTACAAAGCACCTCTTCCCATGGCAAGATAAATCAATCTAGTTGGCCAAACCAAATCAATAGATCAGAGAAGAAATACGAAACTATAATAATCAGGAATAAAAGAGATCAGAGAAGACTCAAATAATATTCATGGATAATCTGATCATAAACTCACAATTCATCGGATCCCAACAAACACACCGCAAAAAGTGATTACATCGGATAGAACTCCAAGAACATCGAGGAGAACATTGTATTGAAGATCAAAAAGAGAGAAGAAGCCATCTAGCTACTGCCTATGGAGCTGAAGGTCTGTGGTAAACTACTCACGCATCATCGGAAGGGCAGCAAGGTTGATGTAGAGCCCCTCCGTGATCGATTCCCCCTCAGGCGGAGTACCGGAGAAGGCCTCCAGATGGGATCTCTCGAGAACAGAAACTTGCGGCGGCGGAAAAAGTATTTTGTGGACTCCCCTGAGGGTTTCTGATTTTTTGGGAATTTATAGTGGTGGAATTAGGTCAAACGAAGCTCTGTGGGCCCCACGAGGTACCAGGGCGCGCCCAGGTGCCTCGTGGGCACCCCTTGGGGCTTCTGGCCTTCTCCTGAAGCTTCTAGTGTTGGTATTGTCCAGAAAAAAATCTCCAAAAAGTTTCGTGGCATTTGGACTTCGTTTGGTATTGATATTCTGTAAAACAAAAACTGGGCAGAAAACAGCAACTGGCACTGGGCACTAATTTAATAGGTTAGTCCCAAAAAATGATATATAATTGCTGTAAATGCATATAAAAACATCCAAGATTGATAATATAACAGCATGGAATAATAAAAAATTATAGATACGTTGGAGACGTATCAATGAGTCGGGCGGTGTAGTTTACTATCTCGTCGGAAGGATGCAGGAGTTGGACTATTTTAGTGGCACAGTCGATTGAAGCAACATGGGCTTTCAACCAATGCATCCCTAGAATGAGGTCTATGTTGGAAGATTTTAGAACAATGGGAGAGATAAGGAATTCCAATCCTTCAATTTCAACGGTGACATTATGGCTAACCATATTAGCGTGGCAGTGGCCGGCAGGGGTGTTTACAACTAGTGGAGGGTTCATCTTTTCAAACGTGATGTCATGCACTAATGGAAATGCTTCTGATATGAATGAATGAGATTTTCCTGAATCAAATAAAACAGAAGCTGGTACTGAGTTAACGAGAAGGGTACCCATCATAGTAGCCGGTTCATTCTGAACTGCTTCCATATCAATGCGATAAGCCTGGCCACGTTCATAAGCAAGCCTGGCATTATAGTTGCACTGCTGGTTGTTGCCACGGCCATTACCATGGCCAATTGAAGGAAATGCCAGCTGGTTCTGATTCTGATGGCAGTCTCTGGTACGGTGACCTGGACGGCCACACTTAAAGCACAACCCATCATTGGGACGGGGAGCAGCAGCATTGGGTGCTGCAGCTTGAGCTCTCGGCTGTCTCGATGGTGGAGGAGGCAGACGAGGTGCAGCATAAGAAGGCCTCGGTGTAGGGGCAGCTGGACAGTACATGCTTTGGGGGATCCAGATGTAACATCCTCAGATCTCAACCCTGTCATTAAGCTAATTAATTAGCCATGTCATCATGATCATCCTAAATAAATTGCATTTAGAAAATAATCCAACTTCAAGTTCAAATTCAAAATTCAAATGCAAGTCAAATTATTACTTCTTCTAATAATTAAACAAAATAGTTCATAATATTGCAGAAATTCCCAAAGCAATTATAAAAAATAAAGCCAACATTATTTGAATTCTTAAATTGCCCCTAACCTAATTAAAACAGTACCAAAATAGTAGCATTTAATCCATTTCCAATTAAACAAAATTCAAATGAAATTGTTATGCCTCCAAACTTTTTGTGGCAGTACTAGATATTGCCTAGTATTTGTTTTGGCTAATTACACATTTTACAAAAGTCAAATGGTATGAAAAGAAAAGGCAAAACAGTAACTAATAAAAGAAACAGAGAAATAAAAAGAAAAAGAGAGCCAGTGCACTGCTGGAGGGGCCTAAGTGGCGCACAGTGCGGCCCAGCCCAGCCTGGCCGGCCTTTCCCCTACCTCGGGCCAGAGGCAGAGGCCATGGCGCTGGCCGAGCGTGCACACGCACGGCCATCGAGGGCCGTGGGTGGATAAGACCAAGCCCCTGGCCTCACCTCTCACTCCCCCGAAACCCTAGCCCACCCTCTTTTCCCCTCGCGCCCCCATGCTCTCTCTCCCGAGCTCAACTGCTCGCTGCCGTCGCCGCGTCGTCGCCATTGCGTGGCCACGGCCACTCCCTCGCCATGAGAGTTTCTCCAGGAGGTCCGCCCTCGTCTTCTTCATCGCCTCCACCACCGCATCGAGCTCGGGGAGCAACGCCGTCGCCGCCCTCGTCCTTCTTCTCAACTACGGCCGTCGGGCGCCACCGCTCGATCCGTCGCCGGTGGTGCCTCCCCGGCCTCCCCGAGCGCGTCACCGAGCTCCGCGGTGAGCTGCGCTTCCTCCCACCCCTTTTCCCCTCTGGTTCGGTCGCCGGTTGCCGTCTCGCGTACTAGCCCGAACGCCGTCGCCGCCTCCGCTCGTCGCCAGCGCCGCTTCCGGCCATCCCCGGACGAACCATCACCACCACGCGATGTGGCTCGCCGCACTCGTTCGAACACGCCGCTCCGCCGTCCAAATGGTCGCTAGAGGCCATTTTCCGGCCACCACCGCTGCGTTTCGCCTCGCCGGAGTGCTGCCGCTGGCGCGCCACCATTTAAAACCCGGCCTGAGTCACTAACTCATGGGCCCGGGTGATTAGCCCCACTAACCCAACCCCTAACCCCCACTGACACGCGGGCCCTTGCACTGTAGCGCTTAAATTAGATGCTAATTAACCCTCTATTTGTTGTGCCATTGACAGACTGGGCCCACTGCTTAATTAATTTAATTAGATAAACTAAATCATTGTTAGACTAAACAGTAGCTGACAACTGGGTCCCACTGGACACAGTTGACCAAGTCAACCTGCTGACTGGGCACCTCCAGTCTATGATAGGTGGGACCCACTGGTCCTGTTGACCAGTCAACGTGGACCAGTCAACTGCTGACTGGGCAGTTGATTGGGCCCACATGTCAGTCTCTGTTGCACATTTCTGGGTACACTTCTGTGTACCCATAGCATTTAATATTTAAATGATTTTCGAATTAAATTAATTCCAGAAAATTTCAGAAATTGTTTAAAACTTTGAAAAATCATATAAAATAAACCGTAACTCGGATGAAAATAATTTATATATGAAAAATGATCAGAAAAATAAGACGAATACGAATACGCTACCCACATAACTGTCAGCCCTCTCTAACATGATGAACATGGAACTTTCCCCTCCGGATCGTCCGACCGATAATTGCCCGGAGCTGGTAAAACACCTCCAGATGTTTTCCCGCTCCGACTAACTTGCGTAGCACTGCATTAGAACACCCCTAGCACTGCATATTGCCAGGTCATGCATTTGTGTTGCATTGTTTGCCGTGTATTTATTGTTTCTTCCCCCTCCTTCTCTCCCGATAGACCCCGAGACTGTCGACGAGACTGCTGAGTACGACTACGTCGTCGACGACCAGACCCCTTCAGCAGAGCTTCCGGGCAAGCAAAATGTAGGGGAACGCGACAGAAAACAAGAATTTTCAGTACAGCGAGCACGCCCAGGACCACTATGGAGACTGCATACAGGGATTGATCTGATCATTACCGACTCCTAGTGCAGCGGAAGAAGAGTCGGTGTAGATCGTCGGTGCAGATCCCCGCAGCTAGGATTTACAACCTCCCAACCGCGAGGATGTACTCCCTCATCGGACAGCCCTTCGGGAGGTGGTCGGACTGTCCCTCGAACGATGTCACGGACAGCCCTTCGGTGTGGACAGTAATGTTACCATCCGCGTCTGTCTTTCTTTTGAAAATCCATTTACAACCAATGGGCTTTACACCTTCTGGAAGTTCTTCCAAGTTCCAAACTTAGTTTTCGTACATGGATTCCATCTCGGATTTCATGGCCTTGTGCCATTCCCTTGAGCTGGGCCCCGCCATCGCTTCCTTGTAGTGCGCGGGTTCATCGTCTTCAAGAATGAAGATTTCGTTATGAAAGCACTCAGGTGGCTGGATAGCCCTACCTGATCTATGAGGTTCAGTTACAACATTGTCTAAAGTTTCCGCATCACATGCGACAACTTCTGGCTCGGTTGTAGGGATAATTAGCGAAATTTCTTCCGGCTCCTTAGCCATATCAATGCTTGCCGAAGATTCAATAATCTCATCAAGTTGTACTGTCCTCCCAATCACTTCTTTGGCGAGAAACTCTTTCTCAAGAAATTGTCATTTCTGGAAACAAACACATTTGTCTGATCTGGGATCGAGTTTGGTAGGTTGTAAACGTTTTACGTATACTCCACAACCCCAAATTATGAGATGCGACAAACCGGGTTTCTTCCCGTTCCATAACTCATATGGTGTCGTCTCAACAGACTTAGACGGTGCTCTGTTTAATGTGTGAGCAGCAGTTTCTAGTGCGTGACCCCAAAAAGATATCGGCAGATCTGTAAGAGACATCATCGACCTTACCATGTCTAACAGGGTTCGGTTACGTCTTTCCGACACTCTGTTTCGCTGTGGTGTTCCGGGAGGCGTAAGCTGTGAAACGATTCCACGGTCACTTAGATGTTGGCTAAACTCATGACTAAGGTATTCGCCCCCGTGATCAGACCGCAGAAACTTAATCCTTTTGTTACGAAGATTTTCTACCTCATTCTGAAATTCTTTGAACTTTTCAAAGGTTTCCAACTTATGCTTCATCAAGTAGATATATCCATACCTACTCAAATCATCAGTAAAAGTCACGATGTAGAAATACCCACCCCGTGCGATTGTGCTCATTGGACCACATACATCACTATGTATTATTTCCAACAATTCACTCGCCCATTCAGGATGACCCATGAATGGCGTCTTGGTCATTTTCCCCATCAAGCAAGCTTCACATGTGTCAAACGATTCAAAATCATAGGACGGTAAAACTCCATCTTTATGGAGTCTTTGCATGCGTTTCTTTCCGATGTGGTCAAGGCGACAGTGCCACATGAAAATGGTGGTGGTATCAGCCTTCTTAAGGCGTTTAGCATTCACGTTAAAGACATCATTTCCACATTCAAGATTTAGTATGAAAAGGCCCCCAACAATGGGTGCAAATCCATAAAACATATCCTTACAATAAAGTGAACAACCATTGTTCTCAGACTTGTACGAATACCCATCGTGTACTAAACATGATCCGGAGATAATGTTTCTACACAATAGTGGAACAAAATAACAGTTACTTAGTTCTAAGATAAATTCTGAAGGAAGACATAGAGGCATAATGCCGACGGCTTGAGCAGCGATCCCAGCGCCGTTCCCGACGCGCAACATGACTTCATTCTTTGCTAGCTTGCGCACCTTCTGCAGTCCCTGTATCGAGTTTTAAATGTGAGCAACCGATCCTGTATCAAATACCCAAGACATAGAATTTTCGCTAGCAAGCAAAACGTCAATGACATTAACTTGTATAACAATTATACCTTTTCCAGTTTTCCCGGACTTCTTATCTTCCAGATACTTCTTGCAGTTTCTCTTCCAGTGTCCTGTGCCCTTGCAGTAGAAGCACTCAGTTTCATTCTTGGCTCCGCCCTTAGAGTTGCTTTGGGAGCCGGTCTTACCGGCTCCTTTGCCCTTCTTTGGCTTGCCTTTCTTTTTGAAACTGTCGGTTTTATTCACAAGCAACACTTGCTTGCGATTTTTCCGCAGTCCTCCTTCTGCAGTTTTTAGCATGGCGAGCACCTCTTCTGGTGTCTTCTCCATCCCGAGACTGCCGATGACACTGCTGAGTACGACTACATCGTCGACGACCAGACCCCTTCAGCAGAGCTTCCAGGCAAGCAAAATGTAGGGGAACGCGACACAAAACAAGAATTTTTGGTACAACGAGCACGCCAAGGACCACTATGGAGACTGCATACAGGGTTTGATCTGATCATTACCGACTCGTAATGCAGCGGAAGAAGAGTCGGTGTAGATCGTCGGTGCAGATCCCCGCAGCTAGGATTTACAACCTCCCAACCGCGAGCATGTACTGCTTCATCGAACACCCCTTCGGGAGGCGGCCGGACAGTCCCTCAGACGATGTCACGGACAGCCCTTCGGGAGGACCCTCGAAACTCGAACGGAAACTCGGACAGCCCTTCGACAGGACCCTCGAACAGCCCCTTGGGCAAAATATCAAAACTATGACCTCTCTACGGGGTTGCACACATACGGTGTCAGCTATCCGGCAGGGCTTCGCCGTCCAGAACTAGTTCCTGCCGGAACCCAGACAGCCTTTCGGCTCTACGAAACTATTTCGCTGGGAGCACGAGAGAAGCCAGAAATGTCTATGGCATGTGTATGAGAGTAAGGAGTGAGTTTGGAGAGCACCCCTCCACCTCTATTCATAGGAAAGCCAAGGGGTAAAGTTGGCATACAAAAAATACCAAAGTACCCCCACTTTATGTCACACATAAAAGAATAAAAGGCAAAAAGGGATGGCATGTGGAGCTCCATGGAGGAGCCCCACCTTGGCTGGCCACCCTCATGCCCCCCCAAGGGGGCTTCCTTGGTGCCTAAGTCATTCTAGAAGCCTTTTGGGAAAATCGCAAAAAGTGGCTTTCCAAAAAATTAACCATAAAGTGATTTTCACTATTCACGGAGACAGTTTTCCGCAACCGTTAAATCCGAAAATATTTCTGTGGGTCTTAGAATAATTCCAGTACCCACTAAAATGATTTTGGATTCGTTCCGAAACAATTCCGGATTAGTGATTTTCATCTGCGAAAAGCAACCACACCGGTTCCAGCAGCTCCGGAACATTTCCGGTTTTTGTCCCGGAAAAATCCCAGAAGTTACCAGAACAATTCTGGCACCCTCCAAGAATTTCCAGGCATGTGCTGAAACCAATTTGACTTAATGGTATACCCCGAAACAACTTTTCAGTTTTACCGGAACTATTCCGGTGTCCTCTCCGGAACGTTTCCGTTGCGTCCGAAACTTTTCCGGTGATTTTCTCTCAGACTCCCTGTCTAGTATTCAGCAGATAGATGACCCTTAAGCGTGTGACCCTATAGGTTTGGTTAAGTATAGACATGACTCGGAACACTTTCCGATCAATGATCAACATCGGAGCCGTGGACACCCATATTGACCCCTATACCCACACGAATGAATATTCGAGTGAACCTCCAGTTGCCGTGTGATATTCTTGTTGCTTCACGATATATTACAAACACCCGAGGTGAGATTTTCTGCATCCCCGTGGATCAACAACTTTTCCACTATGGCGGTTACCTCGATACCGGTTTTGTTCTCTTTTCTCGTTTCCGTGTTCCAACATCCCAGTGATCAAATCACAATGTGTCTGGCCAGACGATGATGGATACCGTAACACCGAGAGGGCCCGAGAATATCTCTCCATCGTCGGAGGAGCAAATCCCAATCTTGAGCTATCTCGTTTCTTGTCATACTTTTCCGTGAACCCGTAAGCCGCCGTAATAGCCACCCAGTTACGGATGATGTTTAACAAACCCCAAAGTTCACGAAGCAAGTACGAAGGAACTCGATACTCTCATGGTCTAAGAAATTATGCAAACATTAACTATCTCTGTGTTATTAACAATTAACTTGTGATGAATGTATCTCATAGCATAACATCAATTCGGGTCGATCCAACACAAGTGTTCTCCTAACATTGTGCCCTCAAAAATTGCCGGCATAGACATGCCCATGACTAGGAAAATAGGATCATCATGCAATACTTGAGTCAGTCTTAGAGGCAAGACTAGGAATACATTTTACCGTTTATTATACCACTCATGCACATGAGTTTCCTTCCGAGCCTCGTGGATATTGCAGACTCGAGAATCATTGCAGTTATAGCATGGAACATAAACATTCAATACAAACTCGGAGATACAAAGTAACTGTTATTACTGCCTCTAGGGCATATCTCCTACAGACTCCCACTTGCACTAGAGTCATAATCCAGTTACATGGCTTCCCTAACACCAATGGCTATCCGGTGCTACTCATGCTTTGCTCGTGGTAGAGGCTTTGTCATCGGGTCTGACATGTTCAGATCCGTGTGAACTTTGCCTACTTTCACTAAACCCGCTTCGACATGATGTCGAATGAGTTTATATTTGCGTTCAATATGTCTTGTCTTATGGTGCGAACTTGGCTCCCTTGCCTGAGCCACGGCGCCACTATTGTCACAATAGATCTCCACCGGGTCCAGAGCACTTGGAACCACACCAAGGTCTTCAATAAATTGCTTAATCCATACCGCCTCCTTGGAGGCTTCTGAAGCTGCAACATATTCCGCCTCCGTTGTAGAATCCGCCACAGTCTTTTGTTTGGAGCTTTTCCAATCAACTGCGCCACCGTTCAATATGAAAACATAGCCTGATTGAGATTTGAAGTCATTTGGGTCAGTCATGAAGCCTGCATCAGTGTAACCACTTACAATGAGTTGTTCATCACCTCCGTACACAAGGAGTAAATCCTTGGTCCTTCTGAGGTACTTAAGAATACCCTTGACTGCGGCCTAGTGTTCCAATCCTGCATCACTTTGGTACCGGCTGCTAACACTTAGCGCATAGGAAACATCCGGTCTTTTACATAGCATGGCATACATAATAGAACCAACTGCCGAGGCATATGGAACATCATTCATCTGTACTCGCTCATCGAGAGTCCGAGCACACTGATTCTTGCAAAGCAATATGCCAGGTGACATGGGGACTAGGCCTTTCTTAGAGTTCTCCATGTTGAACCTTTTCAACACCTTGTGAATGTACGTGCTTTGGCTACGTGCTATCAGGCATTTTGATCTATGTCTATAGATCCTGATGCCCAATACATATGCCGCTTCGCCTAACTCTTTCATTGAAAAACTCTTCTTCAATGAGTCTTTTATTTCGCTAAGAAAATTCACGTCATTTCCAATCAACAATATGTCATCCACATACAAGATTAGAAATGCTTTTGTGCTCGCACTAAACTTCTTGTAAACACAAGATTCTTCATCATTCCTGATGAAGCCAAACTGTTTGACCACTTCATCGAAACGAATGTTCCAGCTCCTTGATGCTTGCTTCAGACCATAAATGGCTTTCTGAAGTTTGCATACCTTTCCAGCATCCTTATGAACGACAAAACCTTTAGGCTGTATCATGTATACATCTTATTTGAGATTTCCATTTAGGAAAGCCGTTTTGACGTCCATCTGCCATATTTCATAATCGAAATAAGCAGCAATTACTAGTAATATCCGAACAGACCTAAGCATAGCTACGGGTGAGAAAGTCACGTCGTAGTCCACTCCTAGAACTTGCGTGAACCCTTTCACGACAAGTCTAGCTTTGTGGATAGTAATGTTACTATCCGCGTCCGTCTTTCTTTTGAAAATCCATTTACAACCAATGGGCTTTACGCCTTCTGGAAGTTCTTCCAAGTTCCAAACTTGGTTTTCGTACATTGATTCCATCTCGGATTTCATGGCCTTGTGCCATTCCCTTGAGCTGGGCCCCGCCATCGCTTCCTTGTAGTGCGCAGGTTCATCGTCTTCAAGAATGAAGATATCGTTATGAAACCACTCAGGTGGCTGGATAGCCCTACCTAATCTACGCGGTTCAGTTACAACATTGTCTGAAGTTTCCGCATCACATGCGACAACTTCCGGCTCGGTTGTAGGGATAATTAGCGGAATTTCTTCCGGTTCCTTAGCCATATCAACGGTTGCCGAAGATTCAATAATCTCATCAAGTTGTACTGTCCTCCCACTCACTTCTTTAGCGAGAAAATCTTTCTCAAGAAATTGTCCATTTCTAGCAACAAACACTTTGTTATCGGACGGGTGGTAGAAGGAATACCCAATTGTTTCCTTGGGATAACCTACAAAGTAACATTTGTGTGATCTGGGATCGAGTTTGGTAGGTTGTAACATCCCCAGATATCAACCCTGTCACTAAGCTAATTAATTATCCATGTCATCATGATCATCCTAAATAAATTGCATTTAGAAAATAATCCAACTTCACGTTCAAATTCAAAATTCAAATGCAAGTCAAATTATTACTTCTTCAAATAATTAAACAAAATAGTTCATAATATTGCAGAAATTCCCAAAGCAATTATAAATAATAAAGCCAACATTATTTGAATTATTAAATTGCCCCTAACCTAATTAAAACAGTACCAAAATAGTAGCATTTAATCCATTTCCAATTAAACAAAATTCAAATGAAATTGTTATGCCTCGAAACTTTTTGTGGCAGTACTAGATATTGCCTAGTATTTGTTTTGGCCAATTACAAATTTTACAAAAGTCAAATGGTATGAAAAGAAAAGGCAAAATAGTAACTAATAAAAGAAACAGAGAAATAAAAAGAAAAAGAGAGCCGGTGCACTGCTGGACTGGGCCTAAGTGGCGCACAGTGTGGCCCAGCCCAGCCTGGCCGGCCTTTCCCCTACATCGTGCCAGAGGCAGAGGCCATGGTGCTGGCCGAGCGCACGCACGCACGGCCATCGAGGGCTGTGGGTGGATAAGACCAAGCCCCTGGCCTCCCCTCTCACTCCCCCGAAACCCTAGCCCACCCTCTTTTCCCCTCGCGCCCCCATGCTCTCTCTCCCGAGCTCAACTGCTCGCTGTCGTCGCCGCGTCGTCGCCATTGCGTGGCCACGGCCACTCCCTCGCCATGAGAGTTTGTCCAGGAGGTCCGCCCTCGTCTTCTTCATCCCCTCCACCACCGCATTGAGCTAGGGGAGCAACGCCGTCGCAGCCCTCGTCCTTCTTCTCCAACTACGGCTGTCGGGCGCCACCGCTCCCCGAGCGCGTCACCGAGCTCCGCGGTGAGCTGCGCTTCCTCCCGCCCCTTTTCCCCTCTTGTTCGGTCGCCGGTTGCCGTCTCGCGTACTAGCCCGAACGCCGTCGCTGCCTCCGCTCGTCGCCGGCGCCGTTTCCGGCCATCCCCGGACGAACCATCACCACCACGCGATGCGGCTCGCCGCACTCGTTCGAACGCGCCGCTCCGCTGTCCAAATGGTCGCCGAAGGCCATTTTCCGGCGACCACCGCCGTGTTCCGCCTCGCCGAAGTGCTGCCACTGGCACGCCACCGTTTAAAACCCGGCCTGAGTCACTGACTCGTGGGCCCGGGTGATTAGCCCCACTAACCGAACCCCTAACCCCCACTGACACGCGGGCCCTTGCACTGTAGCACTTAAATTATTTGCTAATTAACCCTCTGTTAGTTGTGCCACTGACAGACTAGGCCCACTACTTAATTAAGTTAATTAGATAAACTAAATCATTGTTAGACTAAACAGTGGCTGACAACTGGGTCCCACTGGACCCAGTTGACCAAGTCAACCTGCTGACTGGGCACCTCCAGTCTATGACAGGTGGGACCCACTGGTCCTGTTGACCAGTCAACGTGGACCAGTCAACTGCTGACTCGGCAGTTGACTGGGCCCACATGCCAGTCTCTGTTACACATTTCTTGGTACACTTTAGTGTACCCATAGCATTTAATATTTAAATGATTTTCGAATTAAATTAATTCCAGAAAATTTCAGAAATTGTTTAAAACTTTGAAAAATCATATAAAATAAACCGTAACTCGGATGAAAATAATTTATATATGAAAAATGATCAGAAAAATAAGACGAATATGAATGCGCTACCCACATACCTATCAGTCCTCTCTAACATGATGAACATGGAACTTTCCCCTCCGGATCGTCCGTCCGATAATTGCCCGGAGCTGGTAAAACACCTCCAGATGTTTTCCCGCTCCGACTAACTTGCGTAGCACTGCATATTGCCATGTCATGCATTTGTGTTGCATTGTTTGCCGTGTATTTATTGTTTCTTCCCCCTCCTTCTCTCCCGATAGACACCGAGACTGCCGACGACACTGCTGAGTACAACTACGTCGTCGACGACCAAACCCCTTCAGCAAAGCTTCCAGGCAAGCAAAACCCCCTTGATGATCCAGATATCGCCTACTCTTTCTCTCTATTGCTTGCATTAGAATTGCTTCTGTTATTGCTACGATAGCTCCTATTCTGATGCATAGCCTGATTTTCGTCGCCTGCAATTGATACCTTACCTGCTATCCTATGATGCTTAGTTAGGTATGCTATATTTCATCAGCTGGCCCTTCACTCTTGTTAGTTTGCCATGCTTGTTATCGCGCCGTGATCACTCTGGGTGATGATCACAGAATTGTTACATTACTGCAATACTTTTAAACTATTAAAGTCGGGCCGGCTCCAAGAGTGTCCGCGAGATAATGGGACAAGACGGGTTGAACCCATGTGTACCCGCGAGTGATATAGTGGCGGAACGACAGGGCAGGCGGAGACCACCTAGGAGAGAGGTGGGCCTGGTCCCTGGTCGTGGTCCGCGTATTACCAAGTCGGAGCGACAGGAATACTGTTCGTCTCTGCGAGTTACTAAAACACGCCTAACGGATTTGGGTATTTTATCTGAGTTGGCCGCTTGCCTATACGCACTACCACCACGTGGGATAATGGTTTAATGGGGCCCTCTACGTCGTACGTTCCTTCCGAAAGTGATCCAGATGTCACAGTTCAGAGATGCGGGCTGATCGTTGGGGTGGGCTGGTTACGTCACTTGTCTATACGGTGTCGTGCCTGGGCCCTGACCAGCCACACAATGTGCCGGAGTGCACAGGGCGACGGGCCCAAGACCCCTTCGCACTTAGGATTTAGACCGGTGTGTTGACCTCTCTAGAGAGTCTAGGTTGGTCTACAGCGTGTCGATTACCCGAGGCCGGGCATTACCCAGCAAGTGTGTCCGGCCAGATGTAATCGAGCGTGTTGGGTAACAGTAGTTTACCCCTGCAGGGAAGTGATCTATTCGAATAGTTGTGTCCACGGTAACAGGACGCTCGGAGTTGTATCCTAATCTACTACAGTAGCTTAATCATGTGGACAAACAAAAACAGTATGTATAAGTATTGGGTTGTCTCCCAACAAGCGCTTTTCTTTAATGCCTTTTTAGCTAGGCATGATGATTTCAATGATGCTCACATAAAGGTAAAGAATTGAAACACAATGGGGGCATCATGAAACATATGGCAAGGATATTTAAGCCTAACCCACTTCCTATTCATAGGGATTTTGTGAGCAAATAGTTTATGGGAGCAAGAATCAACTAGCATAGGAAGGCAAAACAAGCATAACTTCAAAACTTTCAACACATAGAGAGGAAACTTGATATTATTGCAACACCTACAAGCATATGATCCTCTCTTATAATAATTTTCAGTAGCATCATGAATGAATTCAACAATATAACTATCACATAAAGCATTCTTTTCATTATCCACAAGCATAGAAATTTTACTACTCTCCACATAAGCAATTTTCTTCTCATTCATAATAGTGAGAGCAAACTCAACAAAATAACTATTATGAGATACTTGGTTGGCATAATCCAATTGAAAATTAAAATCATGATGACAAGTTTCATAGTTATCATTATTCTTTATAGCATACATGTCATCACAATAATCATCATAGATAGGAGGCATGTCATCATCATAATAAATTTTCTCATCAAAACTTGGGGGACTAAAAATATCATCTTCATCAAACATAGCATCCCCAAGCTTATGGCTTTGCATATCATTAGCATCATGGATATACAAAGAATTCATACTAGCAACATTGCAATCATGGTTAAAATTCAAAGATTTTATGCCAAACATTTTATTGAATTTTTATTCTATTAATTGAGCACAATTTTCTGATGCATCATTTTCAAGAAAGACATGATAAAGACGAAGAATATGAGGCAACCTCAATTCCATTTTTTAATTTTTATTTTATAAGCCAAACTAGTGATAAAACAAGAAACTAAAAGATTCGATTGCAAGATCTAAAGATATACCTTCAAGCACTCACCTCCCCGGCAACAGCGCCAGAAAAGAGCTTGATGTCTACTACACAACTTATTCTTGTAGACTCGTGTTGGGCCTCCAAGCGTAGAGTTTTGTAGGACAGTAGCAATTTTCCCTCAAGTGGATGACCTAAGGTTTATCAATCCGTGGGAGGCGTAGGTTGAAGATGGTATCTCTCAAACAACCCTGCAACCAAATAGAAGAAATCTCTAGTTCGGCGAAGAGATGGTGATAAAAGTGTAGTATGGATAGTAGATATAGGTTTTTGTAATCTGAAAATATAAAAACAGCAAGGTAGCAAGTAACAAAAGTGAGCACAAACGGTATTGCAATGCTTGAAAATAAGGCATAGGGTTCATACTTTCACTAGTGCAATCTCTCAACAATGCTAACATAATAGGATCATATAACCATCCCTCAACGTGCGATAAAGAATCACTCCCAAGTTCCTATTAGCGGAGAACATAAGATAGAAATTGTTTGTAAGGTACGAAACCACCTCAAAGTTATCCTTTCCGATCGATCTATTGAGCTATACCTATAAGTGTCACAAACAGCCCTAGAGTTCGTACTAAAATAACACCATATGATACACATCAACCAACTCTAATGTCACCTAGATACTCCAATGTCACCACAAGTATCCGTGAGTTGATTATACGATATGCATCAAACAACTTCATAATCATAATATTCAATCCACACAAAGAACTCCAAGGAGCACCCCAAAGTTTCTATTGGAGAAAAGATAATGAAAACGTGCATCAACCCCTATGCATATATTACCCCAATGTCACCGCGGGAATCCGCGAGTTGAATGCCTAAACATATATCAAGTGAATAAATATAATACCCCATTGTCACCACGGGTATTCATATGCAAGACATACATCAAGTGTTCTCAAATCTGAATATTCAAACCGACAATAACAAAACCTCAAAGGCACAAGATTCGATTCATCACAACAAAGATAGAGAGGGAAGAAACACCATATGATCCAACTATATTAACAAAGCTCGCGATACATCAAGATCGTGCCATATCAAGAACACGAGAGAGAGAGAGAGAGATCAAACACATAGCTACTAGTACATACCCTCAACCCCGAGGGTGAACTACTCCGTCCTCGTCATGGAGACCGCCGAGATGATGAAGATGGCCTCCGGTGATGATTCCCCCCTCCGGCAGGGTGCCGGAAAAGGGCTGTAGATGGGATATCTCTGGTACAGAGGCTTGCGGCGGCGTAAAAACTCATCTAGGTTAACTTTCGGGGGTTTCTGAATATATATGATTTTTTGGCATTGGAATCACGCGAAGAAGGGCCACAGGGGGCCCACGAGGCACCAGGGCGCGCCAGGGGGGAGGGTGGCGTGCCCTGGTAGCTCGTGGGGCCCCTGTGGGTCTTCTGGCCACCACCCGAAGCTTCTAGTGTCTCTTATGTTCCAGAAAAAATCATCAAAAAGTTTCGCTGCATTTGCACTTCATTTGATATAGATTTTCTATAAAACCAAAAACAAGCAGAAAACAGCAATTGGCACTGGGCACTAGGTCAATATGTTAGTCCATGAAAATTATATAAAAGCCATATAAAAGTGCAACAAAATCATACAAAACTATAATAAACATGGCATGCATACTTCATAAATAATAGATATGTTGCAGACGTATCAGCATCCCCACGCTTAATTCCTGCTCGTCCTCGAGTAGGGAAATGATAAAAGAAATAATTTATGAAGTGTGAATGCTAGCATAGTGCATAAGTTTGATCAATGATAATTTCAATCACTTTTTCTAACATCAATATATATCATAATCAGTAGCTCATCTCATAAAACTTCTCATGATCAAGTAGCAAGCTATTCACATGTTTAAATTATAGGCCATAAACTTTTTTAAAACTAACAAACTATGTTCTCAGTCAACAAACAATTGCAATTCATCTGATTTTCAGGAAGGGTCTATGTAAGAGCTTTGATCTAGCAAATTCCACATACTCAACCATCATTTATTCTTCCATGATTGCTGACACTCAAAGCATATTTTTAGAACAAACCGTTTCAGTCAAACACATAGGAAGATAGGGGCTTAATGTTTTGCCTCCCAACTTATTTATCTCATGGATAATGTCAACAATAATAAAAAAAACTCATGATCACCTATATTCAACTGGATATATGTGCATGGATCTTTCCCTACCACATAATGCTTGCAAAACTAAAGAATAAATAGAGCGGAATAGGGATGAACATTAATGACTCTTGCATAAAAGTAAATTCAGAAAAGTAAATACAGAAAAGTAAAAGATAGGCCCTTCGGAGAGGGAAGCAGAGGTTGTCATGCGCTTTTTGTTGTTCGTTGCACAAGCCCTTAATGCAAAGGATCGTCACGTTATATTGCCCCTTGTGATAGCAACCTTTATTATGCAGTCCGTCGCTATTATTTCTTTACCATCACAAGTGCGTACAATGCTTATTTTCCTTTACAATAAAAGATCATTCATATTTTAGGAGCAATTTTTATTGCTTTTTGCACCGATGACAACTTACTTGAAGGATCTTATTCAATCCATAGGTAGATATGGTGGACCCTCATGGCAAGAAACTGGGTTTAAGGGTTTTTGGATGCACAAGTAGTATCTCTACTTAGTACAAATTTTTGGCTAGCAAAAGATCCTAAGCAAGCACCACATGTTAGAGGATCCATGACAATATAACTTCTATGTGAATATAAACAAACATAACTCATTACGTTGTCTTCCTTGTCCAACGTCAACTGCTTGATCAAGTTTGAAAATAATTAATGGGGGCTCACAATCACAGAAGATGTCCAAGATAGTATATTTATATGTGAAATCTCTCTTCCTTCAATATTCTTTCATGAATTGTTCAAGTGACCAATGCTATGTTTGCTAACTTTCAATAAATTTTACCACTTATACTTCTTGTATGTGAAGTCACTACTCCCCATGGGACAAGCATATGAAGCATATAAATTTCAACTTTATGATATTCAATTCATTTCAACAATTTACTCATAGGATATAAGTGAAGAACAAGAGTAAATGACAAACTACTCCAAAAAGATATAAGTGAAGGCCAAATGAGTAGTTAAGTAAATAGGTAGATGTGAGGACTCTCTCTCATTTAAAAATTTCAGATCTTAAGTATTTTATTCAAACATCAAAGAAAACAAAATAAAATGACATTCCAAGAATAGCACATCTCATGTGAAGAAGCAAAAACTTAGGCTAACCGATAGGTGTTGATGAAGAAAGGTGGGATGCCAACCGGGGCATCCCCAAGCTTAGTTGCTTGAGACTTCTTGAAATATTATCTTGGGGTGCCTTGGGCATCCCCAAGCTTGAGCTCTTGTGTCTCCTTAATTCCTCTCATATCATGGCTTCTCCTAAATCTTAAAAACTTCATCCAGACAAAACTCAACAAGAACTCGTGAGATAAGTTAGTATAAATCAACTCAAAACCTTGACATTCTCTACTGTAACAAATAACTAAAATTATAATTAAACATTGCATACTAAATGCCTCTGCATATTTAATACTCCTATCCACAAATAGAAAGATTAAACTAGCAAACATATGCAGACAATGCAACTATAACAGCAATCTGTCAAAACAGAACAGTCTGTAAAGGCTGAATAAGAATCCATAATTCCCTAACTCCAAAAATTCTGAAAAATTACCACGTGACTGAGAACTCATGCATGCTTATTATGTAAAAGTTTCAGATTTTTATCATATGCTGACTATTCAGGAATATTCTGGACATAACAGAAAACTTTCTGTTTTCAAACAGCAACACATGAACTTGCAAACTGAGCATGGTAAAGGCTATAATTGGCATTTTATTGAACTAAAAGATGAAACACATTATTATTTATAACACCAAGCAAATATCAACAGAAGAAAATGATGTCCAAGAAAAACTCATATTATGTGACGAATAAAAATATAGCTCCGAGTGAGGTTACCGATAGTGTTGAAGACGAAAGAGGGGATGCCTTCCGGGGCATCCCCAAGCTTAGACGCTTGAGTCTTATTCAAATTTTACCATGGGATGCTTTGGTCATCCCCAAGCTTAGGGTCTTGCGACTCCTTATTCTCCTCATATCGATATCTCACCCAAAACTTGAAAACTTCAATCACACAAAACTTAACGGAACTTCGTGAGATAGGTTAGTATGATAAATATAAATCATCCACTTAGGTACTGTGAAGACAAGATTCATAATTGTTCTCACATAATGCCTACTGTATAATATCATTTCCACAATTTATATTACTCAATATAAGCTATGGAAACACTAAAACAAGCAAACTATGAATCGAAAACAGAATCTGTCAAAAACAGAACAGCGTGTAGTAAGCCATTTAAAAACCATACTTCTGTACCTCCAAAAATTCTGAAAAATTAGGACCACGTAAACAATTTCTAACCCAATACTGTGTAAAAATTTCAGAATTTTTTCACCCTCCAGTACAGCATAGAAATTCTAGCACTGGACGCAAAAGTTTCTGTTTTTGCACAGAATCAAATCAACAAGCATCCACACTATCCCAAAGGCTTTACTTGGCACATTATTGAAAGAAAACATATAAAACATGATTACTACAGTACCTTAATCATGTGGACACACAAAAACAGTAGGTATAAGTACTGGGTTGTCTCCCAACAAGCGCTTTTCTTTAAAGCCTTTTTAGCTAGGCATGATGATTTCAATAATGCTCACATAAAGGTAAAGAATTGAAACACAATGGGGGCATCATGAAACATTTGGCAAGCACATTTAAGCCTAACCCACTTCCTATGCATATGGATTTTTTGAGCAAATAGTTTATGGGAAGGCAAAACAAGCATAACTTCAAAACTTTCAACACATAGAGAGGAAACTTGATATTATTGCAACACCTACAAGCATATGATCCTCTCTCATAATAATTTTCAGTAGCATCATGAATGAATTCAAAAATATAAATATCACATAAAGCATTCTTTTCATTATCCACAAGCATAGAAATTTTACTACTCTCCACATAAGCAATTTTCTTCTCATTCATAATAGTGAGAGCAAAGTCAACAAAATAACTATCATGAGATACTTGATTGGCATAATCCAATTGAAAATTAAAATCATGATGAGAAGTTTCATAGTTATCATTATTCTTTATAGCATACATGTCATCACAATAATCATCATAGATAGGAGGCATGTCATCATCATAATAAATTTTCTCATCAAAACTTGGGGGACTAAAAATATCATCTTCATCAAACATAGCATCCCCAAGCTTATGGCTTTGCATATCATTAGCATCATGGATATTCAAAGAATTCATACTAGCAACATTGCAATCATGCTTATCATTCAAAGATTTTATGCCAAACATTTTATTGAATTTTTCTTCTATTAATTGAGCACAATTTTCCGATGCATCATTTTCAAGAAAGACATGATAAAGATGAAGAATATGAGGCAACCTCAATTCCATTTTTTTAGTTTTCTTTTATAAGCCAAACTAGTGATAAAACAAGAAACTAAAAGATTCGATTGCAAGATCTAAAGATATACCTCCAAGCACTCACCTCCCCGGCAACGGCACCAGAAAAGAGCTTTATGTCTACTACACAACTTATTCTTGTAGAATCGTGTTGGGCCTCCAAGGGTAGAGTTTTGTAGGACAGTAGCAATTTCCCTCAAGTGGATGACCTAAGGTTTATCAATCCATGGGAGGCGTAGGTTGAAGATGGTATCTCTCAAACAACCCTGCAACCAAATACAAGAAATCTCTTGTGTCCCCAACACACCCAATACAATGGTAAATTGTATAGGTGCACTAGTTCGGCGAAGAGATGGTGATAAAAGTGTAGTATTGATAGTATATATTGGTTTTTGTAATCTGAAAATATAAAAAGAGCAAGGTAGCAAGTAACAAAAGTGAGCACAAACGGTATTGCAATGCTTGAAAACAAGGCCTAGGGTTCATACTTTCACTAGTGCAATCTCTCAACAATGCTAACATAATTGGATCATATAACCATCCCTCAACGTGAGATAAAGAATCACTCCCAAGTTCCTATTAGCGGAGAACATAAGATAGAAATTGTTTGTAGGGTATGAAACCACTTCAAAGTTATCCTTTCCGATCGATCTATTGAGCTATTCCTATAAGTATCACAAACAGCCCTATAGTTCGTACTAAAATAACACCATATGATACACATCAACCATTTCTAATGTCACCTAGATACTCCAATGTCACCACAAGTATCCGTGAGTTGATTATACGATATGCATCAAACAACTTCATAATCATAATATTCAATCCACACAAAGAACTCCAAGGAGCACCCCAAAGTTTCTATCGGAGAAAAGATAATGAAAACATGCATCAACCCTTATGCATAGATTACCCCAATGTCACCGCGGGAATCCGCGAGTTGAATGCCAAAAAATATATCAAGTGAATCAATATAATACCCCATTGTCACCACGGGTATTCATATGCAAGACATACATCAAGTGTTCTCAAATGTGAATATTCAATCCGACAATATCGAAACCTCAAAGGGAAAAGATTCGATTCATCACAACAAAGATAGAGAGGGAAGAAACACCATATGATCCAACTATATTAACAAAGCTCACGATACATCAAGATCATGCCATATCAAGAACACGAGAGAGAGAGAGAGAGATCAAACACATAGCTACTAGTACATACCCTCAACCCCGAGGGTGAACTACTCCCTCCTCGTCATGGAGACCGCCGGGATGATGAAGATGGCCTCCGGTGATGATTCCCCCCACCGGCAGGGTGCCGGAAAAGGCCTGTAGATGGGATCTCTCTGGTACAGAGGCTTGCGGCGGCGTAAAAACTCATCTAGGTTAACTTTCGGGGGTTTCTGAATATATATGATTTTTTGGCGTTGGAATCACGCGAAGAAGGGCCACAGGGGGCCCACGAGGCACCAGCGCGTGCCTCGGGGGGGGGGTGTGGCGCGCTCTGGTGGCTCGTGGGGCCCCTGTGGGTCTTCTGGCCACCTCCCAAAGCTTCTAGTGTCTCTTATGTTCCGGAAAAAATCGTCAAAAAGTTTCGCTGCATTTGGACTTCATTTGATATAGATTTTCTGGAAAACCAAAAACAAGCAGAAAACAACAACTGGCACTAGGCACTAGGTCAATATGTTAGTCCATGAAAATCATATAAAAGCCATATAAAAGTGCACCAAAATCAGACAAAACTATAATAAACATGGCATGAATAATTCATAAATTATAGATACGTTGGAAGCGTATCAGTACCCAGATAATATTTGGTTGTATGACTTATGTATTCGGGTCCTCATGACCCCTCGTTTGTAATATGAAGATTTATGTTTAAATTTGTGTCTAGAGTTGTGTTGTGAAAACTTCCCATGAGTCTCTAATCTCGATCGTGCACGTTTGCGTGTATGATTAGTGCACGGTCGAGCAGGGGCGTCACAAGTTGGTATCAAAGCTGACTGCCTGTAGGAAGCCCCCTTCCGATTCCTTGGTCGATGTTGAGTCTAGGCTTTTAAAAAACTATTTTACTAACATGGCTGTGTGGCTTACGGGCCCACGTCGCCAATGGGTGGTATTAGGATCTTTTATTCCTCTTCCTTACTCTGGGACTCTGATCTCTCTTCTATTAGGGTTAAAGATTTTGCTAACTCTAACATTAGGTTCTCGTAACCGCTTCCTCCCGGAGAGCCCCCTCATTCCAGATGATGGCTTGGTTAACCAGAAGATTCTGAAGATACTCTTCGATGATTTCCCGAGACCCTTGTGCCCACTGCTTTTGCAGTTCCCTACCACCGATAAATTCCCGTGGATAACTGCACATCCTTGCCCTTTATTCATTCATTCCCAGTTGCTCTTGTTTTTACAAGATGCCCCGAAATTCTCTCTGGCATTCCGAGAATCCTTTGTGCCTACTGCCTTGCAGCTTCTTTTTGCACTGCGGATAATTCCTCACACTTACCATGGATCCGTTCATCCCCAGTTGTTCATGCGTTTCCCAAATCACTTTGAAATACTAACTGATCTCCTGAGAATCCTCTGCAGCCTATTGCCCTTGAAATCCTTGCATGCTTGCATTATGATAAATCCCATATGTCTAAGTAATCTTATTGGCATCCTTTGTCACTATCATTTTGAGTCTCTTGGTTCAATACGTTGCGAATGCTCACAATCATCAGTCGATTCCTAGAATTCATCCTTCCAGCTCTGACGTCATTTTGGACATGAGTTGGTTCTCGGCCAATCAAGTTGCAATTGATTGTCCATCTAGTTCTATTCAACTTACCCATCTTTTGATCAGAGTGTCTGTTCTGATCCCTTGATTTAGAAATCGCAAACTCTTTGTAATTGTATACCTTGAGTTGATTAGATGATTCCGTAACCTGATGCATTTGCATTCTTTCCTCTTCTGGTTGAGTACCGATACTCACATCAGATTCCTTGTGGACCGCCAGATCCTTTGTTGGATTATTATCCGACAGTGCCCTTCACATTCAAAAAAACTTGTGAATTCTTCCCCTGGTACATAATGCCTCTTGTAAATTGTATCCTCTGCCTTTGGTAAATTGTTGTTGGTAAATTTAAACTTAATCTTGTCATCCCTAGACTACCGGGTACATCCTGGTCATGCTAACTTTGACCGTGCTACCTCGTCCTTCTTTGGTGCACGAATTCTTCAGACCGTGAGCAAGGCTGACGTTGAGTTTTCAACATAATTTCGATGTCTTCAAAAGCAACTCCGATTCCGAGCTTACATCTTATCTATTGTTCCCATAACTTTCCACTTCGTCATTCCCTTGCTTGATGCCATCGCTGTTCGATTACATCCTCTTGAAACCCTCGACAAAATGTGTCGTGATCATCGTCAACATTTGGACTTCTTCAGAGATGTCAATTGAATTCATGATGAGAAATACCATCCTTGCCCTTCGATGATTTGTGTTGTCATAGACAACATCCTTGCCTTCCTTCCAACACAGACTTGGTCATGTTCTGGTTATACCTTGTTTTCCTTGCTACTCTTAAAATTGTTCCGTGTGTATCTCTATGATATTCAGACCCAATCTTTACTTGAAACACCATATTATTGCTACCTAGAAGCATGACTGTGGTATTTCGAATATCAACAAGAACATTGGAAGTGCAATGCTAAATGTTTCTTGATCAATTATCCAAACACCATTGTATGGGTAACATCATGAATTTCTTCGCCCGTTTATCTAAATCATTTTGTACTTGCTGTCCTGCCATGTATATCATGCTCTGCTTTTCCTTGGGAAGGATATACACCTAATACTTGTGTATAATCATATTTTCCTTTCCATTGGTCTATTTAACCTTTCTTGTAATCTAACTTATCTGAGCAGTGATAATTCCCTGCTTATGTAAACACCTCGGTGTACAACTCTGTCAGTAAGACCCTGTTACTATTGTTGATGACATTCCGGAAACCACCGGTGGATGAGAACTTTGCCTATTGGTCCACCTCGTTTTAACGAGCAGGAAAATGGTTCTCTTCGTTCCCCGCCCTTGGTACCGACGTTGTTGCCGACATAGCTGACAAGCTATCTTCTGACATGCCTTGTTGTTATGACCGTGTAAGATGTCACCGTTCCCCCTACTCTCGATCAACACTCACAACAGTTCCACAGGATCGAAACCTGACTACCCTGTACACCCTTGGTTCCGAAGTATCCTTTGCACTTGGCCTCGTAAGTAATTCACGAGCCACCTTCCTAGAGATGATCTAGTCTGGTATCGAACGCAATACTTATTCCTGTTGCTCTGAACCCCTTTCACACTCTATGTCAGGCATCGAACGATTGTCAATCCGCTTGAAACTTCTTATTGTACCTTCTTACTTTACTCTCAATGTTTTCTTAAGTTTTAATTCGAGAGATACTTCCTGCCACATTCTCTCAGTTATCCACCAGATAATCAGCCTTGCAAAGGTCCGTTCTCCCGAAGATACCCCTTATTCTGTTCGCAAGTAGGATGAAGACTCCGAAGGAAGGATGACAACTTCGTCACGACGCACAGAAGCAGAGGAATGGAGGGATAAACATCATGGGGCAAACTCTTCGAGAAGAGCAACGAAGCTCGAGAAGACTCGTTAGAATTTCGTAACCAAACATTTTTCCCCTTACCCCACCTCTTAAATCTCGGGACGAGATTTCTTGTAGTGGGGGAGATTTGTAACATCCCCAGATCTCAACCCTGTCATTAAGCTAATTAATTAGCCATGTCATCATGATCATCCTAAATAAATTGCATTTAGAAAATAATCCAACTTCAAGTTCAAATTCAAAATTCAAATGCAAGTCAAATTATTACTTCTTCAAATAATTAAACAAAATAGTTCATAATATTGCAGAAATTCCCAAAGCAATTATAAAAATAAAGCCAACATTATTTGAAATCTTAAATTGCCCCTAACCTAATTAAAACAGTACCAAAACAGTAGCATTTAATCCATTTCCAATTAAACAAAATTCAAATGAAATTGTTATGCCTCCAAACTTTTTGTGGCAGTACTAGATATTTCCTAGTATTTGTTTTGGCCAATTACACATTTTACAAAAGTCAAATGGTATGAAAAGAAAAGGAAAAATAGTAACTAATAAAAGAAACAGAGAAATAAAAAGAAAAAGAGAGCCAGTGCACTGCTGGACTGGGCCTAAGTGGCGCATAGTGCGGCCCAGCCCAGCCTGGCCGGCCTTTCCCCTACCTCATGCCAGAGGTAGAGGCCATGGCGCTGGCCGAGCGCGGCACCGCACGGCCATCGAGGGTCGTGGGTGGATAAGAGCAAGCCCCTGGCCTCCCGTCTCACTCCCCTGAAACCCTAGCCCACCCTCTTTTCCCCTCGCGCCCCCATGCTCCCTCTCCCGAGCTCAACTGCTCACTGCCGTCGTCGCGTCGTCGCCATTGCGTGGCCACGGCCACTCCCTCGCCATGAGAGTTTGTCCAGGAGGTCCGCCCTCGTCTTCTTCATCCCCTCCACCACCGCATCGAGCTCGGGGAGCAACACCGTCGCCTCCCTCGTCCTTCTTCTCCAACTACGGCAGTCGGGCGCCACCGCTCGATCCGCCGCCGATGGTGCCTCCCCGGCCTCCCCGAGCGCGTCACCGAGCTCGGCGGTGAGCTGCGCTTCCTCCCGCCCCTTTTCCCCTCTGGTTCGGTCGCCGGTTGCCGTCTCGCGTACTAGCCCGAACGCCGTCGCCGCCTTCGCTCGTCGCCAGCGCCGTTTCCGGCCATCCCCGGACGAACCATCACCACCACGCGATGCGGCTCGCCGCACTCGTTCGAACGCGCCGCTCCGCCGTCCAAATGGTCGCCGGAGGCCACTTTCCGGCCACCACCGCCGCGTTCCGCCTCGCCGGAGTGCTGCCGCCGGCCCGCCACTGTTTAAAACCCGGCCTTAGTCACTGACTCGTGGGCCCGGGTGATTAGCCCCACTAACCCAGCCCTAACCCCCACTGACATGCGGGCCCTTGCACTATAGCACTTATATTAGATGCTAATTAATCCTCTATTAGCTGTGCCACTAACAGACTGGGCCCACTGCTTAATTAAGTTAATTAGATAAACTAAATCATTGTTAGACTAAACAGTGGCTGACAACTGGGTCCCACTGGACCCAGTTGACCAAGTCAACCTGCTGACTGGGCACCTCCAGTCTATGACAGGTGGGACCCACTGGTCCTATTGACCAGTCAACGTGGACCAGTCAACTGCTGACTGGCCAGTTGACTGCGCCCACATGTCAGTCTCTGTTGCACATTTCTGGGTACACTTCTGTGTGCCCGTACCATTTAATATTTAAATGATTTTTGAATTAAATTAATTCCAGAAACTTTGAAAAATCATATAAAATAAACCGTAACTCACATACCTGTCAGCCCTCTCTAACATGATGAACATGGAACTTTCCCCTCCGGATCGTCCGACCGATAATTGCCCGGAGCTGGTAAAACACCTCCAGATGTTTTCCCGCTCCGACTAACTTGCGTAGCATTGCATTAGAACACCCCTAGCACTGCATATTGCCATGTCATGCATTTATGTTGCATTGTTTGCCGTGTATTTATTGTTTCTTCCCCCTCCTTCTCTCCCGATAGACCCCGAGACTGCCGACGACACTGCTGAGTACGACTACGTCGTCGATGACCAGACCCCTTCACCAGAGCTTCCAGGCATGCAAAACCCCCTTGATCATCCAGATATCGCCTACTCTTTCTCTCTATTGCTTGCATTAGAATTGCTTCTGTTGTTGCTCCGATAGCTCCTATTCTGATGCATAGCCTGATTTTTGTCACCTGCTATTGATACCTTACCTGCTATCCTATGATGCTTAGTTAGGTATGCTATATTTCATCAGATGGCCCTTCACCCTTGTCATTTTGCCATGCTTGTTATCAAGCCGTGATCACTCTGGGTGATGATCACGGAATTGTTACATTACTGCAATACTTTTAAACTGTTAAAGTCGGGCCGGCTCCAATAGTGCCCGCGAGATAATGGAACAAGACGGGTTGAACCCAAGGGTACCCGCGAGTCATATTGTGGCGGAACGACAGGGCAGGCGGAGACCACCTAGGAGAGAGGTGGGCCTGGTCCCTAGTCGTGGTCCGCGTGTTACCAAGTCAGAGCGACAGGACTCCTGTTCGTCTCTGCGAGTTACTAAAACACGCCTAACGGATTTGGGTATTTGATCTGAGTTGGCCGCTGGCCTATACGCACTACCACCACGTGGGATAATGGTTTAATGGGGCCCTCTACGTCGTACGTTCCTTCCGAAAGCAATCCAGATGTCATAGTTCAGAGATGCGGGCTGATCGTCTGGGTGGGCTGGTTACGTCACTTGTGTATACAGTGTCGCGCCTGGGCCCCGACCTGCCACGCAACATGAAGGAGTGCAGAGGGCGACGGGCCCAAGTCCCCTTCGCACTTAGGATTTAGAATGGCGTGTTGACCTCTCTGGAGAGTCTAGGTTGGTCTACGGCATGTCGATTACCCGAAGCCGGGCATTACCCAGCAAGTGTGTCCGGCTAGATGTAATCGAGCGTGTTGGGTAACAGTAGTGCACCCCTGCAGGGAAGTGATCTATTCGAATAGCCGTGTCCACGGAAATAGGACGCTTGGAGTTGTATCCTGATCTACTACAACTATGAATGGATACTGTTACAATGTTAATCTGTTACTACTGCTCTCGGGATCACTTTCTCGCAGGGTAGTCGAGGAAGGATCTCAGGGCATTGCTAATATATACTTATTATATGTTGATGTGTTCTATTCTCTTCTGATGCTGCAAGATTGCTTCAAGATGCTAGTCTTCGATAGGCTAGGCCTTTCCCCCTCTATTCCAACATTTCTGCAGTTTAGTCTTGGATAGCCTTGTTTACCAGGGTGGCAAAGTCGGTGAAGTCATGAACAAGGATTGCAAGCTTGATGTCTGGGTGCAGTCCGTCATGGAACTTCTCCTGCTTACGAGCATCGGTGGCAACATCATATTCAGCATAGCGGGACAAGTCAATGAACTGGCATTTCTCCAGTTCAAGTTGTAGTAGATCAGGATACAACTTCGAGCGTCCTGTTACCGTGGACACGGCTATTCGAATAGATTACTTCCCTGCAGGGGTGCACCACGTTACCCAACATGCTCGATTACCTCTGGCCGGACACACTTGCTTGGGTAATGCCCGGCCTCGGATGATCGACATGACATAGTCCTACCTAGTCTCTCCAGAGAGGTCAGCACACCGGTCTACATCCTAAGTGCGAAGGGGTCATGGAACTATCGCCCTAAGCACTCCTGCGCGTTGCGTGACTGGCCGGGGACTAAGCCTAGCCTCTGTATACACAAGCAGGCGTAACCAGCTCACCCCAACAATCAGCCTGCACCACTGTGACGTCTGATAGAGTTTTAGGTAGAATGTACGGTGCCGAGGGCCCATACCATAATCCCGCGTGGTGGTTAGTGCGTATATATAGGCCAATGGCCTTCTCAGATCCGAGACCTAATCCGTTAGTGTATTATTAGTAGCTCGCGGAAACGACCAGTACTCCTGTGGCTCCGACTTGGTAACACGCGGTCCACGACGAGGGTCCAGGCCCACCTCTCTCCTGAGTGGTCTTCGCCTGCCCGGTCGATCCGCCACAATATCGCTCGCGGGTACCCTCTCTTCAACATCAGGAGCTGTCGGGACTCAGATCCATCTCTGACTGTATGGTACCACCTGCCCTTCGGCCCCGTAATAATGAATGAAAGGAACAGTGTAAGCATATCCGTGATCGCCGCCTAGAGGGGATCACGGCCCGGTAATCTAGCATAGCAACTCGGACAAGGGTGCAGGGCCAACAGATGGATCAACAACATAGCTAAACTAAGCATCATGGGATAACAGGTAATGTATCAACAGTAGGCTACAACATCAGGCTATGCACCAGAACAGGAGCTACCGTATCATCAACAGAAGCAAAATCTAATGCATGAAGTAGAGGGAAAGAACAGGCGGTTTCTGGATGGTCAAGGAGGTTTTGCTTGCCTGGAAGCTCTGCAGTGGAAGAGGGGTCGTCGGTGGTGTCGTAATCCTTAGGGGCCACGTCAGTGTCGGGGTCTACCGGTGAAGAAGAGGGGGAAGAAACAAATAAATTCAAAGCACACAAATGCAACATTATGCATGACATGAATATATGGTATGCCGAAGGTGATCTAATGCATCCCTAAATATTTTAAATGACTTGGGAAAATATTTGGGAATATTTTTCTGAAGTCATGCAGTATTCATTTATCGAAATCATGCAAAAAGTTCGATGTTCACCATCTTAGAGGGTTCTGACATGAATGCAAATGAACAATTCAGATTCATTGAATTTTTCTGATCATTTTTCATATATAAATTATTTTCATCTGACTTGCGGTTTATTTTCTATTAATTTTCAAAGTTTTAAACATTTTCTGGATTTTACAGATTTATTTTAATTTCGAAAAATCCCAATTAATTTGTTAGCTGCACCCGGTGCAGTTCAAGATGGCAATGGGGCCCCGAAACCCGCATCCCCGCGGGTTTTTACCCTATTAGGGGACGGGGATGGGCGTCTTTTCATCCCCGTGGGGCTGTTGCTGGGCACATTATACAACCCGGCATGTTTCGTGGGTTTACACCCGTTTCGGTAATCCCCGAACCCGAAACCCAACAATACCCGGCCAAGATATGCACATTGTTGAAGGAGTACAATCTTGAGAGTGATGATGATCATGGACAGCCATCTTCCTCATTGTTGAACCATGTATGGCTGAAATACGCCCCTGTTTGTTGCTCAAATATGCTTATCTTCGTTGCTGAAATGGGGTATTGTATTGTGCTGAAAAATGCTCCTTGTAGCTACTGTTATTGCTCTTTTTGCTCAAGTTATGCTGCTGAAATATGCCCCTTTTAGCTCCTGAACCATGTACTATTGTATTGTGCTGAAATTTGCTCAAGTTATGTTGCTGAAATATGCTCTTTTTGCTGCTGAAATGCTATTATTTGTTGCTACTATGTTTGCTTAAATATGTCGATTTCCCCGTGGGTTCCCCGTGGGTTTAGAAAACCCGGCGGGTTTAGGGGACGGGCAAAAAACTAGCCCCGTGCACAGTGATGGGGACGGGGACGGGTTTGCGATTTTCTCGTGGGGATGGGTTTGGGCAGGCAAAACCCGGTGGGTTTTGACCCCGTTGCCATCTTGAGGTGCAGTGCACACAAAGGTGCACCAGAGGGTGACCAGTGGGGCCCCGTTGACCTGGGTCAACTGCCCATTCAGCTGGTCAACTAGGACAGTTGACCAGTCAACTGGGCCCGTGTGTCCCACTGGCAGTGACACGAGGTGGGTCCCACCGGCCGGCCACGTCAGCGGCGGCGCCGGAGGAGCTCCGGCGAGCCAAAAACGCGGCGGCACGCTCCGGCCGGCGTCGGAAATCGCCCACAGACGACGGTTTCGCGCGCGGATTGCAGCTACGGGTTCGCGGGAGTGAGCGCGTTCGAATGGTGGATGAGCTGGACCAAGAGGTCGCCGAAAACGAAGCCGGCGACGAGATTGGCGGCGGTGGTGCTTCGGGCTAGCTCGGGCGTGTCACTACGGCTCGCTTTCGAGCGTTCTAAGAGGCTAGGCGGGAGCTACGGCTCACCAGGAGCACGCAAGGGGGGCCGGACGGAGCAACAGGGGCTCGGGAGCACGGAGCTTTGCTGCCATGGCGGCGGCCGAGGCGCGGCAACGGGGACGGCTAGCTCTAGCTCGAACCCGAGCAAGATAGAGGAAGGAGAGGGTGCGGAGCTCACCGAGCAGGCTCACGGAGGCCCGTTGGGTGATCGGGAGCGCAGGGGTGGAGCAGATCGACCGCGGTGAGCTCGGTGGCCGGAGGTTGATTACGGCTCGATTCCGGCATGACAGTGCTCCCCGGCTGGCGCTGGTTGAGGCACTCGATGTGCGGCGTCGAGGCGGCGCCGTTGGACACGGTTAGGCGTCGCGAGGTGGTCTGTGGCCATGGCAGCGGTGACGGCGCGGCGATAGGAGCGCTCGGGTGAGCTCCCAGGCGAGAGGGAGAGCGAGGGAAAGGGGAAGGAGGAGAGCCAGGGGTCCATGGGGGGGGGGGGCTACCTGCTCCATCGCCGTGGCGAGCTGTGGCCGGTGCGGCGCGCACTCGGCCATGGCAGCGCCGACACGCAGGGAGGGAGCAGGTGGGAGACGGTGGAGGTGGGCTGGGCCAGGTCCTGTGGACTAGGGCCCAGTGCCACAGTGCTTTTCTCTTTTTCTTTTATCTCTTTTCTGTTTATCTTTTTGTTTTCTGTTTTGCAATTTCTTTTAGCCCTAAATGAGTTTTGTAAAATGTGGAGCTTAGCCACATAATTACAGTACAATATCCAAAATTGCCATGAAAAGTTTGAAGCAGTTTTGAATTGATTTGATTTTTTTAAAATAAAAATGGATTAAATGAGGCAGTTTAGGCTCTGTTTTTGGTTGATAGTTTCAAAATAAGCAAACAAGTGATATTGTTTTCCTTAACATTAATTATCTATGGATTATTTTCTAAATCATGAACTATTTTTCTTGCTTATTTGTGCATATTTTAATTTCACTTAAAGTTTGGATTTCGATTTGAGGTGGAATTTCAAATGAGATATAGTTTAATGATGATCAAGCATTGCAAATGAAGATGAGTTGCATGATTAAAGGATGATCACTGTGCTTAATTACGGGGGGGGGGGGGGTGTTACAGTGTACCTCGTCTTTGGTGGCCCTAGGGCCATGGAAGCGTGGTGGATCCTGACCCTTGCTGGCGGGATGGCTTCGTTTTTAGATATTTTTCTTAGTTTTGTTAGGGTTTTGTGCCCGGTTCTGGAAGGCGAGATGACGCGGCTCCCTGAAGATGCAAAATTTTTCTTCCCGTCTAGCCCATGTCTCGGTGGTGCATCTAGCATCATCGGAGGGCGTGTGGAGGTGTGTCTACGACAGATCCTGCGGGATTCGGCCGGAGGTTGTCTTTGGTGGATCTACTCGGATCCGATCTTCGTTCATCCACGTTCTTGTGTTTTCGGGATGGATCTTTCCGATCTACGCGTCTCTTCATCGGCGGGGGTTGCTGTTCTTGCGTGCTGGTCCTATGGGACCTTAGCACGACGACTTCCCGACAGTCTACTACAATAAATTTTGCCCGGCTCCGGTGAGGGAGGGACGATGACGGCTGCGCATCTTCGGCTCGCTTCAGTGCTTGTAGTCGTCGCTAGGTGGTCTACATATTTGGATGTAATTTTTATTATTTTTTGTGTTCGTTGTACTGCCATGATTGAAGAAGAATAGATTGGAATTTTTCTCCAAAAAAAAACATACATCCAAGCCTCCTGTCTGTTACCAAAGAGGACGCAGGAAAAAAAGAAATGATGTGAGAGTGATTGATAACAAGAGCACATGTTAGGCCCGGAATGTGTGTGGCTCTGTGCCGTCGTGGCCTTTGTTGTTGTGAGCCCAGTGAGTGTGGCGTCGCCTTACGTCTGGCCTCTAGCGCGTGTCATGTGGAGAGAAAATCATCGATTCACAACATTAAACAATTATTCTCTCCCTATCAAGCAGACAACAAATATTTTGCCATGCTTCTTCTCCATTTTTTCTTCTTTTCCTAATCTTGGCAAACTTATCTTGTCTCTTGGTTTCCGTGCCTATGATGACACGAGATTTGCTACGGGTGCTTAGCAGAAGGGTTGGTATGATGAAGCAACTCAGTTATGCACGCCGCTTTTCTCATCGAAGAGGTCTTCCTCGGCTTCGACGCTTTTTACGCTTTTCTCATGTACATAATGACGCGAGATGCACGGACGACGTTGTCCGTGCTTAGCATAAGGCTTGGTATGATGAAACAACTCAGAAGCCGAGGAGCCGGCGTCGTCCGTGCATCTTGCGTCATTATGCATGACACTTTGTGAAAGAATTGGTCGAGCCGCCATCCGTCTTAATTCCGGTTATGTACATGTTTGATTGCATCCTGGTCTCCACTCCTCCGTATTTATATTTAGTTTTCCTCTCTTGTATGTATGTCTTGGTAATTTCTTGAAATGAATTCCTCTTCACAAAAAAAGAAGCTCGATTCTTCACATAGCCAGCTATGTTACTTTATGCGAAGCATTTCTTGGGTGCGAGGCCCACTTCAACCTGTGGTGCAAATATTTTTGTCTGGTGCCGCGTTTTTGAGATAGCAAACGTTTCGAGGTCGGGGGAGCCGAAGTATGCAGAGTTGCGGGGCTGGATATCTTCCCGGTATTCCCAGGGAGAACAGCGCAACATGGCAATCATCATCGATATTATTGAACACAAAAATTGACATTATGTTCTTGGTTGATTATGCAGATCAAAATCTAAGAGGCACTCATGCATTTCAGGAGGTGAAGGATAATGGCATCCGCAAGCATTCGAGCCGCAGCAGGATCTGCAGCCGCAAAGGTTGGCCAATGGTAGAAGCTGGGAACGGTGAGTCGATATGTGTATATTTACCATTTTTTGTCACAAGAAAGATGATATGTTTCCTTGACCAAACACCCCACTCAGTTCATCACCGAGGAACGTTCTTTTGCTGTCACATAATTCTGTTGAGTAAAGTCAGCTTGCTCCAACGTCCAAGGAATACATAACATTGGCTGAAGCTGCGAACAAATGTTGCATTATCCACCTGTTATGTACATCCTTGCCCTTGCCTTATTCCCTTCGGAACAGAATTGCCATGTGAACAACAAGGATATATCATCAGACCATGAAGTTTGTGGATGGATGGTCAGTGACAAGTTGCGCCATCGAGGAACATGAGAGAGCTACATTTCCCTTTGGCAGCAGCTCTAGGTTCTAATAATATGTGTCTTCATTATAACTTGTACTCGATTAGTTAGGAAGTTACTTGTGTTAGTAACTGGAGCAATAGGCAACTGTATCCTATGGTAGTATGGTTACCGTTAGCTGCAAAGATGTCCCAGCGTAAAGTACCGAGGGATGTGATTATTGAACGATCTGTCATCAAGATGTTGATAGAAGCACCGCTTCATATTCGGGGTGAAAACTTTCCTCCTGGAATTTATTTGTTGGAACGACGAACTTGCATCGTTACCTCGTTGAAGGTGTTATCTACTTGCTGCATTCTCCTCTTCATTGGCTGACCTTGGCAACCAGGATGGAAATCCTTTTCTAGGCCGACTACAGTTGGATGTGGTGACGACGGCGTGAGGGCATTTACCTCTTCTTTGAACGTGTTGCTATGGAAAAAGTTGACTTAGTGATAGGTGTTATTTTCATATCTTGTAATGCTTTAGACATGATTGTCTTTGCTTTGTATGCTGCTTAATAATTAATAAAAATAGTTGTGTGCATCATAATGATGTAGTAGATACTGGGGGTTCCAACGTCCTGTTAAAAAAAAACTAGCAACCATAGAGCTAGATTATGCCGGGACAACAACTTCCCCACCAAGAGGCAAAAAACCAAGCTAGATTCCTGCATTCAGGCATTGTACAAGGCGCAGGAATTGGGTATTAGCCGAGCTGTGGTGGAAACGGATACGTTGCTACTTGTCCAGGCGATCGAGACGTCACCTCTCTGAAATTTAGTTCTTTTTTCTGTTGCTTATTGCCCTCAGGCTTGTAATAAGGTTGCAGATGTTTTAGCGCTGCATGGGTCGAAGATGGTGCTTGCACCCCAAGTCATATAGCCGGGTCTGGCCCCTACCTTTGTCCAGGTTTTCATGGCCAGCGATTCTGCTCGGCACGTTAATTAATGAAATAAAATGTTCCAAGCTCAAAAAAAGAGAGGGAAAAAACCTCTTGAAATTAAATTAATTTTCTCAAAAAAGTTGTGCAGATATACTACTATAGTTGTTTTTGACAATCATATACTCCCATAGTTGCCAATGAAGTTGAGACTAGAGCTAGAAACAGAAACGAATGAATCATAAAGTGCTACTGAATGTAGGAACCCAATCCGCCAGATTCATCTCATAGGGGATATTATCGGACATGTAGGTGACCCCATGATTCGAGACCCGCCTCACAATCTCCGTGGACTGCAGGTCGACCCAGAAGAAACCGCAACATGTATTGATGAGCACAGTGCCGCTCGTCTCGGCGAACCACACTATGTCGAGCTGGACTGGCATGGTCGGTCGTTTGCAGCTTCCACCCGCCCTGTCGAGGAACCGCAAGATGGCCTCCGTTGTCTCGATCACCACATGTGGTCGTCGTTGCCACTTGGCCGTTTGCTTCGACGGCGCCCAAGCCAATATCTTGTCACGATCCGTGACGAGCACGATCGGGCTCCCTCCCGCCGTCGACGTCGCAAGGAGCTGGCGGTGCTCACCGTCATGGGGGAAGCTCTTCGGGAGCATCGTCACCGTCACATGTGTCGCTCTGGCGTGGAGTTTGATGATGTATGCCCCAGTGTCAACCACACACAACCAGTGCATAGCGCCACCGATAACCAAGGCCTTGCCGAGTCCTCGTCTCAGGCGGCTACCATGCATGTTAGGAACCCGGATCTTAATGCATCGGCCCCACGCGCCTTGCTCCGACGAGAATGTTTGGAGTTGCAGGTGGTGGTGATGTCGTGACAGATCTAGGTACGCCATGACCACACGGAAATGCCGGCCAACGGCGGTCGCATCCTCATCATCATCTCCACCGACGAGCAAGACATAACTCATTCCATGAGGATCTGGTTGTCTATTCGCGACATCCGCAGGGAACGCCGGTACGGATGGTAGGGTGTGGCTGCTGCCGGTAGCCGGGTCGCACACGCGGAGCTCTTGGTCCACCACGCGAGTGAGGACGAGGCCATCGCGCGACACGAGGGGGGAACCGAAGCCAGCCATATGCCTACGCAGCTTGGTGGCGTCCACCGCGATGGTATCCACCACGAACAGCTCCTGCTCGTAGGTGCGGTGTTCGTACCCGTCCCGTACACCAGGTGGCCGCGCAGGAGGGGGAGTACGAAGCGGTGGCCGTGCCGGAGGCGGAGGCGGCCGCGGAGGCCTGGGTCGTCCTTGATGCGGTGGCGCATGTCCAGGCACGTCGCGGCACAGCGCACGAGGGTGGCCGGGTCAGTGCGCGCGGCGATGTCCACCAGCACGTCGAACGGCAGCTTTTGGTGTTGTTGCCGCCGACCTCTTGCTTGCGTCTGTGACCTGCCGCCGCCGCCGCCTGTCATGGTTAATAGAGGCGAGCACCTGTTCGGGGCAAGATTCGGTCCCGATCGACGTGATATAATTAGCCTCCGAAACCAGCGACCACCACGATGCATGTACACGTTTCTTTTTTTTAAACGCAGTACAGACGCAAGCGCTCATACATACGCGCATACACTCACCCCTATGAACACACACGCACACAGTATCCCTATGAGCATCTTCGAGAGACTGAGCCGGCATATCATATTGAGATTTACGAAGTCACCGTAGTCGCCTCGTCGTCGACGGGAACGTATCCTCCCACTGAAAGCGCATCGCCGGAAATACTGAAATAAATCCAGGAATAATGCGAGCACCAAGACTTGAACCCTGGTGGGCTGGGGATACCACTGTCCCTCTAACCATCCAACCACAGGTTGGTTCGCCATGTACACGTTTCCTGTTCATGCACGTTGCGTATCGTATAGGAGTCCTGTCCATTGGATTATCCCTCTTTGCATTAGTCTATCTATATATATCTATATCTATATCTATCTATTACCTACTAATAAAGAAGGTGATATTCTTGGTTTCGTCCCACATAGGTGATTTTATATTTAATGTACGCTACAGGGCCGGCCCTGAGGGGGGGCAGAGGGGGCGGCCGCCCCGGGCCCCCCAAAGTCTAGGGGCCCCCACCCAGGTAGTATGCACGTAGGCCAAGGCCCAGAGATGCAGGGCAGGGCATGCACACAGGGCCTGTACGCATTGTCCTCCGATGCAGGTAGCTAGTCCAAAGAGCCGCTGGTTCCTCGTTGATCGATCTGCTAGCCTGTACGCGTTGCCCTTGCTCAGATTTCCTTCTAATCGCGACGATATTCCCTATTCATCTATTCCTCGATCTTGCATGCTCATGGCCGAACCGAACAAACCGGAGGCAGCCGTCGTTCCTTGTTTCCCTTCCTCTCACGGCAACCCGGCGGTGGGGATGGATGGGGGAGCGATGTTGATGCTGGACTTCAAATGTGGTGGCCCGTGCAGTTCTATCTGACGACGGCCATGGTGGCAGCCGGAGATCACAAGTTGCGCGCCGGCGAACTACGCCGCTCTCCGGTCTCCAGGTGATGGACGCACACATAGTGATGCAAATTGTCAAGCGCCTCCCATCTCACGTCAGTCTAAACTCTAAATCGCATCATGGCGATTGCCTGATCAGGTGATCAATGCTGATCCGATCAATCCGAGGTAACACCAGACTATCTACTTCCTATATCTATATTGCTAATTGAGTAATTTATTTATGTTCACATGCATGATACATAGCTTGGACTGTTCAAGCTTTGACGTAATTTAATTTTTGGTTTTTAGCGGTGCGTATTATCATGTCGACTAGAATATATGCATTCGGTAAAAAGAGAAAAAAAAATGAAACAAGAACTATAAGGAGGATCTATGGGCCCCATCATAAGTGAATTTTATGAATGATTATTAGAAACGGTTGAAAGGTAATATGTATACATTATTTGATAAGAATGTCGCTTTTGGGGGCATTTAAGCGCTAATATATATATTCTTATAATGTTTATGTCAAGGGGGCCTGACTTTTGGTTTCGCCCCGGGCCCCTAAAATCTCAGGACCGGCCCTGGTATGCTAGTACAAATGCCGTTGGACGGGCGTAGAATCTTGCAAAAATCTGCTCCGTGCGTCCTTACGCACCATTTCTTATATTCAAATTTGATAAACATCGGTATTAATGTTACACTAATTATTGCTTTTTGGTTGAATTTTGGTCGTTAAGAAGCCACCTTAGCGTTCTTCGTCTGATTGAAGAGTAGTGGTTTCATGGAATAGTCTCTGAATTGGTTTCATTTTTAGATTTCCAAAAAACATGTGTTTTAAGAAAAATGAATGCTTTATTAAAATTTGAATGTTTTTAAGGAGGACATTTTAAAAAAAATAGTGAATATTTTTTGAACATTTCTAAATGCAATTTTTTAAAGGGGAACAATTTTTGGGAATTTTGACCAGTTTTTAAAAAGTGTATATATATATAGATATATATATATATATAACTGTGTACTTTTTATATAAACTATTTTTACTATGTTGAGTTTTTTTAGATATAGTTTGTTATTTGCTTGGGAAGAGTTATTCTTGTATTTTTCATTATAGCAAAATAGCTCGTTGTTTGCTATGGAGCAAACGGCAGACTCTCAGCTCTCCCTTCTATGTCGGGGCTTGGGGGTAGCGGGTCGAACGAGGTCTTCATATGCAACTCTCGTGGCAGAGAAACACTGACCATATACATGACCAATAGACAATGCAAACAGAGGAGCTTTCATACAGACGAAGCAAGCTAATTATACATACTTCACGCAGATTGATTACATACTGCGAACCCATCATCAGAACTTTATTTACATTTAATCTTTGCAGACAACATCAGGCAATTGTGTAAGGGATCAGACTACTGATCCTTGGCTTCCTATCAGACCAGCCCAAAGCCGTAGGATTAGAATCATAATGGCCGTTTGATCTGTATTGAAGCAGCGTGTAATTGATTGCTTCTTCCCGTATGCTTAGTTGCTTCCTATTAACTGCTCCCGTAATGCTAGCTTCTCCCTATTAACTACTCCCTGCTCCCGTAATGCTAGCTGCTTCCTATTCGCTAACCTTACAAACTTGATTTCCTTCCTAAAACCGTTTCCTGGAATGACGCCAAATCCCTTTTTGGCAAAAACAATTTTCGGAAAGTACGATTATTTCTCACGGTTAAATCCAGAAAATTATTAAGTTATTTCTAAACATGTGTTCATTTACAGATGGCGACATAATTTTTGAACCATGGAAGCATTGTTCTTGATGCACAGAAGCATCATTTCCTGGTGTGATGTTCACATGGCAGGACACATTTTTTCTCCTTGATGAATACAGTTGCAAGTGCTTTAGAAGCATCATTTTCTAGTAAGATGGAACATATTAGGAGCAGAGAAGCAGATGTGGAAGCACAACAAGAAGCACAAGAATTGAAACAAACCCACTCGGTATGACAATAATTTACAATTCTTCTGTTTAATAAAAAATGAAACACTACAACATCAACACTATTTTCACTTCCGCACAGCCAACATCGCAGCGCGTAGTGAATCGGCTAATCATGGATAAGCATTACACACGACGCAAGTTCTTGTGGCCAACACACTAGTCGTCGATGTTTAGCGGTTCCTCCTGTTCACCCCACACTTCCTCCTGTTCACATCACACTTAACATCAACGTAGCCTTGTTAGCATGGTGTAGAAAGAAAAAGTATGGCTGAACTCAGGTGCAACAAAATGTCTATGTGTATAAAAAAATTGTAAGAAACAAGGAAGCACACACTTGCAATGTGTATATCACTGTGTGCAGAAAAACATTTATACAATATATAGAAGCATATGTATGAAGCAATGGAAGCATGTTCGTTGGAAATAAAAATGCGAGCAAGAATGAAGCATGTGTGGTAATGATTTGAGGCTTTAACCTATGCTTCGAAATTGATGAAGAAGTTAAATAAACTATGTGAAGTAAACATTACCCATCTTGGTATGATGCATAGAACATTGATAATGGAAAACAAACTAAGCTAGCTACCAACACGAAGATGCATCTTTCAAGTCGCCGACAAAGACATTGAACCAATTTTCTGTTGATGAATGGAAGCAATTTTCTAGTTGAACAAAACTAAAGGATTACAATCTAGAAGCATCATGGCAAGAACCTGGAATTTTTAAAATGAAACAAAAACAAATACATTCGCCCACTGGGTAGTCATATTTGTGGAAGCTCCACATATAGGAAGCATGTAAAGGTTGCTACGTCAGCAATTCTTCTGGCAAGTACTACACATAGGGTTGTTAAAAAGTGTATGTTATCAGTATCGTGAAAATAGGATCATAACAAGGAAGCATGATGACATGGTAGTAGTAGCTAGAAATTAATCTGGTGGGAGCATAGTAAAAAAGCATGGCAGCATAACTTATGTTGAGGAGATTAGTTGAAGCTCTATCAACACAACAAACGAGCACTGAGTATATGCCATTGAAGCATAGGAACACTAGATTGTAACACAAAGGGAAGCCCGGTCAACTGGCTGCGAAATAACGGCTCTTCAGCATACACTCATCTTCAGATTTCTTCATTATCCCCGGGTCAACTAAAATATAAGAAATGAAAGCATGTTACATAAACAATTAAAATTTCTTTGCACATAAACCTTGGAAGCAAATGCATGTCATATTTGAAGTTCAAGTTGCCGGTCATATGAAAATATGCTATATACAATATACATAGAAGATATGACATACATATGGGTTCAAATCGAAGCATACAACAATGGATATTGAAGCAAAACTAAAAAATGCTGGCCAGCAAGGGATGGATGTTTTACTCACCAACATATAGATTGATCTATACTATATTGCTTTTGGCATTTGGAAGCAAAAAAACAGTCGAGAAGCATCTGTATAGAATTATAGATGCTACAAAACTAAGAAGCACGAATGTACTATTGTGGAAACAGATATAAACCTGGATGGAAGCAACCAAATTTTAAAATCTAGTCGAACACAAATATACGCCAATATTAGGGAATCAGATCATTGTGATCTGCACAGGAAATTAACAGAAATTCATGGATGAAGCTGTGCGGTGCAAGAAAATAAAAAGGTGACTTCCTCAGATCCGTTCACACCCCTACACCAAGATCCAGCACCCCCATCTTGCCTCGCACCAAGATGTGGTTTGGAGAAGTAGCGAGCGGAGCTGACCGATTGGGTGGTCGTGCTGCTCGACGGCGAGGAGAGAAGGAGATAGCTGCGAGTGAGGCGGGGGGAGAAGGCGATCTGGGGAAGGGTGGCTCCGGACTCCGAGTAACACCCCCAGTGTCATGCTACAGTGACCTCACACTAATGATGCCAAGTCATCATCATTATGCCCTAAGAAAAATAATTAAGAAATAATTCAACTCAGATTCAAAATTCAAATAACAAGTGGAATTAGAAAAACTCCAAACTTGCAAGCAAAATAGTTCATAATATTGCAAAAATTCCCAAAGCTATTATAAAAATAAAGTCAACATTATTAAAATTCCCAAGTTGATCATAGCATCCAAAACAGTACCAAACAACCCCCTTTTTAACCATAAAGCTGCAAACAAAAATTCAAATGAATTCAGATGGGACTCAAACTTTTTGTGGCAGTACTATAAAATACATAGTATTTATTTGGACTAGTACCACAATTTACAAAAGTCAATTGGGGGCCTATTTTTTTTTTGCAAAACAGAAAGAAAATGAAAAGCAGAAAAGAAAAAGAAAAAGTGGGGAGCACTGTTTGGCTGGGCTTAAGTTCAACAGTGGCCGGCCCAGCCCACCCGGCCACCGTCTCCCACCTCCCGCGCCCTCTCTCTCCTCTCTGTCGACAGCAGGGCGCGCACACGCCCGGGGCCCCTCCCTCGCGCGCTCGACAGCGCGGCCCCCGCACCCGCCGTGGGGGGATAGGGTCGACGCCCTCGACCCCCTGGCCACCCCAGCCCCTCTTCCCCTCTCTCCATCGCCTCGCCCCCTTCCTTTCTTCGACGCCAGAGAACGCGCCGTCACCGCCGCTGGTCGTCCGCGTGTCCACCGGCCTCCCCGCGCCGTCTACCGATGTCCAGGAGCCTCGTGGGCATCGTCTACATCGACTGCGCCACTGGGTTTGGACCGGGAGGCAGCAGCACGTCGACATCGACCCGTTCCCCACCGCCACGGCCGCCGTCGATCCGCTCCGAACGCCACCGCTCCGGCGCCTCCCCTGCTTCACCGAGCCTTCTCCGAGCTCCTCTGTGAGCAGCCGGATCTCCCTGACCTCTTCCCTCTCTTCCCCGCGTCCCGTAGCCCGTCTTGCCGACGAGGCCGAGCTCCGCTCCGCCGTCGTGCTTAGTGCCGTCGTTCGGGTCATCCCTGCATTGCACCAGTGCCACTGCCGTGCTCCTGGTGATCCAGGGAGGTGCGTGCGCTGTTTCTTTCATCGCGAGCGAGCCGCTGTGCCCGATTCCGTCCACGTCCCGCTCCGGTCGCCGCCGCGAGCTTGCGTCCGGCGAACCCATGCCTCCCCGCGTCCAACTACTAGCCCCACTCGACGCGCGCCGTCCCCCTCATCCCGTAGATGCTCGCAGCGGTCCAAACGGACCCCTGTGGCCGTTTTCCGGCACTAACCCGAGCCGCGCCGCCGTCTTTAAGGCCACCGGCGTTAAGCCGCCGGCGCGCTGACGTGGCCAGTTAACGGGGGTCGCTAATGACGCCCATGTGGGACTGACTGATGGGCCCCACGCTTAATTAAGTCCCAGATTAGATTAAGGTCTAACTAAATATCCTAATGTGACACTGACAGAAGGGGCCCACCCACTAACTAAACTCGGTTTAAGATTTAATACTCCAATTGACATACTGAGTATGACATGTGGGCCCAGTTTACTGTTTAAACAGATAAGATGGGCTGAGTCAGCTTGCTGACTCAGCAGATGGCCCTCCTGTCAGCCTCTGCTGACTTGGCGTTGACCTAGTCAACCTGGCCCACTAGTCGGCCACTGATGTAGTGTTGTGTACACTTTGCTGTGTACATTTAGCAATTAAATATTTAATGTTTTTCGAAATATAAATAATCCAGAAAATTCAAAAAATGATTAAAACTTTGAAAAATCATATAAAATAATTCGTAACTCGGATGAAAATAATTTATATATGAAAAATGATCAGAAAAATATAACGAATCCGAATATGCCCTCCACATACCTGTCACATGACTCTAACATACTGAACGTTGAACATTTGCTACTGAAACCGCTAAATGAATAGTGTTCGGAGCTGCGAAAATATTCCCGGATATTTTTCCGCTCCGTTTAAAATACTTAGTTCTACGTTAGGGCACCCCTAGCATAACCTACCGGCATGTCGTGCATCTATGTTACGTCTGTGTGATTTATATTTACTGTTTCTTCCCCCTCTTCTCTCCGGTAGACCCGAGACCGACGCTGCCCCTGTGATCGACTACGTCACCGACGACCCTGCTTCCTTTTCAGCAGAGCTTCCAGGCAAGCAAAGCCCCTTGATCATTCATATATCACCTATTCTTCTCTCTCCCATGCTTGCATTAGATTTTGCTACTGTAATTGATTGCTCCTATTCTGATGCATAGCCTGATTTTGTAACTGCTGTTGATACTTTACCTGTCATACTAAACTGCTTAGAATAGGTTGGTTAGTGATCCATCAGTGACCCCTAACCCTTGTTCCTGTTGCCCCGCTTTATTACCAGTGCATCGATCTTTGTGATCGATGTGCAGAGACCGTCACATCACCGCACACCCCCTTAGTTGTACGGCTCTGCAGGGCTACTATCGAGTGCCGGGGGTGATACCTCGTACTGCACTCCTGATGATATCCCTGTAGTATAGCACATCGATGCTGATTGCAGAGGGTGATTCCCTGGGCTTGATCGTGTGCATTTGCGTGTATGATTAGTGCACGGTCGGGCAGGGGGCGTCACACTCCGGATATTTTTGAGGACCCTCATGTCGAGCAAGATATTTTTTGTGCTATAAGCTAAATTTATCTCACACATGGACAAAAGTTATAAAATCAAAACTGGATCAGAAATTCAGAAGGTGTTAACCTGAAATACTTTCCAGTGATGTTTGCACAGAGTGATATCAAACAAAAAATCAGAAGGTGTTAACACCACAAGTACGTTTCAGTTGCCCATAAAGCAAAGTTAGCAGATATATAGCCATGTCGTTCAATTGTATTGTCCCCACGTGGCCCTCAAGAAACTTCCTGACCTCCAAGTGTCTACTAGAAAGATGTAGATCCTCTCATCCATCTGTGATTCATCCCTCTCTAGACCAGCTGTAGCAACAATTTCATGCTCTCTTAGCATCAACCAAAAAGGTTGACCGCAAAATGAAAAAGCTAACAGCATCAATGTTTGACATTATCAATGTTCTTCGCTCCATGTTAGTCACGAACATCACATTCTGCTAGCCATATGAACATTATCGTTGTGCTCAAGCTAAGCACAGGGGAGAACCATTGAACCATCGAAGCTTCTCTCCTTGGAATAATCGTTATGTCATCTCAAACTCCAATACTTGTAAATAAACAAATAGGATGAACAATGAAACTGTGGATTTCTTTTAAAAATCATCATTTGAGATTCATCATGACTTTGTGACTTGCTACTGCTCTTGCGTGAAACATAATATTAGTTTCCGAGTATTTCATTAGGATCTTGAGGTTGAAATTTTTGAGAATCACAGGATAGCAAATTCAGGTAACCCTTTAGTGCGATGCAAGAATGAAAAATCAAAGAGATGTTCTGCTTCAATAGTTTACCCGACATGGGTGTAGGTTGCAGCTTCCGGACTTCATTCTTGCTTCAAAGTAGAAAACCCCACTTCTCAAGAATTTGTAAGGACGCTCGTGCACAAAACTGAATCCAACTCCTGGATTTGGCGTCAGCAACACTAAAATCTACTTGTGACCGGGTCAAGATTGTTACTTGTTCACTGTGCATCTAAATTTTTAGTATTCAGGATCCACCGACTCCTAGCCAACAAGAAATGCAACAACATTCCAAAAATCTCCCTAGGGGGTCACACATGATTCATGCCAATCAAATCAGTGTGACATAATTATTCAGATCAGATTTCAGATAGATCAGGTGTGCGGGTGGACTGGTGGGTGGTGGACAGATATAGTGGTATGCAGGTGTGGCTGGGGGAGAGGCGCGTTGAAACGGGATGGTAGGTACCTGGATTGTGAGGGCGGCGCCGGCGAGGCGTAGGTGGCTACGGAGCTGCCGCTCCTCGTAGACCTTCTACAGCAGCATGTCGCATGTGATCTCCCTCACGCTCGACCCCCTCAACGACAACTGCGGGGAAATTAACTATGGGCTTATCCTCCTTCCAGTATAGCACTATGTGGTTGTGCTTGAAAATACTATGAGTAAGATTTTGAAAGGACAGCATTGATCAACTCATGAAACCACTCTATAAACACTGAGCCAAAGTCATTCAGATGTAAATCAGGGCTATAAGCTTCAATTTTTTTTTATGAATACAAAGAGAAGCATGACCATTCTAACAATGTTTATAGATTGTTATCATCTTTCAAGAAGACCTATGAAAAAAAGAGATAAAACAGAGAAAGAGGTCAGCACTGACTAATAAAGTGAAGAACAAATCTGACCAATTGACAATCTTTTCCTCATGCTGCCAATGGCCTTGAGTGGACCTGCGTATAATAGGATCAACTAAGGATTTATAAAAACAGAGCTGATGTGTATCCAAATAAAGAGAATGGTAGAATAAGTAGGTTATATTGTTGGTTTAACCTAATATGCTTGTTTCAGAAACATTTTTTTCACAACAAAATTAATCAGTTTCTTCAATTGTTTTCTACTCCCACTACTAGGGAAAAGGCTAGCAGTAGCGCGGGTCTAAGGTGTATCAGTAGCACGGGGTCCCGCGCTACTGATACGGCGCTACAGCTAACTAGTAGCAGTAGCGCGTGTTGAACCGCGCTACTGTTATACATGGGTAGCAGTAGCGGGCTTCGCCGAAGCGCGCTACTGATAATATCTGTAGCGCTTTACCATAAGCAGCGCTACTGCTAAGTGCACGCTGCTGCTAACTTCATTCCCCTCGCTACTGCTAGTTTTATTAGTTTCTGAATATATTTTTCTGCATATTTCTTTTGTATTTGTACAGGCTTTATACAATAATCTCTAGCATATCATGCACATACAAATGTAGTCATAGCATACACATACAAATAGTCTCATCAAATCATGTCATCATCATAATCATCATCCAACACAAAGTGGTCTCTCGTCATCATCTCGAAATAGCGATACAAGTCTCGAATACTTGCAACTACATCGTCATCCATCTAAACAATGATATACACGAGAAGAGCTATCACTATGAGTGAGAGCGGAACTATGCAGTACATGAGGCGGCGGTTATGAGTCCTCTCTTGCGTTAGCGTGAACCTCAAGTAACTAGCTTCTGCTTCTTGTCTGCTTTTGAACCCTTTATGGCTAGCGCCTGAGAACCGCTCCACCTGTGCCTGACACTCAGGCCACTCGTCGTACACTCCCGGAACCTTCCCTGTGTACACGACATAGCACTGCTTCTTCACCATCAAGGATCTAGGTACCTGTTAGAGATGCATCTTCATCAAGAGAATGTACAATCATATGCACCAAAATATACTTGAGCAACACGAAAAAGAAAGGGTTAGCAAATAGATGCAACATATAGTAAACATAAATAATCAACGCAGTTTCATCGTATGCAAACTAATTAACTAGAGGTACGCAGATCATCGTACCCAAACTAACAAAGTAGCGTTACGCAAGTTCGGCAGGGCCGTGGACATCACAAAGTTTCATCGCTACAGAAAGTATACAAGTTCAACCGACACATATCATCATCATCGGCATCGTAAATCACTAGAAGTTCCATCCTTCCATATCATCGAGGATGCACCCTAGCTTCTTGAATGGCGTGAGGTCCTGACGTTGCATGCCTATGCGAGTCCGGACGTCAGCTCGCGATATAGGGCCGTGGTGGAACATCCCCTTCTCTTCGACGACTTCTTTCATGATGATCGTCGCAATGTCCCTCTGGATGCGAAAGAAGTCATCTCTAAGTTTATAATCCGCTTCTCCTTGAGATTCTACCCACTTGCGGATATGATCATCGCTTCTGGTTGTCATGCGAAGCTTTTGGTGATCCCTTCTGAACTCCATCATGAGATGGAGGAGGTAGAATCCATCGTTCCTGCTTTGTTTCGGGACATGGATGCAGCAGAAGTTACTTTTATGCGAGAAACCCGTCTTGCGGTTCCTTTGTTTCCTGATCTGCAGGTGGCCACCCCTCAAGCTGAAGCCTTGGAGAGCATCATCTAGAATATTCATTACGTGGGTGTAGTCCTTCTTCTCGTAGTTTCTGGTAGGGTCGAAATACACGGCGTGGGAGCCTCACGGGTAAAGAACGATAAGGATGGCGCGCCCGTTGCTGCGGGGAAAAAAACACCTCAAATTATTCTCCATATGAGCGAGAAGGAATGATTGAAATGTACGAAAGGGTTGTCCGGCACTGACTTACATTGGATGATAAGGCAGGAGGACAATTTGCTTGTCGTTATTCCTTATCATGAAGTTTTCGAGGTACTCCCTAGCAGTTTTACGCTCAAAGTCGCCGAGACTCAAGAAGGACTCGTGCATGTAGTATGGATCCGCCACACAGATTTGCGAGACTTGTTCTCTCTTCATGACGGAGCTCATATGTAGCGCAAAAAGCCGGACGATTGTAAAATCGAGCCGCCTTGTCAGAAACATCTCAAAGATATGCTCAAACCGCTGGAAGAACACCTCCGCGGGCCGTGTGTCGACGTAGCACTTTCCCTCAGGCACACGAGCCGCGTATGTCGGATATCCTGGATCCTTCGAGGCTAGTAGGCTTATCTCAGTCGACAGCACATGGTCGTGCAGTCTCCTGAGATCCCCTGATATGGCCTCCAGCGGTTTCGGCGGTAGCATCGGCTCGCCCGTGACATGGAATATGGCCGCGTACACGCTCTTCAAAATCTGCCGTCTGGCTGCTATGTGCTCTGGCTTGTTTGTAGGCAGCAGAGCCTTTCCTCGCCGGTCACTTCCTCTCCTTTTTCTTGGGCTGACCTTCCAGACCCTTCATTACCCCCTGCCCCAGTGTTATCGGGCTAAACACTGTACGACCCTCGGCTAGTTGAGCCTGCATTGAGGTGGCATCTTCAGGAGTGTCCTGTGAGGATTGCATGAAGAGAGACTTCTTGCAATCAACCCTGCTAGGACGTTCCTGCCCGGCAGGCACATCATCCATCTCCTCATGAGCATGCTGATAGCCCGAGTCGTCATATGGCTGACTCATCATTTCTAAGTCGTCGTCATTGAGGAACCGAAGAGGGTCATCCTCGCCCATCTCATCATCCATTCTTTGTTCTACGGGGGCGATTACATCAGCCACTATTGGACCCCCTTCCTCGCGTCGTCCGCCGCTCTCACCCGGTACTACATGCGCTGGTAATTGCGTAGGCGGGGTGGTGGTGTTCATACCTGCTTGCTGATGTGTGGTTATTGCTGTGCTCTCGGCCGCCTCCAGACGAAGAAGATTCTTCGGCCATAGCAGCATCCAACCCTTGCAGTTTCCAAGCCGCGGCGGGGTCTCGTCGTCCTCTCCCCCGAGCCATACTGGAGGAGGCAAATCCTCGTGCCCCGATTTCACACTCGACAAGGTAACCCTGAAGTGGCCACCGGGGATCGGCTGGCCGTGGAACGTGAGTTCGAAGGTCTTTGTTATCACCGCCTTTCCCACGTCGACCTTCTGGCCTTTGATCAAGTAGAGTACGGTGCACGGGGTTTCGTCGGCCTGCAAAGACATGTCTGCGGCGTAAAACTTTCGAAAGGCAACGAAAATGGAATATTCTAGATATATGTTGGTGCGACGTGTAATTACCGTGAGGGTGTAGAGCTCAGCCAAAGACGAAGGCCCGCCTAGCGCGCCAGAGACTGAGGACGAGCTGCTATGAGCGGGTGCGGGTGCGGGTGCGGGCGCGGTTGCGTGAGCAGGTGATATCGATGGTGCGGTTGTGATGTTCATCGAGTTGCTCCCGACGAAGCTGGGCATGGGGAAATCATCTACCGTCTTGTCTGGATTTTCCTTCGTCCAGTTGATGATAGCCGGGATCAAGTTAGTAGCGAAATCATTTCTGCAGGCATCTACAGCTGCAGCGACTGCCTGCTGGACCAACTCATTTTTCTCCTGAGCTGCTTTTTTCGCGTCCTCAGCTGCTTTTTTCTCGAACGCAAGCTTCACCTTCTCGTCGATGTCCGCCTGACTGAACTTCTTTTTCTGCTTCTTGGCCTCCGGGCCCTCATTATAAAAGACCTTCCACGTGGGGCCGTCTCCGGCGCCGTGCACACGTCCATATTGCGGCTTCTGGTCCAAAGGGAGTCCCTTAAGTTCGTTCAAGGCCCGGTTGAGAGGGGTGTCCCACTTGGGCCTCATCGACGAAGACTCGCTTTCGGCTGCAAGCTTGTGTTGCTTCTCCTGCAGAAGGAACGTGAACCGTTTACGAATGTGTAGTCGACTTGATCATAAGCTAAATGTAAGGTGGTAAAAGAATAATTACCAGTATTCTAACCAATTTTCTCGTGATCGGGTCCGTGTAAAAAACCTTCTTTTCCTTGTCCCACTTGTAGCGGGCCCTGATGAAGTCACGCTCCAAGGGGGCGGTGAACTTCGCGAAGGGGTCTGGGAGACCCGCGGCTTCACGTTCCGCGTCCTCCTTATCCCATATGGGCCTTTTGCCAAGGTAGCCATGGCTTCCGAGGCGTTGGTTCCCCGTGTTCGTTTGCTGAAGCGCCTTGAATTTTTGAGCCTTAGCCTTGGCGTCCTCGGTAGCGCAAGTGTCCTTGAACTTTGGGAACTCCTCTTCCGTAAGTGTCGGATTTTCCTCCAGAATCTTGGAGAGGGGTTCATCAGCCTCAATAGCTCGTTTCACCCTCCCTTTCCAGGAGGCCAAATCATTGCTGAACATGCCCATAGCGTGATTGTTAATCTTTTTCATCTTCGGATCATCCCACGGGAATTCTATGCTGTCATCCCGGTCGGGGAACTGGAATCTCTTGTGCAGCTTCGTTAGGAGCAACTGCTTCAAATGTTCTTTATGTTGGGGAACGTAGCATGGGAAACAAAAAATTTCCTACGCACACACAAGATCTATCCATGGTGATGAGCATCTACGAGAGGGAGAGTGAATCTACATACCCTTGTAGATCGCTAAGCGGAAGCGTTAAGAAACGCGGTTGATGTAGTCGAACGTCTCCGCGATCCAAATCGCAAGTCGTCCCTCGATCCGATCACGAACTAGTGCCGAACGGACGGCACCTCCGCGTTCAACACACGTACGGCTTGATGACGCCTTCACCTCCTCGATCCAGCGAGCGATGGTGAAGTAGTAGATGAGTTCTGGCAGCAAGACGGCGTGGTGATGGTGGTCAGGAACAATCTCTGCAGGGCTTCGCCAAGCACTACAGAGATTATGACGGGAGAACTAGAGGGTTAGGGTTGCCGACACATGGCTTGGGAAATCTTGATGTGTCCCGTGTGCTAGCCCTGCCCCTCTATTTATATGTTGAGCCTTGGGGTCTAAACTTGGAGTAAAAGCCTCCTCCAGGTCGGTTTTGCCCGCACAAGGTCGGTTTGGCCCGCAGGGAAAGAGTCCAACTCGGATCCCTGCAGAACCGCGCACAAGCGGTAGTACCGCTCACGAGCGGTAGTACCGCTTGAGCGGTAGTACCGCTTCACACAAGCGGTAGTACCGCTTACGCGGTAGTACTGCCTTACAACGGTAGTACCGCTTAAGGCAGCAGCAAAACTTCCTTTTGCACTTTCCAATACCTCGTGGGCTTTACCCCTTTGGCCTATATAAAGTGTTGCTGCACCCGAACACTTCGGTAAACATCCGGAACCTCTTCCGGTGAATTCCGGAACCCTTCCGGAGATCAAAACACTATTATCACATATATCAATCTTTACCTCCGGACTCTTCCGGAGACCCTCGTCATGTCCGGGATCTTATCCGGGACTCCGAACAACCTTCGGTCACCAACACAATAACTCAACTATACTAATCGTCACCAAACGTTAAGTGTGTAGACCCTGCGGGTTCGAGAACTATGTAGACATGACCGAGACACCTCTACGATCAATAACCAATAGCGGGACCTGGATGCCCATATTGGTTCCTACATATTCTACGAAGATCTTCATCGGTTGAACCTCTATGTCAAGGATTCAGTTAATCCCGTATACTGTTCCCTTTGTTCTTCGGTATGTTACTTGCCCGAGATTCGATCGTCGGTATCTCTATACCTAGTTCAATCTCGTTACTGGCAAGTCTCTTTACTCGTTCCGTAATACAAGATCTCGTGGCTAACACTTTAGTCACATTGCTTGCAAGGCTCATTGTGATGTTGTATTACCGAGTGGGCCCTGAGATACCTCTCCGTCATACGGAGTAACAAATCCCAGTCTTGATCCATGCCAACCCAACAGACACCCTCGGAGATACATGTAGAGCACCTTTATAGTCACCCAGTTACGTTGTGACGTTTGATACACACAAGGCACTCCTACGGTGTCAGTGAGTTGCATGATCTATAGGAACAGATACTTGACATGCAGAAAACAATAGCAATAAACTGACACGATCATATGCTACGTTTATAGTTTGGGTCTTGTCCATCATATCATTATCCTAATGATGTGATCCCGTTATCAAATGACATCTCATGTCCATGGCTAGGAAACCTTCACCATCTTTTGATCAACGAGCTAGTCAACTAGAGGCTTACTAGGGACACAGTGTTGTCTATGTACCCACACATGTATTTGAGTTTCCAATCAATACAATTATAGCATGGATAATAAACGATTATCATGAACAAGGAAATATAGTAATAACCAATTTATTATTGCCTCTAGGGCATATTTCCAACAGTCTCCCACTTGCACTAGAGTCAATAATCTAGTTCACATCACTATGTGATTTACATTGTAATGAATCGAACACCCATGCAGTTCTGGTGTTGTTCATGTTTAGCCCTTGGAAGAGGTTTAGTCATCGGATCTGCAACATTCAGATCCATGTGTACTTTGCAAATATTTATGTCGTCCTCCTTGATGTAATCGCGGATGGAATTGAAATGTCGCTTTATGTGTCTGGTCCTCTTGTGAAATCTTGGTTCCTTGGCTAGAGCAATGGCACCAGTATTATCACAAAAGCAAAGTCATTGGGTTAAGCGCACTAGGCACTACTCCAAGATCTGTCATGAACTCCTTCATCCAGACACCGTCCTTCGCCGCCTCCGAGGCAGCGATGTACTCCGCTTCGCATGTAGAATCAGCTACCACGCTTTGCTTGGAACTGCACCAGCTAACCGCACCCCCATTAAGAATAAATACGTTTCCGGTTTGTGATTTAGAGTCATCCGGATCAGTGTCAAAGCTTGCATCGACGTAACCCTTTACGACGAGCTCTTGATCACCTCCATAAACGAGAAACATGTCCTTAGTCCTTTTCAGGTACTTCAGGATATTCTTGACCGCCGTCCAGTGTTCCATTCCTGGATCACTTTGAAACCTTCCGACCATACTTATGGCAAGGCTGACATCGGGTCTTGTGCACAGCATTGCATACATGATAGAGCCTATGGCTGAAGCATAGGGGATGACACTCATCTTTTCTCTATCTCCTGCAGTCACTGGGCATTGAGTCTTACTCAACTTCACACCTTGCAAAACAGGCAAGAACCCCGTCTTGGACTGATCCATTTTGAACTTCTTCAAAATCTTATCAAGGTATGTGCTTTGTGAAAGTCGTATTAAACGTCTTGATCTATCTCTATAGATCTTGATGCCTAATATGAAAGCAGCTTCTCCTAGGTCCTTCATTGAAAAACTTTTGTTCAAATATTCCTTCACGCCTTCCAACATTTCTATATTGTTTCCAATCAGCAATATGTCATCCACATATAATATTAGAAACGCTATAGAGCTCCCACTCACTTTCTTGTAAATACAAGCTTCTCCGTAAACTTGTATAAACTCGAACGCTTTGATCACCTCATCAAAGCGAAGATTCCAACTCCGAGATGCTTGCACCAGTCCATAAATGGATCGCTGGAGTTTGCAAACTTTGTCAGCATTTTCTAGATCGACAAAACCTTCTGGTTGCATCATATACAACTCTTCCTTAGGGAAACCGTTAAGGAACGCTGTTTTGACATCCATCTGCCAAATTTCATAATCGAAAAAGGCAGCTATTGCTAACATGATTCTGACGGACTTAAGCATCGCTACGGGTGAGAAGGTCTCATCGTAGTCAACTCCTTGAACTTGTGAAAAACCCTTTGCCACAAGTCGAGCTTTATAGACGGTGACTTTACCGTCCGCGTCCGTCTTCCTCTTAAAGATCCATTTGTTCTGAATGGCCTTACGCCCTTCAGGTAATACTTCCAAAGTCCACACTTTGTTTTCATACATGGATCCCATCTCGGATTTCATGGCCTCTAACCACTTCTCGGAATCCGGGCCCATCATCGCTTCTCCATAGCTCGTAGGTTCATCGTTGTCCAACAACATGACCTCTAAGACAGGGTTGCCGTACCACTCAGGAGCAGTACGCGTCCTTGTCGACCTACGAGGTTCGATAGCAACTTGATCCAAAGCTTCATGATCATCATCATTAACTTCCTCTTCAGCTGATGTAGGCTCTACAGAAACATCTTTCTGCGCTGCGCTACTCTCAGGTTGAAGTAAAGGTTCAACAAACTCATCAAGTTCTATCTTCCTCCCACTCAATTCTTTCGAGAGAAACTCTTTCTCAAGAAATGTTCCGTTTTTAGCGACAAACACTTTGCCTTCGGATCTGAGGTAGAAGGTATACCCAACTGTCTCTTTTGGGTATCCTATGAAGACGCATTTCTCCGCTTTGGGTTCCAGCTTTTCAGGCTGAAGCTTTTTGACATAAGCATCACATCCCCAAACTTTAAGAAACGACAGCTTTGGCTTCTTGCCAAACCAAAGTTCATATGGCGTTGTCTCAACGGATTTCGATGGTGCCCTATTTAAAGTGAATGCAGCTGTCTCTAATGCATAACCCCAAAACGATAGTGGCAAATCGGCAAGAGACATCATAGATCGCACCATATCCAATAAGGTTCGATAACGACGTTCGGACACACCATTACGCTGTGGTGTTCCAGGCGGTGTCAGTTGTGAAACAATTCCACATTGTCTTAAGTGACTGCCAAACTCATAACTCAGATATTCTCCTCCTCGATCAGATCGTAGGAATTTAATCTTCTTGTTACGATGATTCTCAACTTCACTCTGAAATTGTTTGAACTTTTCAAATGTTTCAGACTTATGTTTGATTAAGTAAATATACCCATATCTACTTAAGTCATCAGTGAAGGTGAGAAAGTAACGATAACCACCGCGCGCCTCAATACTCATCGGACCGCACACATCAGTATGTATGATTTCCAACAAGTCACTTGCCTGTTCCATTGTTCCAGAGAACGGCGTTTTAGTCATCTTGCCCATGAGGCATGGCTCACATGTGTCAAGTGATTCAAAATCAAGTGACTCCAAAAGTCCATCAGCATGGAGCTTCCTCATGCGTTTTACGCCAATATGACCTAAACGGCAGTGCCACAAGAAAGTGGTATTATCATTATCAATTCTATATCTTTTGGCATCAATGTTATGAACATGTGTATCATTACTATCGAGATTCAATAAGAATAAACCCCTCACATCGGGTACATGACCATAAAAGATATTACTCATATAAATAGAACAACCATTATTCTCTGATTTAAATGAGTAACCGTCTTGCAATAAATAAGATCCAGATATAATGTTCATGCTTAACGCAGGCACCAAATAACATTTATTCAGGTTCATCACTAATCCCGATGGTAATCGAAGAGCGAGCGTGCCGACGGCGATCACATCAACCTTGGAACCATTTCCCACGCGCATCGTCACTTCGTCCTTTGCCAACCTCCGTCTATTCCGCAGTTCCTGTTTTGAGTTGCAAATATGAGCAACCGCACCGGTATCAAATACCCAGGCACTACAACGAGAGTTGGTAAGGTACACATCAATAACATGTATATCTTATATACCTTGTTTGTTGTTGGCCGCCTTCTTGTCAGCCAAATACTTGGGGCAATTCCGCTTCCAGTGTCCAGTTCCCTTGCAATGAAAGCACACAGTTTCTGGTTTGGGTCCAGCCTTGGGTTTCTTCACGGGAGGAGCAACTGCTTTGCCTCTCTTCTTGGAGTTACCCTTCTTACCCTTGCCATTTTTCTTGAAACTAGTGGTTTTATTGACCATCAACACTTGATGCTCCTTCTGAATTTCAGACTCAGCGGCTTTCAGCATCGCAAACAGCTCGGCGACTGACTTGTTCGTCCCGTGCATGTTATAGTTCAACACGAAGCTCTTGTAGCTAGGTGGCAATGATTGAAGAACTCTGTCAGTGATAGCCTCTGGCGGAAGGGGCATCCCCAATTCAGCCAGACGGGTGGAGTACCCAGACATTCTGAGTACGTGATCACTGATAGACCCGTTCTCCTCCATCTTGCAAGCATAGAACTTATCGGAGATCTCATATCTCTCGATCCGGGCATTCTTCTGAAAGATAAACTTCAACTCCTGGAACATCTCATATGCTCCATGACGTTCAAAACGTATTTGAAGTCCCGGTTCTAAGCCATACAATATTGCACATTGAACTATTGAGTAATATTCAGAACGAGTCTGCCAGGCGTTCACAACGTCTAGAGACTCAACTGGAGCGGGTGGATCACCAAGCGGTGCATCAAGGACATAAGCCTTCTGGGAAGCCGTAAGGATAATCCTTAGATTACGGGCCCAGTCCACAAAGTTACTTCCATCATCTTTCAATTTAGCTTTCTCTAGGAACGCATTAAAATTCAGGGGTCCTACTGCGCGAGCCATGATCTACAACATAAATATAGCAAAGAAAACTTAGACTATTGTTCAAGATAATGAGTTTAGTTAATCATATTACTTAAAAACTCCCACTCAAATAGACATCCCTCCGGTCATTCGAGTGTAACATGATCCAAATCCACCAACTCAAGTCCGATCATCACGTGAGTTGAGGTGGTTTCAATGGTGAACATCTTCATGTTGATCATATCTACTATATGACTCATGTTCGACCTTTCGGTCTCTTGTGTTCCGAGGCCATGTCTGTACATGCTAGGCTCGTCAAGTTTAACCCGAGTGTTCCGCATGTGCAACACTGGCTTGCACCCGTTGTATGTGAACGTAGAGTCTATCACACCCGATCATCACGTGGTGTCTCGAAACGACGAACTTTCGCAACGGTGCACACTCGTGGAGAACACAATTTATCTTGAAATTTAAGTGAGGGATCACCTTATAATGCTACCGTCGTCCTAAGCAAAATAAGATGCATAAAAGGATTAACATCACATGCAAATCATAAGTGACATGATATGGCCATGAACTTGTGCTTTTGATCTCCATCTCCAAAGCACCGGCATGATCTCCATCGTCACCGGCATGACACCATGATCTTCATCATCTTGATCTCCATCAACGTGTCGCCATAAGGTTGTCGCGCCGACTGTTGCTTCCACGACTATTGCTAACTCATAGCGATAAAGTAAAGCAAAACGGCAAAAATAATTAAAGACAACTCTATGGCTCCTGCCAGTTGCCGTACTCATCGACATGCAAGTCGTGATATTCTATACAACACATGATCATCTCATACATCACATATATCTCATCATGTAATTGGCCATATCACATCACAACATACCCTGCAAAAACAAGTTAGACGTCCTCTAATTGTTGTTGCAAGTTTTACGTGGCTGCTACGGGTTTGCAAGAACCGTTCTTACCTACGCAAAACCACAACGTGGTGTAGTGATTGCTTTTTGATCTTCTAAAAGAACCCTCTTCATTGAAATTGATTCAACTAAAGTGAGAGAGACAGACACCCGCTAGCCATCTTTATGCAACGAAGTTACATGTCAGTTGAAGGAACCGGTCTCTCTTAAGCGTACAAGTAATGTTGGTCCGGGCCGCTTCATTTCACAATACCGCCGAATCAATTATCAACTAGTAACGGCAAGCAATATGTATACACCCACGCCCACAACTCGTTTGTGTTCTACTCGAGATCTCATCTACGCATAGACCTAGCTCTGATACCACTGTTGGGGAACGTAGCATGGGAAACAAAAAATTTCCTATGCACACACAAGATCTATCCATGGTGATGAGCATCTACGAGAGGGAGAGTGAATCTACATACCCTTGTAGATCACTAAGCGGAAGCGTTAAGAAACGCGGTTGATGTAGTCGAACGTCTCCGCGATCCAAATCGCAAGTCGTCCCTCGATCCGATCACGAACTAGTGCCGAACGGACGGCACCTCCGCGTTCAACACACGTACGGCTTGATGACGCCTTCACCTCCTCGATCCAGCGAGCGATGGTGAAGTAGTAGATGAGTTCTGGCAGCACGACGGCGTGGTGATGGTGGTGAGGAACAATCTCTGCAGGGCTTCGCCAAGCACTACGGAGATTATGACGGGAGAACTAGAGGGTTAGGGTTGCCGACACATGGCTTGCGAAATCTTGATGTGTCCCGTGTGCTAGCCCTGCCCCTCTATTTATATGTTGAGCCTTGGGATCTAAACTTGGAGTAAAAGCCTCCTCCAGGTCGGTTTTGCCCGCACAAGGTCGGTTTGGCCCGCAGGGAAAGAGTCCAACTCGGATCCCTGCAGTACCGCGCATAAGCGGTAGTACCGCTCATGAGCGGTAGTATCGCTTGAGCGGTAGTACCGCTTCACACAAGCGGTAGTACCGCTTAAGGCAGCAGCAAAACTTCCTTTTGCACTTTCCAATACCTCGTGGGCTTTACCCCTTTGGCCTATATAAAGTGTTGCTGCACGCGAACACTTCGGTAAACATCCGGAACCTCTTCCGGTGAATTCCGGAACCCTTCCGGAGATCAAAACACTATTATCACATATATCAATCTTTACCTCCGGACTCTTCCGGAGACCCTCGTCATGTCCGGGATCTTATCCGGGACTCCGAACAACCTTTGGTCACCAACACAATAACTCAACTATACTAATCGTCACCAAACGTTAAGTGTGTAGACCCTGCGGGTTCGAGAACTATGTAGACATGACCGAGACACCTCTACGATCAATAACCAATAGAGGGACCTGGATGCCCATATTGGTTCCTACATATTCTACGAAGATCTTCATCGGTTGAACCTCTATGTCAAGGATTCAGTTAATCCCGTATACTGTTCCCTTTGTTCTTCGGTATGTTACTTGCCCGAGATTCGATCGTCGGTATCTCTATACCTAGTTCAATCTCGTTACTGGCAAGTCTCTTTACTCGTTCCGTAATACAAGATCTCGTGGCTAACACTTTAGTCACATTGCTTGCAAGGCTCATTGTGATGTTGTATTACCGAGTGGGCCCTAAGATACCTCTCCGTCGTACGGAGTAACAAATCCCAGTCTTGATCCATGCCAACCCAACAGACACCCTCGGAGATACATGTAGAGCACCTTTATAGTCACCCAGTTACGTTGTGACGTTTGATACACACAAGGCACTCCTACGGTGTTAGTGAGTTGCATGATCTCATGGTCATAGGAACAGATACTTGACATGCAGAAAACAATAGCAATAAACTGACACGATCATATGCTACGTTTATAGTTTGGGACTTGTCCATCACATCATTATCCTAATGATGTGATCCCGTTATCAAATGACATCTCATGTCCATGGCTAGGAAACCTTCACCATCTTTTGATCAACGAGTTAGTCAACTAGAGGCTTACTAGGGACACAGTGTTGTCTATGTACCCACACATGTATTTGAGTTTCCAATCAATACAATTATAGCATGGATAATAAACGATTATCATGAACAAGGAAATATAATAATAACCAATTTATTATTGCCTCTAGGGCATATTTCCAACACTTTACCCCTTAAGTCATCATCGTTGATGCTCGCGGTTTCCCTTAGGGTGCATCCGAGTTGGTTCCCTTAGCACTTGCGAGGTTCATCCGGCTCTAATGGCTCAAACTTGCCAGGGGCCATCTTTGTGATGAGCAGTCGTCCGATGCTGAGTTTGTTAGGTTTTCGTATCCTCTGCTTCTTCTGCTTCTTCTTGTCGTTGGCGGCTTCGGCGCCGGTACCTTCCCCGCCGATACCTTCCCCGCCGGTCTCGGTGCCGCCATCGGTGCCGGTGCCATCGGTGTCGATGTCGGCGTCAGTACCATCACCGAGGCCACCCTGCAAACCTTGACTGTGCTTACCAGCCAAATAGTCGAGGTAGTTATGTTCACCCTCATAATCCATCTCGTCTGCACCGTGGTCAGAAGGCCCGGTTTCTTCGTTGTTCGACATGTTTCCTACGATTAAGTCTCCTCGTTTAATTCTTAAACTATAATAAAATGAGAAATGACATAAAAAAGGGTCTATGGTTTGCCGGAATGCCGTTTCATTCCCGTCGCAGCAAATCCCGGCACTCGATATGCCTACTTTCTAGCACAAGTCATGCCAAAATTCACGGAAAATTTCGGCATGACCTTTGCTAAAAAGTGGACATATCGAGCGCCTGAAATTCACTGGAATGGAAATGAATCAACATTCCGGCGAAACATAGGCCACTCGGATCATTTACCCTGCACATAACCATCATTTTCCAAACATCACATGTCCAAAATATCACATGTCCAAATTCCAAATATCAAATGTCCAAATCACATGTCCACATACATGTCCACTTCAAATTTGCATATAACAGCAAGAAAAATATAGAACTTGAAGAAAATGCAAGAAGTCCTTTCTCTTCACAATATTTGAAACTAAATTCAGCCTACCTGAGTTTCTGTCCTAATTTGAAACCTAGCTAAATTTCTGTCCTAATTTGAAAACCTAGGGTTCATACTAATTAACTAGGTTCATACTACCTAATCTGTCCTAGGGTTCATACTAATTCACCTAGGGTTAATCAATTCTGTTTTATATTTAAATAGCAACAATTGCTTTAACTAAAATAAATAAATACCTAGAATTCATTTAACCCATACTAATTCTGTTTTTTTTAACTAGGGTTCATACCACCTAATTAACTATAGGGTTCATACCACCTAATTAACCCTAGGGTTCATACTAACTACCACTAAAAAATAGCCACTAATCTGTCCTAGGGTTTTTTTTAACTAGGGTTCATACTACCTAATTAACTAGGGTTCATACTAATTCTAATTAACTAACTAGCACTAAAAAATAGCCTAGGGTTCATACTAACTAGCACTAAATAGGTAGGGTTCATACTAACAGAGAGAGAGAGAGAGAGCAGAGAGCAGAGAAGAGGGGAGGGAGAGGGCTTACAGAGGGCAGAGAGAGAGATGGGGTCGGGGAGACGGCGGCACCGAGGCGTGTCGGAGGCGAAGCGGGGTCGGGGAAGACGGCGACTCCGGCGAGGGCGAGGGCGAGGGCGAGGGCGAGGGCAGGGCTCCGGCGAGGTCGACGAGGAGGAGGCAGAGACTCCGGCGAAGGCGAGGGCAGGGCTCCGGCGGCGCTCGAGGCAGGGGCGCGGCGAGGGCACGGGCTCCGGCGGCGACGAGGGGGGAGAAGAGAGTGGGGATTTGGGGGAGGAAGCAGAGGAGGGAAGCCCACGGGGGGGTTATGTCAACGTATCAGTAGCGCGGTTCTAGAACACGCGCTATAGCTAAGATAGCTATAACGCGTTTCCTGAAACAGCACTACTGCTATCACCTGTAGCTATTGTTTTCATTTTTTCTTTTTTCTTTTTCTTTTCCTGTTTGTTTCTTCTATTTTCTTTTCCTTTTCTTTTCTTCTTTTTCTTTTATTTTCCTTTTTTATTCCGAGAGCCGGAACGAAGGGAAGGTGATACAATGTATATAACTAAGGCGATATATATTGCATCATTTGACCCATAACGGTTAAGTGTGTATACAAAATAGGAACATATATATTACATCATTTGACCCATGCATAACGGTTAAGTGTGTACACAAAATAGGAACATATATATTACATCATTTGACCGATAACGGTTTCTCAGCGTCGACGTTTTCGTTTTTGAGTGAACTTCTTTCCCTTCTTGTTCGTTGATGAATAATTGAGCCCCTCATTGTGACTTTTCCTTTTCCATGGAGTATGATCTTTCTTAGGTAATGTAGTATTGATTCTTCTTTTGACGTATACTTCATCGTCATCGTCATCTTCCCTCATCGGGTTGCCGTACTGGTCGTAGTCTTCCTCGTTGGCGACTCCATCCATTCCAATGATGTTCCTTTTGCCTCTCCTCACGACAACACTGCTGGGATTGCTCGGGTCGGTGATGAAGAAGCATTGTGTCGCATGCTTAGCGTGTACCCATGGCTCATTTTTTGCGATGGCGTTCACGGTAGCGCTCTTGGCGTCGGGTATAGACATGGTAGTGAAATACCGGTTTTCTCTTTCGACATTCTTAGCCCATCTGACACGGAACATCGTCGCGCTGTGCAGTCCAGAGTAGTGAAGCTCCCAGATCTCCTCGACCCTTCCGTAGAATCTCTCAGTTGCGCCGTTGTCGCCGGTCATGCATTCCATCGTCACCCATGAGTTCTGAAAATCACTGTTCATATCTTTGGCCTCCGTGTAGAACGTGTATCCATTGATATCGTATGCCTGATAGGTCGCGAGGTTGGCCGCGGGGCCATGTGCTAAGGCGTATATGAGCAATCCGTCCTTAGAGCCCTCTTCCCGGGGATTAGCAAGAATATGCACTTTGAACCAATGCAGGAAAGTGGAGTTGTGCTCTCTAGTAACTTCGGCGTCCGTCCTGCATAGCCCACGGTCACGATACTTCTTTGCGATGGTTTCTTTGTGCAGTGTCACGAAAGGATCTACCTCGTCTAGGTGATGTAGCACTACTAAGTTGGCTATGTCAAAGTCGTTGCGTCGATCCGAGTAACCCACATGCAGTTCCCTGCGACCGTTGGAGTGACCTTCTCCTTCGAGCCTCCCAAGGTGCTTCTTAACGGGCAAACCAACACCAGGCCGGTCTCCGCCATATAGATAATTATCGCAGAAAGAGATGCACTCTTGTGTCAGATAGCCCTGGACGATGCTTCCATCCGGACGGGACATGTTACGAACGAATCCTTTGATGACCCCATTCATCCTCTCGAACGGCATCATGTTGTGCAGGAATGACGGCCCCAGGTCTATTATGTCGTCCACAATATGGACACACAGATGCACCATGACGTCAAAGAACGCGGGCGGGAAGTACATCTCAAGCTCATTTAGTATCACAACGATCTCTTCCTGTAGCCTTCGGAGCTGCTTCACACTAATCGACTTTCGAGAGATGACGTCAAAAAAGTTGCAGAGACCAATAAGCGTGTCACGGACATGCTTGTCCATTATCCCTCTAAGGGCAACAGGTAGTATCTGCGTCATCATCACATGACAGTCATGGGACTTCATCCCGCTGAACCTTTTCTTCTTCGTGTCAAGAAATCTGCTTATCTTCCCATAGTAACCGGAACTAACTTTGATTCCGGTAAGGCACTTGAAGAATTGATCGATCTCAGCCGGACTTAAGGTAAAGCAAGAAGGGGGGCAATAATCCTCTTCCTTCACTTTTTTGCCCTTCTTCTCCCGCGGCTCCGTCTCCGTCTCTGTCTCCTCTGACTTTTTACGGGGCGGCATGTGCAGATCTGCCCTGATATTCAAATCTTGCAAGTCTCTTCTTGCCTTCGGCCCATCCTTGGTCTTATCCGGCATGTTCATCAGTGTCGCAAGCAAGCTCTCAAGGACATTCTTACAGATATGCATTTGATCAAGGCAATGAGGCGTGTCGAGTTTGTGCCAGTACTCCAAGTCCCAGAAAACAGACCTCGTCTTCCATACCTTCAGCAGCGGCTCCGGCGCCTTTTTCATCGTCTTTCCCGACGCGGGGCACTATTCCCAGTTTTTCAACAGCTCATCGATTTCGGCGCCGCTCCGCTTACGTGGAGGTCCTCGATGCTCGGCCTCACCATTGAATAGATCTCCATGGTTTCTCCACGGGTCGTCCTTTTTGAGCCATCTTCGATGCCCCATGTACACGATTTTCCTAGACCCGCCTTCTTTCGTTGACGTTAGCTGCTGAGACGTCGTATCATCCATGCACCGCATGCATCCGCAATATCCGTGGCACACCTGGCCTGCGACATATCCGTAACCGAGATAGTCGTGCACCGTCGTGATCAGCGCGGCTCTCATATTCAAATACTCGCCTTTACTGGCGTCCCATGTCTTGGCCGGTGTTTTCCATAACATGTCTAACTCCTCTTGAAGTAGCCCCACATACAGATTAATATTATTTCCCGGTTGTTTCGGCCCTTGAATCAGCATGCTCATGTGTATGTACTTCAACTTCATGCACACCCAGGGGGGGATGTTGTACATCCAAACAAACACGGGCCATGTGCTATGGTTGGTGTTCTGGTTGCCAAACGGATTCATGCCATCGGTACACGCACCAAGCACGATGTTCCTTGCATCACATGCGAAATATCGATATTCGCCGTTGAACGCTCTCCACTGGCTTGCATCCGCGAGGTGTCTCGGCTTCGGATCATCTCCATCGTCGGGCTTTTTCCTCTCCGCGTGCCAACGCATGAGCTTTGCTTCCTTGGGATCTACAAAATAACGTTGCAGACGGGGAGTGATCGGTAAGTACCATACAACTTTCTGGGGAGATTTCTTTCCGGCCTTCTTGTATCGAGAACATGCATGGTTTCTAATGTGCGGCAGATCAAGAGGGCACACGATCTTCTTGGCCTCATCCACACTAGTAGGACATAGATTCCCCGCGGGAAGAACATCCTTTAGGTACTTGAGAAGCTCATCGAGGCTAGTGTCGGTCCATTTGTTTTTAGCCTTCGTCTTCAGAAGTTCGAGCGTGAAACTCAAGCGGGTCACCTCGGGATCGCAACCATCATACAATGGAGTGTTCGACTCTACCACCAGTTGCTCCCGCTTGGCCTCCTCTCTAGAAGCAGCTCTGTCAATACTCGTCTCCTTGCGAAGCAGTTCTCGAACATGAGGGTCCCGCACGATTGAACTTAGTAGCGACGAAGTCTACGGCGTGTCCACGTTTTCTCCGCCGCCATGTCTGGCCTCTTCTCCGTCGCCATGTCCGCCGGCCTCTTCTCCGCCGCCATGTCCGGCCCCTTCTCCGCCGCCATTATCATCGGTCATCTCTTCATCTTGCCCCGTGTCGTCATTGCCTGCCCAGTCGGCGTCCTCATCATCATCATCTTCAATTATCCACCGAGTATAGCCATCCATGAAACCAGTCATGAGCAGGTGCGCCATCAAACGACCATCCTCATAGGGGTCGAGCCAAACTCCTCCTTTGCATCTTCGACACGGACATAAAATCTCTGTCCGGTTATTTTCATTCATGTCTTGCACCGCCGACCGCAACCACCTTTCCACCATCGTTCCACTGACCATCATGAATGCCTGCGCGGTAATAATAAACAAATTGATTATAAAAATGCATGCATGCATCACAGTCATACAAAAATTCGGCATGACCTTCCCTAAAAATAGGACATATAGAGTTTGCCCGGAATTCGCCGAAACGGAAATAAATCGACATTTCGGCAAAACATAGGCAACTCAAGCACAATTCGGTGGCAACTCATGCCACACACACAATTTCCATCATATCACCCGATTATGTCATATCGCACACATACACATATTTCCATTCTTGCAAAAGCACAAATTTTTAATCACCTATCTCAAGATATATAGCTAACACGGTGATGATGATGTCGATCGGTGTCGCCACACACCTAGGGAATGATCAAAAGTGGACAAAGCTTACTTCTTGACATGGCTAGATCTAGTTAGGGAGGTACGTAGGTCACTTCACTAAATGGGTAGATCTACCTAGCTAGTTGGGGAAGGAGATGACTTTAACTAGTGGAGGAGAGGAAAAAAGAGAAAGGAGTTGCATTAATGGAGGTGGTGTAGTTAGCTAGGAGCAATAAAGAGAGAGAAATAGATGTAGAAGAAGAGAGTAATGGGGGGAGAAGTAGTGAGGAAGAAGCAAAGTGAGGGAGAGAGGAGGTGGGAGCTAGGGGAAAGTGAAAGGAAGAGAGGGTGGGGGAGTGGGGGAGGGTGGAGGAAAAGGTGGTGGCTTCGCTTTAGTAGTAGCGCGCTTATGGAAAACGCGCTGCGGCTAAATATGTAGCAGTAGCGCCCTTCTGGTAGACGCACTACTGCTAAGTGGGTCCCGCCATGTGGCCAAGTTCAAACTTAGCCGTAGCGCCCTAACCTAAAAACGTGCTACTAGTATTTGGTTATCAGTAGCGCGGTTTCTGTACAGGCGCTACTACTATACCTAGTCTGGCGGCAACGGCGTGGCAATTATAGTAGTAGCGCTCTTTCTTCTTCACGCGCTACTGCTATCATGGTATCAGTAGCGCTCTTTGATGGAACGCGCTACTGATAATTAGCAGTAGCGCCTTATTTTAATACGCGCTGCTGGTAAGATTCTGTGTATAAGGTTTTCCCTAGTAGTGATCGCTCCGTCCCAAAATAAGTGTCGCAGATTTAGTACAAAGTTAGTACACCTTTGTACTAAATTTGGGACACTTATTTTGGGATGGAGCGAGTAGTATATTATGGTATTGGCCTTGCATAATATATTTTCCACGAGATCAAGAAGTATATAGTTGGTTAATTTTCTTCAGAGCAGGCTACAACAACATTGATGTGAAGAACCTTTAAAAAACTAATTTGTTGTGGTAATAAAAGAGTGGCAACTGTAATTCAATTGAGCATATAATGACATTCCTGATTGCCTACTTTGCAACAAAAGTTCTTGGCAATGCTAAATTGATTTTTGCCAGATTAGTGATTCACTAATGAAGAAATGTAGTATGTGGAAAGGGTAGCACACCTTTCCACCACACTTCTGTACCTGGCAATCCTAACTCCTCTCTCAGTGCATAACAGAAAGAATTTCAAAAAACGGGCATTTGGCGCTGACTCATGTGAGCTGTGTTCAAGCCAGTTAATCGATGCAGCAGCTAAAGCATGTTTGGAGAAAGTAACCATGGACAGATATAGGTTAGAAACAAAATTCAAGCCAGAATTTTAAGATTAAACATGGTAAGCAGGATGGGACCTTTTTCACTTTTCTTCTCCTAGGGGGCTCACCAGTTTTTTTTGTCGCAACAGCCTACTACCATGGCTCATGGTAGGAGGAAAATTTTAGTCCCACTGACGTGCAAACGAAGTATTAGCACAACTGGAGCAAAGAAGATCACAAGATGAAAATATTAATCATCATTATAAATAAAAGAATAGAATGGGTGAATAAAATAACTCTTTCTCCTCAATCTGACATAGCAGAGTATGAGTACACCCAAATAGTTACATAATTTGCCTACTTTCCATGCTGCCTAGATAATTAGATTTCCTTGAAGGTAGAACCAATATAAATCAAACTGACCTTGTTCTATCCATACCAATTTAGGTGCATTAGCGAGAAAACTGAAACTTCTTACCAGGCTACTTGCACAATTAGCAGGCTTCTGATGACCCACAAGTATAGGGGATCAATCGTAGTCCTTTCGATAAGTAAAAGTGTCAAACCCAACGAGGAGCAGAAGGAAATGACAAGTGGTTTTCAGCAAGGTATTTTCTGCAAGCACTGAAATTATCGGTAACAGATAGTTTGATAGCAAGGTAATTTGTAACAAGTAACAAGTAGCAATAGTAACAATAGGTGCAGCAAGATAGCCCAATCCTTTTTATAGCAAAGGACAGGCCGGAACGTTCTCTTATAGTAAGCAAAGTGTTCTCGAGGACACATGGGAATTTCATCTAGTTACTTTCATCATGTTTGTTTGATTCGCGTTCGCTACTTTGATAATTTGATATGTGGGTGGACCAGTGCTTGGGTGCTGTTCTTATTTGAACAAGCCTCCCACTTATGATTACCCCCTCTCGCAAGCATCCGCAACTACGAAAGAAGAATTAAGATAAATCTAACCATAGCATGAAACATATGGATCCAAATCAGCCCCTTACGAAATAGCGCATAAACTAGGGTTTAAGCTTCTGTCACTCTAGCAACCCATCATCTAATCACTACTCCACAATGCCTTCCCTTAGACCCAAAGATGGTGAAGTGTCATGTAGTCAACGTTCACATGACACCACTAAAGGAAGCAACAACATACATATCATCAAAATATCAAACAAATACCAAATTCACATGATTACTTATAACAAGACTTCTCCCGTGTCCTCAAGAACAAAAGTAACTACTCACAAATCATATTCATGTTCAAGATCAGAGGGGTATTGAATATCATTAAGGATCTGAATATATAATCTTCCACCAAATAAACCAACTAGCATCAACTACAAGATGTAATCAACACTACTAGCAACCCACAGGTACCAATCTGAGGTTTTGAGACAAAGATTGAATACAAGAGATGAACTAGGGTTTGAGATGAGATGGTGCTGGTGAAGATGTTTATGAAGATTGGTCCTCCCACGATGAGAGGATCGTTGGTGATGTCGATGACTTCAATTTCCCCCTCCCGGAGGGAAGTTTCCCCGGCGGAATCACTCCGCCGGAGAGAAAAAGTGCTCCTCCCAGGTTCCGCCTTGAGACGGCGGCGCTTCATCCCGAAACCTTCCTCCTGATTTTTTCTAGGTCAAAACCCTTCATATCGGAGATGAGGGGCCCTGGAGGCCTGCCAGAGGCGCCACAAGCTCGGGGGGCGCGCCCTGGGGGTTGGGCGCGCCCCCCAGGCTTGTCGCTGCCTGGTGGGTCCCCTGATGTTATTTCTTCCACCATTATTTTATATATATTCCAAAATAATTCTCCGTAAATTTTCAGGTCATTTGGAGCTTCAGAGAATTTCCACCTCTTTTGTAGCCTTTTCCGGTCCAGAATTCCAGCTACCGGCAATCTCCCTCTTCATGTGAAACATGCAAAATAAGAGAGAAAAGGCATAAGAATTGCATCATAAAGTGAATTAACAATGCAAAACATAATAAATAACAGTAGGAAAACATGATGCGAAATGGACGTATCAACTCCCCCAAGCTTAGACCTCGCTTGTCCTCAAGCGAAAGCCGAAATCGATAACCATGACCACATGTTTAGAGAGAGAGGTGTCGATAAAAACAAAATACGGACATGAAAGCATCATGATCATTATCATAACAGCAATATATCATCATAAAACTTCTCATGAATAAGTAACAATTCATTCACAAGATAAAGCATGAGCCATAAAACTTATTGAAAACTAACAAACTATGATCTCGGTCATCGGAACAATTGCAATCTATCATAGTATCAGAAAGAGTCTATGTAAGAGCTTTGTTTAGCAAGTTCACATACTCAACTATCATTTAGTCTTCTATGATTGCTGACACTCACGGCATATTTATGGAGCAAAAGTTTCAGTTAGACACATAGAAAGATAGGGGCATATATTTCCGCCACCCAACTTATTTACCTCAAGGGTAATGTCAACAATAATAACTCATGACCACCTACATTCAGCTGGATATATGTGCCTAGATCTTTCCCCACACCTGATGCTTGCAAATAGAGAAAATAAAAACGAAATAGAGAGGGATACTATTAACTCTTGCATAAAAGTAAATACATAAAGTAAAAGATAGGTCCTACGCAGAGGGAAGCAGAGGTTGTCATGCGCTTTTTATTTTTGGGATGTGCAAGCTCTTAATGTAAAGGAACGTCACTTTATATTGCCCCTTGTGATAGTAACCTTTATTATGCGGTCTGTTGCTTTTATTTCTTCACCATCACAAGTTCGTACAAAGCTTATTTTCCCTTACAATAAAAGATCATACATATTTAGGGGCAATTTTTATTGCTTTTGCACCGATGACAACTTACTTGAAGGATCTTACTCAATCCATAGGTAGATATATAGTGGACTCTCATGACATGAAACCGGGTTTAAGGGTTTTTGGATGCACAAGTAGTATCTCTACTTGGTGCGGATTTTTGGCTAGCAAAAGATATTGAGCAAGCACCACATGTTAGAGGATCCATGACAATATAACTTCTATGTGAATATAAGCAATCATAACTCATTACATTGTCTTCCTTGTCCAACATCAACTAATTGACATAGAATATTTTAATGGGGGCTCACAATCATAAAAGATATGCAAGATAGTATATTTATATGTGAGACCTCTCTTTCTTTATTACTTTTTCATGAATTGCAACAATGACCATTGCTATGTTTGTCAACTTCCAACAAGTTTTATCAATTATACTTCTTTTATGTGAAGTCATCACTCCCCATGAGATTAGCATATGATCTCTTTATTCTCTTTATTCTTTTTAATTGCAACAAGAAAGTAAAATAACTCAAGTCAACTCAAACTAATCTTTATTATATAACTCTCACACTTGATTACATAGATAGATAGATCACTAAGCAAACATTCGAAAATAGATCAAACTAAAACTTTATTCTTCTAAATCATGAAATAACTAGGGATCGAACTAAAATAGATAATGATGATAAAAGTGATGGTGATACGATACCGGGGCACCTCCCCCAAGCTTGGCACAAGCCAAGGGTGGTGCCCATACCCGTGTACTCAAGTCTCCTTCTTGGGTGATGGTGGTGATGATTATGAAGGCTTGTCCTCCGGCTTCCAAGGCATAGGCTCCCCATCATAAAAGGATGAACGTGTCTCCAGGATCCTGAAACTTGCAGCTAAACTCATACCTTTAAATCTGGCCTCATACTCAAAATTCTGGTTTTGCAAATCATAAATTTGGGCCTGAAGGTGGTCGATCCTGTCATTGAGCTTGAAGATGGCATCTCCAATCTCCTTGCTGTCCAACTTGTGCTCACGGGTGAATTCCATGATCATGGAGTGGTTGGCGTTGAGTCCATGCTCTACCATCCCTTGACATTTGAAGATCTCCTGTTCCACCGCTTCAAGCCTGGCCTTCTCGCTTCCAGTCTTCTTAGGCCCTTGAACATCCCGGATGTGAAGCACCCCCTCACGTATCTCGATCTCCTGAGGGTGTTTCATCACTTTCGGAAGGTAAGGGTTGATGACCTTCTCGTAGAGCTTGTCCTTGGATGAGCTTGGAGGCGCCATAGCGATCTAGATCTGTCAGAAAATAGCTCGAAACAAGAATAGAGAAGAAACTTGCGATACGGTGGTCAAAACATTCGAGAGTATATATAATGAATTTTTTTCGTGCAGAACAAGTAATATGGGAAGAAAACAGAGTCAGGAAAGTCCACGAGGGAGCCACAAGCCTGGGAGGCGTGCCCTGGGGGGTAGGGCGCGCCCCCTGGACTTGTCGCTCTCTCATGTACTATTCGGACTGTTTATTATTTTCCTAATTTTTTATATATTCCGAAACGAACAAAAAGTACTTTTACGGAACTTTTGGAGTCGGTTTACTTACCGTACCACATACCTACTCCTTTTCAGGGCTTTGGAGCGTTCCGGAAGGTTTTTCCTTTATGTGCTCTTCCGGTGTCATAGTTTGAATAATATTGGTTTCAACATTTATGGGGGTACCTGAAATATAATGTTTAATTCTTTGACCATTAACCACCCTCGGATTAGTGCCCGCGGCGTTGTTGATCTTGATAGCTCCGGAGCGGTAAACTTCTTCAACTATATACGGCCCTTCCCATTTAGAGAGAAACTTACCTGCAAAGAATCTTGAATGAGAATTGTATAATAGAACTTGATCACCTACATTGAATTCCCATTTCTGAATTCTTTTATCAAGCCATCTTTTAACTTTTTCTTTAAACAACTTGGCATTTTCATAAGCTTGTGTCCTCTATTCATCTAGAGAGCTAATATTAAATAACCTCTTTTCACCGGCAAGTTTGAAATCATAGTTAAGTTTTTTAATTGCCCAATATGCTTTATGTTCTAACTCAAGAGGTAAATGACATGCCTTCCCATAGACGATTTTATATGGAGACATACATATAGGATTTTTATAAGCAGTTCTGTATGCCCACAATCCATCATCAAGTTTCTTAGACCAATTCTTTCTAGATCTATTAACGGTCTTTTGCAAGATCAACTTTATTTCTCTATTACTTGATTCAACTTGACAACTAGACTGAGGATGATAAGGTGATGCAATTCTATGGTTGACATCATATTTAGCAAGAAGTTTACGGAATGCACCATGAATAAAATGTGAACCACCATCAGTCATTAAATATCTAGGGACTCCAAACCTCGGGAAAATAACTTCTTTAAGCATCTTAATAGAAGTGTTGTGATCAGCACTACTGGTTGGGATAGCTTCTACCCACTTAGTAAGAGAATCAACAGCAACTAAAATATGTGTGTACCCATTAGAGGAAGGAAAAGGTCCCATATAGTCAAATCCCCAAACATCAAATGGTTCAATAACAAGTGAATAATTCATAGGCATTTCCTGACGTCTACTATTATTACCAATTCTTTGACATTCATCACAAGAAAGGACAAACTTACATGCATCCTTGAAGAGAGTAGGCCAATAAAAACTAGACTGTAATACCTTATGTGCAGTTCTGTCTCCAGCATGGTGTCCTCCATATGCCTCGGAGTGACACTTCCGTACGATTTGTTCATGTTCATGCTCAGGTACACAACATCTAATAACACCATCTACTCCTTCTTTATACATATGTGGGTCATACCAAAAGAATGTCTTAAATCAAAGAAGAACTTTTTCTTTTGTTGGTATGTGAAACTAGGTGGTATATATTTAGCAACAATGTAATTAGCACAGTTTGCATACCATGGTGTATTACGAGAAGCATTTATGACAGCTAATTGCTCATCAGGAAAACTATCATTAATAGGTAGTGGGTCATCAAGAACATTTTCCATTCTAGACAAATTATCAGCTACGGGATTCTCAGCTCCCTTTCTATCAACAATATGCAAATCAAATTCTTATAGCAAAAGAACCCACCTAATTAACCTAGGTTTAGCATCTTTCTTTTCCATAAGATATTTAATAGCAGCATGATCGGGGTGAACAGTTAATTTAGAATCAACAATGTAAGATCTGAATTTATCACATGGAAACACGACTGCTAAAAATTCTTTCTTAGTGGTAGCATAATTTCGTTGAGCACTGTCTAGAGTTTTACTAGCATAATGAATAACATTCCATTTCTTATCAACTCTTTGTCCTAGAACAGCACCAACGGCATAATCACTAGCATCACACATAATTTCAAAGGGCAAGTTCCAATCAGGTGGTTGAACAATAGGTGCAGAAATCAAGGCTTTCTTAAGTATTTCAAAGGCTTCTACGCAATCATCATCAAAAACGAATGGAACATCTTTTTGCAAGAGATTAGTAAGAGGCCTAGAAATTTTAGAGAAGTCTTTTATAAACCTTCTATAGAAACCAGCATGACCAAGGAAACTTCTTATACCTTTAATATCTTTAGGACATGGCATTTTCTCAATTGCATCAACTTTAGCTTTATCAACTTCAATACCGCTTTCAGAAATTTTATGCCCAAGGACAATACCTTCATTTACCATAAAGTGGCACTTCTCCCAATTCAAGACAAGATTTGTTTCTTCACATCTCTGCAAAACTCGATCAAGGTTGCTTAAGCAATCATCAAAGGAAGTTCCGTAAATGGAGAAATCATCCATGAAAACCTCAACAATCTTTTCACAAAAGTCAGAGAATATAGCATTCGTACATCTTTGAAAGGTAGCAGGTGCATTGCATAAACCAAAAGGCATACGTCCATAAGCATAAGTTCCAAAGGGACAGGTAAAGGTGGTTTTCTCTTGATCTTCTTGTGACACAGGTATTTGAGAAAAACCAGAATAACCATCTAGAAAACAGAAGTGTGTATGCTTAGACAATCTTTCTAACATTTGATCGATAAAAGGCAAGGGGTAATGATCTTTTCTAGTAGCTTTATTTAATTTCCTAAAATCAATTACCATCCTGTAACCAGTTACAATTTTTTGTGGAATAAGTTCATTTTTATCATTAGGAACAACGGTAATGCCTCCTTTCTTAGGGACACAATGAACAGGACTTACCCATCTACTATCAGCTATGGGATAGATTATACCTGCTTCTAGAAGCTTTAATATTTCCGTTCTTACCACATCCTTCATTTTAGGGTTTAAACGACGCTGATGATCAACAACTGGCTTAGCATCAGGCTCCATATTAATCTTGTGCTGACATAAAGTGGGACTAATGCCTTTAAGATCATCGAAAGTATATCCAATAGCAGCAAGGTGCTTCCTCAGAGTTTTAAGCAACCTCTTTTTTTCATGCTCTGAAAGGTTAGCACTAATAATAACAGGATATATCTTCTTTTTATCAAGATAAGCATATTTAAGTGTATCAGGTAGTTGTTTTAATTCAAACACAGGATCACCCTTAGGTGGAAGGGGATCCCCAAGAGTTTCAACAAGAAAGTTATGCTTAAGAATAGGTGTTTGTTTGAAGAATATGTTATCTATCTCATTTCTTTCATTCATATGCATATCATTTTCATGGTCTAGCAAATATTGTTCTAAATGATCAGTAGGAGGAACAGCAATAGAAGCAAGACCAATAATTTCATCCTTACTAGATAATTCTTTGTCATGTGTTTGTCTACTAAACTTAGACAAATTGAATTCATGAGATACATCACCAAACTTAACTCTAACTTTTTCTTTAGCACAATCAATTTCAGCATTAATAGTATTCAAGAAAGGTCTACCAAATATAATGGGACAAAAATTATCTTGTTTTGAACCAAGCACTAAGAAACAAGTAGGGTATTTGATCTTACCACACAAGACTTCAACATCTCGAACAATCCCATGTGGTGAAATAGTATCTCTATTTGCGAGTTTAATAGTAACATCAATGTCTTCAATCTCAATAGGTGCAATATCATTCATAATTTCTTGATATAAAGTAAATGGAATGGCACTCACACTAGCACCCATATCACATAAACCATGATAGCAATGATCTCCAATTTTAACAGAAACAACAGGCATGCCTACTACGGGTTTATTCTTATCTAGCTTATCACGTTCATTTCTAACAGGTTTAGCAATTCTAGAAGCATCATCACAGAAATAAATAACATGCCCATCAATATCATCAACCAAAAGATCTTTAACCATTGCAATATTAGGTTCAACCTTAATTTGTTCAGAGGTTCTAGGTGCTCTAATATTACTTTTATTAACCACAGTTGCAGCTTTAGCATGTTCCTTAATCCGTATAGGGAAAGAAGGTTTCTCAATATAAGCAGTTGGCACAACTGGATCAACATTATAAATGATTGTTCCATCTTTAACTTTAATAGGTTCCTCATCTATTTCTACAATAGGTGGATGATATTTAAACCACTTCTCCTTAGGGAGATCAACATGAGCAGCAAAAGATTCACAGAAAGTAGCTACTATCTCAGAGTCAAGTCCATATTTAGTACTAAACTTATGAAAGGCATCGGTTTCCATGAAAGATTTAACACAATCAAACTCAAGGTTTATACCTGACTCCTTACCTTTGTCGAACTCCCAATCTTCAGAGTTGCGTTTAATTCTTTCCAAAAGATTCCACTTGAATTCAATAGTTTTCTTCATAAAAGAACCAGTAGAAGAAGAATCGAGCATGGATCGATCATTGTGAGAAAGCCGAGCATAAAAGTTCATAATAATAATTTCTCTTGAGAGCTCATGATTGGGGCATGTGTGCGTCATATACTTAAGCCTCCCCCAAGCTTGAGCGATACTTTCTCCTTCACGAGGCCAAAAATTATATATATAATTCCGATCATGATGAACCAGATGCATAGGATAAAACTTCTAATAAAATTCCAATTTCAATCGGTTCCAATCCCACGTTCCTATATGATCACATAGCCTATACCATGTCAATGCTTTTCCCTCCAAAGATAAAAGGAATACTTTCTTCTTAACTCTATCCTCGGATAAACCTCCAAGCTTAAACAATCCACAAATTTCATCCACATATATTAAGTGCATATCGGGATGCACCGTTCCATCTCCTGCATAAGGATTAGCTAGCAGTTTCTCTAACATACACGAGGGAATCTCATAATAAATATTTTCAGTAGGTTCAATAGGTTGAGGAGCAACTCTTATTGCTTCCGGTCGAGGTGAAGATACCCAAAACAAACCACTCAAAGGATTACTTTCCATAGTGACAAGTGACAGTAAATTTCAGCACATAATATAAATGTTTCCTTACCAAATTCCACTTACCAAAGGCGCTTCGCTCCCTGGCAACGGTGCCAGAAAAGAGTCTTGATGACCCACAAGTATAGGGGATCAATCGTATTCCTTTCGATAAGTAAGAGTGTCGAACCCAACGAGGAGCAGAAGGAAATGACAAGCAGTTTTCGGCAAGTTATTTTCTGCAAGCACAGAAATTGTCTGTAACAGATAGCTTGATAGCAAGGTAATTTTTAACAAGTAACAAGTAGCAATAGTAACAATAGGTGCAGCAAGATAGCCCAATCCTTTTTATAGCAAAGGACGGGCCGGAACGTTCTCTTATAGTAAGCAAAGCGTTCTCGAGGACACATGAGAATTTCATCTAGTTACTTTCATCATGTTTGTTTGATTCGCGTTCGCTACTTTGATAATTTGATATGTGGGTGGACCGGTGCTTGGGTGCTGTTCTTACTTGAACAAGCCTCCCACTTATGATTACCCCCTCTCGCAAGCATCCGCAACTACGAAGGAAGAATTAAGATAAATCTAACCATAGCATGAAACATATGGATCCAAATCAAACCCTTACGGAATAGCACATAAACTAGGGTTTAATTTTCGGTCACTATACAACCCATCATCTAATTACTACTCCACAATGCCTTCCCTTAGGCCCAAAGATGGTGAAGTGTCATGTAGTCGACGTTCACATGACACCACTAAAGGAAAGAACAACATACATATCATTAAAATATCGAACGAATACCAAATTCACATGATTACTTATAACAAGACTTGTCCCATGTCCTCAAGAACAAAAGTAACTACTCACAAATCATATTCATGTTCAAGATCAGAGGGGTATTGAATATCATTAAGGATCTAAACATATAATCTTCCACCAATAAATCAACTAGCATCGACCACAAGATGTAATCTACACTACTAGCAACCCACAGGTACCAATCTGAGGTTTTGAGACAAAGATTGAATACAAGAGATGAACTAGGATTTGAGATGAGATGATGATGATGAAGATGTTGATGAAGATTGGTCCTCCCACGATGAGAGGATCGTTGGTGATGTCGATGGCTTCGATTTCCCCCTCCCGGAGGGAAGTTTCCCCGACGGAATCGCTCCGCCGGAGATCAAAAGTGCTCCTGCCCAGGTTCCGCCTCGAGACGGCGGCGCTTCGTCCCGAAACCTTCCTCTTGATTTTTTCTAGGTCAAAACCCTTCATATAGGAGAAGATGGGCCCTAGAGGCCTGCCAGGGGCGCCACAAGCTCGGGGGGCACGCCCTGGGGGTAGGGCGCGCCCCCAGGCTTGTCACTGCCTGGTGGGTCCCCTGATGTTATTTCTTGCACCATTATTTTTTATATATTCCAAAATAATTCTCCGTAAATTTTCAGGTCATTTGGAGCTTCGGAGAAATTCCACCTCTTCTGTAGCATTTTCCGGTCCAGAATTCCGGCTGCCGGCAATCTCCCTCTTCATGTGAAACTTGCAAAATAAGAGAGAAAAGGCATAAGAATTGCATCAAAAAGTGAATTAACAATCCAAAACACAATAAATAACAGTAGGAAAACATGATGCAAAATGGACGTATCAGCTTCCTAGGTTTGGATCACTCCAAAAGATCAATGGGCATATCGCAGCAGTTGCTCTGTTTTGCTGATTGTGCGGGAGGACGAAGTGGTGAAGACACAGATGTAGCACTGGATTGCATCGCATATTCGACAGCCAACAACGATACAGGCACATCTTTGAAGAAAAACAAAATCCAGGAGGTGATCTCTACTCTCTGATAGCCAGTGGAGAAAGTTGATGGAGAGCGCCATCACCACCACAGACACGGGGTTCATCACCAGCACCGGCGGAGCTCTACCCAGGCTGCAGGACAAGCTGTTTTTTACTTGGTTGCATACTAACACTACCCTGAACATATTTCTCAAAAAAACAAAATACTACCCTGAACATAAGCACCCAAATTTAGGTGTACTGCTAGGAGTCCAGAAAGTAAGCTAACTAATTTGAATATAAGACATTTTCATTTATATGAGATATTAACAGAAAAGTTTCTAAAGATTGTCTGAACCTTTATACATCCTTATAAAGGAAGCTGATAGAAAATATATACCAAAGAGGAATTTCGACATAATCACTTTTTAAATTCAATCAAGATTAATAATCTGGCATTGGTTCATAAATTTGTTGCCTTGAGTTATTATTGAAGTGAGGTTCATAAATTTATTGAAGCAAGAACTTGAGCAACAATTTCCAACTGTGGGTTACCTCTGATCTCTGTGGGGATGAGAAGGTCCTCAATGAAGGACAAAGCGGCCACAATGGATCCATGACCTGAGATGGCATCCTGTAGATGCCAAACCATAGAACATAGCACATGCTTATATATCTCACCATGAGCACCCAGATCTTGTTGGAGCTGCTGCTGCCTGAGGACGAGAGTGAGAGTTAGTCTCATAATGTATTCATGTGGGAATTTACCTCTCGGATCTGTGACTGAAACTGGCTCAGACAAACACACAAACACGTTCTGGCTATTGCTCGCAACGCCAATTGCTGCATCTTGCAAACCCGAGTTTTTCGACCTCCACTTCCATATGTTGGCCCATGGCTCTTCCATCTGCTCTGTGAACTCATGATCCACGATGTCCTTCTGAAATTGCATGAGTAACCCCACATAAAAAAGGCAAGTTTAAGTGTCCGCTCCTGTTAGCATGGAAAGCTCCAAGAACTTAGAACACCTGGGCAATATTTGCCTTTGAGCCCCATGTTGCGTTCATGGTAATTAGAGGCTGTTAAGTTTGTTTCTTTGGTTCTGCCTATACAAACATAGGAAAGCATACCACTGCAGATATCTACAGCAAAATAATTCATTAAAATAATCTGCTCTATTTACAATCAGTATTCTGGTCTTAATTAGCTTGCAAGTAAAATGAAGACACACCAAATAATTCATTAATTGGATGATATGCAGGAAAACAAAGGGAAAAACACTGGGCTATCATCTTCTGACTTGTCTTACTTCTAAAGATCAGATATGTTCTCAGCTATCATTCTAATATACATCTACAGAATCACGAAGTAAAAGTAGAGAGAAAGATTACACAGAATCTGGCAACCCTAATCAGATAGAGACATGCAACAACAATAAAAAAAGACAATGAAAGATTTTAGTGAACATGTCTGATAACCTGCAGAATGGCACATATCATTCCAAATTCTAATGTTTACATATCAGTCTAGGAAAGAGATAACTATATCATGCAAAAGAAGTGCGTAAAAATGGAACAAATTTAATATCCACATAGTTGCAAATGGTCATTAAAACATTGTCAATTGTGTACTTCTGTTAATTCAGTGGATAATGGAGACAATCAACAGAGCCAAACTATAACAGACTTGCTCTAATAACTGCATCAGATCGATCGTCTAGCACATTCAAATTGCAGAGAGAGAGAGCAAGCAAATTAAGTAAAAAAATAGAAGAGCAGCCGTGGGAGAACTTACAACTATTCTTGCCTCCAGATTTCTCTTCCAGGCTGTTCACATGTGTTCCCTTGATTGCATTGAGGCCTAAGGGCCAGTTCTTTTGGCCGATTCTCCCAGAATCGCCACTTCATAATTTTTTTACAATCCTATCTAGTTAAGGTCTAATTAGTTAGGATTGTAAAAAAAATATGGAGTGCCGATTCTGGGAGAAGCTGGGGAGGGTGGCAATTCTGGGAGAATCGGCCAAAAGAACTGGGCCTAAAGCAGTCAAGGTTTTCTCGACGAGACACCGGCATCTTGAGGGGGCTGAGGATGTATAGATATGAAGGCCATGTGACCGAAGTACGATTCATCATCGGTTGGCACGGATCTCCGCTGGATCCGGCGACCTGGAAAGGATGTGCCGGTGTAGGGAGGAGGGGTGCGGGCTTCTGCTCCGCCGTCCAGATCGGGGGCGTGCACGGCGAGACGGCGCCGTCTCCATTGTAGAGGGCTCACCGCTTTAGGGGAAGGTGGGAGATGACAGCTCCTCCTCCTCTGGCCGTCCGCTGGCGACCGGCGCGGCACCGGATCAAGCGTCGCGCGGGGTGGGGCGCCTCCTGGCGGCTGGGATCGGGAGGCGAGAGAGAGGAGAGCCCGTTCTTGTGTGCATTCCTGGTTTTTTTCTCAATTTAAAAAGGACCGAGGGTTGAATACCGTAAACAGTAGGGATTTATTTGCAAAATTTCTGAACAAAACGTTTTCTCACTTAAGAAAGGACTGCGGGTTGAATACTAAAAAATACATGGACTTTTCTGCAAAATTGCTAACGACGTACGGCCAGAAGCGATCGGCGTTTTATTATTAACTAGCAAAACATGCCCGTGCGTTGCAACGGGAGATAAAAAGCAGCACACGTCTCTAATGTGATAAGCATTCTTAAGACCCTTCACGGGTGCATGTCCTCTATTTTGACATGACGTTCAATGATCATTCGGCATGAATTGTGAGCTTCAAAAACAATGGACGACATGCCGAACAATGGATCGATTGAGGGTAGGGTTTCTCAGGATGCCAATTTGAAACATGAGATGTGGTCCCGAGTCAACTTAGTTCGACTTATTAGTTCATTCTGAAATTTAAAAGAAAAATCGGAAGAAAATATTATTAATAAATTCATACCTGATGTCATGAGCTAAATTTAAAAGTGAAACAGAAAGAAATAATATTTTGAATAAATAAGTGACAATAGCATCAAGTAGATTAATCTGGAGTAACAGTGGCAGCAGACTCGCGCGAACTCAAAGACCCTAGCTCCGTTTCCACCCGAATCCAACATTGCTCCTTCCCATTCTGCTACCTCTAGAGGCCGGAGCTTGCATGCGAAGAATTCTTGAATTGCATGCACGGCCTAATGGGTCTCATATTTAATCCCACTGTGGATCGGTTTGGTTGGCTTGGACGTTGCACAGTTTGCACATTTGGCGTATGCAGGCATCACGAACACACACAGGGAGAGTTAATTCCTTCACGCTCATTCATATATTACCAACAATAATGTATTCCTCCCTCTACTTATTTGAGGTATTTGCCATGATCTGGTCCCCATAGCGATCCTCTCTTAATCCCTCTCTTCCTCTCCTGGAGTAACAGTGGCAGCAGACTCGCGCGAACTCAAAGACCCTAGCTCCGTTTCCACCCGAATCCAACATTGCTCCTTCCCATTTTGCTACCTCTATAGGCCGGAGCTTGCATGCGAAGAATTCTTGAATTGCATGCACGGCCTAATGGGTCTCATATTTAATCCCATTGTGGATCGATTTGGTTGGCTTGGCCGTTGCACGGTTTGCACATTTGGCGTATGCAGGCATCACGAACACACACAGGGAGAGTTAATTCCTTCACGCTCATTCATATATTACCAACAATAATGTATTCCTCCCTCTGCTTATTTGAGGTATTTGCCATGATCTGGAGTAACAGTGGCAGCAGACTCGCACGAACTCAAAGACCCTAGCTCCGTTTCCACCCGAATCCAACATTGCTCCTTCCCATTCTGCTACCTCTAGAGGCCGGAGCTTGCATGCGAAGAATTCTTGAATTGCATGCACGGCCTAATGGGTCTCATATTTAATCCCATTGTGGATCGGTTTGGTTGGCTTGGCCGTTGCACAGTTTGCACATTTGGCGTATGCAGGCATCACGAACACACACAGGGAGAGTTAATTCCTTCACGCTCATTCATATATTGCCAACAATAATGTAGTCCTCCCTCTGCTTATTTAAGGTATTTGCCATGATCTGGTCCCCATAGCGATCCTCTCTTAATCCCTCTCTTCCTCTCCTTATTAGCTTCTGACCCCATAGCGATCCTCTCTTAATCCCTCTCTTCCTCTCCTTATTAGCTTCTGAGATACGGCAACGACCCTCTCTTCCTCTCTTTATTAGCTTCTGAGGCGGCTTACTGATTAAGAAGAATAGACGTATATAAACCGATGTAACTACATATGAGAGAGCGAGGTGGGATTATTTAATGGGCAGATGAACGTTTTTCTCTTATTTTTGTCAGGGAAAGATGAAGGGACGTGAAAAGATTGATTATTCAATGTATTCTGCCCGCCTGGGCCTTGGGCCGGAAGAAGCAACTCAACCGGAGCTGTTGTGCGAAGCGTGGATGGGCCAGCCTAGAGAGCGCACGTACGTCTGGTCTCTGATCACATATATATTTATTCTCTCTAAATACAAATACAAATAGTCGATTGGTGGAATGGCTAGCCCATGTTGGCCTGAGGGCGAAGGTCATGTGTTCGAATCATGACTTTGACATTTTATTTTTTATTTTTTGTTACGCGGATGGACAACAAAAACCAAAAAAAAATCAGAGAGGACGGCGTACGAAACTGGACGGGTGGGGTGGACGGACGAAAACAGACGAAATTACGGTGGTAAGAAGCGATCACCCCTTTATTATTATTAATTATCATCGCGACTTCGTTTCCTAAGGCGTCACAATAAAAAAAATTGTGGCTGAGCAAACTGTATTGACGAACCCTGCCTGAGCTAGACCGATGAATGATGTGTCTCGCCTTAACTTAGCGTAGCGGTGTTTACCATAACCGGTATTTTGGTACCAGAATAAATATAGCTATGTATGGAAGCAAAATAGACATTTATTTGAACAGGCATAATAGACATTTATTCATTTTAATATAGCTTACAAAAACTAACCCATAGAAAGTTGTGTCAATTTTGTTGGGGCTCAGCGTTGTACAAAACACGGAAACCTTTTTTCACCTGACGCCGAGGGACTACATAAAATAATAAAGGACCTCTACATATCTCCTAATAAAACCTTTACATAAGCGATAGTTCGTTTTGTTCATTATTTACGGATGTGTTTTAATTTTTGTGAACATTTTCTAAAAGGTGATGGCCATGTTTTGCAAATTCCTGAATATGCTTTGAATATTGGACCATTTTTAAAAATCATGAACATTTTTTACTTCATGAAAATTTATTTGAAACGTGATTTGTTTATAATATGTGAGCAATTTTTTTGAACTCGTGAACATTTTATGATTTTATGCATATTTTTTTAATTTACAAACAGTTTATCATTTCCCTCCTTTTTTTAAAACTTGCAGCTTTTTGAAATTTTGTTAGGACCTTTATATATCTCCTAATAAAACCTTTACGTAAGCGACAGTTCATTTTGTTCATTATTCACGGATGTGTTTTAATTTTTGTGAAATTTTCTAAAAGCTGATGGCCATGTTTTGCAAATTCCTGAATATTCTTTGAATATTGGATCATTTTTAAAAATCATGAACATTTTTTACTTCATGAAAAGTTATTTGAAATCGTGATTTTTTATAATATGTGAGCAATTTTTTGAACCCATGAACATTTTATGATTTTCTGAATATTTTTTGAATTAAAAAACAGTTTATTATTTTCCTCCTTTTTTCAAAACTCGCAACTTTTTGAAATTTTGTTAGGACCTTTACAAATCTCCTAATAAAACCTTTACGTAAGCGAAATGAGAAAGTAAAAAAAAAATAGAAAACAGGGGGCGTCACAACTCGCACTTGGGCCGGCCCATTACCGTGCTTAAGAGAGGAAAAAGGAAGGCAAAATGGGTAGAACCAGGGATCGAACCCTGGTCTCCCGTGTGGAACAGTGCGGCGTTAGCCATCGCGCTACTTCTTCTCTCATGCTACCGGACTGTATCAATGTATAAGAACACGATCCGGCGGCGATTTTTAAAATAAAAAACGAATCGTTTTCTTGACTTACGGGTGGCATTGGTGGGTAATTTTCGCCAACTTCGAGGGTAATTTAAACAACGTACGACCAGAAGTTATCCATGCTTTATTATTAGGTAAAGATATGCGTGGTGGTACTAATTTGGGGACCTATTTTTGGTTTCTTCCGCTCGGCTGGGCTGAGTCCGCCTACGTACATAGCTCGATTGGGCCTCAACCTGGGCCTGCGCTCACGTTCTAGAAGGCAGCCGTGTCTCAAAAAAAGCAACAGCGCAGTTATTACCCCTAAATAATTTATTTTTTCACTCAGTCGTTTGCGTTTCACGTAATAAGTAAATATAAATAAAAACGTTTCGTGCCTGCCCAGATTCGAACTCGGGTCAGCAGAAAAAAGAGCCCAACACAGCTTGACCGGCTAGCCAACTCAACCATGCCTTGTTAGTCCCAAAGTGAAAAACAAATTATTTATTTAATCATTGCATGGGGATTGCATAGCCTGGACCGACCGGCCCACGCATGCAGCCAGGGCCTTGCATCCCTGATTCAGCTGCGTCTGAACGTGGGTACACATTCAATAAATCAGTCAAAGTGCTTGGTACAAAATATGATAAATCAGCCAAAAATTAGTCCCACCTTGCCTCCTTATGTCAAATTCTTGCAATTTATATACGCTTTGAGTTTTCTGCGTATCAGGAAGTTGTGTCCAGAATCAATTAGCGAAGGGTGAGGAGATAATAAGGAAGGAACTCGAGAATCAGTGGCGAATAAATCGGTGGAACAAGGAAATAAGGAAGGAACGCCAGACAAAGGAGGCGCCGGAGGCAGTGGCGGAGCTAGACCAAAACCTTTGAGGGGATCGGGCGCTCGCGTGCGTATGTGTGTGTGTGGCGGCTCTGGGTAAGACGAGTGAGGGAATGGGGGCTGGCTCTAGGGTTACAAGGAAGTGGATGCTGGGCCTTTTGTGCAAATGGGCTGGCCTGCTGGTGGCCCTCTCTTCCTCTGTTATTATCTTTTTTTTCATTTGACAAAACAAACAGAAAATACAGAAAAACACAGAGGGCTCGCACAAACTATTTGAAGTGTGCATATTTTTTCTGAACTCATTTAAATGTGCTTTTTTTTGATAAATATTCAAATGTGCTTGATCCAGAAAAAATGGAAAGAGACATGTTGATGGGTTTTGAATAAATCGGTGGGACTTGGGCTAATTATTAAAAGGTTATAATCGGTGACCTCTCTGCACCTACGTACAGAAATATTCTAAGGGCACTTGGGCTAATTATTAAACATATGTGTTACCATAATTAAATGGAAAACATCGGCATATCTTGTGCATTTCATTGGACGCGAGGGCGTGTTAGCTCATCAAAACACTCGCCAAGTGCAGAAACCCTCCTCGCACATGTCCGGAAGAGAACTAACCACCAAATGCTGTTTATGTATTACGGGCTAGAGGCATATGAAGATTTATCACCCGTTGCAACGCACGGGCATTTTTGCTAGTTTCTTTTTAGGGAAAATCCCAAGCAGGGAGGCGAGAAGTTGTAGGTTGGAAAGCAGAAAACATATCTCGGTCATACCGTGGGTGCGATGCGCTCGTCTTCCTCCTTCTCGTCCGCCCGGGTGAGCATCCGCTAGCGGGCGGTGTCTGAATCGGCCGAAGGAATCCATCACCAGGTGAGCATCACGCCGGCAAGATCAGTGGCATGGCGGCGAGGTATGCTGGCCTCGGCTCGACGCTCGACGACGCCGCCATGGTGAAGAAGTTGCTCGACATGGTGCCCGATCGAGCAGTTTTGTGATGTGGACAAGCTGGCGTTCGAGGCGCTGAGCAGGCTCAAGGCCTTTGACGAGCGGTCACGGCGGCGCACGCAGGACGGCAGTGAACGGAGCGGTGGCCAGCTTCTGCTCACGGCGGCCTAGTGGGAGGCGCGGCGACGTCAGCGCGGCGGCGGCCTCGACCACGACAATGACGGCGGCAGCAGCGTGGCCTCGGGTGGAGCTAGGCGGCGCGGCAGGTGTTTCAACTGCGCGTGGGCACTTCTCCCGTGACTGCCGGCAGCCGAAGAAGGAGAAGGAGGAGAAGGCTCTCCTCGCCGACATCGGCGACGACGGGCCTGCCCTGCTGTAGGTCGTGTCTTAGGGGGAGATTGTTAGGAATAAGAGACGATGGCTGTGGTGATCAGTGTGTGCGCGTGGGCTGATCGTGCCGGGCGCCGTGGCAGGTGTGCGTGTGTGCGTGCGTCTGTGGCTAGCTAGGTGTGCGTGTGTGTGTGCACTGGATGCGCCACCGTAGAGCTAGTTGGTTAGTCCAGCGCGTAGTGCTTAGTCCAGGTGGTTACTTGGTTAGCTAGCTTCATGGCGTGATAGGATAGTCATGCATGTAGTTTTTTTAGAGAAAAGGCATACGCCCGACTTTATAAATAAAGCCATATGGCAGAGTACGAAACAGCAACCGCACCACGATCACGAGCACGAAACAATACCAGGTCTACAGCCAGACAGATGACCCATAGAACTACACGGCACGCAGGCCGACACAGATATAACACATCTCAACCGCCGTCCACAGAATGAGACAATGAAGAAGCCGAAGCCCGAACTTTGCCAATCAGCACCTCCAGCGCGTCCCGGTCGACAGGTCTGGTCCATAATCTCCACTGCTGCAAGAAGATAGACATTTTGAACAAGAAATCAGTAGGCTTGTTAGAGAAGACACTCTCAATAGTGAACTTATTCCTAGTAGTCCATAAGGCCCAGCAGAGCGCGCCTAACCCAACCCAAAACAGCCGCCCAGGATGGCCCTGGAGCTCTAATGAGAGATGCCGAAGCTCATCGAAAGAATTGGGGGCCCAGGCAACATTAAGCCAAGATCGAATGCAGCACCAGGCCAGCTTGGCCAAAACGCAACCAAAGAACACATGATTAGTATCTTCCAACTGTTGACATAAAGCACATCGATCGGAACCAGGCCCATTACGTTTGCGAATCTGGTCAGCCGTGGGGAGCCGGCCTCTCATAGCTTGCCACAAAAAGATTTTGATCTTAGGTGGCACTCTCGCTTTCCACACCCGCTTGACCTTATTTGTAGGGGTACCCGAAATAAGCCTGGAATATAAAGACTTAACAGAAAAACGACCCGAAGAGTTGTGGGGCCAAGTCACAGAATCCTCCTCTTCCGAGAGCAAAGGGAAAGCAGCAGCAAGGCGGTGCCAATCACCCAACTCTTCAGGAGAGAGGGATCTCCTGAGGCCCAGGTCCCAATTGTTGTTAGAGAGCTCAGAGATTGAGATCTCAGGAGAAGAGCAGTAGGAAAAAAGAACAGGAAAGGAATTCGCCAAGGTATCGTCACCAAACCACCAGTCCAACCAAAACCTCGTCGAACGACCGTTCCCTACCACAAATTTAATGTGTTGACGAAACACCTCTCTCAACTTCACTAGATCTTTCCAAAACTGAGAACCAGGGGATGCCGGGGCAAAGAGAGGACTGCAGTTGGGAAAATATTTCGCTTTCAGGATGGAGTCCCATAAGGAGCCAGGTCCAGACATCATAATCCGCCACCACCATTTAATAATCAAGCACTTGTTCATAACCACTGTGTTCACAATCCCCAACCCCCCAAGGTTTTTGGGATAACAAATAACTTTCCATTTAACTAGTCTATATTTACGTTTGTTATCCGCGGCATTCCAATAGAAAGCCCCTCTGTGCTTGTGAAAGCCCTCATGGGTACCAAGAGACAGGAGATAAAATCCCATAGTGAACATGGGGAGGGAGGAAAGGTAGACATTGATGAGGCTGACCTTCCCAGCGTTAGTGTTGTATCTACCGTGCCACGGCATCACCCTGTTACCCACCTTAGAAACGAGCGGAGCAAATTCCTTGGCACACAGCCTCATAGGGGAGATAGGGAGACCCAAATACTTGAAGGGGAAGGATCCAAGGCTACAATTTAACATTTGGGAAACCCGAAGAGCCTAAGCCTCCGAGACCCCAGTCACAATCACCTCACTCTTAGAAAAATTAATCTTAAGCCTCGACAAGGCCTCAAAGCACAGCAGAAGGAATTTAAGATGGGCCATACCATCCTCATTGAGCTCAATCATAATGATAGTGTCATCAGCATATTGTAAGTGAGAGATACCCTCAGGAATCAAGTGAGAAACCACAGGAGTAATATGCCCAGCCTCTGCCGCCCTAGACAGAATACACGACAGAGCGTCGGCGACCAAGTTAAACAATAATGGAGAAGCAGGGTCACCTAGCCGTAGGCCCCTACCATTGGCAAAGTAATTGCTGACGGAACCATTAATAGACACAGCAGTGTGGCCTCCCGAAACCAACTGCATGATACGATGCACATACGCAGCATCAAAACCTTTTGCAAGGAGAACTTGCTTCAGAAACTCCTAGCTAACCGAGTCGTATGCCTTCTCAAAATTAAGCTTGAGGATAATAGCTTTGGACCCACGAGCCCTAAGGTCATGAACAATCTCATGTAAACACAGGATGCCATCTAGAATGAACCTCCCTTTAACAAAGGCGGTTTGAGTAGGGCTGAGGATTCGATGGGCCACCGGAGACAACCTAGTAGCGAAACCTTTAGCAGGGAACTTGGCAAAGTTATTAATCAGGGCAATGGGACGAAACTGGGAGATGGTGTCAGCACCTTTAACTTTGGGGATTAAGGGCAGGATCGCATAATTGAGCCTTGAGATGTCTACCGTACCCAGGCAAAAACCCTGGATGATTGTGCAGACCAGCGGGCGCAGGACAGGCCAGAATTTTTTAAAGAAGGGGATCGAAAAACCATCAGGACCAGAAGCTGAGTTAACATTAGCAGAATTGAGTACGACCTCGATCTCCTCCAAAGACAGAGGACACATGAGCTCAGTATTCTCCTCCCTGGACACCCGCAAGTGCTGGGACCATAAAGAGGGAGAAATAACAAGGCCCGAAGCCGCCCTGGCAGCAAGGAGAGTAGAGAAGAAGGACTGCACATGGTCGAGGAAGATCTGAGGGTCCGAAACACGCACGCCATCAATCAAAAGTGAGTCAATGGAACACCTGCGACGACTCCCATTGGCAATGGCAAAAAAGTACGCCTTGAGGGAATCGCCTTTTAGGATCCAGTTAATGGTGCCCCGTTGGCGCCAGTAGATTTCATTTTGACGATGAACCTGCATGAGAAGCTCCTCAAGCGTATAACGGTGGGCCCAACCAGCCTCAGAAAGGCCAGAGGCGTCGGCCTCAAGATCCATGATCCTCACTTGTTCCAAAAGATCAGATTTAACCCGCCTTTCCTCGGCCGCCTGGTTCCGACCCCAACCCTTAAGAAACTTCCGCAATTGATATGAACAAAAATGCCAGTCATCCATGGGTCCAAAGTACCGGGACCTAGAAGAGAGAAGGGACTGGATTTTGAAAGAGAGCATGTCACAGAAACCATCCAGCTGTAACCAGGAAGCCTCAAATTGAAAACGCCTAGCCACATTAGGGGATACAATCCCCAGGTCAAGGAGCAAGGGGGAGTGGTCCGACCCAATCGAGGGTAGGGCAGAAAGAGAGGCACGAGGGAACATCACGTCCCAGGTAGAAGAGACAAAAACACGATCCAGCACTGATCGAACCGGGTTAGCCTGATGGTTAGACCAAGTAAATCTAGCACCCGTCCTGGGAATTTCACGAATAGGCCAGTCACTAATAAAATCATTAAAAGCATCGGCTAGCAGCCAAGAAAAATTGTCATTATTCTTCTCAGTAGGAGATCTCAAGAGGTTGAAATCGCCACCGATCAGAAGGGGGAGGTTGCATGAATCAATCTTGGAGGAGAGTTCATCTAAAAATAGAGAGGAAAGGGAATGATCCGCCGGTCCATACACCACCATAATCTCCCAAAGGATGTTCAAACTTTTGTGGAGCACCACCATGCTCGCCCAGAAAATACCATGATCAAACGCCAAAAATCAAAGATGTCAAGCTTAGCTTCAATAAGGATACCACCTGAATGGCCGGAGGCCGACAACCAACGCCAAGCAAAATGGTCTGCACCCGCGAGAGAAGACAGCTCATTAGTCGAAAACGAAGATTTGAAGGTTTCAACCAGACAAACCAAATCAATGTGAGCATCCCTGATCAGATCATGAATTTGGTCTCGACGCCCCCTAGCGCCGAAACCACGAATATTCCAAAAGATCTACTTCATTTGAAGGACGGGTTCTTAATGCGGAGGCTCGACCTGCACGGGGCAACACAGGGTTTCGCGCGTTTGGATGGCGCCCGTTTCGTAGAAACCGTGGGAGGCTGGCCACTACCAACTCCCACATCCTCACATACAACACCAGAGGACACCGGCCACTTCCCTGCGGTCGACTCCTTAGCTTTAGCGAGGACAGCTTGTGCCACCTCATTAGCCCAAACCAAAGAAAGCAGAGAGGAGGGGGAACCCACACTAGGATCAAAAGAAACCCCAACATCCGAAAGAATGCTAACCAAGTGGCTATCAGGGAGAGAAGGCAAACCAAGGCGAACGAGGGATGGGATAGGTGTTACTTGTAGCTTGCATTGGTATTTTCCCCGAAGAGGAATGGATGATGCAGCACAGTAGAGGTAAGTATTTCCCTCAGTTATGAAACCAAGGTTATCAATCCAGTAGGAGAATCACGCAACACCTCGTTAGCAGCACCTGCACACAAACAACAAACCCTTGCACCCAATGCAAACGAGGGGTTGTCAATCCCTCGGCGGTAAATTGCAAGATTAAATTGTATGTGATAGATAGATAGATTAAACAAAAATACAAAATAAAATAAATAAGATAAAATTGCAGCAAGTATTTTTGGGGTTTTACTATAAGATTTAGATAGACCCGGGGGCCATAGTTTTCACTAGAGGCTTCTCTCATAAAAATAGCATACGGTGGGTAAACAAATTACTGTTGGGCAATTGATAGAAAAGCAAATAATCATGACGATATCCAAGGCAATGATCATGTATATAGGCATCACGTCCGAGACAAGTAGACCGACTCCTGCCTGCATCTACTACTATTACTCCACACATCGACCGCTATCCAGCATGCATCTAGTGTATTAAGTCCATAAAGAACGGGGTAACGCCTTAAGCAAGATGACATGATGTAGACAAAGTAAACTCACGCATGAATATACCCCATCTTTTTATCCTTAATAGCAACGATAAATACGTGTCATGTCCCTTTCTATCACTGGGATTGAGCACCGCAAGATCGAACCCATTACAAAGCACCCCTTCCCATGGCAAGATAAATCAATCTAGTTGGCCAAACCAAATCAATAGATCGGAGAAGAAATACGAAGCTATAATAATCATGCATAAAAGAGATCAGAGAAGACTCAAATAATATTCATGGATAATCTAATCATAAACTCACAATTCATCGGATCCCAACAAACACACCGCAAAAAGTGATTACATCAGATAGAACTCCAAAAACATCGAGGAGAACATTGTATTGAAGATCAAAAAGAGAGAAGAAGCCATCTAGCTACTGCCTATGGACCCGAAGGTCTGTGGTAAACTACTCACGCATCATCGGAAGGGCAGCAAGGTTGATGTAGAGCCCCTCCGTGATAGATTCCCCCTCCGGCGGAATGCCGGAGAAGGCCTCCAGATGGGATCTCTCGAGAACTGAAACTTGCGGCGGCGGAAAAAGTATTTCGTGGACTCCTCTGAGGGTTTCTGATTTTTTGGGAATTTATAGTGGTGGAATTAGGTCAAACGGAGCTCTGTGGGCCCCACGAGGTACCAGGGCGCGCCTGCCCCCCCTCCCCCAGGTGCGCCCTGGTGCCTCGTGGGCACCCCCTGAGGCTTCTGGCCTTCTCCCGAAGCTTCTAGTGTTGGTATTGTCCAGAAAAAAATCTCCAAAAAGTATCATGGCATTTGGTCTTCGTTTGTTATTGATATTCTGTAAAACAAAAACAGGGCAGAAAACAGCAACTAGCACTGGGCACTAAGTTAATAGGTTAGTCCCAAAAGATGATATATAATTGCTGTAAATATATATAAAAACATTCAAGATTGATAATATAACAGCATGGAACAATAAAAAATTATAGATACGTTGGAGACGTATCAGCATCCCCAAGTTTAATTTATGCTCGTCCTCGAGTAGGTAAATGATAAAAACAGAATTTATATGTGGAATGCTGCCTATCATATTCATCACATATTCTTTTCTTTTGTAGCATGGACATTGGACTTAAATGATTCAAAGCAATAGTCTATAATTTGACATGAAGATATAAATACTCAAGCATGCTAACAAGCAACCATGTCTTTCAAAATATTAACGCTAAAGAAAGTTATCCCTAGCACATTATGCTCAATCATTGATCCATTCATGATAAACACTCAAATATTTGCTACACACAATGCACAAGTATGACAATAGTGCTCTCTAGTTGGTGCTTTATAAGAGAAGATGGGGACTCAAAGTAAAAAATAAAAATTGCATAAAGTAAATGGATAGGCCCTTCACAGAGGGAAGCAGAGATTTGTCAAATGTGCTAGAGCTCAAAGCTTAAATTAGAGAGATAAAAATATTTTGAGAGGCATGCTTTTCCTGTCAACGAAAACGAACGAGAATTCCCAATATCTTCCATACTAGACACATGATAGGCGGTTCCCAAACAGAAAGTAAAGTTTATTTCCTTTCCACCATTCTTTCACAATCCATGGCTAGCCGTATCCATGGGTGCCCTCCATACCAACACTTTCCAAGGAATTTTGTTGTTATTAATTTTGATTTCATTGTGGGATTGGGCATCCCTATTACCAGCCACTCTCTCGTGCAATGACAAGTGAATAAACACTCATCGTGAGAATAACAAACCTAGCATGGAAAATATTGGCCACCCCCTGCCGCTTCATGAACGGTACGGGCACACAAAACGGAAAAATTATTTTGAAAATTAGAGTTGGCACACGCAAATTTACTTGGAACGGCATGGAAATACCGCATATAGGTAGATATAGTGGACTCATTTGGCACAACTTGGGTTTAAGGAGTTTGGATGCACAAACAGTATTTCCCTTAGTACAAATGAAGGCTAGCAAATAGATTGAGAAGCAACCAACCAAAAAACGAAAAAGCTTATAAACATGCATTGAACATAACTAACACCGAATAATGCACCATAAGTAGGATATAATTTCTTTGCATAATTATTGACTTAATGTGCATGCATAGGGAATCAAAAACCTTAACACGAATATTCTTACTAAATCACAATTACTCACTAACACGACTCACATATTATCATTTCCATATCTCAAAACTATTGCAAGGAATCACACTTATCATATCCAATGATCTATATGAAAGTTTTTATTATATCCCTCTTGAATATTCATCACTTTGGGACCAAATTCATATCTTGTGCAAATTACCGTTACTTTTATCAACTCTAAAAAATATATAAGTGAAGCATGAGAGTGCATATATTTCTTCAAAATTTTAGTCTTATCAACTCTCAAAATAATATAAGTGAAGCATGAGAGTTTATTTCTTCAAAATATAGCCACCGCCGTGCTCAAAAAGATTTAAGTGAAGCACTAGAGCAACTGCCTAGCTCAAAGAATTTAAGTGAAGCACATAGAGTATTCTAACAAATTATGATGAACGTGTGGCTCTCTCAAATTGGTGTGTTCAGCAAAGATGATTATGACAAACTAAAAAGCAAACAAAGCAAAGACTCATATAATACAAGACGCTCCAAGCAAAACACATATCATGTGACGAATAAAAATATAGCTCCAAATAAAATTACCGATGGTTGGTAGAAGAAAGAGGGAATGCCTTCCGGGGCATCCCCAAGCTTAGTCTCTTGCCACTCCTTATTCCTTCATCCATCGTGATCTCACCCAAAACTTGAAAACATCAATCACACAAAACTCAACAAAACCTTCGTGAGATCCGTTAGTATAACAAAATAAATCACCACTTTAAGTACTGTTGCAAACCAATTCATATTTTATTTTTGCATTATAACTACTGTATTCTAACTTCTCCATGGCTTATACCCCCCGATACAATACATAGTTTCATCAAAACAAGCAAGTAGTGCATCAAAAACAGAATTTGTCAAAAACAGAACAATCTGTAGCAATCTATTTAAAAGTCATACTTCTGTAACTCCAAAAATTCTGAAAAATTAGGAAAACGTTGGCAATTCATATAGAAATTCTGTGTAAAAATTTCAGATTTTTTTGACGCTCCAGTACAGAAACAAAATTCCAGCACTGGACGCAAAACTTTCTGTTTTCCAAACAGCATCAATTATACTATCTTCCAAATCACCCTAAAGGCATTACTTGGCACAAACACTAATTAAAAACACAAAAACACAATCATAACAGTAGCATAATTGTGAAAACACACAATAACAGAAACAAAAGTTAAAAATTTAGTTTATTTATTGGGTTGCCTCCCAACAAGCGTTGTTGTTTTATGCCCCTAGCTAGGCATAATGCATAATTTCAAGTATTGTCATCTTTCAAGTTGATTCCATAAGTGGCCCTCATAATGGATTCATATGGTTATTTAATTTTATTCCTAGGGAAATGTTCCATACCCTTTTTAATGGAAATTGAAATTTTATATTCCCTTCTTTCATGTCAATAACGGCACCTATGGTTCGTAAGAACGGTCTACCAAGTATTATTGGGCAAGAAGGATTACATTCAATGTCAAGTACTATGAAATCAACGGGCACATAATTTCTATTTGCAAGAATAAGAACATCATTAATTCTTCCCAAATGCTTTTTAATAGTAGAATCCGCAAGATGCAAATTAAGAGAGCATTCATCTATATTGGTAAAACCTAGCACATCACATAGGGATTTTGTAATTGTGGAAACACTAGCCCCCAAATCACATAAAGCATTGCACTCATAATTTTTAATTTTAACTTTAATGGTGGGTTCCCATTCATCATATAATTTTCTAGGAATTGAAATCTCTAGTTCTAGCTTTTCTTCTAACGCTTTCATCATTGCTTCTACGATGTGTTTAGTAAAAGCCTTGTTTTGCTCATAAGCGTTAGGTGAATTTAGCATGGATTGTAAAAAAGAAATGCACTCAATCAAAGAACAATTGTCATAATAAAAATCTTTGTAATCCAAAAGACTGGGCACATCACTATTTAAAGTTTTTACCTCTCCAAACCCATTTTTATCAAATTTCTTATCAAGATTTTCACCCTCCGAATTATGGGAACGCCTACTAGCTAAAGTTGACTCTTCTTCAGTCCCCTTTTCATCAAGTTTTATATTGCTAAACAAAGAATCAATAGATGAAACTCCAATCATTTTAATATCCTCATCATTACTACGATAAAAATCGGGAGGAATCGATTTTTCTAAAAATTCTCGTTTAGCTTTTAGCATGGCGGTTCTTTTCTTACTCTCATCCATGGAGACATATAAAGCTTTAATTGATTCATTAATATCAATTTTGGGTGGCAAAATTTTAGTCTTGAGATTTTCCACATCATGAATAATTCTATCAATGCACCTAGACATATCATCAAGTTTACTCAATTTTTCTTCTATCGTAGTGTTGAAAACTTTTTGAGTATTAATAAATTCTTTAATATTACTTTCAAGATCAGAGGGCATCCTATTATTATTATTATAAGGATTACAATAGGAATTGCCATAATTATTAGAGGAATTTCCAGGAAACGGTCTAGCATTGATATTACCTCTATAAGCATTATTATTAAAATTGTTTCGCGAGACAAAATTCACATCTACGCGAGCATTATTTTGTTCAATCAAAGTGTATAAAGGCACATCATTAGGATCAATAGGAATATTTTTGCTAGCAACCAATTTCATAAGCGCATCAACTTTATCACTCAGAGTATTAATTTCTTCAACAGAACTCATTTTTTTACTAGTAGGAACTCTTTCAGTATGCCATTGTGAATATTTTGCCATAATATTATCAAGCAATTTAGTAGCTTCTCACAAAGTAATTTCCTTAAAAATACCACCCGCGGCGGAATCTAAAAGATTTCTAGAGACAAAATTCAATCCCGCATAAATTTTTTGTATGATCATCCAAAATTCAAGCCATGAGTAGGGCAATTTCTTATCATTAATTTCATCCTTTCACAAGATTGGGCAACATGTTCATGATCAAGTTGCTTAAAATTCATAATTTGATTTCTAAGAGAAATAATTTCCGTGGGAGGAAAATACTTAGTAATAAAAGCATCTTTACACCTATCCCAAGAATCGATACTATTTCGTGGTAAATATGGGAACCAAATTTTTGCATGATCCCGTAATGAGAATGGGAATAATTTTAATTTCACAATATCATTGTCCACATCTTTTTTCTTTTACATATCACACAATTCTACGAAAGTGTTAAGATGGGATGCAGCATCTTCATTAGGACTACCAGAAAATTATTCTTTCATATCAAGATTTAGCAAAGCGACATTAATATCACAAGTCTCTGCAATTTTGTATTTTCTTGAGACATCGTGGCTACGCAAACAATTTAGATAACAAGCAAGCAAACAAGCAAACAAGAAAAAGGCAAACGGAAAATATTTTTGTATTTTTGTAAACACTTTTTAGAAGTGGGGGAGATGAAAACGAGAGGCAAATAAAATAAATGCAAGGAGATGAGAGTTTATGCAAAGGTACTTGATAGATGTTGATGATGTCTCCCCGGCAACGGCGCCAGAAATTCTTCCTGCTACTTGTAGCTTGCATTGGTAATTTCCCCGAAGAGTAAGGGATGATGCAGCACAATAGAGGTAAGTATTTCCCTCAGTTATGAAACCAAGGTTATCAATCCAGTAGGAGAATCACGCAACACCTCGTTACCAGCACCTGCACACAAACAACAAACCCTTGCAAACAACGCAAACGAGGGGTTGTCAATCCCTCGGCGGTAAATTGCAATATTAAATTGTATGTGATAGATAGATAGATTAAACAAAAATAAAAAATAAAATAAATAAGATAAAATTACAGCAAGTATATTTTGGGTTTTAGTATATGATTTAGATAGACCGGGGGGGCATAGTTTTTACTAGAGTCTTCTCTCATAAAAATAGCATATGGTGGGTAAACAAATTACTGTTGGGCAATTGATAGAAAAGCAAATAATCATGACGATATCCAAGGCAATGATCATGTATATAGGCATCACGTCCGAGACAAGTAGACCGACTCCTGCCTGCATCTACTACTATTACTCCACACATCGACCGCTATCCAGCATGCATCTAGTGTATTAAGTCCATAAAGAACGGGGTAACGCCTTAAGCAAGATGACATGATGTAGATAAAGTAAACTCACGCATGAATAAACCCCATCTTTTTATCCTTAATAGCAACGATACATACGTGTCATGTCCCTTTCTGTCACTGGGATTGAGCACCGCAAGATCGAACCCATTACAAAGCACTCCTTCCCATGACAAGATAAATCAATCTAGTTGGCCAAACCAAATCAATAGATCGGAGAAGAAATACGAAGCTATAATAATCATGCATAAAAGAGATCAGAGAAGACTCAAATAATATTCATGGATAATCTAATCATAAACTCACAATTCATCGGATCCCAACAAACACACCGCAAAAAGTGATTACATCAGATAGAACTCCAAAAACATCGAGGAGAACATTGTATTGAAGATCAAAAAGAGAGAAGAAGCCATCTAGCTACTAACTATGGACCCGAAGGTCTGTGGTAAACTACTCACGCATAATCGGAAGGGCAGCAAGGTTGATGTAGAGCCCCTCCGTGATCGATTCCCCCTCCGGCGGAGTGCCGGAGAAGGCCTCCAGATGGGATCTCTCGAGAACAGAAACTTGCGGCGGCGGAAAAAGTATTTCGTGGACTCCCCTGAGGGTTTCTGATTTTTTGGGAATTTATAGTGGTGGAATTAGGTCAAACGGAGCTCTGTGGGCCCCATGAGGTACCAGGGCGCGCCTGCCCCCCCCCCCCCAGGCGAGCCCTGGTGCCTCGTGGGCACCCCCGGGGCTTCTGGCCTTCTCCCGAAGCTTCTAGTGTTGGTATTGTCCAGAAAAAAATCTCCAAAAAGTTTCGTGGCATTTGGACTTCGTTTGGTATTGATATTCTGTAAAACAAAAACAGGGCAGAAAATAGCAACTAGCACTGGGCACTAAGTTAATAGGTTAGTCCCAAAAAATGATATATAATTGCTGTAAATGTATATAAAAACATCCAAGATTGATAATATAATAGCATGGAACAATAAAAAATTATAGATATGTTGGAGACGTATCAATAGGTGGAGTACCTGGCGGACAGAGGTCTTTCGCAGCAGCCCGACGTGCCGCGCGATCCGAGATGGGCTCCCCACTGTCCCTGTTGCGCCTGCTCTTGCGCGCAGTAGACACCGAGGAGCGCACCAAGGCAGGAGTGGAGCGCACCATAGACGGGGAGGCCGCCGTAGCCAACCCACCCACGGAGTTCGCACCCAACTCCTCGTCAAGCCGCCTGCATAAACCAGCTATAGAGTGCTTGACACCAGACGAGGCAAGACTCTCGGCGGAAAACTTCTTCACAGTTGATTTCTTCTTGGCACCGGAAGGATCTTGAGCAGATGGCAGCGGAACCGAGGGCGGGGGAACATCAACAATCCCAGAGAGAGACGGCGAGGCAGTCCTGGCGGGATCATTGGAGCACACCTTGGAGAAGGGTGTTCCCAGGTCCGGGGCCACACACAGCGCATGAGCATCCCCACCAGCAGCAGCCTCAATAGCTCCAGCCACAGGCTGCCTGTCCTCCCCCTCCTTCGCCTTGCCACCACCAGGGGTCCCAAAGTTGAACATACCACGAGCTTCAGATCCCATCCCTTCCCATTCAGAAGCAGTGAACGGATTCTCAGAAACACCGTCCGCCTTGCCATTGCCCCCGGCATTGCTATCCCCATCACGCGGTCCAGATTGAGAAGACTTGGGAGGGGGATGGGAGGAGGAGTGGGGAGCCACCGCACCCCCCACCCGGACCCGAATCCGGTAGGCAACGGAGGCGGGGAAGACATCCACAAACCCATGGACACGCGACGGCTCTAGGCACCAAATCTTGACCCTTGCCGGCCCCAGGCGATCCAAAGACGAAGAATCAACCTCGATAGGCTTCCCGATTAGCTCACTGAATGCCATAAGGAAGCGCGAGGAGCGCAGGCCCGACGGACCATCATCACATAGGACCCAAACATCAGACAGAGCACCAACAGATCGATCACCACCAACGTCAGCCTTGACAGAGACCACCACTTGATTGAGAGGTAAGGTAAAGCTAGAGCAGGACGAAATCATCTTCAAACTCTCCTTGGAAGGAAAAACGACCGCAAACTCCAAGTCCGAAATCTGCTGTACTTGCCAATCCCAACCTTCCAAACCCCACTCCTTGAGTTCATCAGAAATGATCTGGGATGAAACACCCTGCGACTGGACGGAGATGATAGCAGCATTGGACAAAGCCGGCACCACATCAGGGGAATCCAGAACACCATCCAGGGAGAAGAAAGAGCACCCAGGCAGACCAGTACCATACTGCCTGAAAGCCGGAGCCTTGCAACGATCCATGCAGTCCACAGTAAGGTGACCTTCGGTATGGCATATCAAGAAGAAGGGAGGGAACTTGCACCAAGACTGGAAGTGACCCGCCCGATGGCAAGCGAAGCAGGTGAGAGTTGCCGCAGAACCAGAAGGCGGGGGCGGGGCGGGGGGGGCACCCTGCGGAAGGGGGGGAGGAGGAGGAAGGATGCCATCCCCGACCCCGGTCGAAGAGGAACCGGGAGCCAAAGGCCCCAGCTTGCGCACCTTGGCTGGGTAGGAGGAGGGCCCAAAACCGCCACGTGGGAATTGGCGACCCTCCTCGCCATATCCGTCGCCCGAGGGCCTGCCACCGCCACCGAAACCACCACCGCCAAACACACGGCCACCATTCCCCGGCCCAGGAGCACCAGAGCGACCGGCCGGAGGCGGGGGCGCACCACCACCATGAGGGAGACCAGATCTGGTGCCCGCAGACCCCACAGCCGGACCAGACGCAGCCACCTCCCAAGGATCCACAGAGGACCCCCAACCCCCAACCTTGCCCGCCATCGCCGAACTAGATCCACCGCCTCTAGAGCCACCACCCCCAGATCCACCACCCCTCGCCGCCGCCGGATCCACCTCCGCAGCGGCCACACGGGACCGCTCATCCCGTTGCAGCCACTCCGGGCCAGCCGCCCATGCCTCGCGCTCCCGATCCACCTGCGCGCGAATCTCACGCTCCGCCTCCAACTTCGACCGGAGCGCCGCCTCATACTCCAGATCGGAGGCGACCTCCGCCGACCCCTCGCGCCGCCGCTTACTGCCAGAAGCCGCGTCGGAAGAAGACGCACGAGACTTGTCCATGGCCACAACCTCAGCAAACGAGCGGCGGAGGGGAGGAGGAGGAGTAGATCTGGTGAGACAACGAATGGGGCGAGAGTATATGCGAACGTCAGCCCTGGAAGCCAGAAACCCTAGGTTAGGGTCACCGCAGCCCCTCCGAATCCATATATACCTCACCTGCGGTGGGCCAGAAGGCCTACCAACCTGAGCAGCACCGGCCTGCCCGGACGGGCCCAACCTGGGCGGCCCACCAACCAAGCCAAGAGGGGAAAGCAGAGGAGGAAACACAGAGGACAAAAGCAGTTCAGAACCCGGCCCACCGTCAGGCCCATCGGCCCCCAGGCCCACATGCCTACCCGCAGAATCAGGCTCAGGCAGATCCCTGCCCACCGCTAGGGTTCCACCAGCCACCAGGTGCGCCGTCGCCGAGCCGCCACCAACGGATCCCGGCGAGGCCACCAAGAGCGCCATGGAGGAGGACCGAACCAAGGCGCCCGGAGACAGAGGCGAGCTAGAGGCCGGAGAGGAGGGCGGGGAGGACGGAACCGGCCCCAACACCCCGAGCGCCGGCGAGGGGAGCTTGAACTTACTAGATCTGCGACCACGCCTACTAACAAAGGACCAACCGACCTCCTCCAAATCCGACGGCACCACGCGCCCGCGGCCGCCGGGGGCAAATTTGCTGGTCCGACCCTGGGCGCAAACCAGCGAGGGACCCACAGCCACCGACGACCCCCGGGCGACGCGGCCTCATCCTCTGAGTCCGAGGCCGCCCCGGCGAGATCCAGGGCCCAGAAGCGATTCGCGCGACCCGAAGAAGAGGACACCCGAGCCGGCGAAGACACCACAGGAGAAGGGGGAGGGGAGGAGCTGGGGGGCCGGAGTTCGCACGACGGCGAGGAAAGAGGGGGTGGACGGGGGGCATCGGCCGCCGCGGCCGAGGCACTGCCCAGAGGGGAGGGAGAGGGGAAGGAGAGCAGGGGAGACATCCTCCGTAAGACCATCGTCATGCATGTAGTTAGTTAGCTGGATGAGGTTAGTCAGCGGTATGTTGCCGAGCTGAGTTCGTGCCCAAAGGAAAAGAAACGCCGTTCGTGCGACGAGGCGTTCGTCGCCGGAAAAACTTGTTTCCAGTGTGCTCCTTCTTCCACCACCGTACGTCCGAGTGTGTGAGAAAGAGAGAGAGCTAGCTAGGGTTCGTCCCGGGTTCGTCCCAACACCGCTTCCCCCTAGCAATTACATGGCTGCATCGATGCTCCTTTTCGCTTTTTCTTCTTCATGTGCGTCCCCCTTATCCTCTCCTTGCTGTACGAACCCTAGCAGTGGCCTTATTTATATCTGGCAGGAATAGCCCCAGCCGTGGCGTACAAGTTGTTGTCGATCGCTAGGATACAGCATACTAGTATGATACGAACAGAAGAGATATGGGAGCGGGGGTTGATATTACATGAACTGCCGTAAACCTGAGTCATATCGCAAGCAATCACACGCTCTGAATCCGTGAATCACCATGCTCTGTTTTCTCTTCCAACACAAGCTTGGAATCTGACGTCTGAGGTATGGTCCTTGCCTCGTTGCTCTTCCCCCAGAGGACGAAGTAGAGTCCCACGACCACGAGCGCTGACCCGACCACGCTCCCGAGGTGGAGCTGCTCGTGGAGGACGGCGACGTTGATCCCAGCGGCGACGATCTGTATGAGTGGCATGAACGCGGTGGTGAACACGGGCCCCCGCCGCTCCACGCACCACGACATGGCCAGGAACCCCAGCCCGGACCCCACCACCCCCACGAACAGCACGGTGACGGCCTTGAGCACCGTTCCGGGGAACCAGACCTGGAAAGTCATCGCCTCTGTCGCGGCCCCGACGGCGGCCATCTGGGCGGTGCTCAGCAGGAACATCCACGCCGTGCCGGAGTAGAGCGCCGGATACTTGGCCCCGATCTTGGACTGTAATATGAACCACAGCGACCAGCTCGCCGAGCCGCCCAGCAGCGCCGCCGACCCGATCGCCCACCTCCGCGCGCCGCAGCTGCCGTGGGCAGCAGGAGCAAGGTCGTTCGTCGGCGCCCCCGTCAGGGCCGGGCCTTGGTAGAGCGCCATCAAAATCGCACCGGCCAGCCCCATGGCCGTGCCGGCGAACTTGCCGGCGCCAGAGCCGGTGGCGACGTCGAGCTTCTCGAGCTTGAAGGGGAGCGCGAGTAGGAAGGTGAACATGGGGGTCATGTTGACAAAGGCACTCGCGAACGTCGCCGTCGTGTACCGGAGGCCCAGGAAGAAGAGCCACTGGGTCAGTGAAGCTCTGCCATGCCATGCATTCATTAATTAGCATATGAAATTAAACAAAGACCAACACTTTTATTATATATGCCATGCAAAGCAAATTAAGGTTAAGATTAATTAGTCAACACTTGCTATAATTAAGCAATAGAAATTAATTACCCGAGCAAGGCACTGAAGAAGAGGTAGACCAAGATCTTGGTGGTCAGCTTAGGTCTCGTCCTCCTATACATATATAGTACATGGAAACCATATAGAAATTAGCTAACTTAACAATAGATATTAGTGATCATGATTTTTTTTAAATGGAAGCTTTCATTGCCTCCGGCCTCTGCATCGATGATGCATATGGCCCAAATGATCAGGATACAATAAACTTATAACTGCAAGGACATCAATTCGTGGTGACACGAACCTCTCTTTGAAGTATGCGATCGGCGCGAGGAAGAGCGTGGCGGTGAGCTGGCGGAGGACGATGAGGACGGTGGTGTGCATCCCTTCGTTAAAAGCCATCTTCGTCAGCGTGTTCATCACCGCGAACAGGAACACCACCGCCACCATCGTCACCGTAGGTTTCCAATCCATTCTCCTCTCTTGATCAACAAGCAAGTAGAATGATTCAACAGAATCAAGTCAACTAGCTAGCTATACAGTGAGTGTGATACTAATTGACTAGCTAATTTAGGTCCTGGAATGATAACATTAGATATGCTTCTGGCAGAGTTATTTATGGCCTCTGCGCATGCCCTGCAAACAACCTACAAAGATGCTAATAACTCCCGCCAACTCCTTTCCCTTTTCCCCTTTCTCCACCAGAGACGAAGAGGGAGACGATTGCATCTCTTTTGGTATCGGCCGGTGAGCCTGGGTGATCTCTCCTCCTTCGTCCGCTCCCTCGGCGACGGGAGGACAAGGAAACCCCGGGGTCTCGTTACGGTCTTGTACATACATGTAGAGCTAGGGTTTGGTGGGGTGCCGCCGTGGTGCGTGTGATGGTGCCGCATCCAATAAGGTGTGCCGCAGCTTCTTCCTCGCCGCGGCATCGACAAGCTAGCGGCGGTGTCTTCCCACTGGTCTTTTTGGCCGGGTGATTGGTGTTTTTGGGCATGGTTGGCAAGATGGCGGTGCCGTCCACGTCTTTGGGCTTTTGTTCTTCGGACCTGTCTTCGTTGTGGCGATGCGCTCTCCGGCTCCGTTCCTAGATCCTGAATGTTGTACAGGAGTGTGGTGGTCGGTGTTGGTCGTCCTGGTGGCTATCTCGGTGATCGACGAGAGTTTTGGTTCTCCAATGCGAGGATGGTGGTCCAATGCGGTAGTTCCAGTGACTCTCCTTCAACTGCGTCGGATGGAGGAACCGGAGCTGGGGCTGTGGTGCATGTGGATGGCCCCGGTTGACGTGCCACAACAGCAATGCCTCGCCGTTTGTGGTGGGGATCTTCTTTGACTCACAAAGCCGGATTTGGAGATGGTGCGCTCTCTGTTCTCTGGACGGCAGAGCCCCGTGTCTTCTTCCAACTTTCGTTTCGGCAGCGACAACGGGTATCGGCTTTGTGTGAAGAGAAGTCCCCAGGGACCTATTTGTATTTCTTTCTTTCTTTGGGAGCCTTTTTTGCTTTTGTGCTGGAACACCTGTACTCTCGATGTTTAGGTGTGTATGCCACGTTTGGCTTTGTTTTTGGTTTAGGAACATGCAGTAAACTTCTAGAAAAAACCCTACAAAGATGCTTAATCAGTTACAACACTATTAGCTTTAAGTTGTGTGTGCTGACGAATGATGCCAATTCGGCCATGCATGACTGGCATAGTTGCCTTAGTTGTCTAGACCGGCCATCCAAAAGTAATGTAACAAGACATTATCATCTTCCAAAAGAAAATGGAAGAATTTGTGCATCTAGCTAGCTTTACGAGGGAACAAACGAGTGAAGGCGACCAAGGCTAGATGGTTAATCAGGGGCATGTGTCAATGTAAACCGTTGAGATGTGTATGCACTGTTAATTTGGTTCTTCCAAGCAAAAGAAGTAATCTCCCTCTTCTTCAAAATATAAGGTATACTTCCTTTCGTTAAGACAAGATTTTGACCAACAATCACATTATTAATATTTTTTTTTGCGAATGTACATTATTAATATTTTTAATGTGATATAAAATTGATGTCATTAGATTCTTCTTAAAAATACTAACCTGTGATTTTTTTTAATCACATAAACCACATTTTAAGATAGAATCTTGAGAGGAGATTTTTTTGGACCATGGTTCAGCTAGATCGATGGTCTACACAATTAGATCTGAGACCAGAGCCAGATTAGTGGAGGAGGAGAGCACTTAGGTTTAATATGAAACACTAACGGTGCTTGGGGGAAGGCCTGCATGCGCGGTGGCGAAAGACCGATGGCTTCACTGTTTGCAACAGTGCACCTAGGGGCCGTAGTCGTGTAGGTAGTATTTTTTATTCAATAGCTCTACCTAGCCTTTATACAATTCAATACCAATTATCGTTTCCTGATGCTAATTTTTCGTAGATCTATTCTTTGAAACATGACAAAATGCATGTTTGATTTCTCCAAACAAATAAAGATATATGTTAAAACCGTGCATGCTTTACTTTTTGTAATTAGTACTTGGTACTTCCAACAACCTTATGGAGTACCGATATATAAGGGATAAACATTACAAATGTCCTTTTAAAATTTTATTCTAGAAAAGTCTTGTATTTTAACATTGTTGTAGTGCTTTTTAATTTCTTCAAATTTCTTTTGACGGTATCACATGAATTTCTTCATCGACATTAATTTTACATGCATGTAAAAAAATCTCAAGCAGATTACAATACCAGTGATAATTTCTCCCAAATTGTTTCAGATTTTCTGGGTACCATGTAAGACAAAATCATCCTCGAAACCTTAACCTGGTTCTTTGTGGTGGTTTTGCACCTCCGAATTTAATTTTTTTTAAGGATTCACGAATGTAGGAAATGTCGCAAGATGAGCTTATTCAAAGATGCATAAAAAATATGGTCATTATGAGAAGAATCTATGTATCCATTATCGTTTTTACACATGACACATATACGACTATTGGGATACGGCTTGGCTATGCTGGCACAAATTAAAATTTCCTACCATGCAAAGCAGGAACATGCTGTTGTTATAGATCACGAGATTACCACTAGACGTGCAAACTTGTAGCAGAAGTAGAGTCGGGACAACGCATCAAACCGTGCTAGGGGTTCAGGTCAAATAGTTTTGAAAAAATTAGGCTTTAATATAAACGGTTTCGTAGTTCAGGGTTGAGGTCTGCCCAAGCACCATAGTTCGGGGTTCATAATGGACCTTTTCCATGACATGCATAACATGATTTAAAAGTGTGGCATTTAAAAATCCAGTGCAATCGGGTGAATTTTTAAAAATCTAGTTCAGCCCTTCTTTTTAACGAATAGGTGTGGAATACTCCAATTTATGTGCGATAACATCAGACATGTTTGTAGCAAAGCAACAAGGCTATTTATTTATGACGTGCATGCCCTACAAACAATCTATGGAGGTGTACAATATTCTACACAAATCGAGTACTACACTATTTGGGCCTACAATTTGTGTGCACCGAAGAATGATCCCAGTATGTTGGGGAATGCATGACTGGTATTGGTTCTGTTGACCATCCAAAATAAGTGGACACAAGAACATAATTATCATCTTCGGTTGGAGGAGCTGCCTCTGGTGCTGTCAAGTGGATCGGGGTCATCCTTGGTCGTCGTGCCTCATGGGCGTGGGCATTTGCAGCAGTCTCCTTTAAGGTTTCTCAGTGCCGCTCGGCAGCGGCGACGGTGCGCTCCTGGCTCTAGCTTCATCTGATGTTTGGGTGCTCAGGCCTCAGGGACCTGATCGATTATATTCTTATTTTTGTGTTGGGGTCCTTTCTGCACTTGTTATGTGTGTGAAGCTCCTGTACTTGCTTTGATCTGAAGTGAACACGTACACCTTCCTAAAAAAAAGAACTTAATTATCATCTTCCTGATGAAATGGAAGAATTTGTCCATCTAACAAGCTTTGTGTGAGAGAGAAAGAGAGAAGATGAGCAAGGCTAGATGTTTTGAACAAGCTATCCTCAAACTTATTTGAGTATGTAACAAAGTAAACCATTCCCTACAAAAAAAAAAGTGAACCATTGAGATTTATATGCACTATTAGTTTCCCAAGCAAAAAACATAGCAAATTCCACCGTGGGCTATGTATTTGCAGAAGAAAAAGTCCATTTTTGAACCATGAACAATTTATAGTGGACTCCGAACTTTCTAAAACCATTTAAACTAGACCCTATCTCGGTTTTGGATACTGGTTTTACAATTCAGGATTTTCAAAAATCAAGGTTGTAGGGAACATTGTGAAATGATAACCTGCAAAAAATCACCAAAAAAACATGACTATCTGTGTTCTAGAAAAGATGACATGAGAAATTTTCATTTATCTCCTGTCCTTCTTGTCTAGAACATAAATGCTTATATTGTTTGATAATATTTTGACATTTCTTATTTTATGGCCCATGAATTGTTTCAGATTTTCCGAGTACATTGGGAGAGAAAACCACTCTCGAAACCTTTAGGCATGCTATCTTAGCAATGCCACTTAGGATGAAAGTTGATGTGAAAAAGAGAGAGAAAAAGAAAAAGAGAGAGAAAAAGAGTATTGCCTTCTCTTAGCTAAGAGATGATCTCTTCAAACAAAGGATAAGACAGTTCTCTCCATTGCCGAGATACCATTTTTTCATCACACCTAATCTTAATTAATTTTTGTCATCATATATTTTTATATGCATGTGAGCATTAATTGCAGGAATTGCACTAAGAGATAATCTATTGCATGACATATAGTTTTGTCCTCCTTAGACCACATGGAATGCATAAGAGAACACTGTATTATCAATCAATGTACATGCCCTTGGCCTAGTTCTTTGTGTTCTTTTTGCACCTATGAGCGATGTTTTAGAAAAATTGAAACAGTACATGAGCGTACTAAATCTTGCATGATGAGAACGTGCAAAGAAGCATGAAAAAAATTGACCATTTGTGTTCTGGACTAAAAAAAAGAAAATAAAGACGTATTCAAAACATGAAAGTAATAGGCATCCAATAAGTGGCATCTGCCCTACCTGCTGCATCAAGACGCACGACGAAAAGGAAAATGGGCAGTCCGCCACCTCAATAAACTACAGGGCAAAGGATAATACTTCTCGGTGGGCTACAGTACACTATGGACTAGGGCTAGGCTATGGGCTACTTCTATTCAAACGGTAGTGTACGGGAGACACGGGACTGACATAAGGTAGTGGCCACTGGCCAGGACAGCTCAAGCACCCACCCACACAAGCACAAAATCCGCATTCATCTATTTATCCCTTGTTATTTTCTTAGAGTACAAAGATGATCTTTTTTTTTTTGCAAGTTATCATTTCGTAGCATTCCCTACATCCATGATTCTTTTTTATATTTTTAAAATTCTAGAATGCAAACCCGAAATTGTGCTAGATTTCAGGTTTAAACAATTTTGGAAAGTTTAGGAAGTAATACGAACAATTTCATGGTTAAGGGTTTAGATCGAACCAAGTGCCATAGTTTAAGGTTTATAACAGATCATTTGCAGAAAAATGGCACATATAACTTGATTTCAACTATCGTCGAATTTCAATACGGCGCAAACATGGTGATATTCAGCCTAACATATACATGTGTATAGTCCACAGTGAGAATTACTCAAAAGAAATAAAGGAGGTAAAATCGTGTGAAACGCGGATGTAACTTGCACATGTTTTCGTCATGTTTCTCCACGGAATCGTATGCTTAATTTGTCCATGGGTGGAATATTGTGTCATTAGGCCAGATTTAACACATGCGCGAGCAATAATCCTTCAGCCTAGATGCGGATGGCACTAACAAATCCTGCCGTACATATGTTCTTGAGAACTGAAAGCATGCATCTCTTTTTTTGCGTAAAGGCCCTCAGATATATTAACCAAACTCGAGTAGTACAAAGCACCCCTAAAAACAAGAAATTACAAGTAGATCCTCGGGGAGCCGAACGTCTTCTTCCTCCCAAACGAGCTGATGGCGCGCCGCCGCCGCTCCATCGCCGGAGACGACCTGCCTTTGTTGCCCGCAGCCGGGAAGTCGTCGAGGCTTCAGTCCTACCGGACCAGCGCCCCACAGGAACAGCCGTTGCCGGAGCCATTGAAGATCCTGGAGCCAACCACTCATCGACGGCGCCGCCCGAGACGACCATCGCCAGCCCAAATCCTGTACAACTTCTCCAGTACTCGCCAACGACGTCGGAGCAGTCGCCGTTGCAGCAGGGCTCGAGCCGAAGAACAAAAACACTAGATGTTGCCGCCAGCGCCACCTCGCCGGCAACACCAAGGTACACCACTATCGCCACTCCACAGGAACACCTAAAGACACCTCCCACATGCCTGTCGACCTCACCGCATAGGGCGCCATCGAGATGGAGCCGGGGGGCGAGGAGAATTTATTCCAGCTGCCACCGCTGCAGCCATCATAATGCCACTGGAAGGGACACAATATATCCTAACCCTACACTCCAGTACACGCAGGACAAGGTCCCCCCGCCCCCGCCCCCGTTGGAGCAGCCGGTGGAGAAGGGAACCCCATAACTGCCGATGGCCGGTAGAGGGGAACGGGTGCCTTCAATATCGCCTCTCTCTACTAGTGGGGTGAGGGGGGGGGGGGGGGGGGGGGGGGGGACGAAGCTAACAAATATCTATGCATCTCTTAAACATTGCATCGTGCTTTTTATGCTTCTGCACATCTAATATATATTTACCCAACAAAAATAGCATCTCAACGTGTATTATGTACTAAGAAGTAAGAACTAATGAAATGTTTTTTTTTTGTCCAGTGTCCTACTCTTATGTGCCCTGCTAGCCATACCTGGGTACACTACACCCCTGCGCTGGTCCTATGGGGCCTTAGCGCGGCGACTTCCTGACTGTCTACAACAACAAGGTTTGCCCGGCTTCGATGAGGGAGGGCCGATGACGGCGGCGCGCCTTCGGCTCGCTCCAGTGCGTGTAGTCGTCACTAGGTGGTCTACGGACCTAGATGTATTTTTTAATTCTGGTATTCTTTGTACTACCTTGACAGTTGATGAATAGATCGGAAGTTTTCCTCGCAAAAAAAAAAAAACCTCTCGAGACGAAGATATTTATTCTCTTCGTGATGCACCTCTCCCTTATATATTGTGATTTTCTACGGGCACAACTAATTTGTTTTTCCTTTAAAGAAGTTCGGCTCTCAGGAATTTCGACGGACGTCTACTCTAGGCTCTAATTGGGATATTTCTTAATTTATATGAATGTGCAAAAGTTTCAGTCCGAGAGTAATTCGGTTGCTCATGACTCAGTTCACTTACTTAGCAGAGTTGATGAGTAATGATGCGTTGCAGCGTAGTGCTCTGCCGAAAGTACTTGTGCACGATCGTAATGACATCATTTCCACGTGCATCACAACTGTTTAACCAGCCGCATGCATATAGCAATCTTAATTGATTGACTTGAAGTTTAGCCCACCGCATGCATATAGCAATCTTAATTATTACACTCCCTCCCTTCGTTTATAAGGTCAGTGTGTATTTCTAGATCTTCAATTTGATCAACAAAATACAAGTTATATGTCACAAAAAATATATCGTTACAAATTAGTTCTTTCGAATGCAATTTCAACGGTATACTTTGTATGGCTTATAACTCATATTTCATTGGTCAAATTGACGACCTAGGAATACCCGCGGGCCTTATGAACCGGAAGAGAGGGAGTATAATTATTCATCAAATCAAACCATAACTATAACGTCTAATAATCATTATCATAACTAATTATCAGTCAAGCTAGAGACGCATTGAGAGCTCCTCTCTTTTCCCCTTTCTTGCTGTCGTGATAGGCAAGGCAGAAGGGAGGCGTCCCTGATCTTCTCGCTCCCCGCCGTCCAGACCGCGGGTCCCCTCTCCCTCTATCCACCGCTCCGGCAACGGGAGGAGGCGGGGACCTCGGTCTTTCGTTTCGGTGGTGTAGATGGAGGTAGATTGAGGGTTTAGTTTCCGGCCACCGATGGTGAGACGATGGCGTCGCCATTGGCGTGGAATAAGTCACCCCACCTCGTCCTCATTCCGGCGGTGCTTTTTAGTGTCGTTGGGAGGCGAGTGAAGGTTGGTCGGATCTGTCTGTTGCCTGTGCAGGTTTATTCCGGCCGCGCCGCCCTGCGGAGTGGACGGCGAAGCTGGATCTTTTGGACCTTCGGCTCCAGCTCCGACCGACAAAGTATGGCTAGCCTCGGTTTGTCAGGGAGCTTGTGAGGTCAGTGTTCCCTGCCTCCGTCTGGCCGTATTTGGGGAATTCTCTCGGCCCTCTCTGGCTGGTTCTTCTCTAGGGCGGCGATTTGTTCCTCGGATCACGGCCGCCGGCGTCTCCTAGCTTGCATCGGTGACTTCCCGACTGCTTCAACAATGAGTTACTGGCTCCGGTGGTGTTCCGGAGGTCCAGAGATGGCACCGAGCTCTGCTCACGGCGCACCGCCGGTGGGAGCAGGAGGAGAAGGCATCGGCTTTCCCAAAGGTCTTGAATGTATTATTTCTTTGTTTCTTTAAGGGTGTTATAATAAGGGTCGATTTTACTTAATGTATGGCCACTGGCCTTTGCGCCAAAAAAATAATAATAGATGCGCATTGCGTACGAGATTGCTAGTCTACTTTAAAGAAAAAACAGATTTAGGAACTGATGCTGCTAGCCGACCACCAGTAGAAAACAGGGCTTTGGTTCAAGCTCGATCTACACATTAGTCCCGGTCGCATTACGAACCGGGACTAATGTGAGCATTAGTCCCGGTTCGAGCGGCTAGGGCGCCGGTGGGGGCTCGGCAGGCAGCAGTCCCGGTTCAAATGGGAGCTTTAGTCCCGGTTGGAGACACCAACCGGGACTAAAGGGGTGCAGTCCCGGTTGGTGTCTCCAATCGGGACTAAAGCTCCTCTGCACAGCGCCGACTGTGCGCCCTAGTTTAGTCCCACCTCGCCTACGGAAGGGTGCCCGCACCTGCTTATATACTGCCCTCCCCCGTACCTGCCGAACTCCTCTTTACACTTGCCTCTGCCTGACTTGTGCACTCTGTTGCCACCCCTGTTTGGCCTCTGGGCCGTGTGCGGCCGAAAGGTCTGCCCCTATCGGGATGGGCCGATTAGACCGCACTCGGTACATGGGCCGGGGTGTATTTTTTTTAATTTCCTTCAACGCGTGGCGGCCTTTTAGTCCCGGTTGGTGTTACCAACCGGGACTAAACGTCCTCCTGCCTGAGCGCTGCGCAGCGGCCACGTGGAGCCCCCTTTAGTCCCGGTTCGTAACACAACCGGGACTAAAAGTGGGGGCCTTTAGTCCCGATTCCTTAGTCCCGGTTGCAGAACCGGGACTAAAGGCCCTTACGAACCGGGACTAATGCCCTATTTTCTACTAGTGGACCGTGATAAATGGCACTAGTCGGGCATGTGTGCAGCGGTACGCCGCGCATCGCTGGTGAATTTGTGTGGGGTGCTATGTATTTGATTCGAACTTATCTCTGTTTGTTTTCACTCTGCCTTTTTTTTGTTGTCTTGGGGTTTTATTGTTGTGATGGTCTTATGCGTAGAGCTCTGTCAGTTAGTATTAGTTGTCATGTTAAAAACAGATGGTAATGCGACCGTGTTTTATTTAGTTGTTGATATAAAGTACACGATGATGACACTCGCGCAATAGTTGGTCTGGTTGTATTTTTGGTGCCCAGGCTCACCTGCACCGGATATCCTGGGCGTTGGTTGTAGTCTTGGGATTTGGAAATGAGCCTGCGATACGTCAGGTTTGGTGCTTTGGAAAATCACTAGCGCCGAAGAAGCGCGGCGCACGCCGCGCCCGTGGCAGATGTCATCTGTATTTTGCGCAAGTTCTTTTGTTGTTGTTTTTCTTGCATGCAATCCGTCTATGCTTTTATCCGGTTGGGTGTTGGTTGGTTCATTTCTTTGTTTTTGTTTCTGGTTAACGATTTAGAAACAACACGGTTCATACGTTGTTGGATTGCAGCTACACAATATATACACGCATCTGACTTGATCCCATGACAGTTCGATGTAGATCAAGGGGATGAGTGGTGGCCAAGGGGAAGAGGATGGAGCAAAAAATGAAAGAGAAGCTACGGAACCTTTGAGAAGAGGAAGAAAGAAGTGTATGGCTGGACACGTGTATCTAGCATGGAGGACACATGGGTTGTGCTCCGTGTGTACTCCACATTGAAATCTCTAAAAGGCTTATATTTAGAATCGAAGGGGGTATGATTAAGTGGCCGGTGCATGGTCACTGCTCTGTGAAGATCCAGTCGATCCTTCTTCCCGGAGCGACCCCCTCACACTTTGCTCACAGACTTGTCCTTGACCGAAGTCCTTCTTCATAGTTGGTGAGTACACTTTGCTTCGGCTTAGATATTACTATCTCATTCCTTTTCTTCTGATATATAATCCAATCTTACTTTTTGTTCTACATGAAATGGAGAACTACAGATTTTGTCAATGGGCGCTTGTAGTTTATGTACTCTTAGATACATGGGGTTGATATGTTAGTGGATGAAATACAAATTTCACCAAATCTTTGATGTACCGTCAATTTGGCGCTCCATGCTCCCTGTCTTCTGCGATGGATAAACTTAATAGTTTCCCCCATACTCCTTCAAAAAAGAAAATAGAAAAAAAGGAAACTTTATAGGTTTACTTCATCTATCAAGATCAGAGACATCCTCGGTCTGACACATATTTTGGCATTTGCTAATAGGAAGAAATGAATCAACCAACAGATGATCACCAGCCTATCACGCTTCTGCTATCTGGTAATCTTCTGCGGACTTGGGTATACGGTAATACTGTCAACCCACTCGTAGTTGCTGAAGCTGCCCTCCGTTCTTATTATTCTGGCGATTCTTCCATGTTGTAGTACCTAACGCTACTCATATCGGTAGATCAATGTTTTGGATTAATGGCACTATTGTCTATTTCTTTAGAACTCTTATAGTCTTCTTGTATATCCAGAAGATTCAACCTGGCTTACTATCAGCATCTGATCTTAGCATGCATTATATATGTAGAGTATGATTTGCAGTATTAAACTGGCACTGATAAGTGCTGCCTCTGATATATGTTATTAGAGAAAATAGTGGGCAAAATCAATCTATTTAACTGGGATCCCAGATATAAACACTAAATATAGGCAAGAGCAGAAAAAACATAGGGTCACCAACTTGGATACTAATATTTTGGAACACCGTGGATTGATGCAACCAAAGTTTCTTGTTCTCTTCATTTTGAGAAAACAGAGCAAAATAGACAAATAGATAAATAGACTGGGTGCAATGTGTCTACATTAGGCATTGTCCCACCCTTTTACATCTAATTAGAGTAATAATCCTGAATAATGTAGCTGTTAGAGCAAAGCGTGATCATTAAGTAAAAATAGAATGATAGAACCAAACTAAAAACTGGAAGATAGAAGGGTGGCTAAACAAATAAAAAGTTGACAATTATGTCATTTTGTACAATCTGCAGTGTTACTTTTTTGACTGCTGCGTGGAGTATCCAGTTCAGTGCAAGCAATGGCACAACTGAAGCACCTGCAAAAAACCGGACTAAGCCATGAATATCAAGGAGACAAAGAAGAACTTCCAAAATTATTTAACCAAGGATCATATCACCCATGGCAATATACAGAGAACACAACGATACATGAGTTTCTATCTCTACAACTCCTCTCTGATTGAAGCTTTCATTTTTTATCACTAAGATCATAAAAACAAAACCATCTTTCTACTTGGAAGAATCCAAAGGCATGCATTGTTATAATACCCTTGTGCCACCATATTAACAGAACCTCCTGTCCCAATGGGGAAACTACTTCAAAATGAACAAACAAACAATACAACCAGTATCCATGTGTCCCGTATGTATTTTCTTCACACAGAACCAGTTGCAACCTCACTGATTCTTTGTTAGTATCACATATCTCCTATCACAAGTTCACAACATAATATTATAGTAACAATTGGCATAATATGATAGTAATAATCAGCAAAAGGAGCCCACTACTTGAAAGCACCAAGCCACTCATTCACTCATTTCTAGAGATCTAATCAAACTGTACTTCCTAATGAACCAGTGTGCTCAACTGCTGTACGTTCCATGATCCAAAACTGAAGCTAGCATTAAACAGTAACAACGACCTACGAACCAACACCGTCAATTTTAAACAACAAAATACCTGGATAAATATTGCATGAAGGCATACCAGATTAACCAACGGCGCTGTACGCTTTTAAGTTCAATACACATCTTCCCTTCTTTTATTATTTGATCCAGTGTAACTCTCCCTCTAATCCAGTATCCAGACCTAGCATCTTTCACTTGGATGACCTCCATTGACCTCATATCCTGCAGGCAACAGTGAATAATTCAGATACTAATAGCGGTGGTAAGCACACATGAGTAGATCAACAGTACAGCTGGCAAGTAGCAACTATGGAGCAGCTTTAGTGCTTCTGGTCTGTACATAACATTTCACGTAACGATGACATTATATATCTGCGGCTAAACTTAACACCCTATTAGGATTTGATGTTCGCAATATCTCACTATTATTAATATCGATGCCTGTAGTGTTCCAAAATATACAGAGCACACATAGTTCCATTCCTATTCAGCATCTGAACATTTATTTTGGATACACCCTTCCAAAAGAGCATACATGGTTCCATTCCAGAACACACAAGTGATTGCGGTACAGATAATACGGTGAAAGAAGCAGCACAAATAGGAGTTAACCTCTGCTAGCAACATATAGTGTAATGCTTTAAAAAATCCCTTTCGCAAGATTAGATGCTTAACTGAATTTTAGCAAGTCTATGCCTCAGATATGTATCACAACACATGGCATCAGTACACTTCAGACTATTAATCTCCACATATGACTTTCAGTTTGGTGGTCAAGGTTAATTGCCGCTAAGCATTTCAAAAGTTTAATCAAACTGTTGTTGATCGTTCCTTTATATATAAAGCGGGGCGAAAGCCTTTTTCGGTATATATGGCATACAATGCGCCTCTCCTAAACATCATACATACAGGATAAAAAGGTCACAATTAAATGGAAAAGAAAACAATACAGAAAAAATCGAAATCCTGGTCTAGTGTTACCTGCTTGGCTGCCCCGTGTTCATTTCTTGCATCAGCAAGTCCTGAATGTTTGAATCAAAGTCAATAAATCAATCTGAGAACTGAAAGAAAAATAGAAAACATGATGAGGTGAGAGAGATTGAGCAATTTGATAAAATGGCACACTTTTCCTCATACTTTGGTCTAATGGCACACCTTTCTTTTCATTGGATTAAATAGCACACTTTTGATTCCTAGTTGGATAAAATGGCACAAATTGAGTTTTTTCCTCCTTTTCCAAGGCTGTGCTCACACGCCATAATACTTTGGACGATTGTGCCCTTCATTCGTTTCTGCCTGGTCAACTGGCTCGATCCAAACAGAGGAGACGAGACGATCCAGAGAAACGATCAAAACAGAGGAGATGAACGATCCAGAGGAAGACAAACTGCCGCCTCTCCGGCTTCCTCCTACCCACGCCGCTAATTCCACCGCCGCTGCCCCGACGTGCTGGCCTTTCCACCACCGCCGCCTCGCCCGATTCTTCTCCTGTCCCGGGGCTCCACTCGTTCCGTCGCCGCCTCCTCACTTAACCGTGACACACAGGTTTCCTCCCATAGCCCCATCCCATCTCTCCCTTCATCTCTCTCCTTTTAATTTCTAATTTGATCTCCCTCTAATTTGATCCAAGAAGCATACAAAGCTAAATTTCTTCGGGAACGGGCATCAATAAAGCTGAATTTCTTCTGGAAGAAGCATCTGTAGCTTTTAGACATCTAAACGAGCAATCAAAATTAAAAGCTAAATTCAGCTTGGCCAGCAACATGAATTTCTTCAGGTAGCACTACTGCTAAAGCTAGCAACTACAGCCACGAGCAGCTACAACCAACTACGGCAGCGAGCAGCTACAGCAAGCAGGAACGAACACACGCTACAGTCAGGGCTCGACACGGCCAGCAAGCGACCTGGACTGCGACGCGCTGCAAGGGAACTTCAAGTGGCGGCGCCCTTCTTCTCCGGCGCAACGAGGGGGTGGCCGGAGCACGGCGGACGGCGGCGCCTCCTCCACAGGAATGGGCAGCGCAGGGGTGAGGAGGCACGGTGAGGTCGTGGCGCGGGGTAGGAGGTGCGGCGAGGATTCATAGCTCTGGGGAGGATGCACACCGAGATGGCGGCGATGTGCTTGGCTCTTTCTTTTTTTTGAACACTCTGCTTGGCTCTTTCGTTCGACCAGAAAAGGTTTGATCAAACCAGTTGACCAGGCAGAAATGATGGAAGGGCAAAACCGTCCAAAATATTATGATGTGTGGGTCCAGACTTAGAACAAAGGGTAAAATTCAGTTTGTGCCATTTTATCCATGTGTGAATCAAAAGTGTGCTATTCAATCCAATGAAAAGAAAGGTGTGCCATTAGATCAAAGTACGAAGAAATGTGTGCTATTTTATCAAATTGCTCGAGAGAGATTGGGATGAGAGAAATAAAGGTGTGGGAAGAACCTCACCTGATCGTCCACGCAGGGAGAGTAGTTCATGTGGTGGTGGTAGTGGTCACCATGAGTTGCACGCCTTCGGCCTGATCTGCCATTCCCCACCATGAGGTAGGAACCTAGACATAGGATTTGTTCCCGTAGGACTCCTCTGGCCTAGGGGAGGTGGAAGAAAAAGATGGAAGATGCAACACTGGTGGAGCAGGAAGGAAGGCGGAGGGCGCACGCGTGGTCCCCGTGCAAGTACATCCGCCTACCTCCTTTGCCCAGCAGGGGGATTCTTCGCGCCGAAGAGGATCGGCGGTAAAGATCGAAAAAAAAACTGGGCGTGCGAGGAGGAGGAAGGGAGAAGATGTACCGCCGCCGCCGCTGCTTTGTTGTGGCCATTGCTCGAGATTAGAGAAGGAGATGAGGGAAGGAGCGATGGGAGATGAGGGGGCGATTTGTGTGGGCTGAGCGCAGTGCACAGGAGAAAGCGGTGAGGTGGCTTCCCGAAGGATCGTAAGAGGTTGACCTCCTCAGATCGGTTTCCTCTCAGCCTCCCGCGTAGACTCTCCAGATCCCACGTAACCCCCCACGTAAATCGCCAACAGTAAATGGTAAAAAAAATTCAAAAAAAGGAGAAAAACCAAATCGCTCCCGCTTTAGTATTGTTATTATTATACTTATATACAATGTGTGTACGGTATGGTACCGTGGTGTTCTGTGGGCCTTTTTCGTAGTGTGGGATGCCTATTCCAACGATTGACTGACGGCTTCGCGCGTGACTGGTTCTGATCCGTGGCTCCGGAACGTTTGGGTTAATCTGAGCTTAGGTACAGTGTATACACAGGACTTTTTTTTTTTTTGACATGCACAGGACGTTTCTCATGACATGCACAGGACCCGCGGTCTGGATGGCGGGGAGCGATAAGATCAGGGACGCCTCCCTTTCGCCGTGCCTATCGTAACAGCAAGAAAGGGGAAAAGAGAGGAGCTCTCAGTGCATGCCTAGCTTGACTGATAATTAGTCATGATAATGATTATTAGATGTTATAGTTATGGTTTGATTTGATGAATAATTATACTCCCTCTCTTCCGGTTCATAAGGCCCACGCGTATTCCTAGGTCGTCAATTTGACCAATGAAATATCAGTTATAAGCCATACAAAGTATACCGTTGAAATTGCATTCGAAAGAACCTTCTAACGATATATTTTTTGTGACATATAACTTGTATTTTGTTGATCAAATTCAAGATCTAGAAATACGCACTGACCTTATAAACCGGAAGGGAGGGAATGTAATAATTGTAGGCGTCTCCTCAGATTAGGTTGTAATAATATCGTTAATCAATAAAGCTCGCGTTTACTGAAAAATGATATTTAGGGGTGTTGCGGTGCGCTAAACATCAAGTCAATCAATTAAGATTGTTATATGCAAGCAGCTGGTTAAACAGTTGTGATGCACGTGGAAATGATGTTATTACGATCGTGCACAAGTACTTTCGGCAGAGCACTAAGCTTCAACGTATCATTACTCATCAACTCTGCAGGAGCATAAAAATCACGATGCAATGTTTAAGAGATGCATAGATATTTGTTAACTTCGTCGAAGGCACCGTTCCCCTCTACCGGCCATCGGTAATTATGGGGTTCCCTTCTCCGCCGGCTGCTCCAACGGGGGCGGGGGCGGGGGGACCTCGTCCTGCGTGTACTAGAGTGTAGGGTTAGGATTATGTCCCTTCCAGTGGCATTATGATGGCGGCGGTGGCTGGAATAAATTCTCCTTGCCCCTGGCTCCATCTCGACGGCGCCCTGTGTGGTGAGGTCGACGGGCATGTGGGAGGTGTCTTTAGGTGTTCCTGTGGAGTGGCGGTAGTGGTGTACCTTGGTGTTGCCGGCGAGGTGGCGACGGCGGCAACATCTAGTGTTTTTGTTCTTCAGCTCGAGCCCTGCTGCAACGGCAACTGCTCCGACGTCGTTGGCGATACTGGAGAGGTTGTACAGGATTTGGGCTGGCGGTGGTCGTCTCGGGCGGTCCCGTCGACGAATGGTTGGCTCTAGGATCTTCGACGGCTTCGGCAACGGCTGTTCCTGTGGGGCGCTGGTCCGGTAGGACTGAAGCCTCGATGACTTCCCGGCTGCGGGCAACAAAGGCAGGTCTGCTCCGGCGATGGAGCGGTGGAGGCGCGCCATCGGCTCGTTTGGGAGGAAGAAGACATTCGGCTCCCCTAGGACCTACTTGTAATTTCTTGTTTGTAGGGGTGCTTTGTACTGCTCGAGTTTGGTTAATATATCTGAGGGCCTTTACGCAAAAAAAGAGATGCATGCTGTCAGTTGTCAAGAACATATATACGGCAGGATTTGTTAGTGCCATCCGCATCTAGGCTGAAGGATTATTGCTCGCGCTTGTGTTAAATCTGGCCTAATGACACAATATTCCACCCAGGGACAAATTAAGCATACGATTCTGTGGAGAAACTTGACAAAAACATGTGCAAGTTACATCCGCGTTTCACACGATTTCACCTCCTTTATTTCTGTTGAGTAATTCTCACTGTGGACCATACACATGTATATGTTACAAATAACTGGCTGAATATCACCATGTTTGCGCCGGTTTGAAATTCGACGATAGTTGAAATCAAGTTATACGTGCCATTTTTCTGCAAATGGAAAAAAGTTTGTTATGAGGGATCTGTTATAAACCTTAAGTTATGGCACTTGGTTCGATCTAAACCCTGAACCATGAAATTATTTGTATTACTTCCTAAACTTTCCAAAATTGTTTAAACCTGAAACCTAGCACAATTTCGGGTTTGCATTCTGGAATTTTAAAAATATAAAAAAGAATCATGGATGTAGGGAATGCTACGAAATGATAACTTGCAAAAAAATATGATCATCTTTGTACTCTAAGAAAATAACAAGGGATAAATAGATGAATGCGGATTTTGTGCTTGTGTGGGTGGGTGCTTGCATCTTTGTACTCTAAAAAAATATGATCATCTTTGTACTCTAAAAAAATATGATCATCTTTGTACTCTAAGAAAAACCGAGAAGTATTATCCTTTCCCCTGTAGTTTATTGAGGTGGCCGACTGCCCATTTTCCTTTTCGTCGTGCGTCTTGATGCAGCAGGTAGGGCAGATGCCTCTTATTGGATGGGGATGTTGCTATTTTGAATCGATGAACCTTTCGGTTTCGTTTAAGTTGCCTATTAGTTTCATGTTTTGAATACCTTTTTATTTTCTTTTTTTTGTCCAGAACACAAATGGTCAATTTTTTTCATGCATCTTTGCACGTTCTCATCATGCGACATTTAGTACGCTCATGTACTGTTCCAAATTTTCTAAAACATCGCTCATAGGGGCAAAAACAACACAAAGAACCAGGCCAAGGGCATGTACATTGGTTGATAATACAGTGTTCTCTTATGCATTCCATGTGGTCTAAGGAGGACAAAACTATATGTCATGCAATAGATTATCTCTTAGTGCAATTCCTGCAATTAATGCTCATGTGCATATAAAAATATATGATGACAAAAATTAATTAAGATTAGGTGTGATGAAAAAATGGTATCTCGGCAATGGAGAGAACTGTCTTATCCTTTGCTTGAAGAGATCATCTCTTAGCTAAGAGAAGGCAATACTCTTTTTCTCTCTCTTTTTCACATCAACTTTCATCCTAAGTGGCATTGCTAAGATAGCATGCCTAAAGGTTTCGAGAGTGGTTTTCTCTCCCAATGTACTCGGAAAATCTGAAACAATTCATCGGCTATAAAATAAGAAATGTCAAAATATTATGAAACAATATAAGCATTTATGTTCTAGACAAGAAGCACAGGAGGTAAATGAAAATTTCTCATGTCATCTTTTCTAGAACACAAATACTCATGTTTTTTGGCGATTTTTTTGCAGGTTATCATTTCACAATGTTCCCTACAACCTTGATTTTTGAAAATCCTGAATTGTAAAACCAGTATCCAAAACCGAGATAGGGTTTAGTTTAAATGGTTTTAGAAAGTTCGGAGTCCACTATAAATTGTTCATGGTTCAAAAATGGACTTTTTCTTCTGCAAATACATAGCCCACGGTGGAATTTGCTACATTTTTTGCTTGGGAAACTAATAGTTCATCTAAATCTCAATGGTTCACTTTTTTTTTTGCGGGGAATGGTTTTCTTTGTTACATACTCAAATAAGTTTGAGGATAGATTTTTCAAAACATCTAGCCTTACTCATCTTCTCTCTTTCTTTCTCACACAAAGCTAGTTAGATGGACAAATTCTTCCATTTCATCAGGAAGATGATAATTAAGTTCTTTTTTTAGGAAGGTGTACGTGTTCACTTCAGATCAAAGCAAGTACAGGAGCTTCACACACATAACAAGTGCAGAAAGGATCCCAACACAAAAATAACCATATAATCAGGTCCCTGAGGCCTGAGCACCCAAACATCAGATGAAGCCAGAGCCAGGAGCGCACCGTCGCCGCTGCCGAGCGGCACTGAGAAACCTTGAAGGAGACTGTCGCAAACACCCACGCCCATGAGGCACGGCGACCAAGGATGACCCCGATCCACTTGACAGTACCAGAGGCAGCTCCTCCAATCGAAGATGATAATTAAGTTCTTGTGTCCACTAATACCAGTCATGCATGCCCCAACATACTGGGATCATTCTTTGGTGCACATAAATTGTAGGACCAAATAGTGTAGTACTCGATTTGTGTAGAATATTGTACACCTCCATAGATTGTTTGCAGGGCATGCATGTCATAAATAAATAGCCTTGTTGCTTTGCTACAAACATGTCTGATGTTATCGCACCTAAATTGGAGTATTCCACACCTATTTGTTAAAAAACAAGGGCTGAACTATATTTTTTTAAATTCACCCGATTGCAATGGATTTTTAAATGCCACACTTTTAAATCATGTTATACATGTCATGGAAAAGGTCCATTATGAACCCCGAACTAGGGTGCTTGGGCAGACCTCAACCCTCAACTACGAAACCGTTTATATTAAAGCCTAATTTTTTTCAAAACTATTTGACCTGAACCCCTAGCATGGTTTGATGCGTTGTCCCGACTCTACTTCTGTTACATGTTCGCACGTCTAGTGGTAATCTCGTGATCTATAACAACAATGTTCCTGGTTTGCATAGTAGGAAATTTTAATTTGTGCCAGCGTAGCCTACCCGTATCCCAATAGTGGTATATGTGTCATGTGTAAAAGCGATAATGGATAGATAGATTCTCTCTTTCCATCGATAAGCGATAATGTATATGTGTCATCAGTGATCCCCTTACAAGCTTTTTTCGGGAATTTGAACACACTCATCGCATATGTTGGGATGGCTTGGGCCACCGCTTTCAGCAAGGCTTCTTTACCTCCATAGGATAGAGTTCTCTCTTTCCATCCATTAACCAGAATCTGAATTCTCTCTATAAGGTGTTTAAAACAGTCCACCCGGTCCACCCCAATCATAGATGGGAGGCCCAAATATTTATCCGAGAGAGATTCAGTCATAATATTCAGAACTTGACACATCTCTGCCTTCACCTCAACATCGGTATTAGGACTGAAAAATATTGAACACTTGGCTTCACTCACCATTTGGCCTGATGCAGCAGAATACTCATCTAGTATTGCTCTCAAAGTATTTGCATTAGTAACATCTGCTCTCATCAAGATTAGAGAATCGTCAGCAAACAGTAAGTGTGAAATTTTGGGAGAATCCCTACACACCTGTACACCAATCAGATTCCCCGCTGTTTCCTCGTGAGCAATAAGGGCGGATAGGCCTTCAGCACAAAGGAGAAATAGATATGGGGACAAAGGATCCCCTTGCCTTAAACCCCTCGTGGGACGGAAGGGTAAGGTCTCATTAGAGTTGAATCTAACTTTATACTCCACCGTCGTCACACATGCCATAATAAGCTGAATCCATCTATCATCGAAACCTAGCTTTCCAAGAATAGCCCGTAAGAAGCTCCATTCAACCCGGTCATAGGCTTTGTGCATATCAAGCTTGACAGCGCACGTACCAAATTTTCCCTTCTTTCTCTTCTTCATCGTGTGAAGGCATTCATAAGCCACTATCACATTGTCCGTGATAATCCGTCCAGGCACGAAAGCACTTTGAGTCTCACTTATTATATCAGGCAATAACATTTTCAATCTAGCTGCCAACATCTTGGAAATAATTTTGTAAACCACATTGCAGAGACTAATGGGTCTGAATTGAGATACCTTTTCCGGATTTTCCACCTTAGGAATGAGGACAATGGTGGTTGAATTCCACCCGTCAGGTATCACTCTGGAGTTGACAGCATGCAGAACTTCCTTGATCAAATCCTCTCCCAAGATTGGCCAGAATTTCTTGTAAAAGATGGCGTGCAACCCATCTGGACCCGGCGCCTTGAGGTCCCCAATGCTGAAGAGAGCTTTCTTTACTTCTTCTTCTGTATATGGTGCTAAAAGAGACTCATTCATATAAGTGGTAACACATTTCTTAACTTTATTCAGAACGTTTACATTAGGAACATCAACCTCTGAATCAAAAAGACTTTTGAAATAATCTGAAATAAGCCCACGCATAGACTCATTATCTTCATGCCACACTCCATTATCATCTTGGAGCTTGCGGATGTAATTCCTCTTCTTTCTGGCTGTAGCGAAATTATTGAAAAACTTTGTATTTCGATCACCAAACTTTAGCCAGTTGGCACGGCTTCTCTGAACCCAATATATCTCTTCCTTCTCTAGGTTCTCTTCAATCTCCATCAGAATTTGGCGTTGCCGATCTGCTCCCTCCTCAGAAAGGGGGCCCAAACGCAGTGCCTCCAACTCCACCTTCAGGTCCTTCAGGCGCCGGTGGGGGGCCTTAAGGATCTCCCGATCCCATACATGCATCTCCTGGTGGACAGCAGCAGTCCGAACTGCTATAGATGTAGTAGGGTCAGTTCTCTCCCAAGCTTCTGAAACCACTTGGACTACATCCTCCTCCTGGTGCCAACGGGCTTCAAATTGTTTAATCCTGCCTCGCTGCTCCTCACTCGGTATAGCACCTTCTGTATCCATAAAAATCGGTCTATGATCCGACTTAGTATGACTCGCATTCGTAACTGTAGCATGTGGGAACAGCGCATGGAATTGTCCGTTACATACTGCCCTGTCTAGCCGCTCCCGCAGTCTCCTTCTTCGCCATGTGAACTGATCTCCTATGAAGCCCATATCCTCAAGTTCGCAATCCACTAGCGCATCTCTAAAGTTCTGCATCATATTCATCGGTCGTGGCGCTCCTCCCTCCTTCTCATGAGAATAGAGGATCTCATTAAAATCTCCAATTACTGTCCAGGGAAGATTTGCTTGTTGGTACAGTCCTCGCAAGTACCCCCATGAAAGGTGTTTATCTTCCCATTTAGGCTCGCCATAGAACCCTGTTAAGCGCCAAATCTCGTCCGTCGTATCACCCACGGTGACATCAATGAAATTTTTTGTTTTGTCCCTCACTTGGATTACCACTGGATTTCGCCAAAAGAGAAGTAATCCACCACTAGCCCCTACACTTTCCTGAACCTCAACATGATCCATCTTCAATTTCTTCCTTAGCTTCTCTGCCCTCATTGTATTCAGATGTGTCTCGGACAGAAAGATCACATCTGGCCCCCATTGCTTCTGGACATCCAGAAGCGCCCTCTCTGCCGCGGTACTGGCCATACCACGGCAGTTCCAGCATATGGTTTTCATTGCTCCCGGCGATCACCCTCTCGGGGTGTCGCCGATATATTGGATGTAGAACCTGTCTCACCATCTGCTGATTTCTGCCTCTTCGGGTCATGAACCTTTTGGGGTGTGCTTAACTGGGACTTGTCAATTTTCTCTTAACTATTAGAATTCTCAATCAGGTTTATTTTGTCAGTCACGAACCCCGGGGGAGGCTCAGCTCCCGGAGCAGTGACATTAGCTATGACAATGCCAGAAGCATTAATTGTACCATCCTGTCCAATTAGCCTCTTACGAGCCAACGGGATGATTGCCCCCGAGCTGGGATCATCCTTCCCATCCAATTCCATATCTTTCTCTTCTTCACCATTTGGTTCACCTGGATTACCTCGTTCTCTGCCGAACCGTCCTCCTCTGCCTGATCTGCCACCACGTGTAGAGCCCCTTCCTCCTCTATCAGCAGGTGCGTCAAAATCAACCAGCAGCCATTCTCCCCACTCGCATTCTGTTTCAGCATGTAAGGAAGTATACCTTATATTTTGAAAAAGAGGGAGATTACTTCTTTTGCTTGGAAGAACCAAATTAACGGTGCATACAAATCTCAACGGTTTACATTGACACATGCCCCTGATTAAGCATCTAGCCTTGGTCACCTTCACTCGTTTGTTCCCGCATAAAGCTAGCTAGATGCACAAATTCTTCCATTTTCTTTTGGAAGATGATAATGTCTTGTTACATTACTTTTGGATGGCCGGTCTAGACAACTAAGGCAACTATGCCAGTCATGCATGGCCGAACATATTGGCATCATTCGTCAGCACACACAACTTAAAGCTAATAGTGTTGTAACTGATTAAGCATCTTTGTAGGGTTTTTTCTAGAAGTTTACTGCATGTTCCTTAACCAAAAACAAAGCCAAACGGATGCACTTAATTGGCAGACAGCTTGCTTGACCGGGTGTTGACTGAAACGCTCTGGCGATGGGAGAGGCGATCTGAGGGGGAGGGGGCCATGGCGGCGGCGCCGCCGGCCAAGGGCCGGGGGCAGTGTGTGAGGGCGGACTCAGGGGGGTTGGGTGACCGATCCTCCATGGATTGGAGCACCTTCAGAGAGAGGGGGAGGGATATCCTCAGCAAGGCACGAGATCGGGAAAGCTGTGTGCGGCTAATGAAGGCCAAAGCGATGGCGTTCATCAATTCGAACCGAAATCAGATGGATTTCGAAGAAGGAAGGGAGGGGTTGGATCCCGCGGCATCAGTGGGGAGGGATTCGACCCTTGATTCCGCCACAAGAACTGAAGATCAGGGGAATAAAGGTGAGGTCCTCCAGTCAGTTTCAATTGGATTAACTCCTAATTCGATTCAGGGTGGTAACGGAAAGCAGGTGATGAGTAATATTGAGGTTAAATTCGCGGATTCGTCGGCGAAATTTGGGGAGGAGAATTTGTATTTCAGGAGAGGGATTAGCGAGGCCCATTACCAGCCTATTCCTTCTGCTCTGCTCGCTCCCGCTTCTGTCTCTGTCTCTGTGTGCCAGGAACCGGCGATGGAGGTGAACGGCAGCGATGGTGGGATGGGTGCCTCCCCTGGCACTCCGGCAGCGGCTGCTGTGGCCTTGGCTGCGGCGGGGAGTGATGGCCATGGCGCTCCATCCTTGGTGCGTGCGGAGGGCGCTGGTAGTCTGGGGGGTGTCCCTGGACTGTCGGACCAAGCGGAGGTGTACACGCCGCGTCAGGCTCATGTCGTTCACGGTGCTGGGGCGGGGGTGGGCGATCAGACGCCGGCTTCGGCCGCCCCTTCTCTGCCTCTGGGGAGGGCCGCGGTGGGAGGGCCAAGTGGCCTAGCGCTCACCGTCACGCCGTCCGCGGCGTCCATCGGCTTCGCTTCGGCTGCGGCTGGTCCGCCTCCTCTGCGGAGGGCTGACAAGAGCAAGCAGAAGGCGGTTCCATGGGCTGGCCACAAGCCGGTCGTCATCGACATGGAGGCCGCCCTGCGGGCTGTGGCGGGGAAGCTCGCGTTGGCTCGGGTCCTCTCGCCGTACCCGACCGACCCCAAGGCTGTTGTCGGCGACCTCCGCGGGCCTTGGAAGCTGCGGGGCAATGCGGTGGCCCAGAAGGTCGAGAGCTCAGACGGCCGTTTCGTCATCACCTTCTCGGAGGAAGGTGATCTGAAGCACATTCTTCGGGCTGGTCCAGGATTTTGGATTTCGTTTTCCAAATTTTACCGTCCCTGAACGAGATGGACGAAATTCGTCATTTCGGAATTTTCTCGGAAAATCTCAGGCGAAAAGCGCAGTCCAAATTTTGAATTTTTGAACGAAAACCGAGCGAAATTTAGACGAAAAACAACCGAAATTGTACCAACATTTTTGAAATCCAACATCAAAGGAAACAAAGCAATATCTTACCGAGTCCCAACTATCAATTGATTGCTTGCACCCATGAGTCGTTTCAGTTGTAGCAAACTCCAATCAAGACTGGATAAACTAGCAGGAATCCCACAATATCTACAACTCTTCTTGCTCTTGGGTTAGTACATGAATCCCGCCCCAGGGACGAACTCAGAACGCCTGCTCCACTCCAGGCCCAGATCCGTTCGCTAGTACTAGCACTCCTCAACGCACCGAGCTGCAGGACAGAGGCGTGTGGCGATGCACTAGGAGGAGGCAGCGGCGCAAGCACATCGGGGTCGGGCGCGACGAATGCGCCGCCGCTGAAACAGAGGAAGGGAATCAATTTTAGGGTTAGGAGCGCCACCCAGCCCTTTTATTTCATCGAAACGGCTATGCAGGCTAGGCCGGACGTTGGGTCGGCCCACGATTTCAAATAGGGCCGAAATTTTTGGGCCGGCAAACATATCTACCGGGCCCGAACGAAATGGCCGGATTTCGTCCGGAATTCGTTTTTTCCGGACGAAAACCAAAACTCTGGGCTGGTCCATGGCATTTCAGGAATAATGCAGTGCTGATCGCTGAGCTTGACGGGAAGGACAACCCTGTGGATGTGTGCCTAGACTCCTTCATGGTCTGGGTACAAATTCATGGTCTGGGTACAAATTCATGGGCTGCCGGTGCCGCTCAAGACCGAGGCCATGGGATGGGTTCTTGGTGAACAGTTGGTAGAGGTGAAGGCGGTGGCGCACCAAAACGAGCAGATCGTTGACGAGTACATCCGTGTTCGTGTCATACACAAGGTGGAGGAGCCGCTGAGGAAGTTCGTCGTCATTACTCCGCTCGGTAGCACTGAGGAAATCCGCTTCAATGTCAAATATGAAAAATTGCCTAACTTTTGTTTATGCTGTCGTATGGTGGGACACATGACTGCGAAGTTCTGTTGCATCCCGGCTGAGCAGCGCAAGGCAGATTACTCCATCGACCTCAAGGCTCCAGTTTGGGGTGGGTCGGTCCGGCGGCACCTCGACTTTTGGGGCATGCCGGGTACCCGGGAAGATGATGGGCTCATGGAGAATATCAAGCTGCCGGACAAGGTAATAACGGTGGTTGCTACAGCTGTCCAGAAGCTGTCTGTGGCGGCGTCCCCGCTGATCCAGGCTACGGATCGGCCCGGGGAGAAGGCGGCGTCCTTGATGGCGACGGATCCTGGGCTGCAGGTGCTGGGTTTCTCCCAGGAGTGGAGGCCAGTACTGGTTGGCTCGGGGTCCAGGGGGCTCGAAATCACCTCCAAGATTGACTCCGCAGCGGCTGGAGCGGAAGATTCGGCGGCTCAGGCGGCCCAACCTGACCTCGGCGTGGCACTGAACACCAACTCTGGTGCCGCGCTGGGACAAGCTCCTGGCGATGGTACTCACAGCCCTGGGGAGCACCTCTCCTTCGCCTCGGGTGCTCCTGGGGCGAGCGTGGAGGAGCGGGAGAAGGCCCGGATGCGGGCCTCTGTTCAGGAGAAGGTGCAGCCTGCCAAGGAGGTGCTTGCTCCCTTGGATGGGTCTACTGGTGCCAAACAGACTCATCTTGGGGAGCTGCAGGCCGGCCCCAACAACCCTACAGGAGCTATGGGGTTGTCTGTTAAGGGCGTTGTGGAGGGCCTCAAGGCGCATGCTCATGGAGGACAGCGGCCAAGCGTCGACGCCAAGGGCGACGAGACCATTTGGGGGCGCTGGAAGCGTGTTCACAGGGAGGAGCGCGAGGAACGTGATGTGGTGCAGTTCGCCGGCGTCAAACATGCCATGTTCGGGGTGCCGACTCCGCCGAACAGCGGGAGCGAGCTCTCTCAGCGCGGAGCTGCTTTTGTGGGCATCCTTGAGAGTTCTGTGCTGTCCAAGAGGCGCTGCCCGGATGACCAAGACTTCATCATCAACATGAATTGAATTACCTTCCTGTAAGAGAGTGTGTGGTGAGAGAGTTGAGGCTGTGGTAGGGATAGATGGGTTAGTCACTCATGTATCTAAGGAAGTAGATGGGGGAGAGGAGGTGAATCAAGAAAAAAAGAGGGAATCTGTAGGAGAGGGGAATGTGGTAGGTGAGGCTACTAAGGAAGCAACCGACCCTGGGGCTGTCGGTCAATTGACGGGCGCGGATGTGAGCGCCCGTCAGGAGCCATGAAAATTTTGAGTTGGAACTGTCGAGGGATGGGTCAACCTCGTACAGTTCAAGAGCTCGTGTGTCTTTCTAAGATGCACCGACCAAATGTTATCTTCCTATCAGAGACAAGGAAAAATAAAGAATATGTTGAATGTTTGCGCTATCGGTTGGGTATGAAAAATGTGTTTACTGTATCAGGTCAAGGTAAAGGTGGAGGACTCGCGGTGTTCTGGGATGATCTCTATAATCTGGAGTTGAACAAGTACGGGGAGCATTTTATTGACATGTATGTATGTCCTGGCAATGGTGTAAAATGGAGGAGTACTTTTGTGTATGGGGAGCCTAAGGCAAATCGAAGGTATGTTATGTGGGAACTTCTGAGAAGAGTTAAACCCCTTGGTGCTGGGCCGTGGTTTATGGTTGGCGATTTTAATGAAGCGATGTGGCAAAATGAACATTTTTCCCAGCATATTAGGTCTGCTACTCTAATGGCCAATTTCAGGAATGTTCTGTCTGATTGTAATCTGTTTGATTTGGGCTATCATGGTGTTCCTTGGACCTATAACAACAAGCAAGAGGGCAACAAAAATGTCAGGGTAAGGTTGGACCGGGCTGTGGCGTGCCCCCAATGGTCCTCATTATTTCCGGATTGCAAGGTCACTCATATTATCAGTTCTAGGTCAGATAATTGTCCTTAGCTCATTGAGTTATTGGGTTCTTCTCGCATTGGGAAAGTGGCTAAACAACTCAAATATGAGGCTTACTGGGAGAGGGAGGGGTGGTTTTTGAGGATCATATTAAAGCTTGTTGGAATGAAGGTAAATATGTCGAGGATTTGAAGGATGTGGCCACTAATCTGAACATGATGCTTGGAAATCTGCATGAGTGGAGCAGGAAGTGTATTGGATATATACCCAGGAAATTGGATCAGGCTAGGAAGAGGCTTAATGTTCTTTATAAACATAATGACCAAGACGCTCGGGTGGAAAGGAATAATATTCTTAGGGACATGGATGAGCTTCTGTATAAAGAAGAAATATTATGGAAGCAAAGATCGCGGATTGACAAAATAAAATGGGGGGATCGGAATACAAAGTTTTTTAGAGCTAAGGCGTCTTGGAGAGCGAAGAAAAATAGTATTTCAAGTCTGATGAGGAACGATGGTACAGTTACTGAGAATATGAATGAGATCCATGACATCACTAATTCATTCTTCAAGAATCTGTATACCTGCGATGGTAAGGTCGACCCGTCCTTAATTATTCCTCTGGTAAAGCCGCTGGTTAATGATGATATGAATCTTGATTTATGCAAACCATTTACGGATCAAGAAATCAGTGATGCTCTCTTTCAAATTGGACCTCTTAAAGCACCAGGACCAGATGGTTTTCCAGCAAGATTCTTCCAGCGGAATTGGGGATTACTCAAAGATGATATTATCCGGGCAGTAAAAAAGTTCTTTATGTCTGGGAAAATGCCGGAAGGGGTAAATGATACGGTTATTGTTCTTATTCCTAAGGTGAAGAATCCCTTAACGGTTAAAGATTTCCGGCCTATCAGTCTATGCAACGTTATTTATAAAATTATTTCTAAGTGCCTCGTGAACAGATTGAGACCGCACCTTCATGGTATGATTTCTCCAACTCAAAGTGCCTTTATTCATGGGAGACTAATCTCTGATAATGCTCTTATAGCTTTTGAATGTATGCATTCTTTGAGTACACTTAAGGACGAAGGAGGTGAATTCTGTGCATATAAATTGGATTTAGCAAAAGCTTATGATAGGGTTGATTGGCACTTCTTGGAGAGCATGTTAAGGGCGTTGGGCTTCGCCCCAGGGTGGATAAATTGGATTATGGCCTGCGTTACTTCAGTAAAAATTTCTGTGCGCTTCAACGGTCAACTTTTGGAAATGTTCTCCCCGTCATGTGGTATCAGACAAGGAGATCCGTTATCACCGTATTTATTTCTGTTTGTGGCCGAGGCTCTTTCATTGGTGCTACAGGATGCGTGCTCTAGAGGATATCTTATGGACTTTAAGATCAATAGGCATGCTCCGGGTATATCACATCTTTTGTTTGCTGACGACTGCCTATTATTCTTCAAGGGATCCATTAATCAAGCTGACAATTAAAAATATTATTTCCACTTATGAGAAGGGAACTGGTCAGTTGCTGAGCCCAGATAAGTGTTCTCTTATGTTTGGGAAAAAGTGTAGTGTGGAAATTCAAGTGGCCGTTATGGTAATCCTTTGCATCACTGTGGAGGGATTTGAGGACAAATATCTTGGACTTCCGGTGCCTCAAGGAAGAATGAAAGCCGGTAAATTTCAATCGACAAAAGAAAAAGCTCTCAAAATTTTATCAGATTGGATAGAAAAATATGCATCCTGTGGAGCGAAGGAAACTTTGATAAAATCTGTGCTTCAGGCCCTACCAGTGTATGCCATGGGTATTTTTAAATTTCCGGCTGCGCTGTGTGAGGAGTTATCGCAGATTATAAGGAATTTTTGGTGGGGTGATGAGGAGGATAGGAGAAAAACCCACTGGCTGGCTTGGGATAAATTGACAAGGCCTAAAGGTGAGGGAGGGATGGGATTCCGAGATCTCAGACTTTTTAATCAAGCGCTTTTAGCGAAGCAGGCATGGAGATTGGTGGTTAATCCTGAATCTTTGTGCGCCAAAGTGGTCAAGGCAAAATATTACCCCCAGAGACATATCCTCGATACTGTATTTCCCCAGTCGGCCTCTCTGCCTTGGCAAGGTATTATGCATGGTTTGGAGTTGTTGAAATCGGGAGTTATTTGGAGAGTGTGTGATGGCTCTAATATTAATATTTGGAGAGATAACTGGCTCCCTAGGTCCTCTGGCCTTAAAATTACTGCAAGGAAGAGTAGGACGAGGATGAAATGGGTGTCTGACTTGATATTGTCTGGACCAAGAAGATGGTATGAGAACTTGGTTAGGCACCTATTTTATCCACATGATGCAGAAGAGATCCTTAGGCTGTGCATTTCGTCTGCAGGGGAGGGTGATTTTGTTGCATGGCACTTTGAGAAGACGGGGACGTTCTCGATGAAAAGCGCGTACAAGCTTGCACTCATGTTAAAGAAAAAAAAGAAGACGAGGGGCAACACAGTGATGCAATTTTGGGGGAGAGGAAAATTTGGGACATCATCTGCTAGTAGAAAACAGGGCATCTGTCCCGGTTCCAGAGGGCCTTTAGTCCCGGTTTTGGAAACGGGACAAAACGATCGGGACTAATGCCCATCACTTTTAGTCCCGGTTGGCTTACGAACCGGGACTAAAGGTGCTCCACGTGGACGCTGTGGGGCGCCTAGGCAGGAGGACCTTTAGTCCCGGTTGGTAACACCAACCGGGACTAAAGGTGCTCCACGTGGACGCTGTGGGGCGCCCAGGCAGGAGGACCTTTAGTCCCGGTTGGTAACACCAACCAGGACTAAAAGGTGGCCATGCGTCAGCAGCTCCCAGGCGCTGGGTTTTTTTTTTTTTGAAAGGGGGGCTTTAGGGGTTTTGGAGGGTTTAGGGGTTTCATATTGTGTTAGCTAGCTACTACATATAGAGAGAAGTGACCTCTCTTTCTCCGTGCTTGGTCGACGCTAGCTACTACATATAGAGAGAACTCGACGCTAGCTAGTAAGCAATGAAGGAACCATTAATTACACAACATCGTCATGCATGATCAATATATAGAGAGAAGTGACCTCTCTTTCTCCGTGCTTGTTGGTCGAACAATAAGTTTTCGTATATCTATTCGACGCTACTACAGATAGTACACGTTGATGCATATATATATACAATATAACATCTGTTATGATCCCTAACATCATCGATGACCAAAATCGGTTTGCAATTCCCGATGGCATTTTCCGTCTTTAGGAATGATGTGGTCAACAAAGAATCCCGCCAACTCCTCTTGAATTGCGCGTAGGCGATCAGCTGGTAGGAGTACGTCCCACTTCTGCCAGGTCTAATTTAAAGAAGGGGGGGTCAATATATATATATGAATGAAATCAACACAATTGATGGTGATAAAATAAAATTATGAATATTGTTTACGTACTTCAAATTGTTGTTTAGTGAAGCCCCTCTCAGTGGTCTTTTGGTGAATGAACTCGCAAACGTAGTATCCACAGAAATCATTTCCGGGTTGCTACCACATGCACTTTACGAGAATAGAGTTCAATCAAAATGATAATCAACCATGATAATGGTATTGAAACTAGAATCAATAAGAGATGCACGGAACTAGCTAGTACTACTTACTCTGGGTTGTGTAAATCGCAGCTCCGGTCTCCATTCACCCTTAACCCGCGTGATGAACTTTTTCCAAACCCTGCCCGGCAAAGAAAATGATTACTTGATATCAGGAAATGAACGAAAGTTGCCGATATAGTGCGATAATGATTGAACTTACTTCTGGAGCATTTCAATCATGTCCGCATACTCCGTAGCCTCTTTACGTCTCGAGTCCAAGACAGTTACTGCTCCCTCGTCAAGCTGAATGGCTAGCAGAATAAAGTGGAACCTGCGCGCGTATAACTCATCAATTACACTTAACCTCGAGTCAGCGAAACAGAATATGCAGAAGACAGTAACACTCACTTGAAGTTGTAAGGAAAGATTATTTCCCTTTTGTTTTGGTGTCGAAGGAACGCCATTAGCAAGATTTTCTCAGTCTCCTTGGGGATGTTCTGTACCGACCATTCATTTACGATATTTGGGTTAATGAACCCAATGTCATAGATTTGTCCTCTTTTAAATTCGACGATCTTCAATCTGCATAATATAGTGAGGATAATTATATACATGCAATGAACGAGCTGAGCTAGAGACTTAATTACAGAAATAATACTTACAGACAATAACAACCCACGAAACTTTTGTCGAGGGCGGCTTGATTGTATAACTGAAAGAGTTTGTCAAATTCAACGTAGATCGAGTCGACTCCAACGAAGTCGTGCTCATCCTTAATTCCCACCAAGATACTGCCCGTCCCATCCTTGCAGGTTTCCAAGTACCATTTATGTAATCTTCGCATCATCGTTGGTAGATCTCGTTCTAGATCATCACTTCTGACGAGACGCTTCCCGTGCTGGTATTTAAAGGTGTCTACCTTAGCGATTTCAAAATGTACATCATCGCCTAGGTAATCACCAGGATTGAAACCAGGAGCAACGGCCGCTACCCCCGGGGTATCGGTAAACACCTTGAGCGGGGGGCACGATTGCTTTTCCTGTTCACCGAGCTGGGGAATTGTTTTCCCACTTCTTGCACCAGTACTGCTACTTCTCGACCGACTCATAGTTTCGTCATATGTCTTTGCAATAATGCGGTCATAGTTTGATAGCGGCGGAGGCGGAGGTGGTCGCGTAAGGGCATCCAGAGTGCGATTCGCCTTTACCGGATCTATTTTTTCCTTTGGAGGTGGAACTTTCCGTGCAAATTGGCGTTTCAAATCGGCAGCCACAACCTCATCAGTTTTCTTGTCAGTCAGCTCATATGGTAACTTGGCAAGAGGCTTGAGGCTTGGACCAAATTTGAATTTCTTCCCACCACCTCTTGTACTGCTAGCCGCCGGAGCGGTGGCGGCTCTCTTTTGCCGTTGCTGACGAGGTGGAGTTCGCTGACGCGGCGGAGGAGGCGGAGTCCGCTGACGCCGTGGAGGAGGCGAAGGAGGATTCTGCTGAGGGGCCTCCTCCGCTGGAGTCGGCTGACGCGACGGAGACAGCTGAGACGGTGGAGACAGCTGACGCGCCGGAGACGAATGAGGCAGCGGAGTCTGCTAAGGGGCCTCCTCCGGCTGAGTCTGCTGAGGCGGCGTCCAGTTTGGAAGCTTGATGTTCTCCTTTCTCCATAGGCAGGTACTCCTTAAGGCATTTTCCAGAAACATCTCCCCTTCACCTGTAGGGTACTCAAGCTCCAGCCCCTCAAATCCCTCCATTATTTCATCCACCCAGACAATAGCAAAGCCATGTGGAATCGAACGGCAATGGAAAGTTCCCTCAGCTCGAGGAGGTAAGATTATGGCATTTTGACATTAGCACACAATGTTCATTCTCCGTGATACTATCCACGGGGTAGCGAGGAGCCGTGATATCTGGCTGAAGGAGCTCCGTGGAAGCCACGCTGCTTCTCCGCTGAGATGGTGGGGTAGCTTCGGGGGCAGGGTCGGATGAAGGATCTTCGTGCCGCTGAGATGGTTGGCCGGTAGCTCGCTGGCTCTCAAGTTCCTCTAGTTTCGCTAATCTTGCATTGATCTTCTGCATTTCGCTTGCTTCCGCTTTCTTCTTTCTCTCTCAGCTTCTATAACCACCGCTGTCGGGAAACCCATACACCCACGGAAGGGAGCCTGATGTGCCTCGTGTTCGTCCAGGGTGTTCAGGATTCCCAAGGGCCTGTGTCAGCTCGTCATTCTCTCTGTCGGGATGTAACCTCCCTTCCTGCGCTGCCTGGATTGCTTCCTCAAGCTTCTTGACGGGTATTGCAAGTTGAGCTTTCGTCCAAACACACTTCCCTGTGTCTGGGTCCAAAGTTCCCCCAACCCCGAAGAACCAAGTCCTTGACCGATCTTGCCAGTGCAATGTCGCTGGTTGGACCCCTTTAGCAAGCAGGTCTTGCTCAGCTTTGTCCCACGTAGGCCGGGCTTTGCTGTAGCCACCTGACCCCGTAACATGGTGATACTACTTCTTTGCAGCATTTAGCTTATTTGTCGCTGACCTTTGCTTGCCCATGTCCAATTTCTTGTAGGCCACAAATGCGGGCCAGTGAACTTTTATCTTCTCATATGGACCGATGAATTCTGGAGTCTTGTCTTTCTCGACAAACTTTTTGTTCAAATCTTTCTTCCAGATCTTGAATAGTTCTGCCATCTTCTTAAGAGCAAACACATTGACCTTATTCGGATCCGCCACTGGTGGTAGGCTGAAATTTGTCATCATCGAGGTCCAAAGATCATCTTTCTGTCTATCCTGGACATAAGAAACTTCAGGGTCCTTCTTATTCCATTCTTGGATGCTGATCGGGACGCTGTCCCAAACAACCACTCCGCATTGATGTATAAATGTGTCCCTGCTCCGCTTGGGAGCAATCGGTTGGCCATCTCGACCGACTTCTTCGATCGTGAACCTTTCATCCTGGCGCAACCTTTTCTTCGGGCCTCGTCTCCTTACGGAAGTTTGGCTCGATCCGGAGGGCTAATTAAAAGAAGAAAGAAGCGCTAATATATGTACATACAAAACAATTAATGCATCAAGTCAGCAGAGGCTTAATTAATATATGTATATATACCTCGCAGGACTTTGCAACAGTTAAGGCTCCCTCCTCCGTTCGGTCACCGGAGCCGTCATGATCTCCTTCCTCCTCCGTTCGGTCACCGAAGCCGTCATGATCTCCTTCCTCCTCCATTGGATCACTGGAGCCGTCATCCTTTCTTTCCTGACCATCGCTGTCGTTGAGAAACGACAAGGTGATATCACCTCCGTCGCGGATTATATCCCCCAACAACTCTTCTTTTTCTAAGTCTCTGTCCATAGTTTCTGCAAATATTACAACCATGAGAGATGGATTAGTGGCAAACATAGACCTAGCTAATCCCAACAAGGAATCATATGCATATATGAGCAATGGATTAGTCGCAAACATCATGCAAAGTTATCAGGGGTTATACTTTCGAGAGAGGATACTTTGCGGACCGCCTCTCTCATGGTCGTCGACTATACTTGCGGACCCCCCCCCCCTCATGTCGAAGTTATCGGGGATATGTTGAATTCCCGAGAGAGTTAGGGGTGTTCTAACGCGGCACTACACGATATAGGTGAAAGGGGATAACATCTGGGAATGTTTTCCCGAAGTCTGCATTTTCGGACAGATGAACCGGAGGGGGACGGTTCCAGGTTCGCTATGCTAGCTGCTTGTGACAGACGAACGGAGGGCATATTCGGATTCGTCATATTTTTCTGATCGATTTTCATATATAAATTATTTTCATCGGAATTACGGTTAATTTTGTACGAATTTGTAAAGTTTTACCAATATTTTCTATATACATCCATCCATACATACATACATATACATCTACATTATATATACACTAAGCATCTACATATACATCTACATTATATATACACTAAGTATCTACATAAACATAAACATAATTAATAAACATATACATGGCCGCAAAAAAATGAAAATAAACATATACATACATACATATACATACATACATACATACATCTATCATCTATCATCATATCATACATACATATACATCAACATATACATACATATATACATAAACATAATTAAAAAAAAACAGCGGGCCGGAGCGGCGGCGGCTCACAGCGGGGGCGGCGCGGGCTCAGGGGCGGCGCGGGCTCGGGGGAGCTCGGGGGCGGCGCAGGCTCGGGGGAGCTCAGGGGCGGCGCGCGCGAGCTCGGGGGCGGCGCGGGCTCGGGGGAGCTCGGGGGCGGCGCGGGCTCGGGGGAGGCGACAGCGATGGCCACGGCGACGGCGACGGCGGGGCAGGGCTCGACGGCGACGGGAGCGACGGCGACGAGGAGCAGCCTGGGGGCGTCGGGTAAGAAAGAACTGATCTTTCGAGAAACTGCTAAGTGCTGCTTATATATAAAAAGCATTGGTCCCGGTTGGTGTCACCAACCGGGACGAAAGGCCCCCCTTTCGTCCCGGTTGGTGACACCAACTGGGACTAAAGGTCAATTTCAGTAGCCCAAAAGGCGGGAAGCAGAGACCTTTGGTCCCGGTTGGTGGCTCGAACCGGGACGAAAGGGGGGCCTTTCGTCCCGGTTCGAGCCACCAACCGGGACCAATGGTCTGTGCTGCCGCATCCAAAACTTTAGTCCCACCTCGCTAGTTGAGAGGGGCTCGGAGTTGTTTATAAGCGCTGCTGCCGCTTCCCTCTCGAGCTCCTCTCTACTGCAGGCAGTAAATGCCTATCTGACGCCCTGTTGGGCCTGCTTCCACTGCGGGCCTGCATCCTGACCCATCTCTAGGGTTTCTAGTCGTATGCAGGCCGCGGTGGCTAGTAGGTGGGCCTTTTTTTTGCATATGTTATGTTTTTAATTTTTTAATGTTATTTTTTGCATATGTTATTTTTAGTTATATAATTTTAGTTGCATAAATTTTATATAATTTTAGTTGCATAAATTTTATTTTTTATTAATTCTTTTTAGTTGATTCCTTTTTCTATTAGAGTTTTATAAAAGCTTTTTAGTTTTCTATTAAAGTTTGTAACAAAAAATACTTTATGAAAACTCTTTTTACTATTAAAGTTTTTAACAAATAAATACTTTGATAATTTTAGTTAATATTATTTTGATTATTTTTAGTTGATTCTTTTTGCTATTGAAAAATATTATATTTAATTGATTCTTTTTAGTTCATTCTTTTTGCTATTAGAATTTTATGAAAGCTTTTTAGTTCATTCTTTTTTCTATTAGAGTTTTATAAAAGCTTTTTGATTCATTCTTTTTACTATTAATTCATTCTTTGAGCTAAATGAACCTGAAATTGAAAAGCAGTACAAATGAACTCTGAAAAGGTTGAAAGTTGGCATGGTATCATCATTTCACCCACATAGCATGTGCTAAAAAGTTGAGAGGGTTACGACAAAAATTGGATGCACTTCGTGTACAAAATGGACAATCTCTTTCGAAGTATCAGGGTTTCGGACGAAAACTCATATGTTACAAAGGCATTCCATTTTTTTAAACTTATTTCAACTCCAGACTTTTTGTGCGTTCAACATGCACCATTCAAAGCCACATAATCAATTTTCAACCCTTTCTGACTTCATTTGCTATTTTTCATGCATTTACTGTTTTATTTTAGCTAAATGAACCTAAAATTGAAAAGCAGTACAAATGAACTCTGAAAAGGTTGAAAGTTGGCATGGTATCATCATTTCACCCACATAGCATGTGCTAAAAAGTTGAGAGGGTTACGGCAAAAACTAGATGCACTTCGTGTACAAAATGGACAATCTCTTTCGAAGTATCAGGGTTTCGGACGAAAACTCATATGTTACAAAGGCATTTCATTTTTTTTAACTTATTTCAACTCCAGACTTCTTGTGCATTCAACATGCACCATTCAAAGCCACATCATCAATTTTCAACCCTTTCTGACTTCATTTGCTATTTTTCATGCATTTACTGTTTTTTTTAGCTAAATGACCCTAAAATTGAAAAGCAGTACAAATGAACTCTGAAAAGGTTGAAAGTTGGCATGGTATCATCATTTCACCCACATAGCATGTGCTAAAAAGTTGAGAGGGTTACGGCAAAAACTGGATGCACTTCGTGTACAAAATGGACAATCTCTTTCGAAGTATCACGGTTTCAGACGAAAACTCATATGTTACAAAAGGCATTTCATTTCTTGACATGTAACTGCAGTGATAGTCTAGATCAAAGCCATCATCAAAATAGTTGTGGAGAGAAAGTCTTCACTTTTTCTTCGCGTGTGTCCCTTGCTTATTACGCCATAACCATGGATAATCTTCATCGTTTAACAGGGTGCTTGGGTCAGCCTTCACTTTGAAGGGGGGAATTTCATGAAACTTTTCATAATCTTCAGACATGTCTGTCTTGCCCTCCACTCCCACGATGTCTCTTTTCCCTGAAAGAACTATGTGGCGCTTTGGCTCATCGTATGATGTATTCGCTTCCTTATCTTTTCTTTTTCTCGGTTTGGTAGACATGTCCTTCACATAGAAAACCTGCGCCACATCATTGGCTAGGACGAATGGTTCGTCTGTGTACCCAAGATTGTTGAGATCCACTGTTGTCATTCTGTACTGCGGGTCTACCTGTACCCCGCCTCCTGACAGATTGACCTATTTGCACCGAAACAAAGGGATCTTAAAATCATGTCCATAGTCAAGTTCCCATATGTCCACTATGTAACCATAATATGTGTCCTTTCCCCTGTTGGTTGCTGCATCAAAGCGGACACCACTGTTTTGGTTGGTGCTCTTTTGATCTTGGGCGATCGTGTAAAATGTATTCCCATTTATCTCGTACCCTTGGTAAGTCAATACAGTCGAAGATGGTCCCCTGGCCAACGAGTACAGCTCATCTCCAACAATGTTGTTACCCATGAGATGTGTTTGCAACCAACTGCCGAAAGTCTTGATGTGTTCACATGTAATCCAGTCGTCAGACTGCTCCGGGTGTTTGGAGCGCAGAAAATTCTTGTGTTCATTGACATACGGGCTCACCAAGGTAGAATTCTGTAGAACTGTGTAGTGTGCTTGAGCCCAAGAATGCCCGTCCCTACATATTATTGCATCCGCTCCTAGCGTGCCTTTTCTAGTCAGTCTCCCCTCATTCCGCGATTGAGGGAGACCAATCGGCTTAAGGTCAGGAATAAAGTCAACACAAAACCAAATGACCTCCTCTGTTTGATGGCCCATGGAGATGTTTCCTTCTGGCCTAGTACGGTTACGAACATATTTCTTTAAGACTCCCATGAACCTCTCAAAGGGGAACATATTGTGTAGAAATACAGGACCCAGAATGGCAATCTCGTCGACTAGATGAACTAGGACGTGCGTCATGATATTGAAGAAGGATGGTGGGAACACCAGCTCGAAACTGACAAGACATTGCACCAAATCATTCTTTAACCTTGGTAGGATATCTGGATCGATTACCTTCTGAGAGATTGCATTGAGGAATGCACATAGCTTCACAATGGCTAATCGAACGTTTTCCGGTAGAAGCCCCCTCAATGCAACCGGAAGCAGTTGCGTCATAATCACGTGGCAGTCATGAGACTTTAGGTTTTGGAACTTTTTCTCTGCCATATTTATTATTCCCTTTATATTCGACGAGAAGCCAGACGGGACCTTCATACTGAGCAGGCATTCAAAGAAGATTTCCTTCTCTTCTTTGGTAAGAGCGTAGCTGGCAGGACCTTCATACTGCTTTGGATGCATGCCGTCTTTTTCGTGCACATGTTGCTGGTCCTCCCGTGCCTCCGGTGTATCTTTTGTCTTCCCATACACGCCCAAGAAGCCTAGCAGGTTCACGCAAAGATTCTGCGTCACGTGCATCACGTCGATTGCAGAGCGGACCTTTAGGTCTTTCCAATAGGGTAGGTCCCAAAATATAGATTTCTTCTTCCACATGGGTGCGCGTCCCTCAGCGTCATTCGGAACAGATTGTCCGCCAGGACCCTTTCCATAGATTACTTGTAAATCCTTGACCATATCAAGTATGGCATCACCAGTACGGAGGGCGGGCTTCTTCCGGTGATCCGCCTCACCTTTGAAATGCTTGCCTTTCTTTCTTAAGAGATGGTTGGTTGAAAGAAATCGACGATGTCCCAGGTACACATTCTTCCTGCATTTGTCCAAATATATACTTTCGGTATCATCTAAACAGTGCGTGCATGCGTGGTATCCCTTGTTTGTCTGTCCTGAAAGGTTACTAAGAGCAGGCCAATCATTGATGGTTACAAACAGCAACCCATGTAGGTCAAATTCCTCCTGTTTGTGCTCATCCCACACACGTACACCTTCTCCATTCCACAGTTGTAAAAGTTCTTCAACTAATGGCCTTAGGTACACATCAATGTCGTTGCCGGGTTGCTTAGGGCCTTGGATGAGCACTGGCATCATAATGAACTTCCGCTTCAAGCACAACCAAGGAGGAAGGTTATAGATACATAGAGTCACGGGCCAGGTGCTATGATTGCGGCTCTGCTCCCCAAAAGGATTAATGCCATCTGCACTTAAACCAAACCATATGTTCCTTGCGTCACCTGCAAAGTCCCCCCACCTTCTCTCGATTTTTCTCCACTGCGACCCGTCAGCGGGTGCTCTCAACTTCCCGTCTTTCATACGGTCTTCTTTGTGCCATCGCATCAACTTGGCATGCTCTTTGTTTCTGAACAGATGTTTTAGCCGTGGTATTATAGGAGCATACCACATCACCTTGGCAGGAACCCTCTTCCTGGGGCGCTCGCCCTCAACATCACCAGGGTCATCTCGTCTGATCTTATACCAAAATGCACCGCATACCGGGCATGCATTCAAATTCTCGTACTCCTCACCGCGGTAGAGGATGCAGTCATTAGGGCATGCATGTATCTTCTGCACCTCTAATCCTAGAGGGCAGAGAACCTTCTTTGCTCCGTACGTACTGTCAGGCAATTCGTTATCCTTTGGAAGCTTCTTCTTCATTATTTTCAGTAACTTCTCAAATCCCTTGTCAGATACACCATTCTCTGCCTTCCATTCCAGCAATTCCAGTGTGGTACCGAGCTTTGTGTTGCCATCTTCGCAATTTGGGTACAACCGTTTTTTGTGATCCTCTAACATGCGATCGAACTTCAACTTCTCCTTTTCACTCTCGCATTCTCTCTGTGCATCAACAATGACCCGGCGAAGATCATCATCGGGCACATCGTCTGGTTCATCTTGATCTTCAGCTTCCCCCGTTGCAGTATCACCGTATTCAGGGGGATAGTTGTCATCATCCTCATCTTCTTCGTTGTCTTCCATCATAACCCCTATTTCTCCATGCTTGGTCCAAACATTATAGTGTGGCATGAAACCCTTCTCAAGCAGGTGCAAGTGAAGGGTTTTCGAGTCAGAGTAATCCTTCGTATTCCCACAGACAGTACATGGACAATACATAAAACCATTCTGCTTGTTTGCCTCAGCCACTTCGAGAAAATTATGCATGCCATCAATGTACTCGGAGGTGCGTCGGTCACCATACATCCATTGCCGGTTCATCTGCGTGCATTATATAATTAAGTGTATCAAAAACCATTACAGAACATCATGAATAGAGAAGTGACCAAATTAATACAAGTTCATCATCACATTAAAACCAAAGTACTGTAGTGATCAAATGTTATTACTGAAAAAATAAATACATAAAGTTCATAAATAGTTCTCATTATCAACTATGTAAAACATTTAAATGCAACAACAAATGCGATCATAATCGCAATGAAGGTAACAATTGATCCAACAGCATAATGATACCAAGCCGCATTATCAATGGCATATTTTCTAATCTTTCTAATCTTCAAGCGCATTGCATCCATCTGCATCTTGTGATCATCGACGACATCGGCAACATGCAACTCCAATTTCATCTTCTCCTCTTCAATTCTTTTCAATTTTTCTTTCAAATAATTGTTTTCTTTTTCAACTAAATTTAACCTCTCGACAAGAGGGTCGGTTGGAATTTCCGGTTCACATACCTCCTAGATAAAAACATATATGTCACGTTGGTCGGCATAATTCTCATAAACACTAAATGAAACAAATAGTTATAAAAGATAATATACAACATCCGAATCATAGACCGGACGAGAGCCGACAGGGGCGGATACCAAAACCATGGCACTATATAATAACAAACAATAATAAAAGTAAGAAAATTATACAAGTAGCTATATAACTCATACAACATATAAGAATTTTTTTCTTTTAAAAAGAAGATAAGAACAAGAGGCTCACCACGGTGGTGCCGGCGACAAGATCGGCATGGGCGATCGACGGCGGTGAGGACGGGGACGGGGACAATGGTGCACCGCCAAACCTAGACAAATCTTGGGGAAAATGGAGCTTGGAGGTCGAGCTTGGAGAGGAGAAAGCTTAAGTGTGACTCGGGCATTTCATCGAACACCTCATGTGCATAGGAGGTGAGAGCAGAGCAGCACACACCTCCCACACCGGCCGGCCAAAAAACAGAGGAGTGAGCGGGCAGGGGAGAGCATATATATAGGCATCTCTTTAGTCCCGGTTCGTGGCTAGAACCGGGACAGAAGACACACATTTAGTCCCGGTTCCAGTCACCAACCGGGACTAAAGGGGCTGCGCCAGGAGCGAGGCCCTTTAGTCCCGGTTCGTGTGTGGAACCGGGACCAAAGGGGTCAGACGAACCGGGACTGGTGCCTGCCGTGGCCCGGCCGGCACCCTGGCCTCACGAACCAGGACTGATGCACCCATTGGTCCCGGTTCGTAACAGAACCGGGATTGATGCTCTTATCTGGCCTGGACCAAAGCCCTGTTTTCTACTAGTGGGAAGGCCAATGTTCCTCAGAAGATTCGAATTTTTGCGTGGCGGGCTGCTACCAATAGTTTGGCTGTCCAAGTTAACAGAGTGGCGCACCACCAAGCGACTCTCAGTACGTGCTCGATATGTGGAGTGGAGGATGAGAACACGTTTCATGCGCTTGTTACGTGCCCCAAGGCCTTTGCTTTGCGTATGGCCATGAGAGACATTTGGGAATTACCGACGGAGGAAGCATTCAGATATACTGGGACGGAATGGTTTCTTGTTCTGCTAAGTCAAGTGGGGCAGTCTATGCGGGACAAAATTATTTTCATTTTCTGGAGAGCCTGGCACTTGAGAAATGATTTGATATTTGGCAAGGGCAAGGAATCAGTCACAGCTTCGGCCAATTTTGTGGAGAATTATTGGTCATCCTTTGGCGCATGTCGTTCTATGCCATTGGACGAATCGAAGAATAAAGGAAAAAATCCATTGAGTGGACTGAAAAGTGCTCCTAATACTTCGGAAGCTCAGATGATTTGGAAGCCCCCACCTTTAGGTTATATCAAGATTAATGTCGACGCTAGCTTTGTGGGAAGCATTAGTGCGGCAAGTGTGGGTGTGGTGGCTAGGGATTATGCTGGCAAAGTCTTGATCTCTTCATGGGACTACATTGGGAGGTGTAATAGCGTGGAGGAAGCGGAACTCCGAGCTTGCATTGCTGGTCTCTATATAGGTATAACACTTCATTCTCCTATAATTTTAGAGACTGACTGTGCTTTTGTTGCTGCGATTTTTGCAAATGAATTTGATGATAGATCAGCTCTGCACGATCTGAAGAAGGAAGCATGGAGTATCTCTAAGCTAATGAATAGCTGCAGAGTTTCAAAGATTAGACGTTCGGCCAATGTGGTGGCCCATCTAATAGCTAAGTTTAGTTTTGATAATAGAGCGAATGGGATTCTTGTTAATGATGTACCGCCCTGTGTGGTGAATTCTGTAATGAGCGACTGTAACATTTCTTTGGTTAATTAATATATGAGGTGGTGTTCAAAAAGAAAAACAAAGCCAAACGTGGCATACACACCTAAACATCGAGAGTACAGGTGTTCCAGCACAAAAGCAAAAAAGGCTCCCAAAGAAAGAAAGAAATACAAATAGGTCCCTGGGGGCTTCTCTGCACACAAAGCCCATTGTCGGCCACCGTCGCCGCCGAAACGAACGTTGGAAGAAGACATGGGGCTCCGCCGTCCAGAGAACAGAGAGCGCACCATCTCCAAATCCGGCTTTGTGAGTCAAAGAAGATCCCCACCGCGAATGGCGAGGCATTGCTGTTGTGGCACGTCAACTGGGGCCATCCACGTCACCACGTGCACGACAGCCCCAATTCCGGTTCCTCCGTCCGACGCAGTCGAAGGAGAGTCACCGGAACTACCGCCTTGGACCACCATCCTCGCACTGGAGAACCAAAACTCCCGTGAATCACCAAGATAGTCACCAGGACGACCAACGCCGACCACCACACTCCTGTACAACATTCAGGATCTACAAACGGAGCCGGAGAGCGCATCGCCACAACGAAGACAGGTCCGAAGAACAAAAGCCCAAAGACGCGGACGACACCGCCGTCTTGCCGACCATGCCCAAAAACACCAATCACCCGACCAAAAAGACCAGCGGGAAGACACCACCGCTAGCTCGTCGACACTGCGGCACACCTTATTTGATGCGGCACCATCACACGCACCATGGCGGCACCCCACCAAACCCTTGCTCTTCATGTATGTACAAGACCGTAACGAGACCTCGGGGCTTCCTTGTCCTCCCGTCACGGGGGGCGGGGGGGGGGGGAGGGGGGGAGGGGGGACGAAGGAGGAGAGATCCCCCTGGCTCACCGGGCGGTACCGAAAGAGATGCGATCGTCTCCCTCTTATTCTCTGGTGAAGAAAGGGGAAAAGGGAAAGGAGTTGGCGGGAGTTATTAGCATCTTTGTAGGTTGTTTGCAGGGCATGTGCGGAGGCCATAAATAACCCTGCCATAAGCATTTCTATTGTTATCATTCTAGGACCTAAATTAGCTAGTCAATTAGTATCACACTCACCATATAGCTAGCTAGTTGACTTGATTCTGTTGAATCATTCTACTTACTTGTTGATCAAGAGAGGAGAATGGATTGGAAACCTACGGTGACGATGGTGGCGGTGGTGTTCCTATTCACGGTGATGAACAGGCTGACAAAGATGGCTTTTAATGAAGGGATGCACACCACCGTCCTCATCGTCCTCCGCCAGCTCACCTCGCGTCGATCGCATACTTCAATGAGAGGTTCGTGTCAGCACGAATTGATGTCCTTGCAGTTATAAGTTTATTGTATCCTGATCATTTGGGCCATATGCATCATCGATGCAGAGGCGTCATCCGGCTGACGCGAGTCAATCGCGAGCCGTTGGATGATGCACTGCGCAGCCGTCCGATTTGTGCCAGCTGGACCACGTGCGCAACCCAGCGGAAATTGACCCTCTGCCATCTCTCCAGCGCAGCACCCCTCCATCGCTCGTCGTCCTCGCGTCTTGTGCTGCTGCTTGCTGCACCGGCCACATACCATCATCGCCTTGCAGCAGATGACGGCTGGCGAGATCAGCAGGTCATCTCCCCCGCAACAAACAGCACGTTGCATTGAAGCTTCTGTCGCCGACGAGATCAGTAGGTCGGGGCATCACACACATTGCATTGCAGCTCCGCCGACAGCGAGATCTGTGTGTTCCAGCACCACCCACATTGCATTCCAGCTGCGCCGCTGGCAGGCAGCATCGCGCGCGTTGCATTACAACTTCCGCTGCCAGCAAGATATGCGGGTCGCAGTAGCACGCGTGTTGCACTGCAGCTCCGCCGCCCGGCGAGATCCACGGGGACTCAGCCTAGACGTGCCGAGCGGGCTTTTCAGCCCGCTCGTGGCCCGTTAAGGACCGGACCGTATGGTCCAGGACCGCTAGAAAATTAGGGCGGTCCGAGCTCTGGAAATCGGCCCGATAACACACCCGGTCCGGTCCTGTTTTTAACCGGGCCGACCGAGCGGACCGAGAAGCAGCCCAAGGCCCAGGTGCCCCGCAGACCGCAGTCCAACTCCTGTTCGTTGCTAGGGCACGCCGCACCCCCTGTCGATCCATTCTATCCTCCCAGTCCCATGCCGCACACCGAAGGCAGAGACGCCACCTCCAGGTCCGAGGCGATGGCGCCGTCGCACGTCGCCCCATCCGGCCATCCCTCTCCAATCTCCATCGCCACCTTGACCTCTCCTACCATGCCATCGCCACCTTGCTCTTGTACGAGCTGGAGGAGGACGGGTACGCCGGTGACGCAGATCAAGCAGCAGGGACGCAACACGCACGCCGTCGGTCCTTCCTCCCCTGGTTCCTTGCCGAGCGCCATGAAGAGGGAAGAACTCATGTAACCTCGTCCTCGACTATCTCATCCTCTAGACTCTGGAGTCTGTCCTCTGTTTTAGGTATAGGTTGCTGTTTATTTGATGATTTATGTACACTTGTTTGTACCGATGAAGTGATGAGGTAGAGGTAGAGGTATAGATTGCTGCTTTTATTGTTGATAGATCTACACTTGTACTGATGAAGTGATGAGGTATAGGCTGAATGAGGTAGAGATAGAAGTTGCTGTTTTTCTGACAATGTAGATGTAGAAGTTGTACATTTGATGATCTAGTCATTGCTATTGTGTACTGATTATGTGCGTTTTTTTGTAGAGAATGGTGAAGGGGAAGGGGAATGAGAAGGGAAATATGCTTGGGAAGGAGAAGGAGAAGGAGAAGGGCAAGACGAAGGCAAAGGAGAAGAGCTTAAGATACTTAATTAGGCAAGAATCGCCGCTGCCTCCGCCGGTTCGGAAGAAGGGTAAGCCGCCGAAGCCGATTTAGAAGGCGAAAGACTATACCAATGCCCCAATCGCATATTTGATTTGTAGGGTAAAAGAACACCCTCCGCCGCCTCCGCGTCTCCCCGACCGCACCGGCGCTGGTGTGCGTGCCGCGGAAGCTGCTGCCTCCGGCTCGGCAACCAACACCGAGATGGCTAATGCATCTACTATAGTATGCCTGTTTTGCTTGATGATGGATGTAGCCATATTCCCATATAGCCATATAGGTACTGTTTTTTCTTATTTGTGTGCTCATGTGTGTTAGGTGTCAGAGGAGGAAGAGGAGGAGGATGATGACGACGAGGACGAGGGCATTCAGGAGGAGGAGGACAAGGACGATGAGGAATACGAGGAATTTGTCGTCCCGCCTGGAGGTGATGATATGTCGGATTCCGATGAGGATACGTCGGATGGGTACAAGGAATCAGCTGCTGAACTAGAAGCCGAAGGAGGTGATGATATGTCCGATGAAGAAATGGTGCATGTTATTTCCAGTGATGAGGAGGCAAGAGAAAGGAACAAGAAAAAGACCAAGAGGCCAAGAGCCAATGCTCCTGTTAGGACGTCATCAAAAGTTTGGGTCCATTTTCATAAGGACAAGAGGCCATCAAAGAAGGAACCTGGAAAGCTTGTGTTGAAGGCATGTTGCAATTATTGTGAGGCTGCATATGCATATCACAAGGTGGTAGCACCTCAACCTTTAGAAGGCATCACAAAGTGTGTAAGAATTACAGGAACAAGAAAGCTAGGGAAGCCATCCAAGCAACTCTTTTCTTCCGAAAAACCAATGCTCCAACAATGGACCATTCCATTGAGTATGACCAAGGAATCATCAAAGAGCTTGTTGCTAAGATGATATGTGTGCACGAGTATTCATTTAGAATAGTTGAACATAAGTGGTTCAACATTCTAATGAAGAGCATGAATCCAAATTATCAACCCATTGGAAGGAAGGCAATAAAAAGTGAGTGCATGCAGGTTTTCCATAGAGAAAAGGAGATGCTTAAATCCCTCCTAAAGGGCGCGGATTCCATTAGCCTAACAACGGATTTGTGGACAAGTAATCAGACCATATCTTACATGTGTGTGGTTGCACACTATATAGATGAGGATTGGAAGATGCAGACTCGTGTGCTTGCTTTCATAGAGTTGGATCCTCCTCACTCTGGAAATGTCATTGCCGATGCTCTCTATGCGTGTGTGACCGAATGGAAGATTGGGAACAAAATCACGTCCGTCACACTCGACAATGCTTCTAACAATGATGGTGCCGTTGATACTTTGAAGGCAAAGTTCTTGGTTCGTAGAGGTATGCTTGCTGTTTCTCAACATATGCTTGCTGTTTTTGAACATATGCTTGTGGAGTTGAACATATGCTTGCTGTTTTTGACTCGTATGCTCATATGAGAGGTATGCTTGCTGTTTTTAACTTGTATGCTCCTATTCTTTTGAAGGTGCAGACTTCGAAGCCCAATATTTCCATGTCCGTTGTTGTGCACACATCCTCAATTTGGTGGTGCAAGATGGGACAGAGGTCTTAGAACCTTTGATAAAGAGCTTGAGACAGACGGTGAAATATTTCAAGAGGTCACCTTCTCGTCTCAAAGCATTTGTTGACACTTGCAAAAGCTTAGGTGTCAAGGTTGGTAGGCGTTTGCACCTAGATTGCCAAACAAGATGGAGTTCAACCTATAAGATGATTAAAACTGCCCATAAATACAAAGGAGCCTTGACCTCTTATGCGGGTTCCGATGCCAACTATGCTTGGGCGCCGTTAGAAGCAGAGTGGGATATGTATGACCTTATTGCTCTGTTGCTTAAGAGTTTGGCTGTGGTGACGACCGCATTTTCAGGCAGCTTATATCCTACTTCGAACATCTTCTACCTACACATTGTTGGCGTCAAGGTTGCAATCAAAGAGGCAATGAAAAGTACAAGTGAACACTACAGGGTAATGGCCGAAGAAATGTTGGAGAAGTTTGACAAATATTGGGAAGAAAAGAACAACGCCATGGTGATTGCTACCGTGTTTGATCCAAGGTACGTATGCTTGCTGTTTTTTAACAAATGTGTGCTGTTTTTACTCATATGCTCATGTAGAAGTTGAATATAGATGAGAATTTGAACATATGCTTGCTGTTTTTGAACAAATGCTTGCTGTTTTTACTCATATGCTCATATAGAAGTTGGATATAGATGAGAATTTGAACATGTGCTTGCTGTTTTTAACTCATATGCTTGCTACCATCTTTGATACAAGGTACAAGATGAATTACATAGAGTGGGCCTTTGGAGAACTTTATGGACCGATGAGATGTAAACATGAGTTCGACCTTGTAATGGAAGAGTTGGAGACCTTGTATGACAAATGTGTTGCCCAAGATAATGGAGGTGGAGCAGAACCAAGTGCATCTTTGTCTACAAGCATCCCAATTCAAGCTGGGTATGAGTCCTTCTTATCGGCCCGTTCAACACAAATATCAAAAAGTGAACTTAGAAATTATCTAGAGGATAAATGTGAGCCTCCCAAAGTTCCTCTTGATCTTCTTGGCTGGTGGAAGGTGCATGCTCCTAGGTACCCAATGATGGCAAAGATAGCAAAAAAATTCCTCACTATCCCAGCTACCTCTGTCTCATCGGAATCAACCTTTAGCACGACCGGCAGGATTTTAGGTATGTCAACTTGTCCTTTTAAATTTTGGATATGAACTTGTCAACTTCTCACCCTCGAACTAACATTTGTCAACTTGTGTTGTATTAGATGACTATAGGAGTTCTCTGAAACCCTCTACGGTGGAGGCCTTGGTTTGTAGTTCAAGTTATATCAAGGGTTCACACGTCGACTTGAATGTGTTGGTATGTTTGCTAATTTTTCTTTACATTTTCTTTGTATTTTGTTTGTCCGATGTGATGTGAACATTTGGCTATGTAGCCGAGGGAGGATGAGGAGGATGAGGATGTTGAGACCATAAAGCTACCCTCCTAAAGTGTGGCGAAGAGGAACAATTGGTAACTATTATTCCTACATGTTTCGCTAGTCATACTTGTCATATGATACCAAATATGTTTATGTGGACGTCTCTTTTCTTAATTGTAGACACGTGGATGTTGCTCTTGCTATTTTGGAGATGGATGCCAAAGAGATCTTCTCATGGGGATGCTACTTTTGCATTTGTGTTAATGTTGGACTTGCATATTGTCATTGCAAGTTTGAAGATGAACCATTCATTTGTGTATGTTTGAAACCACTCATTTGTGTTATGTTGGAACTTGCAATTGTTATGAACTATGAAATGTCATTGCAAGTTTGTAATCGTGCCATTCAATGATGATATGAACTCATGCTTGAATTGTGGATGTGATACATGCTATTTGTTGCTGTTAAAATTCAGTGTTTTGATGTCCAAAATTCAAAGAAATGCTGTACAATTTTTTTGGTATATCCATTTGCTTTACAAATTAAAAGAGATGCCTACAGTGGCAAAAATGCTCACTAAGCACTCGAGGCAACAACCGGTCCAAATGAAATTCATAAGGTGTTTACATGTCAATCAAGCTGCCTGCTTGTTCTGCTCCAAATAAATCAATCCAGCTTCTTCTTTAGCTAGCTTGCATGCACTGCTTCAGATGAATCGATCGAGCTGCCTGCCTGCTAGCTTGCACGTACTCAAATGAATCGATCGAGCTGCCTGCATGCTAGCTTGCACGTACTCAAATGAATCGATCCAGCTGCCTGCTAGTGTGCTAGCTTGCACGTACTGCTTGAAAATGAATCGATCCAGCTGCCTGCTACTATGCTAGCATCACGTACTGCTTCAAATGAACAGATCCAGCTCCCGGTCCATTCGGTCCTCTCGGGCCTCACCGAGCTGGGGTGCTGCCGGTCCGGTCTTGAGAAAGCGGACCGCTCGGCACCTCGGTCCGGACCGGCCGCGGTCGGTCCAAAGCACGGCTCGGTCAAAGACCGGACCGGCCCGGACCGCGTCCACCCTGAACGGGGACGCGGTACCACGCGTTACATTGCAGCCTCCCTTTCCGCTGGCGAGATGTGTGGGGTCGTAGCACCGGCTGCAGGTTTGCAGATGCGCCGCCCGACGAGATTCACGGGGACACGGTACCATGCGTTACATTGCAGCAGCATCCCCCCCTGCGGTCGTCCGCGAGATGCGCGGGGTCGTAGCGCCGGCTGCCGGTTTGCAGCACCACGAGCGCGTCGCGCCATATGCCGGTTTTCAGCACCACAAGCTCCGCTGCCCGGCGAGATCCAGGGCTAGCCGGCACCGGCTTGCAGCATGGCAATCCCTTCTGCAGCGTCACTCGCTCTCCGTGCTGCGGTATGGCAACCGGCTCATGGTAGCCAACACCGGCTTGCAGCACCCGCTCCCCGACGACCACCCTTGCACCAGCATTGCTCATCGGCATGCAGCGGTATGGCTCTGCCTAGCAGAAACGTTGTGTCGATGCAACACACATGTGAGAGACGAGAACGCGAGAGAAGCAGCACGGCATGGGGAGGCTTTTCGGCGAGCTTGGAGATGGTGCGGGTGTGGATGCTGCACATAGTGATCGAGGGGCAGAGAAGGATGAGGTTCATGGAAGAACGGAGAGGCTTCTGGATAAGAGATGGGTGGACGAGGCGCGGGGACACGTGGCAAACAAGCGAGGCGGCTGATGTGCGGGTTGTAAACTTGTAATCATTCAGTGGATTTAGATGGTTTTCCTATAAATAAACATCGCGGCTCCTCTACGGGGTAGGAATGCATCTTCCTATCGATCTAGCTATAAAGAAAACCGATCCACCATCGTCATGGCCTCTGCCTCAACTCCCTGTCCTCAACCTTGGACCGCCACAGACCGAGAAGCTGGCAAGGGGGAATTACCTCCTCTGGAAGGCCCAGGTGACGCTGGCCCTGCGAGGCGCGTGGGTCACCGGCCTCCTAGATGGAACGGATGCAGCGCCCCCCGAAAACAGTGGAGCAGCAACAGCCGGACAAGACCATGGCCATGGGGCCAAATCCCCTCTATGGATCAAGGCTTTCAAAGAACTAGCAGGTCCTCAGCTACTTGCTGAACTCTCTCTCAAAGGAGATCCTCATGCAAGTTGTGGGGATGGAAACTACCTTCTATCTGTGGAGTGCAATCACCACATTGTTTGCCTCGCACTGCAATCACCACATTGTTTGCCTTGCAGTACCAGTCCCGGGTCACAAACCTGGGAATTGCCATCGCCAACACCAAGAAGGGCGCCATGTCTAGGGCCACTTACATCACCAAGATGAAGAATCTGGGAGTTGAACTAGCTGCTGCTGGTCGTCTGGTCTCTGATCCGGAGATGGTCAACTACATCCTCGCCGGGCTTGACCGCGACTATGATCCAATCGTTGCAGCAGCTGGCGCTATCAAAACTACCATCACCATTGACAATCTTTTTGCGCAGATTTTTGCCTTTGATCAACGGATGGACATGTTAGGCGATGGCGCAGGCAGCGGCTTCAACACTTCATCAAACGCGGCATATAGAGGTCGCGGCCAGAATAGAGGCAGGGGGCATGGGTGCAAAACCAGAGGACGCGGCCGAGGGGACCGTCCCCCCTCTCCTGTAGGTGGCGGCGGTAGCTGCCGCGGTCGTCCATGAAAATAGCAGCAACTGCAAGCTCATGAGCAAATTAGTGTCAAATATGCCGAAAACATTATGCAGGTGGCGCTCGTGAGTGTTGGTGGCGTTATGAAGACGGAGACGTATTAGCTACAGTCGTGGATGGGTTCGACGATTCCGCGATGATTAGAGCAGAGGAAGGGTTGGGGAGCACCATTGGATCACCAGGAGCTCAACGATGGTCTTGGCTGGGACGGAGGGGCACTGGAGTGGGCTGGTGAGGGAGGGACCCGAGTGGCGGAGCTTTGGCCGGAGATGGAGAAGGAGAGCCTCCCGGCTTGCTCCGGTGCTTCTGGGTGACGATTGGGAGAGGGAGAGCTTGAGTGGTGAGGAGAAGTGATGGCGGGGGCGGCTTTTATAGGCGTGCAAGGGTGGCCAGGGCTGGATGCCGCCATGGTTGAGCTGGTGGAGAAAGGACGGCGAGCTGGACGTCACGACGCGGGCCGAAGTGACGAGAGAGGTCAGAGAAGTTACTGCGATGGCTACGGACCGAGGAGGAAGACGCCAGCCAGCGCGGCCACAGTACCAGTACTGTGCAGCACGTGGCGGCCGTTGGCCATTTCCAGCGAGGGCGTTGCCAGAGGGGAGGAGGCTTCGGGAGGGGCGACGTGGATGGTGGGGAGGCTGTCGAAACACGCAGACAATGTACGGCGCCGCGGGCGCACGGCACCAGCGAGGCCCGAGAGGGTTCGGCGCGCAGAGCGCGTGCTTTGGCCTAGCAGACACGTGGTCACCGCATGCACTGGCGCATGAGGTGTGCCCAGGCCTGTCAATCCTTGTCAACGCGGTAGTCGTCTCACCTAGTGTCCTTGCTGTGCACCTGGATTGACAAGAGAGCCCTAGTTAGCCCGGATGTTCCAAGTGGTAGCGTTCTGAGACTTGGCTGTCAGTCACTCTGGTGGTAGAATTTTATACATAGCAGACTATCCTTTTACTTGATTCCATGTGCGAAGACACATGGTTGAAGGTTGTTGTTCAATATTTGGTCTACTCACTTTGTTGATCCTTCGTGGGGACAGATCGTGCTATGCTTCAACACGATCCCTGAAGCCAAGACACTGAGATTGCTAAAGAAAGCTTTGATCTGCCAAGGCAGATTTGAGTATTCCATATTGAGCATTCTGTGTTTAACCAGTTGGGCGAGCGGGTCGGCTTGATATGGGGTTTCTTACTGAACAGAGTAGGCTACTTGGGTGGGTGATCCATATGGAACCATGGTCTCCGACTAACTCGGGGTTCCCGACCATGACATCCATGCAACCGTTATCACACTTCCTTGGTCGATCTCGTAAGGGTAGCAGTAATTCAACAGGCTTCTGAAATGCAGCTTTACTCTTGTAGCATACCTTGCGACAGATGACAACATGTAGTTCCTGACTATCTTGATCCTTACTGCCGACCTGTTCAATCCGTTTCACGTTGTCCTTATCCCTTAGCCCTTTCCTTGTCTGGACTCGTCTCTGGGATGGAGTGGCTAGCTATATCCATGGCCCCTTGTGCGACCGGGGTTGCCATTACAATTCATCCTTGTTCACGGCTTGAGCACGCCATGCTCACATATATTTGTATGCGGTGTATTGTGGTGACCAAATAGGCAAGAGAATGACATGATGTCACCTTGTTGGTGGTGGAAAACTTGATCCCTGTAGCTACCGCCAACACTGTTGTTCCAAAGTCCCCCATAGTTGAAGCATCTTTTCCTCTAACTTGTCCATCCTTACATCGCCCTCGGATGTATGTCCGAATTTCTCCCTCTTGCATTTCTCATAGGGCTCGCTGTGCTCTTACTGCTTTCCTTGTATCTGTCCTGTATGAATATAGTTGCATTCTCATACGAGTAGCTTGCCTGTCCTGAGTTGCATGCTCACAACATATGCAGGAGTATGTGTTGTTGAGTATTTGATTCTCGAAGCAAGCGTGTGTCAGGGCTAGCTCGAGCTTCTGACAAAATTGTTGTAGTCACGATGGCGTGCGGAAGAAGGCTGAATGTCTTCTGCTCGAAGCTTTTGCCGGGATAGTGTGCCGACGAAGGCTGGGTATCGTGCTCCAGAAGCTTCTCCTCTGGTTGCTTACTGAGTAAGGTTGGGTACCTTATGCTGGAAGCTTTCTGCGGTGGCTTGCTATGGAGGACTGAGCATCTTGTGCTAGAATCTATCCGTATGTCTTACCGAAGAAGGTTGAGTGGCATGCGGTGTAAGCTCCCCTTGGTGACTTGTTAAAGAAGACCGGGTTCCTAGCATCGGAAGCTTTTCTTGGTAGCTTGCTCAGAGGTCTTTTCCAATAACATCCTGAGGAAGACCGAGTGTCGTCTTTAGAAAGCTTTTCATAGAAACTTGCTGAAGAAGACTGAGTATCTTAGGCTGGAAGCTGTTCATGTATCATACTGAGGAAGATTGGGTGCCTTGCGTCGTAAGCTTCTCTCGATAGCTTGCGGAGGCCGAGTGGGTTTCCTGTACTTGAAACCTTTCAATGTGGTGTGTGGTCTGAATGCCATATATATTCTTAAGAGTGGTCCGTCTATCCGTCTTGCTGGGTGCTGGATCCATGGCATACTCCGGCTCCCCAAAACTTTACTCATGGCGGAGTTATAACTTTGTATAGGCCATACCTTTGGCTGAGGATATTCCGTTAATCCTGCACACGATCTGTTTTCCTGTTGGTCTGAGCATTACTGTTGTAGAGGTTGCGCTACTAGCGCGGACTTGATAATTCATCCAAGGTAGTGCTTATGCTTGAGCCAGGTGTTTTTTACCAAACACATCGACTGTGAACTCCATTTGATTTAGCTGAGCTCCCAAATCTTAACAATCCTTCTTGATCCTTTGAGGCGGGTGGTCGGTTGATAAGCTACTTCCATAGGGGAAAATAATGTGACACCGACGAACCGAATAAAGAGGCGAATAAAACCGCTCAACAAAATGCACCAAGTTCACATAAAAACCACATTTTATTGCTGCTCATGGCAATTTACAACATACAGTACTACTACAACTTATGCAACATGAACTTCGCAAGATCTTAGGTACTACAGTCAGGTGGCGGGTTACTGGAGATCGAAGGAGCTGGTGGAGGGGTCGATGGAGCTAAGGCCATACCAAGCGCTCTTCGGGCACGGGTTGCATCTCTGACTAGCTCAGGGATGAGGACGTACTCTGCAATCATGTAACGGGACATGAATGCTACAGCTGCATCGCCATCTGAGTCAGCGGGGGGAAATTTGATCCGTCTAGGAGTGGTTGCCAAAGTGGGATAGTAGTGGAAGGCACGGTTCTCTTGCATCGCGCTCTCCTGGTGACAAAGAACAGTGAGTCCTGCCAGGGCGGCAAGCTGGACGGCACGATCCGGTGTAGAGGCATAGCCACCATGGAAACTATAGGTCCGCCTACCGATGGGCATACTGGCGGTTAGGAGAACATTGGCATGATACTCGAGCACCAATCCTGCGAGCGGTGTCTAGAACACTTGGTACCTTGGCATCTCTCCATCGGGATAGAGATGACGCCAAACATCGCGGAGCAGGTGTGCGAAACTGAGTGGTGCGGGGGCTGGGGCGTAGTCAATCGGAATGGATGCCATCTACAAAATCAATTAGTTAGCAAGCTAGGTATCAAATCTATATGCATGCTATGCAGCAATCCAACAAATGCAGCAATCAGATGCCTCAAACAAGCAAGCTGGACTCTAGACTAGCGGCTAACTAACGTCCGGGCTAACTAGGGTGTCCTACAGTCAGGCCTGCTCTGATACCATTCGCTGTGGCACCCCGGCTCAGAGCACCGAGGTGCCCCGCGCTCCAGCCCAGAGATCGATGTCTTCTGGAATGTGGCACAAATGAGCATCGAACAGAATAACTCTTTATTACAACCACTATGGGTACAAAGGTTTTGAATTACATAGTTAGCGAGGCATGATGAGAAACAAGCTCGTGCCTCTAAGGATAGCAGCAGAACAAACTCCTAGCTGCGGAATAGCACGTCGGTGATGGATCCCATTCCAAAGGGACGCTGACTGGGACACTTCCTAGCTCGCAAACTCGGGATCTTCAAGCTACGCAAACACGGCATGACCTGCAAACTAGCATGACATGCTAGGTGAGTATTTTGAATGTACTCACAAGTTCACAACGGACAAGAGCATCAAGGCAAAACAATATCATAGCAATCATAGTTATATCAATGTTAGTTAAAAGGGTGGAAGAAAATAATCAACATGATATTACTGAACCATCAAGATTAGGTACTATCGTTTAAGGTCACATGGACCATCTTACCCCTGGCTATCTCGCCAAACCATTTACTCTTGTGATCACCTCGTGGTCATCTCAAGGTCATCTGATGATCATCCTCAAGATCATCCCAAGATTATCAACGGCCTTCTGCCGATCAGTTACCTCACCTATTCCGAGATGAGTTCTTCCATCATTAACAAGTCATTCCATCACTGGTGTTGATCAGACAGTGTGACTTAGTACAAACTGTGTCCAATACCGTGGACGTGGCTATTCGAATAGATTCTTACACTCTGCAGAGGTCGCGCACTTTACCCACACCATGGACATTCGTCCAGCAAAACCCACCTACCGTATGTCACTAATATCGTATCACCGACATACCCTTGGGTCATGCCTTGGGTGGCCTCTTGCGTCGCTGTTCGACACGCACCACCTCGTGGCTAAAACTGTCCTCGTCGGGACTCCGGTACCATATAAACTAAACCAGGCTCACAAGATTATCGCTGCCTACCTGATCAGGGTAGCACGCATGCATAACCTTCCCTCTTTGGTGATACCGATAAGAGTGCACACGGTAGCCGAGTCAGGGCCTCCCCATAAAGGCAAATGTGGCTGCACTGGGAAGCTCGGTTCAGTGGCACTTGATCAACGAATGAAGGAATTTATCCCCCAAGTGACTTCTCCAACATAACTATTACTCCAGTATCACCGTGATCCAAGTTATCACAACATCCAACTAGCAATCCAATAGGCAATATGGCCAAGCTACTGCTACTAACTCCATAATCAAAATATCAGACGGGATCACAAAGTAACCATCGACAATAATCTCCTAATCCAACGGCATCATAGCATCACCAAAATTGCAAACTACTAGTCACAACCAATCCAAGCATTCTCATGGCAGTAGCATGTCCAAGTATTTCCCCAAATATTGCCATGAATAATCCAATTATAAATAATTGAAATCTTAGCCAAAATATTTAATTAACACCATGGCATTGCATTGCAATTATGCAAATGGGAGTTGTGGCTTGCCTGGCACCAAAGGAGTGTGGAGGTACTCCTGGTCTTCACCAAAGATTCAAATCATTCTGAAAAACATTTTTGAAATCATTTATAAATATCACATAGAGCATTTTTCTCTATCCAGAAATTCTAGACAAGAAAGAAAATACCAAAATTTTTACAGCAAATAAAGGAGCTCATAAGAAAAATAATGCAAAAAGAATGAACTCATCTGGACTTGTAGATTAAAAGATATAGCTGGTTCAAAATGAATTAAAACATAATTTCAGAAAAACCACAGCCGGCCACGTTGAAGGTGAAAGGCCAGGGTATGCCTCCACTAGCGTACCACTTCGGGCGCGGGCTGGGTCGCTGGCAGGTGGGGCCCGGCTGTCTGATTTAAAGAGACGGAGAGAGAGCAGAGACACGACGGGCGTACTGGCGGCTGTTCGCCGGTGTCGAGGTCACGGCGGAGCTGGGAGAGGGCGGGAATGGATCAAGCGCTCGACAGCGAGCATGCCTGTACCCGTAGCTCACTGGGAGGTGGCCGGACGGCGTCACGCCCTTCCTCTCCGGCGACGGCAGGCTACAGCCGTGGATGGGCTCGACGATTCTGGCGATGATTCGAGTAGGGGAAGGGTTGGGGAGCATCAGTAGATCACCAGGAGCTCAACGTTGGTCTTGGCTAGGGCGGAGGGGCACTGGAGTGGGCTGGCGATGGAGGGACCCGAGTGGCGGAGCTCTGGCCAGAGATGGAGAAGAAGAGCCTCCCGGCTTGCTCCGGTGCTTCTGGGTGACGATTGGGAGAGGGAGAGCTTGAGTGGTGAGGAGAAGTGAGGGCGGGGGCGGCTTTTATAGGCGGGCGAGGGTGGTCGTGGCTAGATGCCGCCATGGTTGAGCTGGCGGAGCAAGGACGGCGAGCTAGCCGTCGCGGCACGGGCCGAAGTGACGAGAGAGGTTAGAGAATTTATTGTGATGGCTACGGCTCGAGGAGGAAGACGCCAGCCAGCGCGGCCACAGTACTAGTACTGTGCAGCGCATGGCAGCCGTTGGCCATGTCTGGCGAGGGTGCTGTCGGAGGGGAGGAGGCTTCGGGAGGGGCGACGTGGACGGTGGGGAGGCTACCGACACATGCGAACAAGGTACAGTGATATATCTCCAACATATCTATACTTTTTGATTGTTCCATGCTATTATATTATCAATCTTGGATGTTTTATATACATTTACAAGCAATTATATATCATTTTTTGGGACTAACCTATTAACTTAGTGCCTAGTGCCAGTTGCTGTTTTTTGCCTGTTTTTGGTTTTCCAGAATATCAATACCAAACGAAGTCCAAATGCCACGAAACTTTTTGGAGATTTTTTTCTGGACATAAGAAACACTAGAAGCTTCGGAAGAGGGCTAGAAGCCAGAGCAGGTGGCCACAAGCCACCAGGGCACGCCTGGGGGGCAGGCTCGCCCTAGTGCCTCGTGGGCCCACCTCTGCCCCTTTTGACCTAATTCCACCTCTATAAATTCTCTAAAATCGGGAAACCAACAGAGGAGTCCATGAAATACTTTTTCCGCCACCGCAAGTTCCTGTTCTCGAGAGATCCTATCTGGAGGCCTTTCCGGCACTCCGCCGGAGGGGGAATCGATCACGGAGGGGCTCTTCATCAACCTTGTTGCCCTTCCGATAATGCGTGATTAGTTTACCACAGACCTTCGGGTCCATAGATAGTAGCTAGATGGCTTCTTCTCTCTTTTTGATCTTCAATACAATGTTCTCCTCGATGTTCTTGGAGTTCTATCCGATGTAATCACTTTTTACGGTGTGTTTGTTGGGATCCAATGAATTGTGAGTTTATGATCAGATTATCCATGAATATTATTTGAGTCTTATCTGAACTCTTTTATGCATGATTATTATAGCTTCGTATTTCTCTCCGATCTATTGATTTGGTTTGGCCAACTAGATTAATTTATCTTGCAATGGGAGAGGTGCTTTGTAATGGGTTTGATCTTTCGGTGCTCAATCCCAGTGACAGAAAGGGACATGACACATATGTATTGTTGCTATTAAGGGTAAAAAGATGGGGTTTATTCATGTGTGAGTTTACTTTGTCTACATCATGTCATCTTGCTCAAGGCATTACTCCGTTCTTTATGAACTTAATACTCTAGAAGCATGCCGGATAGCGGTCGATGTGTGGAGTAATAGTAGTAGATGCAGGCAGGAGTCGGTCTACTTGTCTCGGACATGATGCCTATATACATGATCATTGCCTTGGATATCGTCATTATTATTTGCTTTTCTATCAATTGCCCAACAGTAATTTGTTTACCCACCGTATGTTATTTTCAAGAGAGAAGCCTCTAGTGAAAACTATGGCCCCCGGGTCTGCTTTTATCATATAAATTTCTACTTTTATCATATATTAAAAATCCCAAAAATACCTTGCTGCACTTTTACTTTATTTATTTTATTTTGTATTTTTGTTCGATCTATCTATCTATCACCATACAATTTAATCTTGCAATTAATCGCCAAGGGATTGACAACCCCCTGTTCGCGTTGGGTGCACGGATTTGTTGTTTTGTGTGCAGGTACTGCTAACGAGTTGTCGCATGATTCTTCTACTGGATTGATAACCTTGGTTTCATAATTGATGGAAATACTTATCTCTACTGTACTACATCATCCCTTCGTCTTCGGGGAAATACCAACGCTAGCTACAAGTAGCATACGGCGCCGCGGGCGCGCGGCGCCAGCAAGGCCCGAGAGGGTTCGGCGCGCAGAGCGTGCACTTTGGCCTGGCAGACGTGTTGTCATAGCATGCACTAGCGCACACGGTGTGCCCAGACCTGTCAAACCTTGTCTACGCGGTAGTCCTCTCACCTAGTGTCCTTGCTGTGCACTTGGATTGACAAGAGATGGCCTGGACAGTTCAGTAGCTTCCAAGTAAGTTTTCTGGACAACAACTTGGGCAGGTTGCTGGGGTAAAATTGCTAGAGTTTTGATGATGGAATGTTGTCACTTTGAAATGTTGTAGGAAGGTGCCCACACCAGAAAATAAACCGTAACTCGGATGAAAATAATTTATATATGAAAAATGATCAGAAAAATCCAACGAATCCGAATATGTCATGCGCACTCATGTTAGAACCCTCTAAGTAGATGAACATGGAACTTTTTGCCCGTTTCCGATAGATGAATAGTGCATGACCTCAGATAAATAATTCCAAATAAATTCCTAAAACATCTAAAATATTCAGAGATGTAGTATATCACCCATGCATATCATTTAGGCATGTCATGCATAGTGATTGCATTTGTATGCTTGTATTTATCTGTTTCTTCCCCCTCTTCTTCTCCTGTAGACTCCGAGACCGCTGCCGAACCAGGGATCGACTACACCATTGAAGATTCCTTTTCGCCTGCAGAGCAACCAGGCAAGAAAAATCCCCTTGATCATTCCTATATCGCATATTTCTTTCTCTCCCATGCTTGCATTAGATTTTGCTACTGTAATTGATTGCTCCTATTCTGATGCATAGCTTGATTTTGTAACCTACTGTTGATACTTTACCTGTTATCCTGAATGCTAAGTATAGGCTGGTTAGTGACCCATCAGTGGCCCCACACCCTTGTCCTTGTTGCCATGCTTTACTACCGATGACTCGATCAGCATGATCGATGTGCGGAGACCTACACAGCACCGCACACCCCCTTAGTTGTACGACTCTGCAGAGTTACCATCGAGTGTCGAGGGTGATACGTCCTACCTCACTCCTGATCATACCTCTGTAGCATAGCTAGTCGATTGTGGGTTACCGAGGGTGATTCCTCTTTCACCACCTCCGATGATGCCTCTGTCGTGCAGCCCCTCAAGTGTGACCCATCAAGGGTGATTCCTCTAGGTTCACCTTGACGGTTACATCGAGTGGGAATCCAACGAGGGTGATTCCTCAGATTCCCCCTTGATGTTACGGACACACGGGTACTTTGACCTTTATGTGTTGAAGTCGGGTCAACCCCGAGGGGTACCCGCGAGAGATATAATAGAAAATCGGGCGGGCCCGGAGAGCACCCGCGAGAGTTACTGTGGCACTCAGCTTTGTTAATATAGTTGGATCATATGGTGTTTCTTCCCTCTCTATCCTTGTTGTGATGAATCGAATCTTTTCCCTTTGAGGTTTCGTTATTGTCGGATTGAATATTTCAGATTTGAGAACACTTGATGTATGTATTGCATATGAATACGCGTGGTGACAATGGGGTATTATATTGATTCACTTGATATATGTTTTGGCACTCAACTCGCGGATTCCCGAGGTGACATTGGGGTAATCTATGCATAGGGGTTGATGCACGTTTTCATTCTCTTTTCTCCGATAGAAACATTGGGGTGCTCCTTGGAGTTCTTTGTGTTGATTGAATATTATGATTATGAAGTTGTTTGATGCATATCGTATAATCAACTCACGGATACTTGTGGTGACATTGGAGTATCTAGGTGACATTAGAGTTGGTTGATGTGTATCATATGGTGTTATTTTAGTACGAACTCTAGGGATGTTTGTGACACTTATAGGAATGGCTCAATAGATCGATCGGAAAGGATAACTTTGAGGTGGTTTCGTACCCTGCAAACAATTTCTATTTTATGTTCTCCGCTAATAGGAACTTGGGAGTGATTCTTTTTCGCACGTTGAGGGATGATTATATGATCCAATTATGTTAGCATTGTTGAGAGATTGCAATAGCGAAAGTATGAACCCTAAGCCTTGTTTCTAAGCATTGCAATACCGTTTATGCTCACTTTTGTTACTTGCTACCTTGCTGTTTTTTATTGTTCACACTACAAAAACCTATATCTACTATCCATACTACACTTGTATCGCCATCTCTTCGCCGAACTAGTGCACCTATACAATTTACCATTGTATTGGGTGTGTTGGGGACACAAGAGACTCTTTGTTATTTGGTAGCAGGGTTGTTTGAGAGAGACCATCTTCAACCTACCCCTCCCATGGATTGATAAACCTTAGGTCATCCACTTGAGGGAAAATTACTACCGTGCTACAAAACTCTGCGCTTGGAGGCCCAACACGAGTCTACAAAAATAAGTTGTGTAGTAGACAACAAGCTCTTTTCTGGCGCCGTTGCCGGGGAGGTGAGTGCTTGAAGGTATATCTTTAGATCTTGCAATTGAATCTTTTAGTTTCTTGTTTTATCACTAGTTTGGTTTATAAAAGAAAACTACAAAAAATGGAAATGAGATTGCCTCATATTATTCGTCTTTATAATGTATTTCTTGAAAATGATGGATTGGAAAATTGTGCTCAATTGATAGAAGAAGAATTCAATAAAATGTTTGGCATAAAATCTTTGAATAATGAGCATGATTGCAATTTTGTTAGTATGAATTCTATGAATATCCAAAATACTAAAGATGATTGCACTAGTCATGACAAAAATGTTTCTTATAAGTATGTCAATTTTTGTGGAGTGCATAAAGTTTGTGAAAACATGCCTTATAGGGATGATAGATTTTGTAATAAGCATAAACATGATAGAACCAATTTTTTGCTCAAAGTGACAGATGAATTTGTTACAAAATTATGCTGTCTTCATCCCATTACTTGTGAACTTTGCAATAGAGTTGGTCACCTTAATTTTCAATGCATACTTTTTCATGATCGAGTCATGGCTAAATATTGTAATGACTTGACCGCCTTGAACTATATAATGAGATTTATCTATTTTTTGGGGTGTGAGGAATTGTCACATAAAAATAGTTGGTTTGAATTATTCATTCTCACAGACAACATTGAAACTAATCTAGAGGAAATCTATATGTTTTGTGTGGTAAATTGCAACGAGAATGCTTATATTGCCAACTATAGAAAGACGGGAAAACCAATAGAATATAAAAGGAACAATAATGAAAGGGTAAAGATTTCCACTTTCCCTCCTATTGTCTTTCCTGATGAAATAGGTGACGAGGAGGAGCTTCCTATTCAACCAATCTCATCAATAAGAAGCTCGGAAAAATTGATTAAACCCACACATGATGTGGTGAAGAAGAAGAAAAGAAGAAAGAGTAGAGGTAAAAAGGTATCCCTCCCAAATAATGTTGCTCCTATTATTGTTGTGCCTCATGAGATTGAATCAAAAATAATTGTGGAAGATGATATACTTGATGATGATATTGCTTCTTTGTCTTATGGTACAATGTCCGAAGGAACTATTGAGGATAATTTTATTATGCCTATTACTCATTATGATGATTATGATTGGGAAAATAATGATACTTCTTATAATCTTGAAAATCTTTTTGGCACCAACTTAGAAAATTGTGATGATAATAATTATAGTGATTATGCTAATGATATGCCAAGCCACAAGCTTGGGGATGCTATGTTTGATGAGAATAACATGTTTGAGAATTTATTTGCTGCAATTAATGTTTGTCCCAAGCTTGGGGATGCTATGCTTAATGAAAATAATCTTTTTATTCCCCCTACTTTTGATGAACAAATCTACTATGATGATGACATGCCTCCTATCTATGATGATTATTGTGATGATAATTATGTCATAAAAAGTAGTGATGATTATATTTATAAAACTTGTCATGATTTCCCTTTTTCTGAACATTACTCTTTTAATGTGGAAACAATTTATAGTATTCGAGTTTCATATGATACTCCCACTCCTATTGATGAGAAGAAATGTGCCTATATGGAGAGTAATGAAAATTCTATGCTCGTGGATCATGAAAAGAGTGCTTTATGTGATAGCTATATTGTTGAATTTCTTCATGATGCTACTGAAAATTATTTTGAGAGAGGAATATATGCTTCTACTGAAAATTATTTCTTTATGTTGAAAGTTTTGAACTCATGCTTGTTTTGCCTTCCTATGCTAGTTGATTCTTGCTCCCATAAACTATTTTCTCACAAAATACCTATGCATAGGAAGTGGGTTAGGATTAAATGTGCTAGTCATATGCTGCATGATGCTCTCTTTGTGTTTCAATTCTTTACTTTTACGTGAGCATCATTGAAATCATCATGACTAGCTAAAATGGCATTAAAGAAAAGCGCTTGTTGGGAGACAACCCAATATTTGTACCTACTGTTTTTGTGTGCTCACATGATTAAGCTACTGTAGTAATCATGTTTTATATGTTCTGTTTCAATAATGTGCTAAGTAAAGCCTTTGGGATAGTGTGGATGATAGTTGACTTGATTCTGTGCAAAAACAGAAACTTTTGCGTCCAGTGCTGGAATTTACATTCTTTACTGGAGCGTGAGAAAATTCTGAAATTTTTACAGAGTATTCGGTTACAAATTATTTACGCTTTACTCATTTTTCAGAATTTTTGGAGGTACAGAAGTATGGTTTTTAAATCGTTTACTACACGCTGTTCTATTTTTGATAGATTCTGTTTTCGATGCATAGTTTGCTTGTTTTAGTGTTTCCATAGCTTATATTGAGTAATATAAATTGTGGAAATGATAGAATACAGTAGGCATTATGTGATAACAATTATTAATCTTGTCTTGACAGTACCTAAGTGGATGATTTATTTTTATCATACTAACCTATCTCACGAAGTTCCGTTAAGTTTTGTGTGATTGAAGTTTTCAAGTTTTGGGTGAGATATCAATATGAGGAGAATAAGGAGCGGCAAGACCCTAAGCTTGGGGATGCCCAAGGCACCCCAAGGTAATATTCAAGGAATACCCAAGCAACTATGCTTGGGGATGCCCCGGAAGGCATCCCCTCTTTCGTCTTCAACATTATCGGTAACCTCACTTAGAGCTATATTTTTATTCGTCACCTGACATGTGTTTTGCTTGGAGCATCATTTAATTTTGGTGAGATTTGCTTGCTGCTATCAATAATCATGTTTTCTATCTTTTAGTTCAATAAAATGCCAATTATAGCCTTTGCCATGCTCAGTTTGCAAGTTTATGTGTTGCTGTTTGAAAACAGAAAGTTTTCTGTTATGTCCAGAATATTTCTGAATAGTAAGAACATGATAAAAATCTGAAATTTTTACACAGTAAGCATGCATAAGTTCTCTGTCACGTGGTAATTTTTTAGAATTTTTGGAGTTAGGGAAGTATGAATTCTTATTCACTCTTTACATACTGTTCTGTTTTGGCAGATTGCTGTTATAGTTGCATTGTTTGCATATGTTTGCTAGTTTAATGTTTCTATTTGTGGATAGGAGTATTAAATATGCAGAGGCATTTAGTATGCAATGTTTAATTATAATTTTAGGGATTTTCTACAGTAGACAATGTTAAGGTTTTGAGTTGATTTATACTAACTTATCTCACGAGTTCTTGTTGAGTTTTGTATGGATGAAGTTTTTATGATTTAGGAGAAGCCATGATATGAGAGGAATTAAGGAGACACAAGAGCTCAAGCTTGGGGATACCCAAGGCACCCCAAGATAACATTCCAAGAAGTCTCAAGCAACTAAGCTTGGGCATGCCCCGGTTGGCATCCCACCTTTCTTCATCAACACCTATCGGTTAGCCTAAGTTTTTACTTCTTCGCATGATATGTGCTATTCTTGGAGTGTCCTTTTATTTTCATTTTGTTTGCTGTTTTAATAAAATTATCAAGATCTGAAATTTTAAATGAGAGAGAGTCCTCACATAGCTACTTATTTGCTTAAATACTGATTGATATTCACTTATACCTTTTGGAGTAGTTTCTCGTTTACTCTCGTGCTTCACTTATATCCTAAGAGTAAATTGTTGAATGAATTGAATATCATAAATTTGAAATTATATGAGCTTCATATGCTTGTCCCATGGGGAGTAGTGACTTCACAAATAAGAAGTATAAGTGGTAAAATTTATTGAAAGTTAGCAAACATAGCATTGGTCACTTGAACAATTCATGAAAGAATTTTGAAGGAAGAGAAATTTCACATATAAATATACTATCTTGGACATCTTCTATGATTGTGAGCCCCCATTAATTATTTTCAAGCTTGATGAAGTAGTTGACGTTGGAAAAGGAAGACAACGTAATGAGTTATGTTTGTTTATATTCACATAGAAGTTATATTGTCATGGATCCTTTAACATGTGGTGCTTGCTTAGGATCTTTTGCTAGCCAAAAATTCGTACTAAGTAGAGATACTACTTGTGCATCAAAAAACCCTTAAACCCAGTTTCTTGCCATGAGTGTCCACCATATCTACCTATGGATTGAATAAGATCCTTCTCCTAAATATGTATGATCTTTTATTGCAAGGGAAAATAAGCATTGTACGAACTTGTGATGGTAAAGAAATAAAAGGGACGGACTGCATAATAAAGGTTGCTATCATAAGGGGCAATATAACGTGACGTTCCTTTGCATTAAGGAATTGTGCATCCAAAAATAAAAAGCGCATGAAAACCTCTGCTTCCCTCTGCGAAGGGCCTATCTTTTACTTTTATGCATTTACTTTTATGTATTTACTTTTATGCAAGAGTGAATATTATTTCTTCTCGTTTCAACCTCAATTATTCTCTAGTTTGCAAGCATCATGTGGTAGGGAATGATCTAGGCACATATATCCAGTTGAATATAGGTGATCATGAGTTATTATTGTTGACATTATCCATGAGATAAATAAGTTGGGAGGCAAAACAATAAGCCCCTATCTTCCTATGTGTTTGACTGAAACAGTTTGTTATAAAAATATGCTTTGAGTGTCAGCAATCATGGAAGACTAAATGATGGTTGAGTATGTGGAATTTGCTAGATCAAAGCTCTTACATAGACCCTTCCTGAAAATAAGATGAATTGCAATTGTTTGATGACTGAGAACATAGTTTGTTAGTTTTCAAGAAAGTTTATGGCCTATACTTTGACCATGTGAATTGCTTGCTACTTGATCATGAGAAGTTTTATGAGATGAGCTACTGTTTATGACATATAATGATGCTAGAAAAAAGTGATTGGAATTATCATTGATCAAACTTATGCACTATGCTAGCATTCACACTTCATAAATTATTTCTTTTATCATTTACCTACTCGAGGACGAGCAGGAATTAAGCTTGGGGATGCTGATACGTCTCCAACGTATCTATAATTTATGAAGTATTCATGCCATGTTTATTATAGTTTTATATGATGTTGGTGCACTTTTATATGGTTTTTATATGATTTTTATGGACTAACATATTGACCTAGTGCCCAGTGCTAGTTGCTGTTTTCTGTTTGTTTTTGGTTTTCCAGAAAATCCAGATCAAATGAAGTCCAAATGCAGCGAAACTTTTTGACGATTTTTTCTGGAAGGAAACAGACCCAGGAAGCTTCGGAGGAGCAGCAGAAGAGCCACAGGGGCCCCACGAGCCACCTGGGCGTGCCTGCCCCCCCAGGCGCGCCTTGGTGCCTCGTGGGCCCCCTGTGGCATCTCTTTGCGTGATTCCAACGCTGAAAAATCATATATATTCATAAACCCCCGAAAGTTAACCAAGATGAGTTTTTACGCCGCCGCAAGCCTCTGTACCTCCACGATCTCATCTACAACCCTTTTCCGGCACCCTGCCGGAGGGGGGAAAGCATCATCGGAGGCCATCTTCGTCATCCCGGCGGTCTCCATGACGAGGAGGAAGCAGTTCACCCTCGGGGCTGAGGGTATGTACTAGTAGCTATGTGTTTGATCTCTCTCTCTCGTGTTCTTGATATGGCACGATCTTGATGTATCGCGAGTTTTGTTAATATAGTTGGATCATATGGTGTTTCTTCCCTCTGTATCCTTGTTGTGATGAATCGAATCTTTTCCCTTTGAGGTTTCGTTATTGTCGGATTGAATATTTCAGATTTGAGAACACTTGATGTATGCCTTGCATATGAATACGCGTGGTGACAATGGGGTATTATATTGATTCACTTGATATATGTTTTGGCACTCAACTCGCGGATTCCCGAGGTGACATTGGGGTAATCTATGCATATGGGTTGATGCACGTTTTCATTCTCTTTTCTCCGATTGAAACATTGGGGTGCTCCTTGGAGTTCTTTGTGTGGATTGAATATTATGATTAGAAAGTTGTTTGATGCATATCGTATAATCAACTCACCGATACTTGTGGTGACATTGGAGTATCTAGGTGACATTAGAGTTGGTTGATGTATATCATATGGTGTTATTTTAGTACGAACTCTAGGGCTGTTTGTGACACTTATAGCGATGGCTCAATAGATCGATCGGAAAGGATAACTTTGAGGTGGTTTCGTACCCTACAAACAATTTCTATCGTATGTTCTCCGCTAATAGGAACTTGGGAGTGATTCTTTATCGCACGTTGAGGGATGATTATATGATCCAATTATGTTAGCATTGTTGAGAGATTGCACTAGCAAAAGTATGAACCCTAGGCCTTGTTTCTAAGCATTGCAATACCGTTTATGCTCACTTTTGTTACTTGCTACCTTGCTGTTTTTTATTGTTCGCACTACAAAAACCTATATCTACTATCCATACTACACTTGTATCACCATCTTGCTACTTGTAGCTTGCGTTGGTATTTCCCCGAAGAGGAAGGGATGATGCAGCACAGTAAAGATAAGTATTTCCCTCAGTTATGAAACCAAGGTTATCGAACCAGTAGGAGAATCACACAACACCTCGTTAGCAGTACCTGCACACAAACAACAAAACCTTGCACCCAACGCAAACGAGAGGTTGTCAATCTCTCGGCGGTAAATTGCAAGATTAAATTGTATGTGATAGATTGATAGATTGAAATAAAAATACAAAATAAAATAAATAAAAAGAGATAGCAGCAATATTTTTAGGGTTTTAGTAATATGATTTTGATAGACCCGGGGGCCATAGATTTCACTAGAGGCTTCTCTCGAGAAAATAGCATACGGTGGGTAGACAAATTACTGTTGGGCAATTGATAGAAAAGCAAATAATCATGACGATATCCAAGGCAATGATCATGTATATAGGCATCACGTCCAAGATTAGTAGACCGACTCCTGCCTGCATCTACTACTATTACTCCACACATCGACCGCTATCCAGCATGCATCTAGTGTATTAAGTCCGATAAAGAACGGAGTAATGCCTTAAGAACGATGACATGATGTAGACAAGACAAACTCATGAATTAATAAACCCAATGAATAGATCCCATCTTGTTATCCTTAGTAGCAACGATACATACGTGTCATGTCACTTTCTATCACTGGGATTGAGCACCACAAGATCGAACCCACTACAAAGCACCTCTTCCCATGGCAAGATAAATCAACTCAGTTGGCCAAACCAAATCAATAGATCGGAGAAGAAATACGAGGCTATAATAATCATGCATAAAAGAGTGCAGCAAAGACTCAAATAATTTCATGGATAATCTGATCATAAACTCACAATTCATCGGATCCCAACAAACATACCGCAAAAAGAGATTACATTGGATAGATCTCCAAGAACATCAAGGAGAACATTGTATTGAAGATCAAAAAGAGAGAAGAAGCCATCTAGCTACTAACTATGGACCCGAAGGTCTATGGTAAACTACTCACGCATCATCGGAGAGGCAGCAAGGTTGATGTAGAGCCCCTCCGTGATCGATTCCCAGTCCGGCGGATCACCGGAGAAGGACCCCAGATGGGATCTCTCTGGAACAGAAGCTTGCGGCGGCGTAAAAAGTATTTCGTGGACTCTCCTTAGGGTTTCTGGTTTTTCTGGAATTTATAGTGCTGGAATTAGGTCAAACGGAGCTTGGTGGGCCCCACGAGGTACCAGGGCACGCCTGCCCCCCCAGGCGTGCCCTGGTGGCTCGTGGGCCCCACTAGGGTCTTCTGGCCTCCTCCCGAAGCTTCTAGTGTTCTTCTAGTCCAAGAAAAAATCTCCAAAAAGTTTAATTGCATTTGGACTTCGTTTGGTATTGATTTTCTGTAAAACAAAAACAGGGCAGAAAACAACAACTGGCACTTGGCACTAAGTTAATAGGTTAGTCTCCAAAAATGATATAAAATTGCTGTAAATGATTATAAAAACATCCAAGATTGATATTATAACAGCATGGAACAATCAAAAATTATAGATACGTTGGAGACGTATCACATCTCTTCGCCAAACTAGTGCACCTATACAATTTACCATTGTATTGGGTGTGTTGGGGACACAAGAGACTCTTTGTTATTTGGTTGCAGGGTTCTTTGAGAGAGACCATCTTTAACCTACCCCTCCCACGGATTGATAAACCTTAGGTCATCCACTTGAGGGAAAATTGCTACTGTTCTACAAAACTCTGCGCTTGGAGGCCCAACACGAGTCTACAAGAATAAGTTGTGTACTAGACAACAAGCTCTTTTCTGGCGCCGTTGCCGGGGAGGTGAGTGCTTGAAGGTATATCTTTAGATCTTGCAATTGAATCTTTTAGTTTCTTGTTTTATCACTAGTTTGGTTTATAAAAGAAAACTACAAAAAATGGAATTGAGATTGCCTCATATTATTCGTCTTTATAATGTCTTTCTTGAAAATGATGGATCGGAAAATTGTGCTCAATTGATAGAAGAAGAATTCAATAAAATGTTTGGCATAAAATCTTTGAATAATGATCATGATTGCAATGTTGTTAGTATGAATTCTATGAATATCCAAAATACTAAAGATGATTGCACTAGTCATGACAAAAATGTTTCTTATAAGCATGTCAATTTTTGTGGAGTGCATAAAGTTTGTGAAAACATGCCTTATAGGGATGATAGATTTTGTAAGAAGCATAAACATGATAGAACCAATTTTTTGCTCAAAGTGATAGATGAATTTGCTACAAAATTATGCTCTCTTCATCCCATTACTTGTGAACTTTGCAATAGAGTTGGTCACCTTAATTTTCAATGCATACTTTTTCATGATCAAATCATGGCTAAATATTGTAATGACTTGACCGCCCTTGAACTATATAATGAGCTTTATCTATTTTTGGGGTGTTAGGAATTGTCACATAAAAATAGTTGGTTTGAATTATTCATTCTCACAGACAACATTGAAACTAATCTAGAGGAAATCTATATGTTTTGTGTGGTAAATTGCAACGAGAATGCTTATATTGCCAACAATAGAAAGACGGGAAAACCAATAGAATATAAAAGGAACACTAATGAAAGGGTAAAGATTTCCAATTTCCCTCCTATTGTCTCTCATGATGAAATAGGTGACGAGGAGGAGCTTCCTATTCAACTAATCTCATCAATAAGAAGCTCAGAAAAATTGACTAAACCCACACATGATGTGGTGAAGAAGAAGAAAAGAAGAAAGAGTAGAGGTAAAAAGGTATCCCTCCCAAATAATGTTGCTCCTATTATTGTTGTTCCTCATGAGAGTGAATCAAAAATAATTGTGGAAGATGATATACTTGATGATGATATTGCTTCTTTGTCTTATGGTACAATGTCCGGAGGAACTATTGAGGATAATTTTATTATGCCTATTACTCATTATGATGATTATGATTGGGAAAATAATGATACTTCTTATAATCTTGAAAATCTTTTTGGCACCAACTTAGAAAGTTGTGATGATAATAATTGTTATACTATTGGTGCTATTCATACTATTGATGATAATAGTGATTATGCTAATGATATGCCAAGCCACAAGCTTGGGGATGCTATGTTTGATGAGAATGACATGTTTGAGAATTTATTTGCTGCAATTAATGTTTGTCCCAAGCTTGGGGATGCTATGCTTAATGAAAACAATCTTTTTATTCCCCCTACTTTTGATCAACAAATCTACTATGATGATGACATGCCTCCTATCTATGATGATTATTGTGATGATACTTATGTCATAAAAAGTAGTGATGATTATATTTATAAAACTTGTCATGACATTACTCTTTTTATGTGGAAACAATTTATAGTATTTGAGTTTCATATGATACTCCCACTCCTATTGATGAGAAGAAATGTGCCTATATGGAGAGTAATGAAAATTCTATGCTCGTGGATCATGAAAAAAGTGCTGTATGTGATAGCTATATTGTTGAATTTCTTCATGATGCTACTGAAAATTATTTTGAGAGAGGAATATATGCTTCTACATATTTCAACAACATCAAGTTTTCTTTCTTTATGTTGAAAGTTTTGAACTGATGCTTGTTTTGCCTTCCTATGCTAGTTGATTCTTGCTCCCATAAACTATTTGCTCACAAAATCCCTATGCATAGGAAGTGGGTTAGGCTTAAATGTGCTATAGTCATATGCTTCATGATGCTCTCTTTGTGTTTCAATTCTTTACTTTTACGTGAGCATCATTGAAATCATCACGCCTAACTAAAAAGGCATTAAAGAAAAGCGCTTGTTGGAAGACACCCCAATATTTCTACCTACAGTTTTTGTGTGCTAACATGATTAAGCTACTAGTGAAAACCCCTTGTTTTGGTCTACTTGTCTCGGACGTGATGCCTATATACATGATCATTGGCTTGGATATCGTCATGATTATTTGCTTTTCTATCAATTGCCTAACAGTAATTTGTTTACCCACCGTATGCTATTTTCAAGAGAGAAGCCTCTAGTGAAAACTATGGCCCCCGGGTCTACTCCTATCATATATTAAAAATCCTAAAAATACCTTGCTGCACTTTTTCTTTATTTATTTTATTTTGTATTTTTGTTTGATCTATCTATCTATCACCATACAATTTAATCTTGCAATTAACCGCCAAGGGATTGACAACCCCTTGTTTGCGTTGGGTGCAAGGATTTGTTGTTTGTGTGCAGGTACTGCTAATGAGGTGTTGCGTGATTCTCCTACTAGATTGATAACCTTGGTTTCATAACTGAGGGAAATACTTATCTCTACTGTACTACATCATCCCTTCCTCTTCGGGGAAAAAACCAACGCAGATCACAAGTAGCAGTGATCTTGTGTGGAAGGTTACTCTGCCAATTGGTTCAAAAGATAGGAAATTCGGGAAGTGGTCTCCAAGTTGGGAAGGTCCTTTCAAGATTATGAGAGTGGTTCCCAGAAACTCATATTTGGTGAAATCCATACAAGGGACAATATTGCCTCGAGCTCTCAATGGCAAATATTTCAAGAAGTACCACCCAAGTGTGTGGCCAGAAGCCTAGATAGGCAATGGTCGATATACGATTATCGCCCTAAGCAAAGACATGGCCGATATATAATTATCGCCCTAAGCACATATAAACGGCCGATGGAGTGTTGACATCGTCCTTAGAACAAACACGGTACAAGTTATTTTTCGGCACGCTAGCTTTGCCAAAAAAATAGGGGGGCATGTGTTGACATCAGATTTTTGAATAAAAAAATCAATTAATATGACCTCAAATGAAAAAGTTCTCAACATGAAAAAGTTTCGTCTCGTTGAAACGGTCGATTTTGATATTTGGATCATTTTAATCCGAAGTCGTATACAAAAGTTACAACCAAACTTGTGCGTTGCAGCAGTGCATGGCCGGATCATCCGGAGCATCTGGCTGGAGGCCGGACAAAAGGCCCGGATGTTCAAGCTATAATCTCGGTAGACAAATAGAAGCTTTATTTTCAAGCCCATTGAGCCCGGACGATCCGGGTGGAGCCCGGACGATCCGGGCAAGAGTCAGGACGACTGGACAATTTTTTTCTACTGCAGATGTTAAAAAATAGCCCGAAACCCTCTCAAGATGGCCTCAGATCGAAACGTGTTCAACATGAAAGCTGTTCATCGCGTCGAAACGGATAAATTTGCTTTTGGGGTCATCTCAATCCAAGGTCATATGCGAATTCTACAGCCCAAGCAATGTGCTGCTGTCAGAAAACTGGGCGTGGCCGGATCATCCGGGTGGCTAGCCGGATGTTCTGCCCGACCATCGTGGCAAGTCCGAGTTCGGTTAAAATTTGACAATTTCGACGAAAATCCAAGTCCTTTTATTGTATGGGAAGTCCATCCACCTCATATATAGATAAGAGGTGGCGGCCGATTGAACAACAACACACAATCGATAAACCAATCTACCACTTTTTACCTTTATCTTTTTCTTCTCCCTAGGTCTTCTTCTCGTTCTTTGTTCGTTCTTCGTTTGCAGGGCGGCGAATCTCGAGGCCCTAGGGGCGATCAGGTCGACCTAGGGCAGCCCATAGCCATCGCTCTCCCTGACGGGGTCCCCCTCGGGCGTGTGGGGTTTCGAGTCTACAAAAGCGTCCGCCGGATTGCTTGCGTACCGAGCTTCCGGCCGGGTCTCCTTCGATGTGAGCTGCGGGGTATCACCCCCATCGTTGAGGGTACACGATGACGTGTTCGTGTGTGAACAAAAAGTAAGGTGTGATTTGCTTGAAAAAAATTACGGTGTGATTTGGTCTGATGAAGTAATAATGAAGTGCCAAGTGAAATATGTTCACTTAGTCTGATGAGCTCAGCAATTTGGGTGCTAGTGGATATGCAGAAAAATAATTTCTAAGTTATTAGAATTATGTCGAATATTTTGTACAAGGTAGGTTACACTTGAATTTGGAAGTCGATCTGTCGAGGACAAACAATTACACATGACACCGAGATTTGTTAACGAGCTTCACCGAACATCGGTTACATCCTTGAGGCATGACTATGGGCTCTCCTCCCTAGGATACTGCTACTCCTCCCCATGATACCGCTACAATACCACACACTGGCCGCCCGGGTACCAGCACATGCCGCCGGCTCCTCCTGTGCGCATGTGCTATTATGTTGACATAAGTTATATCGTGTGTCTACCATCACTTTATATGTGAGGTCCAGGATACAAGTGTCCTACTCGAGCATGTCTCCGCACCCTATCTACACACAGTACGATTTCAAGTCCAACTATAACCTACCTTGTACAAAATATTTGACACAATTCCAACAAACTCCACCTTGGTGAATATTCTTCACCACCTTGAATTTGTCCATCCGTTAAACCTCCATGCACATTGGACTTGAGATTATACTATGAGTACCGCTACTACTCCCAGACTCGATGTAGTCCCTTCTTTTCTGCATCACAGTCAATGCTCGAGCAAAATTAAGTTCTTCTTCACTCTAGTTTGCGCTCCCAACTTTCGGAGTATCCGTTCAAAGCCATCACATTGATCATTGAGTCACCATATTCGAGAACACTATTGTATCGTCACCCTGGCAGTCTCTTCCTTGACCTATGTGAAAATGAACAACTCACATATTGGACGTCACATATAAGAGCTACCTGAATTCAACATCCGCGCTCTTTCTTGACTACATGTGTGAAACTTGAAGGAATTTCACCGTCGTCATGTAGTCATCTCGAGTCAAATTCGCAGTTGTCTCATCACATGTCTGACCACCAGTGTCCTAGTATGTCATCATGTCCCGTGCTTACCGCACGCCTTGCCGCTATTACCTTGTCGAGCCTCTGCTGTCCCGGCCTAGTATCCTGGGTCACGAACCCACTGCAGAGAACCATCGATCATACCAACCGATGCCGAGTTTCACGTATCCCTCGGACCACTGAGCTCCTACCCTAACAACATGTTACTCACTTTTCCTGCCGAAATAGGCTTTGACTCTTTGTGCACTTACACCGTAGCCCCCTCCATCAGCCGAGTGAAGTCTTCCATCAGACTACAGCTCCACCTTCAACATGACTCCATGTAGCTGGCCATGCTATCCCGTGCACCGTCGACTTCAAGCTCCCATGTGCACACTGGCTTGAATCAACGCTGCGACATCGCCATGTTGAAGCACACAAGCCCTTGGGCAAGCGCAGCGTGTTACTACGTCCATAAGCCGGTCACCATCGGCACCATACTCCTATGTCGTCGTCGCCGATATCACCACCGTCTTCTATTCCGACCGACATCCATGTCGATCTGCCAGACTGTCTAGTCCGACCCAACCGACCTTGTCCGGCTGCAATCATGCTCTACCATGCGTTGTGGCCACCCAGCATATCTCCGTGCATTGCTTGACGCTTTGTATATGCATGACCGACCAACGCTTGCGTACACTAGAAAACTTGCAAGACTTGCAAGTCCTAAGTGGTGTGTATTTCCCAAAACAAAACCTGTAAACCATTAATGGGTGGGCAAGCATAGCCTTTGTATGTGACTCCTCTTGGTCTGGTGGAGAATCAACAAGGCCATATTATGTCAGATTATCCTTCTATCTTCTGGGTCTGCAATCATGGGTGACTCAGAATAACATATAGCAATATTTGTTTAGACAACGGAAAGCGTAGTTTCCGTTGGTTTTGACACGAAGTATGAAAGTGCTGGCCTGATGATTGATTGTACATAGGCAAACAGCAGCCGCAGGAAGAAAGAGGACCCTTTGGCTAGGGTTTCTCGTGCCTCCCGCCGGTGCCGCCGCCGGTCTACCTCATCTCATGTAGTCTTAGGGCCATGGAGGCGTGGTGGATCCCGACCCTTGCCGGCGGGAGGCTCCGTTTTTTCATGCTCTTTTGAGTTTTGTTAAGGTTTGTGTCCTGCTCAGAGAGGCGAGGCGGCGGCGGCCCTCTGAAGATGGAATAAGGTTCTCCCCGCCTAGTCCCCATCCCAGTGGTGTTTCTAGCATCGTCGGAGGGCGTGTAGAAGTTTGTCTCCAGCGGATCTCGCGGGATCCAATCGGCGTTTGTCTTCGGTGGATCCACGTGGATCCTGTCTTCGTTCGTCTGTGTTCGTGTGTCTACAGGTTGGATCCTTCCGATCTATGCTTCTCTTCATCGGCGGCGGTTGCGGTTCTGGTGCGCTGGTCCTATGGGGCCTTAGCACGACGACTTCCCGACTGTCTAATACAACAAGGTTTGCCCAGCTCCGATGAGGAAGGGGCGAAGACGGTGGCACGCCTTCGGCTCGCTCCAGTGCTAGTAGTAGTCGCTAGGTGGTCTACGGACCTAGATGTATTTTTTACTTCTGGTGTTCTTTGTACTATCTTGACAATTGATGAATAGATCGGAAGTTATCCTCGCAAAAAAAAATGTATGAAAGTGCTCGTACTATAAATATATCTAGACAAGGACATGTATCTAGACTCGGAAGCAAATAAAGTCCCTGGATGATTGTATTACAGCCCTGCCCGTGCTTCTTATTTAATATTCGTATTTACGAGTGCAGCTAGAAAGCTTTTTGCACTACAACACTCCCATCCTGCAACATCCTTGTTTTTTGGCTTCTATTTACAGCAGTTGGCTTTGAAAATCGAGCACTATTTTCTCTTCGTCCACACGTTAAGAACATCAAGCATTTTTAAATTTCTGAAACAATGAAGCTTCCGTCGATCGGACACTAGACTAGACAACTTAAAACTGCTAATTAATGTCTGTTTCTCAAAAACTGGTTAATCTCGGGAATATTTTACATCCGTTATTGGGTGCGTGAGCATAGCTTTTGATTGAACCTCCCGTCAATCCTCTGGAGAATCAACACGGACATATTATATCTTCTGGTTGTTAAGCAGGAGGGATTGAGAATAATATAGCAGGATTCCTTTGGATAATGCAAAGGTGTAGAATTGGTTTTGACAGGAAGCACCAAAGTGCTCATAAGATAAACAGATCTAGACGAGAACACTTACTTAACACGTCGACACCCAGGAATGGCCATGCGTTCTTGGCGATTCAACGCTGCACACGTGTGTGTGTAGAACTAGAGCCATTTACTCACCATTCCATGAGCCAATGCGTTACCTTTTGTCGACCGGTGGGTAGACGGGAATCAGTATCCGTTGAGTAAGTGGAGGATATATTCTGCGCTTAATAAAGCAAAGAGGTGGAGGATATATCGCTTTATAAAGCACATGTGTGTGGCACAGAATTAATACCGCTGCCATTTGCGCATGTCCTGTCACAATGGGATCGACTCTGGTCTGGTGTGAGGGAGAAGAAAACTAGTAGTCCTTACCTACCCTCTGCATGCGCCGATATCCACAGCTTTGGCTTAATCTACAACTTGTTTTGAGATAATCTAATAGGGGTATCAACCATGCGCCCTTGCTAGTTAGTAGCATCCGTCTCCTTTGACTCGATCACCAACCATTTGAATATATGTTGATTGCTGGGTTTAATCATAGTAATCTTTGACCGTGTCTAACTAGTTATAGTATTAGCCAAAGAAGGGAGGCTTTTTTTGCGGGCCAAAAAAAAAAAAAAGCTACCAACTGAGAGATCATGGAGTTAGCGAGGGGAGCAATGGGCACCTTCCTCCCCAAACTTAGAGAGCTGCACCCTTGGTAGATGCTACTCCGAAAAATGCGAGCATCCACGTACCCAGCGGTTCTTCCACCCATACTAGTCTTGTCCCAAAACGTTTTGCATTTTAAGTCAATTTTTTACTTTGACTAAGTTTATAGAAAAAATATCAACATCTACAATACTTAATAAGTATACTATGAAAAGTATATTGTATAATAGATCTAACTAGCGGAACGGCCACGCATTTGCGTGGCTAGACTTTTTATTGACGGTATATATTTTGCTGTCACACTTGCTTGAATTTAGACATTTAACATTATCATTTGATAATATATAAATTAAATGTTTTAGAAATCATTAAAGTTATTTGACTTGAATTGGTCTTTGAAGTTTGTGTTCAATTTTTTTTTTCATTGCATCAAAATTTCTAGTATTTTAGACATATTTCAAAATTTTCTTTTAGTTGTGTATTGTTAAGATCATTTGTATCATCTCCCATGCGACTCAGCAATGTGGATTTCTCATTCCAATATGCTTTTTCGGCAGCCCAAATCATATTGTTTCTGCCTGTGTCTTTTTCCAACCTTTCTTGTAGGGTGTCCTTGGCAGCAAAACTAAAAGTAGTAACCGGAAAATTATCTAATGATCCCTTCACCTCCTTTACCATTGTATTGTATGCAAAAACAACTTTAATTGCATTGCTAACTGGGTGATCTTTTGTAGAATCTACAACTTAAATGTTGCTAAAAACATCTGTAGAACTCTCGTTGATTTTTGATGCATAAGTGTCAATCAGATTCTTCCATGTAATAGCATGAATTGATCACCCTCCAAAACAGAATGAAAGAAATTCTTAGTAGTAGTTTAAACAATAGAAGAACTCTGCTGTTAAATATTTAAAGAAATACATGTCTGTCCATCAAGATCATATCGATGCTTACAAGTTCATCAGCCGAAGGGTTGATTGAATCCCACATTCTCATTACCCTGGCTTTAATGTTCCGTGTTTATCGTCTTGTGGTTTGCTCACTCAACTTCCTGTTAAACCTGGGCATTCCTCGGGCCGGGCCGGGTTTCGGGCCGGGCCTGTAAAAGCCCGACGGGCAAAGTCTAGGCCTGAACCCGGCCCAGCCCGAGCAAAAAAACGAAAATGTAGGCCCGAGCCCAGCCCGAAGAGACTAAAAAGAGCAGTTCCGGGCCGGGCCGGGTCGGGCCTCAGTGTAAACTGCCTAATATCCCAGGCCCGAGCCCGGCCCAATGTATGCAACGGGTCAAAAAATAAAGCCCGAGCCCGGCCCGAACACAAAGCCTGACCCGGCCCGGCCCGGGTTTTTCGGGCCGGGTTCGGGCTGGGTTGTCGGGCCGGGCTGCCCATGCCCAGGTCTACTTCCTGTACGCCATAGAGTTGTTGTCTTCAAAACGATTTTAAAAAGAGTTGTTTATTTATAATGCACCTATGAAATTTAATTAGAAATAAGTGATCTCACTAATCATCAATGCACATGAAAACAGGTTATTCATAAGGAAGTTGAGACATGCTGGGAATATCTAAACACACATGAAGATTGCGGTTATTACCCAAAGTTGATGACGTTCCTTCTGCCCTTCGTTAGGCTGGGCGTCCTGCTGCCCGGTCGTGCCTTCAATCTCCCAGTGCGACCGAGCGGTGTCAGTGCATATGGATATGTTGATGTGTTGTTGTGCCTTCGATCTGCTGTACTCGTGGTGTCATGGCGTGTTTTATTGTGACTTCGATTCGCTGGGCATCCAGGCTTGTATGCTTCTCTCATGTGTGCGCTACCCTGTGCTTATATTAGTCCAACAATTACAGAGTCCGCACTGGGCTATGGATGAGTGTCTGTGTGCTTCTCATCTTGCATGTGCTTGTTGTGGCCAGAAATAAATCCTTGTGCATCTCAGCAAAGCTTGCATGCAGGAAATCAATCCGTTGCTTCTCAGCTTGCATGTGCAATAGTATAGATCCGTGCCCTTGCCTAATCTCTACCGTTGATACATCTTAGTTTTAGAGTGGCAAATCACCACCGTTCAATAGTATAGAAGATAGATGGTACTAATTTGGTATGATATATATCGATACTATTTTCTATAAATTTGATCAAACTTCAAAATTTTGATTTATAACAAACTTTGGAATTCAATGTATTATGAGACGGAGAGAGTAGCATTTAACTATACATCGACCATCTCATAACATTTTTTGTGATGTGGTTCCTCTCACCTGAGTACTTAACATTCCAGCAAGCTTGCCTTATCCATTTACTGCATCAATCCCGCGGTCAGTGAGGTATATTTATCTGAGCGACCTCCGCTCTAGATCTTGAATGTGTTTCAGTAGAACGGGCACGCGTGTGTGCATGTGTGTAGTAGTGTGAGCGTGGGTCCTTGTAATCTAGAATAAAAAAAGACTGATATAGACATGTACTCCATTATTTGTCCACGGCATCATAAAAATCATATTGTCTCATCGACTGCATCCTGCCCGTGCCAGGTACGGTACCCACAATCCCAATACACGCACGCGCATTAGCATGCCAAACTAAACCAGCGCCTAGTCACCGCCACACCGGTGGAGACCATCGAGTGCCAGCGATGGCTGAGCTCGCCGGTGGCGCCGTCCGCTCGATGTTGGGCGTCATCCGCGACGAGGCTAAGCTGCTGGGTGGCGTCCATGGCGATGTGCAGTTCATCAAAGAGGAGATGGAGAGCATGAACAGCTTCCTCCTGCACCTCGCCAGGAAGACGCCCCGCAGCGGGGAGCACGACGAGCAGGTCCGCACGTGGATGAAGCAGGTCCGCGACCTCGCTCACGACTGCAGCAACTGCATCGACGTCTACCTACGGCGAGGTGATCCGGCGGTCTACCGCGCCAGAGGAATCCTGCTGGGTTACGTGTGGTGGGTGCCTTGGTTCGTGAAGAAGACGCTCGCTCAGCACCTCGCAGCCACCCAGCTGCGCGACCTCAAGGGCCGGGCGCGCGACGTTGGCGAGCGGCTGCTCAGGTATGGCGTCGAGGTCCCGGCGAAGGCAGACACTAATAGAAAACAGGGCATTAGTCCCGGTTCCTAAAGGCCTTTAGTCCCGGTTCTGCAACCGGGACTAAGCAATCGGGACTAAAGGCCCCCACTTTTAGTCCCGGTTGTGTTATGAACCGGGATTAAAGGAGCTTCACGTGGCCGTTGTGGGGCGCCCAGGCAGGAGGACCTTTAGTCCCGGTTGGTAACACCGACCGGGACTAAAAGGCAGCACCTGCAAAGCGCTGGGGTTTTTTTTTTTTTAAATGAGGGGTTTAGGGTTTTGGAGGGTTTAAGAGTTTCATATTGTGTTTCCCCCTTTTCTTTTTGTGTTTACCATTCAATTCTTTTACATTTAGGGTTTTCGTTTTTATTTTACGTTTTTCATTCAACTCGACGCTAGCTACTACATATAGCAATGAAGGAACCATTACACAAATCGTCATGAATATAAAGAGAAGTGACCTCTCTTTCTCCGTGCTTGGTCGAACAACAAGTTTTCGTATATCTATTCGACGCTACTACGTATAGTACACGTTCATGCATATATACAATGTAACATCTCTTACGATCCCTAATATCTAATTACCAACATTCACATCCAATTCTCGATGGTATACTCCGGTTTTATCTATGATCTCTTGAAGGAAGAATCCCGCCAATTTCTCTTGAATTGCTCGTATGCGAGCTTTTGGTACGAGATCGTCCCGCATCCGTGGGATCTAATTTAAAGAAGGGGGTCAATATATATGAATGAAACTCAACATAATTGATGGTAATAAAATAAAATTGTGAATATTGTTTACGTACTTCAAGTTGGTATAAATTTCTGCCAGTCTCACTGGTCGTCATGCGAATGAACTCGCAAACGATGTATCCACATACATTAGTCCCCCTTTCCTGCCTCAAGCACTTTACGAGAGTAGAGTTCAATCAAAATAATAATCAAGCATAATAATGGTATTGAAATTAACTAGAATCAAAGAGATGCGCGGACCTAGCTAGTACTACTAACAGTGAGTTGTCGAAATTGCAGCTCCTCTTTCCATTCACCCCTAGCTTTCTTGGTGAACCGTTACCAAACCCTGCCCGGCAAAGAAAATAAATAAAGGAGTTATTAATTACTTGATATCAGGAAATGAACGAAAGTTGCCGATATAGTGCGATAATGATTGAAATTACCTCTGGAGCATATCACGCAGGTCCGCCCACATCTGAGGGTCTTTACGTAGCGAGTCCATGACAAGTACGCTTACTAAGTCAACCCGAATGACTAGCAGAATAAAGTGGAACCTGCGCACGCAGCATAACTCATCAATTACACTTAACATCGAGTAAGCGAAACAGAATGATGTGTACAACACAGTACAACACTCACTCGAAGTTGTAAGGAAATAGTATTTCCCTTTTGGTTTGTTGTTTAATTAACGTCCTTAGCAAGATCTTCTTTGTATCCTTGGCGTTCCATCTTACCGTACCTTCATGAATAGTATTTAGGTTAATGAACCCAATGTCATACATTTTTCTATTTTTGCATTCGAGGATCTTCATTCTGCATAATATATATAGTGAGGATAATTATACATGCAATGAACGAGCTGAGCTAGAGACTTAATTACAGAAATGATACTTACAAACAATAGCAACTGACGATAGATTTGTCGATGGCGTCTTGATTGTATAACTGAAATAATTCTTCAAATTCAATGAACATCTGCTCGTCTCCATTGAAGTAATGCTCATCTTTAATTCCCGCAATGATATAATTGCTCCCTTTCTTTGAGGCTTCCAAGTACCAGTCATGCAATCTTCGCATCATCGTTGGTAGATGCGGGAGCTCCTCAGGTCTGACGAGAGGCTTCCCGTGCTCGAATTTATAGGCTAACTCAGCCATTTCGAACTGCACCTCATCGCCTAAGTAATCAGCAAGAGTGAAACCAGGATCAGCGGCCGCTACCCCCGGATCATTAGCGATATCGGTAAACACCTTGAGCGGGGGGGGCACGATTGGTTTTTCTGTTCGCCGAGCTGGGGAATTGTTTTCCCCCTTGCACTACTGCTACTTCCCGACCGCTGCTGTGGATCTCTATATGACTTTACAATAGAGCGGTCATAGTTTGATAGCAGCGGAGGCGGCGGTGGTTTTCTATGGTTTTCCAGCAAGCGCCTCGCTTTTACCGGATCTATTTTCTCCATTGGATCTGGACGGGTCGGTGCAAGCTGGCATTTCACGTCGGCAGCCACGGTCTCCTTGGTTTCCTCCTTAGTCATGTCGTATGGTAACTTGGCAGGAGCCTTCTTGACGCTAACTGCTCTGGATTTCTTCGCTCTTGAACTACTAGCCGCCGGAGCAGCGGCGGATCTCTTCCGCCGGTGTTGATCAGGCGGCGGAGGAGGCGGAGTCAGCTGACGCGGCGGATTCTGCTGAGGGCCCTCCTCCGGCAGAGTCCGCTGACGCGGCGGAGACAGCTGAGGCGACAGAGTGTGCTGACGCGGCGGAGACGACTGAGGCAGCGGAGATAGAGCTGGACTGTGAGGAGTCTGCTGAGGGGCCTCCTCCGGCTGAGTCTGCTGACGCAGCGTCCAGTATGGAAGCACGATGTGTTCCATTCTCCATAGAATGGTAGTCTTTATGGCATCTCCGAGATGAGTCTCCCCTTCACCTGTAGGGTACTCAAGCTCCAGCTGCTCAAATCCGTTGGTAACTTCATCCACCCCGACAACAGCATAGCCATCTGGAGTCGGAGAGCAATGGTAGGTTCCATCAGGTACACGAGGTAAGGCATAGCCGACCGCCACCTTCAAGGTTATGTTCATGCATTTCGCATGTAGATCACAATGTTCCCTCTCCGTGATATCATCCACGGGGTAGTGATCAGGAGCCGTGATATCATCTATGGGCGACTGATCGAGCAAACTGGAAGCCACGCTGCTTTTCCACTGAGATGTTGGGGTAGCTCCATGGGAAGTATCGAATGAAGGATCTTCGTGCCACTGAGATGATGGGCCGGTAGCTCGCTGGCTGTTAAGTGCCTCTATCAACGCTAATCTTTCTTCTACCTTCCGCAGCCGGTCTGCATCCTCTTTCTTCTTTCTCCCTCAGCTTTTGTAAGTGTCTCTGCTGTCGGGAAACCCATCCTTCCACGGAATGGAGCCTGATGTGCCTCGTGTTTGTCCAGGGTGTTCAGGATTCCCGAGGGCGCGTGACAGCTCGTCCTACTCTCTGTCGGGATGGAACTTCCCTTCCTGCACGGCCTGGATTGCATCCTGAATGTTTATGACGGGTGTTGCAAGTTGAGCTTTCGTATAAACACACTTCCCTGTTTCTGGGTGCAAAGTTCCCCCATGCCCGAAAAACCAAGTCCTTGCCCGTTCGGGCCAGTTCAATGTCTCTGGATGGATCCCTTTATGAAGAAGGTCATTCTCAGCTTTCTCCCACTTAGGCCGGGCAGCCTTGTAGCCACCTGACCCCGTAACATGGTGATATTCCTTCTTTGCAGCATTTTGCTTATTTATCAGTGACCTTTTCTTACCTTTCTTCGATGTCTTGTACGCCACAAATGCGGGCCAGTGATTTTTCATATTCTCATATTGACCGATGAATGTTGGAGTCTTCTCTTTCAGGACAAACTTTTCGTGCAATCTTTTCTTCCAGTTCTTGAATTGTTCAGCCATCTTCTTAAGAGCCCACGCCTTGACTTTTCGCTCTACAACATTGCAATTTGGATCCACCTCTGGCGGTAGGCTGAAATTTGTCATGTGCGTATTCCAAAGCTCATCTTTGGATATATCGTCGACATAAGAAACTCCATCGTCCGCCTTTGGCTTATTCCATTCTTGAATGCTGATCGGGATGCTGTCCCTAACAACAACTCTGCACTGACTTATAAATCGATCTGCGGTCCGCTTGGGAGCAGTCGGTTTGCCATCTGCAGCGATTTCTTCGATCGTGAACCTTTCATTCTCGCCCAACCTTTTCTTCGGGCCTCGTCTCTTTACAGAAGGTTGGCTCGATCCGGAGGGCTAAAAGAAGAAAGAAGCGTTAATATATGTACATACAAATCAATTAATGCATCTAGTCAGCAGGCTTAATTAATATACCTCGCCGGACTTTGCAACAGTTAAGGCTCCAACACCGCCGGAGCCGTCATCTTCTCCCTCCATTCGATCACCGGAGCCGTCATACTCTCTTCCCTCACCATCGGAGTCGTTGAGAAACTGTGAGGTGCTATCATCACCTCCGTCGCGGATTATATCCCCCAACATCTCTTCTTGTTCTACGTCTCTGTCGTGTTCCATAGTTTCTGCAAATATTACAACAAGGCAATATACAACCATGAGAGATAAGCTGTTTTTCAGACTTAATGAAATCTGGGAATGCAAAACAGTAACATTATGATGACAACTTGAGAGCAAGATTGAGTCATGCTACAACAACTTTACTTGGCAACCAAGTGCATGGCATCAAAGTACACATTACATAGACCAAATCACAAGAAGGAATCATATGCATATGAGCAATGGATTAGTGGCAAACATCATGCAAAGTTGACAAGTTTTATAACAGTCAGTTACACATCTCGAATAATCCAGTTAATGCAACAATCATATCACATAATATCACTAAACATCTCGCCCAATCAAACTGGACGTCGACTCCCGGTTCCTGAGCCGCGGGCGGTGAACACCCAAAGAGAAGGAACCATCACAAGATCATAGCTCGGGTGAGATCCCTGAAGAAACTGCCAGGTATTGGAGAAGCTGTCGTCCAACGCAACCATGTAGCGACGGACGTGCTCGTCCTCCTCCCTGACACGGCGACGTACCACCCTCTTGGGGGCCGGCTCCCTCTGCATCGCTAGTGGCCCACGCGACCGCCACCAAAGAAGCTCCGGGTCGACGACGAGACCCCGATTCCTCACCAAGCTGCGCGCCCCGGAAGGTAGCACCTCCCAGTGCCAGCCCGGCGGAGCCCAGTCCCGGACATGGCGCCTCTCAAACCGGTTGTCGCCGCCGAGTTGACGACGAGGATGCGGGTCGGGCATCGTCGCCGAGAACAAATTCCTATGAAAACAAATCAGGTCTATTTCTCGTTCATTGTGAGACGTTGCTCCGGCTCGCCTTTATTTCATTGTTAGCATCAGATTTCTTTAATTTTTACCCCTAGATGAGGATGATACCGTAGAGGAGGATGATAGTCGAGCTCACCCCTAGATGACCGTAGAGGAGGTAGTGGATGGCAACGGCAACGGGACCGACGGTGCTCCTATAGGTGAAAAGATCGATCCCTGCACATCAAAAGCACCGGCACAACCAACATAAGCATTCATGGAAAATTTAAACAGAAACAAAGATGAACAAGTATAAAGAAAGGATGCATCAATCTTCTTCATATAATTATTTTTGGAGGATCACAAAAATATTTTTATTTAGAAAAGTTTTGGAATAAATAAAATTATTCTATGAAAATGGCCATTTCACTCCTTTCAAGCACTTCTAAATTCTTCCAATAATTTTTCTGTCACCTCTAAATTATCCCTCAAGTCATTCTCACCTTCTAGGACAGTGTCCAATACTTTTCCACTCCACAAAAATATTTCTCTTATATTAAATAAATTCCCAAGTTGGAATTTATATTTATCCTAGTTTCTTTGATTTACAAAGGAACCATATTTTCTATAATTCTTCTGCACCCACAAAAATTATCCTAGCAACTAGGCAGTACCCACAACCCATTTCACCAAAAACTTTGAGTTCCACAGTTCAAAGTTTTCAAATTCCATCCAGTTCAAATTTGGTCCAGATTCAAACTCCATGACCAAAACCTATTTTTAATTGCTCCAAACATTCTGAAACTTTGCCAGACCCTCTTATATGCTTCAACACCTCACCACAAAAATTCCCAAGAATTCCTAAAATCCCTAGGACCCTCTGGCATTTCATCATACATGTGGTGTGCACACTGTTCACCCTGTCGAAAAATTCAGAAATGCAGAAGATTCAGAGAGAGAGGGAGACGGCGCCGTGCGCGGGCGGCGTCGGGGTCGGCGTCGGTGTCGGGGTCGGCCAGCAGCGCGGGCGGCCGGCGTCGGGGTCGGCGGCGTCGGCGTCGGCGCCCAGCAGGGGGGAATAGGAGGAGGAGGAGGGGATCGGGGCGGCGCTCACAGCGAGGAAGCGTCGGCGACGGCGTCGGGGCAGCGCGTCGAGGCGAGGAGAGGCGATGGAGAAGTTTGGGGGAGGAAATTGCGGTTTATATAGCCCGAGCTTTAGTCCCGGTTGGTGGCTCCAACAGGGACTAAAGGCCTACCTGTAGTCCCAGTTGGAGCCTCCAACCGGGACTAAAGCACATTTTCGGCAGCTAAAAGGGCGCGAAACCCAGGCCTTTAGTCCCGGTTGGTGGCACGGACCGGGACTAAAGGGGGCCTTTAGTCCCGGTTTGTGCCACCAACCGGGACAAACCTGGCAGAGCCGCACCGGGCAGAGCTGACGGGCGATGGGAGTTTAGTCCCACCTCGCCAAGCGAGGGGCGCCCGCACCTGCTTATATACGCGGGCGAGAGAGAGCAGGCATGAGCCTCTCTCACCCAGACAGGAACGTGCCGATCCGGTCACCTCTCTGCCCTGTGGGGCCTACTAGGATGAGGTATTCACGCTGTATGGGCCTGCATCCTGGCCCATATGTTGGGTTTCTAGTCGTATGCAGGCCGTGCAGAGTGAAAATCTTGTGTTAGTAGGTGGGCATTTTTTTTTTTTGCATATGGCAGCTGTTTATTTTTGGACCATCTCCAAATCACCCCAAAATTTTTGTACATGCTCACTTACATGTAATAAACATGATTATGAAAGAAATTTCAACAATAATGAAGTTTACACTGTCCCCTTAAGGTAAAGTTGGAAAACTAAAAAAGGAAAGAGGAAAAATAGATTTCATTTTAAAATATTTCAAATATAAAACAGAAAAGAAATATTGGAAAAATATATTTGATTTTACAAATAAGAAGGACAAACATTATGAAAGCTTTTTAGTTGATTCTTTTTACAAATAAGAAGGACAAACAATAAGAAGGACAAACCTAATAATGTTATATTTTCTTTTCTGTTAGGTTATTAGTTTAGTATTTTGTTTTGTTTTCTATTTGCTTTTTCTTATTGTTTTCTTTATTGCTTTATTCATTGATTGTATTTTGATTGCTACAATGCTTGCTAGAGTGAATGCTTATATGAATGCAATGTTTGATTATATAGATTTTCATCAGATAGTGACAAATAGTTCTATCAAGTTCTATCAAGTTGTTTTTGGTTTTAGACCTTTTTAGGATATTTTAGTTTTAGTTTTCTTTTAAACGGATTCAAAAACAGTAGCATACATGCCTAGTTTTCATTTAATTCTTTTTGCTATTAAAGTTTTTAACAAAAAATACTTTATGAAAATTTTAGTTGCATAAATTTTATATAGTTTTAAGTTAATATTATTTTGATCAAAACTAGAGTTTTATAAAAGCTTTTTAGTTGATTCTTTTTGCTATTGATGATCTTGCCAAGTCTCATGGCTTGGAGAACAAGATAACATCATCAAATTCCCTCGAAACCATCTATGTCCATTTTCTAATTTGAGCAACTTAACATTGCTAAACATGTCCAAATGAGCTCAAACTTGGTACACCTGCTAAAATGGTCTAAATATTTACATTGATAAACTCCTCTATATAATTAAAATACTAAAAGGATATGAATAATTGAAATTTCATAACTTAATAAATAATTATTCTAAAATCATGTTTCAAATGCCAAAATGCCCTAGCTAGCTCTTACAAAGATTCCCTCCGGTTTGTCCGAAGTGGCACTTTCCAGCTATAAGTCCGGAAACTCACAGTAGAGAGAAAGTGATGGCGGTGAAGCCGGTCACATCCCAGAGTGGGATCTTTTGGGGTATAAAACTATTTCTTCGTGTGTGTCCCTTGCTTATTGCGCCGTAACCATGGATAATCTTCATCATTTAACAGGATGCTTGGGTCAGTCTTCACTGTGAAGGGAGGAATTTCATGAAACTTTTCATAATCTTCTGACATGTCTGTCTTGTCCTCCACTCCCACAATGTTTCTTTTGCCTGAAAGAACTGTGTGGCGCTTTGGCTCATCGTATGATGTATTCGCTTCCTTATCTTTTCTTTTTCTCGGTTGGGTAGACATGTCCTTCACATAGAAAACCTGCGCCACATCATTGGCTAGGACGAATGGTTCATCTGTGTACCCAAGATTGTTGAGATCCACTGTTGTCATTCAGTACTGCGGGTCTACCTGTACCCCGCCTCCTGTCAGATTAACCCATTTGCACCGAAACAAAGGGACCTTAAAATCACGTCCATAGTCAAGTTCTCATATCTCCTCTATGTAACCATAATATGTGTCCTTTGCCTTATTGGTGTTTGCTGCATCAAAGCGGACACCACTATTTTGGTTGGTGCTCTTTTTATCTTGGGCAATCATGTAAAATGTATTCCCATTTATCTCGTACCCTTGGAAAGTCAATACAGTCGAAGATGGTGTCCTGGCCAACAAGTACAGCTCATCTCCAACAGTGGTGTTACCCATGAGATGTGTTTGCAACCAACCGCCGAAAGTCCCCATGTGTTCACGTGTAATCCAGTCGTCAGACTGCTCCGGGTGTTTGGAGCGTAAAATATTCTTGTGTTCATTGATATACGGGGCCACCAAGGTAGAATTTTGTAGAACTGTGTAGTGTGCTTGCGCTCAAGAATGCCCGTCCCTACATATTATTGCTTTCGGTCCTAGCGTGCCTTTTCCACCCAGTCTCCCCTCATGCCGCGATTCAGGAACACCAATCGGCTTAAGGTCAGGAATAAAGTCAACACAAAACTCAATGACCTCCTCTGTTTCGTGGCCCTTGGAGATGATTCCTTCTGGCCTAGCACGGTTATGAACATATTTCTTTAAGACTCGCATGAACCTCTCAAAGGGGAACATATTGTGTAGAAATACAGGACCCAGAATTGCAATCTCGTCGACTAGGTGAACTAGGACGTGCGTCATAATATTGAAGAAGGATGGTGGGAACACCAACTCGAAACTGACAAGACATTGGACCAAATCATTCTGTAACCTTGGTAGGATTTCTGGATCGATTACCTTCTGAGAAGTTGCATTGAGGAATGCACATAGCTTCACAATGGCTAATCGAACATTTTCTGGTAGAAGCCCCCTCAATGCAACCGGAAGCAATTGCGTCATAATCACGTGGCAGTCATGAGACTTTAGGTTCTGGAATTTTTTTCTCTGCCATATTTATTATTCCCTTTATATTTGACGAGAAGCCAGACGGGACCTTGATACTGAGCAGGCATTCAAAAAAGATTTCCTTCTCTGCTTTGGTAAGAGCGTAGCTGGCAGGACCTTGATACTGCTTTGGATGCATGCCGTCTTTTTCGTTCATACGTTGCTGGTCCTCCCGTGCCTCCGGTGTATCTTTTGTCTTCCCATACACGCCCAAGCAGCCTAGCAGGTTCACGCAAAGATTCTTCGTCACGTGCATCATGTCGATTGCAGAGCGGACCTCTAGGACTTTCCAATAGGGTAGGTCCCAAAATATAGATTTCTTCTTCAACATGCGTGCGTGTCCGTCAGCGTCATTCGGAACAGATTGTCCGCCAGGACCCTTTCCAAAGATTGCTTTTAAATCCTTGACCATATCAAATATATCATCACCAGTACGGGGGACAGGTGAAAGCACATTTTCTCCCTTGGTGGTTTTGGTAATTCATAACAACATATATCTCATTGAACTAATGTCCATTCAGGATTAAGATTTCAGGATGTTCAATGATTGGCATGGCATGGACTAGAGATGTGGACCCCTCAAAATGCTAAGGACAAGAATTGGCAAAAGATCAAGACTCTACATTTTTGGTTTAGTGATCCAAGATCACATTGAGTCCATAGTAAAGCCAATACTATTAAAAGGGGATGAGGTGTTGCTTAATGGTCTTTTTGCTCAAGTGCTTAGTGACAGTACTCCTAAACCCTCAACCACTCTCTCTAACCAAATATGTCCAAAACCTACATTCCAACTCGGGCCCACCAAAATTCTCTATCCGGCCCCACCGAGTTCATCCGAGACTTAGCCACTGCCAAAACCCTAACAAATCGGATCCGCAGATATGGATCTCGGTCCCACCGAGATGGCCTTGCCAACTCTCTGTAATCGTTTGCACTTACTTCGGTCTCACCGGGTTTTGCAAATCGGTCTCACCGAGATGGCTTGCCAACTCTCTGTTGCCTTATTGCTTCACTTCGGTCCTACCGAGTTGATGCAATCGGTGCCACCGAGATGAGGTTTGCCCTAGCCATTGCACTTCGGTCCATCCGAGTTGTTCGTATCGGTCCCACCGAGATTCCTAAAGTTCATATCTTTTACACAGTTCAGTGCTACCGAGATTATCGTTTCGGTGCCACCGAGTTGGGTCAAAAGTGTGTAACGGTTGGATTTTGTGTGGAGGCTATATATACCCCTCCACCACCACCTTCTCAGAAGGAGAGCCATCAGAACGTGCCTACACTTCCACCATACATTTTCTGAGAGAGAACCACCTACTCATGTGTTGAGATCAAGCTATTCCATTCCTACCATTTGAACCTTGATCTCTAGCCTTTCCCAAGTTGCTTTCCACCCAAATCCCTCTTACACCATAGCCAAATCTGTGAGGAGTTGTTTGAGTGTTGGGAAGACTATCATTTGAAGCACAAGAGCAAGGAGTTCATCAACAACACACCGTCTATTACCTTTTGGAGAGTGGTGTCTCCTAGATTGGTTAGGTGTCACTTGGGAGCCTCCAACATGATGTGGAGTTGAACCAAGGAGTTTGTAAGGGCAAGGAGATCGCCTACTTCTTGAAGATCTACCCTGAGTGAGGCTAGTCCTTCATAGACGGAAGCCATGGTGGAATAGACAAGGTTGCTTCTTCGTGGACCCTTCGTGGGTGGAGCCCTCCGTGGACTCGCGCATCCGTTACCCTTCGTGGGTTCAAGTCTCCATCAACGTGGACGTACGATAGCACCACCTATCGGAACCATGCCAAAAACCACCGTGTCTTCATTGCGTTTGAAATCTCCGATCCCCTCCTTTACTTACATATGCAATTGTTTACTTTCCGCTGATATACTCTTAGAATTGCATGTGTAGGGTGATGCTTGACATGTACTATTTCTAAAATCTGCCCACAACTAAAATTGGGAAAAGGTTAGGTTTTATTTGGTCAAGTAGTCTAATCACCCCGCCCCCCTCTATACATACTTTCGATCCTACAAGTGGTATCAGAGCTTTGGTCTCCGTAAAGCCTTGATTTCCATTGCTTTGGTGATCATAGGCTTGGTTTCACAACCTAGGAGAGTACGGCGTCTAGTGAGGGTAACTATCACCGTAGAGGTCCATATTTTGATGGTACAAACTTTGCTAGTTGGAAACATAAGATGAAAATGCATATTCTTGGTCATAACCCCGCCGTTTGGGCTGTTGTTCGTGTTGGCTTGCAAGGTGACTTCTTTGAGGATGGCAAGGAACCGGATCGTGAAGCAACCCCGGAAGAATTGAAGATGTTGCAATACAATGCTCAAGCTTGTGACATTCTATTCAACGGTTTATGTCCCGAAGAATTCAACAAAATCAGCCGCCTCGAGAATGCAAAGGAAATTTGGGATACTTTGGTTGATATGCATGAGGGTACCGAGTCCGTCAAGGAATCTAAGTTGGATGTGCTTCAAAGTCAACTTGACAAGTTCAAGATGAAGGATGGTGAAGGAGTCGCTGAGATGTACTCTAGGCTTGCTCTCATCACAAATGAGATTGCCGGCTTAGGAAGTGAAGAGATGACCGACAAATTCATCATCAAGAAGATACTTAGAGCTTTGGATGGAAAATATGATACCGTCTGCACATTGATCCAAATGATGCCAAATTACAAAGATCTCAAGCCCACGGAAGTCATTGGAAGGATTGTTGCTCATGAAATGTCACTCAAGGACAAAGAAGAGCTGCACAACAAATCAAGTGGTGCTTACAAAGCCTCAACCGATGCTCCAACAACTCCAAGTGACAAGCTAGTATCCAATGAAGAGATTAGCCTAATGGTGAAAAGATTCAACAAGTTCTACAAGAACAAAGGGAAAGAAAGAAGCTCTAGCTCAAGACATTATGAGAGAAGATCATCAAGTCATGACCGTAACTGTTACAATTGTGGGAAGCCCGGACACTACTCCAATGAGTGTACGGCTCCCTACAAGAAAAGAGACGAATCACCAAGAGGGAGACATAGAAGAGATGAATCACCTCATAAGGAGAGAAGGAGTAGAGATGATCGTTATGAACGAAGACACTCTCGAAGAAGAAAGGATTCGGAGAGGAAGGACAAGTCATCCAAGAGCTACACAAGAAGAAGACATCAAGCTCATGTTGGTGAATGGGTTTCCGGCTCCGACTCCGACAACCACTCCGAAAGAAGTTATCACTCGAACTCCGACTATAGTCAAGATGAAGGTGTTGCCGGACTTGCACTTGTGTCATCCAACTCCTATGATCTATTTGACTCACCAAATGAAGGAATTGGAAGATGCTTCATGGCAAAAGGCCCCAAGGTATCACACCCCGAGCATCTTGATTTCAATAGTGATGAAGATGATTTGCTTGGTGATGATGATTTACTTGTTGACAAGGATAGTAATGTGAGCTATAATGAAAATGCTAGTAATCATGATAGTCAAGAGGAAACGAGTGACAATGCTATGAAGGAGATTGAGCGTCTAACTAAAGAACTAAATGCTCTTAAGTTAGCTCATGAAACAACTCAAGAGGATCATAGAGAACTTCTAAGAACTCATGAGAAGCTACGCTTCGCGAAGCTAAATTTAGAGCAAGAGCATGAGTTTCTTAAAGCTATCAATCACGATCTTCGAAAGAAGAGTTCTTCATATCTTGCCAAACGTTTACTCTTGTCTACCTTTATGCCACAAGTTAAACCTAAGCAAACTAGCAACAAGGGTAAAAATGGTTCTACCTCTAGTAGTAACAATAACAATGCTAAATCCAATGTTGTTGCTTCTAGTAATTCTATTGATTCCACTAATGATTCTCTTAGCCAAGTTACACTTGAGCAGGAAAATGTGCTATTGAAAGGAATTATAGAAAAAGGTGTCTACAAGAGTCTTGCCGGGAGTAAGGAATTTGAGGAAATTGTACGCAAGCAAGGAAGGCACCGGAAGAACCAAGGTGTTGGTTTTGAACAAAAGTTCAATGCCAACGGAGTTGAGTGGGAAGAAGATCAACACCCCAAGACGAAGTTTGTTCCTCAACAAGAGAAGTATGATCCTACTTCCTTCAAGGGAACACAAGCTCAAGAAGATCTTCCACCACAAGACCACAAGCTAAAAGGCAAGGATAAGCTTCAAGAAGAGATTGATTCATTTGAAGAAGCTCCTCAAGCCATGGTCAAGTGGGTTCCCAAGACTTCATCAAGTTCTACTTCATCAAGTGCTACTACAACTCCAAGGATTCCCATCAAGTTGATGTGGGTCCAAAAGAAGAAGAACTAGAGAGTTCTTGAGGGTGACTCCACCAACAAACCCCACTCATATTCTTTATGGCAAGGACTTGTGCAACCAACTTCCACATTTTGCACTAGTTCATGGAGTCACAAACCCTCTTGTTGGTAAGGCAAGGGACAAGGTATTCAATGTATTCATGGACATCATCATATGTGTATTTCACTCTATGTCTATGGATATCCTTGTATGTTCCTTGTGTGGGACTAACCCATGTAGGTATTGAAAGCACAAAACTCCAAAGGATTGCTCCCAACTCTTGATGGTCTACATCAACATTGAGCATCCACATCTTCAACATCTACATGAAGTCATCATCGACAAAACCCAAAATTAGTTCATCCCTCTTTGGGGGAATATCACATCTAGGGGGAGCTTTGCTCTAAACAATTGAGCTAAAGCAACTCTAATGGTATGAACACATCAATGCTTTATGAAAAGTGGCAACCCCACTTGTGCTTAAACGATGAGTATGACCTATGATCAAATGTTCTCATTTGGCTCCTAAGTCAATATACTCATATATAGATGACCTAGTCATCGCCATTGCTTGATAGATGATAGAATTGGTTGTGCATGTTTGACACATATTTCACTTGCTATCTTATTGTGTGAGCATGTTGATTTGCATGTTTTCATCATTCGAGGACATCCATTTGTTGTTTTGATTGTCTTGGTTTTTCTGGCCAAGTGGATGTACAAGAATGCCTAAGTACCTTCTCTAGCTATCTATGCTTTCTTGTCTCAAATTCTATTCTTGTTGCATCACAAAAATTGAACAAGTCATTTTCGGACCCTCCGGGTGAGGAGCACTCGGAGCCACCGATCTGAAAGGGCTGAACCTCCAAAACCTTCTATCTGATTTCGGCTGAACCAATTCACTCAAACTCGGTCCAACCGAAATCACTTAGATTGATCTAGGTTTTCCATCTCGGTGCAATCGAGTTGAACCACTTCGGAGCCACCGATGTGCTGACCTGCGTGCAGTTACACATATTGGTGCCACCGAGTTGTCCAACTCGGCGCCACCGACAGCGTACGGGTATATATATCGCGCGGACCGAACGGTTGAAATTTCTCGACCTCACTCGGTCCCGCTCCCCATTGCTGCCGTCGCCCTTCGTCTTCGGACTTCGCCGTCGTCTCCAGCGCGCCCTCGCCGCCGGATTCCGCTGTCGTCAACGGCAATCTGCCCCGCCGTTGCCGCCGTAGAGGATCTCCACCGAGTTAGGGTGAGATTCGATCCCTCTCATGCTCCCATTTCCGATTCAATGCACGATTGGACTGCCTAAATTCATGCCATGGATTGAGAACTCCTGTTACACTACAAACTCCGTAGATTAGATGCGAGTAAAAATTTTAGGTTTAAGTTTCCGCCGAATGCATCTCGGACCGACCGATTCGAAATTTTTGGTCCTACCGATTTGGCCTCTGGCCATAGCACTAGTACATCTCGGTGCCACCGAGTTGTATGTATCGGTGAGACCGAAAGTAAATCTCAGTGAAACCCTAGCATCTCGGTGCCACCGAAACCCATATCGGTCTGACCGAAATGGCGTGTAAGGTTTCTGTTGTATGCTTCGGTATCACCGAGATGATTAACTCGGTCCATCCGAAATGCATCCTGTGAAAACTTGAAACTAAGAGTTGAACTCAAATTTTATGAAAAATCTCTGCTTTTTGTGATGACTCATCTACTCTGCCCATACCTATCTATTCACAGGGTCAGCTCAGCAAGATGTCAGGCAGCAGTGATAGTCAGAACAGATCTGAACAGCAGGCAGAAATGAGTGAAGGGTCAAGCCCTGCAGAAAGTTTCTATGAGGGAGAGAGGAGCTCTCCAGATCTTCCTAAAGCTGCAACCAGAGCAAGGAAGAAGAAAACCTCAGACAGTGAGGATGAAGATTTTGTTGCAAGTGAAGCTGCAACTAAGAAAAAGAGAATAGTGCTTGCTAAGGAATACAGCACCAAACCATCTACTGCCAAAGAGAGGACTGCTGTGAGGAAAGTGCCAAAGCAGACTATGCAATTCACTCTTGAAGAGCCTAGTGACACAGAACCAGCTGCAGGTGGCAAGAAGAAGAGAGTAAGGAAAACTACTGCCCGTGTGATTGGCAGACCCTCCATGATGATTGATGAGGAGGAAGAGGAAGAAGAGCCAGCAGCCACTGCACCTCCAGCCAAATCTCAAAAACTTATGTCTGATGCAATCAAGACTACTGCCCCCAAGTCCAAGCCTAAGGTATCAGCACCAAAGAGATCAACCAGGAACATATCAGCTACTGAGAAGAACAAGGCCCCAGTGCCTGAGGCAAACATTGATGAAGAGCCACTAGTGCTCAGAAAATTGAAGCCAAAGATACCAGACCATGACAATGCACACCCAGTTGTGGAGAACATGATGCTGAGGAAGGATAAAGGACTGCGTCAGTGGAGGAAATCTGATCCTTATGCTGCAAGGAGGAAGACAGCATGTGATTATCGCTTTCACACTCATGAACAACAAGATTTTTATGAGACAGTGTTGCTTGATAAGAAGCCCATAGTTAGTGACATGAAATGGGTGGATTGGGAATACATTGATGAGAATGAAGATTATTTTCCCCATGTTCATGAGAGCTTCAGGATTGCAATTGTTGATGACTTTGTTGGAAAGAAGTTGACCAAGTGGAATGACGAAATGGTCATGCAATTCTATTCAACAACACACTTCTATCCAGATGGCCGCATTATATGGATGACTGAGGGTATAAGATACCAGTCTACCATCTCTGAGTGGGCAAGTCTTCTTGGTGCTCCCAAGGAAGAGGATGATGACATAGATATCTATGCCAAGCTCAAGATGGATCACAACTCCATGAAGAACATGTATACTGCAATTCCAGAGAAAGACCTTGAGACTCACAAACTTGGATCAGTGAAGCATCTGCTCCCAGGATTAGCCACAACAAACACCATCTTGCGGTACACTCTGCTACCCAAGTCAGGAGATGACAAAATGATTTGTGGCCACTCCATCAATTTGCTGCATTTATTTGACACACCTCAGAAATTCAAGGTGATGAGCCTGATAGTAGAGACTATCAAGAGGACTACAGCAGATCATAAGAGATCGTGCGGATATGCTCCACATATTCAGATATTGATCAATTCTTAGGTTGGAACCAGCACATACCTTCTTGATCGAGAGCACTTGCCACTCCGTCCAGAGTTTGAGGACAATGTGATAGTGATGGATCCTTCGCATCCCACTTCAGCACAAGCCCAAGAGAAGATCCGCAAAGCCAAAGAAGCAAAAGCAGCTCAGGAGGCATCAGCTCCAAATGCTCCAATTGCCAATCTCAAGACACCCAAGGACCAAATGACATATCTGCTTGAAGCCACTCTGAGGATTGAGCGAAGTTTGGCCAACCTTACCCAGACCCAGGCTAGTTTTGAGCGGATTATTGAGACTAAATTTCATGATCTAGATGTCAAGGTGACAGAGATTCAGACCATAGTGGAGCAGCTGCAGAATGATGTAGATGCTGTCAAGATAGCCCCATCAGATGATAGTGGAGATGACAGACCAACCACAGAGCGTTTTTAGACAGTGCCCAAAGCAGCCAGGTCTGCTGCAATACCAGTTGTGGATCCACGGACCACAGTATCTGCACCAGCTGCTACTGCCACAGTGTCACCTTAGGTTTCTACTCCACCAGCCCCTCAGACATCTGCAGAAGCCTTCACGGATGCTCTTCTCTCAATGCCATCTACGCACACCGGAGCTGCCAGCAGGAGATCGCCTTCAGGAGCTTCGGAGGACCGTGCTTAGAGTGCCGATTAGTCCTATACCTCTTTGATCTTTTTGGTACTTGTTGCCAAAGGGGGAGAATTTGTATAGATCATAGGCTTCGAGAGAGAGTGTTCTGCTTTGATTTGCTCGAGTTCTTTTGCTGCTTATTTGCTTGTTGGTACTTTGTTATGTGTGTGATTGCTACAGTGTTTGTGAGATACTATGTTGATTGATCGTACTATGCTTATTGTGATGATCGATGGCTATCTGTATCATTATCCGGTATGATCATTCACTTATGTTGGTGATGCATGCCTTCTATTCCAATCATATCATTTTGCGCGCTCCACCAAGTTGTATGTGACATGGAAGAGTGACCCATGAGCCTAATCGATTGTGCATTTGCATTCAAACGCAAATTTTTAATAATGCACAAATTTAGGGGGAGCTCTTGCTTATCACATACTTCTCAAAGTGACGATGTATTTCATTCGTTTAATCATTTGTCGAAGCTTTGATCTATATGTTGTCATCAATTACCAAAAAGGGGGAGATTGAAAGCACATTTGCTCCCTTGGTGGTTTTGGTAATTCATAACAACATATATCTCATTGAACTAATGTCCATTCAAGATTAAGATTTCAGGATGTTCAATGATTGGCATGGCATGGACTAGAGATGTGGACCCCTCAAAATGCTAAGGACAAGAATTGGCAAAAGATCAAGACTCTACATTTTTGGTTGAGTGATCCAAGATCACATTGAGTCCATAGGAAAGCCAATACTATTAAAAGGGGATGAGGTGTTGCTTAATGGTCTTTTTGCTCAAGTGCTTAGTGACAGTACTCCTAAACCCTCAACCACTCTCTCTAACCAAATATGTCCAAAACCTACATTCCAACTCGGCCCCACCGAAATTCTCTATCCGGCCCCACCGAGTTCATCCGAGACTTAACCACTGCCAAAACCCTAACAAATCGGATCCGCCGATATGGATCTCGGTCCCACCGAGATGGCCTTGCCAACTCTCTGTAATCGTTTGCACTTACTTCGGTCTCACCGGGTTTTGCAAATCGGTCTCACCGAGATGGCTTGCCAACTCTCTGTTGCCTTATTGCTTCACTTCGGTCCTACCGAGTTGACGCAATCGGTGCCACCGAGATGAGGTTTGCCCTAGCCATTGCACTTCGGTCCATCCGAGTTCTTTGTATCGGTCCCACTGAGATTCCTAAAGTTCATATCTTTTACACAGTTCGGTGCTACCGAGATTATCGTTTGGGTGCCATCGAGTTGGGTCAAAAGTGTGTAACGGTTGGATTTTGTGTGGAGGCTATATATACCCCTCCACCACCTCCTTCTCAGAAGGAAAGCCATCAGAACGTGCCTACACTTCCACCATACATTTTCTAAGAGAGAACCACCTACTCATGTGTTGAGATCAAGCTATTCCATTCCTACCATTTGAACCTTGATCTCTAGCCTTTCCCAAGTTGCTTTCCACTCAAATCCCTCTTCCACCATAGCCAAATCTGTGAGGAGTTGTTTGAGTGTTGGGAAGACTATCATTTGAAGCACAAGAGCAAGGAGTTCATCAACAACACACCGTCTATTACCTTTTGGAGAGTGGTGTCTCCTAGATTGGTTAGGTGTCACTTGGGAGCCTCCAACATGATGTGGAGTTGAACCAAGGAGTTTGTAAGGGCAAAGAGATCGCCTACTTCGTGAAGATCTACCCCGAGTGAGGCTAGTCCTTCGTGGACGTAAGCCATGGTGGAATAGATAAGGTTGCTTCTTCGTGGACCCTTCGTGGGTGGAGCCCTCCGTGGACTCGCGCAACTGTTACCCTTCGTGGGTTGAAGCCTCCATCAACGTGGACGTACGATAGCACCACCTATCGGAACCACGCCAAAAACCACCGTGTCTTCATTGCGTTTGAAATCTCCGATCCCCTCCTTTACTTACATATGCAATTGTTTACTTTCCGCTGCTATACTCTTAGAATTGCACGTGTAGGGTGATGCTTGACATGTACTATTGCTAAAATCTGCCCACAACTAAAATTGGGAAAAGGTTAGGTTTTATTTGCTCAAGTAGTGTAATCAGCTGTAGACATACTTTCGATCCTACAACAGGCTTCTTCCGGTGATCTGCCTCACCTTTGAAATGCTTGCCTTTCTTTCTTAAGGCATACTTGGTCGGAAGAAATCGACGATGTCCCAGGTACACATTCTTCTTACATTTGTCCAAATATATACTTTCAGTCTCATCTAAACAGTGCGTGCATGTGTTGTATCCCTTGTTTGTCTGTCCTGAAAGGTTACTAAGAGCAGGCCAATCATTGATGGTTACAAACAGCAATGCTCGTAGGTCAAATTCCTCCTGTTTGTGCTCATCCCACACACGTACACCTTTTCTATTCCACAGCTGTAAAAGTTCTTCAACTAATGGCCTTAGGTACACATCAATGTCGTTGCCGGGTTGCTTAGGGCCTTGGATGAGCACTGGCATCATAATGAACTTCCGCTTCATGCACAACCAAGGAGGAAGGTTATAGATACATAGAGTCACAGGCCAGGTGCTATGATTGTTGCTCTGCTCCCCAAAAGGATTAATGCCATCTGCACTTATACCAAATCATAAGTTCCTTGCGTCACCTACAAACTCCGGCCACTTTCTCTCGATTTTTCTCCACTGCGACCCATCAGCGGGTACTCTCAACATCCCGTCTTTCTTATGATCTTCTTTGTGCCATCGCAACAACTTGGCATGCTCTTTGTTTCTGAACAGACGTTTCAACCGTGGTATTATAGGAGCATACGACATCACCTTGGCAGGAACCCTCTTCCTAGGGCGCACACCCTCAACATCACCAGGGTCATCTTGTCTGATCTTATACCGCAATGCACCGCATACCGGGCATGCATTCAAATTCTCGTACTCTTCACCGCGGTAGAGGATGCAGTCATTAGGGCATGCATGTATCTTCTGCACCTCTAATCCTAGAGGGCAGAGAACCTTCTTTACTTCGTACGTACTGTCAGGCAATTCGTTATCCTTTGGAAGCTTCTTCTTCATTATTTTCAGTAGCTTCCCAAATCCCTTGTCGGATAAACCATTCTCTGCCTTCCATTGCAGCAATTCCAGTGTGGTACCGAGCTTTGTGTTGCCATCTTCGCAATTTGGGTACAACCGTTTTTTGTGATCCTCTAACATGCGATCGAACTTCAACTTCTCCCTTTCACTTTCGCATTCTCTCTGTGCATCAACAATGACCCGGCGAAGATCATCAGCGGGCACATCTGGTTCCTCTTGATCTTCAGCTTCCCCCGTTGCAGTATCACCGTACTCAGGCAACAAACGATAGTTGTCATCATCCTCTTCTTCTTCATTGTCTTCCATCATAACCCCTCTTTCTACGTGCTTGGTCCAACAATTATAGTGGGGCATGAAACCCTTCTTAAGCAGGTGGAAGTAAAGGGTTTTCGAGGAAGAGTAATCCTTCGTATTCTCACAGACAACACATGGATAGTACATAAAACCATTCTGCTTGTTTGCCTCAGCCACATCAATAAAATTATGCAGGCCCGTAATGTACTCGGAAGTGCGTCGGTCATCGTACATCCATTGCCGGTTCATCTGCATTATATAATTAAGTATATCAAAAACCATTACAGAACATCATGAATAGAGAAATGACCAAATTAATACAAGTTCATCATCACATTAAAACCAAAGTACAGTAGTGATCAAATGTTATTACTGCAAACATAAATACATAAAGTTCATACATAGTTCTCATAAAACAACATACAACTATGTAAATATTTAAATGCAACAACAAATGCGATCAAAATCGCAACTAAGGTAACAATTGATCCAACAGCATAATGATACCAAGCCTCTTTATCAATGGCATATTTTCTAATCTTTCTAATCTTTAAGCGCATTGCATCCATCTGGATCTTGTGTAGATCGATGACATCGGCAACATGCAACTCCAATTTCATCTTCTCTTCTTCAATTCTTTTCAATTTTTCTTTCAAATAGTTGTTTTCTTTTTCAACTAAATTTAACCTCTCGACAAGAGGGTCGGTTGGAATTTCCGGTTCACATACCTCGTAGATAAAAACATCTATGTCAAGTTGGTCGGTATAATTGTTATAAACACTAAATGAAACAAATAGTTATAAAAGATAATATACCAGATCCGAATCATAGACCGGACGAGAGCCGACGAGGGCGGATACCAAAACCATGGCACTATATAATAACAAACAATAATACAAGTAAGAAAATTATACATGTAGCTATCTAAATCATACAAGTAAGAATTTGTTCTTTTAAAAAAAAGTTAAGAACAAGAGGCTCACCACGGTGGTGCCGGCGACGAGATCGGCGCGGGCGATCAACGGCGGTGAGGACGGGGACGGGGACGGGACGGCACCCTACACATGTGCAAACTAAGAAGATAATTTGAGTTCAAATTGTGCATCTAAATCAAATAAACTCCTACATACACTCCTCCACTAAAACCCACAAACCACTCTACTTCTAGAGCATATGAAATGAGCTAAACTAGCAGTGAGAGATGAAAGGATGAAGTTGCTAACCTTTTAGAACACTTGGATAGTTGGTGCACCGCCAAATCTAGACAAATCTTGGGGAAAATGGAGCTTGGAGGTCGAGCTTGGAGAAAGAACAGAGGAGAAAGCTTAAGTGTGGCTCGGGTATTTCATCGAACACCTCATGTGCATAAGAAGTGAGAACAGAGTAGCACACACACCTCCCACCTTCTACGGCCAAAAAACATAGTAGAGGGCGGGCAGGGGCGAGGATATATATAGGCATCTTTTTAGCCCCGGTTGGTGTCTAGAACCGGGACTGAAGACTAACCTTTAGTCCTGGTTGGAGACACCAACCGGGACTAAAGGGGTTGCGCCAGGAGCGAGGCCCTTTAGTCCCGGTTGGTGTCTGGAACCGGGACTAAAGGTCCCAGTCGAACCGGGACTGATGCCTGCCGAGGCCCGGCCGGCGTCCTAGCCGCTCGAACCGGGACTGATGCTCACATTAGTCCCGGTTCGTAACATGACCGGGACTATTGCTCTGATCTGGCCAGAACCAAAGCCCTGTTTTCTACTAGTGAGAGTCCGACAAACTGCTGATGGAGGCGGAGGCCTCGTCGTTTCAAGCTGCTGTGGGAGTTGCAGCTGAAGGAGATCATGACTTGGAAGAAGACTACTACGCGGCGATAAGCGATGATCCCCGAAGGGAGCTAACCTTTTCCGAGCCTCGCATTTTTTACAAGTGCACCGAAAAGCTAATTCACCGGCTCGAACACCAACAAGAGCATGGTCAATTCCAAGCCATCGCCATTGCAGCACCGGATGAAGAGGATGGAAGCCAAATTCTGAATGAAGCGTTGGCTCATGATTCCGTTAAGGAAAAGTTCGACCACGCATTCATTTTATGTGACTGGTCTTTCCTGCAAAAAACATTGGATTCATTTATCAAAAAAATAAAGAACCCTAGGATTTTCTCTGACATCCTGCAGCAGCTGAAAGGGGAGGTAGATGAATCGGTCGAAGAATTTGGCGAGGAAGAAATCGACGAGATGATTGGGAAGATCAAGGAGAAGATCGAAGAGCACCTGGAGAAAGCTGATAATAAAGGTTGCCCGGTTGAACCCTTGGAAGTACTCCGCAGCATCTTGCAGGTGCTGCTCCAGGACACTAATGCCGGTGAGCATCAAAATCAAACCCAGGAAAAGATCCTCAACGTGACAGTAGAGAAGATGAAGAAGTATCTGCTGGTCGAATCAGCAGGTGAAAAGGCCAGCTCCTACAGGATTAGCGTTGAGCATCCCCAATTCATAGACATCCTGCGGAAGCTGCTTCCCAAGCAGGCCACCACACCGGGGAAGGCAGCCACAACTAAACCGGGCGAGGATCACATCGTGAAGAATATCAAAGAAATCACGCTGAAGATTCAAGTGCAGATCACGCCGGAGCTGCTGCCAGTGTCGCTTCACCAGCAAGATAAATCAGTGGAAGAATCAGGCAAAGACCAGCCGTCACAGGAGAACTGCAGGGAGAGGATTGAACAAGTCCTGAGGAGGATCAAAGAGCATCTGTTGATTCAAGAAACCGTGGGGAGGGTTAGAGAGCACCTGCGGGGTACAAGGACACTGGTCGTTCTCCACAATGCCTCTGGCTACAAATGGGACGAGACCGCAAAGGCCTTGCAAGATTTGGGTTGCAGTTCAATAAAAGTGGTAGTTACACTACTGGAATTTACAACTTTGCCGAGTGCCGGAAATACTCGGCGAAAGCCGTTTCCCACTCGGCGAAGCCTTTGCCGAGTATTGTTCTCGGCCCAGGGTACTCGGCCCGAATCCTACCGGCAAAGTTGAGTTTGCCGAGAACCAGAACACGGGGACTCGGCAAAGTCTTTGCCGAGTGCTAAAATGGGGATTCAGCAAAAAAAGTGACTTGACGGGCCGGACGGAGACGGCGGGTGCTACGTGGCGGAAACTTTGCCGAGTACTTGCACTAGGCACTCGGCAAAGATGAAAGCCCATGAGTGAGACACGTCGTCTCAATTATTTGCCGAGTTTCCGGGCAGAGATCTCGGCAAACGACGTAATTGCCGTGTTTGTCCTTTGCCGAGTGGCCCACTCGGCGATACGGTGCCCAGGCAAGCCCCAGGTGCCCCTGTTTGCCGAGATCCTTTGCTTTACACTCGGCAAAGACATGAACCACGCTTTCAGAGAAGGACACATGGCGACGGCGACGGAGTGGAGCGGGGCGGTGACGACGGTGACAGAGTGGAGCGGGGCGGCGATGGCGACGGCGACGGAGGGGGCGGGGCGGTGCCGGGCGACGGAGGGGGTGGGGCGGCGACGGGTGACGTTGGGAGCGGGGCGGTGGCGGGCGACGGACGATGCGGTGCGGGGCAGCGGCGGACAGGGGGCGACGACAGAGGGGACGGGGCGGGGGTGGGCGGCGACGGCGCGGGTTGGTGGGGCCAGGGCAGGCGGCGACGGCGCGGGTGGGCGGGGCGGCGGGGTGAAAACGAAATGTGAATGGGGAGGGGGCGGATATTTATCCACAAGATGACCTTTGCCGAGTTCGGCACTCGGTAAAGGGGCATCCTTGAGCGCGCGCATGCATTTTCATTTTCCCGCCAAAGCTTTGCCGAGATTTCCTTGTCTCGATCTCGGCAATGATGCCAGATCTAGGTCAACTCACTTTTCCCGAGATCCCGCAAAATGGATCTCGGCAAATGTTGTTTTCCTAATAATTCTCCCAAATAAGTTATTAATTTTTTATCTAACAATATTTGTACGGGTTAAAACAACTATATATATCCTTCAATTTCCGGGCTCCCGTGATTTCCCGGTGATTTCAACAGCAGCAAGACGGGCGCCGGCACCCCCCCACGTGCCCCCCGTGCCGGGCCCACCCTCCCGGCGGTGTGCATAGGGTTTGGGCATGCATGGACATAAGACCGCGGGCGGGGACTCCCGCCCCTTTCCGTCCATGATTTCATGTGGCCGTTGCCCCGCTCTTGAATTTCCCGCGCGAAGCCCTGGAAATGCGGGAAATGCACGGAATATGGTTGGCGGCCCCCGAAAAATCCTAGGACCTGGCACGTGCCTTCGAACGGAGCCTCATGACCGCAGAAAAAGTTTCAAGGCCAACGGAGGAACGGGCCCCGCACCCCCTTTACAAAACCGGATGCACCTCCCCTCTTAAGCTAGATCCTTCGCCGGACAAGGTCCCTTCTGCACTAAGCCTCCATGAAAGCGTATTCGAAATGGCCTCGGATTTTTACAACTGCATCCAGGGGCAGTGGGAAGGCGCCGCGCCAGTTCCCTTCAATTTCCGGGCTCCCGTGATTTCCCGGTGATTTAAACGGCAGCAAGACGGGCGCCGGCGCCCCCCCACGTGCCCCCCACGCCGGACCCACCCTCCCGGCGGTGTGCGCAAGGCTTGGGCATGAACATAAGACCGTGGGCGGGGACTCACGGCCCTTTCCGTCCATGATTTCATGTGGCCGCTGCCCCGCTCTTGAATTTCCCGCGCGAAGCCCTGAAAATGAGGGAAATGCACGGAATATGGCTGGCGGCCCCCGAAAAATCCTAGGACCTAGCACGTGCCTTCGAACAGAGTCTCACGACCGCAGAAAAAGTTTCAAGGCCAACGAAGGAACGGGCCCCGCACCCCCTTCACAAAACCGGACGCACCCCTCCTCGAAAGCTAGATCTTTCATGGTCGCGCTCGGATCTCGATTTTCTGCCCTAATAACTTTGGAAATGCATAAGCAAATGGAGAACTGATTGGAAAACATAGATAACTTTAAAAAAGGTGGAATTAAAAAGCTAGCAGTTACCATTTTTGCCGAGTACCCAGCTCGGTAAACAGGGTACAACAACTGTCAGCGGCTTCTTTTTCCCGAGATCCTCCCCACTATTAGCTCGGTAAAGTCTTGAGACATCACCAGAGCTTGACGTGTGGACTGTTTCCCGAGTGCGGCTCTTGGCAAACACATTTTACTGAGTGCTGCACTCGGTAAATATCATTTCAGTTGTTTTGTTTACTTCTGTTTGTATATCAGCCCCATTCAACAAAAATACATATATATATGCATGTAGTTATAGAAAACAAGACCACATCATAGGCAATGCACGTATGATAACCATCAAGCACACGCAAACACAACAGAAATATTTTGACATGCATACTTGACAAAATATAACAATCATATTCATAAACATACATGCATATTGCATTCAATCCATAGATTCATATAATAAATTTCATACATATTCTCTCAAACTATACATGCATTGCATTCATTTACAAACAAAAAATAAAAACATATATTCATAAACATCCATATATAATCTATATATATCCATCAAAAAGTATTCTTTTTTTGCGGGAAACTATCTAAACTTTTCATACAATCAATAGATGCATATATATTATCCATATCCATCATGTCATGACATATGTATATTTTGGTTTTTCATATGTAGAAAAATATTGACATAAATAGCAAAAAAAGGGGGGGGGGGGGGGGGGAGCCGCCCTATATAGCTAGCTCACCTTGGGGTTGTTGGCGTCGAGGTGGGAGGGGTGGTCGGCCGGCAGCAAATTGTGTCGACGACGAGGTTGTGGTGGCGGCCAGCGGCGAGCTTGGGGCCGGAGCCGTGCGGCAAGGAGGGTGCGAGCAGCCTCGGTCGACGCCGGATCCGACGGTTGACTAGCACAGCGGCGGCTGGTGGGTACGTATAGGGCCGGCGGTGGAGGGGAGTGCCGGCGGCGGCGACGGAACCACGCCGGGACGAGCGGCGGCCTGCCCCCGATCGAGAATAGAATGGGAGCGGCCGCTAGGGTTTGGCCGATTTAAATACCACATAGATTGCCGAGTACCTTTCGTCGGGGATCTCGGCAAAAGCTGCCCACTGTCACGGGGCCGTCAGCTGCAAGCGGCCGTGCCACGTGGCTCCTATTTGCCGGGTGCCTTCGGCCGGGCACTCGGCATACTGTGCAGAAGCCGAGTGCCTTTATGTTTGCCGAGTGTCTTACAGGTAGGGCTCGGCAGAGCTACCCATGTGCCGTGTCCTAGTGTGTGCCGAGACCCGTACTCGGCTTAGATGTCTTTTGCCGTGATCCCATGTTCTCGTACTCGGCAAAGACAAAAGAACTCGGTAAAGGCGATTTTTCCAATAGTGTTACCACAAAATACATGCAGAGGGCCAACGAGTTTTGCTATGGGACAGAACCAGTTGTATACTCTTCCATTGAATATTACCGCCATACAGCGCTCCAACTTACAAATCGGCGTGTCAATGACGACAAGAAGTACAACGCCGAAATTTTCCATGAGATCTTGGAGGTGGATCCGTTCTGCATAAAGATGTTCATCCATGCTCTGTTTGCCAATCCAATGAGGAGCAGAGAGGAACTAGATAAGTTGAGCAATAGCCTCGTGTTTGGAGGATCCGTGAAGACTAATGGCTACAAGATGAACAAGTTCTCCTACGACGATCTTCCTATGGAATACAAGACCTGCTTGCTGTATCTAGCCATCTTCCATAAAGACGAGAAGATAAACCGTAGAAGGTTAATCGGACGGTGGGTTGCGGAAGGACCGATAACTAGACAAGACTGGCCTAGTTCTGTAAGTCAGGCCGAGCATTGTTTTGAGGTACTTGCCGACTTATGGCTTGTCTGTCCTCATGGCATTGGTGCTGCAGGGAAGGTCAAGAGCATTACAGTGCATGGACAAGTGTACAATTTCATCACCAAGATGGCCAGGAAAGAACACATTCTGGACACACGCCTGTCTCGGAACCTGGCTCGCCACTTCTCCGTTCTCAGCAACATCAGGCTCCGTCCCTCGGATAGCATCCTCGACTTCTTGAAGCAACCATCACGTGCATCATCTCAGTTAAATCTCGTCAAGGTCCTGGATTTGGAAGGCTGTTCATCCCTGAGAGATAACCAACACTGGCTCAGGAACGTGTGCACCTCGTTAATACTTCTCAAGTATCTGAGCCTAAGGAACACAGATGTCACTCAGCTGCCTAAGGAGATCAACAGGCTCCAACAGCTGGAGGTGTTGGACATCCGGCACACTCCTATAAATGCCTCCGCCATAAAACACCTCATGCTACTGAAGCTGAAGCGTCTACTGGCTGGTCAAAGTATAGGCACCGACACGGTGGTGGTGGTGGTGATGCTAGCACAGTTTGCACTGTCCAGAAGATGCCTCACAAGGTCAGGAAAATGACAGATCTGGAAGTGCTATCCCATGTACAGGCTTCGAAACATCATGCTACTGAGCTGAGAGAGATTGGCCAGCTATGGCAGCTGAGGGTGCTTGGGGTGGTCATTTATGACTGAAAGCTCAACTTGAGACCTTAATCCAAGGGATCAGCGATCTGAATGAGTGCCTTCAGTCTCTGTCTATCGAGATCAAGCCTCTGCCTATCACTGCCAGCAAGGCTGCTACTCCTTGTGACATCCCTGCAGCCGATGCTATCAGTGCCCACTGTAAAAGCACACCCAAGCTTCTTGAAAGCCTGAGCATCAGTGGAGTCACAATGTATGGGCGTCTTCTCCAATTGTTCGCTAGAGACTGCTGCAAACTTGCCAAGGTAACTCTCCATAACACCTTTTTGGACCAGGATGATATGGAATCCCTCGCAGATTTGCCCAACCTACGTGGCCTCTGGCTCTGCCATGTTAATTTACACACTGGGGGCAAGCTTATAATCCAGACCAATGGGTTCCAAAATCTCAAGTATCTTGCTGTTGAGGGGGGCGTCATCACCGACATCGACTTCGAACCTGGAGAAGCTCCTAGGCTTGAAAAACTCGTCTGGCATGTCAACGGGGTAGAGTCTCTCTCGGGAATCAACAACCTTCCCAAGTTGAAGGAAATGGTATTCAATGATGGTGTCAGGCTACCAGATCAATTGAAAGAAACCATAGAAGCACATCCAAAGTTCATTGATAATAATGGAATATGGTATTGGGGCCAAGCAGGCAAGTGCATCTACGGTTCCTTGATCATGCTTGCTGCCAAAAGTTTAACTATACACATGTATACACCTCAGTCTCTTTTCCATTTTGATCCACATGCACAAGCACACAACCCCATTCCAGTATGTTTTTACATGACGAGAATGCCAGTTCATTTATTCTTGTTACATTTAACAAAATTAAACTGTTAATGTCGTAATGTTTTAAATCCTCTAGAGCATTACGGTTCCCAATTTAAGATCAGTACTGCATCAAGTTGAAACCTATATTTCATTGGTTTCCAAATTCCATCTAAAGTTTTCTTGGTGTCTTGCCTAGCTATTCACTAAAGCAGTCTTCAACTTTTTTCAGGCCTGCTATTTACAGGCTGGTGGTACTCTTGATGCCTTCTACAATCTTGCTGCCAGTTGCAAGGAAGTATTGTTGGGCTTAATTCGTCTATAAAGAAAAGGCTATAAAATGGTTATTTGTTTTCAGCAATAGAGAAGAAGAAAAAAATATGTTCTTGCATTGTAGCATTAGTGGTTTGTTAGCTTTCAAAAAAATAATGCATTTTCTTCTTCTTTTTAGTATGTTTGTGTGGGTTGGGGATGGGGGGTGGAACTCCGCCTATGCCATTTTAAGGTAACACTTACAATTGCGTAGCCGGTCCCTAGCCCGGAAAAAGGAGGGACCAACCATGTGTTAATAGAGGGTAAAGTGTGGTGTTAACTCTGGCCATTTTATAGTAGAAACGAAGAAACGTTCTATTCGCCAAGAAGGAAAAAACCTCCAAAATTCAAGCCTAAGGGATTTTCGCTTGGGTCACAGCTGCAAATAAAGTGAGTATCGACGGAAACTCATTGGAGTCGGTTGTTACGCACATCATTTGACCATTCTTGGATCTTTTCTTTCAATCATTATCTAACATATATGCTCTCCAGGAAGAAAAATGCATTCATGTTTATATTCTAGATGGACATATTTTCATTATTGTTGAAATTGATGGAGAGATTGGATGGTCTTACCAACATCCCATGAGTTGTTGGTGAATCTTCTCGGCAGCATCCATCATCTACCAGAAAAGAGTATTTTGGTCTGCTGATTCCTCCTGGTGGCTGTGATGAGACTATTTACAGCAGCTAGTAACGGAAATAACCGAAGTCCACTCATCTTATTGCCTGGCGATGCTGGCCAAGTGATCTCCCAAGGTATTTCTAAGGAGGGCACATCCGTATGTAGGTCCTTTGTGTTACTGATGCTCTTGGTGCATGCCTTACCTGAAGCTTCCATTCCATGTGCAGAATCTTTGATACACTTACCTTGTTCGCAGCGAACGACAACACCTGGGACTCTGAATCCCTCGTTTTCATTCAGCCTCAGTACTAGCACCTACAGGCAGTCGGTGCCGGTGCAATAGCAGTGCCGCTACCAAGCTACTTGTTTGCGCAAGCCTCGAGGTGACAATGAGAAAATTTAAGTCTGGGCAGTAGCATCCTCTGTGTTGTGCTTGTTATTGTAAATTTACATGTGTGTCCATCTGATTTGAGTGTGCATGAGTATCATATAGACTAAGAACGCAAGTAACTCGTGCAAAATGCTGAATTTGGTCAGGCAATATGGGCTTTTTTTGTTTGTCCAAATAGCTAAAGCTTTACAGAAATTTAAGCTACAGCACTACAGATTAAAATGTGTTCATATTCATATTCCATATTTCCATTATTGTTGAAATCGCCTAAGGAATCGAACCACAGCTTTACCAAACCAGGCAACTGACAGAGGGTTCAGAACATCAGTACATGGCATTCCCATGTAGCAGGACGAAATGGAATGGGGTGATGGGGAATGGAAAGGGATGGTCTTACCGGTGGGGAATCTCCTCGGCAGCATCCGTCATCTATCGGAGTCCACTCATCTGAGCTACCACTGCCGCCACAGGTAAAGGTTAGGTAAGGCTGAGGGAGAGGGAGAGGAAACAAATCAATCTAGCTAGCTAGCCAGGGGTTTGTCGCGAGAGAAGAGAATAAATAGGGGAAGGGGAAAGGCAGACCTCGGTCGGGAGAAGGTGACGAGGAAGCGTCGGCGGCCGCCGCCGCGGACGGACGCTTGAGGTCGCCGGCGCCTATTGTGAGCACTAATCTTGATCACAGCCGGTTGGTGTTGGCCGAGTCGTCCGCGCCGGACGCGTCATGGGCGCGCGCAGCAGAGCGAGGCGTGGAGGCCCAGGTCTCGCGTGAGCAGCGGCTCACGTTCGAGGGAGATCGAGTCGGGGGCTGCATGCGTGGGTACTGGCACTGCGCTGCCGATCCCTACAAAGCAGGCTGCACGTTGAGGTTGTTAGGATATGTGCATGCATAGTTTTTTATTTTTTTTGAACACAGTACAGACGCAAGCGCTCATATACACGCGCATACACTCACCCCTATGAACGCACACACGCACACTCTACCCCTATGAGCACCTCCGAGAGACTGAGCCGACATATCATCTTGAAATTTACGAAGTCACCGTAGGCAGCTCGTCGTCGACGGGAACGTCTCCTCCCACTGAATGCGCATCGCCGGAAATCCTGAAATAATTCCAGGAATAAATGCGAGCACCAGGATTTGAACTCTGGTGGGCTGGGGATACCACAGTCCCTCTAACCATCCAACCACTAGTGGGTGCGTGGGTTAACCAGGGCAGGTTTGTTGTCCGGCTGTGTGCCTGCGGGAGGCTATTTAAAGAGCCTGCGGCGTTGTGTGTAGAGATAGCGGGAGGAGAAAGATGTAGCCGGAGTTAGTCTCCAGGGCGTGTAGTCTCGAGGCGTTCGTCGCCGGAACCTTGTGTCCAGTGTGCTCGAGTTCGTCTCTTCCGTCCGGCGTTCGTGTCGCCGGAGGGCTGGTTCGGCGTGTGTCGCCGGAGGGTTTGTCCCAACAGCGCCCCTCCTTTCTTCGGGAGTTCCTATACGACGCGCGTTGCGTCCGATTTCCACGCGCCGCACAGGGGACAGCCCCCGACTGGGCCGGCCCATTGGCAGGGGTAGCTGGCGCGATTACTGTAGCGCGACAGTGCAGCGTAAAAACATCACCAAAAAAGCAGCAGCGCTCGCGCGTGGGATCGAACTGACGACCACTCGATGGTGAATGTCGTTGCATGCCACTAGACATGATGACCATTCATGACTTTCAAGCACCGCTAAACTCTAAAACATATATGCAGCGGCAGATCGAAAAGTTTAGAACGTTTTCGAACATTTTCTTGAAAATTGTGATTTAAAAAAAAATCTGAACAGTTTCGGAAAAATGCTAACAAATTTTGAAATTCCATAAAGTTTTTGAACATGAGAACAATTTTTCAAATTTGTGATTTATTTTTGAAATTCCGAACAAATTTTGAAAACCACGAACATTTTTTGAAACTCCCGAACATTTTTTGAATTTGTGAACAAAATTTGAAAAACAGGAACATTTTTTGAAATTCGGAACAAATTATTTGAAACCACGAACATTTTTTGAATTTGTGAACAAATTTTGAAAAACGGGAACATTTTTTGAATTTGTGAACAAAATTTGAAAAACAGGAACATTTTTTGAAATTCGGAACATTTTTTTTGAAACCGCGAACATTTTTTGAAACACGAACATTTTTCGAATTTATGAACAAATTTTGAAAACCAGGTACATTTTTTGAAATTCTGAATAATATTTGAAATTTCCAAAAAAATTGAAAAAGAAAAATAAACTTGAAAAGAAAAAAAGGAAAACAAAAATGAAAAAAAAGGAAAAAGAAAGAAACAGAAAAAAGAAAAGAAAAAACTAAAAAGAAGAGAAATAGAAAAAAGAAAAACGAAAAAGAAACTGAAAAAGAAAAAGCCGGTTCAGGAACCTTCTAGAAGATTCCAAAAACCGGAAAAAACCGGCTGGGAAACTCTAGAAGGTTCCCAAAACCGGAAACGCTGCAAACACGTTAAATGGGCCGACCCATGACATCGCTCGATCGCCAGGTCTGTGCGAAAGGGCAACACTTTGACGCAACGAGCGTCCAATAGGAAATTCCCCTTTCTTCCGCCCGGTGGGACGTTTGCCGCTGGGTGAAGTGAGCTGAGGCGAAACAAACTATGAGCCGCCTCGCCTCAGACAACGAAGGCCTATCACATTCCGGCCTACAAAGCCCAGCACAAGTGGCAGACGACAACACGTACCATCAGTGCAATATCTCACTTACGGTGAGATGTAGCACCCTTCCAGTTCTGCACTCTACTCTGTCCCGCTTTTAGAAAGGTTCTACATATCGGTACGACCGATTTTATAACCTTCTGCGCATTTTGAAATAAAAAACTTCTGCGAGTTTATTTTTATTTTTTGTGTTTCTTTTTCTTTAGTTATATTTCCTATTGGTTTTCTTTCATTTTCTTTCGTGTTTTTATTCTTTTATATTTTTCTTTTTTTCCCTTTCTCTTGTTAAATTCATGTTGAACATTTTTTCTATACAGGTTGAACATTTTTCGGATACACATTAAATAATTTTCAAATACAAGTTAAACAATTTTTAAATGCATGTTGAAAATTGGCCAAATGCCCAAATGCACATTTAACATTTTTAATACATGACAAACATTTTGTAGACACACATTGAAATTTTTCCATAAATGCCCTGAATATTCTTTTCAAATGTGCAAATATTTTTTTAAGGACGCCAATAACTAGCGACTGGTCGTTGTGTTGTGGTGGTGGTGGTGGGGGGGGGGGGGGGGGGGGGGGGGGGAGGGGGCTGGCGGTTGTTCGTTCGCCATAGGAGGAGGAAACTAGCGAACTGAATTGTTCGCAGGGAAAAACCCCTCCCAGCGAGCCCCTCCCCCCCCCCCCCCCCCCACCCCCCCTCTCCACGTACGTCTTCTCAGCCTGAAACATTAGCCTGAAAAAAGAGAAAAGCCCATTTTATTGTGACACATGCAAACACTTCTTGAACTGGGATTTGCAAACTCACTTTAAAAAGGTTGAAAAACAACACAGAAAATGCCATGATGTACAAAATAAAAATCACACACAGATAGAAAATGCACCCTAACGCCTACAAAAATGGGCATTTTCGACCCACATTTAAAAAAGTTGAACGTACACAGAAAAAATATAAAAATGCCATGCTCTGTATTTCAAAAAAAATTAAAGAGGAAAAAATGGGAATTGCCCCGTGATAAAAAAAGACAATAAAAATGCCATGACATAAAAATGAAAATGCCATGATCCAAATATTAAAATTGCCATGCTTCTATATTTTCTTTGTCATGATCTCAATGATAAAAAATTCATGATCAAATAATAAAACTGCCATGCTATTAACAATAAAAATGTGATGTTATTAAAAATAAAAATACCATGTCAAAGCATATTTTACGATAAGAAAAAATGATTCAAAAAATAGAAAAATGTTAAAGTGCAAAAAAAGGAAAATTTCCCATGATCAAAAGATTAAAAAAATGCCATGACATAAATAAAAATTCCATGATCCAAAAATTAAAAATGCCGTGCTTATTATATTTTCTTTGTCAATGGTCAAAAATGCCATGATCCAAAATAATAAAACTACCATGCTATTAGTAATAAAAATGTCATGCTCTTCATAAGTGTCACGTTCTAAAAAAAGATACAATTCCATCATTTTAATAAAAAAATGCCATATACTAAAAAAATGTCAAGCTACCTACACTAAAACGACCATGGTCTAATTAAATAAAATGCTGTGGTCTATTATAAAGAGAAAAAAGGGAAAATTTCCCATGATCAAAAGATAATAAAAAATCCATGACATAAATAAAAATGCGATGATCCAAAAATTGGAAATGCCATGCTTATTACATTTTCTTTGTCATGATATCAATGGGAAAAAATGCCATGATCCAAATAATAAAACTAACATGCTATTAGTAATAAAAGTGCCATGCTCTTCAAAAATGCCACGTTCTAAAAAAAGATAAATGCTATCATTTTAATAAAAAATGTCATATACTATATAAAAATAAAAATGACATGCTACCTACACTAAAACTACTATGGTCTAATTAAATAAAATGTCGTGCTCTAAAACAAAAAAAGTGCCACCATCTAAATTAGAAAAATGCCATGGTCTAAAAATAAGAAAATTGCCATCGTTTTAATAATAAAAAATGCCATAGTCTACAAAAACTTAAAAATGTCAAGCTACCTACACTAAAACTACAATGGTCTAATTAATAAAATGCCATGGTCTAACAAATAGAAGTGCCATGATTTCTTAGTCCTGTGAGGATGTCAAAAAGTTAGGAAATTTGGTTCTTTTCGAAAAAGATGGCAAATTTAGAGAAACCATGTCAACTAATTTGACATGGCAGAAAACATATCTTAGATTTGCCATTCATTTGTTCGAAAATGAGTCAATGATATGTAACTACAAAAATGAAAACGCCAGGATACGGAGAGAAAAATGCAATAGTAGAGTGAATTTGCCATGGAATCTAAAATAAAACTGCCATGGTAAATACATTTTTTTTTTGCCATGGCACAAATTGGAAAAATGTCATAGTAGAGTGAAAATTGCCATGAAATCTATGATAAAAACTAGATGGGATGATGCATTAGCCTTCAATACTCAAAAACTAGATGGAACCTAGCGTGTGACACTTTACAAAAACTGTCATGTGACCAAACCCCAAATTTCTGTAAAAAATACCATGATGCTCTATGAAACATATCTACAATTTGCCATGGGAAATAAATGCTATGGCAAAAAAAAATGTAACTTCTGGCCATGGCAGATTACAAGTTCTCATAGTTAGCTGAATTTTGCAAAGTAACAATGTATTAGGTTCTCATAGTTAGGAGAAACTTGCAAAAAAAAGTAACAAAATGCCATGGCAAAAAAGTAACTCAAAAATGCCAATGGCTATTCCGCAAGGGGGAAATTATTGATGTGCATGGCAGAAAGTACACTTTACAAAAACTGCCATGTGACCAAACCCCAAATTTCTGTAAAAAAAATGCTATGATGCTATATGAAACATATCTACAAAAACTGCCATGTGACCAAACCCCAAATTTCTGTAAATGTTACAATCCACCCAAATCAAGTGCAGAAATGGTACCCGTAGCAGCTGCCATTGAAGTTATAGCTCTACTCCCCACAAAAAGGAAGTTATAGCTCCATCACTTAGCCTACCTACAAGAACTAGCCTAGAAACTATCAGCACCTCCATTTTATTAGAAAACTCGAGGGCTACATATATACATCTAGAACTTTTCATTCATCATGGCTAGGGAAGGATCTTCATCTATTGTCCTATCTTTAGTTGTGTCAAAACTCTCTAAAGTATTCCAATATCATCTATCATGTGATAAAACTATGTGAGAAACTTGGTTGCATGAATTTTTCACCTCGTTTGTTTTCAAGGAAAAATCACATCGAGCATACACTAGTGCAGAATCGGCCTATAGTGCCGGTTCGTAAGGGCCTTTAGTCCCGGTTCAGGAACCGGCTCTAAAGGGTGGGGAGTAAAGGACCCCACCCCTTTAGTCCCGGTTCAACACGGCCCGGGACCAAAGGCCCACCACGTGGCACGAGCCGGCGCCGGGGGCTGGGGGACCTTTAGTCCCGGTTGGTAACACCAACCGGGACTAAAAGTATTTCATTTAATTCTGGGTTTATGAATTATGGTTTATTTTTCCTTTTAATTTTGTGTTTTCCATTTAATTCTTTTTCATTTCAAACATATTTTACGCTACTACATACTGTACACGTTATGCATATATATATAAATAGAATTTCTCGTAGAACCGATCATATATATATCATCGAATTTCTCATACGACCATTCACATACACATATATATACAATTTGGTATATACAATTTCTCCTACAATTTGCGGATCATTACATGCAGGCATTACAGCTTGTAATGGTATTCTCCTTTGGGATCTATGACCTGGTCGAGTAAAAATCCCGCTATTTCCTCTTGAATTGCTCGTATGCGATCCGTTGGTAGGAACTTGCCCCGCATCTCCGACAGCTTTAAAGAAGGAGATCAAGATGAATATATTAGTTGTGTGTATATATATTAGATCATGATAAAAAAATTGTCTCGAATACATCGTCTCGAATATTATCGAATAATATGCATCATCGAATATAATCTCGAATACATCGTCTCGAATATTATCGAATAATATAATCTCGAATACATCGTCTCGAATATTATCGAATATAATCTCGAATACATCTCGAGTATTATCACTAATACATCTCGAATATTATCATATATATAACATCACTAGCTAATTAACATCCCTCGCGATGGACACCCAAAGAGAAGGAACGATCACAGGATCATAGCTCGGGTGAGATCCCTGAAGAACCTGCCAGGTATTGGAGAACCTAACGTCCAACCCAACCATGTAGCGACGGACGTGCTCGTCCTCCTCCCTGACACGGTGACGTACCACCTCCGCGGGGGACGCCAGCCTCCGCACCGAATGTGGCCCACGCGCCCGCCACCAAAGAAGCTCCGGGTCGACGACGGGACCCGGGTTCCTCACCAAGCAGATGCGCGCCCCTGAAGGTAGCACCTCCCAGTGCCAGCCCGACAGAGCCCAGTCCCGAACGTGGCGCCTCTGAAGCAGGACGTCGTCGCGAACGAGTCGACGACGAGGATGCGGGCCGGGCATCGTTGACGTCGAGAACAAATTCTTATGAAAAAAAATTCCTATATATGCAATGTCATTTTATTAGGAAATTTTGAGCAAAATATCCTCTTTTCAATTATAATGTCTCATTCCTAGGTTATAACTACCCTAATAATATTCCTTTCTCAAAAAATTCCGAAACTTTTCCCACTTATATATAGTCCTTCTAACAAATATATATATGGTCAACTTTTTCCTATGCAACTTTTTTATATGCAAATTTTTTCTATACTATGATAAACAACATTATATAAAATTAAAAAACAGACAAAGAAACACTAATTAAGCATACTTCTATACATCCATTAAAAAACAGAAAAACAACATTATATAATAAAAAATCTATACTAATTAAACACTAATTATATCCATCTAACATGCATTCATACATACATATATACTAGTGAAAAAATAATCATCTAAAACAACTAAAACATCTAAATAAAACATCAAACATTCATGCATACATGTATAAAAAAAACTAGTGAAAAAAAAAATCGCCGGAGGGGGCGGCCGCGCGAGCTCACAGCGGACGGACGGCGGCGTCGAGGTGCAGGGGCGCGGACGGACGGCGACGGCGACGGCGAGGTGCAGGGGCGCGGCGGCCACGACGTCGAGGTGCGGCAGAGGCGCGGACGGACGGCGGCGTCGAGGTACGGTAGGGGCGCGGACGGACGGACGGCGACGTCGAGGGGCAGGGGCGCGCGGACGGACGGCGATGGCGAGCTCCGGCAGCCTAGCGGCATGGTGGTACGTTCGGCGTCGTCGAGAAGAAAGGCAGATTTGGGGAAAAATTCGTAAGCGTTGTATATATAGGAGGCACCTTTAGTCCCAGTTGGAGCCACCAACCGGGACTAAAGGGTGAAATTTGGCCAGGCAGAGCGGCGGGAAGACAAGCCTTTAGTCGCGGTTGGTGGCTCCAACCGCGACTAAAGGGGGGTCTTTAGTCGCGGTTGGAGCCACCAACCGCGACTAAAGGTGGTGTGCCAGGCGAGGAGCGCGGTGGATGTTTAGTCCCACCTCGCTAGTTGAGAGGAGCTCGCACCGGTTTATAAGCCCCGCCGCGGCTACCGTGTCGAGCTCCTCTCTAATGTAGGCCTTCTGGGCCTACCGCACTTGTGCCGCCCAGTGGGGCCTACTGGGCCGTACGGGCCTGCATCCTGGCCCAACTAAAGGTTGGGTTTCTAGTCGTATGCAGGCCGTGGCGGCCCAATAGGCGGGCTTTTTTTTAATTTATTTATTTTTCTGTTTTTTTTTGTTTTCTGCTTTATTTATTTTCTTTTGTTTCTGAGTTGTTTTTTGCTTTATTTAGAGTTTCTTTGTGAATCTTTTTGCTTTAGGTAAAAAAAATTTATAAACTTTCTGTTAGTGCCAGTAGTTTTCAAATTTGAATAGTTTAAATTTAAATTATTTGAAATTTGTGTGAATCACTAGTTTGTGAATAACTTTACTTTAAAAATAGATTTTTCAGTGATTATTAGTGTGTTTTATCATTATATTCAATTTGGTAATTCTTAGGTTATTTAAAAAAATGAAATGCCTTTGTAACAGACGAGTTTTCGTCAGAAACCCTGATGCTTCGAAAGAGATTGTCCAGTTTGTACACGAAGTGCATCCAGATTTTGCCGTAACCCTCTCAACTTTTTAGCACATGCTATGTGGGTGAAATGATGATACCATGCCAACTTTCAACCTTTTCAGAGTTCATTTGTAGTGCTTTTCAATTTCAGGGTCATTTAGCTCAAAAAAATCAATAAATGCATGAAAAATAGCAAATGCAGTCAGAAAGGGTTGAAAATTGATGACGTGGCTTCGAATGGTGCATACTGAACGCAGAAAAAGTCTGGAGTTGAAATAAGTTTAAAAAAATGAAATGCCTTTGTAACAGATTTGTTTTCGTCTGAAACCCTGATACTTCGAAAGAGATTGTCCATTTTGTACACGAAGTGCATCCAGTTTTTGCCGTAAGCCTCTCAACTTTTTAGCACATGCTATGTGGGTGAAATGATGATACCATGCAAACTTTCAACCTTTTCAGAGTTCATTTGTAGTGCTTTTCAATTTCAGGGTCATTTAGCTCAAAAAAATCAGTAAATGCTTGAAAAATAGCAAATGAAGTCAGAAAGGGTTGAAAATTGATGACGTGGCTTTGGACATAATATTTCTTCGCGTTTCAAATGCCAAAACACATAAGTACCCTAACTATTACAAAGATTCCCTCCGGTTTGTCCGAAGTGGGACTTTCCAGATATATAAGTCCGGAAACTCACTAGAGAAGAAAGTGATGACAGTGAAGCCGGTCACATCCCAGAGTGGGATCTTTGGGTATAAAACTTTTTCTTCGCGTGTGTCCCTTTGCGCCGTAACCATGGACAATCTTCATCGTTTAACTTGATGCTCGGGTCAATATTCACTGTGAAGGGAGCAATTTCATGAAACTTTTCATAATCTTCTGACATGTCTGTCTTGTCCTCCACTCCCACGATGTTTCTTTTCCCTGAAAGAACTATGTGGCGCTTTGTCTCATCGTATGATGTATTCGCTTCCTTATCTTTTCTTTTTCTCGGCTTGGTAGACATGTCCTTCACATAGAAAACCTGCGCCACATCATTGGCTAGGACGAATGGTTCATCTGCGTACCCAAGATTGTTGAGATCCACTGTTGTCATTCCGTACTGCGGGTCTTCCTTTACCCCGCCTCCTGTCAGATTGACCCATTTGCACTGAAACAAAGAGACCTTCAAACCACGTCCATAGTCAAGTTCCCATATCTCCTCTATGTAACCATAATATGTGTCCTTTGGCCTATTGGTGTTTGCTGCATCAAAGCGGACACCACTGTTTTGGTTGGTGCTCTTTTTATCTTGGGCGATCGTGTAAAATGTATTCCCATTTATCTCGTATCCTTTGAAAGTCAATATAGTCGAAGATGGTAACTTGGACAGCAAGTACAGCTCATCTGCAACAGTGTCGTCATGCATGAGACGTGTCTGCAACCAACCGGCGAAAGTCCCCGTTTGTTCATGTGTAATCCAGTCGTCAGACTGCTCCGGGTGTTTGGAGCGTAGAATATTCCTGTGTTCCTCGATATACGGAGCCACCAAGGCGGAACTTTGTAGAACTGTGTAGTGTGCTTGCGCCCAAGAATGCCCGTCATGGCATATTACTGAATTCTTCCCTAGCGTGCCTTTTCCACCCAGTCTGTCCTCATGCCGCGATTCAGGAACACCAATCGGCTTAAGGTCAGGAATAAAGTCAACACAAAACTCAATGACCTCCTCTGTTTCATGGCCCTTGGATATGCTTCCTTCTGGCCTAGCACGGTTATGAAAATATTTCTTTAAGACTCCCATGAACCTCTCAAAGGGGAACATATTGTGTAGAAATACAGGACCCAGAATGGCAATCTCTTCGACTAGGTGAACTAGGACGTGCGTCATGATATTGAAGAAGGATGGTGGGAACACCAACTCGAAACTGACAAGACATTGCACCAAATCATTCTCTAACCTTGGTATGATTTCTGGATCGATTACCTTCTGAGAGATTGCATTGAGGAATGCACATAGCTTCACAATGGCTAATCGAACGTTTTCCGGTAGAAGCCCCCTCAATGCAACCGGAAGCAGTTGCGTCATAATCACGTGGCAGTCATGAGACTTTAGGTTCTGGAACTTTTCCTCTGCCATATTTATTATTCCCTTTATATTCGACGAGAAGCCAGACGGGACCTTCATACTGAGCAGGCTTTCGAAGAAGATTTCCTTCTCTTCTTTGGTAAGAGCGTAGCTGGCATGACCCTGATACTGCTTTGGATCCATGCCGTCTTTTCCGTGCATATGTTGCTGGTCCTCCCGTGCCTCCGGTGTATCTTTTGTCTTCCCATACATGCCCAAGAAGCCTAGCAGGTTCACGCAAAGATTCTTCGTCACGTGCATCACGTCGATTGCAGAGTGGACCTCTAGGTCTTTCCAATAGGGTAGGTCCCAAAATATAGATTTCTTCTTCCACATGGGTGCGCGTCCGTCAGCGTCATTCGGAACAGATTGTCCGCCAGGACCCTTTCCAAAGATTACTTTTAAATCCTTGACCATATCAAGTATATCATCACCAGTACGGTGGTGAGGCTTCTTCCGGTGATCTGCCTCACCTTTGAAATGCTTGCCTTTCTTTCTTACGGGATGCCTGCTCGGAAGAAATCGACGATGTCCCAGGTACACATTCTTCTTACATTTATCCAAATATATACTGTCGGTATCATCTAAATAGTGCGTGCATGCGTGGTATCCCTTGTTTGTCTGTCCTGAAAGGTTACTGAGAGCAGGCCAATCATTGATGGTTACAAACAGCAACGCTCGCAGGTCAAATTCCTGCTGTTTCTGCTCATCCCACGCACGTACACCTTCTATACTCCACAGCTCTAAAAGTTCTTCAACTAATGGCCTTAGGTACACATCAATGTCGTTGCCGGGTTGCTTGGGGCCTTGGATGAGCACTGGCATCATAATGAACTTCCGCTTCATGCACAACCAAGGAGGAAGGTTATAGATACATAGAGTCACAGGCCATGTGCTATGATTGCTGCTCTGCTCCCCAAAAGGATTAATGCCATCTGCACTTAAACCAAACCATACGTTCCTTGCGTCATCTACAAAGTCCTTCCACTTTCTCTCGATTTTTCTCCACTGCGATCCGTCAGCGGGTACTCTCAACTTCCCGTCTTTCTTACGGTCTTCTTTGTGCCATCGCATCAACTTGGCATGCTCTTTGTTTTGGAACAAACGTTTCAACCGTGGTATTATAGGAGCATACCACATCACCTTGGCAGGAATCTTCTTCCTGGGGCGCTCGCCCTCAACATCACCAGGGTCATCGTGGCTGATCTTATAGCGCAATGCACCGCATACCGGGCATGCATTCAAAGCCTCGTACTCACCGCGGTAGAGGATGCAGTCATTAGGGCATGCATGTATCTTCTGCACCTCTAATCCTAGAGGGCAGACAGCCTTGTTTGCTTCGTACGTACTGTCGGGCAATTCGTTGTCCTTTGGAAGCTTCTTCTTTAACATTATCAGCAACTTTTCAAATCCCTTGTCAGATACACCATTCTCTGCCTTCCATTGCAGCAATTCCATTGTGGTACCCAGCTTTTTCTTGTCATCTTCGTAATTTGGGTACAACAATTTCTTGTGATCCTCTAACATGCGCTGCAACTTCAGCTTCTCCTTTTCACTTGCGCAGTTTCTCTTTGCATCAGCAATGGCCCGACCAAGATCATCAGCAGGCTCATCTGATGGCTCTTCTTCAGCTTCTTCCTGCATTGCCAGCTCAGCTTCTTCCCCCATTGTTGTACCATCGTATTCAGGGAACCCATGGCCAGGATAGCTGTCGTCATCCTCTTCTTCTTCATTCTCTTCCATTAGAACCCATTTTTCTCCGTGCTTGGTCCAACAGTTATAGTCAGACATGAAACCGGACTCAAACAGGTGGACGTGAATGGTTCTTGAGTTAGAGTAATTTCGATCATTCTTACAGCCAGCACATGGACAATACATAAAACCATCCGCCCGCTTGTTTGCCTCAGCCGCAACCAGAAAAGTACGCACGCCATTAATGAACTGGGGAGAGCATCGGTCATCGTACATCCATTGCCGGCTCATCTTCATTACACAACACCGAAAAGACCAAATTAATACAAGTTCATACATAAAGTTCATACACACTTGTTCTCATAAAACAACATACAAACTCTCTAGCTAAAGCATTTAAATGCAACAACAAATGCGATCAAGATCGCAACTAAGGTAACAATTGATCCAACAGCATAGTGATACCAAGCCTCACTATCAATGGCATATTTTTTAAATTTTCTAATCTTCAAGCGCATTGCATCCATCTTGATCTTGTGATCATCGACGACATCGGCAACATACAACTCCAGTTTCATCTTCTCTTCTTCAATTCTTTTCAATTTTTCTTTCAAATACTCGTTTTCTTTTTCAACTAAATTTAACTTCTCGACAAGAGGGTCGGTTGCAATTTCCGGTTCACATACCTCCTAGATAAAAATATCTATGTCAACTTGATGGGCATAATTGTCATAAACACGAAATGCAACAAATAGTTATAAAAGAGAATATACCACATCCGAATCATAAACCGGACGAGGGCCCACGGGGACGGATATCAAAACCATGCCACTATGTATAACAAACAACGTACGGGTAAGAAAATTATACAAGTAACTATCTAAATCACACAAACATGATTTTCTTTTTATAAAAAGGATAAGAACAAGAGGCTCACCAAGGTGGTGCCGGCGACGGGACGGTGCGGGCGATCGACGGTGGTTAGGACGGGGACGGGAAGGCACTAAGTAAACCACACCTACACATCCAAACTAAGAAGTTAATTTGAGCACAAATTGCATATAAATCAAATAAACTACCACATATAAATACTCCCAAACTAAAACCCACAAATCACTATACTTATAGAGCATAGCAAGAGCTAATCTAGCAATGAGAGATGAAAGGACAAAGTTGCTAACCTTTGTGAACACTTGGATGGATGGGGTGCCTCCAAATCTTGACAAATTTTGGCAAAAATGGAGGATGAGCTCGAGGAAGAAGGGAAGAACAGAGAGGAGAGGAAAGGGGAAGAACAGAGAGCTAGGGCTGGACGAAGGGTTTATATAGGAGCATCTTTAGTCCCGGTTCGTTACACAAACCGGGACTAAAGGTGAGCCTCTAGTACCGGTTCGTGACATGAACCGGGACTAAAGGTGATCGTGGGGCCCCAGCCTGACACCAGCCTGCCACCACCCCTTTAGTCCCGGTTCGTGTCACGAACCGGTACTAGAGGTTCAACATGAACCGGGACTAATGATGCCCGCCCCCTAGCCGTTGGAACCGGGACTAATGGTCACATTAGTACCGGTCCGTTTCCAAACCGGGACTAATGGGGCTCACGTAAAGTCCTTTTTCTACTAGTGATATAGGCACGGGAGGCACAAGGAAAGAAAGAGTACGAAATGGTGTCGAATCTGTTACGAACGTCTTCTGTTTGCCTACTGAGTCACATTGCCCTGGGGAGGGGTAAGGGGCGCCTATTTTCGAGGAGTAAGCTGTGTGCATCGGTCTCTGAGTTCTCATTTCAATCCAGATGGAGGAGCTTTGTTGATACAAGATATCTCGGACTAACTAATTCCGAACACTCCTGAATAGAACTCGATTTATCAGTGGATCCTAGAATTGAATAAGAAGAGGCGGAAGGAGATTGTGCCTTCAGAAGAAACTCCAGTGCAGTGCAGACTCAGAGCAAAGCCTGAAGAAAAGTTCGTGTATTTTTCAGAGACAACTTGCGTGCTACGTACGTGCAAATTGCCAAGAGAAAACCATTTAGAAACAACTCACTTGCATGTTCGGACTTGAGAGAAAAGCATTCAGAAGCAGTTCATTGCTTGGACAAGGGACACAATCCAGTGCGAACTGCAGCCATGCTTCGAGACAAGCCAGTGGTGTCGAATCGTTTGTCGCCTCGATCGTAGCAAGCCGGGGTGGAGCACAAAATGCAAGCTTGTCCTCAAATATAAACATACGAAAATATAACAAAAAACACTGATTCGATGGGAACACGGAGGAAACATTGAGCTATTCGTCAGCCACTCTAGAATGAGCGGTGGATATCTGTCTCAGTGTTTCCCTATGCCTCCCATTCCGATCGTTCTTAGGCTCTCCTTCCCGTTCCTACCTCACGGAAGTGTTTCCATGCTGAAAGCTTAAGAAATTTACCCATGTAAAGTTTAGGTCATGAGGCCTTGAGAGTAGTAGGGAAAAGGAAGCCATGAACATAATGTGGTCTCTTTATCTACATGAACGGACCAAATTTTTCTTCATCAAACGTTATAGGGATAACATACAAACTCCCAAAATTATGTGGTTTTATCTACATAAAAAAATAGATTTTGAACTGAACTAAAAATGAGAAGCTGAACTGAACTAAACTAAGAAGATTGAATTGAACTGATTGTACTTTCTTCAAAATAATATGTTTTATGTGTGTTTTCTTTTTGAATTTTTAATTTTTTTTGTAACAAAGGTCTACACTTCTTTCTTTCCACAACTTGAACTTTTTATGCCTTCTTTTTTTGAACTTTTGTTGGGGCTTTCCTTTTTTTTTTTCTGAACTACGGAAATTTCATTATGTGAACTATTCACCACTAGCACACAAGAGAGAGAGAAGTAATAGGTGTACTTATTGGGTAGTAATACATTAACGCCCTAGGTAGTTATACATGAACTCAGGACATACACTTTATTGAGCACTTGAAACATAGAACATACACGAAGGAGGTGGGAAGCTGCGAATGCTGATGGATCAACACTTAGGATTTTGCAAGCACTTAACAGGTCAGTGTCAAAAGAACTTCCACATCCATCAAACTTTATATATCCTTAAGTTCAACTTGTAAAAATAGAACTTGTGTAGCCCTTGTCAGCGACACAAAAATCTGCAGAAAAATGTACCCGTTCTCATGGGCATATCAACAAGCATGTCCAGAGCACAAAGTGTCTTCTGCCCTTCTCCACAGAGAAAGCACTCGACTTCCTCTTCTTTTTCTCCTCGATGAGCCCACGTATTGACTTGAACTCTTGAACTCGTTCTGGCTGTCCACATCCAACAGCTTCCCTGAAACGAAGTTGTGGTCGAGATGCCACAGCCTAGGGCGTTTCCTCAGCAACTCGTGCAGCGGCTGGGATGCGTACGCCCGCACGACCGCACACAGACGATGCCGTAACGCCAAGCATGGCCGCGGCCACGCACGCACGAACACAGCAGCACACAAATGCGCTGTGAGCGACTCAATGAAGACGTGCGTCTACACGGGCACATGGCTGCCCGCTGAAGGTGCAGCCCGCCGTCGGTGGTGGTCCACGGGGGGATTGAGGGAGCAGTTCGAAGGCGGGGAATCGACGAGGTCGCAGCAGGAAATCGGCACGGCGGCGGAGTCTCCTTGGCGACCACCAATTGCCCGCCATGAACTTGCGCCGTGCCGCGCAGCAACGCCCCCTGGGCTTGTTTTACGCCACCTCCTGGCTGAACCAGAAGCCCACTAGCAAGCATGAAATGTTTTCTATTTATCAATCAACAGTTCACAAGCATGAAATTGAACTACTCCAGTTACGAGATAAAGAGAGCAATGTACACACATTTACCATCAGCCTCAATATACTTGAACTACTCCTGCACACACACGAAACCATCACCTTTCTGTATAGTTGAACTCCACCTGCAGACACACACGAACGATTCGCTTCTGTACAGTTGAACTACTACCATCACGAGAGAAAGAGATCACTGAGCCATGTAAAAATCATCCAAAAAACACTATTTTTCCTAGTGACCTGCTTACCTCTCCCTGCTTTAACCCAAAAAACACTATTCTTCTCTCTCAAAGGATTAGCATTAGAAATAACCGAGAAATAATGGAAACCCGGTGAAAACAAAATGAAAACTCCTTGTAAAAAGTTACAAATTCTCGAGCCATCACAAGTTGACTCAAAACAGTAGATGAATCAAGAGTAGAGCTAGTTGGAAGATTCTTACCTCCTCTTGTCTTAGAGGGCATAATCTTGGTTTTAGAGTCCTTGAGATTCTTCATAGTAAATATAAATTGCAGCAGATAAATAACTCCCAAGTGAAGTTAATAAATAGAATTATGCTCCCCGGCAACAGCGCCAGAAAATAGTCTTCATGACCCATAAGTATAGGGAATCGCAACACTCTTCAAGGGAAGTATTTCAACCCAAATTTATTGATTCGACACAAGGGGAGACAAAAAATATTTATAAGCCTTAGCAGTTGAGTTGTCAATTCAACCCCACCTGGAGAGATAACTTGCTTGCAACAATTTATTAGTAGCAAAGTAATATGATAGCAGTGGTGATAGTAATAGTAATAGTAATAGAAATAGTAACAAGTTTGTAAAGCAGTAGCAAAGTGCAGTAGTAGTGATTGTAACGGAAACAATTGCAACAAAAGCCTAAGCGTGGAGTAAGCGATGGGGTTGCTCGGATGAGATTCAATATGAAACGTTCATAACCTAGAGCGATAACAAACTAGCTCCAATTCATCGATCATATGTAGGCATGCATTCCATAAATAGTTATACGTGCTTGTGATAATTAAGAACTTGCATAATATGTTTTGTCCTACCCTCCCGTGACAGCGGGGTACTAATGAAAACTAAGCATAATTAAGGCACTTCTTTTAATAGAGAACCAGAACAATGCATTAAGACATAGTAAATACATGTAATCCTCAAGTTAAAGTCATCGCCGTCGATATCCCAATTATTGTCACCTTGAGGTCTAGGGTTTAGAGCGATAACAAGTGCATACAACTTGCATATATGATCAAGAACACAATTATATTCATGAAAACATCGAGGATTCATATCTGAAATCATGGCATTCGAGCCCTAGTGACAAGCATTAATCATGCAAAGTCATAGCAACATCAATATCAGAACATAGTGGATACTAGAGATCAAGCCCTAACAAATTTGATAACGATTACATAAGAAATCTCATCCAAATCTCATCTACCTCCATATGCCTACAGAAGAATTACCCATACATGGATGTGAGTATCATGAAATTGTTGATAGAGAAGGGTTGGTGATGACGACGGCGACGAATCCATCTCTCCGGAGTCAGAAACGAACTCCAAATCAGGGTTTCTGTGATTTTTCTGGCTTATACAGGGACGAAGCTCTAGTATGGACGCTGGTGTCAATTCACACCAATGCCTTCGAGTATTTCAAGCTAATAGCATTTATAAAAACTGCGTCTGACCCCAGCCCAAAAAATCAGTTGACCCCAGCCCAGCAGCTAATGTCCAATTATTCATAGTCTCAGCCCATAACAGCCGTAAATTCAAAAAAAAAAAAAAAATATCGCGGCGTACATCTCTACACAGCGCCAGCACACAAGGCCCTTGGCCCAATGCATAACACGTACACAAGGCTCTACAGGCTTACACACGTACACGTTGACGTTTGGTCTCCAATTCCTGTAGATGTACGCGAAGTCGTGAACAGCCGACGCATGCCCCTTCGTCTCTTCGCCAGTTCGCCTCTCCGTCTCATCGCCTTTCCCACCCCAACTCTCGATCCCTAATCCCCAATTTCCAACGGCGACGAACAGTGGCGATCCCTAATCTCCAAGGGTGATGCAGGCTGGCCGGCTGCCGCCGCCGCATAATCTTTAATCTGCCGAGTGTTGGTTGCCCACTTGCCCTCCTCGTCGGCTGTTCTCAGGCAGGTACGCCATCTCTTTCTCAGTTTCTCTTGGTCTCACGCACTAACAACTCATTCTCTCCTGATGGCTAATTACTAATTTTGGGTTTATGTTTTTTGCTGCATCTAGGAGACTAGGACTAGAAGGATACGGACAGATTTCTGCTGAAACGAACAGCACCAGAGACTGGCCTGGCAGGGACTTCAAGGCCAGTTAGACTAAGGCAAGATCACGCATCAAAGATTGGTACTACTACTCCTGCCGACATTAATTTGGATGAACTTCCTTTTGATCCGGCTAATCGAAAAAGAATATCACAGTACACTAAGAATCCAAAGAAGCAAGATGAGATCAGAAGAATATATTTAACCAGAGGACCTTATAGGCCAAAAAAGGCTTTATATATCCGCAGAAGACCATCGGAGGATTCGAACGAAGATTCAATCCAGAATGGTTTAAAGATCATCATTGGCTAGAGTACAGTGATAAAGTGCACAAGGCATTTTGCTTGTGTTGCTATTTGTTCAGAGATTGCATCGACGGTCAAGGTGGGAATGATGCATTTGTTGTCAATGGTTTCTCTAGTTGGAATAAGAGACACAGATTAGATACTCATGTGGGTGAGGTTAATAGCTATCACAATGTAGCCGTTAAAATGTGTGATGCCTTGATGAATCAAGATCAGTCCATTAAGGTTGCCCTCAACAAGCAAACTGATATCACAAAAAGGCAAAACCGTATTCGGTTGAATACTTCGGTCGAATCGGTTAGATACTTGTTACATCAAGGTTTAGCTTTCCGTGGCAATGATGAATCAGAGGAATCCAAAAATAAGGGGAATTTTTGAGAGTTGGTACAAACATTAGCAAATCAAAATGAGGATGTGAGGAATGTAGTTCTTAAGAATGCTCCAAAAAATTGCAAATGGGTGTCGCCAGATATTCAAAAGGAACTTGCGAATTATTTTGCAAAGGTAAATTACAAGTATCGCTATTCTTTATTTATTTCATATGATTTATCACTCCGAGCACCCAAAATGATATTTTCTCTTGTTTCGTACAGATAACATTGAATTCTATTCTTGAATAAATTGGTGGTGATGTTTTCAGTTTGTTGATTGATGAGGCTTCCGATGTGTCAGACAAAGAACAAATGGCTGTTGTGTTGAGGTATGTTGACAAGCTTGGGCTAATCCTGGAACGACTAGTTGGGATAGTACATGTGAAGGAAACATCGGCAACGTGTCTCAAGTCAGCCCTTGAGAAATTGCTTATTGATATTGGATTAAGCTTCAAACAAGTTAGAGGGCAATGCTATGACGGGGCGAGCAATATGAGGGGTGAGTTCAATGGTTTGAAAGCTAAAATTCTGGAAGAGAATAGGTCAGCATATTATGTGCACTGTTGTAACACCCCCTTGTTAAATGCTACAGTGATCTATCATTAGCAATGCCAAGTCACCCTGTTTTGCAAAGCTTGATCATCTTTGATTCATATCTCATTTGAAATTCCACTTCAAAATAAAAGTTGTTCAAATATGCAAACCAAATAGTTCATGATTTTGTAAATAATCCATATGTAATTATGGTTAAGCAAAACAACATCACTAATTTACTCATTTTGAACCTAGCATCCAAAATAGTACCAAAACAGCCCCATTTAAATCATTCCTATTTAAACAAAATTCAAATGAGTTCAAATCAGCCTCAAACTTTTTGTGCCAACCCAATATATTGCCAGGTATTTAAGTGACAAGTTTCACATTTTGCAAAAGTCAAATGGTGTGAAAAGAAAATGCAAAACAGTGGCTAAAATACTAAAACAGAAAAGGAAAAGAAAAACAGAAACGGACTACTGTTGGACTGGGCCACTAGTGCACAGTGCGGCCCAGCCCAACAGGTCGTCTTCTACCTGCTCCCGCCGCCGTGTCGACGCGCCCGTGGCCAGAGCCCGGTGGCTCCGGCCGTTGCTCGACAGTTGCCGGCCTCAGGCGTCGCGGAGGGGATAAGGTCAAGCCCAGGGCACCCCCCCAGGCCAACCCTAGCCCTCGCTTCCCCCTCGCACGCTCTCCCTCTCTCGATCCCGTCGATCCCGAGCGCCGCCGTCGCCATGGATCCGTCGTAGGCGCGGCCACCGAGCCCCCTTCACCTCGCCACCGTGTCCGTCCGCACCGCCATCGACTGCTGCTTCCTCTCTGACCCCGAGAAGGAGCTAGGAGCCTCTGCATCGACCTCGTCTTCTTCCTCGGTCACCGGAGATCGCCGCCGCCACTCCGTCCACTCCAGGCCTCCCCCGAGCCCGCTAAGCACATCTGCAGGCTCCCAGTGAGCACCTCTCCTTTTCCCCTCACCTTATGCGCTTGATTTCGAGCCCTAGCACCCGATTCAGCGTCGACCGAAACGCTCCGCCGTTCGAGCTCGTCTCCGGCGATGCTCCAGTGGGCCATTGATGCCGTAGATGCTAGTCGCTGGCCGTTTTGCTCGCCGTAGCCCCGGTTCCGACGACGCCCGAGTTCCGGCCTCCGCGGTTGAGGTCACCGCCGTCGCTACAGGCCACCTCCGGCCACGGCACCACCACAGATCAACGCGGTGTCGTTCGCTCGTTCGAACGCACCGTCGCGCGCGTCAATTGGTCCCCTGTCGACGAAACCCGACGGGGTCCCGAACACGCCGCCACAAAATTTGGTCGCCGGAGCTCTCTCCGGCGCCGCCGCCACGTGGCCCCTGCCAGTGGACCCCCCGGGTCACTGCCAGTGGGTCCCGCTGACCCAGTTGACCCCGCTGACTGGTCAACAGGTCAATGTTGACCTGCTGACTCAGCACCCCCTGGCCCACTGTCAGCATCTGCTGACTGGGTTGTTGACCCAGTCAACAGGGCCCACCAGTCAGCCACTGGGTGCACTCTGGGTGCACTACACCGGGTGCACTTAGCATTTAGTGTTTAATATTTTTCGAAATAAAAAGAATCCAGAAATTCCAGAAAATCCTTTAAACTTTGAAAAATCATAGAAAACAAACTGTAACTCGGATGAAAATAATTTATATATGAAAAGTGATCAGAAAAATGTGACAAATCCGAATATGTCAACAAAATGCTTGACCATCACTCCTATCATGGTGAACATGAAACCTTCCCCTCCGGATCGATATATCGATAATCACCTGGAGTTGGTCCGTCTAAAATACTTAGTGATGCATTAGAACCAGTAATCAACCCATACTGCCATGTCATACATCTGTGTTGCATTTGATTGCCGTTTATTTATTGTTTCTTCCCCCTACTTCTTCTCCGATAGACCCCGAGACTGACGCTGACGCTGCTCTCGAGTACGACTACGTCGACGACGACCAGCCCCTTTCAGCAGAGCTTCCAAGCCATCAAACCCCCTTTGATCATCTCGATATCGCCCATTCCTTCTCTCTTATTCTTGCATTAGATTTTGCTACTGTTATTATTCCGGTAGCTACTATTCTGATGCATAGCCGGTTGTTGTAACCTGTTGTTGATACTTTACCTATTATCCTAAATGCTTAGTATAGGTATGCTAAGGTCCCATTAGTGGCCCTACACCCCTTTCCGCGTTCATGCTTGCTATCAGGGTTACCCGAGCCAGTGACCGATGTATCGAGACCTGACCACACCTCTAGGCCCATGCAATTGTACGACTCTGCAGAGCCGCATCATGCGTGATGCTCCCGAGGGTGATTCCTCGTATATCACTCTCGATGATGACCCTGTAGTGAAGCACCTCAAGTGTGACCTTACTGAGGGTGATTCCTCATAGTTCACTCTCGATGATGTCTCTGACGTGCAGTGTATCAAGTGTGGATTCACCGAGTGTGATTCCTCAGTTCCATCTTGATGGTATGGACCTGATTCACGACAACCCCTTATATAAAAGTTGGGTCGGCTCCAAGAGCACCCACGGCAGATACATATAAAAGTCGGGTTGGCCCGGAGAGCACCCGCGAGTGATTCACGATGGCGGCTGGCTGTTAGCGGTACCACCAGGATGTGGTGGTAGCTCGGGATCTGTCCCGACAGCCGACATGGATCGTACATTGTGGCGGAACGACAGGGCAGGTGGAGACCACCTAGGAGAGAGGTGGGCCTATCTCTCATAGGCCGGGCTGGTGGGCCGCCCTCTACACGTCGATGGAAGGCCGGATTGTGGACGACCCCGTGCGTCAGAAGGAAACCTCCGAAGACTTGGCGTCTCCTCTAAGAAACAGTTGGCATAATCGGCATGTTTGTCCCCTAATGGTAACCGACCATGTGTAACCCTAGGACCTCCTGGTGTCTATATAAACCAGAAGGCCTAGTCCGTAGAAGGGAGAGATATCATTACCTAGGGTTTAGCCCAGTCGATCTCGAGGTAGATCAACTCTGTAACCTTCATACAATCACATCAATACAATCAAGCAGGACGTAGGGTTTTACCTCCTCAAGAGAGCCCGAACCTGGGTAAATCGCTGTCTCTACGTTCCCTGTTACCATCGACTCCTTGACCCATAGTTCGGATCCCCTACCCGAGATCTGCCGGATTTGGTACCGACATTGGTGCTTTCATTGAGAGCCTGCTGGGTAGTCGCCGCGGTGCGATGGGAATTCGGATCGGCTTCACCGCGATCTATGCGTCGGAACCGAGCTACATCATCAACGTCGGCATCTTCGTCGCCGGCCCGACTGGTCACCTTGGCTGGACCGAGGACTAGGCTTCTCTTCGGATCGTCAAGTTCGGACAGATGTCTTCATCATCATCAACTCCGATCTCATCCGGGATCATGGAAAAATCGTCCATGGTGCTCGGGGGCTCAACGTCAACACTGCCCTCGCGCGATCATGAAGTTTTTTCTGGACAGCGGATTCGTGTTCGCCGTCCCCGTCTCCTCGAGCGTCGCTTTGACGATTGCTTCAGTGGAATTGTGCGGAATTGAGTCTAGAACAACCCTGCAAAATTTCGTTGCGTTCCGATGGAGGAATCTCCGGCGATCTCCGATATACCGGAGCCCTGTCGAATCTGGACGGGAATCTGGATGAGTTTAGGGCGAGGAGTCCAGCAGTCAGCTCAGACGTCCTTTGGAAGATCCAACCGTTTATCGGCTGCGGAATTCCCATATCTACCACCCCTCAAAATTTTAGCTCGATCTGACCGTTCAAACTCCGGGAAGCGTCCGATAAGTGCATCAATTTTCGGATCTGTTTTCTGCGCGAAAACGAATCCGGCCCAAGTTCATCTTTTTCATGAACAGATTATCGGACATCCTTTTTGAAGGGAATTTTTTTATAGGGTATTGTGTTTTTGTTTTCAAGCACGTGCCTGCAAATTTTAAGCCTTCTCCGAGGCGATCTTCGTCGTCGCGCCGGTGTCAAACCAGCCTGGCCACGTGGCTCCATGGCTGCCGACCTGCGCCAGCATCGACTGCGCCGTCGCTTCATCGAGCCGACGACAACCACCTCGGATCATCACCTCGGCGAGCCGACCAAGAGTTCGGCACCGCTCTCTCTAATGATCGTCAAGATAACATCATCACCTTACGGATTTCACGGGTCGGGCGCGCCAGCATCGCCGCGCGGTCACTTCTCAAGCCAGCATTGAGCGCGTCACAAAGTTTCGACCTGCAGAGGCATCGCCGCGCCGTTACTTCTTCGAGCCGACGTCCACCTCGCCGACCTGCTTCGACACCTCGGCTGGCATGGGGGTTGCAACGTCACCTTACCGACCTGCTCCGACACCTCGGCTAGACTGGGGGCTTCGCCATCTCTTTATCAACCTACTCCGGGGACTTCGGCGTCACCAGCCGACCAGCTTCGTCAGCTCGGCCGGACCGGGGGCTTCACCTCAACATGTCGGCAATGTTGTACTACCACTTCATCAAGCCGAGATCTTCGCTCGGACACCTCGGCCGGACCGGGGACTTCACCATCGCTTCATCGACCTACTCCAGCGTCACCCTGCCGACCTACTCTGTCTCCTCGACTGGACCAGGGGCTTCGCCTCGGCACATCGGCAGTTTTGTGCTGCCACTTCATTAGCCGAGCTCTTCGCTCGGCCACCCCAGGACCGGCTTGGGGGCTGGGATCTCGTCCCGTTGCAAGCTCGGACCACGTCATCAACACCGAGCACATTAACCAGCTAAGTCGCTTTCATGCTTAACTTTTTTCAATTCTTAATTTTTTGTTCGGTTCGACCAAGCATTATATTTTTGTTAGACAAAAACTCTGTTAAAAACACTCCCTTTACCCATGTTAACTGGGGGCTCTTAAATTTGTATGAGCCGTTTTATAATAAGTGTTTTCTTCTAAGTCGTTGCAAAGTCTTTTTCTACCACTCCTTTCTCGACACGAGTGTGTGGTCAATAGCCGGATAGCCTGGTTTCTCTCAAAAGCCGCTCGAGTTTGGTTCGCTAAACTGGCCTGAGAAGCACTCCGCCTTCGGGAATAGGAAGTTGAAGCCGAAGGCTGACCCGCTTGAAGTCTTGAGATTGGATGTGTCATGTTAAAGCATGACGGAAGCACAAACTAATTTTAAGACCAATTTTGGGATTGGTACCAAAAAACTTGATTTAGTTCGGACGTCAAGTTTTTACATAAGTTTTTTGGTTTTCCGAGCCTATGGCACCTTTAACCTATTTTTATGTTTTTTTTCAGGAGGCGGGGCATCCTCTTGATCGAGGTGTTCTGCGTGATGGTTTTGCTCGGGGAATTTTTTCCGACATGTAGTTCGGCATCTTTCCTGCCGAGCTGCACCTCGGCGTTGTCAAAACGTACATGTCAGTTGAACTAGTTCCCGAGGAGATACGATCCTAGGGTCGGCCATGTTGCCCAACCCAAGTCTCGGGGGCTACTGCATCGATGATTGAATGCAGACAATTTACAAAGTGCGAAACAGTTTCCGAGGAGATTATGATCCTCGGGTTGGTCGGCCGCACCCAACCTGAGTCTCGAGAACTATGCACACCGCGTTTATGTTTCTAAGTATGCTGCCGAGCTAGGAGTTGATCCTCAGGACGATTTCGCGAATCGACCTGAGTCTCAGGGGCTACTGGGATCAGCGGTTTTATCTTATCCTTCAGGTGCATCTCGGATTTTAGGCCGACACACACCTTGAGGGCTACTGGCTATACATCTCGGCAGAGAATAAATTGCACCAATCCACAAAAAACCAGCTCACGACCGAGGTGGTGCACCACCTCGGAAGCAGTTCGGCATAAAGCTCGACTCCGAGTGGCTGGCTCCATAGAGAACTTTTTTCGGCGTTAAGCTCGGATAACCTCCTTCAAACTTTTTCAAAGACGAGGTACTCTATGCCTCCTCGGATGCAGTCCGGCGTTGGAGCTCGGCTGCTAAAATATACCTCGGATGTAGACCGGCATTGGAGCTCGGCGGCAAGAAGACACCTCGGATGCAGTCTGGCTCTGGAGCTCGGATGCAAAGAGGACACCGCCGCGCCGGAAACACTTCGGATCCGAGGTGTGGCGTAAAAAATAACAAGGCATTGATAAAGGCCAAGAACCTAAAGGGGCTCCTCGGATACCCGACGTATGAACTCTTCGGATACACCTCGGCGATCCTCAAGATCGGAGATGGGACGATTTGTTGAACCAGTTTTCAAGACCGACGACCGAAGACGAAGAACAGTTCGGAAGAACCGAGGAGCGTCCCCAACTTGAAGACCGGTTCAGGGGGCTACTAACGGTGTCCTGGACTAGGGGGTACACACCACGTCGTCTCCCGACCAGTGGGTCGGGCCGAGGACCCCCATGGCGGTTCACTCATGGGCCACTTCGGGCAGCCCATGATGCATACAAGGAAGACTCTACAAGACTTGGTGCACAAGCCGAAGACTCTCCTAAACCTTAGGCCTCTGTACATTATATAAACCGAGGCCAGGCTAGTCAATAGATGATCTTATATTCATTAGAACAATCTCGTGGTAGCCACATGTACTCTGTACTACACCCCATATCAATACAATCAAAAGCAGGATGTAGGGTATTACCTCTTCGAGAGGGCCCAAACCTGGGTAAAACTCTGTATCCATGTTACCATCGCTCCGTGACGCCTAGCTTAGGACCCCTACTACGAGATATGTCGGATTTAGGACCGACAGTGGCGCGACCACCCCCCAGGCCACGCCACGTGGCCGTGTGGGGCTCGTGGCCACCGCCTTCTGACGATTCCACCGCCATAAATTCCCATATAAGCCCAGGGACGAAGCTAGAAAAAATGGTCACCGGTGTCAACCAATGCTCACTATAGCACAGGCTATGTTGTGACCCATGCCGAGAGCAATATAAAGAACGAAAACCAAAAATATGCCCACTATAACACAATATAAATAACATCCGAGGGCAATATGAAGTGCAAAAATATGCAATGAGCCAATGATATAATTGGTATCATAACAAAAAGATTGTCATACCGAGTACCGGTTGCGCGAAGCCATAAAATCATTTGTTTACATATTCATGAAAAATTAAGCAAAAAAGATGACTTCTGACCATTTCATTTGTAACTTCCTGAAAAGAACAGAAGAAACATATTATATTCACAACAATGGTGCGTAAGAAATAATATAGAGAATAAATATCATTTACAAAAAGTTATAGTGATGTGAGACTCACATTTTATAATTTGCCTTCTCGATCTGCCATCTTCTTAAATAGATCAATTACGGCGTCATTCGTAATGGTAGAAAATATATCTTTCTCCACATAGCAAATCAAGCAATCACTCATGAACTGGTCACCCATTTTATTACGCAAAACACTCTTCACAGTATTCATTGCTGAAAAGCATCTCTCCACTGACTCCGTGGCAACCGGCAAAATTAGCACCAACTTTAGAAGTTGATACACCAAAGGGAAAGCAAGATGCTTCTTAGTGTCCACCAACATTTTAGCAAGATCCGGAATGCCATCCAAATTGGCAAATCTTTGGTCCGCTCGGACATTATCAATGTAAATCCGAAGTTCATGTCCAAGATCCATCAATTTTGATGAATCGAAATCCCCAGGATAAAACTCAGCTAGCTTCAACAAACTCTCCAAGCTAAAAGCAGCGAAAGAGTTTTTTGGGTTGAAAGAAGCCATGTGAATAAGCAATGCAGTATTTACTTCATTGAATCTGTCATCAAACTCTTGAAGTTGCCAATCAATAACAGTGTTAAGACACTCTATTTGATAATGATGGAGGTTTGTTATATTGGTTCTTTTTCGTGGATTATGTCGATTGACATATTCATCATGCATGTTTAGTTTTAGAATGTCATGTTCTTCACATAATGAATATGCCTTCTCCAGAAGTGATTCCCACCCATTATCTCTAAGTTGTTGTAGATCATTCCTTGTTGACTTCACACATGACATTGCATTCAAGATATCTTGATCCTTTTGTTGCAATGCATGTGACAGAGTGTTGGCACTCCCTAATATATGAAACATCATGTGGAAATAGAACACAAAATCAAATGTTCCAAAATATGATAGAAGGCCACGGGCTTCACTTTTCTTGGAATCTTTCTTTCCTTCTTTTGATACATACTTGAGGAGACTAACAATTGATGGGAATAACTGAATTAAGCTTGAGAGGGTTCTATAGTGAGAACCCCAACGCGTGTCTCCCGCCCTTTGAAGTGATTGATCTTGATTCAACCCTGTGCCGGTACTAATTCGTCCACTACTTATGGATTTTTTTAATATTCTCTCTATTAGTCTCTCTGATCATGTCTTTTCTTTTCTAAGAAGCTCCAACCACGTTAAACAGAAGAGAGATCATGTAAAAAAAATCTGCAATACCTACATTCTTCTTTGAAATTGCTACAATAACCAATTGGAGTTGGTGAGCAAAACAGTTGTGACGCCCCGATTCAATCGTGCACTAATCATACACGCAACATGCACGATCAAGATCAGAGACTCACGGGAGATATCACAACACGACTCTAAGACACAAATTTATACATAAATCTTTATATTACAAGCCAGGGGTCATGAGGACCCGAATACATAAGTCAGCAAAGAAAATATTATCTGAGTACAGACATAGTTAGACAAGTTTGCCTTAAGAAGGCTGAGCATAACAACGACAACTAGATCGAAAAGGCGCAGGCCTACTACCTGGGGCCTCCGAACTACTCCTGGTCGTCGGACTCCACGTAGTAGTAGGCACCATCAGGGATTTCTGGCACCTGGGCTCCGTCGTCTGAATGCAGCAACCGGGTAGAGGAAAAAGGTAGCAAAGCAACAGTGAGTACTCATCCAAAGTACTCGCAAGACTTACATCAGATCTATACTAAGTATGCATCGGTGTCAATGGAATGGGGCTATATCTTTGGACTATACTATCTGTAGGAGATATGCCGTAGAGGCAATAACAAATGTTATTGTTTATCTCCATGTTCATAATTATGTTTATGTTCCATGCTATAACTGCTATGGTTCTCGATTCTACAATAACCACGAGGCTCGGAGGGAAACTCATATGCACATGTGGAATAATAAACGGTAAATTGTATTCCTAGTCTGGCCTCTAAGACTAGCTCAAGTGTTGCATGATGGTTCTGTTTTTCTGATCATGGGCATGACTATGCCGGCAACTTTGAGGGCACAATGTTAGGAGAACATTTGTGTTGAATCGACCCTAATTGATGTTATGCTATGAGATACATTCGTCACAAGTTAATGGTTAATAACACAGAGAAAGTTAACATCTGCATAATTCCTTAGACCATGAGAGTATCGAGTTCCTTCATGCTTGATTCATGAACTTTGGGGTTTGTTAAACGTCATCCGTAACTGGGTGGCTATTACGGCGGCTTACGGGTTCATGGGAAAGTATGTCAAGGGACTTGATAGCTCAAGATTGGGATTTGCTCCTCCGACGATGGAGAGATATCTCTGAGCCCTCTCGGTGTTACGGTATCCACCATCGTCTGGCCAGACACAATGTGAGTTGATCACTGGGATGCCGGAACACGGGAACGAGAAAACAGAACAAAACCGGTAAAGAGGTAACTGGCATAGTGGACAAAGTTGTTGATCCACGGGGATGCCGATAAATCTCACCTCGGGTTTTGTAACATATCACGAAGCAACAGGAATAGCACACGGCAACTGGAGGTTCACTCAAATATTTATTCGTGTGGGTATAGGGGTCAATATGGGTGTCCACGGCTCCGATGTTGATCATTGATCGGAAAGTGTTCCGGTCATGTCTATACTTCACCGAACCTATAGGGTCACATGTGTTGACACACGAACACGTCACGTGTACCCTCGACGCCGGGGGAGATGCTCCGTAGCTCACGCCGAAGGAGTCCCGACCGACAGCGCGATACGCAAGACAGTCGGCGGGCGCTTTTGTGGACCAGACGCCCCGGTTCCTCGGGAGGGACCCCGTCGGAGGAAGCCGGCGACGATTGGCTGCTCCAAGTCGTCCTGAACGCCCCTGGAGCCTCGTGGATCGCTGCCCTGCAAGAACAAGAACAGGCGAAGAACGAGGAAGAAGAAAAACTAGGGTTAGGGCAAAAAGATGTATATGTGTTTTGCTTCGATTGTGTGTGTTTCAATCGGCCATCACCTCTTCTATTTAAGAGGGGGTTGCACTTCCCGTACAGGACACGGACCCAGATTTCCTTCCAAAGAGTCAAAAAACGCAGCCAAACTCGGACTTTCCGATCTGCCCGAATCTGCGCGGCTATAGGCAAGCGGTAGTACCGCTTCTGGGCACGGTAGTACCGCTTAAAGCGGTAGTACCGCTCTGAGTACCGCTCTACTTCCGCTTAGGGTCTCGAGGGTCCAGAAACGTGCAGAGAAGAACTTTCCCAAGCGGTAGTAGGCGCGGTAGTAGGAGCGGTAGTACCGCTCGAGCGGTAGTACCGCTTATTGGCACGGTAGTACCGCTCTCTGCTGTAGCACCAATCTTGCAACGGCCGTAACTTTTGCATACGATCTCGGATTGAGATGATTTTTATATCAAAATCGACCGATTCGACGAGACAAAGACAATCCGTGTAGAAACTTTTCTCATATGAGGCCGTCTTGGGGGCGTAATTAGCCGAATAATGTTCTGGATAAAACATCCTAGTACTTCGAACACAACTTCGGCCTCTGAGATGAGATCGGATGGCTATGGCCCAAATATTAAAGTTTCTCCTTTCGACGATACGGAACTTTCTCACCTTGAGCACTTTTCAATTTGAGGCCTTTTTAATTATGTTTTTGACCATGCCAAAATCTGGTGTCAACACATGCCCCCCTGTTTTTCGGCAAAGCTTGCGCGCCGAAAAATAATTTGTATCATATTGGCTCTAAGAACGATGTCAACACTCCATCGGCCATTATGTTCTTAGGGCGATAATCATATATCGGCCATGTTTGCTCTTAGGGCGATAATCATATATCGGCCATTGCCTATTTAGGCTTCTTGCCACACACTTGGGTGGTACTTTTTCAAATACTTGCCACTAAGAGCTCGAGGTAGCAATGTTCCTTGCATGGATTCCACCAAATATGAATTTCCGGGAACTATTCTTGCAATCTTGAAGGGACCTTCCCAGCTTGGAGACCACTTCCCAAACTTTTTATCCTTTGAACCGATAGGTAGAATCACTTTCCACACAAGATCACCAATCTGAAAATTCTTCAACTTGACCTTTTTATTGTAAGCTCTTGCTACTCTAAACTTGTCCCTCTCTATGGCCTTTAATGCAGCCAAGCGTTTATCGGCAACCTCATCAATGTTGTCCATCATCAAGTTATAAAAATCCACCGCCGATAAATCACTTTGTTTGGCTATTCTCAAAGCATTCAAATTCACCTCCACCGGTAAAACGGCCTCTTGACCAAATACAAGCTCATATGGAGTTACCTTTGTCGCACCATGCCTTGAGATTCTATGTGCCCACAATGCCTCGGACAATAATTCATGCCATCTCCTTGGATTATCTTCAATCTTCTTCTTGATGAGCTTGATCAAAATTTTATTGCTAGACTCAGCTTGTCCATTGGCTTGAGCATAATACGGGGAGGAATTGAGCAACTTTATCTTATACGATTCGGCAAATTCTCTAACTTGATGTGACATGAAAGATGAACCTTGATCCGTAGTTAATGTTTGCGGAATACCGAATCTATGAATAATGTGCTCATTTATGAATTGAATTACCTCCGTATGCGTCATATTCTTGAGAGGTACTGCTTCAGACCACTTAGTGAAATAATCAGTTGCCACCAACACGAACCGATGCCCCTTTGAAGAAGAAGGATGAATCTCTCCAATGAAGTCTAATCCCCAACCTCTAAAGGGCCACGGCTTGATAATAGGATGTAACATAGCAGCAGGAGCTAACTGAATATCACCAAACTTTTGACAAGCTTCACATCCTTTATAATACCTGAAGCAATCATTGATCATCGTCGGCCAATAAAATCCAGCACGTCGTAATAACCACTTCATCTTGGGAGCCGACTGATGAGTGCCACAAATTCCTTCATGAACCTCTCCCATAGCAATTCTTGCTTGGTCTTCGTCCAGACACTTCAAAAGAACATCTTCAAATGTTCGGCGATAAAGACCACCGTCTCTCATCGTATATTTGAAAGCCATGCGCCGAACAGCCCTGTCCACCCTTTCACTCGGATTGCACAAGTAATCAATAATGGGCTTCCTCCAGTCATGATTTTCTCCTGCACTAGATTTATTGTTAGTGGCCGAATCAGTGGGTTCTGGTTCGGTCCCTCCTATGTTAGCAAGACAAGACATCGGCTTTTGAGAGATATGAAACATGCCATGATCGACATGATAGCCGGATGCTTGTTGTGCCAACTCATTTGCTCTCCAATTTTCATGTCTAGATATATGAGCAATTCTAAAGTGATCCAAGGTAGAAATTATATCTAGACATTTATCAAGATAAACATTAAGTGATTCGTCTAAACATTGAAAAACCTTGGATACTTGTTGTACTACTAATAACGAATCACCAAAAGCCTCAATATGTGTAGCACCTATAGCAAGCAACATCTCTAAGCCGAATAACAATGCTTCATATTCGGCTTGATTATTTGCACAAAAATATTCTAAGCGGCATGAGGCTTCAAAAACAGCACCATGAGGAGATATATAAGCAATACCAACACCTTGGCCGTTGCTACAAACTGAACCGTCAAAATATAATCTCCATGGTACTAACGAGACAAGGTTTATATCAAAATCTTTCTTGTCATTAATCCGATGCTCAACAATAAAATTAGCAACAATTTGGCCTTTCATGGATTTTAGAGATTCATAAGCCAAATCATACTCAATTAAAGCATAAGCCCATTTACCAATTCTACCACTAAGAATTGGTCTATGCAACATGTATTTAATGACATCGGTTTGACAAGCTACTATGCAAGAACTTGGCACTAGATAATGTCTCAATTTTGTGCAAGCATAGTATAAGCATAGGCATAATTTTTCAATAAATGTATACCTTGTCTCTGCATCCAATAGGCGTCGGCTGAAATAAGTGATAGCATGCTCTTTTCCTTCGGATTATTGAGTCAAAACAGCTCCAATAACGCCTTCCTCGGCTGCAATGTAAAGTCTAAAGGGCTCCCTATGCTTGGGCGCCTTCATCATCGGAGGAGTGCACAAATAATTCTTGATCATATCAAATGCTTCTTGCTGCTTTGCCCCCCAAGTGAAATCAACATCATTCTTTAACCGAAGGATATGAGTAAATGCATCAACCTTCCCTGACAAATTAGCTATGAACCTCCTCAGATAATTGACCTTGCCAAGGAATTTTTGCATATCTCTCTTGCACGTTGGAGCCTCCAATTTTTGTATAGCTTCTATCTTTTTGGGATCAATCTCTATGCCATCTTTATGAATAATGAAACCCAAAAATTTACCAGCCGACACGCCAAACGCACACTTCAAAGGGTTCATCTTTAGTCCATATTTCTTCATCCTTTCAAAAGCTAAACGCAAATCGGCTAAGTGAGATTCAAAAGCATCCGATTTGACAACAATATCATCAATATAGACTTCAAGTATAACACCAAGTAAATCATGAAAAATCAAATTCATAGCCCTTTGATATGTGGCGCCGGCATTCTTCAATCCAAAGGTCATCACTGTCCACTCAAATAAACCAAGGAAACCGGGGCACCGAAAAGCCGTTTTGGACATGTCCTCTTCGGCCATGAAAATCTGGTTGTACCCCGCATTGCCATCAAGAAAGCTAATAACCTTATGTCCGGAAGCATCATTAATAAGCATGTCGGCTATAGGCATAGGACACTCATCTTTGGGCGTAGCTCTATTCAAATCTCTGAAATCAATGCACACCCTTAACTTGCCGGAGCCTTTCTTTTCCACGGGCACAATATTAGAAATCCACTCGGCATACCTGCAAGGTCTAATAAAATTAGCTTTAAGCAAACGACCGATCTCTTCCTTGATCCGGTCATATATTTTTGGATTAAACTTTCTAGCCGATTGTTTATATGGTCTAAAACCGGCTTTCATAGGTAACCGATGCTCCACAAGCTCTCGGCTTAAACCTGGCATCTCATGATATTCCCATGCAAAGCAACAAACATATTCTTTCAATAGCTCGATTAACTTATCTTTACAATCGGCTTTCAAATTTTTGTTTACATATGTCGGCCTAGGAATTGAGCCATCTCCAATATCTATTTCTTCTAATGGATCGGCCGATGTAAAACCTTGTCCAAGTTTATCCATATCATCTAACTCTTCTATAGATTCATACATATCGTTCCCATTGGCCCGATATTCTGCAAGCCGCTTTTGTAACCACTTAGAGTTAGGATCCATTTAAATGCATCATACCTTGGAGCCGATTGCCATCAACCGGTTTTAAAGAAACGGGCACAAAACCACTTTTAGTGGCGCTGAGAAAATCAAACTCTGATAAGTCCCGTCCCGTCAAGCAAGCAGCATTGGGGTGTTGCCAATCCACCGGTGCATCGGCTAAAGCAACGCAAGCCGAATTATCCGCATGAACGACCTCCACTTCATCATCAACCCACTGAATTAAAAACTGGTGCATAGTGGATGGCACGCATTGGTTTGCATGGACCCAATCACGGCCTAAGATGATGTTATAGTTACCTTGTACCTCGGCGACAAAGAATGCAGTAGCCAAAGTTTTGCTCCCAACCGTAAGCTCTACGTATGTCACACCTTTGGCTTCGGTTTTCTCTTTGCCTCCAAATCCGTTAAGCACCATATTGGTCTTGATCAATCCTTCGTCAGGCAAACCCAATTTCTTGAAGACCGAATAGGGCATGAGATTCACCACGGCACCACCATCAACAAGCATTCGAGTAATTGGTGATCCATTGACATGGCCTCTGAGGTACAACGGCTTCAAATGTGTCACTGGCTCTTTTGGCTTCTCAAATATTGCATTCTTAGGGCCAAAATCCAGCTGAGCCACTTCCCCTTCTTCATCTACAGCACGAAACTCAGCGGGTAAGTAAAACACCATATTGATATCCATACCTTCGTGGACCGGTGTAGGCTCATAATCCACCATATCTTCCTCCTCCTCGGGCGTGCTCATTGGTTCTGAAACCTGTTCGGGCGGAGCGCAATCGATAGGTGTTGCGGACGATGTAATAGCAATGGCATCGTCCTCCTTTGGCGGTATAGATGCTGATGTGACAGATGTAGAAACCACTGCACTCTGTACTTGCTTAGGCACCCACACTTGTTTTGTAGGTACCATGGGCCGAATGTCATTAAACCACTTATCTCTTTGCTTTTCGGCCTCCTGTTCTGCCAGCTCGTTACTCCTTAGCCTTTGTAGCTTCCTCTTTTGCGTTTTTGTTAGCCCTGGAGGACACCACTTAGGTTGCATATATTTTGGATCCTTGGGCTTGGCTTTGCTCGTGCTAGCTTCATGATCATTAGCCGAGTGCTTTGGCGCGATAGCAAGTATCGGCTCAGTAGGGTTGTTACGCACCGTCGGCTGTTGTATGGCGAATGTTTCAGTGCCCAAGACAAGTGAGTCGGCATCAACCTTTTCTTTGCCCTTTTCAGACTCAACCGCTGCACTTGGTGATTTGACACGCCACACCTGTTTGTTGACCTTTTCTTGATTATTCTGCATCGGCCGACTGACACCATTGTTCAAACGGCCTCGTGTGGGATAAGAAAGCCTCTCACGCATAGGCCTCCTTGGTTCTGCCCATCCTGGATGAAAAGCATAAGGGGCCATTGGGGGCTGCCCCCATCCTCCATTGAATCCTCCCATGAAGTAGGGTGCATAGGGAGGTGGCGCCATCCACGGTCCTGGCGCCCATGGCCCGTATGGCCTTGTGTGATGCTGCAATTCTTGCCTCGGAGGTGATCTTGGGCGCTTCAAATTTGATGACCGGTTAGAGCTAGAACTGGCCGCTTGATTAGCATACTTGGATAGCAACATATCAAAAGTTGGCTTGGCTCTCTTGCGCTGCACTTTGGCTTCATTCAGCTTCCACTTGCCAACTTCCGGACTCTTGGGCTTGACAAATTTGACACGGGTACTCTCTTGCTCTTGTGGTTGCCCCCCGAGTGCAGGATTCTTGACAGTGATTTTGATTATCTCCCCGCCATCGGGTTGCTTGTCGAGCACCACTTGCCTTCCCAAGACCTTGTCGCCATCTCTGTTTTTCCTGGGCTCACCAATGACAATATTAGTTTTATTAGCGGATTCGGCCACTTCCGGCCGAATGAGCACCCTTTTCCCCTCCAAATCCAGAGTATTCATTGGGAAGGGCTGCTTATCAACTTGCATCTCAGAAAAGTTCAATCGTCCGTCATTAATGGCCGATTGTATCTGTCGTCGAAAAACATTGCAATCATTAGTCGCATGAGAAAAAGAATTATGATACTTGCAATAAGCACGCCGTTTCAGCTCTTCAAACGGCGGTAAAGTATGAGATATTCTAATAATCTTAGCTTGTAGCAAAGCATCAAATATTCTATCACATTTAGCAATATTAAAAGTAAACTTCATCTCATCATCACGATTCTTATGAATCGGCTTTAAATCATTGCAAGTAAATGGTTTGGCCTTCGAGGGCCAAACAAATTCAGCAGCATAAATATCACCCTCATCGTCCGAACGATCACTATCATATTCAACCATATTCATCTTTGGACGATCAGTTTTATATCTATGCACTTCTTTAAGCTCCTTGCTTCGGCTTTCATGAGCCAAAGCCCTCTGTAAGACTTGGTTGATACTTATAAATTCATAGCCTTCTAGTTTCTCTCTAATATGAGCTCTCAAACCATTAAGCACAAGATCAGCCAAGTCTCTCTCAGTTATCACTAAACTATAGCACCGGTTTTTTGTTTCCCTAAATCTCTTGACGTAATCGGAGACCGATTCGTCATGCTTCTGCTTAACCGATGTAAGATGTGACAACTTAAGTTCATTATCGCCGCTATAAAAATGATCATGAAATTTTTGCTCTAGCTGCAACCATGCACGAATAGAGCCATGCGGCAAAGAAGAAAACCATGAAAATGCGGTACCAGTTAATGACAAAGGAAATAAACGCACTTTCAATTCATTTATCGAACCTGCTTCACCCAATTGTGCTAGGTATTGGCTAACATGCTCCCATGTGGTTTTTGTGACCTCTCCATTAAACTTAACAAAATCTGGAATTTTATACCCTTGAGGGCACGGAATTGCATCAAAGTACTCAGGATACGGCTTTTGATAAATCCGATTCCTAGGTAGTTCAACACCAAAATTCTCTCGAAGTGTTTTAGCCATCTCCTCTCTAAACCTAGCTAGAGCATCGTCCGTAGTAGACGATGAAGCTTGTGGCACTGGCATAGGAGGATTGGGGTTAGCAATCATGGGTGTAAATTGTGACATGTTTGCCGAACCATAGTTCGGCAATGATCTAGCAGTGTTTCCACCTATTTGGTTCGGCGTTGCCACCGAACTCTGCATAAAAGGATTAAGTGGTGCAGCCACAATTTGATTGGTATGGGTAGGAAAATAATTCATCGGCATGGGAGGCGCCGATGAAATAGGCAAAGCTGAATCAGGGTTTCCCATACTAGCAGGCATGTTAGGCATATTCTTCTGAGCATTACTATTGTCTAAGAAAGCTTGATAGATCAGATTATTGCTATCAGTAATACGACTCTCAATTTCAGCCCATTGCTCAGGAGAAAAGGTAGTACTTACAGAAGGTTTGACCTGCTCAGTTTGAAGAGGAGGGAATCTGATTTCTCCAACCGGAGTGATATTGCCCTGGCGATCCTTCTTGAAGTTTGCAAGGAACTCCTGCAACTCCTTCTCTTCACGTGCATTCTTGTACTCCTCATAAGCTTGGCGATGTTCGGCCGATAACTCCTCCAGATTGGGCTTGATGATGTTATCGGCGTCAACCTCCGAGGGCTTGGGAAGATTGGACATGATGGATGTTGATGATGATGGATCAAAGTCCCCAGCGGAGTCGCCAAAAAGTGTGTTGACACACGAACACGTCACGTGTACCCTCAACGCCGGGGGAGATGCTCCGCAGCTCACGCTGAAGGAGGCCCGACCGACAGCGCGATACGCAAGACAGTCGGCGGGCGCTTTTGTGGACCAGACGCCCCGGTTCCTCGGGAGGGACCCCGTCGGAGGAAGCCGGCGACGATTGGCTGCTCCAAGTCATCCTGAACGCCCCTGTAGCCTCGTGGATCGCTGCCCTGCAAGAACAAGAACAGGCGAAGAACAAGGAAGAAGAAAAACTAGGGTTAGGGCAAAAAGATGTATATGTGTTTTGCTTCGATTGTGTGTGTTTCAATCGGCCATCACCTCTTCTATTTAAGAGGGGGTTGGACTTCCCGTACAGGACACGGACCCAGATTTCCTTCCAAAGAGTCAAAAAACGCAGCCAAACTCGGACTTTCCGATCTGCCCGAATCTGCGCGGCTATAGGCAAGCGGTAGTACCGCTTCTGGGCAGGGTAGTACCGCTTAAAGCGGTAGTACCGCTCTGAGTACCGCTCTACTTCCGCTTAGGGTCTCGAGGGTCCAGAAACGTGCAGAGAAGAACTTTCCCAAGCGGTAGTAGGCGCGGTAGTAGGAGCGGTAGTACCGCTCGAGCGGTAGTACCGCTTATTGGCACGGTAGTACCGCTCTCTGCTGTAGCACCAATCTTGCAACGGCCGTAACTTTTGCATACGATCTCGGATTGAGATGATTTTTATATCAAAATCGACCGATTCAACGAGACAAAGACAATCCGTGTAGAAACTTTTCTCATATGAGGCAGTCTTGGGGGCGTAATTAGCCGAATAATGTTCTGGATAAAACATCCCAGTACTTCGAACACAACTTCGGCCTTAGAGATGAGATCGGATGGCTATGGCCCAAATATTAAAGTTTCTCCTTTCGACGATACTGAACTTTCTCACCTTGAGCACTTTTCAATTTGAGGCCTTTTTAATTATGTTTTTGACCATGCCAAAATCTGGTGTCAACAACATGCTTAAGGGTCATCTATCTGCTGAATACTAGACAGGGAGTCTGAGAGAAAGTCACCGGAAAGGTTTCGGAGACAACGGAAGAGTTTCGGAGAGAGAACACCGGAAGGGTTTCGGTAAAACCGAAAAGTTGTTTCGGTGTATACCATTAAGGCAAAATGGTTTCGGCACACGCCTGGAAATTCTTGGAGGGTGCCAGAATTGTTCTGTGAACTTCTGGGATTTTTTCGGAAGAAAAAACCGGAAATGTTCCGGAGCTGCCGGAACCGCTTTGGTTGCTTTTCGCAGATGAAAAACAATAATCCGGAATTTATTCGGAAAGCGTCCAAAATTATTTTAGTGGGTACTGGAAATGTTCAAAGACCTACAGAAATATTTTCGGATTTTACGGTCGCGGAAAAATGTTTCCGTGAATAGTGGAAATCACTTTATGGTTACTTTTTGGAAAGCCACTTTTTTGGGCTTTCCACAAAAGATCTAAAGGGGATGACATGGAAGGATAAGGGCCCTTTTGAGGGAGCCCTACAAGGGTGGCCGGCCAAAGGGTGGGGCTCCATGGAGCTCCACTTGCCTCCCCATTATGCCCTTCATGTGATTCATATTGCATGGGCATTTTGGGGTTTTTATGTGCCACCCTACCCCTTGCATTTTCCTATAAGTAGAGGTGGAGAGGTGCTCTCCACACTCACTCAAGCTCTCATACACAATGCCATGCAATGATCTGGCTTCTTTTCTCCCTCCCATGAAAAGAGTTTTGTAGAGCCGAAAGGCTGTCTGGGTTCCGGTGGGAACTAGTTCTGGACGGCGAAGCCCTGCCAGATAGCTGACACCGTATGTGTGCAAACCCGTAGAGAGGTCGTAGTTTCGATCTTTTTGCCCCAGGGGCTGTTCGAGAGTGCCTCCCAAAGGGCTGTCCGAGTGACTGTCCGAGATTCTGTGTGTGCCTCCCGAAGGGCTGTCAGTGACACCGTCTGGGGGACTGTCCGACTGCCTCCCGAAGGGCTGTCCGAGGGACTATCCGGGGGCAGACGAGGGAGTACATCCTCGCGGTTGGGAGGTTGTAAATCCTAGCTGTGGGATCTGCACCAATGATCTACATCGACTCTACTTCCGCTGTGCTATGAGTCAGTAATGATCAGATCAAGCCCTGTATGCATCTCCATAGAGATCCTGGGCATGCTCGCAGTACCAGAAATTTTTGTTTTCTGCTGCGTTCCCCTACAGTGGCATCATGAGCCGTGCTATGCGTAGATGCAGGTTACTATCTAGAATACATAGAGATGTATGGGTGTTGCACAATATAATTTGTAGTAGATGAGTTCTATTACTGAAAATTATTTGTGCGGGTAGCAGATGAAATCTGTTACCCGATGTTCTTGTTGCTTCCCTGAAATTTGCGTATTTTTGATCTTGATAGTGGCATGGTGGAGTTTCAAAGTTCTGGCAATCCGCGATCCTGATTGATCAACGAAGTGCTAACAGTTCATTGAATTCCACCATAGTTAAAAGAAAGATGAAATTTCGCAGACAAAAGGGCAATGCAGATATGATCTGCACGGGGGTCATGCGTATAACGAAGTTCAGTATGGGGCTCGAGATTTTATTATCTCGTGTTTCATACACCCCGCAATGTTAATCTAGCGACTTGGATAATCATGCTTGATGATGAACATTGGTAGCTTCAGTTTGTTTCGAAACCTTAGAAGCCACGTAAACTAAAATTTTGCATAAACCAATTAGAGGCGTCTAACTTGGTTTTGCAGGATGTGCATGTGATGTGGTATAGCAGTTCTCATATTAATTTGATTATGTATGAGATGACTATATGATGTAAAACTAACATGACCTGCGAGTCATGATTCGGCATGATGGCTGGAGCCATATGATTGTCACTTTAATGACCTGCGTGTCAACCTTAAGTAATGCACTTATTTTATTAGTTATAGAGATAGCAATATTATCTAGTGCATCGACAAGGTGGTGGCAAACTTCACGAAGGTGAACACCGACGCAAATGCCGAAGACAAAGAAATACAAGACTTCTCCATCGGAAGGGCTATACCATATCATACTATTATGAATTGCCTGAGATGTTTATCCCTTATGATGCACCCTTTTTGATTGAGCGGTAGTCGCTTTTATTAGGGTGATCTCTCACTTAAAATATCAAGTAGTTAGTGTTCTCCCAAGTGTAGCACCGTCTACAACACGTATCTTTTCAGGGTGCGCCATGTACACATGAGCACGAATGATTAGAGAGGTGTAAGGCGGGTGAAGGTCAGACCTCACTGCATGATCACTTGGTTGTCTTGACGTTCAGGCAGGACAGTCCTGAGCTCGGAACACGCACATTGAAAGATGGACAAGAGTCACATAGAGATGTGATTGGTAAGTTGGCCTACCGATTTAAATTCACGTCATCAGTGATGAACCCGTCAATGGCGTCGAATTAAAATGCGGATCTTGAATCACTCACAATCAATTATGAGAGATATTGATTTGAGTGTGAGCGCACTGTAGAATTAACTTGTTTAATTCTCAGTGCAATTAATTATGAACACTGTCTAAGTGTGATTTGCATAATAGTTGTAGAATAATGGCTCGCGTTTCCACCTTCCCTATTAAAATTGGATAGCTGTTAAATATCTGGTTAAAAATTTACGGTTGGTAAACGTAATGTGAGGATTGTCCTCTAGAGTGCCGAGAAGGACTTTGTCCTATCGCATGCTTTTGGTATTCTCCCGCTAATGCTATGGATGATGTGACTCTCGTCCTTCGATCCAAAAGCTAGAATTCCGTTACGGTCAAGTGCAATATGTTTGCTTCCATGAGACCCGAACTTCAAAAGTTTGGGATAGCTATGTGATATTCATGGAACTGAAAATTAGTTTCAGATACAAACAAAGGCTAGAAGATATGGGATATCCAAAGCAATGTTTGTTTTGCAAATTATTACTAAAGTGTTTACTCTGCATTAGACTAATAAGAGAGGGATCCAGAAGAACGCCTGTCATATGATGAAGGTGAATAAAGCAACAACTTAAAGAGAAAAAAATGTCCAAAGGGTGTTAGTGTGACTTACACACCTAGGAAGTCCGGGGCTAACGTCACTCTTAAAGTTGGGTGCTTCTTCTAACAGTAGGAGAAATACTAAAAGTTAAACTAATAGAAGTATAAAGGCAAAAAGAGAGAAGACTTGAATGTCCAGCTCATGTATGAAAGTCATACAAGTTATTGATGTATAGAAGGCTGGTCAAAGAAATAGTTCTTGGGAATTGTGATTAAACTGTTAGCCCATAATTCTTGGGTATTGTGAGTTGATCACAAAGATACCCGCTCGATTGCATTCTGTTGCGACTCGATGCAAGAACTACTATGGCCTAAAAGACTTGTCGGAGTGAGGTTTAGATACGCGCTGGGAACATAGTAAATGTTACTATACCTTCCATCGGTGTATTACTGTCTGTATTTATTTTTATAATTCATTTAGAGTTTTATACACTCTTGCCCATTGCATAAAGTATGTTGCAAGACGGTTGTTCATAAGAGAACTTTTGATGTTCGGAGTTATGAATAACATAAGGGCCATACTTTCATTATGAATGAGATGTATGTTATGAATATTGATAATAATATATTACCTCTGTGTTTACTTTCATAATTCATTTTAGAGTTTTACACACTCTAGCCCATTGCATAATGTTTGTTGCAAAAGGGTTGTTCATAAAAGAACAATTGTTGTTCAGTATTATGAATAACATAAAGGGCCATGCTTCCATCAAGGATGGGATGTATGTTATGAATATTGATGGTAATATGATACATCCATAACACTGACGCTAAATGTCGCAAGACTAAAAGAATACCACATATGTGTGGCACTGCATTTGGTCACATTGGAGAAACCCGCATGGAAAAATTCCATAATGATGGATTTTGAAGTCGTTTGATTATGAATCATCTGACACTTGCCACTTTCGTCTGAAAATTGAAGTGACTGAAATACAGTTCACAGGCCATAAGGAACGAGCAACGAACTTGTTGGTGATCATACATTATGATGTGTGTTGTCCAATAAAGGTTATTGTTAGCTGTGGATTTGTCTATCTTCAAAAATGACTCAAGTAGATATATGGAGATTTACTTGATGAGACGTAAGTCTGGGTCTTTTGAAATCATTCAAAAGGTTTTTCAAAATGAAGTAGAAATTATTGTAACAAGAAAATTATGTTTCCACAATTAGATTGCGGAAAGGAATATTTGAGTTACAAGTTTAGCGAATGTCTGATGAGTTGTGAAAAGAGTTTCATAACTTACACCTCCCGGAACACCACTGTGAATGAAATGTCCGTGAAGATGTAATCAAACCATTTACGACATGGTAAGATCAAAGATGACATAAATCAATTTGTCATTATCCCTTTTATAGTAATCACTACAGGAATCAGGCACTTTGCCATCTGCCATGGCAGATGGCAAAGGCATGGTCGGCGGATGGCAAAGGCTTTGCCATCTGCCAGCAGACGGCAAACAGTTTGGCTGAAACCCAGCCGGGAAAGGCTACTTTGCCGTCTGCTGGCAGATGGCAAAGAGCCTGCAGCCTTTGCCATCAGCTGGCAGATGGCAAAGCCTCTGAACGGGGTTAGCCACGTTAGAAGGCTAACGGCGTGCTTTGCCATCTGCCAGCAGATGGCAAAGGCTGCAGGCTCTTTGCCATCTGCCAGCAGACGGCAAAGGCTGCTGGCTCTTTGCCTTCTGCCAGCAGATGGCAAAGATTCTGCAGCCTTTGCCATCTGCTGGCAGATGGCAAAGAGACCAAATAGGCCAGCCGAGTGCTTCCCAGAGGGTACAGGTAGCTGACACGTGGCCTCTTTGCCATCTGCCAGCAGATGGCAAAGCTCTTTGCCATCTGCCAGCAGATGGCAAAGTGCCTATATTGCCCCATTTAATTTTGTTTTTTCTTATATCAATTCATTTCACAGAAAATCAAACACAGATATATATATATATATGACCAATATAGCATATTCAACACATATTACCAATAGTCATGAACACATATCCATGAACACATATCCAACACATGTTACCAATAGTAGCAAGTTTCATCCATACATATACATAGTTTCATCAATATTACACAGTTTCATCCATAGGTAACAAGTTTCACAAGGTCAAAACAAAAACTAAAGACAAGCACTCCATCAACCCAAGCTTCCGTGATCTGAAGCAAATCTGCAAAATGGGAAAGAAGAAAGTTAGAAGAAAAAGACTAGAAGAAGAAGATTATTATGATGCAACTAAAATGTGAAGATTATTATGATGCAACTTATATCTGTAAAATAGGTCATTTTGGAGCTAAGTATGATTGTTATGTCATTTTTGAGCTAGCTAAGCATACTAAGTCATTTTGGTGTAAAAAATGCTAAGTAAGGTCATTTTGGAGCTAAGTAAGGTTATTATGTCATTTTGGAGCTAGCTAAGCATATGAAGTCATTTAGGAGCTAAAATATGTCATTTCTTAAGCATATTATGTCATTTTAGAGCTAGCTAAGCATATTAAGTCATTTTGGAGGAAAAATGCTAAGTATAGGTCATTTTAGAGCTATCCTAGGTTAAATAGGTCATTTTGGAGCTAATTAAGCTTATTATGTCATTTTTGAGCTAGCTAAGCATATTAAGTCATTTTGGAGGAAAAATGCTAAGTATAGGTCATTTTAGAGCTATCCTAGGTTAAATAGGTCATTTTGGAGCTAATTAAGGTTATTATGTCATTTTTGAGTTATCTAAGCATATGAAGTCATTTCGGAGGAAAAAATGCTAAGTATAGGTCATTTTAGAGCTTTCCTAGGTTAAATAGGTCATTTTGGAGTTAAGTATGGTTATTATGTCTTTTTTGAGCTAGCTAAGCATATAAATTCATTTTTGGAGGAATAAATGCTAAGTATAGGTCATTTTAGAGCTATCCTAGGTCAAATAGGTCATTTTTGAGCTAATTAAGGTTTTTATGTCTTTTTTGAGCTAGCTAAGCATATAAATTCATTTTGGAGGAATAAATGCTAAGTACATGTTATTTTGGAGCTAATTAAGGTTATTATGTCATTTTGGAGGAAATAATGATAACGTTGGACAATTCGAAAGAATCACGGTTATAAATATGCAAATGAATGCATATTTATAGATGTAACCCTTTCGAACGGGAGACGCATAGTGGTCACGCATACTGATGATTGAAGACACCTATAGCTAGCAAGTTTCATCGGCACGAAGACCGAAACAGAGCAAATGAAGGGGGGAGGAGGAGATGTCATTTGTGCTCACCCACGAACGCAGGGGCGGAGCTCGTCGAACGCGCGGGGAGGTCGTCGAACACCAGACCCTCGCAGCGACGAAACAACTGCACATTTAAATCCACCCGATCAACACAAATATATATGATGTTTTTTATAACAAAATCGAAAAATATATGACCTAACTCATAATTCACAAATATATGACCCCGTCGGCCTCTGGAAGGCCGAAAAGCACCTTTTCGGTCAACAGGAGGCCGAAGAGGTGTCGGGGGTCGTGGGTGTCGGGGGTTTCGTGTCTGGGTGTCGTGGTGTCAAAAGGACAAAGATAAATTATATCCGGCAAAAGTGGACTGTAAAGAAAAGCCTGCTACATGATCCTCAAAACATCTATAAGCATATCCTAAATCTTGGCTGCATGCATGTGTTTTTCGAAGTCTAAGAAGAAAAAAAAACTAACATGCCTTTCAGTGTGCACTTAAATAGTCTGTCCTGCTGTACAATGTGATTTTTTTTAGTAGGGGTATAAGCGAGAACTCATAGACATCTTACCTTGGACAAGAAGTGCTCAAGCGAGGAAACGACAGTGACCAAGGCTGGATCAAGCCCAATCTCCTCATTTGCCTCCCTTAATGCTGTTGCTGCATCATCAGCATCATCATCATCAACATCAACCCTTGTATAAAATAGGGTAGAAGACATAGGTAAAGATTGTTGAGGGTACAATACATAGGTACAGATTGTATGGTGCTGAATGTTCTTTATTTTTTCTTATAAATACAACAATGATGAATATATAGAAGGTCTTCTAAGATGTAGTTATTTTTCACATATATATACAATAACGACATATAATTGGCATACAAATGAGTCATGCACGTGATTGTGATAGCATATTGGGTTTGTGAAGTGTGAGCAGTAGCTAACACATATATTCCTCTTGTGATTTTGATAGCTTGGCGATGGTGGTCGAAGCCACAAAGCAACCTGGCATAGCCAATTAGGTTTGGTGTCTACTTATCTGACTGATTTTCTTCTTAGGGGGCATGAAGTTCATGAAAAAAATTGTAGGAATCACCATGTAACGTGGCGATGCATCAGTTGTGAAAGACAAGGTGGGGCTTTAGTTTGGACTAGATGACTCGTTGCGCCAATGGCGCAAAGGGCGAGAGGGAGCCAAGTATTGTGAGAATATTCAGACACCCAAGTCTATACTGCTGGTACATAAATGCTTAGTTACAATGTGATACACAAGGAAAGTAGATAGGAAGGGATACATTATATAGATGGTACTAGTAAGCCTGCACGTGAAAATTCACGTGCATTGAAAAGATAGTCATGTAGTAGCAGTCAAAAATATTTGAAACGAACTTATACTATGATTAAGTTTAAGGAAAACTATAATAAGAAAATGTACGTTGTTAATGTACCTAAGTATGTTTTTTGACAAAGTCAAGGATGGCCATTCTCATTGTTCCTAGGCTGCTGCTGGCTGTTCATCAAAATTATGAATGCCAAATATACACATGTTTAATAACATTTTGTCCTTTTAAATCCCATTGATGAAAAAACGTATTAGAAGACACAACACTCCTTTGGTTAAATCAATGCATCCAAAAGCATGAATATCCCAGTAGAAATAAAGCACATTGTCATATACTTAATCTCATATGATGTAACCTGAGTACAAAACGACCATGATCTTAAATGACATGTACATCAGGAGAAGGCAAAGATATATGCCATGTCCAATTGTCCAGAAGCTAACATGAACAAGCTCATTGGGGGAAAAGAAGAAAGATACAACATGCTAATATTACTATTGTAGCATTGATTCACAGCTTCGTCATGAAGCATATGGTTTGCCTATCAGGACCTATCATCTAGATTTGTGCGTTGCTTACTGGTATTGCCCTGGGCAATATTTGGTGAGCCTTGGTATGTTGAATATGTCCCAATTGTAAATGAAAATAAAGGGTCTGCATCTCCAATATTGTGCACACATGTGATCTATCTTGTGCCTCATTTGCATGAAAGTTCAGTGCCCAACTCCATAGTACGAACTCCCCCCCCCCCCCCCCCCCCCCCAAAAAAAAACTCCATATTACAAAGGCACAGAGGAATTAGTTCAGTTTGTAGCACCAACCCATCAACTTGAGAATCATCAACCTGCATATCTAAGGAAATATTATTATGATTTAAAAAATTGGTATCAGATAAAGGAAACAATAGATGTTGTACCAAATTATTGGTTCGGTTCAAACGCAGCAACACACATAATAGAGCCGCTGATCTGCCATGAACCATGGTATTGAGAGAGGTATCATTCATCTTCCTTTTACCTTTTCCTTTTCTAGAATGAAATAATCCTGGTCTGGACAATTTTTTCACCTATCGATTAAGGAAGCAACTCTCTATATGGACTATCATATACTCAAAGGTGTACCTGCAATATATTGGAAATTAAACCTTAAATAAGGCATAAAATACAATATAGAAGGCATGTATCAGCTATTAGAATACAAAGTTCAGCAGGTCTGTGCAAGACACCACATCACTTTTACATGCGACGAAACAATAAACACCACTAAAATCGCGAATCATAATCACCTGGAGTGGCATTTTTCTTCTTAGGTGGCAAACAAAATATCAAGACTTAGTACTCCGTAACAGATTTCGTACTTAGAAGAAAATGCCAAGATCTAGTAATCGTGTACGTGCAAATGCATGTATCAAATACTGTACAAAATTTTATTGTATGTGTAAAATAAAAAATGCCCATATTCAATTTTCAAGCTAATAATATTGTGTAGAGATCATAATAAAACAAGTATATCCTATTTGAAACTGTTGCTGCACACCGAAACGTCAAAGCAAAAGACATGTTTTCTTTTATCGTCTATGTTTGGGCACACCATGTTTAATACATGCTGCAAAAATATATTTCAAGGCAAGAAATTCAAATTTTGTGTGTATATACAGCTTGATCCATACTGGAAAATCACCGAGGTCTTCACTTGATTCCATGTAACCAACAGCTACAAGAAAATAGTTACATTGTCTTGTGAAAGCATGTGAAATAAATCTAGTTGTATGAAGAAAACAGGTAGCAATAATAAACTACCTGGTTGTATGAAGGATTAAGGGCCATTAGATCTTGCTAATGGATGGGTGTGATTGTTTGGATCTGCCCCCTCTCTTCCTTTTATAGGGGTAGTAGATGAAGCTACATAGATGGTAGGCTCATAGGTTTAAACAAAGTCATTAAGATCAGTTTATGCTAAGTAAAGCTACATAGACAGAGATGCATCATGTAGTTGCTTTGATCACCCAGCTTCTGGTCTCACCGCCTAGAGATGCATCATGCAATAATTTAAGAACATGTAGCAAAAGAGCAAACCAATACATTGTTTGACTTTGACCAAAACTGATATGCCTTCTTTTCAAGAAGGGAGTACAATTTAAAAGTAAATAGGGAACTCACTCCACTTCCCTGAAACTCTGTCAGGTTTCCTTTCCTTAAATCTGAAAATAATATCCTGAAAAAAAATCATAGTCAGTTATGCTTGTTATTATAGATACATGATAAGCGATATTCAGTATGATTCTGAACTACTTGAGCTCTAAGTTTTATTTGCAATTGACCTCTTGGTAGTCTTGGTTCATCCATTGCACCGGTATATCCTCCCACCCTCCAATATGTGTTAAACTGGGTAAAAGAATTGAAAGCTCAACATTGCAGTATACATAATAACAAAGTTTGTGCAATGACAGCGAAAGAAATAGACATGTCTATCTAGAAGCAATAACACATCATAAAGCTAATAAGTAGAGATATACTGGTTGTTTAATCTGCAGGTGCTGCCATGTTCTTCTCAAGATCAAAATAGTAGTAATCAAATTTCACAAATAAAACATCAACAAACAATGGTTAATTAGTAAAGAACCAGTTTTATCTATTGCAGCGACACAAATTTCTTAGCTTGCGTACAACAACTCTTATGTGATAAGAAGTCAATTCTGCTGGGTAGTAAGTACCTCGTGGAGATGGTTGGCATGGCGAAGCTGTAGGAGCCACCCATCACGACGGGGAGGCGAGACACGAAGAACATTTGCAGTAAGGTGTTTATGCATGTGATGAACAAGAGCGTCTAAATTTCCTGGTATGTATATTGAATGGCTAAAGTTTATTCAAATATCTGGTAGGTACATCCACAATAGCACAACAAATAAAGTAGTTAAAGGTGCGGTACGATGTAGGGGGTTCATCCTTGCTTTGTGATACCAAAAGTTGCAGACATAAAATAAAATTTATCTACTGTGGGCTCTGAGTAAGATAAAGAAAAGAAAAAAGGTGAACCTGGCATCCGTGATGCTCATGAGCTTTATGAGTTCCAATTAGTTTCCTGGTATTTCTATCATAATCATTTGCCAATATAGAGACATATCACTGCAGAAGGTTTCTTCTTAAAAGGAAAATTAAAGACACACCCCTTCGGTTGGAATGAGTACAAGCTAGGTATATCACAGATGCACCATAATAATTTCAAAACCGGTGCAAAAATATGCATCCAACATAGAACATAGGTCCCTGTGTATAAGGAAAAAAAAGTAGTTTGCATATAAGGATATAATACATGAACAGACATAATTGTGTGTTTGTGTGTGTGAGTGCATGTGTGTGTCTCCAATAATTATTCTAATAACATAATCTAATAATTAACATATTAAACAACACTATTGCTTGAAGGGTCCAATCAGAAGCTCCCGATTATTTTAGTCTGCCAGGTAATCTCTCTGTGTTGCAATCTTCAAGCATATTTTGTAACCAACTTATTTATTGATAATGAGAAAGAACTACCTGAGCAGCTGAGAGGAGGGCTTGTATACACTAAAATCCAATCTTGTCCAGTGAGGGGATATTCAGCATACATGTCGGCGTTGATTTCCCTGTACTCCACGGCTGTGCTGCTGCCTCTGATAACCGGCACAAGAACCCGTCACTGCCGACGCTTCCTCCCGATGGCAATTTCTCTCGAACAAAAACAACCCGCCCACTCAATCAATTCTAGCATCAAAGATATGATTTGCCCATCCACTTCTTCAGCTATTAAGAAATTATACTGCAGTTCAACCAGTCTTCCTCGAGCTTGTTCCTAGCCTAGCCTGTGGACTCAAAATAATCCCCGAATTATATACTACAAAGGAGGGTTGTCGTTCATGAGCACAATTGTCTCTAGCCTTAGGTTATCCTTATCAAGCAGTTCCCCGCAAAAAAAAAATCCTTATCAAGCAGTTAGCACAGCTACCGTACCAACCCACTTGTTTCTGCAGCTCAATCGAGGCGACTCTACTGAACAAATCCGCATACCAATAAAAAAGAGGGGAACATCAGGGTGCTGGGCGGGGCGGGCTCCTTGCCTGGAGGGAGGGCTCGGCGGAGCTGAGGGGGTCGAGGGAAAGCACGACCTTGGCGACGGCCGGGCTAGGGTTAGCTTCGCTGGAGGAGGCGGAGGCGCCGTGCCAGGCCTGGGAGACGACGGGGGAGCGCTTCTTGAGCCACACGGAGCGGTCCGCCCGCGCCGTCTCCAGGTACTTTGCCTCGTCGCCTATCCCCGCCGGCCGGCCAGCCGCCGCGGGTGGTCTCGCGATTTGGGGAGGTCGTTCGGTGGCGGCGCTAGGTTGACTGGGAGGAGCGGCGCCTGATCTAACGAGGCGGAGGACGGCAGGGGGCGGCGGGATGGGAGCGTCGGGGCCGCGCTCGCCTGCTGCTGCGGGGGTCGGAGGAGGTCGGAGGTCGGAGGGAGGAGGAGAGGACGGGGCGGCGGGGTGAGGAACCCTCGCGCGCTCGGCCGATGCCGTTCGGGGGGAATCGAGGGAGGAGACGGGGGAAGGGGAGAGTCCGGCCCAATCCAATCGTTTTCGAGCTGAAACAAACAGGGGGAGAGAGAGAGGGGTGGGGCTGGGCTGGGAGAGAGGGGAGATAGCCCCACCTCTTTGCCATCCGCCAGCAGATGGCAAAGTTCTTTGCCATCTGCTGGCTGATGGCAAAGAGGTGAGGCTTTGTCATCTGCTGGCTGATGGCAAAGAGGTGGGGCTAGTGCGCCGTTACAACGTCGTCGTCCGCTGGACTCCACCAACCTCTTTGTCGTCTGCCAGCAGACGGCAAAGATTCTTTGCCATCTGCTGGCAGATGGCAAAGAATTGGCTGATGGCAACCAGGTTCTTTGCCGTCTGTCAGTTCTTTGCCGTCTGTTTTTTGTAAGCAGATGGCAAAGACGTTCTTTGCCATCCGCTGGCAGATGGCAAAGAGATGACTGATGGCAAATTCCCTGTTTCCAGTAGTGAATGCTTTAGAGACTGCGGCTTTTACACTGAAAAGAGCGCCATCAGATCTATTGAAATGACACCATGGTATGGTAACCCCAACCATGTTATATCTTTTCTTAACATTTGGAATATGGGGCTTGTGTAAAATATTTACAAAGCTATTCCAAATCAGACATGTGCTACTTTGTAGGTTATCCCAAGTTATTGGGTATTCCCCCACCACTATACCGAGGCAAAAGGTTTTGCCACAAGAACGGTATGATTTTGAAGAAAATGGTTCTTGCAAAAAGGGTGAGTGGGAGGATAGTGCAACTCGATGGGATAACCGTATCTTTGTCATCAGGTCAAAGGAAAGAGACCTTGGAAGTGATTCCAGAGTTTCCTACAGCGACTGATACGGAAGCCTCTGCATGGGATGTATGGACTTCGGTCAAACTTGCAGCTAAACCACGTAAGCAAAACTCGTGCAAACCTCTCAGGTACGTGATACGTCTCTGTCGTATCTACTTTTCCAAACACTTTTGCTCTTGTTTTGGACTCTAATTTGCATGATTTGAATGAAACTAACCCAGACAGACGCTATTTTCAGCAAAATTGCCATGGTGTTGTTTTTTGTGCAGAAATAAAAATTCTTGGAATTGGATAAAACTTTCTGGAGATTTTTTATGGAATATATAAAAAAATACTGGCACCAAGACCCACTGGAGGGGGGCCACCCTGTGCCCACGAGCCACCACGGCGCGCCACCCCCCAGGCGCGCCCTGGTACCTCATGGGGCCCACGTGGCTCCGTCTGACCTAATTCCAACACTATAAATTCTTATTTCCAGAGAAAAAAATAAGAGAGGAAGTTTTATTGCGTTTCACGATACGGAGCCGCCGCCACCTCCTGTTCTTCATCGGGAGGCCAGATCTGAAGTCCGTTTGGGGCTCCGGAGAGGGGGATCTTCCGGCATCGTCATCATCAACCATCCTTCATCACCAATTTCATGAAGCTCACCGCCGGGAGTGAGTAATTCCTTCGTAGGCTTGCTGGACGGTGATGAGTTGGATGAGATTTATCATGTAATCGAGTTAGTTTTGTTAGAGCTTGATCCCTAGTATCCACTGTGTTCTGAGATTGATGTTGCTATGACTTTGCTATGCTTAATGCTTGTCACTAGGGCCCGAGTGCCATGATTTCAGATCTGAACCCTTTATGTTTTCATGAATATATTTGTGTTCTTGATCTGATCTTGCAAGTTATACGCACCTGCTACGTGTTATGATCCGCATACCCCAAGGTGACAATAATTGGGATTCTTTCCGGTGATTGCCGTAGTTTGAGGAGTTCATGTATTCACTAAGTGCTAATGCTTTGTTCCGGTTCTCTATTAAAAGGAGGCCTTAATATCCCTTAGTTTCCTTATGGACCCCGCTTCCACGGGAGGGTAGGACAAAAGATGTCATGCAAGTTCTTATCGCAAGCACGTATGACTATATACGGAATACATGCCTACATTACATTGATGAATTGGAGCTAGTTCTGTGTCGCCCTAGGTTATGACTGTTACATGATGAATGTTATCCAACAATATCACCGATCCAATGCCTACGAGCTTTTCACATATTGTTCTTTGCTAAGTTACTATTGTTGCTACTGCTGTCACAATTGCTACAAAACTACTGCTGCTACCGTTACTACTACTGTTAGTATTATTGCTTCTGCTATCAAACTATCATACTACTGTGCTACTGATCACTCTACTGCAGATATTTAGTCTCCAGGTGTGGTTGAATTGACAACTCAACTGCTAATACTTGCAAATATTCTTTGGCTCCCCTTGTGTCGAATCAATAAATTTGGGTTGAATACCCTACCCTCGAAAACTATTGCGATCCCCTATACTTGTGGGTTATCAAGACCTTTTTCTGGCGCCGTTGCCGGGGAGCATAGCTCTATTTGCTAAGTCACTTGGGATTTATATCTGTTGATCACTATGAAGAATCTGAAAGACGCTAAGACCAAGATCGTTCCCTCTAAGACGAGGGGAGGTAAGGAATTGCCATCTAGCTCTGCACTTGATTCACCTTCTGTTTTTAGTAAACTTTCAACACCACCACCTGCTATTAATTCTGATAGTGCAAGTTATTGATGATACCACTTCTGCTATGAATGATACTCATGATGATGTTAGTACTATGCTTGGTAATGCTGTGCCACTTGGTGAATTTCTTGCTGAACAAATTGCTAATGCTAAAGAAACTGAAAATGCTGAAACTCATGAAAATTGTGATTCACCTATTATGCCTAGCTCTCCTACTAGAGTTGGAACACCTAATGAACATTGCTTTGATAGGGAGACAGCTAGAGCCATTCTTGCTTGTAATGATAGAAATGAAGTTATAAAATTGCTTGCTGAAATGAAAGAAAAATCTCTGAGGGAGAGAATGAAATATGATCCTAAGTTTGCAACCTATCCCATATTTGTTACTGATAAGGATTATGAATTCTCTGTTGATCCTGAGATAATTACTTTGGTTGAATCTAATCATTTCCATGGCTATGAAACTGAAACCGTTGTGGCACATCTCACTAAATTAAATGATATAGCCACCCTATTTGCTCATGAGGAAAAAATTCACTATTACTCTATTCTTAAGTTGTTTCCTTTTTCATTAAAGGGTGATGCTAAGGAATGGTATAATACTCTTGCTCCTGGATGTGTGCGTAGTCCCCAGGATATGATTTATTACTTCTCTGAAAAATATTTTCCCGCTCTTAAGAAACAAGCTGCCTTACAGGAAATATTTAACTTTGTGCAAATTAAAGAAGAGAATCTCCCTCAAGCTTGGGGGAGGCTTCTCCAATTACTTAATGCTTTGCCTAATCATCCTCTTAAGAAAAATGAAATACTTGATATCTTCTATAATGGACTAACCGATGCTTCTAGGGACTACCTAGATAGTTGTGCGAGCTGTGTTTTCAGGGAACAGATTATTGAACAAGCTGAGGAATTATTGAATAATATATTGAAGAATTATAATGATTGGACACTTCCTGAACCACTGCCTAAACCCACTCCGAAGAAGAGGGGTATTTTGTATCTCAGTCCTGAAGATATGCAAGAAGCAAAGAAATGCCAGAAGGAAAAAGGTATTAAAGCTGAAGATGTTAAGAATTTACCACCTATTGAAGAAATACATGGTCTTGACACACTGCCATAGGTAGTGGAGGTAAATCCTCTTATAAAGTTTGATGAAAGTGATATTCCTTATAACAAACCTTCTAGTCAATGCTTGTATGAATTTGACAATTATATTATTAAGCAAGATCACTTCAATGCCAATGTTATGAAACAATTGAAACGAAATGCCTACATGATTGGTCGCTTGAGTGACTTGTTGTAACACCCCAAAAATTTAACCATATTTTTGTTAAGTAAAATTTGGCCAGAAATAAAATTTTGATTTATAATAGGACTTTTATAATCTCAGATTCTCTTCTGTCTTCTGTTTTTCAAAATTCTTCCCTCCATTTAGAAATTTTGGAAGTATTATTGTGGCTTTGGAAGTTTTCTTAAATCATTTCATTTATATTTTAATAACAGTAGGAAATATTTTCATAGTAAAATTCTGCCCAATATAATCATTTTAATAGCATTTTCAATTCTTGAAAAGCTTCTGTTGCACTACAACCATTTTAAATAATTCTTTAAAAATTCCACAAAAATTATGAGGGGTCATGTGATGCCTATAGATCACTTTTGTGCAAAAACCCAACTTGGTCTTTTGAAAATTTTGAGAAAAACATCCTCTTTTCATTTCTGGTCCAGATTCAGATTTGAACTACAACCCAATTTTTTGTTGCTCAAACAATTCTGAAATTTTTCCCACTTCCAGTCCTTCCTAAGAAACCCTTAAGTCTAGAAGATCAGCTCCAATTACCTCATTTTAGTGCACCAAATAAATCCTCCAAGTTTCTGTCCAGAACTGAAATCCAACCAAACTTGCACTTGCAAGTTTTTCTTTTGGTCAAACCAACTCCACCAAAATCTCTATCATTCAAAGAGACACCATCCTGGCAAGTTTCACACCCAACAAAGATCCCTATATTGGCTTAGCATTTTGTCAAGCACATCATGAGCATGACAGAATTTGGCAACCTCTTAAAACCACATATGGAACTAGCTCTTCTGACCAAACCAGCATGTCCAGTAGTCTTGCCATTTAGAGGAGCCCTATCCTGCTAAGTCTCACTTGCAACAAATTCTTCTAGAGCCCCCTGGCATTCTGACGAGCACGTTGCGTGCATGTCCAATGCGCGCACGGCATGCCTAGCGCGCGCGTGTGACCGTGCCCGTGCCCGAGCCCCTACCGCCTCGCTGCTGCCTTCCCCAGTTGCGGGCCTCCTCCCCTAGCTTCATGAGCAAGCCCTGAGCCCTGCCGACACTCTCCCTTGGCCGCTAGCGCCGTCCTCCGCCGTCCAGCGCCGCCACCGACCACCGCCCGTCGCTGTCACGGCGTTGCCCAACTACCTGGCCGAATCCGAGGCCGCCAGCGCGCCTCGCCCTAATTTCCAACCGTTCGGGGTCATCCACAGCTCGCCGACCTCCTCACCGACCTCCACCGCCCTCAACTACCTCGCCGCCATCCACGGTTTGCCATGAATGGCCGCCCGCCACCTCGGCCTTCTCTAGAACCCGCGACGCCGCCTCCCCTTCCCTATAAAAGGGCCCCCGAGCTCGCTCAGCTCCCGGCCATCTCCCCTCCCCTCCTCTGCAAGCCACCCAGGCAACCAAACGGTCGGAAGAGGCCATCTTCTTCCTCTCCGACAACTTCGGCCGCCATGGCCTTTCAGTCGATTCCGACGCCACTGGGGCTTCCCCTCCTCCACTCTCCTCACCATCCACCCCCTCTCAGCCCCACGACCCCATCCCGATCTTCAATTCGTCTCGGGAGCCGCCGTAGGCGAAAGCCCCATTCCGTTTCCGCCGGAGAGCTTCGGGAGACCTCGTCGCCGGGGAGATAGGGCTCCCCACCGACCATGCAAGCCACCGGTGGGACCGCCTCGGTCTCCTGGATTCAACGGTGGGCTCGGCTCGCCGTGGGGCGCCGTCGTTCGCCGGCGCTGGTCGCCGGAGCCCCACCGTTCTGCCGGAGAAGAAAACGCGGGCAGCTGACCAGTCAAACCTGACTGGTGGGCCCGCGGGACCCGCTCGTCAGTGACTGGGGTCACTGCCCGCGGCTGTAAGTGAAGGTGTATTCCTCGGAATACGCTTCCTTCTCTGGAAAATGCATTTCCAGGAAGTGCACCTTCGATGTCGATGCCTCCCGCGCAGCCGAACGGCTGGGCCTGGCCCAGTGGCACCTTTCGGCTAAATTCCGTCCAGGGCGCAGCCCAGTAGGTTGCTGCCTTTTCTTTTATTCTTTTCAGTAAGTGTTAACCCATTTCCATGCACACACCGTACAGAGAGGCCATAGTGAAAGATACCATTGGCCCATGGTAGGAATGTCACTTGGTTCGGGGGCATGGGTGTATTCGGTTGAAGTCGAGAGGGGTAGCGCCCCTGATCTTTGCGCATGTTATATATAAGATTGTGATCCCATGCTATTGGAGGTGAGAAGCCTTCCCACTTAGAGTTTTACTTATCATTGCCTTGGGTGATTCCTGGCTTAGGTAAGTTAATCTGGTGTGTGCGGGTCAGGTGTGTTTTCAACCCAAAGACCATAATTGGAATTAGTCAGCGTCTCGGTGCTGGCTAAAGAAATCCTTTACTTGTGGGTAAAGAGTACACCCTCTACGGAGTTATACCTATTCGAATAGCCGTGTCCGCGGTTAAGGACTATAGTCTGGGTTGGTCAAGTGTCGGTCTTAGTGTCGGTCTCCGGAGGAAATAATTAAACTGAGCATGTTTCATTTTGTAGGATAATTATTGTCACTATTGGTGCTATTATGAATATTATTGTTATCATGAATATTATTATGGACTAACCTTTTCTTTTATGTGCATTTATGAATATCTCATGGGATAGCTAGACTACCCGAGATATTCATTTTCTTTTCTGGGTACCTCATGGGATGGCTAGACTACCCGGATACTCAGTTTTGTTTTCTTTCTGAATATCTCTTGGGATGGCTGGACTACCCGAGATATTCATTTTCTTTTCTGAGTACCTCATGGGATGGCTAGACTACCCGGATACTCATTTCTTTTCAAGACCTCTCGAGGCGTCGCTTTTAGACACCCGTTTGGCATTTCTTTTCAAGACCTCTCGAGGCGTCGCTTTTAGACACCCGTTTGGCATTTCTTTTCAAGACCTCTCGAGGCGTCGCTTTTAGACACCCGTTTGGCATTTCTTTTGAAGACCTCTCGAGGCGTCGCTTTTAGACACCCGTTTGGCATTTCTTTTGGATTCTCGGGCGGTCCTGTCTCGCCCGATTCTCAACTTTTATATTTTCTTTTGGATTCTCGGGCGGTCCTGTCTCGCCCGATTCTCCACTTTTATATTTTCTTTTGGATTCTCGGGCGGTCCATCGCCCGATGTTCCATTAACTTTCTTTGTTTGTCACTAAAATTTTATATTTATTCTTCCGCACCGTATTAATATTTATCATGCCATGATTAAATTTCGGTCAACATATGCATATAATTTAATCCATCATGAGCATATGCATTTCGGTATACCTTGTGTTCATAATGTTTGCGAGTACATTCAAACGTACTCACTGGCTTGTTCCTGGCTATTTAATTGGCCAGGTCAGGATTTCAACGAGGAGTACTACAACGACGTCCATGCGGAGCCTAGTATAGCAGCCACGCGGGATAGGAATTATCCGGGTCAGCTGTTCCTGTGGGAATGGAGCCCCATCGGCGTTGGAGAACCACGAGTCGCTTCTGTAACCCGTCACCAGAAATCATTGTTGTATCATTAAACCTTTATGGTCTTGTATCCAATTCTTGTAATTGCTTGGTAATCTATAACAAGGACGTGTCCACCAGTAACAGTAATCCTGGGCTGGTGACGACACGAGGGGTTAATTTCTGGGATATCGTGTCCCGGAAATCCGGCCCCGACACTTGTTATTTAGAATTGCTAATGATGTTAAAGGTGTAAGTAAACATGCATCTATGGTTCAAACCCAATTAGAACAAGTTGCTAAATCTCAGAGTGAATTGCTCAATGAAATGAATAACAATATGAATGATCATGTTGTTAGAGTAATGACTAGAGGAGGTAGAATGACTCAGGAGCCACTTTATCCTGAGGGTCACCCTAAAAGAATTGAACAAGACTCTCAAAGAATTAATGTTGATGCACGTAGTTCATCTAAAAAGAAAAAGAAAAAGAAAAATGATAGGACTTTGCATACTTCTAGTGAACCTGAGGTAGAAAAACCCTTAGAGGATAGTAATGATGTTTCTATTTCTGATGCTGAAACACAATCTGGTAATGAACATTCACCTGATGATAATAATAATGATGATGCTCATTTGGATACCCAACCAGATAATGATAAAGAACCGGATAATGATGTTGAAATAGAACCTGCTGTTGATCTTGATAACCCACCTCCTAAAAATAAACGTTATGATAAAAGAGACTTCGTTGCTAGAAAACATTGTAAAGAAAGAGAACCATGGGTTCAAAAACCCATGCCCTTTCATCCTAAACCATCTAAGAAAAAAGATGAGGAAGAATTTGAACGCTTTGCTGAAATGCTTAGGCCAGTCTTTTTGCGTACTCGTTTGACTGATATTTTAAAGATGACCCCTTATGCTAAATATATGAAAGACATTGTCACAAATAAAAGAAAGATACCTGAAGCTGAAATTTCTACCATGCTTGCAAATTATTCTTTTAAGGATGGAGTACCTAAGAAACTAGGAGATCCAGGAATACCAACTATATCATGCTCCATTAAAAGAAATTATGTCAAAACTGATTTGTGTGATTTAGGAGCCGGTGTTAGTGTTATGCCTTTCTCTTTATATAAAAGACTTGATTTGAATAAACTCACTCCCAATGAAATATCATTGCAAATGGCTGACAAATCAACAGCTATTCCTATCGGTGTTTGTGAGGATGTCCCCGTTGTAGTTGCAAACATTACTATTCTAACAGACTTTGTTATACTTGATATGCCCGAGGATGATAACATGTCGATTATCCTTGGTAGACCCTTTCTTAATACTGCAGGGGCTGTTATTGATTGCAACAAAAGCAAGGTCACTTTTCATATCAATGGTAATGAACATACGGTGCACTTTCCGAAGAAACAATTTCAAGTAAATGGTATTCGTGTTATTGGAAAGACTCCGACAATTACTATTGGAAGTTTTCAACTCCCTCTTCCTACTATTAAAAAGAAATATGAAACTCTTATTATTGGGGAGATGCATATCCCCATTGAGGTAACTTAGTGTTATACGAAAATTCTTCGGTTTCATGTCACTCGGAAATGGTTTGTTAATAAGACTTGATCAACCTTATTAACGGATTCTTTTTGAGAGGCATGTGGTCGATGAATTTAGTAAGCACAACATTTTGTACCCACTTTTTGTTCTCTGTTATTTTTAGTTAAATGCAATAAAATGCCATGATTACCCTGTTTTCTGAATTATACGTGCAATAAAAAGTACCTAGAAATAAAAGTGCTCAGGATGCAATAAAATTTTGATATGAATTTTTATATAATATTTAAGAATTTTTGGCACTAAAATCATACCAGGGGGGTGCCCAAGGTGCCCACGAGGCACCAGGGCGCGCCACCCCCCTGGCGCGCCCAGGTGGCTCGTGGGCCCCGCAGGGACCCCCTCACTTATTCCTTCAGCCCACTTCGTCTCTTACCTCTAGCAAAAATTCCTGGTATCTCTCTCTCTCGTGTTCTTGCTCACAAACCTGAAATTTTCGATCTCTTTGCTCGGAGCTCCGTTTCCGAAACTATTTTGGGAGATTACTCCTTGGTATGTGACTCCTCCATTGCTCCAATTAGTTTTTGCTTTAGTGGATTATATTTTGCATAATTAGCTACTCTTGGTGCTACTGAAAATGAGCTTGCTTGTTGAATTCTTTGAGTTCCAAGTAGTTTGAATGCTTGATATAGCCTCTAGATATCCATACGAGTAGTTGCTATCAATCTTGTGAAGTTTTATTGATATCATTTTGTGACCCAAATTTTTTCAGAAATTTGTTCTCAGGAAAATGAACATCTTCCGGATGAGTTCTTCGAGGTGGAGGTCCACCGAGGCATCATCTAGCGAAGACCCCGCACGTCAATCTTACGTTGAACCAAGGGCAAGTTCGGTGTGAGGTGCTGAAGCAAAATCATGTAGATGGCCATGCAACGAGTTCATGCTAGGTGCAGACATCAAGGAAGAATTTGACCAATATATTCACCACGTCGAGCTTTCCGGCTTCGTTGCAGATAAGCCACCATAGCATGACTACCTCACTCATTCATTCACTCAAAACTTTGAATATCATCCGCGCACTTCTAGAGTTTTATTTCACCTCTATGACATATCCTATAGAATGTCTCTAGAAGAATTCTGTAATGCATGCAAAATTCCATATTGGGGTTCGTTAGATGAACCACAAAAATCTGATTATGAGCCATTTCTTAACAGCCTTTGCAACGGTTAGGATAGGGGAGTTACGCAGGCTAGAATAGTTAGCATCCACTTTTCTGCTATTCGGTATTGCACTCTTTAATGGTAAATGCATAGTTGGTAAGCAAGACTGCAGTACGCTTTGCGCCCCTGATCTGAGTCTTATTCATACGGCTTTGACCGGCTGTAAGTATTATAATCTCGGGGCTATTGTCGCATGTAGGCTGCAGCGTAACGCGGGTAATGGTGATTTGTATGGAGGAATTTATGCCTCCTGCGTAGCTGCAAGGTTAGGGGTCTCGCCCAATTCCAATGATCCCCTCTTACCCTACAAATATTTAAATTTCGAAACAATGCGAGAACATAAGTTTTTAAAGCGCAATGCACAGGGATATGAATATAACTTAGTTTTTAATAAATCTCGATCTGTGTATGTTGTTTTGCCTGCTCCTGCCCTCTTTGATTTTCAGAACAAACAGAGATATTATCTATTGGAGAGCGAGGTGCACGAGTACAAGGCGGCGGTTGAGGCTGCCCATTTGGCTGAGGAGGCGGCTCAGAACGCCTCTACGAGCTACCACTTCGATTATTACCCAGATCAGGGATGGCGATGACCAAGCTAGGCCAAAATCCTAGGCTTGGGGGAGTACGTACCTCTCACCGGCATTACATTCATGTCCACACATTTCATTCCAGTTGTCGGTGTTCATACTTTTTCATTCTACAATCCATGTTAATTTTATTTTTCTCGCTTTCTTCTTGTGTGTTTGAAAAACTTTGAGAAAATCCAAAAATATTTCTTGTTTCTTTTCCGTTTTTCTTTCTAGCTTAATTAGTAGTAGTATTAAAAGGAAACCCAAAAATATTTCCCGTTACTTCTTTCGCTTGTGGGGAGTTCTCCCGCGTAAATAGTTTTTTCTCATTTTTCATTTTTTCTTCTTTTGCTTTCTTCAGAAAAACTAAAAACTCCAAAAATATTTCAGTGTGTTTCTCTGAAATTCTTTTCTTTTGTTGAGTTATCATGGAGAGAAGACCACGATGAAAACGATGAGTGGCTCTCATATACATTATGGATTATCTGACAAAGAGCCCATATTACCTTTTCTTCTCCTTTGAATAAAATGCTTGCAGATTCCAGCTTAGTCCACGGCACACTTGCACTATTTTCATTTTCATATCCTTCGATCATGCAAGTGAAAGGCAATAATGACGATGATTTGATGAAGTGACTGTGGCAAGGAAAAGCGGGTATGAACTCAACTTGTTCTTTGTTTTTGTAAATATGTTTAACTCAGTATCCATGATTCAGCATATTATGATTAAACATGTTTGTGATGACAATTAGAGATTATAGTTGCTCATGCCATGCTTAAGTAGCTAGGAGTGGATAATGATTTATCTTGGGTGTCAACATGCATTAAAATGTTCATGATGTAGTATGATGATATGGTATCCTCCTCTGAATGTTTTGAGTGGCTTGACTTGGCACATGTTCACGCATGTAGTTGATTCAAAACCAACATAACCTCCACGATATTTATGTTCATGGTGCTTATATCCTACTCATGCTAGTATTCAATGTTGATTATTCATAATGCATGATTATGACCATTTTCGCTCTTTAGCTGGTCGCTTCTCAATTTATTTGCTAGCCTTCACCTGTACTAAGCGGGAATACTGCTTGTGCATCAAAACCCTTAAACCAAAGTTATTCCAGATGAGTCCACTATATCTACCTATATGCGGTATTACTCTGCCGTTCTAAGTAAATTTGCATGTGCCACCTCTAAATATTCAAATGAACATCTGTTTTGTGTGCCCGTACCGCTCATGGAGCGACTGGGGGCGGTTAGTATCTTCCATGCTAAGCGGTTTATTCTCATGACGAGTGTTTATTCACTTGTCCTTGCACGAGAGGGGCTGGTAATCGGGATGCCCAGTCCCATTATTAAAATTGCAAAATAATAAAACAAACTCCCCCGGAAAGTTGTTGGTATGGAGGGCACCCGAGGATTCCGCTAGCTATGGCTTGTGTTTGTTGGTGGAGGGGGAGTAAACTTTACTTTACCGCTTGGGAACCGCCGCTAATGTGTTTAGCATGGAAGATATTGAAAACTCTCGGTCGTGATGTTGACAGGAAAGGCATACCTCCCAAAATTATATTTATCTCTGATTTAAGCTTTGAGCTCTGGCACCTCTGCAAATCCATGCTTCCCTCTGCGAAGGGCCTATCTATTTACTTTTATATTATTTTACTTTTATTGTTGAGACATCACCTTCTCAAACAAGCACCAGACCTGAGAGCACTATTGTCATTCTCATGCATTGTGAATAGTTAATGCTGTGTGCATCATGACTGGATCTCTGCTACCATGAATTACAATGTTTAGTCGCTGCTTGAACTTTGGAGGTGCTCTGCATTTATGTTTTGCGGTCTCAGAAAGGGCTAGCGAGATACCATGTTGCCATATTATATCATGATTGTTTTGAAAAATTGTTGGCATTTGAGATATCTTATTATTGCTCGCTAGTTGATTATGCCATTGATATGAGTGAATACAATTTCTAAGAGTTAGCATTTGCATGGTTAGCTCATGATCTTTGCTGAAAACTTGGACACTGTTTAAGCATATATATAGATACAAGAACAAAAGAGTTTGTAAAAGTTTTTCTTTATCACTTTCAGTTTGTCAACTGAATTGCTTGAGGACAAGCAATGAGTTAAGCTTGGGGGAGTTGATACGTCTCCGTCGTATCAACTTTTCCAAACACTTTTGCTCTTGTTTTGGACTCTAAGTTGCATGATTTGAATGAAACTAACCCGGACTGACGCTGTTTTCTGCAGAATTGCCATGGTGTTGTTTTTTGTGCAGAAATAAAAGTTCTTGGAATTGGATGAAACTTTCTGGAGATTTTTTATGGAATATATAAAAATACTGGCTCCAAGACCCACTGGAGGTGGGCCATCCAGTGCCCACGAGGCACCAGGGCGCGCCACCCCCCTAGGCGCGCCCTGGTACCTCATGGGGCCCACGCGGCTCCGTCTGACCTAATTCCAACGCTATAAATTCTTATTTCCAGAGAAAAAAATAAGAGAGGAAGTTTTATTGCGTTTCACGATACGGAGCCGCCGCCACCTCCTGTTCTTCATTGGGAGGCCAGATTTGGAGTCCGTTTGGTGCTCCGGAGAGGGGGATCTTCCGGCATCGTCAACATCAACCATCCTTCATCACCAATTTCATGATGCTCACCGCCGGGAGTGAGTAATTCCTTCGTAGGCTCGCTGGACGGTGATGAGTTGGATGAGATTTATCATGTAATCGAGTTAGTTTTGTTAGAGCTTGATCCCTAGTATCCACTGTGTTCTGAGATTGATGTTGCTATGACTTTGCTATGCTTAATGCTTGTCACTAGGGCCCGAGTGCCATGATTTCAGATCTGAACCCTTTATGTTTTCATGAATATATTTGTGTTCTTGATCCGATCTTGCAAGTTATACACACCTGCTACGTGTTATGATCCGCATACCCCAAGGTGATAATAATTGGGATTCTTTCCGGTGATTGCCGTAGTTTGAGGAGTTCATGTATTCACTAAGAGCTAATGCTTTGTTCCGGTTCTCTATTAAAAGGAGGCCTTAATATCCCTTAGTTTCCTTATGGACCCCGCTGCAACGGGAGGGTAGGACAAAAGATGTCATGCAAGTTCTTATCGCAAGCACGTATGACTATATACGGAATACATGCCTACATTACATTGATGAATTGGAGCTAGTTCTGTGTCGCCCTAGGTTATGACAGTTACATGATGAATGTTATCCAACAATATCATCGATCCAATGCCTACGAGCTTTTCACATATTGTTCTTTGCTAAGTTACTATTGTTGCTACTGCTATCACAATTGCTACAAAACTACTGCTGCTACCGTTACTGCTACTGTTACTATTATTGCTTCTGCTATCAAACTATCATACTACTGTGCTACTGATCACTCTGCTGCAGATATTTAGTCTCCTGGTGTGGTTGAATTGACAACTCAACTGCTAATACTTGCAAATATTCTTTGGCTCCCCTTGTGTCGAATCAATAAATTTGGGTTGAATACTTTACCCTCGAAAACTGTTGCGATCCCCTATACTTGTGGGTTATCAGTGCGTAAATGAGATATTGTTGTTAGGCAACAGTATACCTACGATACATAAGGAAGCGTTGATGGGCCCTGACTCCGGGATTGGCTAAATGCCACTATAATCCGAGATAGTTTCCATATAAATTATTCAAGATTAGATCTTGATAAAACCTCCGAAAAACATAAAGTCTAACGGATTGTAATGGAACTATAAACTGATACGGATAAAAATGTTTTTATCCATAAAGCTTGACTTGTTGCTTATAACAAATTTAAGGAATTAACTACGGCGAGATTGTCTCTCCGTAGCGATGCTTAAAGTCGGTTCGGGTTAAACTAGCAATTAATACATATTTCAATAAAGAGATATGATACTTGGATGCCAAAAGGATTTCCATGTGATGGAAATGCAACCTAGGACTTGCATGTGATACAGTCCAAAGTATTTTGTCTATCCAGAGGATGCTAGTGAGTATGCGAACTTCAAAGTTCCAGCAATGGACAAAAGAGAGCAAAATGGAGTTGGAATCTTCATTTTTTATGAAATAGTCGAAAGAGTTTGATTTCATCAATGGATAACGAAGATGGTTGTGGTTACAAGAAAGTAAGTGGGAGCATAATAATATTTCTAAAACTTTGTGTGCCTGACACATTGTTGATTGGAAATAATATAAATTTCTTGACACGAATTAGGACTTCATTGAAAATAGTTTTTCGATGAAGTGCTTGGGCTAAGTAGCCTTGATATTAGGCATAATTATCTACGGAGATAGAATTGCCTAATAGGCTATGCCAAAAATACATATTGACAAGATGCTAAAACATTTTAGCATAAGAACGCCAAGGAGTGATTCTTGCCGAAGTCACGTGTAAAGAGTTTTGCAAGACTCGGTGTCCTAAAACACTGATGAGCAAAATACATGATGGAGATTCCACACACTTTCGTGTTTGTATTAATCATGTATTTCATGGTATGTAAAACAACCAGATATGTCCGATACTCCCAAGCTGTTGGGAGTATAGATACCATAGTTATCAAAGTACTGATCATGGGACAACAGTGAAAAATGTCGTTAAGTACTAAGGTAGCACTGATGACATGTTTTCTCGCAAGCAGGGATTATGAAGTTCTCGTTGTAAGTAGTTACATCGATACAGTCTTCATCAATGCTCCATGCGATTTTCGATTTAAGTTAAGGGTTTTGTGTAATACACGATATGGTGGCACGGTAGTTGGAAATTGTTCCAAACAGGTTACTGTGGCGAATTCTATAACAAATGGCTAAGTATGTTGACACTTTGGAAGCGACAAAGAAGATGTTGAATCATATAGTTCATTCATGAACTTAGTATGGTTCCAAGATGGCTTTGGTCAATGGGACACTATTGCAGATAGTTGCTCCATAACTCAGTCTGAGGAATCAAGGTTTGACCTGTGATTCCGTATATACAAAGCCAAGTCCGCACAAAATTTGAATTTTGTGAAAGCGTGAAAACGCGAGGAGATGCAAAGATACACATGGAACTAAAGTTGTCAGATCCGTTGGACGTCAGGCTATACCACAAGCAAAGCATATTTTACACCGGTATGACATAGGTGTAAAGTGCATTAGCATTGACTAGATTATTGACACTAGTGCAAGTGGGAGTCTGTAGGAGATATGCCGTAGAGGCAATAATAAATGTTATTGTTTATCTCCATGTTCATAATTATGTTTATGTTCCATGCTATAACTGCTATGGTTCTCGAGTCTACAATAACCATGAGGCTCGGAAGGAAACTCATATGCACATGTGGAATAATAAACGGTAAATTGTATTCCTAGTCTGGCCTCTAAGACTATCTCAAGTGTTGCATGATGGTTCTGTTTTCCTGATCATGGGCATGACTATGCCAGCAACTTTGAGGACACAATGTTAGGAGAACATTTGTGTTGAATCGACCCGAATTGATGTTATGCTATGAGATACATTCGTCACAAGTTTATGGTTAATAACACAGAGAAAGTTAACACTTGCATAATTCCTTAGACCATGAGAATATCGAGTTCCTTCATGCTTGATTCATGAACTTTGGGGTTTCTTAAACGTCATCCGTAACTGGGTGGCTATTACGGCGGCTTACGGATTCATGGGAAAGTATGTCAAGGGACTTGATAGCTCAAGATTGGGATTTGCTCCTCCGACGATGGAGAGATATCTCTGGGCCGTCTCGGTGTTACGGTATCCACCATCGTATGGTCAGACACAATATGATTTGATCAGTGGGATGCCGGAACACGGGAACGAGAAAAGAGAACAAAACCGGTAACGAGGTAACTGGCATAGTGGACAAAGTTGTTGATCCACAGGGATGCCGATAAATCTCACCTCGGGTTTTGTAACATATCGCGAAGCAACAGGAATAGCACACGGCAACTGGAGGTTCACTCGAATATTTATTCGTGTGGGTATAGGGGTCAATATGGGTGTCCACGGCTCCGATGTTGATCATTGATCGGAAAGTGTTCCGGTCATGTCTATACTTCACTGAACCTATAGGGTCACACGCTTAAGGGTCATCTATCTGCTGAATACTAGACAGGGAGTCTGAGAGAAAGTCACCGGAAAGGTTTCGGAGACAATGGAAGAGTTCCGGAGAGAGAACACCGGAAGGGTTTTGGTAAAACCGAAAAGTTGTTTCGGTGTATACCATTAAGTCAAAATGGTTTCGGCACACGCCTGGAAATTCTTGGAGGGTGCCAGAATTGTTCTGGTAACTTCTGGGATTTTTCCGGAAGAAAAAACCGGAAATGTTCCGGAGCTGCCGGAACCTCTTCGGTTGCTTTTCGCAGATGAAAAACACTAATCCGGAATTGTTTCGGAATGCGTCCAAAATTATTTTAGTGGGTACTGAAAATGTTCTAAGACCTACAAAAATATTTTTGGGTTTTTCGGTCGCGGAAAAATGTTTCCATGAATAGTGAAAATCACTTTATGGTTACTTTTTGGAAAGCCACTTTTTTGGGCTTTCCACAAAAGATCTAGAGGGGATGACATGGAAGGATAAGGGCCCTTTTGAGGGGGCCCTACAAGGGTGGCCGGCCAAAGGGTGGGGCTCCATGGAGCTCCACTTGCCTTCCCATTATGCCCTTCATGTGATTCATATTGCATGGGCATTTTGGGGTTTTTATGTGCCACCCTACCCCTTGCATTTTCCTATAAATAGAGGTGGAGAGGTGCTCTCCACACTCACTCAAGCTCTCATACACAATGCATGCAATGATCTGGCTTCTTCTCTCCATCCCACGTAAAGAGTTTGGTAGAGCCGAAAGGCTGTCTGGGTTCCGGTGGGAACTAGTTCTGAACGGCGAAGCCCTGCCGGATAGCTGACACCGTATGTGTGCAACCCCGTAGAGAGGTCGTAGGTTCGATCTTTTTGCCCGAGGGGCTGTTCGAGAGTGCCTCCCGAAGGGCTGTCCGAGTGACTGTCCGGGGGCAGACGAGGGAGTACATCCTCGCGGTTGGGAGGTGGTAAATCCTAGCTGCGGGGATCTGCACCGACGATCTACATCGATTCTACTTCCGATGCGCTACGAGTCGGTAACGATCAGATCAAACCCTGTATGCATCTCCATTGTGATCCTGGGCGTGCTCGCAGTACCGGAAATTTTTGTTTTCTGCTGCGTTCCCCTACAGCAGAAATGCCAGAGGAGAGGGGGAAAACCTATCCTATCGAAGACTAGCATCTTGCAGCATCACACGAAAGTAACGTATATATAACATATAGCAACAAGGTTATAGTAGCAATACCCAGAGATCCTTCCTCGACTACCCGGTGAGAAAGCGATCCCGGAGTAGTATAACAAGTAAATATTTTATAGTATCCAGTTCTATTTGTAGTAGATCAGGATACAACTCCGAGCGTCCTGTTACCGTGGACACGGCTATTCGAATAAATTACTTCCCTGCAGGGGTGCACTACTGTTACCCAACACGCTCGATTAACTCCGGCCGGACACACTTGCCTGGGTAGTGCCCGGCCTCGGATGATCGAGACGCCGTAGTCCTACCTAGGCTCCGCAGAGAGGTCAGCACGCCGGTCTAAATCCTAAGCGCGAAGGGGTCATGGGTCAATCGCCCTAAGCACTCCTGTACGTTGCGCGACTGGCCAGGGACCAAGCGCGACTGTGGAAACACCAGCAGACGTAACCAGCTCACCCCAACAATCAACCCACAAAACCGTGACGTCTGACAGAGCTTTCGGGAGAATGTACGACGCCGAGGGCCCCATAACCTTTATCCCGCGTGGTGGTTAGTGCGTAAAGGCCAGCGGCCAACTCAGATCAAATACCCAAATCCGTTAGTGTATTATTAGTAGCTCGCGGAGACGAACAGGGCTCCTGTCGCTCTGACTTGGTAACTCGCGGACCACGACCAGGGACTGTCGGTACCAAAACCGGCAGATCTCGGGTAGGGGATCCGAACTATGGGTCAAGGAGTCGATGGTAGCAGGGAACGTAGAGACAGCTATTTACCCAGGTTCGGGCCCTCTTGAGGAGGTAAAACCCTACGTCCTGCTTGATTGTATTGATGTGATTGTATGAAGGTTACAGAGTTGATCTACCTCGAGATCGACTGGGCTAAACCCTAGGTAATGATATCTCTCCCTTCTACGGACTAGGCCTTCTGGTTTATATAGACACCAGGAGGTCCTAGGGTTACACATGGTCGGTTACCATCAGGGGACAAACATGCCGATTATGCCAACTGTTTCTTGGAGGAGACGCCATGTCTTCGGAGGTTTCCTTCTGACGCACGGGGTCGTCCGCAATCCGGCCTTCCATCGACGTGTAGAGGGCGGCCCACCAGCCCGGCCTATGAGAGATAGGCCGGCAGCCCGAGTACCCCCTAGTCTGGGACACCCTCAGCCACCAACCCGTGTATTGGCCTGGTGGCCCCCCTCCAGTACTTCTTCGCTCGATAATTCATTATTTAATCCAAAATAATTCCCCAAAAATCCCCTTTCAATTCCGAGCACTTTTATTTCTGCACAAAAACAATACCCTGATAGTTCTGCTAAAAACAGCACCAGTCCGGGTTAGTTTTATCCAAATCATGCAAATTAGAGGCCGAAACAAGAACAAAATTGTTTGAAAAAGTAGATACGTTGGAGACGTATCAACGTGCCAAGACAACACACGCCACCACTAGACTGATTACCTACGGCGTGCATATAACTCGAACGCCACCACTAACTTGTGCTTGGTATGTACAACTGGTCACACAAACTTGTGGCGTGTTAGAAAAAAACAACGCCATCACTAACACTATAAAGATGGCGTACCATATAGGCCAACGCCATCACTATTTGAAAAAAAATAGTGGTGGCATTGATTGAATCTGGCGCGCCACCAATTAAAGTTGTGACTAGCCATTTCCGTACTAATGGTCTGTGTTGCTCCCATTGGACTGCCGGAGGATGTTAAGAGTATATTTGGTGGTATAGGATTCATATTCCTTCCCCTACCTTACCAACAACACAACGCTTTAGGCCAGTTCTCTTCTCTCTAATCCTCTTACACTCCTTCCCTGTAGGCATCGTCCATTCCTCTCATCTCCCTCATCTGCATGCAACGGCACTGCATCCTCTCTGACCCCTAATTTATCCCCAATTCACAAGCACTGAGGTCCCTCGCCCGTCAGCCAAGAATTTGACAAAGCCCCCATCTCCACTCCCACCCTAGCCCCAATCACATCCCAGTTGTCTGCTTCGCCCTACCATGGAACCTCGTCGATTAATCTTCATGGACCATGTGTGATCACCAGAACTTCTCCTCTCAGCTGCCGCCATGAGGCCGCCCTCCTCCTCGACCACACATATCGTGAGGCAATTCTGTGCAGGGGCGTACCTAGGTTGAACCATAGGGGCGCACAGGACACCGGGTTCCAGAAATTTCTTTGCTATATGTCATGTATAGGATAGCGCGTGACACTCCATATTTAAGTGAGAAAATTGAGTGATTTACATTTGGGACATCGGATTTTTTTTCCGGGTCCGCCCCTGATTCTATGGGAACCCATCATGGGCCACGAGCACCGCAATATTTTGGACCAGATGGCCAAGATGACCACTCCAAGAGTTAATTGCACGAAGGTACCACAATTGGGGCATTGCGTGCGGATTGGTACCACTTTTCGTAATTTTTACATGTCAGTATCATGTTTGGGGCAGTCTGTTACAAAATAGTCTAAACCACGTATAACAACGTATTGACGGTGTATCTGACCGTTGGGGCCCGCTTGTCAGGTGCTGACGTGGCATGTTCTTTTGCAAAAAATACCTTCACTTTTTCTTTAATCACGCATCCATCCCTTCTTAGCCGAAAAAAGGGCCTGCCAGAAAAAAAAAAACGGCAAAACTTATACACGACCGCGCGCGAGGAGAGGATTCGAACCCGAGCCGGAACGTTCGAAGCGTGCCGTCGCTGCCACAGCGATACAGCAACCTTTGCATCACAAGGCACACGTGCAGCCTTTTATACGTTCAACCTTTTCGTTTTTTTTCGTATATGTTTTTTTTTTGTGTCTCTTTTGGCTTTTCTCAGGTTTTGGGTATTCTTCGGGCCGTACGCAGTGTGCGTATCTTATATAGCAAAAATTATAGACATGTATATACATCGTATATTAAAAAATGTTCAATATATATATATACGATGAACGTTTTTATAATAGAAAAAAGTTCATCATATATTTAAAAAATGTTCATCTTATATTTAAATAAGATCATTGTATAGTAAAAAAATTAATATATATATAGAACGATGTGATGAACATTTTATTTAAGTATGATACGCTTACGATGAACTTTTCAATATATGATGCAATGAACATCTTTTTAATTATATGATGCGATGAACATTTGTTTAATATCATATAACCTTTTTAGTATCATATAACATTTTTTTTGCGGGGTAGTATCATGTAATATTTAATACGAAATTTTTAATATACACATTTTTTGTAATATACGGTGAACTTTTTTGTAAATAGGGAAACACAAACAAACATATATGTTCAAACATACTTGTTTGCCGAAATTTTTAATATACACATTTTTTGTAATATACGGTGAAATTTTTATTTAATATACATAGTTGTTTTTATAAACTTTAGACACGTCCTAGCCTTTTATACTAATAGCAACTACCACTCCTCTTGATACTAAAATGTTAATTGTAAATTTAAAAATTGTTGACAGTATTGAAAAAGGGTCCTACGTATATTATACAATTTTGTGTGCTGTTATGAATCTACGAAAAAGGGTCCTACATATATTGTATATTATATAATATACAGTATACATATTTTTTTCAATATACTATAAGTTTTTCAATATACGTATTGTATTATATAATTATAGTCACTGCCCATAATGTTGGCAATATACATATTGTATATTATCTGTATAAATACACATTGTATATTGTATATTAGACAATTGTACAATATATACTCGGTGACTATAATTTTTGAATAGTATGCAGTGACTATAATTTCTGTATGCAGTATATTATATAATTATAGTCACCGCCCATAATGTGTATAATTTTTCAATATACGATACGCACACTGCATACGGCCCAAAGAATACCTAAGATCTGAAAAAGGAAAAAAATCCGAAAAAAACGACATATACAAAAAAAAAAGGAACAGCCAAAAAGGCTATGACATGTCAATAGTAGTAGTATAAAGGAGTGTGTGCCAGCCACTTGAACCAAGGGACGTAGTGCCGCAGTGGTCAAGCTGACGTCCGCTTCGAACCACCCGGCGCGGGTTCGAATCCTCGTCGTGCTTGCGCGAATAATTTTCGGCGGTTTATTTTTTCGCTCTTTTTTCCCTAAGAAGGGATGGACGCGTGATTAAATAAAAAGTGAAGGTCTTTTTTGCAAAAGAACATGCCACGTCAGCACCTGACGGGCAGGCCCCAACGGCCAGATACACCGTCAATACACTGTTATACGCGGTTTAGACTATTTTGTAATAAACTGCCCCAAACATTGTACTAGCATGTAAAAATTACGTAAAGTGGTACCAATCCGCACGCATTTTTTCTGGCAGGCTCTTTTTTCGGCTAAGAAGGGATGGACGCGTGATTAAATAAAAAGTGAGGTCTTTTTTGCAAAAGAACATGCCAAGTCAGCACCTGACGGGCGGGCCCCAACGGCCAGATACACCGTCAATACACTGTTATACGCGGTTTAGACTATTTTGTAATAAACTGCCCCAAACATTGTACTAGCATGTAAAAATTACGTAAAGTGGTACCAATCCGCACGCTATGCCCCAATTGTGGTACCTCTGTGCAATTAACTCCCACTCCAAAGATCGAGGTGTTGTGTGCGCATCCAACTTCAGCGAGCATCACGTGCACAGTAGTTTCCACCTGTGCCCCTCTAAAATAGTATCCGTGTGCCACCATGCGTTGGCGGGCATTCGTTTTTGACCAAGTTTACTAAGTCTGACCAAGTTTGTGGGTAACAATATTTATAGCTACCATATATAAGAAATAAATTATGAAAATATATTCCATGACAGATTTAATGATATTGATTTGGTTGTATAAAGAGAAAAGTATGTTTTTGGTCCCTCAAGTTCCCACAAAGTATAGACTTGGTCCCTCAAGATTTTTTGGTATACATTTGCTCCCTCAAGTCTCAAAACCGGATAAGTTTGGTCCAAAACCAGATTTTGAGCCCGTTGACCGGGTTTGACCGTCAGAAAACCTGGTGAACAGTAACTTTGAAAGAAAAATAAAAAAAACTTCAAAAAAATCTGAAATTTTTTGGGATCCAATATGCTTACATGCACAAGGTCCGACCAAAATTTAATGGTCTTTCAACACTTGAGGAGCTCGTGGCAAAAAAAACCAAAATATGTATGCCCGATGAACAGTAAAATCAAAAAAAAAATCAAAATAATTCAAAAAAACCTGAAATTTTGTGGGGCATAATATGCTTACATTCTCAAGGTGCAACCAAAATTTGGTGGTCTTTTGACACTCGAGGAGCTCGTGACAAAAAAAACAACTTTTCACTCACAAAAAAATAACCAAAATTTGTTTTTTTTGCTAGAGCCCGTCCGATGTCATTTCGTGACAAAATTTTGGTCGCACCTTGTGCATGTAAGCCTCTTGGACCCCAAAAAGTTTCAGAATTTTTTGAATTTTGTATGAAATTTTTTCGAATTTACTATTCATCAGACAGATATTTTTGTTTTTTTTTGCCACGAGCTCCTTGAGTGTCGAAAGACCACGAAAATTTGGTCGCACCTTGCGCGTGTAAGCATATTGGACCAAGTCAAAATCTAGTTTAGGACCAAACTTATCCGGTTTTGAGACTTGAGGGACCAAATGTATACCAAAAAATCTTGAGGGACCAAGTCTATACTTTGTGGGAACTTGAGGGACCAAAAACATACTTTTCTCTTTTATAGATGTAGATCTTTTTTTTTTGGCAAACTTGCTCAAACTTAGAAAATGTTGACTTAGGAAAAAATTATATGCTGTATATTTTGGATTGGATGGATTAATTATGGAAATTTGAATGGAATAAAACCCTTAGTTACTTTTCCATTTTGCAGACGTTCGACGCGTCGGATCTGTTAATGTTCGCGATTTGATAATTTATTGACTCTTTATGAGCCAAATCGCAGCTCGTAATTTTCAAAATAAATCACACCTAGTAGTACAGTATTTATAGGGGCTGCTATGGATACATGAGATTTTGCATCAGCGACTAAGAAAATAGCGAAGCCATGAGCTTTTTTTAATTGCGCCTTGCCTACCTCAACTCCTCAATTCGCACCGGCAACTACGGTTGGAGCGAGCGAGACAAAGGCAACTAGATTCAGATCCTGCACGCACGCGCGCGAGTTAATCGACGACCAGCTAGCAGTCCATGCCCGGCCTCTAGAATGCCATGTTTGGTCTGGCTGGACGTTAGGGCAGCGATGACGCAGGCGCCAGACGGCGGCGCGGTGGACACGCCGGTTGAGCAGATCATTATTCATGGAGCACCTGATTACGTATGCCGGAGTTGAGGGGGTGTGCGCGCGTTCCGGGAGGGGGACACGCGCGCTGGAGCGGACGTTGAGCAGGGAGTCGCCGAACCAGTGGTGGAGCGAGACCATGAACCAGCGATTCAGAGAGGACCCGCAGAAACACGCCTTGCGGCCGACGGCGGAGAGGTATGGTTGTGGACCCTCGAATCCGCAGAAAATCCAGTAGCAGGAGGTCCGGCCGGTGGAAGACATGAGGAGCCATGGGAGCGGGAGCGGGTTCTGCTACAACACGATGTAGCGCCAGTGCTCGTTGACGGCGAAGAACCTGACATGGTCGGATGCAGATGATGCCTTGGTGGAGGCTCGACTCCGCCGCCGCCGTGGCAAGCCTGGGTAAGAAAGTGACGGGTATGAGAGAGAGTGACGGTGATCTTGATAGATTCAGGTTTAGCCTGACGTGTGCGCAATTAATCCAGAGAGAGAGAGAGAGCGCCGATAAGATTTTTTTTTCCACAGGATTAACAGTAACAGGCGTCAGGTTAAAGTTGAATTTCTCAGGATCCCCTTCACTTTCTCTTTCTCATACCCCTCAATTTCTTAACCTAGAAACCAGGCCTGCCATGGTGGTAGTGGCGGAGGACAGGTCAAACCTGCACCTAGACATCCTGAGCCGCATCTTCCTATTGCTCGCATGCATCCTCTATCGCATCAGTTTCTTCACCATTAACGAGCACTGACGTCACATCATGTTACGACACAAACCGCTCGTGCCATATGGATCCTCATGTCGTCCACCGCCCAGACTTCCAGCTATTGGATGTTTGGCAAATTCGAGGGTCCATAGCTATCCCTCCCCGGCGTCGGTCGCGGGCGCGCTTCTGCGGTTCCTCTCCAGGCGACTGGTTGGTGGTCTCATTCCACCACTGTTGCGGCCACACCCTGCTCAACATCCAATCCGGTGAGCATGTCCCCATCTCGGACAACTTCGATGTACGTACTTAGGTGCCCAATGCATAATGATCCACGCAGCCACCGTGTCTGTCGCGCTGCCGTCTTGTGCCTGCGTCGTCGCTTCCCTAACGTGGTTGTTGGCGTGAAATCAGTCCGACCCCTTTGTAGGCAAATTGTAGGAGGCCGAAACCTTTAACCGCCGACCTGCCAAGGCTCTGCCTTGCTAGTAAAGCCCTTGCGGAGTGCGCCTCCTCCTGGCAGTGAGGTGTAGGAGATATGCTCTAGAGGCAATAATAATGGTTATTTTGTATCTCCAAGTTTGTAATTGATGTTTATGTTTCATACTATAACTGCAATGATTCTCGAGTCTACAATAACCACGAGGCTCGGAGGGAAACTCATGTGCACATGTGGTATAATAAACGGTAAAATGTATTTCTAGTCATGCCTCTAAGACTAGCTCAAGTATTGCATGATGATCCTGTTTTCCTGATCATGGGCATAACTATGCCGGCAATTTTGAGGCTGCAACCTTTAACCGCCGATCTGCCAAGGTTGACAGACGATGCCTTTCTAGTGAAGCCCTTGCGGAGTGCGCCTCCTCCTGACAGTGAGGGGGCCTGCCCCACCCTTGAAGCAACGATGCTGAAACCGGTCGCCACCGTGGATGAACCCGCAAAAATGCGGAGCTATCCGTGGGTGATAAGGAGCCGGCGTCGAACCCATCACGCTCGAGGTCGCTGCGGAGGATCCTGCAACTACCTCGGAGGCGATAAAGTGAAGGGACACCCAAGACATGGCCCCAAATGCTGATGCAGGGGAACCGACAGCCCACGAGGCACCCGCGAAGACGGATCCACCCAGGCTACTGTAACACCCCTATGTAATAAAGCACAGTGATCATCTAATAATTATGCCAAGTCATCATCATTTGCAATGCTTGATCACAGTGGTTTAATATCTCATTTCAAATTCTGCCACTGAATTCAAATTCAAATGCAAGAGAAATTTGAAGTTGCTTAAAAGTTGCTGGAAAAATGTTCATCATTTAGCATAAATTCCAAAACAATTTATTGTTAAGAAAAACAACATCACTCATATGCAAAGATGGACAGTAGCAATTATTTGAATGCAATTCCAGCAGTTTAAAATGCAATTTCATTTATGAAAATTCCAAATGAATTCAAATCTCTCCCAAAATAATTGTGGCAGTGCCATAAATTGCAAAGAATATTTTGGCCCGAGATCCACCTTTTTCAAAAGTCTTTTGATGCCTTAAATGTTTTCTGTAAAAGTTCTGTAAAAAGAAAAACAGAAAAACAGAAAATGGAAAAAGGGAAAAGGCTTACCGTCGCTTACCTGCGGCCCAGCCCAGCCGAACCGTCCTCTCCACCTGCTACCGCCCTCCGTGTCGCCGTCCCCGCGTCCGGCGCGCACGGCGGCCGTCCACCGCTTGCCACCGAGACGGAGCCGGTGAGAGGAGGGGATAAGGGCGCCCTCGTCCATCTCCCCTAGTCTTCCTCCTCCATTCGCCGCCCTCTCTCCCTCGCTCGCGGCCGCTCTCTCCTTCTCTGTCCCGACGTCATCGCCGTCGAGCCGCTGCCTCTCTCGCCTCTCTGAGCCGACCACCAGCGCCGCCGACGACTTCTCCTTCCTCTCCGACCGCGCGAGCAAGCCGGAGCCCGCCACATTGCCCGAATCGAGCTAGGCATCATCCCCTCTGTCGCCGGCGATCCCCGTCGGTTCCGGCGACCCCCTGCACTCCTAAGCTGTCGACGGCCTTCCGTGGCCTCTCGGTGAGCTTTCCCCCTTCACCTCTCTCCTCTTTGCTCTTCTCCGCGCCCGAAGCGGCCGGTTCCGCCATAGCCGAGCCCAGCTCCGCCGTTGAGCTCGCCACCGATGCCGTAGTCCCTGTCGTAGCCAGGCAAGCCCACTCGCGTGCTCAAGGAGACCTCCAGGTGCTCCCCGTAGCGTTAGCTCGCGCGCAAACGCACCGCAGCGCCGGACCCGCGTAGTCCCGAATTCCGGCGCCACCTGTCGTCGTCGTTGAGCTCGCCTCCGACCACCTCCGCCCGTTCCGACGCCGTAGATCAACGCGGGGTGGAGTAGCCGTTCGAACGCCGTCGAAAACGCGCGTTTTGGTGCCGTGTAGAGCGAATCCGAGCAGCTCCGGCGATCGCCGTCGCGTCTGGAGTTCACCGGCGCGATTCCGGCGACGACCGCCGACGTGGCCTGACCGGTGGACCACCCTGAGTCACTGGCAACTGGGTCCCGCGGACCCAGTTGACCAGTTGACTGGGTCAACGTGGCTGACGTGGCGGCTTCTGCCGCTGACATGTGGGCCCCCTCTGTTAACTAATTTAACTAAACCGTTTTTAATTAAAACTTAATTAGATTAGCTAAATAGACACTGACAGACCGGGCCCACCAGTTATTTAACTCTGTTTAGTTTAAAATTAACCCTGATATACCCACAGTGTATGACAGGTGGGTCCCGCAGGTCAGGTTTGACCTGGACCAGCCGGGTTGACTCGCTGACATCATGCTGACGTCAGGCTGACGTAGTATTTCCTTTTCTGTAATTTTCGAATTAGTTTTAATTCCAGGATTTTCAGAAAATAGTTTAAAACTTTTAAAATTCGTAGAAATTAAACCGTAGCTCGGATCGAAAAACTTTCTACATGAAAGTTGATCAGAAAAACGAGATGAACCCGAATACGCCCTCCGTCTATCTGTCACATGCCCACAACCATGCAAACATGGAACCTTCCCCTCCGGTTCAGTATACCGAAGTCAGCCTAAACGCCGGGAAAATATCCCAGATATTTTCCCGATTCGTCTGCGACATGTAGCCATGCATTAGGTCACCACTAACATTGCATACTGCCATGACATGCATCTGTGTTGCATTATTTGCCTTTATTTATTGTTTCTTCCCCCTCTTCTATTCCGATAGCACCCGAGACCGACGCAGCTCAGGAGACCGACGACACCACTGACGACCCCTCCCTTGCCGCAGAGCTTCCAGGCAAGCAACCCCCCTTGACGCATGCCTATATCAACTATTCTCTCTCCCTCCTACTTGCATTAGAATTTGCTACTACTATTGATTTATCCTATTCTGATGCATAGCCTGTCATTGTAACTGTTATTGATACCTGCCTGTTATCCAAAATGCTTAGTATAGGTTGGATGGTAAACCATCTGTGGCCCCTCTTCCTTGCTGTAGTTGCCCCACTTTAGTACCTGTGCCCAATCGATGTGATCGTCGGGCTGAGACCAGTTCATCACCACACACCCCCCTAAGTTGCTCGACTCTGCAGAGCTAACATCGAGTGCCGAGGGTGATGCCTCCCATCTCACTCCCGATGATGCCTCTGTAGTACAGCTAGCCGGTTGTGGGATACTGAGGGTGATTCCTCTTTCACCACCTCCGACGAAGCTTCTGTCGTGCAACCCCGCTTGTGTGAATACCATCGAGGGTGATTCCTCCGGGTTCACCATGTCGGTTACATCTAGTGGGAATCCAACGAGGGTGATTCCTCGGTTTCCTGCTTGATGTTATGGACACACGGTTACTTGCACTTTATTACTGTTACTGGTTAAAGACGGGTCGGCCTCGAGGGGTACCCGCGAGAGATATGTTGTCGGGTTGACCATGAGGGTACCCGAGATGAATACGTGGCACGGCCGGGCATTCTTAGCCCTTGCCGTAAGTCCACGAGACTAGGCGACGGGGTCACATGATCGTGAGTCTCTGCTTGTCACCGTGCGCTCCTAATGCACTAAGGGTTAGGATATGTAATCTGAGTAGGTCTCTGGCCTTTTCGCGCTAACCAGCACGTGGGAATAATAAGGGTACTCGGCGTCGGATGTATCAGCCGAAGCTCTTCAGACGTCAGCAGTTGAGCGGCGCGCGCCGGGTTGGTCTGGTAAAGCCTGCGGTTGTATTAAGGGGGCTAGGACTGCTCACCGGCCGCGTACGCAACGCGCAGGAGTGCAAAGGGCAATGGGCCCAAGACCCCTGAGTGCTGAGGATGTAGACCGACGTGCTGGCCTCTCTGTTGAGCCTAGGAAGGGCTACGACGTGTCGATAGTCCGAGGCCGAGCATCGACTGAGCAAGTGTGTTCGGCCAGAGTCATCGAGCGTGTTGGGTAAGTTGGTGCACCCCTGCAGGGAAGTATATCTATTCGAATAGCCGTGTCCACGGTAACAGGACGCTCAGAGAATATCTCGATCTACTACAACTAGTAATGGGTTGAATATGTTAGCTCCGGGATCGCTTTCTCGCAGGGAGTCGAGGAAGGATCTCTGGGCGTTGTTACTACTTGTTGCTACTATTATACTTTTGTACTAATCTGCACTCTTCTAATGCTGCAAGACCCTGAAGATGCTAGTCTTCGATAGGCTAGGCTTTTCCCTTCTATTCTGGCATTTCTGTAGATCAGTCCACATATACAGCCTTCCATTGATAATGTTGCATAAGTAGAATAGCTCTGATGTAAGTCTTGCTGAGTACTTTGGATGAGTACTCACGGTTGCTTTGTCTCCCTTTTTCCTATATACCCGATTACGGCAACAGACGATGGAGCCCAGGAGCCTGCTGAGCCAGCTGCCCCAGTCGACGACTACCACTACCACTACCACTACCCCCCTGGATACTACTACTATGAGGAGCCCTCCGACGACCAGGAGTAGATAGGAGGCACCCAGGCAGGAGGCCTGTGCCTTTCGATCCAGAGTTTTATTTTGCCCCGCCTTCTTAAAGGCCTATCTGGTTAACTTTGTGTCTGTACTCAGATACCTGATGCTTCCGCTGATGCTTGTATGACATCGAGCTTATGTATTCGAGCCCTCGAGGCCCCTGGCTTGTAATATAAAGCTTGTATGACTTTTATTTGTGTTTAGAGTTGTGTTGTGATATCTTCAAGTGAGTCCTTAGGCTTGATCGTGTGCATTTGCGTGTGTGGTTAGTGCACGATTAAGTCGGGGGCGTCACAATTTGGTATCAGAGCCTACTGCCTGTAGGAACCCCCTTTCCAACTCCTTTGCCGAAGTTGAGTCTAGTCTTTGCAAAACGATTTTACTAACATGGCTGTGTGGCTTACGGGCCCACGTCGCCAATGGGTGGTATTAGGATCTTTTATTCCTCAGCTATACTCTGGGACTCTGATCTCTATTCTTTTCGGGTTAAATGATTTTACTAACTCTGACATTAGGTTATCGTAATCACTTTCACCCGGAGAGCTGGATTATCTGCAACTAATCTTTTCGTTTGAACTGGTTATTCTGATAATCACCTTTTCTTTTCCATTGGTTTGTTTAACCTTTTCTTTCCAAGTTATCATATGCTTCTCACACTGTCATTTGACACTTTTGGAACCTCTCGGCAAAATGTGTCGTGATCAGCGTCAACATTTTGACTTCTTCCGAGATGTTAATTGAATTCATGGTGAGCAATGCCATCCTTACCCCTCGCTGATATGTGTTATCATCAACAACCTCTTTGACTACCTGCCCACGTATTGCTGTCAACCCATAACGAGTTCAGGCTATTCTTGACTGGACTCCCCCGATGAATGTCAAGCAAGTCAGAAGTTTTCTTGGCCTTGCAAGCTATTGCCGTCGATTTGTCGAGAACTTCTCAAAGATTGCCAAGCCTTTGACTAATCTGCTTCACAAAGGCGTTAAGTTTGAGTGGATAGACAAATGTCAGGAGAGTTTCCAAACACTCAAGGACAAGCTCACCTCCGCTCCAGTGCTTGCTCCTCCAGATTCTCGCAAGGATTTCGTGATTTATTGCGACGCCTCTCGTCAAGGATTAGGCTGTGTCCTGATGCAAGAGCGCAGAGTAATTGCTTATGCCTCACGACAGTTGCGTCCCCATGAAGAAAATTACCCAGTGCATGATCTTGAACTTGCCGCAGTGATATATGCATTGAAGCTGTGGCGGCATTACCTTCTCGGTAATCGATGTGAGATATATACTGATCATCAAAGTCTGAAGTATTTATTTACTCAGCTGGATCTCAATCTCCGCCAACAGAGATGGTTGGAAACAATTACGGACTATGACTGTGGTATTTCTTATACCCCTGGCAAGGCTAATGTGATGGCTGATGCCTTGAGCCGCAAGTCCTATTGTAACAACCTCATGGTTCAGTGAGCTCAACCTCGTCTGTATGAAGAATTGCGCCAGCTGAACCTCTGCATTGTTCCACAGGGTTCTCTTAATACCCTTGTTATACAGCCAGATCTTGAGAAGGCTGTTAAGCGTGCGCAAGCTAAAGATGCTGACGTTGATATGATGAAAAGAGCTCTTCACCTTGAAAAGTACAGGGATTTCTCGCTTGCCGAAGACGGAACTTTATATTTCAGAGGCCGCATTGTGGTACCTCGGTTCGAATTGATGACTGACAAGGTCATGAAGGAGGCCCATGATACCCCACTATCTATTCATCCGGGTAGCACCAAGATGTATCGTGATCTCCGACAAAGGTACTGGTGGTCTAGAATGAAGCAGGACATTGCTCGATATGTTGTTGAATGTGACGTTTGTCGTCGCGTTAAAGCAGAACATCAGAAGCCTGCTGGAATTCTGCAACCGCTCCCTATTCCTTTATGGAAATGGGATAAGGTTCAAATGGATCTCATTACTGGTCTTCCCAAGTCACAGAAGGGTCATGATGCTATTCTTGTCGTCATTGACCAACTCTCCAAAGTTGCACACTTTCTGCCAGTCAAGGAGACGATCACTGCTAGTCAGTTAGCAGAGTTATATATCTCCAGAATTGTATCACTCCACGGTATTCTGAAGGAGATCAGTTCGGACCGTGGCAGCCTCTTCACCTCACACTTTTGGAATAGTTTCCAACAAGCTATGGGAACTCATATTACTTGGAGTTCAGCTTATCACCCCCAGTCCCAAGGCCAAGTCGAGCGAATCAATCAAGTGCTTGAAGATATGCTACGAGCTTGTGTTATATCATTTGGCAAGAAGTGGGAAGAATCTCTCCCGTATGCCGAATTCTCTTACAACAACAGCTATCAAGCAAGCTTGAAAATGGCCCCCTTCGAGGTTCTCTATGGACGTAAGTGTCGAACCCCTCTGAATTGGTCAGAAACTGGAGAACGACCGCTCGTGGGTCCAGATATTATCCAACACGCTGAAGAGCAAGTTCGTATTGTGCGGGCAAATCTCAAAGGTGCTCAAGCTCGCCAGAAGAGCAACTATGATCGTAAACACTGGGGATCGATCTATCAACCTGGTGAGCAAGCTTATCTGCGTGTCACTCCGATGAAGGACACTCATCGCTTCGGAATCAAGGGCAAGTTAGCTCCTCGCTACATCGGCCCCTTACGCATTCTCGCCAGACGTGGACATGTGGCTTATAAATTGGAGTTGCCGCCGCAATTCTCTCACATCCACGACGTCTTCCATGTGTCGCAACTTCGCCGTTGCTTCAAGGAATCTCCACACCGAGCTGTGGATCATGAGTTGCTCGATTTGCAAGATGATCTATCTTATAAGCAACATCCGATCCGCATTCTCGATCAAGCTGAACGTCGGACTCGCCAAAAGACAACTAAGTTCCTTAAAGTGCAGTGGTCGAATCGTACTGAAGATGAAGCCACTTGGGAACGCGAGGATCGTCTTCGGGAGGAATACCCCGACCTCTTTCCTTCTACCTCCTGAATTCTCGAGACGAGAATTTCTTTTAGAGGAGGAAAATTGTAACACCCCTATGTAATAAAGCACAGTGATCATCTGATAATTATGCCAAGTCATCATCATTTGCAATGCTTGATCATAGTGGTTTAATATCTCATTTCAAATTCTACCACTGAATTCAAATTCAAATGCAAGAGAAATTTGAAGTTGCTTAAAAGTTGCTGGAAAAATGTTCATCATTTAGTATAAATTCCAAAACAATTTATTGTTAAGAAAAACAACATCACTCATATGCAAAGATGGACAGTAGCAATTATTTGAATGCTATTCCAGCAGTTTAAAATGCAATTTCATTTATGAAAATTCCAAATGAATTCAAATCTCTCCCAAAATAATTGTGGCAGTGCCATAAATTGCAAAGAATATTTTGGGCCAAGATCCACCTTTTTCAAAAGTCTTTTGATGGCTTAATTGTTTTCTTCAAAAGTTCTGTAAAATGAAAAACAGAAAAACAGAAAATGGAAAAAGGGAAAAGGCTTACCGTCGCTTACCTGCGGCCCAGTGACCGGCCCAGCCCAGCCGAACCGTCCTGTCCACCTGCTCCCGCCCTCCATGTCGCCGTCCCCGCGTCCGGCACGCGCAGCGGCCGTCCACCCCTTGCCACCGAGACGGAGCCGGTGAGAGGAGGGGATAAGGGCGTCCTCGTCCATCTCCCCTGGTCTTCCTCCTCCATTCGCCGCCCTCTCTCCCTCGCTCGCGGCCGCTCTCTCCTTCTCTGTCCCGACGTCGTCACCGCCGAGCCTCTGCGGATCCACGACCACCGTGCCTCCCTCGCCTCTCCGAGCCGACCACCAGCGCCGCCGACGACTTCTCCTTCCTCTCCGGCCGCGCGATCAAGCCTGAGCCCGCCACATTGCCCGAATCGAGCTCGGCCTCATCCCCTCTGTCGCTGGCGATCCCCGTCGGTTTCGGCGACCCCCTGCGCTCCTAAGCTGTCGACGGCCTTCCGGGGCCTCTGGGTGAGCTTTCCCCCTTCACCTCTCTCCTCTTTGCTCTTCTCCGCGCCCGGAGCGGCCGGTTCCGCCATGGCCGAGCCCAGCTCCGCCGTTGAGCTCGCCACCGACGCCGTAATCCCTGTCGTAGCTAGGCAAGCCCACTTGCATGCTCAGGGAGACCTCCAGGTGCTCCCCGTAGCGTTAGCTCGCGTGCAAACGCACCGCAGTGCCGGACCCGCGTAGTCCCGAATTCCGGCGCCGCCTGTCGTCGTCGTTGAGCTCGCCTCCGACCACCTCCGCCCGTTTCGACACCGTAGATCGACGCGGGGTGGAGTAGCCGTTCGAACGCCGTCGAAAACGCGCGTTTTGGTGCCGTGTAGAGCGAATCCGAGCAGCTCCGGCGATCGCCGTCGTGTCTGGAGCTCACCGGCGCAATTCCGGCGACGACCGCCGACGTGGCCTGACCGGTGGGCCACCCCGAGTCACTGGCAACTGGGTCCCGCGGACCCAGTTGACCAGTTGACTGGGTCAACGTGGCTGACGTGGCGGCTTCTGCCGCTGACGTGTGGGCCCCCTCTGTTAACTAATTTAACTAAACCATTTTAATTAAAACTTAATTAGATTAGCTAAATAGACACTGACAGACCGGGCCCACCAGTTATTTAACTCTGTTTAGTTTAAAATTAACCCTGATATACCCACAGTGTATGACAGGTGGGTCCCGCAGGTCAGGTTTGACCTGGACCAGCCGGGTTGACTCGCTGACGTCATGCTGACGTCAGGCTGACGTAGTATTTCCTTTTCTGTAATTTTCGAATTAATTTTAATTCCAGGATTTTCAGAAAATAGTTTAAAACTTTGAAAATTCGTAGAAATTAAACCGTTGCTCGGATCGAAAAACTTTCTACATGAAAGCTGATCAGAAAAACGAGACGAACCCGAATACGCCCGCCGTTTATCTGTCACATGCCCACAACCATGCAAACATGGAACCTTCCCCTCCGGTTCAATATACCGAAGTCAGCCTAAACGCCGGGAAAATATCCCAGATATTTTCCCGATTCGTCTGCGACATGAAGCCATGCATTAGGTCACCACTAACATTGCATACTGCCATGCCATGCATCTGTGTTGCATTATTTGCCTTTATTTATTGTTTCTTCCCCCTCTTCTATTCCGATAGCCCCAGAGACCGACGCAGCTCAGGAGACCGACGACACCACTGACGACCCCTCCCTTGCCGCAGAGCTTCCAGGCAAGCAACCCCCTTGACGCATGCCTATATCACCTATTCTCTCTCCCTCCTGCTTGCATTAGAATTTGCTACTACTATTGATTTATCCTATTCTGATACATAGCCTGCCCTTGTAACTGTTATTGATACCTGCCTGTTATCCAAAATGCTTAGTATAGGTTGGATAGTAAACCATCTGTGGCCCCTCTTCCTTGTTGTAGTTGCCCCGCTTTAGTACCTGTGCCCAATCGATGTGATCGTCGGGCTGAGACCAGTTCATCACCACACACCCCCCTAAGTTGCTCGACTCTGCAGAGCTAATATCGAGTGCCGAGGGTGATGCCTCCCATCTCACTCCCGATGATGCCTCTGTAGTACAGCTAGCTGTTGGGGAACGTTGCATGGGAAACAAAAATTTTCCTACGCACACGCAAGATCTATCCATGGTGATGAGCATCTACGAGAGGGAGAGTGAATCTACATACCCTTGTAGATCGCTAAGCGGAAGCGTTAATAAACGCGGTTGATGTAGTCGAACGTCTTCGCGATCCAAATCGCCGAGCGTCCCGCGATCCAATCACGATCCTTCCGATCTAGTGCCGAACGGACGGCACCTCCGCGTTCAACACACGTACGGCTTGATGACGCCTTCACCTCCTCGATCCAGCGAGCGATGGTGAAGTAGTGGTTGAGTTCCAGCAGCACGACGGCGTGGTGATGGTGGTGAGGAACAATCTCTGCAGGGCTTCGCCAAGCGCTACGGAGATTATGACGGAGGAACTAGAGGGCTAGGGTTGCCGGCACACGGCTTGGGAAATCCTGATGTGTCCCGTGTGCTAGCCCTGCCCCTCTATTTATATGTTGAGCCTTGGGGTCTAAACTTGGAGTAAAAGCCTCCTCCGGGTCGGTTTTGCCCGCACAAGGTCGGTTTGGCCCGCAGGAAAAGAGTCCAACTCGGACCCCTGCCGAATCGTGCACAGCCGCGCACAAGCGGTAGTACCGCTTCACACAAGCGGTAGTACCGCTCGGGCGGTAGTACCGCTTAACACAAGCGGTAGTACCGCTCCGGCGGTAGTACCGCTTCACCAAGCGGTAGTACCGCTTACGCGGCAGCAAAACTACTTTTGCACTTCCCAATACCTTGTGGGCTTTATCCCTTTGGCTCATATAAAGTGTTGCTGCACCCGAACACTTCGGTAAACATCCGGAACCTCTTCCGGTGAACTCCGGAACCCTTCCAGAGATCAAAACACTATTATCACATATATCAATCTTTACCTCCGGACTATTCCGGAGATCCTCGTCACGTCCGGGATCTTATCCGGGACTCCGAACAACTTTCGATCACCAACATAATAACTCAATTATACTAATCGTCACCAAACGTTAAGTGTGTAGACCCTGCGGGTTCGAGAACTATGTAGACATGACCGAGACACCTCTACGGCCAATAACCAATAGCGGGACCTGGATGCCCATATTGGCTCCTACATATTCTACGAAGATCTTTATCGGTCGAACCCTATGTCAAGGATTCAGTTAATCCCGTATGCTGTTCTCTCTGTTCTTCGGTATGTTACTTGCCCGAGATTCGATCGTCGGTATCACTATACCTAGTTCAATCTCGTTACCGGCAAGTCTCTTTACTCGTTCCGTAATACAAGATCTCGTGGCTAACACTTTAGTCACATTGCTTGCAAGGCTCATTGTGATGTTGTATTACCGAGTGGGCCCTGAGATACCTCTCCGTCATACGGAGTAACAAATCCCAGTCTTGATCCATGCCAACCCAACAGACACCCTCGGAGATACCTGTAGAGCACCTTTATAGTCACCCAGTTACGTTGCGACGTTTGATACACACAAGGTATTCCTCCGGTGTCAGTGAGTTGCATGATCTCATGGTCAAAGGAACAAATACTTGACATGCAGAAAACAATAGCAATAAACTGACACGATCAAATGCTACGTTTACAGTTTGGGTCTTGTCCATCACATCATTCTCCTAATGATGTGATCCCGTTATCAAATGACATCTCATGTCAATGGCTAGGAAACCTTAACCATCTTTGATCAACGAGCTAGTCAACTAGAGGCTTACTAGGGACACAGTGTTGTCTATGTACCCACACATGTATTTGAGTTTCCAATCAATACAATTATAGCATGGATAATAAACGATTATCATGAACAAGGAAATATAATAATAACCAATTTATTATTGCCTCTAGGGCATATTTCCAACAGTCTCCCACTTGCACTAGAGTCAATAATCTAGTTCACATCACTATGTGATTTACATTGTAATGAATCGAACACCCATGCAGTTCTGGTGTTGTTCATGTTTAGCCTTTGGAAGAGGTTTAGTCATCGGATCTGCAACATTTAGATCCGTGTGTACTTTGCAAATATTTATGTCGTCCTCCTTGATGTAATCGCGGATGGAATTGAAACGTCGCTTTATGTGTCTGGTCCTCTTGTGAAATCTTGGTTCCTTGGCTAGAGCAATGGCACCAGTATTATCACAAAACAGAGTCATTGGGTTAAGTGCACTAGGCACTACTCCAAGATCTGTCATGAACTCCTTCATCCAGACACCTTCCTTCACCGCCTCCGAGGCTGCGATGTACTCCGCTTCGCATGTAGAATCTGCTACCACGCTTTGCTTGGAACTGCACCAGCTAACCGCACCCCCATTAAGAATAAATACGTATCCGGTTTGCGACTTAGAGTCATCCGGATCAGTGTCAAAGCTTGCATCGACGTAACCCTTTACGACGAGCTCTTGATCACCTCCATAAACGAGAAACATGTCCTTAGTCCTTTTCAGGTACTTCAGGATATTCTTGACCGCCGTCCAGTGTTCCATTCCTGGATCACTTTGAAACCTTCCGGCCATACTTATGGCAAGGCTGACATCGGGTCTTGTGCACAGCATTGCATACATGATAGAGCCTATGGCTGAAGCATAGGGGATGACACTCATCTTTTCTCTATCTTCTGCAGTCACTGGGCATTGAGTCTTACTCAACTTCACACCTTGCAAAACAGGCAAGAACCCCTTCTTGGACTGATCCATTTTGAACTTCTTCAAAATCTTATCAAGGTATGTGCTTTGTGAAAGTCCTATTAAACGTCTTGATCTATCTCTATAGATCTTGATGCCTAATATGAAAGCAGCTTCTCCTAGGTCCTTCATTGAAAAACTCTTGTTCAAATATTCCTTTACGCTTTCCAGCATTTCTATATTGTTTCCAATCAGCAATATGTCATCCACATATAATATTAGAAACGCTATAGAGCTCCCACTCACTTTCTTGTAAATACAAGCTTCTCCGTAAACTTGTATAAACTCGAACGCTTTGATCACCTCATCAAAACGAAGATTCCAACTCCGAGATGCTTGCATGATTCTGACGGACTTAAGCATCGCTACGGGTGAGAAGGTCTCATCGTAGTCAACTCCTTGAACTTGTGAAAAACCCTTTGCCACAAGTCGAGCTTTATAGACGGTGACATTACCGTCCGCGTCCGTCTTCCTCTTAAAGATCCATTTGTTCTGAATGGCCTTACGCCCTTCAGGTAATACTTCCAAAGTCCATACTTTGTTTTCATACATGGATCCCATCTCGGATTTCATGGCCTCTAACCACTTCTCGGAATCCGGGCTCATCATCGCTTCTCCATAGCTCGTAGGTTCATCGTTGTCTAACAACATGACCTCTAAGACAGGTTTGCCGTACCACTCAGGAGCAGTACGCGTCCTTGTCGACCTACGAGGTTCGATAGCAACTTGATCCAAAGCTTCATGATCATCATCATTAACTTCCTCTTCAGCTAATGTAGGCTCCACAGAAACAACTTTCTGCGCTGCGCTACTCTCAGGTTGAAGTAAAGGTTCAACAACCTCATCAAGTTCTATCTTCCTCCCACTCAATTCTTTCGAGAGAAACTCTTTCTCAAGAAATGCTCCGTTTTTAGCGACAAACACTTTGCCCTCGGATCTGAGGTAGAAGGTATACCCAATTGTCTCTTTTGGGTATCCTATGAAGACGCATTTCTCCGCTTTGGGTTCCAGCTTTTCAGGCTGAAGCTTTTTGACATAAGCATCACATCCCCAAACTTTAAGAAACGACAGCTTTGGCTTCTTGCCAAACCAAAGTTCATATGGCGTCGTCTCAACGGATTTCGATGGTGCCCTATTTAAAGTGAATGCAGCTGTCTCTAATGCATAACCCCAAAACGATAGTGGCAAATCGGCAAGAGACATCATAGATCGCACCATATCCAATAAAGTTCGATTACGACGTTCGGACACACCATTACGCTGTGGTGTTCCAGGCGGTGTCAATTGTGAAACAATTCCACACTGTCTTAAGTGACTGCCAAACTCATAACTCAGATATTCTCCTCCTCGATCAGATCATAGGAATTTAATCTTCTTGTTACGATGATTCTCAACTTCACTCTGAAATTGTTTGAACTTTTCAAATGTTTCAGACTTGTGTTTCATTAAGTAAATATACCCATATCTACTTAAGTCATCAGTGAAGGTGAGAAAGTAACGATAACCACCGCGCGCCTCAATACTCATCGGACCGCACACATCAGTATGTATGATTTCCAATAAGTCACTTGCCCGTTCCATTGTTCCAGAGAACGGCGTTTTAGTCATCTTGCCCATGAGGCATGGCTCACATGTGTCAAGTGATTCAAAATCAAGTGACTCCAAAAGTCCATCAGCATGGAGCTTCTTCATGCGTTTTACGCCAATATGACCTAAACGGCAGTGCCACAAGAAAGTGGTATTATCATTATCAATTCTACATCTTTTGGCATCAATGTTATGAACATGTGTATCATTGCTATCGAGATTCAATAAGAATAAACCCCTCACATCGGGTGCATGACCATAAAAGATATTACTCATATAAATAGAACAACCATTATTCTCTGATTTAAATGAGTAACCGTCTCGCAATAAACAAGATCCAGATATAATGTTTATGCTTAACGCAGGCACCAAATAACACTTATTTAGGTTCATCACTAATCCCGACGGTAATCGAAGAGCGAGCGTGCCGACGGCGATCACATCAACCTTGGAACCATTTCCCACGCGCATCGTCACTTCGTCCTTTGCCAGCCTCCGTCTATTCCGCAGTTCCTGTTTTGAGTTGCAAATATGAGCAACCGCACCGGTATCAAATACCCAGGCACTACAACGAGAGTTGGTAAGGTACACATCAATAACATGTATATCATATATACCTTGTTTGTTGTTGGCCGCCTTCTTGTCAGCCAAATACTTGGGGCAATTCCGCTTCCAGTGTCCAGTTCCCTTGCAATGAAAACACACAGTTTCTGGTTTGGGTCCAGCCTTGGGTTTCTTCACGAGAGGAGCAACTGCTTTGCCACTCTGCTTGGAGTTACCCTTCTTACCCTTGCCATTTTTCTTGAAACTAGTGGTTTTATTGACCATCAACACTTGATGCTCCTTCTGAATTTCAGACTCAGCGGCTTTCAGCATCGCAAACAGCTCGGCGACTGACTTGTTCATCCCGTGCATGTTATAGTTCAACACGAAGCTCTTGTAGCTAGGTGGCAATGATTGAAGAACTCTGTCAGTGATAGCCTCTGGCGGAAGGGGCATCCCTAACTCAGCCAGACGGGTGGAGTACCCAGACATTCTGAGCACGTGATCACTGATAGACCCGTTCTCCTCCATCTTGCAAGCATAGAATTTGTCGGAGATCTCATATCTCTCGATCCGGGCATTCTTCTGAAAGATAAACTTCAACTCCTGGAACATCTCACATGCTCCATGACGTTCAAAACGTCTTTGAAGTCCCGGTTCTAAGCCATACAACATTGCACATTGAACTATTGAGTAATCATCAGAACGAGCCTGCCAGGCGTTCACAACGTCTAGAGACTCAACTGGAGCGGGTGGATCACCAAGCGGTGCATCAAGGACATAAGCCTTCTGGGAAGCCGTAAGGATAATCCTTAGATTACGGGCCCAGTCCACAAAGTTACTTCCATCATCTTTCAACTTAGCTTTCTCTAGGAACGCATTAAAATTCAGGGGCGCTACTGCGCGAGCCATGATCTACAACATAAATATTGCAAAGACAACTTAGACTATTGTTCTTAGATAATGAGTTTAGTTAATCATATTACTTAAAAACTCCCACTCAAATTGACATCCCTCCGATCATTCGAGTGTAACATGATCCAAATCCACCAACTCAAGTCCGATCATCACGTGAGTTGAGGTGGTTTCAATGGTGAACATCTTCATGTTGATCATATCTACTATATGACTCATGTTCGACCTTTCGGTCTCTTGTGTTCCGAGGCCATGTCTGTACATGCTAGGCTCGTCAAGTTTAACCCGAGTGTTCCGCACGTGCAACATGGCTTGCACCCGTTGTATGCGAACGTAGAGTCTATCACACCCGATCATCACGGCGTGTCTCGAAACGACGAACTTTCGCAACGGTGCACACTTGGGGAGAACACAATTTATCTTGAAATTTAAGTGAGGGATCACCTTATAATGCTACCGTCGTCCTAAGCAAAATAAGATGCATAAAAGGATTAACATCACATGCAAATCATAAGTGACATGATATGGCCATGAACTTGTGCTTTTGATCTCCATCTCCAAAGCACCGGCATGATCTCCATCGTCACCGGCATGACACCATGATCTCCATCATCTTGATCTCCATCAACGTGTCGCCATAAGGTTGTCGCGCCGACTGTTGCTTCCACGACTATAGCTAACGTTTAGCGATAAAGTAAAGCATTACATAGCGCTTAATGATTGACACGCAGGTCATACAATAATTAAAGACAACTCTATGGCTCCTGCCAGTTGCCGTACTCATCGACATGCAAGTCGTGATATTCTATACAAAACATGATCATCTCATACATCACATATATCTCATCATGTAATTGGTCATATCACATCACAACATACCCTGCAAAAACAAGTTAGACGTCCTCTAATTGTTGTTGCAAATTTTACGTGGCTGCTACGGGTTTGCAAGAACCGTTCTTACCTACGCAAAACCACAACGTGGTGTAGTGATTGCTTTTTGATCTTCTAAAAGAACCCTCTTCATTGAACCGATTCAACTAAAGTGAGAGAGACAGACACCCGCCAGTCACCTTTATGCAACAAGTGCACGCAGCGGTGAAACCAGTCTCGCGTAAGCGTACGCGTAATGTCGGTCCGGGCCGCTTCATCTCACAATACCGCGGAATCAAGTATCAACTAGTAACGGCAAGCAATATGTATACACCCACGCCCACAACTCGTTTGTGTTCTACTCGAGATCTCATCTACGCATAGACCTAGCTCAGATGCCACTGTTGGGGAACGTTGCATGGGAAACAAAAATTTTCCTACGCACACGCAAGATCTATCCATGGTGATGAGCATCTACGAGAGGGAGAGTGAATCTACATACCCTTGTAGATCGCTAAGCGGAAGCGTTAATAAACGCGGTTGATGTAGTCGAACGTCTTCGCGATCCAAATCGCCGAGCGTCCCGCGATCCAATCACGATCCTTCCGATCTAGTGCCGAACGGACGGCACCTCCGCGTTCAACACACGTACGGCTTGATGACGCCTTCACCTCCTCGATCCAGCGAGCGATGGTGAAGTAGTGGTTGAGTTCCAGCAGCACGACGGCGTGGTGATGGTGGTGAGGAACAATCTCTGCAGGGCTTCGCCAAGCGCTACGGAGATTATGACGGAGGAACTAGAGGGCTAGGGTTGCCGGCACACGGCTTGGGAAATCCTGATGTGTCCCGTGTGCTAGCCCTGCCCCTCTATTTATATGTTGAGCCTTGGGGTCTAAACTTGGAGTAAAAGCCTCCTCCGGGTCGGTTTTGCCCGCACAAGGTCGGTTTGGCCCGCAGGAAAAGAGTCCAACTCGGACCCCTGCCGAATCGTGCACAGCCGCGCACAAGCGGTAGTACCGCTTCACACAAGCGGTAGTACCGCTCGGGCGGTAGTACCGCTTAACACAAGCGGTAGTACCGCTCCGGCGGTAGTACCGCTTCACCAAGCGGTAGTACCGCTTACGCGGCAGCAAAACTACTTTTGCACTTCCCAATACCTTGTGGGCTTTATCCCTTTGGCTCATATAAAGTGTTGCTGCACCCGAACACTTCGGTAAACATCCGGAACCTCTTCCGGTGAACTCCGGAACCCTTCCAGAGATCAAAACACTATTATCACATATATCAATCTTTACCTCCGGACTATTCCGGAGATCCTCGTCACGTCCGGGATCTTATCCGGGACTCCGAACAACTTTCGATCACCAACATAATAACTCAATTATACTAATCGTCACCAAACGTTAAGTGTGTAGACCCTGCGGGTTCGAGAACTATGTAGACATGACCGAGACACCTCTACGGCCAATAACCAATAGCGGGACCTGGATGCCCATATTGGCTCCTACATATTCTACGAAGATCTTTATCGGTCGAACCTCTATGTCAAGGATTCAGTTAATCCCGTATGCTGTTCTCTCTGTTCTTCGGTATGTTACTTGCCCGAGATTCGATCGTCGGTATCACTATACCTAGTTCAATCTCGTTACCGGCAAGTCTCTTTACTCGTTCCGTAATACAAGATCTCGTGGCTAACACTTTAGTCACATTGCTTGCAAGGCTCATTGTGATGTTGTATTACCGAGTGGGCCCTGAGATACCTCTCCGTCATACGGAGTAACAAATCCCAGTCTTGATCCATGCCAACCCAACAGACACCCTCGGAGATACCTGTAGAGCACCTTTATAGTCACCCAGTTACGTTGCGACGTTTGATACACACAAGGTATTCCTCCGGTGTCAGTGAGTTGCATGATCTCATGGTCAAAGGAACAAATACTTGACATGCAGAAAACAATAGCAATAAACTGACACGATCAAATGCTACGTTTACAGTTTGGGTCTTGTCCATCACATCATTCTCCTAATGATGTGATCCCGTTATCAAATGACATCTCATGTCAATGGCTAGGAAACCTTAACCATCTTTGATCAACGAGCTAGTCAACTAGAGGCTTACTAGGGACACAGTGTTGTCTATGTACCCACACATGTATTTGAGTTTCCAATCAATACAATTATAGCATGGATAATAAACGATTATCATGAACAAGGAAATATAATAATAACCAATTTATTATTGCCTCTAGGGCATATTTCCAACACTAGCCGGTTGTGGGATACTGAGGGTGATTCCTCTTTCACCACCTCCGACGAAGCTTCTGTCGTGCAACCCCGCTTGTGTGAATACCATCGAGGGTGATTCCTCCGGGTTCACCTTGTCGGCTACATCTAGTGGGAATCCAACGAGGGTGATTCCTCGGTTTCCTGCTTGATGTTATGGACACACGGTTACTTGCACTTTATTTATGTTACTGGTTAAAGACGGGTCGGCCCCGAGGGGTACCCGCGAGAGATATGTTGTCGGGTTGACCATGAGGGTACCCGAGATGAATATGTGGCATGGCCGGGCATTCTTAGCCCTTGCCGTAAGTCCACGAGACGGGGCGACGGGGTCACTGTAGGAGATATGCCCTAGAGGAAATAATAAATGTTATTGTTTATCTCCATGTTCATTATTATGTTTATGTTCCATGCTATAACTACTATGGTTCTCGAGTCTACAATAACCACGAGGCTCGGAGGAAGACTCATATGCACGTGTGGAATAATAAATGGTAAAATGTATTCCTATTCTGGCCTCTAATAGTAGCTCAAGTGTTGCATGATGGTTCTGTTTTCCTGATCATGGGCATGGATATGCCGGCAACTTTGATGGCACAATGTTAGGAGAACACTTGTGTTGAATCAACCCGAACTGATGTTATGCTATGAGTTTCATTCGTCACAAGTTAATGGTTAATAACACAGAGAAAGTTAATGTTTGCATAATTCCTTAGACCATGAGAGTATCGAGTTTCTTCATGCTTGCTTCATGAACTTTTGGTTATTTAAACGTCATCCGTAACTGGGTGGCTATTACGGCGGCTTACGGGTTCACGGAAAAGTATGTCAAGTATCTTGATAGCTCAAGATTTGGATTTGCTCCTCCGACGATGGAGAGATATCTCTGGGCCCTCTCGGTGTTACGGTATCCACCATCGTCTGGCCAGACACATTGTGATTTGATCACAGGGATGCCGGAACACGGGAACGAGAAAAGAGAACAAAACCGGTAACGAGGTAACTGGCATTGTGGACAAGTGTTGATCCACGGGGATGCCGATGATTCTCACCTCAGGTATTTGTAACATATCGCGAAGCAACAGGAATAGCACACGGCAACTGGAGGTTCACTCGAATATTCATTCGTGTGGGTATAGGGGTCAATATGGGTGTCCACGGCTCCGATGTTGATCATTGATCGGAAAGAGTTCCGGTCATGTCTATACTTTACCGAACCTATAGGGTCACACGCTTAAGGGTCATCTATCTGCTGAATACTAGACAAGGAGTCTGAGAGAAAGTCACCGGAAAAGTTTCGGAGACAGCGGAAAAGTTCCGGAGAGAGAGCACCGGAATAGTTTCGGTAAAACTGAAAAGTTGTTTCAGGGTATACCATTAAGTCAAAATGGTTTTGGCACACGCCTGGAAATTCTTGGAGGGTGCTAGAATTGGTCTGGGAACTTCTGGGATTTTTTGGAGAAAAAAACCGGAAATGTTCCAGAGCTGCCGGAACCGCTTTGTTTGCTTTTCGCAGATGAAAATCACTAATCCAAAATTGCTTCGGAACGCGTCCAAAATCATTTGTGTGGGTACTGGAATTATTCTAAGACCCACAGAAATATTTTCGGATTTAACGGTCGCGGAAAAATGTTTCCGTGAATAGTGAAAGTGCTTTTTAGATGTCTTCTTGGAGAAGCTACCTTGAGGGCCTTTTGGTATTTTTCCCCTTAGCTTCTTGGAGAAGCTACCCTTGGGCTTGGCCTATAAATAGGGGTGGAGGTGGCTGCCTAAAGACACACTCTTTCTCAACATACACAAGCCATCCATGATCTGGCCTTCTTCTCTCCCTCCCCGTGAAATAGTTTCGTAGAGCCGAAAGGCTGTCTGGGTTCCGGTGGGAACTAGTTCTGGACGGCGAAGCCCTGCCGGATAGATGACACCGTATGTGTGCAACCCCGTAGAGAGGTCGTAGGTTCTATCTTTTTGCCCGAGGGGCTGTTCGAGGGTCCTCCCGAAGGCCTGTCCGAGTTACTGTCCGAGTTTCGGGGGTCCTCCCGAAGGGCTGTCCGAGTGACCCGCCCGAAGGGCTGTCCGTGAGGCCTCCCGGAGGTCTATCCGAGGATCCATCCAGTGGGACTATCCGAAAGACTGTCCAGAGGCCTCCCGGAGGGCTGTCCGAGGATTCGTCCGGTGGGACTATCCGAGGGACTGTCCAGAGGCCTCCCGAAGGGCTTCCCGAGGATCCGTCCGGTGGGACTATCCGAGGGACTGTCCCGAGGCCTCCCGAAGGGCTGCCTGGAGATCCTTCCGGTGAGCTGACGAGGGAGTACATCCTCGCGGTTGGGAGGTTGTAAAATCCTAGCTGCGGGGATCTGCATCGCCGATCGTCATCGACTCTACTTCCGCTGTGCTACGAGTCGGTAACGAAAAGATCAAACCTTGTATGCAGTCTCCATAGTGGTCCTGGGCTAGTGCGTAGGTCGGAAATTTTTTGTTTTCTGCTGCGTTCCCCTACAGTGGCATCAAGAGCCGTGCTATGCGTAGATGCAGGTTACGATCTAGAATACATAGAGATGTATGGGTATTGCACAATATAATTTGTAGTAGATGAATCCTATTCCTGAAAATTATTTGTGCGGGTAGCTGATGAAATCTGTTACCCGATGTTCTTGTTGCTTCCCTAGAATTTGCATATTTCTGATCTTGATAACAGCATGGTGGAGTTTCAAAGTTCTGGCAATCCGCGATCCTGATTGATCAACGAAGTGCTAACAGTTCATTGAATTCCACCATAGTTAGAGAGAAAGATGAAATTTCGCAGACGAAAGGGCAATGCATATATGATTTGCACGGGGGTCATGCGTATGACGAAGTTCAGTATGGGGCTTGAGATTTTATTATCTCGTGTTTCTTACACCCCGGAAAGTTAATCTAGCGACTTGAATAATCATACTTGATGATGGACGTTGGTAGCTGCGGTTTGTTCGAAACGTTAGAAGCCACGTAAAATGAAATTTTGCATAAACCAATTAGAGGCGTCTAACTTGGTTTTGCAGGATGGTTTGCATGTGCATATGATGTGGTATAGCAGTGCTCATATTAATTTGATTATGTATGAGATGACTATATGATATAAATTAACATGACCTGTGTGTCATGATTCGGCATGATGGCGGGAGCCATATGATTGTCACTTTAATGACCTGCGTGTCAACCTTTTGTAATGCACTTATTTTATTAGCTATAGAGATATCAATATTATCTGGTGCATCGACAAGGTGGTGGCAAACTTCGCGAAGGTGAACACCGACGCGAATACCAAAGACAAAGAAATTAAAGACTTCTCCGTCAGAAAAGGCTATACCACATCATGCTATTATGAATTGCCTGAGATGTTTATCCCTTTTGATGCACCCTTCTTGATTGCGCGGTAGTCGCTTTTATTAGGGTGATCTCTCACTTAAAAATATCAAGTAGTTAGTGTTCTCCCAAGTGTAGCACCGTCACGGCACCTATCTCTTCGGGGCATCACGTGATCTCCATGGGTGCGAACGATTAGAGAAGTGTGAGGCGGGTGAGTTGAGACCTCGCAGCGAGATCACTTGGTTGTCTTGACGTTCAGGCAGGACAGTCCTGAGCTCGGAACACACGCATCGAAAGATGAACAAGAATCACATAGAGATGTGATTGGCAAGTTTGCCTACCGATTGAAGTTCGCGCCATTTGAGTTCATCTCGAACCGTGGCGTTGAATTGAAATGCGGGTCTTGAATCACTCATAATCAATTTTGAGAGATGTTGATTTGAGTGGGAGCGCATTGTAGAATTAACTTGCTTAATTCTCAGTGCAATTAATTATGAACTTTGTCTAAGTGAAATTTGCATAATAGTTGTAGAATAATGGCTCGCGTTTCCACATTCCCTATTAAAATTGAATAGCTGTTAAATATCTGGTTAAAACTTTACGGTTGGTAACGTGATGTGAGGATTGTCCTCAAAAGTGCCGAGAAGCATTTTGTCCTATCGCATGCTTTTGGTATTCTCCCGCTAATGCTATGGATAATGTGACTCTCGTCCTTCGATCCAAAAGCTAGAATTCCGTTACGGTCAAGTGCAATATGTTTGCTTCCATGAGACCTGGACTTCAAAAGTTTGGGATAGCTATGTGATATTCATGGAACTGAAAATCATTTTCAGACACAAACAAAGGCTAAAAGATATGGGATATCCAAAGCAATGTTTGTTTTATAAACTGTTAGTAAAAGTGTTTACTATGCGTTTGACTAATAACAGAGGGATCCAGAAGAACGCCTATCATATGATGAAGGTGAATAAAACAACAACTTAAAGAGAAAGGAAATGTCCAAAGGGTGTTAGTGTGACTTACACACCTAGGAAGTCCGGGGCTAACGCCACTCTTAAAGTTGGGTGCTTCTTCTGAGAGTAGGAGAATACTAAAAGTTAAACTGTTAGAAGTATAAAGGCAAAAAGAGTGAAGACTAGAATATCCAGCTCATGTATGAATGTCATACGAGTTATAGATGTATGGAAGGCTGGTCAAAGAAATAGTTCTTGGGAATTATGATTAAACATGTTAATCACTAATTCTTGGGTATTGTGAGTTGATCACAAAAAGATACCCGCTCGATTGCATTCTGCTGCGACTCGATGCAAGGACTACTACGGCCTAAAAGACTTACCGGAGTGAGGTTTAGATATGCGTTGGGAACATAGTAAAAGTTGCTATACTCGGTACATTACCTATGTATTTATTTTCATAATTCATTTTAGAGTTTTTATACACTCTAGCCCATTGCATAAAGTATCTTGCAAGAAGGTTGTTCATAAGAGAACTTTTGATGTTCGGTGTTATGAATAACATAAGGGCCATGCTTCCATCATGGATGGGATGTATGTTATGAATATTGATAATAATACATTACCTTTGAAATTACTTTCATAATTCATTTCAGAGTTTTACACACTCTAGCCCATTGCATAATGTTTGTTGCAAAAGGGTTGTTCATAAAAGAACAATTGTTGTTCAGTGTTATGAATAACATAAGGGCCATGCTTCCATCGTGGATGGGATGTATGTTATGAATATTGATGGTAATATGATACATCCATAACACTGACGCTAAATGTCGCAAGACTAAAAGAATACCACACATGTGTGGCACTGCATTTGGTCACATTGGAGAAACCCGCATGGAGAAATTCCATAATGATGAATTTTTGAAGTCGTTTGATTATAAATCATCTGACACTTGCAACTTTCCTCCGAAAAGTGAAGTGACTGAAATACCGTTCACAGGCCATAAGGAACGAGCAAAGAACTTATTGGTGATCATACATCGTGATGTGTGTAGTCCGATAAATGTTGTTGCTGGCAGTGGATTTGTCTATCTTCTGAAATGACTCAAGTAGATATATGGATATTTACATAATGAGACATAAGTCTGGATCTTTTGAAATCATTCAAAAGGTTTTCAAAAATGAAGTAGAAATTATTGTAACAAGAAAAATATGTTTCTGCAAACTAGATTGCCGAAAGGAATATTTGAGTTACAAGTTTAGCGAATGTCTGATGAGTTGTGAAAAGAGTTTCACAACTTACACCTCCCGGAACTCCACTGTGAGTGGTACGTCCGTGAAGATGTATTCAAACCATTTGTGACATGGTAAGATCAAAGATGACATAAATCAATTTGCCATTATCCCTTTTAAAAGTAATGCTTTAGAGACTGCGGCTTTTACACTGAAAAGAGCACCATCAGGTCTGTTGAAATGAAGCCATGGTATGGTACGCCCAACCATGCTTTGTCTTTTCTTAACAATTGGAATATGGGGCTTGTGTAAAATATTTACAAACCTATTCTAAATCAGACAAGTACTACTTTGTAGGTTATCCCAAGTAATTGGGAATTCCTCCACCACTATACCGAGGCAAAAAGGTTTGCCACCAAGAACGGTATGCTTTTAAAGAGAATGGTTCTTGCAAAAAGGAGAGTGGGAGAACAGTGCAACTCGACGAGATAACAGTATCTTCGTCATCAGATCAAAGGAAAGGAACCTTGGAAGTGATTCCAGAGTTTCCTACTGCGACTGATACGGAAGCCTCTACATGAGATGTATGGACTTCGGTCGAACTTGCAGCTGAACCACGTAGGCAAAACTCGTGCAAACCTCTCAGGTGCGCATACGAGATATTGTTGTTAGACAACAGTATACGTACGATACACAAGGAAGCGTTGATGGGCCATGACTCCGGAATTGGCTAAATGCCAATATAATCCGAGATAGTTTCCATAAATGATTCAAGATTATATCTTGATAAACCCTTCGGAAGACTTAGAGTCTAACGAACATTAATGGAACTATAAACTGATATGGATAAAATATTTTATCCATAAAGCTCGACTTGTTGCAATAACAAGTTCAAGGAGTTGACTACGATGAGGTTGTCTCACCATAGTGATGCTTAAAGTCAGATCGGGTTAAACTAGCAATTAATACATATTTCAATCTTGAGATATGATACATGGATGCCAAAAGGATTACCATGTGATGGAAATGCAACCTAGGACTTGCATGTGGTGCAGTCCAAGGTATTTTGTCAATCCAGAGGATGCTAGTAAGTATGCAAACTTCAGAGTTCCAGCAATGGATAGAAGAGAGCAAAATGGAGTTGGAATCTTCGTTTTTGATGAAATAGTCAAAAGAGTTTGATTTCATCAATGGATAACGAAGATGCTTGTGGTTTCAAGAAAGTAAGTGGGAGCATAATAATATTTCTAAAAACTTTGTGTGCTTGACACATTATTGATTGGAAATTTCTTGACACGAATTAGGACTTCATTAAAAAATAGTTTTTCGATGAAGTGCTTGGGCTAAATAGCCTTGACATTAGGCATATTTATCTATGAGATAGAATTGCCTAATAGGCTAAGACAAAAATACATATTGACAAGATGCTAAATCAGTTTAGCATTAAAACGCCATGGAGTGATTCTTGCCGAAGTCACATGGAAAGGGTTTTTGCAAGACTCGGTGTCCCAAAACACTGATGAGCAAAATACATGATGGAGATTCCACACACTTTCGTGATTGGATTAATCATGTATTCCATGGTATGTAAAACAACCAGATATGTCCAGTACTCCCAAGGAGTTGCGAGTATAGATACCAAAGTGATCAAAGTACTGATCATGGGACAACAGTGAAAAATGTCATTGAGTACTGAAGTAGCACTGATGACATGTTTTCTCGCAAGCAGAGATTATGAAGTGCTCCTTGTAAGTAATTACATCGATACAGTCTTCATCAATTCTCCATGCGATTTTTGATTTAAGGTAAGGGTTTTGTGTAATGCATGATATGGTGGCACGGTGTTTGGAAATTGTTCCAAACAGGTTACTGTGGCAAATTCTATAACTAAGGCTAAGTATGTTGCCGCTTTCAAAGCGACATAGAAGATGTTGAATCATATAGTTCATTCATGAACTTAGTACGGTTCCAAGATGGCTTTGGTCAATGGGACACTATTGCAGATAGTTGCTCCATAGCTCAGTCTGAGGAATCAAGGTTTGACCTGTGATTCACATATATACAAAGCCAAGTCCACACAAAATATGAATTTTGTGAAAGCGTGAAAACGCGAGGATATGCAAAGATACACACGGAGCTGAAGTTGTCAGATCCGTTGGACATCAGGCTATACCACAAGCGAAGCATTTTTACACCGGTATGCCATAGGTGTAAAGTGCATTAGCATTGACTAGATTATTGACTCTAGTGCAAGTGGGAATCTGTAGGAGATATGTCCTAGAGGAAATAATAAATGTTACTATTTATCTCCATGTTCATAATTATGTTTATGTTCCATGCTATAACTGCTATGGTTCTCGAGTCTACAATAATCACGAGGCTCGGAGGAAGACTCATATGCACGTGTGGAATAATAAATGGTAAAATGTATTCCTAGTCTGGCCTCTAAGACTAGCTCAAGTGTTGCATGATGGTTCTGTTTTCCTGATCATGGGCATGGATATGCCGGCAACTTTGAGGGCACAATGTTAGGAGAACACTTGTGTTGAATCGACCCGAACTGATGTTATGCTATGAGTTTCATTCGTCACAAGTTAATGGTTAATAACACAGAGAAAGTTAATGTTTGCATAATTCCTTAGACCATGAGAGTATCGAGTTTCTTCATGCTTACTTCTTGAACTTTGGGGTTTGTTAAACGTCATCCGTAACTGGGTGGCTATTACGGCGGCTTACGGGTTCATGGAAAAGTATGTCAAGTAACTTGATAGCTCAAGATTGGGATTTGCTCCTCCGATGATGGAGAGATATCTCTGGGCCCTCTCGGTGTTACGGTATCCACCATCGTCTGGCCAGAGACATTGTGATTTGATCACAGGGATGCCGGAACACGGGAACGAGAAAAGAGAACAAAACTGGTAATAAGGTAACTGGCATTGTGGACAAGTGTTGATCCACGGGGATGCCGATGATTCTCACCTCGGGTATTTGTAACATATTGCGAAGCAATAGGAATAGCACACGGCAACTGGAGGTTCACTCGAATATTCATTCGTGTGGGTATAGGGGTCAATATGGGTGTCCACGGCTCCGATGTTGATCATTGATCGGAAAGAGTTCCGGTCATGTCTATACTTCACCGAACCTATAGGGTCACACGCTTAAGGGTCATCTATCTGCTGAATACTAGACAGGGAGTCTAAGAGAAAGTCACCGGAAAAGTTTCGGAGACAGCGGAAAAGTTCCGGAGAGAGAGCACCGGAATAGTTTCGGTAAAACTGAAAAGTTGTTTCAGGGTATACCATTAAGTCAAAATGGTTTTGGCACACGCCTGGAAATTCTTGGAGGGTGCTAGAATTGGTCTGGGAACTTCTGGGATTTTTTGGAGAAAAAAACCGGAAATGTTCCAGAGCTGCCGGAACCGCTTTGTTTGCTTTTCGCAGATGAAAATCACTAATCCAAAATTGCTTCGGAACGCGTCCAAAATCATTTGTGTGGGTACTGGAATTATTCTAAGACCCACAGAAATATTTTCGGATTTAACGGTCGCGGAAAAATGTTTCCGTGAATAGTGAAAGTGCTTTTTAGATGTCTTCTTGGAGAAGCTACCTTGAGGGCCTTTTGGTATTTTTCCCCTTAGCTTCTTGGAGAAGCTACCCTTGGGCTTGGCCTATAAATAGGGGTGGAGGTGGCTGCCTAAAGACACACTCTTTCTCAACATACACAAGCCATCCATGATCTGGCCTTCTTCTCTCCCTCCCCGTGAAATAGTTTCGTAGAGCCGAAAGGCTGTCTGGGTTCCGGTGGGAACTAGTTCTGGACGGCGAAGCCCTGCCGGATAGATGACACCGTATGTGTGCAACCCCGTAGAGAGGTCGTAGGTTCTATCTTTTTGCCCGAGGGGCTGTTCGAGGGTCCTCCCGAAGGCCTGTCCGAGTTACTGTCCGAGTTTCGGGGATCCTCCCGAAGGGCTGTCCGAGTGACCCGCCCGAAGGGCTGTCCGTGAGGCCTCCCGGAGGTCTATCCGAGGATCCATCCAGTGGGACTATCCGAAAGACTGTCCAGAGGCCTCCCGGAGGGCTGTCCGAGGATTCGTCCGGTGGGACTATCCGAGGGACTGTCCAGAGGCCTCCCGAAGGGCTTCCCGAGGATCCGTCCGGTGGGACTATCCGAGGGACTGTCCCGAGGCCTCCCGAAGGGCTGCCTGGAGATCCTTCCGGTGAGCTGACGAGGGAGTACATCCTCGCGGTTGGGAGGTTGTAAAATCCTAGCTGCGGGGATCTGCATCGCCGATCGTCATCGACTCTACTTCCGCTGTGCTACGAGTCGGTAACGAAAAGATCAAACCTTGTATGCAGTCTCCATAGTGGTCCTGGGCTAGTGCGTAGGTCGGAAATTTTTTGTTTTCTGCTGCGTTCCCCTACAGTGGCATCAAGAGCCGTGCTATGCGTAGATGCAGGTTACGATCTAGAATACATAGAGATGTATGGGTATTGCACAATATAATTTGTAGTAGATGAATCCTATTCCTGAAAATTATTTGTGCGGGTAGCTGATGAAATCTGTTACCCGATGTTCTTGTTGCTTCCCTAGAATTTGCATATTTCTGATCTTGATAACAGCATGGTGGAGTTTCAAAGTTCTGGCAATCCGCGATCCTGATTGATCAACGAAGTGCTAACAGTTCATTGAATTCCACCATAGTTAGAGAGAAAGATGAAATTTCGCAGACGAAAGGGCAATGCATATATGATTTGCACGGGGGTCATGCGTATGACGAAGTTCAGTATGGGGCTTGAGATTTTATTATCTCGTGTTTCTTACACCCCGGAAAGTTAATCTAGCGACTTGAATAATCATACTTGATGATGGACGTTGGTAGCTGCGGTTTGTTCGAAACGTTAGAAGCCACGTAAAATGAAATTTTGCATAAACCGATTAGAGGCGTCTAACTTGGTTTTGCAGGATGGTTTGCATGTGCATATGATGTGGTATAGCAGTGCTCATATTAATTTGATTATGTATGAGATGACTATATGATATAAATTAACATGACCTGTGTGTCATGATTCGGCATGATGGCGGGAGCCATATGATTGTCACTTTAATGACCTGCGTGTCAACCTTTTGTAATGCACTTATTTTATTAGCTATAGAGATATCAATATTATCTGGTGCATCGACAAGGTGGTGGCAAACTTCGCGAAGGTGAACACCGACGCGAATACCAAAGACAAAGAAATTAAAGACTTCTCCGTCAGAAAAGGCTATACCACATCATGCTATTATGAATTGCCTGAGATGTTTATCCCTTTTGATGCACCCTTCTTGATTGCGCGGTAGTCGCTTTTATTAGGGTGATCTCTCACTTAAAAATATCAAGTAGTTAGTGTTCTCCCAAGTGTAGCACCGTCACGGCACCTATCTCTTCGGGGCATCACGTGATCTCCATGGGTGCGAACGATTAGAGAAGTGTGAGGCGGGTGAGTTGAGACCTCGCAGCGAGATCACTTGGTTGTCTTGACGTTCAGGCAGGACAGTCCTGAGCTCGGAACACACGCATCGAAAGATGAACAAGAATCACATAGAGATGTGATTGGCAAGTTTGCCTACCGATTGAAGTTCGCGCCATTTGAGTTCATCTCGAACCGTGGCGTTGAATTGAAATGCGGGTCTTGAATCACTCATAATCAATTTTGAGAGATGTTGATTTGAGTGGGAGCGCATTGTAGAATTAACTTGCTTAATTCTCAGTGCAATTAATTATGAACTTTGTCTAAGTGAAATTTGCATAATAGTTGTAGAATAATGGCTCGCGTTTCCACATTCCCTATTAAAATTGAATAGCTGTTAAATATCTGGTTAAAACTTTACGGTTGGTAACGTGATGTGAGGATTGTCCTCAAAAGTGCCGAGAAGCATTTTGTCCTATCGCATGCTTTTGGTATTCTCCCGCTAATGCTATGGATAATGTGACTCTCGTCCTTCGATCCAAAAGCTAGAATTCCGTTACGGTCAAGTGCAATATGTTTGCTTCCATGAGACCTGGACTTCAAAAGTTTGGGATAGCTATGTGATATTCATGGAACTGAAAATCATTTTCAGACACAAACAAAGGCTAAAAGATATGGGATATCCAAAGCAATGTTTGTTTTATAAACTGTTAGTAAAAGTGTTTACTATGCGTTTGACTAATAACAGAGGGATCCAGAAGAACGCCTATCATATGATGAAGGTGAATAAAACAACAACTTAAAGAGAAAGGAAATGTCCAAAGGGTGTTAGTGTGACTTACACACCTAGGAAGTCCGGGGCTAACGCCACTCTTAAAGTTGGGTGCTTCTTCTGAGAGTAGGAGAATACTAAAAGTTAAACTGTTAGAAGTATAAAGGCAAAAAGAGTGAAGACTAGAATATCCAGCTCATGTATGAATGTCATACGAGTTATAGATGTATGGAAGGCTGGTCAAAGAAATAGTTCTTGGGAATTATGATTAAACATGTTAATCACTAATTCTTGGGTATTGTGAGTTGATCACAAAAAGATACCCGCTCGATTGCATTCTGCTGCGACTCGATGCAAGGACTACTACGGCCTAAAAGACTTACCGGAGTGAGGTTTAGATATGCGTTGGGAACATAGTAAAAGTTGCTATACTCGGTACATTACCTATGTATTTATTTTCATAATTCATTTTAGAGTTTTTATACACTCTAGCCCATTGCATAAAGTATCTTGCAAGAAGGTTGTTCATAAGAGAACTTTTGATGTTCGGTGTTATGAATAACATAAGGGCCATGCTTCCATCATGGATGGGATGTATGTTATGAATATTGATAATAATACATTACCTTTGAAATTACTTTCATAATTCATTTCAGAGTTTTACACACTCTAGCCCATTGCATAATGTTTGTTGCAAAAGGGTTGTTCATAAAAGAACAATTGTTGTTCAGTGTTATGAATAACATAAGGGCCATGCTTCCATCGTGGATGGGATGTATGTTATGAATATTGATGGTAATATGATACATCCATAACACTGACGCTAAATGTCGCAAGACTAAAAGAATACCACACATGTGTGGCACTGCATTTGGTCACATTGGAGAAACCCGCATGGAGAAATTCCATAATGATGAATTTTTGAAGTCGTTTGATTATAAATCATCTGACACTTGCAACTTTCCTCCGAAAAGTGAAGTGACTGAAATACCGTTCACAGGCCATAAGGAACGAGCAAAGAACTTATTGGTGATCATACATCGTGATGTGTGTAGTCCGATAAATGTTGTTGCTGGCAGTGGATTTGTCTATCTTCTGAAATGACTCAAGTAGATATATGGATATTTACATAATGAGACATAAGTCTGGATCTTTTGAAATCATTCAAAAGGTTTTCAAAAATGAAGTAGAAATTATTGTAACAAGAAAAATATGTTTCTGCAAACTAGATTGCCGAAAGGAATATTTGAGTTACAAGTTTAGCGAATGTCTGATGAGTTGTGAAAAGAGTTTCACAACTTACACCTCCCGGAACTCCACTGTGAGTGGTACGTCCGTGAAGATGTATTCAAACCATTTGTGACATGGTAAGATCAAAGATGACATAAATCAATTTGCCATTATCCCTTTTAAAAGTAATGCTTTAGAGACTGCGGCTTTTACACTGAAAAGAGCACCATCAGGTCTGTTGAAATGAAGCCATGGTATGGTACGCCCAACCATGCTTTGTCTTTTCTTAACAATTGGAATATGGGGCTTGTGTAAAATATTTACAAACCTATTCTAAATCAGACAAGTACTACTTTGTAGGTTATCCCAAGTAATTGGGAATTCCTCCACCACTATACCGAGGCAAAAAGGTTTGCCACCAAGAACGGTATGCTTTTAAAGAGAATGGTTCTTGCAAAAAGGAGAGTGGGAGAACAGTGCAACTCGACGAGATAACAGTATCTTCGTCATCAGATCAAAGGAAAGGAACCTTGGAAGTGATTCCAGAGTTTCCTACTGCGACTGATACGGAAGCCTCTACATGAGATGTATGGACTTCGGTCGAACTTGCAGCTGAACCACGTAGGCAAAACTCGTGCAAACCTCTCAGGTGCGCATACGAGATATTGTTGTTAGACAACAGTATACGTACGATACACAAGGAAGCGTTGATGGGCCATGACTCCGGAATTGGCTAAATGCCAATATAATCCGAGATAGTTTCCATAAATGATTCAAGATTATATCTTGATAAACCCTTCGGAAGACTTAGAGTCTAACGAACATTAATGGAACTATAAACTGATATGGATAAAATATTTTATCCATAAAGCTCGACTTGTTGCAATAACAAGTTCAAGGAGTTGACTACGATGAGGTTGTCTCACCATAGTGATGCTTAAAGTCAGATCGGGTTAAACTAGCAATTAATACATATTTCAATCTTGAGATATGATACATGGATGCCAAAAGGATTACCATGTGATGGAAATGCAACCTAGGACTTGCATGTGGTGCAGTCCAAGGTATTTTGTCAATCCAGAGGATGCTAGTAAGTATGCAAACTTCAGAGTTCCAGCAATGGATAGAAGAGAGCAAAATGGAGTTGGAATCTTCGTTTTTGATGAAATAGTCAAAAGAGTTTGATTTCATCAATGGATAACGAAGATGCTTGTGGTTTCAAGAAAGTAAGTGGGAGCATAATAATATTTCTAAAAACTTTGTGTGCTTGACACATTATTGATTGGAAATTTCTTGACACGAATTAGGACTTCATTAAAAAATAGTTTTTCGATGAAGTGCTTGGGCTAAATAGCCTTGACATTAGGCATATTTATCTATGAGATAGAATTGCCTAATAGGCTAAGACAAAAATACATATTGACAAGATGCTAAATCAGTTTAGCATTAAAACGCCATGGAGTGATTCTTGCCGAAGTCACATGGAAAGGGTTTTTGCAAGACTCGGTGTCCCAAAACACTGATGAGCAAAATACATGATGGAGATTCCACACACTTTCGTGATTGGATTAATCATGTATTCCATGGTATGTAAAACAACCAGATATGTCCAGTACTCCCAAGGAGTTGCGAGTATAGATACCAAAGTGATCAAAGTACTGATCATGGGACAACAGTGAAAAATGTCATTGAGTACTGAAGTAGCACTGATGACATGTTTTCTCGCAAGCAGAGATTATGAAGTGCTCCTTGTAAGTAATTACATCGATACAGTCTTCATCAATTCTCCATGCGATTTTTGATTTAAGGTAAGGGTTTTGTGTAATGCATGATATGGTGGCACGGTGTTTGGAAATTGTTCCAAACAGGTTACTGTGGCAAATTCTATAACTAAGGCTAAGTATGTTGCCGCTTTCAAAGCGACATAGAAGATGTTGAATCATATAGTTCATTCATGAACTTAGTACGGTTCCAAGATGGCTTTGGTCAATGGGACACTATTGCAGATAGTTGCTCCATAGCTCAGTCTGAGGAATCAAGGTTTGACCTGTGATTCACATATATACAAAGCCAAGTCCACACAAAATATGAATTTTGTGAAAGCGTGAAAACGCGAGGATATGCAAAGATACACACGGAGCTGAAGTTGTCAGATCCGTTGGACATCAGGCTATACCACAAGCGAAGCATTTTTACACCGGTATGCCATAGGTGTAAAGTGCATTAGCATTGACTAGATTATTGACTCTAGTGCAAGTGGGAATCTGTAGGAGATATGTCCTAGAGGAAATAATAAATGTTACTATTTATCTCCATGTTCATAATTATGTTTATGTTCCATGCTATAACTGCTATGGTTCTCGAGTCTACAATAATCACGAGGCTCGGAGGAAGACTCATATGCATGTGTGGAATAATAAATGGTAAAATGTATTCCTAGTCTGGCCTCTAAGACTAGCTCAAGTGTTGCATGATGGTTCTGTTTTCCTGATCATGGGCATGGATATGCCGGCAACTTTGAGGGCACAATGTTAGGAGAACACTTGTGTTGAATCGACCCGAACTGATGTTATGCTATGAGTTTCATTCGTCACAAGTTAATGGTTAATAACACAGAGAAAGTTAATGTTTGCATAATTCCTTAGACCATGAGAGTATCGAGTTTCTTCATGCTTACTTCTTGAACTTTGGGGTTTGTTAAACGTCATCCGTAACTGGGTGGCTATTACGGCGGCTTACGGGTTCATGGAAAAGTATGTCAAGTAACTTGATAGCTCAAGATTGGGATTTGCTCCTCCGACGATGGAGAGATATCTCTGGGCCCTCTCGGTGTTACGGTATCCACCATCGTCTGGCCAGAGACATTGTGATTTGATCACAGGGATGCCGGAACACGGGAACGAGAAAAGAGAACAAAACTGGTAATAAGGTAACTGGCATTGTGGACAAGTGTTGATCCACGGGGATGCCGATGATTCTCACCTCGGGTATTTGTAACATATTGCGAAGCAATAGGAATAGCACACGGCAACTGGAGGTTCACTCGAATATTCATTCGTGTGGGTATAGGGGTCAATATGGGTGTCCACGGCTCCGATGTTGATCATTGATCGGAAAGAGTTCCGGTCATGTCTATACTTCACCGAACCTATAGGGTCACACGCTTAAGGGTCATCTATCTGCTGAATACTAGACAGGGAGTCTAAGAGAAAGTCACCGGAAAAGTTTCGGAGACAGCGGAAAAGTTCCGGAGAGAGAGCACCGGAATAGTTTCGGTAAAACTGAAAAGTTGTTTCAGGGTATACCATTAAGTCAAAATGGTTTTGGCACACGCCTGGAAATTCTTGGAGGGTGCTAGAATTGGTCTGGGAACTTCTGGGATTTTTTGGAGAAAAAAACCGGAAATGTTCCAGAGCTGCCGGAACCGCTTTGTTTGCTTTTCGCAGATGAAAATCACTAATCCAAAATTGCTTCGGAACGCGTCCAAAATCATTTGTGTGGGTACTGGAATTATTCTAAGACCCACAGAAATATTTTCGGATTTAACGGTCGCGGAAAAATGTTTCCGTGAATAGTGAAAGTGCTTTTTAGATGTCTTCTTGGAGAAGCTACCTTGAGGGCCTTTTGGTATTTTTCCCCTTAGCTTCTTGGAGAAGCTACCCTTGGGCTTGGCCTATAAATAGGGGTGGAGGTGGCTGCCTAAAGACACACTCTTTCTCAACATACACAAGCCATCCATGATCTGGCCTTCTTCTCTCCCTCCCCGTGAAATAGTTTCGTAGAGCCGAAAGGCTGTCTGGGTTCCGGTGGGAACTAGTTCTGGACGGCGAAGCCCTGCCGGATAGATGACACCGTATGTGTGCAACCCCGTAGAGAGGTCGTAGGTTCTATCTTTTTGCCCGAGGGGCTGTTCGAGGGTCCTCCCGAAGGCCTGTCCGAGTTACTGTCCGAGTTTCGGGGGTCCTCCCGAAGGGCTGTCCGAGTGACCCGCCCGAAGGGCTGTCCGTGAGGCCTCCCGGAGGTCTATCCGAGGATCCATCCAGTGGGACTATCCGAAAGACTGTCCAGAGGCCTCCCGGAGGGCTGTCCGAGGATTCGTCCGGTGGGACTATCCGAGGGACTGTCCAGAGGCCTCCCGAAGGGCTTCCCGAGGATCCGTCCGGTGGGACTATCCGAGGGACTGTCCCGAGGCCTCCCGAAGGGCTGCCCGGAGATCCGTCCGGTGAGCTGATGAGGGAGTACATTCTCGCGGTTGGGAGGTTGTAAAATCATAACTGCGGGGATCTACACCGCCGATCGTCATCGACTCTACTTCCGCTGCGCTACGAGTCGGTAACAAAAAGATCAAACCTGGTATGCAGTCTCCATAGTGGTCCTGGGCTGGTGCGTAGGTCGGAATTTTTTTGTTTTCTGTTGCGTTCCCCTACAGTCACACGATCGTGAGTCTCTGCTTGTCACCGCGCGCTCCTAATGCACTAAGGGTTAGGATATGTAATCTGAGTAGGCCTCCGGCCTTTTCGCGCTAACCAGCACGTGGGAATAATATGGGTACTCGGCGTCGTATGTATCAGCCGAAGCTCTTCGGACGTCAGCAGTTGAGCGGCGCGCGCCGGGTTGGTCTGGTAAAGCCTGCGCTTGTATTAAGGGGGCTAGGACTGCTCACCGGCCACGTACGCAACGCGCAGGAGTGCAAAGGGCGATGGGCCCAAGACCCCTGAGTGCTTAGGATGTAGATCGGCGTGCTGGCCTCTCTGTTGAGCCTAGGTAGGGCTACGACGTGTCGATAGTCCGAGGCCGGGCATCGACTAAGCAAGTGTGTCCGGCCAGAGTCATCGAGCGTGTTGGGTAAGTTGGTGCACCCCTGCAGGGAAGTATATCTATTCGAATAGCCGTGTCCACGGTAACAGGACGCTCGGAGAATATCCCGATCTACTACAACTAGTAATGGGTTGAATATGTTAGCTCCGGGATCGCTTTCTCGCAGGGAGTCGAGGAAGGATCTCTGGGCGTTGTTACTACTTGTTGCTACTATTATACTTTTGTACTAATCTGCACTCTTCTAATGCTGCAAGACCTGAAGATGCTAGTCTTCGATAGGCTAGGCTTTTCCCTTCTATTCTAGCATTTCTGCAGATCAGTCCACATATACAGCCTTCCATTGATAATGTTGCATAAGTAGAATAACTCCGATGTAAGTCTTCCTGAGTACTTTGGATGAGTACTCACGGTTGCTTTGTCTCCCTTTTTCCTATATACCCGATTGCGGCAACAAACGATGGAGCCCAGGAGCCTGCTGAGCCAGCTGCTCCAACCGACGACTACCACTACTACTACCCCCTGGATACTACTACTACGAGGAGCCCTCCGACGACCAGGAGTAGATAGGAGGCACCCAGGCAGGAGGCCTGCGCCTTTCGATCCAGAGTGCAGCGACCCGCTAGGCCGAGCCGTCTGCCTCCGAGATGTCGATGATGTTGTCGAAAGCCCAGACCTGGGAGTTCGGACCCGGCGGGCGAATGACGCCCCTTGGAATAATCACTTCCAAGTCATTCAACAACCACCAAGACTTCAGATAAAACTTGAATTCTTTCTTATTCTGGGTTTACAAAGTATTCTTGGTTTACAAAGGGTAGCTCTATTTTACTCTTTTTTAATAATTTCTCTCTAAAAAATATAATGTCTCTAATAAATAGCATTGAATAGGAAAGCCAGTGTCGTTTTTTTTTTTTTTTTGCAATTGACAGATGGGTTGGACTTGCATGGGGCCGCTGCACCCATGCACTAAAAAAAATCTCCCTTGGGTCAGTCCGCAGTCTCCCCACAGCACACAACGGCGGCTGTCTGAGCCGAGCAAGAGAAGGGAGGAGCTGTGCCACCGGCGACCTCAATCGGCCCCGTCCCCGGAAGCCACCCACGATTCGAGGTCAGTCCACCCCTACTCTTTCCTCTCCTTTCCCATCTCCCACTGATTCCTTCTCTTTTCTCTCCTCCCATAGCTCGTTCGCGGCGGTGTCCGATCGGAAGAAGGGGACGCCGCGCGCGCCCCCACGCACGCCGGGTGCCGCCACGTCTACAGTCTACACGCACACCCTACCCCTATGAGCACCCCCGAGAGACTGAACCGGCATACAGGGCTGGCCCTGGGCCATGGCGACGAGTGCGACGGCCTAGGGCCCAGCCGGAGCAGGGGCCCATACTTTATGCACGCACGTATGTATTCTAAAGAAAAGTGAAGCAGGCCCAGCCCATCAGAAAAGAGACAGTCACCACTTCTCTTTTTGCGAATATATAGAGGCAAGTCTCACACGAACATCCCTCGTACCGTGCTTCCTCCTCTTCCCTGAAACCCCCCAAAAAAATAAACCCGCCGCCATCGCCCGTTTTCTCCCGCTCTCCATCTTCCTCTTCCCCAATTTGTTGACCCGAGTTTCTAAGAGGCCATGACCCAACTCCCCGAGCTAATGATGAATATCCGACGCCAGACCCCGACGGGCACCCGAGAGCAGCAGCGTGCAGCGGAAGGCGTCACCACATCAGGCATGGATGTCCATCGTCGGCGTCCTAGCCACGGCTCAAGGACAGGAGATGTGTGTTTCAAGCCAAGCGCTGAAGCCATTCAAGTAATTTTTGGATCGAATTCCTTGGCCCCTGTCTATTTATTCTATTCTGAAGAATTGATGCATGAATTGTTAGTCTTTTCGTATGACACCATTCTATTATGAAGAATTGATGCATGATTTGTTAGTCAGGTAGCTTCTATCGTTTGATGCATTGCTTCAGTTTGGATTATCGATAGCTTGAACGTGGGTTTTTTTTTTCTAATTTACTCCAGAGCTCAGGGGGATCACGAATTCAGGTGATCTTTTTTTTAACAATCTTGACAAAAAAAATTATATGGTTGTAGGAAAAGAAAAAAAAAAGAAAACATGTAGATCAATTAATTCAATCTCAGAGGGTGTTATGCACAAATTCGTTTTGAGATGCATCCACCGAGAATCCGGCGGTGTTTGTGTCCCTAGTGTTGAAAACAACATGATGAAAACTTACTTTCAGAAAATAATGTCATTACGGAAAATCCGTTGGGAGTCTTATAGCGTACGGGCCCATTATATCAAGTTCGCACAAGGGCCTATAAAGTGCCAAGGCCGGCCCTGAGGGCATAGCATCTTGAGATTTTACGAAGTCAGCACAAGCGCCTCGCAGTCGGTGGGAACGTCTCTTCGCACTGAACGAACATCGCCGGAAGCCTGAAAATCCAGGAATAATGCGAGCAACAATGTCAAGTCAAGAATTTGAACCTGGTGGGCAGAGGATACCACTGTCCACCTAACCATCCAACCGCAGGCTTTTTAAATTGTTTGGATTGCTTACCACACTAGTAAATGCGCACGTGCAACGCACGTGTAATCTTAATCTGGCTTGAAGATATACCTGAATTTTCTTTAGAAAAGTAGTACGAAAAGGAATTGTCTGGCTAACACCACCAGCGGTAGGTCCATCTCTTCCTACAAATGGGTTAAAAATTGTACTAAATCCAACGTAGTTAATGGTACAGGCAAGTAACCAGGGGAAGGGGCACATACCTTGTCCTCAAGCCGTTAAAAGACAAATCCAAAAATCTAAACATAATCCATTCAAATCAGCTCAACCGATCCACTACCCAGCTGCTACCAAAAGTTCCATATCACTGTGTAATGTAGTTGTTTCATAGCGCATCATCCAGGAGATGCCACTAATTCCACAGCCGTCGTCCCCTTTCATGTCCAACTAATTAGGCTAATGCTGCATAAGATACGTTTCAGATCAAATCTAAACATGCTAAAATAAAAACTGAGCACACCTCCAGATCGCATCCAGTCAATCAAATAAATATAGTACCCAAATAAGCTTGTAGAGTAGTCATGCATAAAGCAAAATATTCAACGAAAAGAGATGAAGGGTGAAAAAGGATGGATCTCGATGTAGCCGAGCTGGTCGGGGTCGAGCTCCTCCATGATCAACGCCGTGTACTCCTCGACGCGCTCAAGGATCTTGGTGAGCCTGTTTGCAGAGGCCGTTAGAGTGAGGACCTGACAACGCAAGGGAAATTCAGAAGCATTCAAATGACTGGTTCTGAACAAACAAGACACTACGTAGCTTCGACTGTCATGACTCGTGACAGCATAACCTGAAGGCAATTAATCTAGCAGATAGGTGATATTACCTATGGAAACCCGAGGAGCAGGGGATTGAGGTACATCAAGACTATCAGTTTTTGCTGCAGCTTCTGCAGGTGTTCTGATTTCTTGTCTTGGGACAGACGGGCATACCACCCCTGCCCACTCTGTTTTTTGCATTGAACATTGCTCTCTGCAGGTTGATGAGCAGTACTCCGAGAGCTTGAAGCTGTACTCAGTATCAATATTATACTGATTTTGTGCACACCTCAGTCAGATGGAAAATAGTGATTCACGATCAGGAAACGAAACAGAACAATCATGAGTAGAGCATCCATGAACCAATGAAGTAAAGTTCTTGTGTTTAGGAATGTACCATTTTTGTGTGTGTTGGTTATATTGCTCAAAGGTGCACGTTGCAGAGACAAAAGTGAAGAAGGATGGTCTTGAGATACTTGCTGACAGTTGGCAGTAATAAGAGTTGCAGCCTTCTTTTCAGCGCGTGCCTGACGGCGCTTCTGGAGGTATTCTGCCTTCTTATCATCAGACATTCGTGCATACCATCCTTGTTTGCCCTGCGGCTGCGGTTTTATATCGTGCAGATTCTCATCCGCGTGATTTTTATTCCCGGTTGGAGTCCTTTTTGTAAGGTCCCCAAACTGGGAACGGGAACGATTTGCTGATCGTGAATCACTATTTTCCATCTGACTGAGGTGTGCACAAAATCAGTATAATATGAATCAGATTGGTAATGAAGCTTAAGTGCTGAATGTGTGCATTGAAATAACAAGTTTTTTTTGGCTGGCTTCAGTTTTACACTGAAAAAAGTGAAGCAGCAGTACACTGAAAATATGAAACATGAATCAGGCAGTACACTGAAAATATCAAATGTGAAGCAGCAGTACACTGAAAAAATTAAGCAGCAGAGATGAAAGACCTGGGGCACGGCGGCTGCGTGTTTGAAGGCGGCGCGTTTCCTGACTGTGCGAGCGGAGATGTGAACTGGCGCCAGCCAGTCGGTGTAGGAGGTGGCGTCCCCGCCGGCCGCCCAGGCGATGTAGAAGGAGGCGCTGTCCCCGATGGCCGGCCAGGAGGTGTATTAGGAGGCGGCGTCCCGCCAGCCGCCCAGGCAGTGTAGGAGGAGGCGCCGTCCACGACGGCCGACGGCCGAGGCGAGGCGATGTCCTTCAAGGTGCGGCGGCTCGGTGTGATGGGGGCGACGTAGGGAAGGTGCTGCGGCTCGGTGTGATGGGGGCGACGTAGGGAAGGTGCTGCGGCTCGGTGTGATGGGGGCGACGTAGGGAAGGTGCTGCGGCTCGGTGTGATGGGGGGCGATGGCGTTAAGGTGCGGCGGGCAGAGGCGATTGGGGCGGAGCGAGGCGGCGTCCCCGACGGTGCGTGCGTGCGGCAGTTAGTTTCCTATCGTGTGCGGGAGTTACTTTTCTTTTGTGGGAAAGGAATCAGGAGATAGATTTGTTTAACGCTAAACGTGTTTAGTTGCTCACCATTAGGACAATAAAGACTGTTGGATTACCGCTAATGGATGGTCAAGATTTGCTGGATCAGCCCCACTGTGTCTTTTTATATTGGTATAGATATAGATATAGATGTGTCACGTGGTGATTTCAATTCTTTCTTATTCTGGGTTTACAAAGTATTCTAGGTGGGTTGCTATATTTTACTCTTTTTTAATAATTTCTCTCTCAAAAAAATATAATGTCTCTAATAAATTCTCCGTAGCATTGAATAGGAAAGCCAGTGTCGTGTTTTCTTTTTCAATTGACAGATGGGTTGGACTTGCGTGGGCCAATATTACATGCTGGCAGGCCGCTGCACCCGTGCACTTCTCTCTCTCTCAAAAGTTTCCTCAAAAAAAAAAAAAAAAAAAGTTCTCCCTAGGGTCAGTCCGCAGTCTCCCCATAGCACACAACGGCGGCTGTCTGAGCCGAGCAAGAGAAAGGAGGAGCTGCGCCGCCGGCGACCTCAATCAGCCCCGTCCCCGGAAGCCACCCACGAATCGAGGTCAGTCCACCCCTTCTCCTCCCTCTCCTTTCCCATCTCCCACTGATTCCTTCTCTTTTCTCTTCTCTCATAGCTCGTTCGCGGCGGTGTCCGGTCAGAAGGAGGGGACGCCGCGCGCGCGCCCCCCACGCACGCCGGGCACCGCCACGTCTACACCCTGCCGCTGAAACCGTGCGCCATCTCTCGATACCGCCTCCCTCTACACCGGGTCACCGGCCAGGTAATGGTCCCCCTCCCTCCCGCCCGCCTATCTCCCCCCGCGCTGGTTGCCGACCTCCGAGCCAATCCACCCTTTTCTCTTTTCATAATTTCCCATCTCAATTTCGTGGTGTGCAAGAGCTATGATTATGAATTTGATTTACACTGCAGTGCCTCAGTTATGCAAGAACTTTGTTAACTCTTCGTTGTATGGATGTATGCAAGAACAGTGTTTTACACCATCTACCAACCACAAAAGCTCAGTTGCTAGAAGCCATTCCAAACACAAACAGAGGGTTACAAATACAAAAGGCTTCTCTGCACTAGCTGAAGCCGGTCTCTTTTGGAACCGTAGAGGAGCAGGTAAGAAAGGAATGACTACCTGTTTCTCTGATATTATCAGAGATCATTCCCTTGATTTTATTGGTCTACACAAGAGACCAAGAAGAAGAAATTTACTCCTAAATACTTAAGAAAAATTGACCCCCTTGACAGATTTAATTGGAATTGGATTCCTTCTATTGGCAAGTCAGGTGGGATTTTGTGTGGAGTAAAAAAAGAATCCTTGGAAGTTGTCTCCTGGACAGTGGGCAGGTATCTCCTACAAGCTAATGTGTTTGATGTGAGGCTTAATTGCATATGGACCCTTATAGTGGTTTACGGGGCAGCGCATGACGATAGAAAAGACGACTTCCTCACGGAATTGGCATCGGTTTGTGCTCATCTTAGAGTCCCCTATGTGATTGGTGGTGACTTTAATATCCTGCGGGATAGTAGCGACAAAAATAAAAACCTAGCCCGCTCCCAATATGTGGATAAGTTTAATTCAATTATTCACTCTCTGAACCTTCGGGAGATACACATGGGAGGGGGGAGATACACCTGGACCAACAATCAAAAGCATCCTACTCTTGAGAAGCTGGACAGAGTTCTTATGAGTTTTGATTGGGAAGATTTGTTCCCACTACTTGCTGTTCGCAAGCTAGTGAGAGATGTTTCTGACCATAATCCCTTGCTTTTATCCTCGTACCCAATGAAAAAAAGCCCCCTTCACCACCGTGAATTCAGATTTGAATTAAGCTGGTTGAAGAATGAGGATTTTTACATTAAAGCTAAGGAGATCTGGGAACAACCAGTTCACTCCGATGATCCGATAGATATCCTCAATATTAAGTTGAAACGCATCAAAAAATATTACAAAGGATGGGGATCCCACTCATTCGGCCATGCTAAAAAGAGGGAAAAATTCATTAAACAGGAGTTGGAAAAATTGAGAAAAAAGAAGAATCTGGTCCCCTTGATCCAGAATTATATGAGAAGAGAACCTCCCTGTGTGCAGAACTTAACGAAATCCTTGCGGACGAAGAGCTGTTTTGGCTGCAACATTCGAATGAGCGCTGGTTGCTCAAAGGAGATCAAAATACTGCCTATTTTCATCGCATAGCCAACGGGAGAAAAAGAAAAAATACTATCCACTCCCTTACAGAACGGGACGTGGTTATTGAGGTTACGCAGAACCTTCTAGCCCATGCCACTGCTTTTTACAAAGATCTGTTCGGCCCGGCCAGAGGAAACCTATTTCATATGTCCCCAGATGCCTGGACCAAGGAGGAAAGGCTTACTGAGGAAGATAACCTTATCCTTACTAGTGAGTTTACGGAAGAGGAGGTTAAAAAAGCCCTGTTTAGTATGGATAGCAACAGAGCACCTGGTCCAGATAATATGCCTTCCATAACAACACACTGGATGTTGCACGCCTGAATTACGGGGTGATTACCCTGATCCCAAAACTGAATGGTGCCAAAAAAATCCAGCAATACCGCCCTATTTTTCTCCTCCGATGCCCTTATAAGTTGATTACCAAGGTGTTGGACAACAGAGTTGCTGTGTTTGCTGACAAACTTATCAGCAAGCACCAAAACGCATTTATTAAGCACAGAAATATAATGGATGGAATCCTTACCCTTCATGAGGTTTTGCATCACACGCACCACAAGAAAAAGGTTGGAGTGGTTCTGAAATTGGACTTCGAAAAAGCCTACGATAAAATAAACTGGGATTTCCTGCTCGAATGTCACCGTAACCGTGGTTTTGGGGCGACCTGGTGTGGGTGGGTTGAAAAAATACTACACAATGGCACAGTGAGCATTAAGCTTAATAATGAAACTGGCCCATATTTCCAAAGTCACAAAGGGGTGCGGCAAGGCGACCCCTACTCTCCTTTCTTGTTTAATCTGGCTATTGATGCCCTCTCGAAGATGGTTCTTAATGCTCAAAAAGAAAAACTGCTTACTGGACTCGCACCTGATTTGATTGACGATGGAGTAGCTATTCTGCAGTATGTAGATGACACTGTTCTCTTCTTCGAACATGATAAGGAAGCTGCTGTGAATATTAAACTCCTCCTATATATGTTTGAGCTCATGTCAGGGCTTAAGATGAATTTCCTTAAGAGTGAGATCCTTTGTGTGGGAGGGGATGAAGACACTCTGTCCTTTTATGCTGGGTTGTTTAATTGTAGTATTGGGCACTTCCCAATGAAATATTTGGGAGTCCCAGTCAGCTTTTCAACTCTCCGTAGCCTGATTTGGGACTTTGTGAATGAAAAATTCCTTAAATGCTGCGAGTCATGGATTGGGAATGCGGCGTCCTCGGGGGGAAGACTTATCCTTCTTAACTCCTCGCTCACTAGCATAGTATACTATTACATGTCTATGTTTTTGCTTCCTAAGATGGTGATTGAGAAATTAGATAAGCATCGTAAACGCTTCTTCTGGCAAGAACATGAGGGCCGCAAACGATACCATTTGGTGAAATGGTCCAGAATATGTAGATCCAAAGAAAAAGGGGGCCTGGGGGTGAAGAACCTCCATAAGCAAAATATCAGCTTACTTACTAAATGGTGGTGGAAACTGGAAACACAGCAGGGCCTTTGGCAAGATGTGATTCGGGCCAAATATTTTAAAAAAGATACGGTTGCCTCTATGAAAAGTAAATTTGGTGATTCTCCGATCTGGAAAGCCATTATGAAAGTCAAAGAGTATTACTTTGCTGGTAGAAAGGTGGTTCTGAAATCTGGTAACCTCGCTAGAATGTGGGTTGATCCAGTGGGTAATGAGCCTCCTCTGCGATTGCGATTCCCTATGCTTTACAGCATTTGCAATGATCAAGAGATTAAAATTGCCAAATTTAAAGAGGGAGTTGATGATGGTTTTTTTAGAAGACGACTCCATCCTCCTCTGCTTGAACAATGGAGGGAACTTGAGTCCATTGTGGACTCATGGTCGCTGTCTGGCGAGTCTGACCAGATTGTTTGGACGTTGGGGAAGAAAAGTAAATTTACGACCAAATCAATCTATGAGTATTTGGAAAGAAATGTGGCAGGCTGCAACTATAAGTGGATTTGGAGATCTAAAATACCTCTAAAGATACAGATCTTCCTTTGGCAACTATTCCAGGACGCTGTTTTGACTAGAGATGTCATGAGTAGACAGAACTGGATGGGGAGACCTACTTGCTCTTTTTGTGCTGAAAAAGAAACTTCCCAGCATCTCCTCTTTACGTGCCCAGTGGCTAGAGTTCTATGGAGGACTGTAGGTTGTGTTCTGGGTACAGATTTATGCCCGAACAATATCTGGCAGTATTTTTCTTGGTGTTACACCTTTCTCCCTGATGGGGAGAAGTTCTATACTTTTGGTCTAGCTGTGATGTGTTGGGCAATGTGGAATTGCTGCAACAGGGCCACCTTTGAATTCAAAATGTTGAGATCCCCCTTTGATGTAGTTTACTCTGCTTGTGGCTATCTTAACTACTGGGCAGGTTTAATGGTGGGAGCTGATCGTGAGGCGATGGAGCGTGGAGCCAAGATGTTGAGGACCAACGCCTCGACCATGATGCGGATCTGTGCGGGGCCAGGGAAAACGGTGACGAACTGCAGCTTGCATGCTCCTGGGCACTGATTGAAAGCTACACCACCCTGGATATCTACCTGCTTTGAGAGGATTATGGTCTTTTGGTCTTTTGTGAGCTGTGTTAGTCTTCTGCTCCTGCGTGAGCATGTGTCCTGGCCTGATAAATTGCCTTTAAAACGGTGTGGTCTTGTTGCTAGGATGTTAGTTGTTACCAGTTCCTATGGTGTCACTGGGTTTTCGCCCCATGGGGAGCTGCTTGATGACGAGTGATTACCGTGGGTTTCCTAGTGATGCTTTGAACTCGCTTTCCCCTTTCTAGGTTTCCTTGTGCATTCAGACTGATGTATTTCCGTTATGTGAGTAATGGAAAGGGGTTATGCCCGGTTCAAAAAAAAAGCTGAAGCTGTTCCTAACCCACCCATAAAATTGTTACGATCCTACTTGTATTCCTCAAGAACAGCACGAGATTCACTTCTATAGCCACATCTGGGCACTAAGATCTGGATTACAACTTGAAGGAGAAGGAAAGTGGTTCGCCCCTTTCGGGGTTCTGTAACTCGACTGATCCACCCGGATGCCTCTCGAGAGGGACACACAACTACTTAAGGCATACACACAGCGCAACACACTGACCAGTGGGTCCCCTAGTAGGTAATCCATTTCTTCCCTGCGGGGTCCAGCCTCAATCTCTTCTGCTGCTGTTGATCTGGCTTCGTCTGAAACAGCACTGCTCTCCTCTTCTTCAGTTTCGACAGATATAGCGTCAGTTGGTTGCTCTGCTTCTCTGTTCTCTCAACTTCAGCTTTCTTGGCTAACGCATGATCACGCCGCTTCTCCCATCTTCGCTGCATTCGGGCTGTAATAAAGATTGGGAAAGGGAAGGTGACGGTGGAAGCAGCGCATGACGGGATGCTAGCCAGAGTGCAGGGAGGTGGCGAGGGGTTGTTCTCTCCAAGCCCCAGGAGCAGCCACAACGATTATACAGCGAGGAGAGACCTCTGACGGTAACGTAGTGGTCACTTCACTGAGGCAGCCGTACGTTCCATGTATAAGGCGGGGCGGATGCCTTAGAAACTCTAATTAGTGAAGTGTCCTGTACTCTCCGTTCTATACTTATGTTGCAATGTTTCCCCATCTGTCTCCATGATGAAAACGCCCAGCTATAACAGACTTTTCAAATGCAGAATCTGGGAAACTGATGGAGCGACCGAGTTCCAGTAGACATGGTATTGATGAGGTAATGTTGCATATGTAGTCGAGATCTATGACCATGGTGCATTTTTGTCCGAGCTAAAGAAAATTATCCCTACTTATTTGCAGGTTACCTTTCCTGCACCTATTCCTCAACCTTCACGGTCATTGGATGACCTTCCTACGAAAGTAGCTTGTACACTATCACAGGGATCTAATGTAACTAGCATGGACTTTCATCCTTTCCGTCACACACTGCTACTAGGTACGATCAAGATTGATAATTTACTATATCTAAAAAATATATATGTGATTTGGGTGTATATTTGGATTTCAACACCTTATTAATTTTCTTGTCATGTTTACTACTCAAATAGTTGGATCTGCTAATGGTGAACTTACACTTTGGGAGATCGGTACGCGCGAGAGGCTGGTCTCAAAGCCCTTAAAAGTTTGGGACATGCAAGCATGTTCAGCGCAATACCAGGTAACTGAGCACAAGTTGAAGTTCTGTATGTAATTTGCTCCTCTTTGCTTTTACTTGTAGTCATGTACCTTGTTTGCAAGCATCTACATGTTCTGATATTATATATGTGCCTCACTATTTATCTCCTATGAGAAAAGAGTGTCATGGCTAAAGACTCTTCCATGGGCGTTAATCGAGTTACATGGAGCCCTGATGGAGACTTGATTGGTTAGTCTCAATATTTCGATCTTCATCCAGTAACTCTGTATTGCATTCAGTAAGTTCTTCGTATTGTGCTCCATTGTTGCTTAAGCTTACATTCTTTTGCTTTTAGGAGTTGCATTCACGAAACATTTGATCCATCTGCATGCATACCAACATCCAAATGAAACACGCCAAGTTGTAGAGGTTTGATCTTCTAATTGTTCATCGAACATCAGTTATATAGATGTTACATTTCATTATATTGAATGAATTCTGTTACTAACCCATTTATTCTTCATGTCAGATTGAGGCTCATTCTGGAGGAGTTAATGACATAGCTTTCTCACGGCCAAATAAGCAACTTTATGTTGTCACTTGCGGAGATGACAAGCTGATAAGGGTATCTGACATGTCTTAAATTGTTATCATCTATTTCCTTTTCCCCAGCCTGGTCTTCTTTAACTTCCTTTCCATTTTGTAGGTCTGGGATATGCATGGACAGAAAATATATTCGTTTGAAGGGCATGAGGCACCTGTGTATTCTATTTACCCTCATCACATAGACGCTATTCATGTGTGTGCTATCTGAATACAATATTTAGGCATTAACATCTCAGCATGCAATGAATATCTGTGGTTGCTCCTTAGTCTGTATGCTGCAAAAGTCTACTCAACTATAGTTTGAATTGAGGCAGTATGAGCCATCATGCGGGTGATGCCTGTATTTTGTGCTCTGAGAGAGATTTGCCAGCGCATCATTTTTTCAAGCACATCAGCCTTTATCTGGTGTACTGATATATGGTTTTATCGTGTTCCCTGCAGTTTATTTTCTCAATTTCCTTTGACGGGAAAATTAAGGCATGGCTTTATGATAGTCTGGGTTCTAGGGTGGAGTATGATGCTCCAGGAAAATGGTGTACTGCAATGCTCTATAGTGCCGACGGAACTAGGTAAATATAAATGTGTTATTTTGCTCACTAGAAGTGTTTCTAGTTATTGATATGTAATATTTTACTTGTTGATTTGAAGGTTGTTCTCATGTGGAACAAGCAAAGAGGGAGACTCGCATTTGGTTGAGTGGAAGCAAAGTGAAGGATCTATCGAGAGGACATATTCTGGATTCCGTAAAACACCATCCGGTGTAGTGCATGGTGTCGTGAAGTTCGATACAGCTCATAATCACATTTTAGCTGCTGGTGAAGAGAACCAAATTAAGTTTTGGGATGTTGATAACACCAACATGCTTACCTGCATTGAAGCTGATGGAGGCTTGCCAGTTAGTCTCGATTCCCTATTATATTTGTCAACCTTTTTTCTCCGTTTAATAATCTAACCTCTGTACATTCTAACAGAGCTTTCCACGGTTAAGGTTCAATAAAGAAGGCAATCTTCTTGCTGTTACTACAGTAGAGAATGGCTTTAAGATACTTGCAAATACTGATGGGCTCAGATCTTTACTGGCTTTTGGTAACCGGCATTTTGTTGTGTTTCATGTGGCTACAATGCCAGAAACTCAAGACCAAGCCAGAAAAGTTCGATCCATCTTTCCTGAGGAGGAGTCAACCCCATGCATTGCACTCTCCACGAATGATTCTGATGTGATAGCTGCATGTGGTGGAAAGGTATCCAAGGTCCTCGACGACGATGACCTTCTCAGGGAGATCATCATCCGCGGTGGCTTCTCCACCACTCTCGTCCGTGCCGCCCTCGTCTGCAAGCGATGGTACCACCATGCCTCCGAACCCGCCTTCCTCTGCCGTTTCCGTGAGCGCCACCGGTCCCGCCTCCTCGGCTTCTACCTCGAGGACAGGGAGGATCGTAAAGTGGCTTCCATTCGCTTCTTCCCGATGCTACCTCAGCCCCCAGAGCTTGCTGCCGTCATCCGCCGTGTGGCGAGCTACAGTTTGGAGTCCTACCGCGGTGCGCCAGCCAAATTCCTCTGCTCCCGGAGCAGCAGAGTCCTCATCAGCTTGTACAACCAGAACCAGGTCAATCGCAACAAATTTACAGTTGGGGTGCACAATCCTTTGTGTCCTGAGAGAAGCCTGGTTGTCGTCCCACCATGCCCACACGTCCAAATCCAGGATGTCTATTACCGCAATCTCCTCTCGGTAGGCGAAGTCGATGGCTTGTCCTACTTGCATGTGTCGGTGATGTCTAACATACAAATGACAACATCAACGGTGCACGTACATATGCTGCGACATGGTGATGGTGTGTGGCGCATGTATCATACCTTGGACACAGACCAGCTCCTTGATCTGCGACGGGAACCAAAAGCTGTGCTTGCTAACAATAAAATCTACATAGCAAGCGCCCAGAAGGACATTGTTGTCTTGGATTTGAATGCCTCGAGCATCTCCACGGTTCAGCTCCCACAAGGGGTGGGGTATGGTGAGAGAGATACCATGTTGGCACGGGCTGATGATGCTTCTGGTGTGTATCTCATCCATGTCAAGAAGATTCAACTTCACATTTGGCTTCACAAGGGGGACAACTGGTTGCTGGTGGACACCATTTGTTTGCGTGACATGGTTGCTAATTTGAGGATCCCAGGTTGCGAGGTTGAGGATGAGCACAATGCTCCTCTCCAGATACACCATGTAGGTGACTATGCTGAGTTTGTGTTCTTGGAGATGGGTCGATGCGCACTCCACTTAGATGTCAAGTCCATGCAGTTGCGTAAAGTGTATGACATGACAGAAGAAGAACTGCAATTGGGTGATATCCATCCTCTTACGATGATCTGGCCTCCCACATTTCCTGTGCTCAAGGATAATCCTGCAAGGTTTGCCTTTTTGTCCTCTTGTGGAGGTTACAAAGTTCTGTTGTGTGCATCGTCCATTGCCTGTTAGGTATTGCTGTCGAAATATGTTGGGTATATGGTTGTCCTTAGGCCTTTTTAATAGGACTAGCTAAGTGACATTAGAGAATGCTTGCCGTGCAATGATATGAAATAACTTACTGGGGTAGTGTTCACTTGTGGTCATAATATTGGACCGCTGGGTGTGGGTGTGTTTCTTTTATTTAAAGCTTTGGATGGAACTAGGCATAATGCTTCTTGAACCTGTTACTCCCCCCTTACTAAGTCTCATAACATCAGTTTGTGATGGTACTGAAAAATGATTTGTTTGCTGTTCTTAGTATGCACCTCACATTGGATCGTATCACTGTTTTCTGAACTATCAGCACAAAACTAGAAATTAGGCCTACAAAAGTATAAAACATCATGTATATGAAGAACTGGAAGATGCTTAGCCTTGTTAACGTGTTGACCACAATATTTTTCTCGTCCTGAAACAGTATGACAAACCCATCAAACTTGGAATTTAGCTTCGTATTTCTTAAGTATAATCATGGTGTAATTTTCTACTGCCTACCTTTGAATTGTGAACCCCAAGCTATCTGTTAATACTTGTTTTTTTATCCAAATGTTGTTGACGGATTGTATATTTTATTCTGGAACTCTAGTCGGTCATAATTTATACATGGGTATGCCTGAGATTATGCATGATTTGTGATTCAGATATATAACTGTGAAAATTTTCCGTTTTGTATGACAATTGGCAAGTTGCTGGTCCAAGCTAATGGTGGGTAATTTGTGGTTGTGTGGCATTTTTACTTGTATGATCAGAATTTTGCTGTACTCGAATGCAGATTATAAATTGGAAACATCTCCGTTTGGAATACGATGCCATTTAGCCTATAATAGCATTTTGGAAAAAAAAGGAAACTATATTGCTCCAGCAGATTCACTATTTGATTTCCGAGCACGCGTAACATTTTAGTATCGTTGTGCCAGCCACTTGTCTTGTTAGTTCATTTGAGTTTGTGATGTGTTAAGTGGCCGAAAATTATTCTGATGCTAAATTATCTTCATCCTGTTCCTTTGTTTTCTCTAAAACAGCAATGCCATGTGAAGAAGGACGATTTCCTCAAGCTTTTGGATGGTCAACAACCAGGAAGAGCAGAGAACTGCATTTCCTTAATCAGTTGCAGTTCTAACTATCTTTATTATAACTTGTAGCGGATTTATTAGATGCTATGTAACCGGAGCAGGTATTCCTATGCTATGGTACCACGACTGTTTGTGACCGAGATCTTTGTTTCATGCACAAGACTCTGTGTGTGTATGTTTGGTAGCCATCCCGTCTGGTGTCCGCTTACGTCAGTCTTCTGGTTGCTCTACTTGATTGCTATGTATGGTGCTTGACTGAATTGAAGAAACTGCAAGTGGGATTCACTGTCCCAGGGATGTTTCTGTTGCGAGGACAAACAAAATAGCAAGAAAGAAAACAAAACAGAGCAGCGAGCTGCATTCCTCTGTAGAGCAGATCGACCCATGAATTATCTGACTGCAGAATTGTGTACTGGACGACCAAGAGGTGCTGTTTTGCTATACTTTGTTGTGGTAACCATTTAGTTGCTCATGATCATGCTCCTGTCAAGCTCACTTTATTAGACAGCAGAGTTTTGCATATTAGACTGCAGAATTTTGTGTTGGATCAGGAGGTGCTCAGTTGTGCTGTATTGGTCAGGGGTGTCATGTCATGTGACTGGAGAAGATGTTATGTAACTGGTTTACGTTTTTCTACCGGTGGATGAGAACTCTTATGTATTTGTGAAGTATTATCCTACTCCATTTGTCTACAAGTTTCCGCAGCAATGTGTATGTAACTGGAGCAGCAGGTATTTGTATAGATCGATCCTATGCTATGGTTACTATGGCAAATATGTTTGTTTGGTAGTGGGGCTGGGAAGAAGACTGAAGATGAGATCTGTATGATAAAGATGTTTATGATCTGGTTGTTGTTACTCCCTCTGTACACAAATGTAAGACGTTTTTGCAGTTTAATTAAATTGTAAAAACGTCCTACATTTGTTTACTCCCTCTGGCATTTGAAGCTTGAATGAATTCCAGTATCTTGATAGTTGGTGGTTGTTGAGGGTTGTAGGCTCTCATGAGCTGATCGTTTTTCTCATAATGACGTTGCCATCTTCTTTTGTGGTGTACTCACTACTCCATTTGTTTCTACTTGTCGACACGTGGGATATTTGGTTTTAGTATAGATAGCAATGTGTCTTTATATGTGTATATGTTTTCTACAGCAAACAAAAAATAGTTGTATACTCCCTCCGTCCCATATTAGTTGTCTTTCCTCCTCCTCGAGAAAAGTCTTCTTCCTCCCCCCGCCGGCACCGCCGCCGATCCGCCCCACCTCCGATGGCCTTTGGGCCGTGGAGGTGCGGAGGATCTTGGCCCCCCGCTGGCGGGAGGGACCCCGTTCTCGTTTTTGTTAGGTTCAACGTTTTGGTTGGGGCTGTGTGGCGGTGGCGATGTCCCTCAGTAGGAATAATGTTTCCCACGTCCGATCCCCGTCCTGATGGTGCGAATAGCGTCGTCGGAGGATGTGTGGAGGTGTGTCTCTGTCGGATCTCACGGGATTCGGTCGGTGCTGGTCTTCGGTGGATCTATTTGGATCCAGTTTTTGTTCGTCTTCGTTCGTGTGGTTATAGGTTTGATCTTTCCGATCTACAACTCTCTTCATCGGCGATGGTTGCTGCTCTGGTGCGCTGGTCCTTTTGGGCCTTAGCACGATGACTTCCCGACTGTCTACTACAACAAGGTTTGCCCGGCTCCTGTGAGGGAGGGGCGATGACGACGGCGCGCCTTCGGCCGCTCCAGTGCTTGTAGTCGTCGCTAGGTGGTCCATGAACCTGGTTGTAATTTTTGTTACCTCTAGTGTTCTCTGTACTGCCATTATTGATGAATAGATTGGAAATTTCTCTCGAAAAAAAACTAATATGAGACGGGGGTATACTAGTTAAAAAAAAGGCGGCTGCTACCGATCAATCGGCTGATAACAGCCAAACTTAAGCCACTTCGACCACCGTTTGATCTGACCAGATCTTACGTCTCCTGGTAGCTTCGGTGGACAGAGTGCGGAGCAGTCGGATGCTAATTATTTGCGTCAGCCCGTGAACCCACTGCTACCGGCCTGTTCACGTGTCCAATTAGCAACTACTGGTCTCGTTGACTAGCAGTACTGTGCTTGCTCTTTTTTTTTGCGGGGCTGTGTTTGCTCCTATTAGCATGCAAGCAAAGCACAAAAGGCACGGTGCGATGAATGGGCAAACAAAAGCACAAAATTAAATCCATTTGCTGGTCGTTGTAACATTTTGTTGTGTGACTCTGGCCAATAACCGTCTGGTAAATCATTGCAACAATGAAATATATGCTTCAAAACGCAAGAAAAAAATCCGTAAGATGCGGTCGCCGGCCTGGTTTGCTGCAACGGATGATTGGGCTTTGAAGCACAGCGTTCCAACTTTGCAGATGCAGCACCCGACCTTGCAGCGTCTCTCGGGTTTTCGTCGGTTTGCAGCGTCGCGTGGCCGCTCATATCAGTGGCGGCTAACCTCGTAGCGTGTGTGTCGCTGGAAACAACGGGCAGTTGGCCTTTGCAGCGATGTGTGTCCGGTTTGTAACAGAGGCACATGCCGGTTTGCAACATCATGCGTCTGACTCGCAGCAAATGGCATATGGCCTTGCAGCGTCACAGGACTGGTTTCCAGCAAAAAAGAAAATAGGGAAATACTTGCAAACAACCAACTGATAACTGGGTGCTTCAATCGTCGAATCTGGGTTTAATAGGACGACCCACAACGCAACTTCCTCACACACGCAGCATTTGAACGTGTTTCCCAAGCGCAACAAGGGTTATGTTGCAACCGACGAGTGCAACATGAGTCATGTTACAAATGGGGGTCAGATAACAGGGGGGGTGAATGGCCTTTCCTCGAGCGCAACATGGGTCATGTTGCAACTGGCAAGCGCAACATGACTCGTGTTGCAAACGACAGGGTGGTCGACAACCTTTTTTCCCGAGCGCAACATGGCTATGATCGAGCGGCCCAGTGTTGCGGCTCCCCTTGCAGCACGACGCATGTTGCGACGCTCCTTACAATATGACGCATGTTGCAAAATACCTTTGAAACATGATGCATGTTGTGAAGACCTTTGCAACATGGCGTATGTTTCAAAGCATTTTTGTAGAACACCCGTGACCGCCTCTTAGCAAGCACGACCGACGACGGTTGTGGTCGGTATTGCGTCGCTCCTTTGCAACACGAAGCATGTTGTGAAGCCGTTTGCTGGCATCCTCCACAACATCTGCGAGTAGCACGATGATACCTCTGCAACATTTGCAGCATTGCGATATCCTCCACAATGTCAGCGAGTGGCACGACGACGCCTCCGCAACATGGGTTTGCAGTATTGTGGCATCCTCCACAACGTCTGCGAGCGGCACGACGACGCCTTTGCAACATGGGTTTGCAGCATGGTGGCGTCCTCCACAACATCTGCGAGCAGCATGACGGGGCCACCGCAACATGGGTTTGCAGCATGGCGGCAGCCTCCACAACGTTAGTGAGTGGCACAATGGGTCCACCGCAACATGGGTGCATAGCATGGTGGCATCCTCCACAACGTTAGAGAGCGGCATAACGGGGCGGCCGCAAGATGGGTCGCAGCATGGCGGCATCCTCCAACATCAACGAGCGGCACGACGGCACCACCGCAACATGGGTGCAAGAGCGGCTCTAGATGGATTTCTTAAGAGTGTTTATTGTGTGCCTTTTTTGCGAGATAACAGAAAAAAAGAGCCTTAGGGCGTGTTCGGTAGCTCTCCCCAGCCCAAAAATCCTCATTGCCAGCTTCCAACTCCGCGTACAAAAAACCAGAAGTAGGTTTCGTTCGGCACCGTAGCTTCTGGATTCGGTCGTTTTCCTCCTGGTTCAAAGCCCATTTAGCGTTTTGTGGCCCAATCGGCAATAGTTGTTGGGCTGCTAGCTGTAGGCTTGGGAAAAAGGCTGGGATGTGAATCCGTTTTTGAGGTCAGAGAGGCTCGGGAGGGGATTAGAGAGGGAACCGGTACGCTAGCTTTTCACTTCGCGGTGTGCTGCGCGGGGGCAGCCTCATCAGGCGGTGATGCGGGCAGCCGCGGCAGGCGGCCGGGGGGGCTGGCTGGCGCTGGCCGGCGCGCCCCTTTGGGCGTGAGATGGCGCCGGATCCACGGGATGCCGGAGTCGCTGCTGACGCGCCAGATCTGGGGCGGCATGGCGAGCTGGCGCGGCGGGCGCGGTCGGTTCGCGCGGCACGACGGCGGAGGTGCCGGGGCGGCGCGACGAGGCCCATGAGCAGAGAGCGCTGGTGGTTTGCGGCGGCGCGGGCCCGATCTGGGCCAAGAGGGCCAAGGTCGCTGCGCTTCTCTGCTGGGCTCCGCTTGTTCTGCTCCGGCAGGGGACCAGCGTGGTCGGCGTTGCTGCCGGCCACAAGCCGTGCGGGAGGAGCTGTGGGAGATGAATGGCACCCTTGCTCGGTGTTGCATCCTCCTGATGGTGGTTCGGAAAGCTCGACGCTGCTGCGGGTGGGAGGACGAGCTGGTGGTGGCTGGAGGGAGAGGAATGGCGTCGCTGCGGTTGTTGCATCCTTCGTCGGGAGATGAATGGCCCGCAGGCGTTGCATCCTCGAGGAGACGAATGGCGTCGTGCTTGGTTGCATCCTTCTGATGGGAGAAGAATGGCGCCGCTGCGAGGGTTGCATCCTCCGTCCAGTGGGGGACGCGGATGCAAGGTTGGAAGCACGTCGAGCTTGCCGGGGAGGTGCGGTCGGCCGTGGAGGCAGGGTAGTGGTTTGGTGTGCATGCTGATCGGATCCTGTGCTCAGGCTTTGCAGGTGAGACTGCCGGCGAAAGTCGTACTCCGGTTGTGGCTGGAGTCGTCGATGGCGGCGCCTTCAAGCGTCGCTCCCTCGTTGGAGGCATCGATGTAGCTGCTCCCACCTTGCTTTTCCCGGCGTGCTCCGAGGGAAACCTTTGATCTAGTTTAGATCGGACGATGGCGGCGCTATCCGGCGTCGCGTTCTCTCTTGGGGGCATCGTCCTGGAGGTGGATCCGGTCAGAGGGACCCGTGGCTCGCGAGGTGTGCGTGTTGTACGCCGAAAGGCGGTGTCTGTATGGTTGTAGTGGTCTTGTGCAGCCAATAGGGCTGTTTCCTTTCTTTTTTCTTTTTCTTTGATCTTCGGATCTTCCCCATGTTGTTTTCCCGCTGCTTCCTGCTAAATCTGAATCAAGCCAGCAATTTGCTGGATCTTTCAAAAAAAAAAAAAACTTCGCGGTGGCATCTCCATGTAATTTCACTCAACTCCAACTGCTTCGTTTTCTGAGATCTGGGAAAGACCAGCTCCTCAACTCCTCACTTTTTACACTACGACGCTCGCCAGCTTCTCGATTCCGACTCCGCGGAATCAGGGCGTTCGGCCCAGCTCCACTCATGGAGTCGACGGAGCCAGGAGCTGGAGAGCTACCGAACACGCCCTTAGTGTCTTGTTGAGTACTACTAGCTGAGTACTAGCTATAGCTAGTAGAGTACGTACTAGCTATAGTGTCAGTGGCATGCAGCGGGGCACAGCCAGGGGAGAACGCAGTACTGCTGCATAGTATTTTTTATTTTTTGAAATTAGCTAGATGCGTGGCAGTACTGCTGCATAGTGTCAGTGGCATGCACCGGGTAGGCACAACCAGGGGGGAAAATGCGCGCACGAGCATAAAAGACGGAGCCTGCCTCAAAAGACAACACGGCGCTCGGGAAAGTGGAAGGACGCAGCCGTGGCCCCCACCTGGACACGTGGTTGGCAGGGGAGGCGGATGATGCGCGGGGTGATCAGCCGCGGAAAAGAAGTGTTTTCCTAAAAAAAATGTGGGTACGTCTCCTCCTCCTCTCTTTTTTCTCCACGGCAAAAGAAAAAAAGAAGAGACAGTTGTCGTGTTGGTTTTTTTTTTAGCACAAAATGCCGTGTTGGTAGTTTGGGCTGCATATGGGCCTTAACTGTTGGGTTGGGACCATATGGACTTGACAACCAACTGAGCGCCGTCTTTCTTCTCACTTCACTTTTGTTCCTCCACCGCTCAGCTCAACCACGGCCTACCGTAAGAAGCGACGGCCGCCGGCGACCTGAGCCCGTCCCCCGCGGCGCTTTCGTCTCCCTCTCCCGAACCGAGGTCAGCCTTTCTCCCTCCCCAATTTCTTCTTCTTTTCCTCTCTTCTTTCGCGGGAGTCAAACCCTAGCTGGCTACATTGTTTCTCCCTAAACTGAAAAATACCTGCATTTATTTGTGGTGGCAGTGGGAGCTTGGCTGAGGAGGGGAGGAAGGAAGATACATGATGGATCCTGCTGAGATTCCCCATAGGTAAGCTCCAATTTCTCCATCTCTTTCTCGTTTCCTGCAGTCTGTTTGTATCAGCTGGATATCAGTACTACTTGGGTACCTTAGTTAAGAAATACTACTCCTGTTTGATCGATAGATGGATGTATTGGATATAGTTTTGCAACACCATTGATTGGTGGAAGAAATTAGTCCATTGGACTGATATCAATTTTGCATTTCCTGACGATTTTTGCAGTGTCAATCCCGGGAAGAAACCATGTGCGGATGGCGAGACACGATGGCATACCCTAACATCGATATCCATGTCCAAGGTGCTCGACGACGACGACCTCCTCATCGAGATCCTCCTCCGGGTCGGATTCCCCACTACCCTTGTCTACGCCGCACTCGTGTGCAAGCGCTGGTTCCACTGCGTCTCCAACTGCAAGTTCCTCAGCCGTTTCCGCGAACTCCACCCACCCCGTCTCCTCGGCTTCTACCTCGACGACACAGAGGATCCAAGCGTGTGTACACACTTCGTCCCAATGTTACATTGTCCGCCAGAGCTCGATGTCATCAGCCTCCGCGCTGCGAGCTTCAGCTTGGACACCAGCCAGGGCCATATCATGAACTGCTGGAATGGCAGATTGTTCACCTTGCACAAAGACAAAGGTGGATTCACAGTTGCAGTGCACAAGCCCCTGTGGCCTGAGGGAGGCATGGTCCTCCTCCCACCATTCCACTTCCACGAACAACAGGACAATAGTCACGACACTCGCGGTGCAATTTTCGCCACACAAGAAGGCGATGGCCTCTCCTACATTTTTATGCGGGTGGAGTCTACTGAGGAGACAACACAATCTATGGTGCTTGTAGATATGTTGCAAAATGGTGATGGTGTCTGGCGCCGGCATCTTACATTGTCCACAGACCAACTCTCTCTTATGCGATGGGATGTCGATTGTATGCTCATTGATGATAAAATCTACATGGCGAGCGCCCTCAGTGACATTGTTGTCTTGGATTTGACGACTTCAAGCATCTCCACTATTCAGCTCCCACAAGGGCTGGAGTATGGCAATGGAGACACCGTGTTGTCAGAGGCCGATGATGCTTCTGATATGTATCTCATGCATGCCAAGGAGCTCGAACTTGGACACCATTTGTTTGCGTGAGATGTGTGTTAATTTGATGATGCCAAGTTGAGAGGTTGATGATGAGAATGCACCTACTCCTTCTCTCCGGATAAACCAAGCAGGGGCATGTGCTGAGTTTGTAATCTTGGAGATGGGCTGTTGCACACTCCACTTGGATGTCAAGTGCAGGACATTACGTAAGGTGTATGAGATGACAGAAAAAGATCGCAGTTTGGGTGATATCCATCCTTGTATGATGATCTGGCCTCCCAAATTTCCTGCACTCAAGGATGATCATGCAAGGTTTGCTTTTCCCTTTTGATGATCAGTATAGTCTTCTTTACAAGGTTAGAAAGTTTGGCAATGTGTATCATCCACTGTTTAGTATAGCTGTGGAAGGGTGTTTGTTATATGATTGATTCTTTAGGCCATTAGAATAGTAGTAATAGTTAAGCGACATTAAAAATGCTTGCCATAAAAGATGATTCCAAATCAGTTGTGTACTTGGGTAATTTTACAACTAGTTTACCTATGGTAATAATAGAGGACCATTGCACGTGGGTACCAGACATCATGCTTCCCCTGAACTTGCTCCCGCCACCACACACGTCTCATAAAAGCAGTTTGTGGTGGTACTGAAAAATGACTTGTTTGGTGTTTATAGCATGGACCTCTTATTCGGTTACATCACTGTTTTCTGAACTCTCGGTTTAAAACAAAACACTGGACCAACAAAAAGTATAAATAAAACATCATGCTTAAGTGGTTAGAGCTAAAAGATGCCTAGCCTTCTTATCATCTTGACGACTCTGTTTTCTTGTCCTGAAACAGTATCACAAACCCATCAAGCATGACATTTTGCTTCCTATTTCTTGAATATAATCATGGTGTAATTTTCTACTGTCTACCTTTGAACTGTGAACCTCAAGCTATATATGAGGCTATCAATTCTTGGTCCTTTTCTGAATGTTATTTAGTGGATTGTATATATTTTTTGGAACACAACTAGATCGTTGTACGTGAGTATGCTTGAGCTTATGCAAGATCTGTGATTCTGACATATAACCATGAAAATTTTCCCTATTGTATGACAATTGGCAAGTGGCTAGTCGAAGCTAATAATGGGTAATTTGTATTTGAGTGGCATTTTTCGTTGTATGATCAGAGTTTTCGTATATTGCAATGCAAACTATAAATTGGAAACATGTCCATCTGGGATATGATGGCATCTAACATGTATTGCTGTAGCTTTTGGAGAAGAAAGCAAAAAAATATATATTGCTGTACCAGAGTAACCAGATTCATTATTTGATTTATGAGCACACATAACATTTGACTACCGTTGGACCATCCACTTGTCTTGTTAGCCCCTTTGGTTTTTTCCATGCATATAAAGTTGCAGATAATTATCTCCGTCACGATCCTTTCTCTGTTTTCTCTGCAGAAATACCACATGAAGCTTTTGGATGGCCAGTGACAAGGAACAGTAGAGAGCTGCATATCCTGAATTAGTAGCAGCTCTAATTATCATTGTTATAACTTGTAGTGGATTAATTAGGAAGCTATGTAACTGGTGCAGGTACTCCTATTCCTATGGTACCATAACTGTTTGGTACTGAGATCTTTGTTTTGCTTCACGAAGAAGACTCCCTGTAAGCATGTTTAGTAGATATCCCGAATGGTATCCACTTGCATCGCCTCTTATTGTTGCTGAGCTTGCTTGCTATGTGTCGTATTTGCAGAAGGAGTTGGTAGCATCATGTCCTGGTGCTTTTGCATAGGCCCTGGTAAATGCATCGATCATACCAGGGCAAGAGAGTGAAGTGTTGATCAACTGAATGGTAGACTAAAAATACTACTCCCTCCGATCCAAATTAATTGACGCAGCTTTAGTACAGCTTTAGTACTAAAGCTGCGTCAATTAATTTGGATCGGAGGGAGTACTAGGAAATGCATCAATCAGGGGAATACGCCTGATTTTTTTCATTAGAAAATACTATGAAATCTAGTAAGTGGAATAACAAAATAGAGGTGTTTTCACTCAGTAGTAAATAAATTCAGTAGTAGGAAATGTAGATGATTCCCGTAGTAGTTAGACTGAATTAATGGAAATGAAATAGCAAGGAAAACAAACAGAGCAGCCGTATTGTCTAAATTCCTCAGTTGCTGGTAAGTAAAACTGTATTAGAGAGTCAAAGAACCAGTATTGTCTGTTGTGCTTTTGGCCGGGTTTCGTTTGCTGCTTTGGAAGGTAGAACAGATTCATCTAAAGAAGGCAACAGTAAGTTCATGTACCTGTCCAAAGAGGTCACCCGAGAAAACGTTTCTTTTCATGCAAGGTGACATCCATATCCCAGTTTTTCTTTTGACTTTTGTAGGGCTTTCCATGTTTCACCAAACAAAGTTTAATGGCTCAGTCTTCATTTTTATGCTTCATGTAACTGGTATTATCATGATTTTTTTAATGTTGCTATATATTGAAGTTATTTGTTATTTAAAATCCATAATAACTTTTGTATTTTCTTGAAGTCTGGTTAAATTTCATTCTATTGCTGTTGTTCTGTATATTTTTATCTGTCTGTGGGATGCACTAGTTTTAGATGTCCTTTGTCCTGTCTTCCTCGACATAACGAGAGGCATGATCAGATATAACTTTCTATGTGTGTTTAGATGTTTGTGTCTATGTCTTGGGTGTTCAGATTTTTTTTTTCTTTTTTGTAATTGAAACTAAACGTATTTTCTAATTTGTTAGGTTCATCTGTAGCATTCACAGTTCTTGTGAGCTACTGATCTGGCTGTTAGAGGGCTAGATTTTGCATCACGCACTACATTATAGGAGGGAGGAACATTTATTCTTGCTTCACTAGTATATATCAGTACTTCATTCAGCTCCTGTATGAGCCAGTTCCTTTCTTGGAGGTGGCAAGTCAGCATAAAAAAGAGATGTTTTGTAAGATGGAAGGTTTATAGTACAAGAGTAGCAAAATAACAAGAAGCTAGAAACACACACTCGTGAAAACTGAGGAACACCTTAATCAAGACCTGAGGTAGCGGCGATATGCATGGATCATGATCTTCACTGGCACTGGTACTAGCAGCAACATAATGCATGTTCATTAATCACTGGTGGGCGGCACATAGATACATGTTGGTGCTGAAGCTGAATGCAAGCGAAGGATGTAGAGTCCAGTTAGGCGTCATTCCCTGCATTTTTGATTCTGGAAAGGAACACATACTTCAGACACATGATCACAAATATGTACTACTGGACTGAATAATTAAAGCTTGAAAGAGCCACCACAAATTCAGTAACAGAGATGCGACCTCTCACATGACACTCTTCTCTTTGGCAAGCAACAAACTACATGGCAATTTTCATTGCTAGCCGCTGTACCTAGTCTCATCGTCGTCACCACAAGCAAAGAATATTGTAGCAACAAAAGTTATGTTACAAAACATTTCTTCTTTATAAGCACAAAAATCCATAGTATATATTATACTCTGTCTCACCAACATAGCTCAGTAGTGGAAGAAAACTGAAGCATGAACAATGCAATATACTATATGTATCTGAAGCTAGGATAGAACTCAATATGGATCACCAATGTGTGCTGTAAGTAATTATCAGCATATAAACTGGCAAGTCAGGATTTGAACAGTAAGCCATATAACACGAGCAGCAAAATGGGAAAATAAGTAAACGATTCCTTCAAATAGAAGGTATACTGCAGAACGCTTCAGACAAGTGAGCGCCAAAAATGTCAAAAGTTTGAAGAATATATAATGCTTGTAAGGGAAGTTTGAAGGATGAATAACATGTGTGATAAAACTAATGAACGAAGAGCTCCGATACGACTGGAGTAAAAAAAACTAATAAGTGAGTTAGCATCGGTACTCACTCGCTTTGACGGAGATTCATAGGCTAGAACATGTGGGCCTTTGATAGAACAAATGTTTATTTCATTATATAAAAGAAAAGAAAGTGGCTCTTTCCTCTGAAACTTGATAGAATAATAGTTTAAATGTTTCTTGCATTTCTACTTTGATCGTTAAGTCAACACAACATTACATTGCTAATGTCAACAATGTTAATGCCAACATTTGGCATACAACATTACATTGTTAATGTCAATATTTGGCATTTTTCTATTCATTTGCAATTTTTAAGGCATTAAATGAGTTTCTGAATATAATTCAAATTTGAACTGCAAGTATATTAAAAGATGCCTAAAACTTGGAAGAGAAAACATATCTACGTTCTTAAGTTGCTTTGTAGCTCTTATCCAGATAATCTATGAAATATTCAAACATTTAAGTGGGAAAATTCAAACCCTTACTAGTAGGTTATTTTTTTAATTTTCAAAAAAAATATTAATGAAGTCTGAAAAATATAAATATGGCATGGAGTCATGATAAGATATCACGAGGTTTGGTTTAAAATTTCAAACAATTTCAAAAAAATTGGGTTGTACATTGCTTGAAAAATTGGTGAAAGAAATCGCACATGGTTATATTTTTCTAACTGTGTGCGATGGTAGGCTACATCGCACACAATTTTCTTATAAAAACCGTGTGCAAGACATCACACATGGTTGTATTATTTTAACTGTGTGTGATTGTAGGCTACATCATACACAATTCATGCAAAAATCGTGTGCAAGGCATCACACATGGTTGTGTTCTTCTAATTGCGTGTGATGGTTGACTACATCGCACATTTTGTTTGTGCAAAAACCGTGTGCAAGACATCGCACACGGTTGCGTTTTTCTAACTGTGTGTGATGATAGGTTACATCATACAAAATTTTCTTATAAAAACCGTGTGCAAGACATCACACACTATTGCGCTCTTCATACTGTGTGCGATCTTTGGACATTGCATAGAGTTTTTTTAACAGTGTGTGGTGTGTACATCATACACAAGTTTTGGCCTGCGTGTATGATTAGGGGCTTAATAGTATGAATCTGCACTATTGCAACCTTTGTTGTAATATATAGACTCGGTTTAAATTTCCTCATGCTTTTGGAGTGCCTGTTGTAACTTGATCCCGTTGCTTTGTAAGATATTTGGGTTGGAGCTTGTTTCTTATCTTGTAACATAAGTTTGTAATAATAAGACCACTGCAAATCTTCTGTTGTACTACTCTAATCAACATATTGTTTGAGAAACTTCACTTCACTTCCAAGTTCCAATATGTCGACCAGCATGCTATAATCTTAATAATATGATGGCTCGCTGCACTCATGTAGAACTTTTGTCCGCATTGGTGACTCTTCCATTCCCCATGCCCCCCATGCTTATAGGTTCTAATTGGTTCTCCCTTGCAGAGAGACAAGAGCTCATCCCTAAGAACTCAAATCACCTAATTCACACTATTATTAAGGTTGTTGGAGTGTCGAGTGTCAGAGCAGCTCCCTAAGCTTGTGGACGAATGTGCGGGGCACCTTGTGGATAACTCTGTGTCCAAATGCTCTGACCTCTCGTTTTCACTTTCTTGTTTCCCTCACACAGGTATACCACGATGCAAGAAGAAGGAGGCTAGGCAAAGTGTGATGAGGAGTGGATTAATTAAGTAGTATAGCAACAAGGAGTTTAACATATGTATGCATATATGCTCAGTTCTCCCACATGTGCGTACTATACTTCCATCCAGCCCAGTTTCACATGTCATCAATCCTCAAAAAACACCAATCAAACCTATAGCATGTGATTGCCTCTACCATGCTGGATGGCATCATTATTCATCTGTACATTGCTGCACTAGTGATGACCCATTTTTTTTTTAATGGTTCATCAACCATCACACTGTTTGGTATAACTTTGGAACAGTGGTAGGTATATGATAAATTCTTTAGGCCATTTTTTCAAGAACCTTGGAAGGGTAGGGGCATCTAGTTCTAGTAAAAATAAGATAACGGCCCTATATCGAATCTCTCGGGACATTTTAGAATTACAACTTAACCATCATTTGACATGATTTCCCATAGGGTGATTTATATCACAAATTGATTTTATGTATGAATCACAATAGAATTTGTTTTCTTGGGTCACTGTAGAGGAGAAACTTTATATCAGTGGGTGATCGTTGGGGTTCCTGGGCTTCCTAGGCCTAATGTTGGGCCAAATACAACTAGTGACAAGCCTCAATTTGGCAGGTCAATAGATGTCACAACACTAGTGCTGGTTTGATGCTTTCCACCTGGACTGGTACTATGGTATTGCCAGTGATGCGCGTAGTTCACGCCTGTCACTAGTGATAATGACAATGCTCGACAGTAGCTTGGAACGACTTTAGGCTTGAAACACGACGCACAAGTGAAATCGTCGGCACAACAACCCCTAACAAACAAAAGCTACATATATAATCCTTCCTCCTCTTCGCCACAACAAACACAACCTCCTCTCCCTATTCGCCATCTCCTCTTCCTCCACATCGGAAGGTTTATGAGCCTCGTGTGGACCTCTCTCAGGACCACCAACATGGAGGACTTGCCGAGTATGCCATGAATTGGGCCTAGCCCTTGTGCAGCCAAAGGAGAGGGAGGCCCCGACACCGGGGGCACATGGCTAGACGTCGACATGCGGGATGTTGCCGTTTAAATTCATGGAAATTCATACGAGGTCGGAAATTCATGGGACCTGGCACAGTGTCATCACATGCCCCCTGGAGGGTGTGATAACTATTTGAAAGTGTTTCGAGAAAGCAGTGATGCACACTGCATACAAACCGGACCATCTCCCATGAAGGATCAAGGTTTCAAGAAGGAACGTATCACTGTTGCACGTGAAGGGTAGCGCCCCTTCCTTAGTTGGCCTTGAAACATTTTCTGTGATCATCACACACCATGAAATGACGCATGCCAGGTCCTAGCCTTTTTTGGGGCTTGTCTTCCATATTCCGGACATTTGTTGCATTTCTTGGGTTTAAAAGCCGAAAATTCAAAATCTGAACTACGTACACATGAAATCATGGCTAGAAATGGGATAAAGTTCCTATTTGTGGTGTTTGTCCCATGCCTAGGACATGTGCAGCCAAAGGAGAGAGGGAGGCCCCATCACCAGGCAGGAGGCTGGGCCGCCAACATGCTGGATGCTGCCATTTAAATTCATGAAAAAATATACAAGGCCGGAAATTCACGGGACCTGGCACGGTGTGATCATATGTACCCTGGAGGATGTGGTAAAAATTTGAGAGCGTTTCGCGGAAGAATTCAGGGAGCCTGTGTAGGAAAGGGGCCATCTCCCAGGAAGCATCAGGTTTTCGAGCAGGAAAAGGTTGGGTTTGTGAAGGGAGTGCAAGGCCCGTTCCTCCATTGGCCTTGAATTATTTTTCTGCACTCAAGGGGGTTACCCAGGTTCAGGCCCTCATGGTGAGGTAACACCCTACGTCCTGCTTTGTTTTGTATTGATGTGGGAGCACCTCGTATGGTCTATCCAGGTTCAGGCCCTCATGGTGAGGCCCTCATGGTGGGGTTACAACATGATGGAGATTGTGACTACCGATAGTATGGTCTATCGACCAGATGGGAATGGCTACCCCTAGCCTCGCATCATATAGGGGGCAAGAGCTAGGGTTTACATGGTTCCTAACCGACTTCATGTCTATAGCTTCTTGGCTTGTCTTCCAAGAAGATCTCCTCATCTCGAGCCGGCCCCCTGTACTATCTCCTGGAGCCGTGATGCCGTAAGGCCTCCTGGGCCCCGAGGTCGGGCCAACACCGGGCTTCCTGGCCGATGGGCCACCTCGGTGTATTCCACTGTCAACACCACCGGCCCAACGAGTGGCATTACCGGCTCCCCTGCCGGGGGTGGCGGGTTTCGTTGATCGTCTTCGTCGTTCGCGCTGGCCTTGGCTACTTTTTCCTTGAGGAGTTGCTCGTTCAGGCTACAGTCGCTTGCTGAGTGTGTGGCCTTATAATTGTCATGGTTGTGGTACTTGCAAGGCCCGCTCATGATTTCCTCATAACTATGATCCGTCGTTTGGCCTTGGGGTTCCACTTTCCTGGTTTCTTGCTACCACCGTCCTTGCTAGAGCTGGCTTCATCAGTTTCGGCAACGAGATCAGACTCTAGCTCGGCCTCCCTCCTGTTGCGGTCACGGTTGCAGTTATGGTTACGGTTTATTCCGGCTTCCGCATCAGATGGTTCTGCAATGTCCTGTGCCGATCCTGACGGCGGCCTACATGCACACTCTCTTCGCTGGTTGTGTAGTCGTTGGCTACCTTTATGAGTCGTGACAAGTGCTTATCTCTTAGGCTGCCTGCTTACGCCTGAGCTTGTGACAGAGGACTGGTTCCGACACGCCATTGATGAACAACAAGATGGCTTGCTCATCCGAGATGTTGGTGAGCGAGTTCCTCTTTTTCAGCCACCGAGAGATGTAATCTCGCACGAGCTCCTAATCCCCTTGGATGCAGTTGTGGAGGTCATACGCGCTGCTGGGGCGCTGATACGTGCCCTCGAAGTTGTTGATGAAGGCGTACTTGAAGTCTAGCCAGCCGCTGATTGTGTTTGGAGGAAGCCTGTTAAGCCACGTCCGGGATCAGCCGGTTAGGCATAGAGGTACATACCGGAGGGCATTACCTATGTCTCCTTAGGCCATATCAATGCCCATGAGATACTCCTTGAGCAATGATCCGGCTTCATGTCGCCGGAGTACTTGTCCACACCACGCATGATGAATTGGTTGGAGAATGGATGTGTAATTGCTTTGTAGGAGAAGCAGGGCAGAGCTATGCTGGCCGTGAGGAGTGTTGAGGTTGCTCCTGCGGCCTCGTAGTCATAGCCGTACAACTCTCTCCCACGAGCTCGGAGATGGTCGCGCATATCGGGCTGATGGCCGAGGCGCTCATGGGCAGTGTGGGCTCGTGGCGGCAGTTGCCCGGACCTTGCTGGAGCAAGTCAGAATTGTTGATGTAGAGCGCTTGCTTCCTCCTCCCGTGGCACGAGTGTCCTTGGAGGGATGGGTGGATGGTTGTTCTACCGTGGCTGGCCCACTGCTGGTGTTCCCGAGGTGGAGCCGGGAGTCGCTGATGTTCTCCTACAGCTCGACTACAGTGTGCCGCAGGTTTTGTAGCGGAGAGATGAGATCTGCCCTGGTTGCCCTGCCACTGTTTGGAGTCCGTCAGCCAGGGCATCCGCTACTTGGAGGCTTCTAGCTAGGGTTTGGATAACCCCATGCTCGACGGGGTTATTGCCTTTGATTGCATCACACGCGTTGCGGCTTAGGAGCGCCACTATCGCGGCTTCTGCTGGGGAGGGTTGGTGTGGTCGACGCAGCAGCTCGTGCTCCATGGTTTCCATCCAGCGAGCCCGTCGTGCAGTGAGGTCACATTTTTTCCTTCTGAAGCTGGAGGTGTGTGGCAATTGTGTTTTGGCATAGGGCTTCCACAACCCTTGTAGTGTCGTTTGTGACCTAGAGTGGCGTGCTAAGGAGATGCAGCATAGCTTCAGAGGCCGCCGCCGTTGCTAGATCTGGAACTACGGGAGCTTCGGGGTTGGCAACGGTTCTGGTGGCAGCATTTTCTACCGCCTAGCCCGTGTTTGAGGTTCCACCCGGTGCCACCATAAGCACCTGCTCCACCACGACATTTGTGGGGTCGCCGTTGCCTTCACACTAGTAGAAAAATGAGCATCAGAAGCGGCCGACGGAAGCGGTTGTGACCAGGCATACCAAAGCCACCTGTAATAAGCTCACTGGAGGTGGTTATTTGTCCTAAACGAAGCACCGGAGTCGGTTAGAACTACGAAACCACTTCGAGGATATACTGGAGGTGGTTGTTAACTTGTAGCCGCCTCTAGTTTCTCACTCTCGCTGGTGGTTTCACTCCAGGAACCGCCTGCGTGATTTGAGAACCTCGTGGCGCACCCTTTTCTTCCCTGGTCAACATTCTCAAGGCACCGAACCCGTCATTTTCTGCCCCTTATCCAATCCACGACATTTGAGTGGTGCTCCTACGACGCCGTGGTGGTGCCCCTGCCCAACCACGATGGCGCGGTGGCACAACCGCCCAACCGACGAGGAGCTATGGCAGATCGAGTCCGACCACGCCATCGACAAGATCTCTACCATGGACCATCAGCCGCAGATCCGGAGGGCAGTGCTGTAGGAGATATGCCCTAGAGGCAATAATAAATGTTATTATTATCTCCATGTTCGTAATTATGTTTATATTCCGTGCTATAACTGCTATGGTTCTCGAGTCTGCAATAACCACGAGGCTCGGAGGAAAACTCATATGCACGTGTGGAATAATAAACGGTAAAATGTATTCCTAGTCTGGCCTCTAAGACTAGCTCAAGTATTGCATGATGATCACGTTTTCTTAATCATGGGCATGTCTATGCCAGGCAACTTTTGAGGGCACAATGTTAGGAGAACACTTGTGTTGAACCGACCCGATTGATGTTATGCTATGAGATACATTCGTCACAAGTTAAATGGTTAATAACACAAAGAAAGTTAACGTTTGCATAATTCCTTAGACCATGAGAGTATCGAGTTCCTTCGTACTTGCTTCGTGAACTCTGGGGTTTGTTAAACGTCATCCGTAACTAGGTGGCAATTACGGCGGCTTACGGGTTCACGGAAAGGTATGACAAGTAACTTGATAGCTCAAGATTGGGATTTGCTCCTCCGACGATGGAGAGATATTCTTTGGGCCATCTTGGTGTTACGGTATCCATCATCGTCTGGCCAGACACAAAGTGATTTGATCACAGGGATACCGTTACGCGGAAATGAGATAAGAGAACAAAGCCGGTAACGCGGTAACTGGCATAGTGGACAAGTTGTTGATCCACGGGGATACCGATAAGTCTCACCTCGGGTTTTGTAACATATCGCGAAGCAACAGGAATAGCACACAGAAACTAGATGTTCACTCGAATATTCATTCGTGTGGGTATAGGGATCAATATGGGTGTCCACGGTTCCGCTATTGATCATTGATCGGAAGGTGTTCCGGTCATGTCTATACTTCATCGAACCTATAGGGTCACACTTTTAAGGTTTATCTATCTGCTGAATACTAGACAGGGAGTCTGAGAGAATGTCACCGGAAAAGTTTCGGAGGCAACGGAAATGTTCCGGAGAGAACACCGGAAAAGTCTCGGTAAAACCGAAAAGTTGTTTCGGAGTAAACCATTAAGCCAAATAGGTTTCGGCACACACTTGGAACATTTTGGAGGTACCAGAATTGTTCTGGGAACTTCTGGAATTTTTCCGGAGAGAAAAACCGGAAATGTTTCGGAGCAGCCGGAATTGCTATGGTTGCTTTTCGCTGAAGAAAATCATTGATCCGGAAATGTTTCGGAACGCGTCCAGAATTATTTTAGTGGGTACTATAAATGTTCTAGGCCTACAGAAATATTTTCGGAATTAACGGTAGCGGAAAAATGTCTTCATGAATAGTGAAAGTGCTTTTTGGGTTACTTTTTGGAAAGCCATTTTTTTGGGCTTTGCTCAAAAGATCTAAGGGGTGACTTGGGAGGGAAGGAACCCCTTTTGGGGCCCCCCCATAGGTGTGACCGTCCAAGATGGGCACCTCCATGGTTCCCCACTTGCCTCCCCATTATGCCCTTTTATGTGTGACATAAAGTATGGGCATTTTGGTATTATCGTGTGCCACACTACCCCATGGGTTTTCCTACAAATAGAAGTGGAGAGGCACTCTCCACACTCACTCCTTACTCTCATACAAATGCCATGCATGATCTGGCTTTCTCTCTCCCTCACACGAAATAGTTTCGTAGAGCCGAAAGGCTGTCTGGGTTCCGGTGGGAACTAGTTCTGGACGGCGAAGCCCTGCCGGATAGATGACACCGTATGTGTGCAACCCCGTAGAGAGGTCGTAGATTCGATCTTTTACCCGAGGGGCTGTTCGAGGGTCCTCCCGAAGGGCTGTCCGAGACACAGTCTGGGGACTGTCTGACTGCCTCCCGGAGGGCTGTCCGAGGGACTGTCCGAGGAGCAGACGAGGGAGAACATCCTCGCGGTTGGGAGGTTGTAAATCCTAGCAGCGGGGATCAGCACCACGGATCTTCATCGACTCTACTTCCGCTGCGCTACGAGTCGGTAATGATCAGATCAAAAACCTTGTATGCATCTCCATAGTGATCCTGGGCTTGTTCGTAGTGCGGAAATTTTTTGTTTTCGGCTGCGTTCCCCTACAAGTGCTACGCCATCCAACGACGCAGCTCAGATGGAGTGGAATGGATCCACTGCCCACCTCCAACAACTCATCCCCAGAAGGAATCCATCACGGTGAGCTCCCATACCCCCCTCCCCCCTGCAACTTATGTATAAATCTGCGCGGAGTGGGAATCTGTAATCTTGACACAAAGGCATTGATTTGCTAGAACCGCTGAGTTCATAGTTATAGATAGGTTCACTGTGACTTACATTCATAGAAATGAACTAATTAAAACTAACTAGCCTAACTACTTGCGGCGACGGCCATCACGACGATGGCACTTTCCTTCCCCGTCCGCTGGGCTTGGATGGCGGTGGGTGTGGGAGCTTTGCATTGTGTGTCATCCCAGGATGGCCATGGGTCGCTGGCGGGGGGCGCGGCAGGGGCAGGAGCGCGTTCCGAAATCCGCCGCTCCCTTTCCGCCTACTGCCGCGCGAGCTCATCCAATGCTTTGTCCCTGAAGTTCCATAAATCCTCGTACGGATCCGCTGGCTTCTCCACCTCGTTGTCAACTCCAAAACTAAAGATGAGCAGATGCTCCTTCCGCTTAGCCATTGGAGAGGAAGAGGGGATTGGCAGGCTACGGTGATACAATGGATAACGGAGAGGGGGACGCTGGTGGCCTTTTATAGTCCAGCGCCGGTGTCCCCCTACATTAATAGGGCAGTTCAGAAGGCAGGAGGCGGTAGGTGGCGTGCAGCCATCAAAGGGCTCGTGCCCCGATGGTGCGAGGAAGTCAAGGTTGCTTGGGAGGCGAAGAAAACTTCCATCGCACGCTTCAATTCTTCCCTTTTCATTAATATCACAGGTTACATGTGGTTGTAGATAAATAAAAGGAGCCGTAAGGACTACCGAATGCTAGTTCTCTCTAACATTGCTAAGCAGGATATATAAAGCAAAATAAAACCGAGCACTAAGGCCTATCCACTTTTTGTAAAGAAAACAGAGCATTATGACAATATCCATAGCAATCTTCTTCTAAAGAGCATTTGCAAGATTTGTGGCAAGTAATATATTTATTTCTAACACTTTGATGAAAACTAAATAACAAGTATTATTTTGAATAAGATACTCATTTTAGTTGCACTTCACAAAACAAGATCACCACAGGATCCCATCCAACTTTCTAGGATCAGGAGCAAGGCGAAGTAGGCGCATGACGAGCTATTTTAGTTTCACTGCACAAGAGAAGATTGCAATAGGGTTCTGCAAAAAAAAAGGAGCCGCACGACAATCACGGGGGAGCCTACTGTTGTCTCATCCATGATGACCCATGCGTAAGTTGTTAAGTGCTAAGTTGCAATTCCTTACATAGCACATCCTTATACAAATGTATGTTTAATTACAGGTTTGGTATAAAGTTGTCGCCTTCCCTCGAATCGGAGAATGGATATCAATCCAAAGAGTTGACGGACTCGGCACTATTCTCCTCGTTGGTGCTCACAATAGGATATCATTCCCAAGAGGTTCATTTGCACTCTGTAGCACTAGACACATTGTACTTTTGCACTATGTAGCATATTCACAAGACACATTGTACTGGAGCACTTTGTAGCAAATGTTGCCCCTTCACACATTGTACATTTCCACTTTGTTGCATATTTAAGACATTTCGACATATATGTTTGTATTTGTGTAATGCAATGCAATTATGAGAGGATTGTGCATGTGCGTTATGAGAAGGTTCTGATTGTGTATTCTGAATGCTACAGAAATGTATTTGGAAATTGAAATCCAACAAAAAAGGTAAATTGAGGCGGTTCTGCTATAGCAACCACCTGTAATGCAATACCATTTGAGGCGGTTACGGACGAAGAGCCGCCTCTAGCCTTCTCAGCATTGGAGGCGGTTTGTGTATGCAAATCGCTTGCGGCGGGAATCCAGCACAGGCGGTTTCAAAAACCGCATGTGCTATTCCATGTATTAGCGACACAGGCTTTGAGGTGGATCACACAACCGCCGCCGTCCCATGTACGAAAACCGTCTGCAATGCCCAATTCTGTACTAGTATCAAGCGGGATCACCGGGAGACAACTTTCGGAGCTATCATTATCGAAGGCGTGGCCTTCCCAGATGCAATCATTGGGTTCGTGGTCATCCAGTAGTGGTCAGGTTGTGCACACCATCACGACCAGATGGGAAGCCGGGGTGGGTTGGAGGGTTGATGTCGCATCCGCGCAACGTCCTGTTTGGTAGGACGGAACGATGGTGCGGTCTTCAACGTCCTGTTGGAGGGTTGATATCGTATCCTCGTCGTGTTTCGGCCCAAGGGCCGGAGCGGGAGTGTGACCTTCAACTGCGGGCTGCTGGACGTGATGGGGGGCCACCTCCAGAGCCCAGAGCTGTGTGGGGACGTGAAGTCAGAAGTTGTCGTGGCGGTCGATAACGAACGCCAAGTTTCCAAAGAAGAGGGTGCAGACGGGGGCGGGTGGCGGGCTAGAGTAGGGCCGACCCGCCTCGTCGACGACGAAGCTGAGAGTGCAGAAGATGAATTTCTAGCCCAGCGTGAAGACGGGGACTTTGAATTGAGAACCAATCTGGGTTCAGTCTTTGGCCGACGCATCCCATGCCTGGCGCGCCAACTGATGGTACGGAAAACCGTCAGTAGTCCTGGTAGGGTGGCACACATTGTAGGATATATGCCCTAGAGGAAATAATAATGGTTATTTTGTATCTCCAAGTTTGTAATTGATGTTTATGTTCCATGCTATAACTGCAATGATTCTCGAGTCTACAATAACCACGAGGCTCGGAGGGAAACTCATGTGCACGTGTGGTATAATAAACGGTAAAATGTATTCCTAGTCATGCCTCTAAGACTAGCTCAAGTATTGCATGATGATCCTGTTTTCCTGATCATGGGCATGACTATGCCAGCAATTTTAAGGGCACAATGTTAGAAGAACATCTGTGTTGAATCGACCCGAATAGATGTTATGCTATGAGATACATTCGTCACAAGTAAATGGTTAATAACACAGAGAGAGTTAATGTTTGCATAATTCCTTAGACCATGAGAGTATCGAGTTCCTTCGTACTTGCTTTGTGAACTTTGGGGTTTGTTAAACGTCATCTGTAATAGGGTGGCAATTACGGCGGCTTACGGGTTCACGAAAAAGTATGACAAGTAACTTGATAGCTCAAGATTGGGATTTGCTCCTCCGACGATGGAGAGATATTCTTAGGGCCCTCTCGGTGTTACGGTATCCATCATCGTCTGGCCATACACAATGTGATTTGATCACAGGGATGCCGGAACGCGGAAACAAGAAAAGAGAACAAAACTGGTAACGAGGTAACAGGCATAGTGGACAAATTGTTGATCCATGGGGATGCCGATAAGTCTCACCTCAGGTGTTTGTAACATATCATGAAGCAACAGGAATAGCACACGGCAAACTACAGGTTCACTCGAATATTCATTCGTGTGGGTATAGGGATCAATATGGGTGTCCACGGTTCCGCTATTGATCATTGATCGGAAAGTGTTCCGGTCATGTCTATACTTCACCGAACCTATAGAGTCACACGCTTAAGGTTCATCTATCTGCTGAATACTAGACAGGAGTCTGAGAGAAAGTCACCGGAAAAGTTTCGGAGACAACGGAAAGGTTCCGGAGAGAACACCAGAAAAGTTTCGGTAAAACCGAAAAGTTGTTTCGGAGTAAACCATTAAGCCAAAAAGGTTTTCAGCATGCGCTTGGAACATTTTGGAGGTGCCAGAATTGTTCTGGGGACTTCTGGAATTTTTCCAGAGAGAAAACCAGAAATGTTCCGGAGCAGCCGGAAATGTCTTGGTTGCTTTTCGCTGAAGAAAATCATTGATTCGGAAATGTTTCGGAATGCGTCCAGAATTATTTTAGTGGGTACTGGAAATGTTCTGGACCTACAGAAATATTTTCGGATTTGATGGACGCGGAAAAATGTTTTCGTGAATAGTGAAAAGCACTTTTTGGTTGCTTTTTGGAAAGCCACCTTTTAGGGCTTTTTCCAAAGCTTCTAGAAGGGATGGCTTGGGGAAGGGGGAACCCCTTTTGAGCGGGGGCATGGGGGTGGCCGGCCAAGGGAGCCCCTCCATGGAGCTCTCTTGCCTCCCCATTATGCCCTTTATGTGTGACATAAAGCTTGGGTGTTTTGGTATTTTCATGTGCCACCCTACCCCTTGGTATTCCTATAAATAGAGGTCGAGAGGAGCTCTCCTCACTCACTCCTTACTCTCATACACATGCCATGCATGATCTGGCTTTCTCTCTCCCTCCCACGAAATAGTTTCGTAGAGCCGAAAGGCTGTCCGGGTTCCGGTAGGAACTAGTTCTGGACGGCGAAGCCCTGCCGGATAGCTAACACCGTATGTGTGCAACCCCGTAGAGAGGTTGTAGGTTCGATCTTTTGCCCGAGGGGCTGTTCGAGGGTCCTCCTGAAGGGCTGTCCAAGATACCGTCTGAGTTCGAGGGTCCTCCCGAAGGGCTGTCCGCGACACCGTCTGAGGGATTGTCGGACTGCCTCCCGAAGGGCTGTCCGAGGGGCAGACGAGGGAGAACATCCTCGCAGTTGGGAGGTTGTAAATCCTAGCTGTGGGGATCTGCGCCGCCGATCTTCATCGACTCTACTTCCGCTGCGCTACGAGTCGGTAATGATCAGATCAAAAACCTTGTATGCATCTGCATAGTAATCCTGGGCATGCTCGCAGTTCCGAATTTTTTTGTTTTCTGTCGCGTTCCCCTACACATATGACCAGAAGTACCTGAGGGGATCGCACACGAGGAGTTTAACCAGGTTCAGGCCCTCATGGTTGAGGAAATACCCTACTCCTGTTTGGATTGAATTGATGGGTGGAACGCCTCGTATGAGGAGGTTACAATGAAGTGGTAAAGATTACTATCTAGACTAATGGTTCCGCATTGGATTGGTCATGAGCTACCCCCTGGCCTCACCTTATAAAGGGGAACGAGGCCTATGGTTACAAGTATACTAACTGATCTAATAATAAACCAGATGGAGGACCCCCAACTTGCACGCCAAATTTATCTTCCTCTAGAAGGTGAGCTCCTCGTGGGGTGAGGGGCTGATGACCCACAAGTATTGGGAAACAATCGTAGTCCTTTAAGAGTGTCGAACCCAATGAGGAGGAGAGGGAATTGATAGGCGGTTTTCAGCAAGGATTTCACTGCAAGTGCTGTAAGATAGTTTTGATAGATAATATGATAGCAAGATAATTTGTAGCAAGTAACAAGTAACAAAAGTATCAAGGTGCAACAAGTGGCCCAATCCTTAATTATGCTAAGTACATGCCGGTGGTACTTCTTATAGTGATAAAAATGCTCTTGAGGACACACGGGAATATCGCCAAGTTACTTTCACCACGATTTATCGACTTTCGTTCATTGCCTTGATAAGTGTTATGTGGGTGGACCGGAGCTAAGGTATTGTTCTTACTTGAACAAATACCTACTTATGATTATACTCTCCATGCAAGCATCCGCAAATACAAGTGAAGTAATTAAGATAAATCTAACCATAGAATTAAACACGTGGATCCAAAACAGCCCCTCATGGAACAATTCATAAACTGGGGTTTAGGTTTCTATCACTCCTGCAACCCATCATCTACAAACTAATTCCACGATGCCTTCCCCTTGACCCAAACATGGTGAAGTGTCATGTAGTTGACGTTCACATAACACCACTAGAGGAAGAACAACACAACATAATATCAAAACATTGAACGGTGATCAACTTCACATGATTACTAATAATAAGACTTATCCCATGTCCTCAAGAACAAAAGAAACTACTCACAACTCATCATATTAATCATGATCAGTGGGTATAAATATATTATTAACAATCTAAACATAATGATCTTCCACCAATTAAACCAACAAGCATCAACTATAAGATGTAATCAACACTACTAGCACCCCCAGGTACCAATCTAAGGTTTGATAAAAAAATTGAACACAAGAGATGAACTAGGGTTTGGAGATGAGATGGTGATGATGAAGATGTTGATGAAGATGATGATTCCCACGATGAGAGGAGCATTGGTGATGACGATGGCTTCGATTTCCCCCTCCTGGAGGGAAGTATCCCCGGTGGAATCGCTCTGCCAGAGAGCAAAAGTGCTCATGCCCTGGTTTCGCCTCGAGACGGTGGCGAAAAGTCCCGAAACTCTTCTCTTATTTTTTTTCTAGGGCAAATGAGAATATATGACGAAGGGACGTTAGGAGGGGACCCACCAGGGCTCCACAAGCCTGGGTGGCGCGGCGAGGAGGGGTGGCCGCGCCTCCTGCCCTTGTGGGAGCCTGGTGCCCCCACTTTGGCCCATTTTTGCGCCAGTATTTTTTATATATTCTAAAATAATTCTCCAAAAATTCTCACTGCATTCTGAGCTCCGGAGAATTGCCATCTCTGTTGTAGCTTTTTCAGCTCAGAATTCCAGCTGCTGGTAATCGCCCTCTCTTTATGTATCTTACATTTTAAGAGAGAAAAGGCATTAGAATTGCATCATAATACGAAATATAACATTAAAACAAGGTAAATTATAGTATGAAACAATGACGCAAAATGGACGTATAAGCTCCCCCAAGCTTAGACACCGCTTGTGTCCAAGCGAATACGGAGCTCGGTAAACATGACCACAGGTTTATAGAGAGAGGTGTCGATAATAAACAATACGGACATAGCAGCATCATAATTATAAGCATCATTATATATCATGAATATCAACTTTCATTCATAAAACTTCTAATGATCAAGTAACAATCTATTCACATATAAGGTATAGACAATAAACTCTCTTGAAACTCAACAAACTATGTTTTCAGTCATCAAACAATTACAATTCATCTTATTTTCTAGAAGAGTCTATGTAAGAGCTTTTGTTTAGCAAACTTTGCATACTTGACTATCATATAGTCTTCTAATAATTGCTGGCACTCAGAGCATATTTTTAGAACAAACTATTTCCATCAGACACAAAGGAAGATGGGGGTTTAGTGTTTCACCGCCCAACTTATTTACCATAGAGATAATTGTCAACCATAATAACTTATGATCATATATATTCAATTGGATATATGTGCCTGGATCTTTCCCCACCACATGTTGTTTTCTAAGTGGAGAATAATAAGATTGGAGTAAGAGGTATTTGACTCAACATAAAAGTAAAATAGCAGAAAAAGTAAAAGATAGGCCCTTCGCAGAAGGAAACAGAGGTTGTCATGCGCTTTTTAGAGTTGCATGTCTGAGTTTTTACTGAAAAGGAACATCACTTTCATATTGCCCCTTGTGAGAGTGGCCTTTATTGAGCAGTCTGTCGCTTTTATTTCTTCACTACCACAAGTTCGTACAAAGCTTATTTCCCTTCCAATATAAGATCGTACATATTTAAAGGCAATTTTTATTGCATGCACCAATGACAACTTACTTGAAGGATCTTGCTCAGTCCTTAGGTAGTTATAGTGGACTCTCAGGGAAGAAACTGGGTTTAGGGCTTTTGGATGCATAAGTAGTATTTCTACTTAGTACAGAAATTTTTGGCTAGCAAAGATTATAAACAAACACCACATGTTGGAGGATCCATGACAATATAACTTCTATGCAAATATACATAAACATAACTCATTACGTTGTCTTCCTTGTCCAACATCAACCATTTGATCAAGTGTGAAAATATTAAATGAGGGTTCACAATCACAAAAGATGTCCAAGATAGTGTATTTGTATGTGAAATCTCTCTTCTTTGTACTAATCTTTCATGAATTGTTCAAATGACCAATGCTATGTTTGTTAGATTCCAATAGGTTTTACTTTCTACACCCAATGTGAAGTCACTACTTCCCATGAGATAATTATATGAAATAGAATTGCAATGCCAAGATAAACAATAACAAAAAAGCAAACACAATACTCAAACTATTCTTTATTATAGATACTCTCACCAACGGATACAATGATAACACGAAGAAACGATAACGCACATTGCAAAATATTTCATACTATAACTTTTCTAAATCACAATATAACTAAGGATCGAACTAAGATAGAAAGTGATGATAAAAGTGATGGTGATACGATACCGGGGCACCTCCCCCAAGCTTGGAACAAGCCAAGGGTGGTGCCCATACCCGAGTACTCAAGTTTCCTTCTTTGGTGATGGAGGTGATGAAGAGGCACGTTTGTCATCTGTCTTCCAGGGCATAGGTTCTCCATCAAGAAAAGAGGAAGTGGTCTCCGGCATCCTGAAATCTGTAGCTAAACTCATCCTTTTAAACCTGGTTTCATACTCACAGTTTTGATTCTACAGGTCATAGACTTGTGCTTGGAGATCCTCAATCCTGACATGGAGATGATCAATCGCCTCCTAGATCTTGTCGCTATCCCACTTCTGCTCATGGAGGAAATCCCTGATCATGGAGTGGTTAGCATCAAGTCCACGCTCCACCATCCTCTGGCACTTGAAAAGTTCTTGCTCCACGTCCCCGAGCCTGGCCTTCTCGTCTCCTTCCTTCTTGGGCCCTTCGAGATCCTTTATGTGAAGCACCCCATCCTGGTACTCCATGGTTTGGGGATGCTTTATGACCCCAGGGAGATAGGTGTTGATGACCTTCTCGAAGAACTGATCCTTGGAGGAGCCTGACGACGACATAGCGATCTAGACTTCGGAGCCCTGGCAGAAAACAACTTGAAATGAAAACAAGAGGAAAACTTGTGATGCGAAGGTCAGATCATCCTAGGGATTTTATAGGAATTTTTATCTTGCGAAACAAGCATACGAGAGGAAAACGGAGTCAGGACGGTGCACGAGGCTCCCACAAGGACAGGTGGCGCGGCCAGGGGGTGGCCGCCCCCCTTGCCCTTGTGGGGCCCTCGGGCACTGCCTCGACTATTTCTTTCTTTCTAAAATTCTTATTTATACCAAAACTGATGAAAATAATTTTTACAGAATTTTTAGAGTCGGTTACTTACCGTATCACGTACCTATTCCTTTTTCAGGATTCGGGAGTCTTCCGAAAGTTTTCTTCTATGTATTCTTCTGATGTAATTACTTGAATATTGTTTGAATCAATGTTAATGGGATTACCAACAATATAATGCTTAAGTCTTTACCCATTAACGACCTTCGGTTTATTTCTGTGACGCCCTCTGCTCGACCGTGCACTAATCATACACGCAAATGTGCACGCTCGAGATCAGAGACGCACGGGAAGATATCACAACACAACTCTAAACTCAATTTAAACATAAATCTTCATATTACAAACCAGGGGTCACAAGGACCCAAATACATAAGTCATACAAACCATAATATCTGGGTACAGACATAGTTAGTCAAGTCTGCCTTAAGAAGGCTAGCACAAACAGCGACACTGATCGAAAAGGCGAAGGCCTCCTGCCTAGGGCCTCCGAACTACTCCTGATCGGCTAGCTCAACCCAGTAGTACGTGCCTCCGGGACTCTCCTGGTAGTAGTCTCTTGCGGTGGCGTCTGGCTCCGGGACTCCGTCGTCTGATCGCAGCAACCGGGTATGGGGAAAAAGAGACAGCAAAGCAACCGTGAGTACTCATCCAAAGTACTCGCAAGACTGACATCAGAACTATACTAATTATGCATCGGTATCAAAGGAATGGGCTATATCTTTGGACTATACTGCAGAATGCCAGAATAGAGGGGGAGAAGCCTAGCCTATCGAAGACTAGCATCTTGAAGCAATCCTGCAGTATCAGAAGAGAGTAGAGCAAGATCATATATATTCAAGTCATAATTTAGTAAAGCCCTGGGATCCTTCCTCGACTACCCTATGAGAAAGTGATCCCGAGAGCAGTAGTATCAGTTTAGTAATCACTTGGTATCCATTTGTAGTTGTAGCAGATCAAGATACAACTCTGAGCGTCCTGTTACCGTGGACACGGCTATTCGAATAGATAACTTCCCTGCAGGGGTGCACTACTGTTACCCAACACGCTCGCTGGGTAATGCCCGGCCTCGGGTGATCAACACGACGCAGTCCTACCTAGGCTCAGCAGAGAGGCCAACACGCCGGTCTAAATCCTAAGCACGAAGGGGTCTTGGGCCATCGCCTTTCGCACTCCTGCACGTTACGTGACTGGCCGGGGCCCAGGCGCGACACTGTATACACCAGTGACGTAACCAGCCCACCCCAGCAATCAGCCCGCATGTCTGAGCTGTGACGTCTGAAGAGCTTTCGGCTGATACTACGACGTAGAGGCTCCCATAACCATTATCCCACGTGGTGGTAGTGCGTATAGGGCCAACGATGCACTCAGATCAAATACCCAAATCTGTTAGGCGTGTTTAGTAACTCGCAGAGGCGATCAGGGTTCCTGTCGCTCCGACTTGGTATCACATGACGCGCGGGTGCTCTTGGAGCCAACCCGTCTTTAATGTTTTTCTCTCGCGGGCACCCTTGGGGCCAGCCCGACTTTAACAGTTTAAGTGTTGCAGAAATCTAAATGTTTCCGTGATCATCACCCAGAGTGATCACAGCCCAATGACAAGCATGGCATACGGACAAGGGTGAAGGGCCACAGATGGATCAACAGCATAGCTAACTAAGCATCATGGGACAACAGGTAGGTATCAACAGTAGGCGACGAAACAGGCTATGCATCGGAATGGGAGCTATCGGAGTAACCACAGAAGCAATTCTAATGCAAGCATAAGAGAGAAGGAATGGGCGATATCTTATGATCAAGGGGTTTTTTCTTGCCTGGAAGCTCAGCTGAAGGGGTCTGGTCGTCGGCGACGTAGTCGTACTCTGCTGCGTCGGTGGCGGTCTCGGGGTCTATCGGGAGAGAAGGAGAGGGAAGAAACAATAAATACACGGCAAACAATGCAACAGCGATGCATGACATGCCTAAATGATATGCAGATGTGATACATTGCCTATCTAATTGTTTTAGATAATTTAGGAATTTATTTGGATTTATTTTATTAAGGCCATGCACTATTCATTTATCGAAAACAGGCAAAAAGTTCCATGTTCAGTATGTTAGAGGGGTGTGACAGGTATGTGGGTGGCATATTCGGATTCTTCATATTTTTCTAATCATTTTTCATATATAAATTATTTTCATCCGAGTTACAGTTTATTTTATATGATTTTTCAAAGTTTTAATCATTTTCTGGAATTTATTTAATTAGAAAATTAGAATTATCCGAAACAGTGTAGGGTGATGTCAGCATGACGTCAGAGTGACATCAGCAGTCAACTCTGGCTGACCAGTCAAACCTGACCAGTGGGTCCCACTGGTCAGTGTCACATTAGTTAATTAGTGGTTAATTAAACTAATTACAGATTAATTAGGCTAACTAAGTAATTAGTTTAATAAAACAAAATTAATTAAGTTAATTCACTAATTAATTAATTAAATAAATAATTATTATTTATTTATTTATTTTAATTATTTTTTAATATTATTATTATTATTTTTAACAGGGGCGTGGGCCCCAGTGGTCAGTGGCATGGGGCCACTGTTGGGCTCCCGTGCGCGTGCACGGGGCAACCAGAGGGCGCCGGTGACAGGCGCCAGCGCCGGGCGCGGGGCGGCGAGCGGCAGCAGCAGCGCGGCAACCGGGGGAGCAGCAACAGCAGCAGCAGGCCGGAGCGGGCGGTGCGGGGCAGGCGCGGAGCTGCGGACGCGGTGGACGGCGCGGTGAAGGCGGGGCACGGGCGCGCGGCGGCGAGGCGAACAGGGGCCGCGGCGAATGCGGCCAGGCAGACGGGAGCAGAGGCGGGCGCGGTGCGGCACGCGAGCGGGCGCGCGAGGGGCCAGGCGGGGCGCGGCGGACGGCATCGGCGACCGAGGGGAAAGGGGAAGATGGGGTCCTCACCCCCGTTGTACGTGCACGGGCGGCGAGGCGCGAGGGAGTCCGGCGGGGAGGAGACGGGGAGGCGACGAGGCGAGGACGAGGCGGCGACGGCGACGGCGACGGGGTCGGGCGCGCGCGGGCGCGGGCGTCGGGCTCCAGGGGGGGATTAGGTTTAGGGTTTCGGTTGGGGGGGGAGGCCATATAGGCCACGGCTGGGCCGGGCTGGTCGGCCTGGTGGGCAGCTGGGCTGAGGCGCAGTAGGGGGGGAAGCCTTTTATTATATATATATATATATTTTTTTTAGTTTCTGTTTTGCCAAATGTTTAGCCCCAACTTGAGTTTTGTAAAACTTGTGACTTAGCTCAAAAAATACAGTGAAATATGTAGCACTGTTATAAAAAGGTTTGGAGTCCATATGATTTCATTTGAATTTTAATAAAATGAAATGGGATTAAATAATGCTGTTTGGTTCCGTTTTAGGATGTTAGGGTCATTTAACTAATTCAATTAATTTTTATTATATTTTTATAATTGCTTCTGGATTATTTGCAATATTATGAATATTTTAGTTTTCAAATTTGAACAACTTTTATTTTCACTTTATATTTGAATTTCAATTTGAATTGGAATTTGAAACGAGATATGATCCAAATGATGATTAAGCACTGTAATCATGGTGACTTGGCATTATCAAAAGGGTGATCACTGTAGCTTAATACATGGGGTGTTACAATTCTCCTCCTCTAAAAGAAATTCTCGTCCCGAGAATTAAGAGGTAGGCTGGAAGAGAACGGGATATTCTTCACGAAGACGATCTTCGCGTTCCCAAGTGGCTTCATCTTCAGAATGATTTGACCACTGAACTTTAAGGAACTTGATTGCCTTCTGACGGGTTCGACGTTCAGCTTGATCAAGAATGCGGATCGGATACTCTTGATAAGAAAGATCCTCTTGCAATTCAAGCATTTCATGATCCAACGCTCGGATAGGATCCTTGAAGCAGCGACGGAGTTGCGATACATGGAAGACAGCATGCACTTGGGAAAGGTTTAGCGGCAATTCCAATTGATATGCCACTTCTCCACGTCTTGCGAGAATGTGAAAGGGGCCAATGTAGCGAGGAGCTAACTTGCCCTTGATTCCGAATCGATGAGTGCCCTTCATCCGAGTAACACGATGGTAAGCTTGTTCGCCAGGTTGATAGACCATTACCAGGTGTTTGCGATCATAGTTGCTCTTCTGACGAGACTGAGCAGCTTTCAAATGTTCACGGACAATGCGGACTTGTTCTTCAGCTTTTTGGATAATATCCGGACCAACGAGTAATCGTTCCCCAGTTTCTGACCAATTCAGAGGGGTTCGGCACTTACGTCCATATAGAACTTCAAATGGTGCCATCTTCAAACTAGCCTGATAGCTATTGTTGTATGAGAATTCAGCATAGGGGAGAGATTCCTCCCATTTCTTACCGAATGAGATGACACAAGCTCGAAGCATATCTTCAAGCACTTGATTGACTCGTTCAACTTGTCCCTGGGACTGGGGGTGAAAAGCGGTACTGAAGGACAGATGAGTTCCCATACCTTCCTGGAAACTATTCCAAAATCTTGAGGTAAAGAGGCTGCCACGATCTGAACTGATCTCCAACGGAATACCGTGGAGTGACACAATTCTGGAAACATACAAGTCTGCTAACTAACTAGCAGTGATTATCCCCTTGACTGGCAGAAAGTGAGCAACCTTTGAGAATCGGTCAATGACGACAAAGATAGCATCATGACCCTTATGCGATCTGGGAAAACCAGTAATGAAATCCATTTCGACTTTGTCCCATTTCCATTCAGGAATACCAAGTGGTTGCAGAGTTCCAGCAGGCCTTTGATGTTCTGCTTTGATGCGACGGCAAACGTCACACTCAGCAACATAGCGAGCAATGTCATGCTTCATATCAGGCCACCAGTACTGTTGACGAATGTCTTGGTACATCTTAGTACTACCGGGATGAATAGACAAAGGTGTGTCATGTGCTTCTTTCATGACATCCGAACGAGAGTCCAGATTGTGCTTTCTGGGGACCACTAGGCGGCCTTTGAAGAACAAGGCACCATCATCATCAACATGGTAGAATGAAGAATTTCCCTTGGAGAGGAACTTCTTAATCTTCTCGACTTCAGAGTTATATTTCTGCCTTGTCTTGATGTTGTGCTCGAGGTCCGGTTCAACAACCAGGGTGTTGAGATAACCCTGAGGAACTATGTGAAGGTTCAACTTGCGAAGCTCTTTGCAGAGAAGAGGTTGGGCTTGCTGAACCATGAGGTTGTTGCAATAAGACTTGCGGCTCAAAGCATCGGCCATCACATTAGCCTTGCCAGGGGTATAGGAAATATCCATGTCATAGTCGGCTATTGTCTTGAGCCATCTTTGATGGCGGATGTTCAAATCTGGTTGAGTATACAGATATTTCAGACTTTGGTGGTCCGTGTATATCTCGCAACGATTACCGAGAAGGTAATGTCGCCACAGTTTCAGAGCATAGATAACTACTGCTAACTCGAGATCATGAGTTGGATACTTATCTTCGTGAGGACGCAACTGACGAGAGCCATAAGCAATCACTCTGCGCTCTTGCATTAGGACACAGCCTAATCCTTGACGGGATGCGTCGCAATATATCACAAAGTCCTTGCGGGAATCAGGGGGTGCTAGCACTGGGGCAGATGTCAACTTTTCTTTGACTGTCTGAAAACTTTCCTGACATTTTTCTGTCCATTCAAACTTAACACCCTTGTGAAGCAAATCAGTCAGTGGCTTAGCAATTTTGGAGAAGTTCTCGACGAAACGGCGACAATAGCTAGCAGGACCGAGAAAACTCCTGACTTGCTTGACATTCTTCGGGGGAGTCCAGTCAAGAATAGCCTGAACTCGTTCTGGGTTAACGGCAATGCCATCTTTGGAAATCACATGACCAAGATAGGTCACCTCAGATAACCAGAATTCACACTTGGAAAATTTGGCATAGAGTTGGTGTTCTCAAAGTCTCTCCAATACAAGCCGAAGATGTTCGGCGTGTTCTTCTTCATTCTTGGAAAATATAAGGATATCATCCAAATAAACCACGACGAATTTGTCGAGGTAGTCCATGAAGATATAGTTCATCAACTGAGAGAAGGTCGCTGGAGCATTAGTTAGTCCGAAGGACATAACGGTGTACTCGTATGATCCATAACGGGTAACGAAGGCAGTCTTTGGAATATCCTCTTTACGAACTCGGATCTGATGGTAACCCAACCTTAAGTCGAGTTTAGAGAACACAGAGGATCCATCAAGTTGATCATAAGATCGTTGATCCGGGGAAGTGGATATTTGTTCTGGATTGTTGCTTGGTTAATAGGCCGATAGTCCTGGACCTATCGGTTAGTACCATCCTTCTTCTTAACGAAGAGAGAAGGTGCTCCCCAGGCAGAGGAGCTTGGACGGATGAAACCCTTTTTAAGAGACTTGTCAATTTCCTCCTTAAGCTCAAGGAGTTCATGTGGCGGCATCTTATAGGGACGTTTAGCAATAGGGGTGGTGCCCGGTTTCAAGTCGATGACGAATTCAACGGCTCTAACAGGGGGTATTCCTGGTAGTTCTTCTGGAAAGACGTCAGGAAAATCGCGAACGACTGGAATGTTCTCAATTCCCTCAAGAGGTGAAGCGTTCAGAGCATTCAGAGCATATATCTGAGCTTCGGCATTACGAGTAATTCGGGCGGTGTAGTTCACTATCTCGTCGGAGGGGTGAAGGAGTTGGACGACTTTGGTGGCACAATTGATCGAAGCAATGTGACCTTTCAGCCAATCCATTCCTAGAATGAGGTCTATGGTGGAAGTTTTCAGGATGATGGGCGAAACAAGGAAGTTTAATCCTTTGATTTCAACAGTGACATTGTGTGCCATCATGGAGGTGTGACAATGGCCTCCAGGGGTGCGGACAACTACTGGCATGTTCATCTTTTCAAATGCAATGTCATGTGCTAATGCAAATGCTTCTGTCATGAATGAATGCGATGCTCTTGAATCAAATAAAACAAAAGAGGGTACTGAGTTAACGAGAAGGGTACCCATGACAGTTTCAGGTTGATCCTGAACTTCTTCAATGTTAACGTGGTAAGCTTGTCCACGCCCATAAGCAGAAGACCCAGTATTATAATTGCGGGTCTGGTTGTTGCCACGGCCATTTCCACGGCCAGCATGAGGAAGCACTAACTGATTCTGATTCTGGCGGCAGTCCTTGGCAAGGTGACCTGGGCGGCGACACATGAAACACATTCCATTTTTAGGACGAAGAGGAGTAGCACGTGGTGGAGCAGCTTGAGCTCTTGGCTGCCTCGGTGGTGGAGGAGGCAGACGGGGTGCAGCATAGGAAGGCCTTAGCGCAGGGGCAGCTGGACGATACACGCTGTTGGGAATCCAGATCCGACGCTTCTGCGCTGAGCTTGAGGATGAGCCAACGTCACGATAGCGTTTCTGCGACTCCTTGTGTTCCATCTGAGCAGTCTCAACTTGGATAGCCTTGTTCAACAGAGTGGCAAAGTCGGCGAAGTCATGAACAGCGAGAGCAAGCTTGAGGTCTGGGTGGAGTCCATTACGGAACTTCTCCTGTCTACGAGCATCAGTTGGAATGTCCTCTTCGGCATAGCGGGACATGTTAAGAAACTCCCGTTGATAAGCTTCTACAGTCTTATTGCTCTGAGTGAGGTTACGTAACTCTGTCTTCTTCCGGTCTATGATTCCCTGAGGAATGTAACGAGCACAGAAGGCAGTCTGAAACTCGATCCAGGTAATGACTGTCCCCTCAGGTAGTGAACGCCTGTGGGTGGACCACCATTGAGCAGTGGGGCCCTTCAGAAAGTAGGTCGCGAAGGTGACAAGGTTGTCAGGGGCGACATTGGCAGACTCCATCTTGAAGGCGATGTCGCGAAGCCAGTCATCAGCATCCAGTGGCTGTTCAGAGTTGCCGTAAGTAGTTGGATTGAGACGCACAAACTCCTGCAGTGTTATTGCAGCAGGTTGCTGATTCTGCTCGTTCTGGTTCGGAAACTAAGCCATAATTCCGGTCATGAACTGACGGTTCAGCTCGAATTGCTGCATCATAGCTGCCATATAGTCTGGCGGTGGTGGCTGTTCAGGAGCACGGCCACGACCACGACCACCTGGTCTAACCATCCTGCTAAAGATTTAGTAGGGGGAAGTTTAGTAAAAGCAACTGCAAGTGTTTAGAGACAAACATGATGTAACACGACAACGAATAAGTAGTGCAATAGATACATAACAGTAGTCAATTAAGACATACAGATCCATGCACAGAATCGGTTACACGCGGACAGCATAAGTTCGCAAAATTAAACAGCTAGACATACTAGGCGGCGCGCAGGCACGTGGTGAGGAATACACAACGGGACATAGCAAAGGCTACATCAACGTCGGGGAAAACCACTGAAACGGGGTAACTGCAAGTGCGGACGATGAGTGTCCAAGGCAGAAAAGTCCTGCGCTCCGTGAGCACTCTGATGCAGAACCCGATCTCGAACTGGAAGAAGAGGTCCACGTGCGGGTGTGTGACCTCCAACAGTAGGCCAATCGATACCTGCCGGCATTTGAGTCCTGCGCGGGTAGAGGATGTACTCTGGATGTATCCCTGCATGAACAGCTGATAGCAACTGTGTCATAGCATCGTAAAGACGTGCTCAAGTGGCAAACAACTCGACGGCGAGAGCCCGGGCAGTGCGATCCAGAGCCTGAGTGCACTGAATCAAAACCTGCGGGTCATATCGACGTCGCTCGTAAGGGGCACAGACAGCTGTGTAGTATCCGGTAGCATCTCCAGCAGGGGCATATGGGATGTATCGGAACTCGGAGTCATCCAAGCGACTATGCTCTCCACGGAGACGTACGATAGAAGAATGTGTTGGGGAACGTTGCATGGGAAACAAAAATTTTCCTACGCACACATAAGATCTATCCATGGTGATGAGCATCTACGAGAGGGAGAGTGAATCTACATACCCTTGTAGATCGCTAAGCGGAAGCGTTAATAAACGCGGTTGATGTAGTCGAACGTCTTCGCGATCCAAATCGCCGAGCGTCCCGCGATCCAATCACGATCCTTCCGATCTAGTGCCGAACGGACGGCACCTCCGCGTTCAACACACGTACGGCTTGATGACGCCTTCACCTCCTCGATCCAGCGAGCGATGGTGAAGTAGTGGTTGAGTTCCAGCAGCACGACGGCGTGGTGATGGTGGTGAGGAACAATCTCTGCAGGGCTTCGCCAAGCGCTACGGAGATTATGACGGAGGAACTAGAGGGTTAGGGTTGCCGCACACGGCTTGGGGAAATCTTGATGTGTCCCGTGTGCTAGCCCTGCCCCTCTATTTATATGTTGAGCCTTGGGGTCTAAACTTGGAGTAAAAGCCTCCTCTAGGTCGGTTTTGCCCGCACAAGGTCGGTTTGGCCCGCAGGGAAAGAGTCCAACTCGGATCCCTGCCGAACCGTGCACAGCCGCACACAAGCGGTAGTACCGCTTCACACAAGCGGTAGTACCGCTTGGGCGGTAGTACCGCTTCACACAAGCGGTAGTACCGCTCGGGCGGTAGTACCGCTTCACACAAGCGGTAGTACCGCTTACGCGGCAGCAAAACTACTTTTGCGCTTTCCAATACCTCGTGGGCTTTATCCCTTTGGCCCATATAAAGTGTTGCTGCACCCGAACACTTCGGTAAACATCCGGAACCCATTCCGGTGAACTCTGGAACCCTTCCGGAGATCGAAACACTATTATCACATATATCAATCTTTACCTCCGGACTCTTCCGGAGATCCTCGTCATGTCCGGGATCTTATCCGGGACTCCGAACAACTTTCGGTCACCAACATAATAACTCAATTATACTAATCGTCACCAAACGTTAAGTGTGTAGACCCTGCGGGTTCGAGAACTATGTAGACATGACCGAGACACCTCTACGGCCAATAACCAATAGCGGGACCTGGATGCCCATATTGGCTCCTACATATTCTACGAAGATCTTTATCGGTCGAACCTCTATGTCAAGGATTCAGTTAATCCCGTATGCTGTTCCCTTTGTTCTTCGGTATGTTACTTGCCCGAGATTCGATCGTCGGTATCACTATACCTAGTTCAATCTCGTTACCGGCAAGTCTCTTTACTCGTTCCGTAATACAAGATCTCGTGGCTAACACTTTAGTCACATTGCTTGCAAGGCTCAATGTGATGTTGTATTACCGAGTGGGCCCTGAGATACCTCTCCGTCACACGGAGTAACAAATCCCAGTCTTGATCCATGCCAACCCAACAGACACCCTCGGAGATACCTGTAGAGCACCTTTATAGTCACCCAGTTACGTTGCGACGTTTGATACACACAAGGTATTCCTCCGGTGTCAGTGAGTTGCATGATCTCATGGTCAAAGGAACAGATACTTGACATGCAGAAAACAATAGCAATAAACTGACACGATCAAATGCTACGTTTACAGTTTGGGTCTTGTCCATCACATCATTCTCCTAATGATGTGATCCCGTTATCAAATGACATCTCATGTCCATGGCTAGGAAACCTTAACCATCTTTGATCAACAAGCTAGTCAACTAGAGGCTTACTAGGGACACAGTGTTGTCTATGTACCCACACATGTATTTGAGTTTCCAATCAATACAATTATAGCATGGATAATAAACAATTATCATTAACAAGGAAATATAATAATAACCAATTTATTATTGCCTCTAGGGCATATTTCCAACAGTCTCCCACTTGCACTAGAGTCAATAATCTAGTTCACATCACTATGTGATTTACATTGTAATGAATCGAACACCCATGCAGTTCTGGTGTTGTTCATGTTTAGCCTTTGGAAGAGGTTTAGTCATCGGATCTGCAACATTTAGATCCGTGTGTACTTTGCAAATATTTATGTCGTCCTCCTTGATGTAATCGCGGATGGAATTGAAACGTCGCTTTATGTGTCTGGTCCTCTTGTGAAATCTTGGTTCCTTGGCTAGAGCAATGGCACCAGTATTATCACAAAACAGAGTCATTGGGTTAAGTGCACTAGGCACTACTCCAAGATCTGTCATGAACTCCTTCATCCAGACACCTTCCTTCGCCGCCTCCGAGGCAGCGATGTACTCCGCTTCGCATGTAGAATCTGCTACCACGCTTTGCTTGGAACTGCACCAGCTAACCGCACCCCCATTAAGAATAAATACGTATCCGGTTTGCGACTTAGAGTCATCCGGATCAGTGTCAAAGCTTGCATCGACGTAACCCTTTACGACGAGCTCTTGATCACCTCCATAAACGAGAAACATGTCCTTAGTCCTTTTCAGGTATTTCAGGATATTCTTGACCGCCGTCCAGTGTTCCATTCCTGGATCACTTTGAAACCTCCGACCATACTTATGGCAAGGCTGACATCGGGTCTTGTGCACAGCATTGCATACATGATAGAGCCTATGGCCGAAGCATAGGGGATGACACTCATCTTTTCTCTATCTTCTGCAGTCACTGGGCATTGAGTCTTACTCAACTTCACACCTTGTAAAACAGGCAAGAACCCCTTCTTGGACTGATCCATTTTGAACTTCTTCAAAATCTTATCAAGGTATGTGCTTTGTGAAAGTCCTATTAAGCGTCTTGATCTATCTCTATAGATCTTTATGCCTAATATGAAAGCAGCTTCTCCTAGGTCCTTCATTGAAAAACTCTTGTTCAAACATTCCTTTACGCTTTCCAGCATTTCTATATTGTTTCCAATCAGCAATATGTCATCCACATATAATATTAGAAACGCTATAGAGCTCCCACTCACTTTCTTGTAAATACAAGCTTCTCCGTAAACTTGTATAAACTCGAACGCTTTGATCACTTCATCAAAGCGAAGATTCCAACTCCGAGATGCTTGCACCAGTCCATAAATGGATCGCTGGAGTTTGCAAACTTTGTCAGCATTCTCTGGATCGACAAAACCTTCTGGCTGCATCATATACAACTCTTCCTTAAGGTAACCGTTAAGGAACGCTGTTTTGACATCCATCTGCCAAATTTCATAATCGAAAAAGGCAGCTATTGCTAACATGATTCTGACGGACTTAAGCATCGCTACGGGTGAGAAGGTCTCATCGTAGTCAACTCCTTGAACTTGTGAAAAACCCTTTGCCACAAGTCGAGCTTTATAGACGGTGACATTACCGTCCGCGTCCGTCTTCCTCTTAAAGATCCATTTGTTCTGAATGGCCTTACGCCCTTCAGGTAATACTTCCAAAGTCCATACTTTGTTTTCATACATGGATCCCATCTCGGATTTCATGGCCTCTAACCACTTCTCGGAATCCGGGCCCATCATCGCTTCTCCATAGCTCGTAGGTTCATCGTTGTTTAACAACATGACCTCTAAGACAGGGTTGCCGTACCACTCAGGAGTAGTACGCGTCCTTGTCGACCTACGAGGTTCGATAGCAACTTGATCCAAAGCTTCATGATCATCATCATTAACTTCCTCTTCAGCTAATGTAGGCTCCACAGAAACAACTTTCTGCGCTGCGCTACTCTCAGGTTGAAGTAAAGGTTCAATAACCTCATCAAGTTCTATCTTCCTCCCACTCAATTCTTTCGAGAGAAACTCTTTCTCAAGAAATGTTCCGTTTTTAGCGACAAACATTTTGCCTTCGGATCTGAGATAGAAGGTATACCCAACTGTCTCTTTTGGGTATCCTATGAAGACGCATTTCTCCGCTTTGGGTTCCAGCTTTTCAGGCTGAAGCTTTTTGACATAAGCATCACATCCCCAAACTTTAAGAAACGACAGCTTTGGCTTCTTGCCAAACCAAAGTTCATATGGCGTCGTCTCAACGGATTTCGATGGTGCCCTATTTAAAGTGAATGCAGCTGTCTCTAATGCATAACCCCAAAACGATAGTGGCAAATCGGCAAGAGACATCATAGATCGCACCATATCTAATAAGGTTCGATTACGACGTTCGGACACACCATTACGCTGTGGTGTTCCAGGCGGTGTCAATTGTGAAACAATTCCACACTGTCTTAAGTGACTGCCAAACTCATAACTCAGATATTCTCCTCCTCGATCAGATCGTAGGAATTTAATCTTCTTGTTACGATGATTCTCAACTTCACTCTGAAATTGTTTGAACTTTTCAAATGTTTCAGACTTGTGTTTCATTAAGTAAATATACCCATATCTACTTAAGTCATCAGTGAAGGTGAGAAAGTAACGATAACCACCGCGCGCCTCAATACTCATTGGACCGCACACATCAGTATGTATGATTTCCAATAAGTCACTTGCCCGTTCCATTATTCCAGAGAACGGCGTTTTAGTCATCTTGCCCATGAGGCATGGCTCACATGTGTCAAGTGATTCAAAATCAAGTGACTCCAAAAGTCCATCAGCATGGAGCTTCCTCATGCGTTTTACCCCAATATGACCTAAACGGCAGTGCCACAAGAAAGTGGTATTATCATTATCAATTCTACATCTTTTGGCATCAATGTTATGAACATGTGTATTATTACTATCGAGATTCAATAAGAATAAACCCCTCACATTGGGTGCATGACCATAAAAGATATTACTCATATAAATAGAACAACCATTATTCTCTGATTTAAATGAGTAGCCGTCTCGCAATAAACAAGATCCAGATATAATGTTCATGCTTAACGCAGGCACCAAATAACACTTATTTAGGTTCATCACTAATCCCGACGGTAATCGAAGAGCGAGCGTGCCGACGGCGATCACATCAACCTTGGAACCATTTCCCACGCGCATCGTCACTTCGTCCTTTGCCAGCCTCCGTCTATTCCGCAGTTCCTGTTTTGAGTTGCAAATATGAGCAACCGCACCGGTATCAAATACCCAGGCACTACAACGAGAGTTGGTAAGGTACACATCAATAACATGTATATCATATATACCTTGTTTGTTTTTGGCCGCCTTCTTGTCAGCCAAATACTTGGGGCAATTCCGCTTCCATTGTCCAGTTCCCTTGCAATGAAAACACACAGTTTCTGGTTTGGGTCCAGCCTTGGGTTTCTTCACGAGAGGAGCAACTGCTTTGCCACTCTTCTTGGAGTTACCCTTCTTACCCTTGCCATTTTTCTTGAAACTAGTGGTTTTATTGACCATCAACACTTGATGCTCCTTCTGAATTTCAGACTCAGCGATTTTCAGCATCGCAAACAGCTCGGCGACTGACTTGTTCATCCCGTGCATGTTATAGTTCAACACGAAGCTCTTGTAGCTAGGCGGCAATGATTGAAGAACTCTGTCAGTGATAGCCTCTGGCGGAAGGGGCATCCCTAACTCAGCCAGACGGGTGGAGTACCCAGACATTCTGAGCACGTGATCACTGATAGACCCGTTCTCCTCCATCTTGCAAGCATAGAACTTATCGGAGATCTCATATCTCTCGATCCGGGCATTCTTCTGAAAGATAAACTTCAACTCCTGGAACATCTCATATGCTCCATGACGTTCAAAACGTCTTTGAAGTCCCGGTTCTAAGCCATACAACATTGCACATTGAACTATTGAGTAATCATCAGAACGAGCCTGCCAGGCGTTCACAACGTCTAGAGACTCAACTGGAGCGGGTGGATCACCAAGCGGTGCATCAAGGACATAAGCCTTCTGGGAAGCCGTAAGGATAATCCTTAGATTACGGGCCCAGTCCACAAAGTTACTTCCATCATCTTTCAACTTAGCTTTCTCTAGGAACGCATTAAAATTCAGGGGTGCTACTGCGCGAGCCATGATCTACAACATAAATATAGCAAAGACAACTTAGACTATTGTTCTTAGATAATGAGTTTAGTTAATCATATTTTAAAAAACTCCCACTCAAATTGACATCCCTCCGATCATTCGAGTGTAACATGATCCAAATCCACCAACTCAAGTCCGATCATCACGTGAGTTGAGGTGGTTTCAATGGTGAACATCTTCATGTTGATCATATCTACTATATGACTCATGTTCGACCTTTCGGTCTCTTGTGTTCCGAGGCCATGTCTGTACATGCTAGGCTCGTCAAGTTTAACCCGAGTGTTCCGCACGTGTAACATGGCTTACACCCGTTGTATGCGAACGTAGAGTCTATCACACCCGATCGTCACGGCGTGTCTCGAAACGACGAACTTTCGCAACGGTGCACACTTGGGGAGAACACAATTTTATCTTGAAATTTAAGTGAGGGATCACCTTATAATGCTACCGTCGTCCTAAGCAAAATAAGATGCATAAAAGGATTAACATCACATGCAAATCATAAGTGACATGATATGGCCATGAACTTGTGCTTTTGATCTCCATCTCCAAAGCACCGGCATGATCTCCATCGTCACCGGCATGACACCATGATCTCCATCATCTTGATCTCCATCAACGTGTCGCCATAAGGTTGTCGCGCCGACTGTTGCTTCCACGACTATTGCTAACGTTTAGCGATAAAGTAAAGCATTACATAGCGCTTAATGATTGACACGCAGGTCATACAATAATTAAAGACAACTCTATGGCTCCTGCCAGTTGCCATATTCATCGACATGCAAGTCGTGATATTCTATACAACACATGATCACCTCATACATCACATATATCTCATCATGTAATTGGCCATATCACATCACAACATACCCTGCAAAAACAAGTTAGACGTCCTCTAATTGTTGTTGCAAATTTTACGTGGCTGCTATGGGTTTGCAAGAACCGTTCTTACCTACGCAAAACCACAACGTGGTGTAGTGATTGCTTTTTGATCTTCTAAAAGAACCCTCTTCATTGAAATCGATTCAACTAAAGTGAGAGAGACAGACACCCGCTAGCCATCTTTATGCAACGAAGTTACATGTTAGTTGAAGGAACCTGTCTCGCGTAAGTGTACGCGTAATGTCGGTCCGGGCCGCTTCATCTCACAGTACCGCCGAATCAAATATCAACTAGTAACGGCAAGCAATATGTATACACCCACGCCCACAACTCGTTTGTGTTCTACTCGAGATCTCATCTACGCATAGACCTAGCTCATGATGCCACTGTTGGGGAACGTTGCATGGGAAACAAAAATTTTCCTACGCACACATAAGATCTATCCATGGTGATGAGCATCTACGAGAGGGAGAGTGAATCTACATACCCTTGTAGATCGCTAAGCGGAAGCGTTAATAAACGCGGTTGATGTAGTCGAACGTCTTCGCGATCCAAATCGCCGAGCGTCCCGCGATCCAATCACGATCCTTCCGATCTAGTGCCGAACGGACGGCACCTCCGCGTTCAACACACGTACGGCTTGATGACGCCTTCACCTCCTCGATCCAGCGAGCGATGGTGAAGTAGTGGTTGAGTTCCAGCAGCACGACGGCGTGGTGATGGTGGTGAGGAACAATCTCTGCAGGGCTTCGCCAAGCGCTACGGAGATTATGACGGAGGAACTAGAGGGTTAGGGTTGCCGCACACGGCTTGGGGAAATCTTGATGTGTCCCGTGTGCTAGCCCTGCCCCTCTATTTATATGTTGAGCCTTGGGGTCTAAACTTGGAGTAAAAGCCTCCTCTAGGTCGGTTTTGCCCGCACAAGGTCGGTTTGGCCAGCAGGGAAAGAGTCCAACTCGGATCCCTGCCGAACCGTGCACAGCCGCACACAAGCGGTAGTACCGCTTCACACAAGCGGTAGTACCGCTTGGGCGGTAGTACCGCTTCACACAAGCGGTAGTACCGCTCGGGCGGTAGTACCGCTTCACACAAGCGGTAGTACCGCTTACGCGGCAGCAAAACTACTTTTGCGCTTTCCAATACCTCGTGGGCTTTATCCCTTTGGCCCATATAAAGTGTTGCTGCACCCGAACACTTCGGTAAACATCCGGAACCCATTCCGGTGAACTCTGGAACTCTTCCGGAGATCGAAACACTATTATCACATATATCAATCTTTACCTCCGGACTCTTCCGGAGATCCTCGTCATGTCCGGGATCTTATCCGGGACTCCGAACAACTTTCGGTCACCAACATAATAACTCAATTATACTAATCGTCACCAAACGTTAAGTGTGTAGACCCTGCGGGTTCGAGAACTATGTAGACATGACCGAGACACCTCTACGGCCAATAACCAATAGCGGGACCTGGATGCCCATATTGGCTCCTACATATTCTACGAAGATCTTTATCGGTCGAACCTCTATGTCAAGGATTCAGTTAATCCCGTATGCTGTTCCCTTTGTTCTTCGGTATGTTACTTGCCCGAGATTCGATCGTCGGTATCACTATACCTAGTTCAATCTCGTTACCGGCAAGTCTCTTTACTCGTTCCGTAATACAAGATCTCGTGGCTAACACTTTAGTCACATTGCTTGCAAGGCTCAATGTGATGTTGTATTACCGAGTGGGCCCTGAGATACCTCTCCGTCACACGGAGTAACAAATCCCAGTCTTGATCCATGCCAACCCAACAGACACCCTCGGAGATACCTGTAGAGCACCTTTATAGTCACCCAGTTACGTTGCGACGTTTGATACACACAAGGTATTCCTCCGGTGTCAGTGAGTTGCATGATCTCATGGTCAAAGGAACAGATACTTGACATGCAGAAAACAATAGCAATAAACTGACACGATCAAATGCTACGTTTACAGTTTGGGTCTTGTCCATCACATCATTCTCCTAATGATGTGATCCCGTTATCAAATGACATCTCATGTCCATGGCTAGGAAACCTTAACCATCTTTGATCAACAAGCTAGTCAACTAGAGGCTTACTAGGGACACAGTGTTGTCTATGTACCCACACATGTATTTGAGTTTCCAATCAATACAATTATAGCATGGATAATAAACAATTATCATTAACAAGGAAATATAATAATAACCAATTTATTATTGCCTCTAGGGCATATTTCCAAGAGAATGGGCAGCATCATGGACTGCCATGTCAATCGTCACGCCGATACCGTGAAATGTGTGCAACTCAGTGTCGGAGTCGTTCCGCTGATCAAAGATACGAACATCAGCATGATACTGCTCCTGGTTGAACTCACGGAAATCCTCGTAAACCATGTACTCGGGGTACCAGCGGTAGCCCAATCTGGTCAGGAGGGCGATCAGGACAGCTGGAAAACCAGGCGCATCACGAGCGTAAGTGCGAAGCACAAGCTGTGTCGCAGGGCGTGGCGGAAACAAACGATCCATCTGAAACAGAGGAAATTTCAAGATTGTCAAATGACAGTGAGTGAACTTTGCATCATGTATTTAAAGAAGTAATTTGCAGGTAATCAGATCTCCGGGTGGATTTGATCACGAGAACCTAAAGTCAGAGTTAGTAAATTTTTTAACCCGAATAGAGGAGAGATCAGAGTCCCAGAGTATAGAAGAGGAATAAAAGATCCTAATCCCATCCATTGGCAACGTGGGCCCGTAAGCCACACAGCCATGTTAGAAAAATAGTTTTACAATGTCTAGACTCAACTTCGACCAAGGAATCGGAAGGGGGCTTCCTACAGGCAGTCGGCTCTGATACCAACTTGTGACGCCCTCTGCTCGACCGTGCACTAATCATACACGCAAACGTGCACGCTCGAGATCAGAGACGCACGGGAAGATATCACAACACAACTCTAAACTCAATTTAAACATAAATCTTCATATTACAAACCTGGGGTCACGACGACCCGAATACATAAGTCATACAAACCATAATATCTGGGTACAAACATAGTTACTCAAGTCTGCCTTAAGAAGGCTAACACAAACAACGACACTGATCGAAAAGGCGAAGGCCTCCTGCCTAGGGCCTCCGAACTACTCCTGATCGGCTGGCTCAACCCAGTAGTACGTGCCTCCGGGACTCTCCTGGTAGTAGTGTCCTGCGGTGGCGTCTGGCTCCGGGACTCCGTCGTCTGATCATAGCAACCAGGTATGGGGAAAAAGAGATAGCAAAGCAACCGCGAGTACTCATCCAAAGTACTCGCAAGACTGACATCAGAACTATACTAATTATGCATCGGTATCAAAGGAATGGGCTATATCTTTGGACTATACTGCAAAATGCCAGAATAGAGGGGGAGAAGCCTAGCCTATCGAAGACTAGCATCTTGAAGCAATCTTGCAGCATCAGAAGAGAGTAGAGCAAGATCATATATATTCAAGTCCTAATTTAGTAAAGCCCTGGGATCCTTCCTCGACTACCCTATGAGAAAGTGATCCCGAGAGCAGTAGTATCAGTTTAGTAATCACTTGGTATCCATTTGTAGTTGTAGCAGATCAAGATACAACTCTGAGAGTCCTGTTACCGTGGACACAGCTATTCGAATAGATACCTTCCCTGTAGCGGTGCACTACTGTTACCCAACACGCTCGATCACATCTGGCCGGACACACTTGCTGGGTAATGCCCGGCCTCGGGTGATCAACACGACGCAGTCCTACCTAGGCTCAGCAGAGAGGCCAACACGCCGGTCTAAATCCTAAGCACGAAGGGGCCTTGGGCCATCGCCCTTCCCACTCCTGCACGTTATGTGACTGGCCGGGGCCCAGGCGCGACACTGTATACACCAGTGACGTAACCAGCCTACCCCAACAATCAGCCCACATGTCTGAGCTGTGACGTCTGAAGAGCTTTCGGCTGATACTATGACGTAGAGGGTCCCATAACCATTATCCCACATGGTGGTAGTGCGTATAGGGCCAACGACCCACTCAGATCAAATACCCAAATCTGTTAGGCGTGTTTAGTAACTCGTAGAGGCGATCAGGGTTCCTGTTGCTCCGACTTGGTATCACATGACGCGCGGGTGCTCTTGGAGCCGACCCGTCTTTAATGTTTATCTCTCACGGGCACCATTGGGGCCAGCCCGACTTTAACAGTTTAAGTGTTGCAGAAATGTAAATGTTTCCGTGATCATCACCAAGAGTGATCATGGCCCGATGACAAGCATGGCATACGGACAAGGGTGAAGGGCCACAGATGGATCAGCAGCATATCTAACTTAGCATCATGGGACAACAGGTAGGTATCAACAGTAGGCGACGAAACAGGCTATGCATCAGAATGGGAGCTATCGGAGTAACCACATAAGCAATTCTAATGCAAGCATAAGAGAGAAGGAATGGGCGATATCTTATGATCAAGGGGGTTTTGCTTGCGTGGAAGCTCAGCTGAAGGGGTCTGGTCGTCGGCAACGTAGTCGTACTCTGCTGCGTCGGCGGCGGTCTCGGGGTCTATCGGGAGAGGAGGGGGAAGAAACAATAAATACATGGCAAACAATGCAACAGCGATGCATGACATGCCTAAATGATATGCAGATGTGATACATTGCCTATCAAATTGTTTTAGATAATTTAGAAATTTATTTGGATTTATTTTATTAAGGCCATGCACTATTCATTTATCGAAAACAGGCAAAAAGTTCCATGTTCAGTATGTTAGAGGGGTGTGGCAGGTATGTGGGTGGCATATTCGGATTCTTCATATTTTTCTGATCATTTTTCATATATAAATTATTTTCATCCGAGTTATGGTTTATTTTATATGATTTTTCAAAGTTTTAATCATTTTCTGGAATTTATTTAATTAGAAAATTAGAATTATCTCAAACAGTGTAGGGTGACGTCAGAGTGACGTCAGCAGTCAACTCTGGCTGACCAGTCAAACCTGACCAGTGGGTCCCACTGGTCAGTGTCACATTAGTTAATTAGGGGTTAATTAAACTAATTACAGATTAATTAGGCTAACTAAGTAATTAGTTTAATTAAACAAAATCAATTAAGTTAATTAACTATTTAATAAATTAATTAAATAATAATTATTTATTTATTTATTTTAATTTTTTTTTATTTTGTTTTAACAGGGGCGTGGGCCCCAGTGGTCAGTGGCACGGGGCCACTGTTGGGCTCCCGTGGGCGTGCACGGGGCAACCAGAGGGCGCCGGCCGGGGAGGACGCGGCCGTGGCATCGGGCGCCAGCGCCGGGCGCGGGGCGGCGAGCGGCAGCAGCAGCGCGGCAGCCGGGGGAGCAGCAACAGCAGCAGCAGGACGCAGCGGGCGGTGCGGGGCAGGCGCGGAGCTACGGACGCGGTGGACGGCGCGGTGAAGGTGGGGCATGGGCGCGCGGCGGCGAGGCGAGCAGGGGCCGCGGCGGATGCGGCCAGGCGGATGGGAGCAGAGGCGGGCGCGGTGCGGCACGCGAGCGGGCGCGCGAGGGGCCGCGGCGGATGCGGCCAGGCGGACGGGAGCAGAGGCGGGCGCGGTGCGGCACGCGAGCGGGCGCGCGAGGGGCCAGGCGGGGCGCGGCGGACGGTGTCGGCGACCGAGAGTAATGGGGGAGACGGGTGGCGAGGCGCGAGGGAGTCCGGCGGGGACGAGACGGGAAGGCGACGACGGCGACGGCAACGGGGTCGGGCACGCGCGGGCGCGGGCGTCGGGCTCCAGGGGGGGATTAGGTTTCGGGTTTCGGTTGGGGGGGGGGGAGGAGGCCATATAGGCCACGGCTGGGCCGGCCTGGTCGGCCTGGTGGGCAGCTGGGCCGAGGCCCAGTAGGGGGGGGAAGCCTTTTGTTTTATTTATTATTATTTTTTTGTTTTTTTAGTTTCTGTTTTGCCAAATGTTTAGCCCCAACTTGAGTTTTGTAAAACATGTGACTTAGCTCAATAAATACAGTGAAATATTTAGCACTGTTATAAAAAGGTTTGGAGTCCATATGATTTCATTTGAATTTCAATAAAATGAAATGGGATTAAATAATGCTGTTTGGTTATGTTTTAGGATGTTAGGGTCATTTAACTAATTCAATTAATTTTGATTATATTTTTATAATTGCTTCTGGATTATTTGCAATATTATGAACATTTTAGTTTTCAAATTTGAACAACTTTTATTTTCACTTTTTATTTGAATTTCAATTTGAATTGGAATTTGAAACGAGATATGATCCAAATGATGATTAAGCACTGTAATCATGGTGACTTGGCATTATCAAAAGGGTGATCACTGTAGCTTAATACATGGGGTGTTACAATTTCCTTCGGCGTTATTTATTTTGATGGCTCCGGAGCGGTAAACTTCCTCGATGACATATGGGCCTTTCCATTTGGAGAGGAGTTTGCCTGCAATATGTCTGAAATGAGACTTGTACAAAAGAATTTTATCACCAATTTTAAATTCTTGTTTCTGAATTCTTTTATCATGCCATCTTTTAACCTTTTCCTTAAATAATTTAGCACTTTCATAAGCTTCAGTTCTCCATTCATCAAGAGAGCACATATCAAATACCCTCTTTTCTCCAGCAAGTTTGAAATCATAATTAAGTTCTTTAATCGCCCAATAAGCTTTATTGTCTAGTTCAAGAGGTAAATGACATGCTTTTCGATAAACCATTTTATACGGGGACATACTTATAGGATTTTTATAAGCAGTTCTATATGCCTAGAGTGCACCATCTAGTTCCTAGACCAATTCTTTCTAGATTTATTAACAGTCTTTTGGAGAATCAACTTTATTTCTCTATTAGACAATTCAACCTACCCACTAGACTGAGGATGATAAGGTGATGCTACTCTATGGTTTACATCATACTTAGCTAAAACTTTCCTGAAAGCACCATGAATAAAATGTGAACCACCATCAGTCATTAAATATCTAGGGACTCCAAACCTCGGAAAGATAACATCCTTAAGCATTTTAATAGAAGTTTTATGATCAGCACTTTTAGTTGGAATAGCTTCTACCCATTTAGTGACATAATCAATAGCAACTGGAATATGAGTATAACCATGCGAGGAAGGAAAACGTCCCATGTAATCAAAACCCCAAACATCAAATGGTTCAATAACAAGTGAATAATTCATAGGCATTTCTTGACATCTACCAACATTCCCAACTCTTTGACATTCATCACAAGAAAGGATAAACTTACGTGCATCTTTGAAAAGAGTAGGCCAATAAAACCAGATTGTAATACCTTGTGTGCAGTTCTGTCTCCAGCATGATGTCCTCCATATGGGCTGGAGTGACACTTCCTCAAAATTTGTTCCTGCTCATGCTCACGTATACAACGTCTAATAATACCATCTACTCCTTCTTTATATAAGTGTGGGTCATCCCAAAAGTAATGTCTTAAATCAAAGAAGATTTTTTTTCTTTTGTTGGTATGTATAGCTAGGTTGTATATATTTAGCAACAATGTAGTTTGCATAATCAGCATACCAAGGATTATCATGAGAGGAAGTATTAATAACAGCCAATTGCTCATCAGGAAAACTATCATTAACCGGAATTGGGTCATCAAGAATATTTTTCATCCTAGACATGTTATCAGCTACATGGTTTCCAGCTCCCTTTCTATCAACAATATGCAAATCAAACTCTTGCAATAAAAGAACCCACCTAATCAACCTAGGCTTAGCATCTTTCTTATCCATAAGGTATTTAATAGCAGCATGATCAGTGTGAATAGTTACTTTAGAATCAACGATGTAAGGTCTAAACTTATCACATGCAAACACAACTGCTAAAAATTCTTTTTCAGTAGTAGCATAATTTTTCTGAGCACTGTCCAAGGTCTTACTAGCATAATGAATAACGTTCAATTTCTTATCAACTCTTTGACCAAGGACAGCTCCTACATCATAATCACTATCATCACACATAATCTCAAAGGGTAAATTCCGATCAGGTGGTTGAACAATAGGAGCAGAAATCAAAGCTTTCTTAAAAATTTCAAAGGCTTCTACAAAATCATCATCAAAAACAAATGGAACATATTTTTCGAGAGGTTAGTAAGGCCTTCCACTATGTTACCGGTGCCATATTGGTCAAAAAGGTGCCAGATCATCACCGATGCCTGAAGAAAATTTTATGGCTCCAGCTCCACAGTGTAGGGCACCGCTCCGTATAAAGGAATTGATAAACAAGTCCACTGATCTAGCTGCCAGTGCCCTTCGAGCTAGCTTTGGAGAATTTGGCATCGGAGCACCTACTTGCTCCGATGCCCAGAAAGTTTTTTGTGGCTCCGGCTGGGCTATGTAGGGCATCGGTGCCCAAAGACTAGAAAGTGAATTTGGCATCGGTTTTGGCTTACATAGTGGAGGGCCTAAGAGGCCTAGAAATTTTAGGAAAGTCCTTAATAAACCTTCTATAGAAACCAGCATGACCGAGGAAACTTCTTATACCTTTGATATCTTTAGGACATGGCATTTTTTCAATCGCATCCACTTTAGCTTTATCTACCTCAATGCCTCTTTCAGAAATTTTATGGCCGAGGACTATACCTTTGTTTACCATGAAGTGGCACTTTTTCCAATTCAAGACAAGACTAGTTTCCTCACATCTCTGCAAAACTTTATTAAGATTGTTCAAGCAGTCATCAAAAAAAGTCCCATAGACGGAGAGATTGTCCATGAAAACTTCAACAATTTTTTCACAGAAATCAGAAAATATAGCAGCCATGCATCTTTGAAAGGTAGCAGGTGTATTGCACAAACCAAAAGGCATACGTCTATAAGCAAAGGTTCCAAAAGGACAAGTAAAAGTAGTTTTCTCCTGGTCTTCAGGATGAACAGGTATTTGAGAAAAACCAGAATAGCGATCCAAGAAGCAAAAATGTGTATGCTTAGATAATCTCTCTAACATTTGATCAATAAAGGGCAAAGGATAATGATATTTTCTAGTGGCCTTATTTAACTTTCTGAAATCAATGACCATCCTATAACTAGTAACAACTCTTTGCGGGATGAGTTCATTTTTATCATTAGGAACAATAGTAATGCCACCTTTCTTAGGGACACAATGAACATGACTTACCCATCTACTGTCAGCTATAGAATAAATTATACATGCCTCCAGAAGCTTTAATATTTCATTTCTTACCACTTCCTTCATCTTCAGATTTAAGGGGCGTTGGTGATCAACAACAGGTTTAGCAGCCGGCTCCACATGGATTTTGTGTTGACACATAGTCGGGCTAATGCCCTTTAGATCATCTAGAGTATATCCAATTGCAGCAGGATGCTTTCTCATAGTTTTCAGTAATCTCTTTTCTTCGTGCACTGAAAGGTTAGAATTGATAATAACAGGATATATTTTCTTTTCATCAAGATAAGCATATTTCAATGTATCAGGGAGTTTCTTTAATTCAAACATAGGATCACCCTTAGGGGGTGGAGGATCTCCCAAAATTTCAACAGGCAAATTATGCTTAAGAATAGGTTCTTGCCTAAAGAATATTTCATCTATTTCATTTCTTTCATTCATATTCATGTCATTCTCATGAACTAACAAATACTGTTCTAAAGGACCAGTAGGAGGTACAGCAATAGAAGCAAGACCAACAATAACATCATGATACGTCTCCAACGTATGTACTCTTCCAAACACTTTCGCTCTTGTTTTGGCCTCTAATTTGCATGATTTGAATGAAACTAACCTGGACTGACACTGTTTTCAGCAGAACTACCTTGGTGTTGTTTTTGTGGAGAAATACAAAGTTCTTGGAATTGGACGAAACTCTACGAAGAATTTTTATGGAATAAATAAAAAATACTGGAGCAAAGAAGTAACGAAGTGGGGCCACCATGCGCCCACAAGCCAGGGGGCGCGCCTACCCCCCAAGGCGCTCCATGGTGGCTTGTGGGCCCCCTGGACCTCCGTTTGACCTAATTCCAGCTCTATATATTCACATCCTCCGAGAAAAAAAATCAGAGAGAAAGTTTCATCGCATTTTATGATATGGAGCCGCCACCACCTCCTGTTCTTCATCGGGAGCCCTGATCTGGAGTCCGTTCGTGGCTCCGGAGAGAGGGTTTCGTCGCCGTCGTCATCACCAACCATTTGCTGTCTACTACACAACTTATTCTTGTAGACTCGTGTTGGGCCTCCAAGCGCAGGGTTTTGTAAGACAGTAGCAATTATCCCTCAAGTGGATGAGCTAAGGTTTATCAATCCGTGGGAGGCGTAGGTTGAAGATGGTATCTCTCAAACAACCCAGCAATCAAATACAAGAAATCTCTTGTGTCCCCAACAAACCCAATACAATGGTAAATTGTATAGGTGCACTAGTTTGGCGAAGAGATGATGATAAAAGTGTGGTATGGATAGTAGATATAGGTTTTTGTAATCTGAAAATATAAAAACAGCAAGGTAGCAAGTAACAAAAGTGAGCACAAACGGTATTGCAATGCTTAAAAACAAGGCCTAGGGTTCATACTTTCACTAGCGCGATCTCCCAACATTGTTGACATAGTTGAATCATATGTAAATCCCTCACGTGCGACAAAGAGATCACTCCAAAGTCACAAATAGCGGAGAACAAACGAATAAATTGTTGTAGGGTACGAAACCACCTCAAAGTTATCCTTCCCGATCAATCTTATGAGCCATCCCCATTAATTGTCACGAACAGCCCTAGAGATCGTTCTAAAATAACACCTTAAGATACACATCAACCAAAACCCTAATGTCACCTAAGCACTCCAATGTCACCACGAGTACCCATGGGTTTGATTATATGATATGCATCACACAATCTCAGATTCATCTATTCAAACAAACACAAAGAACTTCAAAGAGTGCCCCAAAGTTTCTACCGGAAAGTCAAGACAAAAACGTGTGCCAACCCTTATGCATAAATCCCCAATGTCACGGAACCCGCAAGTTGATCACCAAAACATACATCAAGTGACTCAAGTGAATATCCCATTGTCACCACAGATATCCATATGCAAGACATACATCAAGTGTTCTCAAATCCTTAAAGACTCAATCCGATAAGAAAACTTCAAACGGAAAAATCAATTCATCACAAGAAGATAGAGAGGGGAAAACTCCATATGATTCATCTATATCAACAAAGCTCGCGATACATCAAGATCGTGCCATCTCAAGAACACGAGAGAGAGAGAGAGATCAAACACATAGCTACTGGTACAAACCCTCTGCCCCGAGGGTGAACTACTCCCTCCTCGTCATGGAGACCGCCGGGATGATGAAGATGGCCTCCGGTGATGCCTTCCCCCCTCCGGCAGGGTGCCGGAAAAGGGCTGTAGATGGGATCTCTCTGGTACAGAGGCTTGCGGCGGCGTAAAAACTCATCTAGGTTAACTTTCAGGGGTTTCTGAATATATATGATTTTTCAGCTTTGGAATCACGCGAAACGGTGCCACGTGGGCCCCACGAGGTACCAGGGCGCGCCTGGGGGGGTGGCGCGCCCTGGTGCCTCGTGGGCACTGGGTGGCCCCCCTCCAGTGGTTCTTGATGCCAATATTTTTCATTTGTCCGATAAAAAATCTCCAAAAAGTTTCAGCTCATTTGGAAAACTTCAATTTCTGCAAAAAAAACAACACCACGGTAGTTCTGCTGAAAACAGCGTCAGTCCGGGTTAGTTCTAATCAAATCATACCAAAACCATATAGAATTGTTATAAATATGGCATGAATACTTCATAAATTATAGATACGTTGGAGACGTATCAGCATCCCCAAGCTTAATTCCTACTCGTCCTCGAGTAGGTAAATGATAAAAGAAATAATTTATGAAGTGTGAATGCTAGCATAGTGCATAAGTTTGATCAATGATAATTTCAATCACTTTTCCTAGCATTATAACAGCAACTTATTCTCATAAAAGTTATCATGAAAAAGTAATAATTAAAAACAGAAATTTTGATGTGGAATGCTACCTATCATAATCATCATATAATCCTTTTCTTTTATAGCATGGTCGTTGGACTTGAATGATTCAAAGCAAGATCATTATTATAGCAGCAATATTTATTATCATAAAAATTCTCATGAGAAAGTAACAATTCATCACAACAATGAAGTATAAGGCATAAACTTTCTTGGAAACTAACAAACTATTCTAGTCAACAATGCAATTGCAATTCATCATATTTTCAGGAAGGGTCTCATGTAGGAGCTTTTTAGCAAGTCCACATACTCAACCATCATTTAGTCTTCTATGATTGCTAACACTCACGACATATATATGGAGAAAAAGTTTCAGCCAGACACATAGAAAGATAGGGGCTTGTGATTTCGCCTCCCAACTTATTCACCTCAAGGGTGATGTCAACAATAATAACTCATGATCACTCATATCCAACTGGATATATGTGCCTAGATATTTCCCCACCACATGATGCTTACAAAAGAGAAAAATAAAAACGAAATAGAGGAGAACACTATTGACTCTTGCATAAAAAGTAAATATAAAAGTAAATGCATGAAAGTAAAAGATAGGCCCTTCGCAGAGGGAAGCAGAGGTTGTCATGCGCTTTTTATTTTTGGATGCACAAGCCCTTAATGCAAAGGAACGTCACGTTATATTGCCCCTTGTGATAGCAACCTTTATTATGCAGTCCATCGCTTTTATTTCTTTACCATCACAAGTTCGTACAACGCTTATTTCCCTTACAATAAAAGATCATACATATTTTAGGAGCAATTTTTATTTCTTATTGCACCAATGACAACTTACTTGAAGGATCTTATTCAATCCATAGGTAGATATAGTGGACTCTCATGGCAAGAAACTGGGTTTAAGGGTTTTGGATGCACAAGTAGTATCTCTACTTGGTGCGGATTTTTGGCTAGCAAAGATATTGTGCAAGCACCACATGTTGGAGGATCTATAACAATATAACTTCTATGTGAATATGAACAAACATAATTCATTACGTTGTCTTCCTTGTCCAACGTCAACAATTTGACATAAAATACTTAATGGGGGTTCACAATCATAAAAGATGTCCAAGATAGTATATTTGCATGTGAATCTTCTCTTCCCTTATTAACTTTTTCATGAATTGCATCATTGACTAATGCTATGCTTGTTAATCTCCAATAAATTTTACCACTTATACTTTTCTTTATGTAATGTCATTACTCCCCATGGGAAAAGCATATGAAGCATATAAATTTCAACTTTATGATATTCAATTATTTCACAATTTACTCATAGGATATAAGTGAAGCACAAGAGTAAATGACAAACTACTCCAAAAAGATATAAGTGAAGATCAAATGAGTAGCAAAACAATTAAGTAGCTATGTGAGGACTCTCTCTCTCATTTAAAAAAATTCAGATCTTAAGTATTTTATTCAAAAAGCAAAGAAAACAAAATAAAATGACATTCCAAGGATAGCACATATCATGTGAAGAAGCAAAAACTTAGGCTCAATCAAGACTGACCGATAGTTGTTGAAGAAGAAAGGTGGGATGCCTACCGGGCATCCCCAAGCTTAGGTGCTTGAGACTTCTTGAAATATTAATTTGGGATGCCTTGGGCATCCCCAAGCTTGAGCTTTTGTGTCTCCTTAATTCCTCTCATGTCACGGTTTCTATAAATCTTAAAAACTTCATCCACACAAAACTCAACAAGAACTCGTGAGATAAGTTAGTATAAATCAACTCAAAACTTTAACATTCTATACTGTAGCAAATCACAATAATTATAATTAAACATTGCATACTAAATTCCTCTTCATATTTAATACTCCTATCCTCAAATAGAAACATTAAACACGCAAACATATGCAAACAATGTAACTATAACAGCAATCTGCCAAAACAGAACAGTCTGTAAAGAGTGAATAAGAATCCATACTTCCCTAACTCAAAAAATTCTGAAAAATTACCACGTGACAGATAACTCATACATGCTTGCTGTGTAAAAATTTCAGATTTTTATCATGTTCTGACTATTCAGGAATATTCAGGATATATCAGAAAACTTTCTGTTTTCAAACAGCAACACATAAACTTGCAAACTGAGCATGGTAAAGGCTATAATTGGCATTTTATTGAACTAAAAGATACAAAATATGATTATTGATAACACCAAGTGAATATCAACAGAAGAAAATGACGCTCCAAGCAAACTCATATTATGTGACGAATAAAATATAGCTCCAAGTGAGGTTACCGATAATGTTGAAGACGAAAGAGGGGATGCCTTCCGGGGCATCCCCAAGCTTAGGCGCTTGAGTCTTCCTTGAGTATTACCTTGGGGTGCCTTGGGCATCCCCAAGCTTAGGGTCTTTCCACTCCTTATTCTCCTCATATCGATATCTCACCCAAAACTTGAAAACTTCAATCACACAAAACTTAATGGAACTTCATGAGAACGGTTAGCATGATAAAGAATAAACCATCACTTAGGTACTGTCCAAGACAAGATTCACAATTGTTCCCATATAATTCCTACTGTATTCTATAATTTCCACAATTTATATCTCATAATATAAGCTATGGAAACATTAAAACGAGCAAACTATGCATTGAAAACAGAATCTGTCAAAAACAGAATAGTCTGTAATGCTCTGAGCAACTACCATACTTATGGAACTCTAAAAATTCTGAAAAATTAGGACAACGTAAAAAAATTTTAAACCAATTCCCTGTAAAAATTTCAGAATTTTTTGACGCTCCAGTAAAATCTGGGAAATTAAATACTGGAGGCAAAAGTTTCTGTTTTTGCACAGAATTGAATCAACAAGTATCCACACTATCCCAAAGGTTTTACTTGGCACTTTATTGAAAGAAAACATATAAAACATGATTACTACAGTAGCTTAATAATGTGAACACACTAGAACATAAAGGATACATATTGGGTTGCCTCCCAACAAGCGCTTTTCTTTAAAGCCTTTTAGCTAGGCATGATGATTTCAATGATGCTCGCATAAAAGTAAAGAATTGAAACCTAAGGGGAGCATCATGAGAAATATATCAAACACATTTAAGCCTAACCCACTTCCTATGCATAGGGATTTTGTGAGCAAATATTTTATGGGAGCAAGAATCAACTAGCATAGGGAGGCAAAACAAGCAAGACTTCAAAACTTTCAACACATAGAGAGGAAACTTGATATTATTAAAATATGTAGAAGCATATATTCCTCTCTCAAAATAATTTTCAGTAGCATCATGAATAAATTCTACAATATATCCATCACACAAAGCATTCTTGTCATGATACATAAGCATAGAAATCTTACTACTCTCCACATAAGCAATTTTCTTCTCATTCAAAATAGTGGAATCATCACTAAATAAATTCATGACCTCTCCAATTCCACTTTCATCAATATAATCATCATAAATAGGAGGCATGAAATCATCATAATAAATTTTCTCATCAAAACTTGGGGGAGTAAAAATATCATCTTCATAAAACATAGCATCCCCAAGCTTGTAGTTTTGCATATCATTAGCATCATGGATATTCAAAGAATTCATACTAGCAACATTGCAATCATGCTCATCATTCAAATATTTTATACCAAACATTTTATTGAATTCTTCTTCTATCAATTGAGCACAATTTTCCTTTCCATCATTTTCACGAAAGACATGATAAAGACGAATAATATGAGGTAACCTCAATTCATTTTTTTTGTAGTTTTCTTTTATAAGCCAAACTAGTGATAAACAAGAAACTAAAAGATTCGATTGCAAGATCTAAAGATATACCTTCAAGCACTCACCTCCCCGGCAACGGCGCCAGAAAAGAGCTTGATGTCTACTACACAACTTATTCTTGTAGACTCATGTTGGGCCTCCAAGCGCAGGGTTTTGTAGGACAGTAGCAATTTTCCCTCAACTGGATTACCTAAGGTTTATCAATCCATGGGAGGCGTAGATTGAAGATGGTATCTCTCAAACAACCCTACAACCAAATACAAGAAATCTCTCGTGTCCCCAACAAACCCAATACAATGGTAAATTGTATAGGTGCACTACTTTGGCGAAGAGATGATGATAGAAGTGTAGTATGGATAGTAGATATAGGTTTTTGTAATCTGAAAATATAAAAACAGCAAGGTAGCAAGTAACAAAAGTGAGCACAAACGGTATTGCAATGCTTAAAAACAAGGCCTAGGGTTCATACTTTCACTAGTGCGATCTCCCAACATTGTTGACATAGTTGAATCATATGTAAATCCCTCACGTGCTACAAAGAGTTCACTCCAAAGTCACAAATAGCGGAGAACAAACGAAGAAATTGTTGTAGGGTACGAAACCACCTCAAATTTATCCTTCCCGATCAATCTTATGAGCCATCCCCATTAATTGTCACGAACAGCCCTAGAGATCGTACTAAAATGACACCTTAAGATACACATCAACCAAAACCCTAATGTCACCTAAGCACTCTAATGTCACCTCGAGTACCCACGGGTTTGATTATACGATATGCATCACACAATCTCAGATTCATCTATTCAAACCAACACAAAGAACTTCAAAGAGTGCCCCAAAGTTTCTACCGGAAAGTCAAGACGAAAACGTGTGCCAACCCTTATGCATAAATCCCCAATGTCACGGAACCCGCAAGTTGATCACCAAAACATACATCAAGTGACTCAAGTAAATATCCCATTGTCACCACAGATATCCATGTGCAAGACATACATCAAGTGTTCTCAAATCCTTAAAGACTCAATCCGATAAGAAAACTTCAAAGGGAAAACTCAATTCATCACAAGAAGATAGAGAGGGGAAAACTCCATATGATTCATCTATATCAACAAAGCTCGCGATACATCAAGACCGTGCCATCTCAAGAACACGAGAGAGAGAGAGATCAAACACATAGCTACTGGTACAAACCCTCTGCCCCGAGGGTGAACTACTCCCTCCTCGTCATGGAGACCGCCGGGATGATGAAGATGGCCTCCGGTGATGCCTTCCCCCCTCCGGCAGGGTGACGGAAAAGGGTTGTAGATGGGATCTCTCTGGTACAGAGGCTTGCGGCGGCGTAAAAACTCATCTAGGTTAACTTTCGAGGGTTTCTGAATATATATGATTTTTCAGCATTGGAATCACACGAAACGGAGCCACGTGGGCCCCACGAGGTACCAGGGCGCGCCTGGGAGGGTGGCGCGCCCTGGTGCCTCGTGGGTACTGGGTGGCCCCCCTCCAGTGGTTCTTGATGCCAATATTTTTCATTTGTCCGATAAAAAATCTCCAAAAAGTTTCAGCTCATTTGGAAAACTTTCATTTCTGCAGAAAAACAACACCACGGTAGTTCTGCTGAAAATTGCGTCAGTCCGGGTTAGTTCTAATCAAATCATACCAAAACCATATAGAATTGTTATAAATATGGCATGAATACTTCATAAATTATAGATATGCTGGAGACGTATCACCCTTCTCCATCAACAATTTCATGATGCTCATAATCGTGAGTGAGTAATCCCCTTGTAGGCATACTAGAGGTAGATGGAGATGGATGATATTTCTTATGTAATCATTTCAATTTGGTAGGGCTTGATCCCTAGTATCCACTATGTTCTGAGATTGATGTTGCTATGACTTTGCTATGCTTAATGCTTGTCATTAGGGCCCAAGTGCCATGATTTCAGATCTGAACATATTATGTTTTCATGAATATATTTGTGTTCTTGATCATATCTGCAGTTTGTATGCACCTGTTATTGTTTTGAACCCTAGACCACAAGGTGACACTGATTGGGATATCGACGGGGATGACTTTGACTTGAAGAGTTCATGTATTCACTATGTGTTAATGCTTTGTTCTAGTTATCTATTAAAAGGAGCACCTTAATTACCCTTAGTTTCCATTAGGACCCCGCTACCACGGGAGGGTAGGACAAAAGATGTCATGCAAGTTCTTACCGCAAGCACGTATGAATATATACAGAATACATGCCTACATATGATTGATGAATTGGAGCTATTGTGTATCGATCTAGGTTGTGACAGTTATATATTAAATCTCATCTGAATAACCATCGCTACTCCATGTCTACGCTTTAATACTATTGCAGTTGCTCAAGTTACTACTACTATGCTGGTTACAAATCTACTACTATTGCTAATACTGCTACTGTTACTTTGCTATCACCACTATCATATTACTGTGCTACTAATAAATTGCTGCAAGGATGTGATTTCTCAGGTGTGGTTGAATTGACAACTCAACTGCTAAGGCTTATAAATATTCTTTGGCTCCCCTTGTGTCTAATCAATAAATTTGGGTGAAATACTACCCTGGAAGACTGTTGTGATCCCCTATACTTGTGGGTCATTAAGACTATTTTTTGGCACCGTTGCCGGGGAGCATAGCTCTATTTTAAGTTCACTTGGGAGTCAATTATTTGCTGCAATTTATCTTTATTATGATGAACCTCAAAGATTCCAGAACCAAGATCATGCCCTCTAAGACGAGGGGAGGTAAGGAACTTCCAACTAGCTCTACAATTGATTCACCTACTGTTTTGAGTTAACTTATGACGCCGCCACCTCATACTATGCATGATGATATATCACACTCAGTAGGCATTGCTTCTGTTATTGATGATACTCATGATGATGCTTCTACTCTGCTTGATAATACTGTTCCACTTGGTGAATTTTTGGATGCTCAAATTGCTAAAGTTATGTAAATTTTTTTTTTGCTAAAGCTAAAGAACTTGAAACTTCTAAAATTTATGAATCACCTGTTACACCTAGTACTCCTATTAGAGATAAAATATCTGATGTTCCTGAACTTGATGAGGAGTTCTCTAGAGAGTTTATGGCTTTTGATACTGACAAGGGTATAGAAGGCTTGATTGCTATGGTTGAGAGAGCTATGAATAAGATGATGAAACTTGATCCTAGATTTGCTACTTCTCCTATTTTTGTTACTGATAAGGATTATGAATTCTCTGTTGATCCTAAGCTTATTACTTTGGTTGAATCTTATCCTTTTCATGGATATGAATCTAAAAAGGTTGTTGCACACTTGACTAAATTGAATGATATTGCCACCCTGTTGGCTCAAGAGGAAAAGATTCGATACTATTATATTCTTAAGTACTTTCCTTTCTCATTAAAGGGTGATGTTAAAGTGTGGTTCAATAATCTTGCTCTTGGTTGTGTTCGTAGTCCCCAGAATATGATCTATTACTTTACTGACAAATATTTTCCTACTCATATGAGACAAGCTGCCTTACAGGAAATATATAATTTTGAACAACTTGAGGAAGAATGTCTCCCTCAAGCTTGGGCGAGGCTTCTCCAATTACTTAATGCTTTGCCAGATCATCCTCTTAAGAAGAATGAAATCCTTGATATCTTTTATAATGGACTAACCGATGCATCTAGGGACTACCTAGATAGTTGTGTTGGTTCTGTTTTCAGGGAAAGAACAGTTGAGCAAGCTCAGGAATTATTGAATAACTTATTGAAAAATCCCAATGATTGGACACTTCCCGAACCACCACCTAAGCCAACTCCGAAGAAGAGAGGTATTCTATTCCTTAGTCCTGAAGATATGCAAGAAGCTAAGAAATCAATGAAAGAAAAAGGTATTAGAGCTGAAGATGTTAAGAATTTACCTCCAATTGAAGAAATATATGGACTTGATTCTCCTAAACAGGTAGTAGAGGTACATTCTCTTTATAAATTTGATGAAGGTGATATTCCATATAATAAGTCCCCTAGTCAATGCCTGGATGAATTTGATAACTTTGTTGTTAAGCAACAAAACTTTAATATGCAAACAAGTGATCAATTGAAACACAATGCTAGGGTTATTGAGAAGTTGAGTGATGTGCTAATTAGAATTTCTAATGATGTTAAAGGTTTATGTAAGCACTTCTCTATGGTTCACACTCAGCTTGAACAAGTTTCTAAATCACAACAAGATTTGTTTAGAGATATGCTTAAACAACAAAATAAACATGCTTATGGAGTAGACACTAGAGGAGGTAGATCCACTAAGGATCCCTTATATCCTGAGGGTCATCCTAAAAGAATTGAACATGATTCTCAAATGATTAATGATAGTGCACCTAGTTCACCTAAGAAGAAGAAGAAGAAGAAGAAGAATAGGAATAAAACCGTGCATGTTTCCAATGAACCTGTTATACAAAAACCTATTGAGAATCCTAATAATGTTTCTATCTCTGATGCTGAAACTCAATCTGGTAATGAGCATGAACCTACTAATGATGATGCTGATGATAATAATGTTGATAATGATGCTCCACCTAATGATAATAATGAACCTGATAAGGAGGTAGAGATAGAACCTAAAGTAGATCTTGATGACCCACCTCCTAAAAATAGGAGATATGATAAAAGAGATTATGTTGCTAGGAAGCATGGTAGAGAAAGAGAACCATGGGTACAAAAACTCATGCCTTTTCCTAGTAAGGTTTTAAAATCTAAGGATGGAGATACTTTTAATAATTTTGTTGAATTGCTTAGACCTTTGTTTTTGCAAGTTCCTTTGACTGATGCTATGAAAATGCCTCCTTATGCTAAGTACATGAAAGATATTGTCACTAATAAGAGAAAAATTCATGAGGCTGAAATTTCCACTATGCTTGCAAATTATTCTTTCAAAGGAAAAATACCTGAAATGCTAGGAGATCTAGGTATACCTACTATACCATGCTCTATTAGAAATAACTATGTTAAAACTGCTTTGTGTGATCTGGGAGCTGGTGTTAGCGTTATGCCCTTTTCTCTCTATAAAAGACTTGACTTGAGTAAGTTAATTCCCACTGATTTGTTTTTGCAAATGGCTGACAAGTCTACAGCTATTCCTATTGGTGTTTGTGAGGATGTTCCGGTTGTGATTGCTAATGTTACTATCTTAACAGACTTTGTTATACTTTATATGCCCGAGGATGACAACATGTCTGTCATCCTTGGAAGACCCTTCTTAACACTTCAGGGGCTGTTATTGATTGTAATAAAAGCAAGGTTACTTTTCATGTTAATGGCAATGAGCATACAATTTATTTTCCGAGGAAGCCAAACAAAGTAAACAGTCTCAATTCTATTGAAAAAAATTTGACTATCACTATTGGAGACTTTGAATTTTCTATTCTGGTTCCAGAAAAGAAATACCAAAGTATTATGATTGGAACCATGCCTATTCAAGTTGAGGTAACTTAGTGCTATACAAAAATTCTTCGGTTTTATGTCACTCGGAAATTGTTCGTTAATAAGACCCGATCAACCTTGTTAATGGATTCATTTTGAGGAGCGTATAATAGATGAATTCCGTAAGCATAACTTTTTGTAACTTTACTTTATTCCATGTTTGCATTAGTTTTAATGAAGTTTAAATACCCTGTTTAGCCTGTTTTCTGAATTTCCTATGCAATAAAATGGTGTGAAAATAAAAGTTCTCAGAATACCCTAAAAATTTAGTATGAATTTTTTCTGATTATTTAAGAATTTTTGGCACTGAACACACCCCAGGGGGGTGCACCTGCTGGCCACAAGCCAGGGGGCGCACCTACCCCCCAGGGCGCGCCATAGTGTCTTGTGGGTCCCACAGGCACCCACTTACTTGGTGCCCATGGCCCCTGCCTTCTTCTTCCTCCAGAAAAAATCTTTCTCACTCCATAGCTCTTGTTCTTGCTCATTTGCGAACAATTTTTGATCTGTTTTCTCGGAGCTCCGTTTCTGAAAATTTTCGGAGGAATTGCTCCTTGGTATGTGACTCATCCATTGGTCCAATTAGTTTTTACTCTCGTGGTTTATTCTTTGCTTATTTTGCTACTGTTGGTGACCATGAAAATGACCTTGCATGTTGAATTTACTTGGTTCTAAGTAGTTTTGATGCATGGTTTAGCCTCTAGAAGCTTGTAGGAGTTATTGCTATCAATTATGTTGAATTTTGTTCACTTTTTATGAATTGCTAAAAAAAATTCAAAAAAAGGAAAATGTTGAGGAGAGTGTCCTTAAGAGGTTCTTCAAGCCGGGGCTCCGAGGGAGCTACGCGGCAAGCACCTAGGTACAACCTTCCCCGTACTGCCGAGGTTTGACCGTGCAAATGGCCATGCGAGAAGTTTATGAATGAAGCTGGTTTTCAACATGAGTTCAAGCAATTTGTGGAGAATGCGGGCTTGACCGCCTTCCTCGCAGATAAGTGCAACCAATACCAGCTCCTTACCAATACTTTCGTGCAAAATTTTAGATTCTTGCTTGGACAACATGGACCTAGAGTTTCATTCCATCTGTATGATCGAAACTTTGATATACCTTTGGTTGATTTCTGTAATATCCGCATGATTCCTGTTGAGGGTAGTGTGGCTGAACCTAAACCTCGCGAGTTTGAGGAATTTTTGCAAGATTTAACTATGGTAGAAACTAGAGGGGTTTCTCATGCTAGAGCTACTAGTCTGCATTTCCCGGCTATGCATTACTTTGCATTATTCATAGGAAAATGTTTGACTGCTAGGCAGGAGGGTGGTACGCTTAGTTGTGGCGCCCCGCCTGAATACCACTGTAGTCAGACGGTCACCGCACATAACAGCCCAGGATATCACTCTGGCATGCGCTTTTACAACAAGTATCAGGAACACAGACATTTCTATTTATGGATATATCAGTCTTACATGAGATATGGCAGCGGAAAAGCTCTATCTAAGGCAGCATGGTTCTGGTGTGGCTCCAATCCACAGGGATCTGACTGGGTTACTCTTCTAGCCTGCAAACACTCCGGCTCCTCGCTAGGGGTCGTCGAATCCTTAGGTGAACCTGGCCACATTGAAGGCCGCTGAGTACTTTTGAATATACTCACAAGCAAACCAAACCAACATATACACCAAGCAAAGCATACCATGGCATTCAAGCATGCATTCATTATCTTAACAATATTAGCTATCATACTAAGGCAGGATTATCTAGCAAGATTAATCATCTAGGAACATTAATTATCATGTTATAACCGTATTATCTAGCATGATAATTACTGAAGTAAATGCAGTAAAGTAAAGTATATCAGGTAAATGATCCGAACTCCGAATATGCTCATGATACAAATCTGATCCAAACTTTGCGGTCATCCAACCGCTCATCTCATAGCCACCACATGGATAGCAATCATACCTCTGACATCATCTGATGTCCATGCATTTGTACTGCAAGCCTGACAAACCTTACCATTCTCTGGTTTAGACTTAGCAATAACATTATATAGTTTGTTCCTCCAGACTCGACACAGATCAAATAGGGGCCTATACGAACTGTCCATGGCCGAGGACGCGGCTATTCGAATAGATTTACACTCTGCAGAGGTTGCGCACTTTACCGACACCATGGAGCGCCTGGCCTCGTACTTTAGTACATGTTCCCATTCGGGTGGACCAGTGCTGCTCCAACAAAACCTTGTCTATTGCCTGACACTCTTGCGGTCCCACCGACAATCATACCCTCCCAGGGTCATGTCCTGGGTGGCCCCTGTGTCACCCCGTGACACCTGCCACCGTCGTGGCCAAACACTGTCCCAAACGGGGACGCCGGCAAATAACTCAACTTGGGCTCACAAGGTTATCGCCGCCTAACGGGCCAGGGTAGCGCGCACGCATAACCTTCCCTATTTGGTGGTACCGACAAGGGGCAGGACAATAGACCAAGCTAGGGCCGTCCCATACCGGCAAATGTGGCTGCACGGGTAAGTCCGGATAGGTGGCACTATGACTCGATCCAGTCGACGGAGGAGGTTGTTGTCATTAAGTCACATTCTTTATTACTGTAATAACAACAGTAATGCATGATGAAAATATAACAACCTATCTCCATACTGTCATCTACGAGTCACTAGGGCGATAATATGATGAGCATTAACAACTAATGTAAATAACAAATTCAATCTAGCAGGAGTTTAATTATTACTAAGACAGGCATATGCATTAATTAAACACGCAATAATAACACAGAGCAGTGCTTTAGAGCATATATCAGATGGTCGGCTTGCCTGGGGGTGAAGGAATACTCCGGGAAGAAGTGCGATCGCCTCGCGGAAAAATCGCCGGAAAGGGTTCTCTCTCGGAGGAGGCTGAATAAGGGCAGGGGCAAAATGGTCATTTCCACAGTGTGGAAACATTATGAAAATGATGCCATCGGAACGGGCTCGACGAACTGAAGAAGTGGGCTTTGGAATCACCTCAATCGGAGTCACGGTCGCAAAGTTACGGGCGTTCGTTCGTTAGGCAGAGAACGATCAGAAAACTGTCCGTTTCTGTCCTTAACCGGTGAACGTCCACAACTTAAGGCTTTCGGTGGCTGAGCTGAAACAGAAGGCGCATTTCATAAACTACGTTTTGGCTTGACGGAAACATATTCTGATCTGAAGCCTCGCTTGTTTACGCTTTCCTTAACAGAAACTGTATTAGAGGCATTATGCCTTCACTTAAACAGCTCGGGCCCGCCGGTCGGTGGGACATACCCCTCCACTGGGTGGCTTACAGGTGGGGCCTACCGAGCCTTCTCTCTCCTCCTCTGCTCCCTTCTTCTTCCTCCCGCCTGGAACAGAGGACGGCGCGGCCGCGATCGATTCCGGCGATGGCGAGCTCGGGGGCCTTGGGCGGCGACGGGAACAGGTCCACTGCTCCATCCCGCGCCCGTGGGTGGTGGGCTCGGCTCCGAGGACGGCCGGAGTGATGCGCTGCGGTGGCGGCGGCGCCGCGGCGGCTCCGGCGAAATGGCCGGCTGTGGTGGGGGAGACGGCCAAACGAGGGTGCTGGCGGGTTCGTGGGGATGTGGGGAGGTTCCGGTGGGGTTTAGGGAGGCTAGGGAGTGGCTCTGCTGCTCGGTTGGCCCGGAGCAGAGGCGAAGGCCGAGGCGGCCATAAGCGGAGCAGGAGTGGCTCCGGTGCTCCTCGGAGCGAGATAGCAAGTAGAGGGGAGAGAGAGGGGCTGCTGGAGGTGTGGTGGATGCTCGGGGAGGGCTCGGCCTCGGCTATTTATAGCCCGGCTGGCCGAGACGATAGGGACGGCCGCCGTGGCGACCCTATCAGCTCACTGGAGCTCCGGGAAGACGTGGCTGGATTCTTGCTGGTGTCGCGGAGCTGCCGAACTGACGAGATGCGACGGCTCGGGCGGAAGAAGCCATGGGAGGGAAATGACAGAGGAGGTTCACGAGGACGACAGTGCCATGGCGGCGGCTGCCGTGGCGTGCAGAGGAAGAAAGAAGAGGGTAGAAGGTGCGGGAGAGGGGTACGTGGACGTCGCGAACCCACTAGACATGGCCGGACAAGCCGGGGACGGCCTGAGCTGGCTGGCCGACGAGAACAGTGCCGCAGAGCACCATTTTGGCCTGCTGTCCACGCGGTCACCATGTGCACTACAAGCTCTGTCACTCTCCTGCCTGTCCAACCTTGTCAAACAGCTCCCTCACTGCTCAAATAGATGAGATTGGTCACTGGATGGACCATGATGGCTCTAGAGTGATCAAGAGGATCCAGAGAAGTTTCTGGTCAGAAACTTGGAGAAGAAGTTGTGGTCAAACAGAGGTTCCAATGAGCTGCAAAAGATGTCACAGAGAAATGTGGTAGGAAGGACTAGATTCGTGCCAAATTTGAGGCCATTTGGACAAGTTTTACATACACTTCCTTTGCAATGCAATTTCTGGTCCAGAAACTGAATCTTGAAGCTGCACTCATTTGGAATGATTAAATGAGCTGAATTTTTGTGTAGGGTGATGATTTGGATATATTAAGGTACTGGGAAAATTTCAGCTCATTTGGATATACCAAACTGGTACTTCCTTCACAGAGCTTGAATCTGGACAGGAACTAGATGGAATTTCTGGGAGAAATTGGCCAGATGAAATGATGTGAATTTTTGCATACTCACATAATATATGGAATTTGAGGTCCTGAATTAATTTGAGAATTTTTTAAGCAATATAAAATATAGTTGCTTCACAACCTCAAAATAAGTCCAGAAACAAGAATTGGATGATGCACTCAAACTTTGATCTATGGAACTTGGGATCTTGATGGAAATGGTGAAGATATGCATAGGAGAAGATCCACAAATTATTTGCGATTTTTCCTGGCTACCAAAATGGTAGTTCCTTTGGAAAGTGCCCAAATTGCAATATTGGCTTTAAATAGGAAAATGCAATTTCCCTTATTTAATTATGGCCAATATTTTTATTGGAGCTCAATATGATCACAAAGAATATCTCCACAAGTTTTCATGAACTTTGGAGATGGATAGATATTTTCCTGGATTTAATTCCTTTAACGGGCAGAAAAAGGAATTAATTTTTAATGAAAAATATTGCAAATGACTTGGCAATATTTTTGCATATCCAGGGTTTATAGATGTGGGATGATCACTGGGAAAAGTTTGGGAAGCAATAGATCAAAGAAGATTGGGGTTCCTTTGTAACGGAAGGAATTAGGGTTTCCCTTCCGGTAGATCGGAGAGTAGGGTTTCGGCGGCAGAATCCTGAGAATAAATCTGGGATAGCAAGGTTCGGTTGGAGAGAGTCTTTGGTTGGATAGGAAAGGCAAGACTAAATGACCATCTTCATATACCCAAGAGCGAGAGAAAATCCGAGAACCTCGAAAAAAAGACGGGAGTCAAATCCCGCGAAGGAAAAAAAAGGAGCGAAAACCAGGTTGTCACAAACCTACCCCCCTTAAGAAAATCTCGTCCTCGAGATTTCCGGGCTTACCTCCCGACTAAGGGGGACTTACCTCTGTACGACTTGGATCCATCAGCTATCTTGTCTTCATTTGTTTACTGACCTTTTAACTGCCTCTTTCGATGGCTCAGGTGCTGTCTTTTTCAGACGGCTGCATTGAATCCTTCTTTTTCCTTTCAAGCAAACCCTTTGTGCTGGTAGTTTGTTGGCTGGAGTTGGTGGGTAGCTTCGAGTATCGACAAATAATCTGGTTTCCATGGCCTGGGACTAGCTGCTTCGGGTTTTATTGCGATACTTCGTACACTAACTGCCAAGGGCGAGACATTCTTTTTGGGTACCGGACTCACGTGCTCGTATGGCCTGGAGTGGCTAAGAGTGGCTCTCCTTTTTGCCTTGTCAGAATACTCAATCTGGTTGTGGGTTCTATACGGATGCTTTCTTCTTGTCTCTTGCATTCTGACTTCGTTCTCAGGAGGTTCCCAGCTGAAATGTCGGGCATGATCACAAAGTAATCATAGACGGTAATCTCTGAAATGGCTCTACCATATATAGCCTCTGTGGTCCTTGCTATGACCACTGAGCGGACATAGTATGGCTATCATTCCGTGCATTCTTCGGAGCATAACTTTTGATCTTGGCTGATGGCCCGTATTCACGATGACATGCTGGCTGCATTGTTGTGGCCGTATATGTAGGAGTCTGACAAGGATTGGCAATATCACCTTGTCTGTGGAGCTTTACTTCATTGACCGTCACGGAGATTGTTTATTCAAGACTTCCTTGTTCTTGGGGGTTCCTTTTTGGGGAACTTGTCATGACCTACCATCATGGCTCCTTGGTCATATCCCAGCTTGTTGGGCTTGTATTCACAATTTACTCTTGCATATCTCGTAGGGATTGCTGCATTCATATCCTTCTTTGAAGTGTGGAGCCAATGTTTCTCTGAACACAGTCATTCCCGTGTACGAGTGGCTCGGATGAACTGATCCCCTGGACTGCATGCTCACAACATATGCAGGGGTAGGATAAATCCTTTCATAACCTCTGAGTTCTGAGGCAAACGCGTGTCTGGACTAGTTTGTGTTTCTGACAAGCTTGTTGCGGGCACTATGGCGTGCTATAGAAGGTTGAATTCCTTGCGCTCGAAGCTTCTACCAGGGTAGTGTGCTGAAGAAAGCTAGGCATCGTACCTCAGAAGTTTCCCCTCAGGTTGCTTACTGGGGAAGGTCAGGTGCCATATGCCGGAAGCTTTCCGCGGTAGCCCGTTGAGGAAGATGGGAGTGCCGTACCTCAGAGGATTTTCTCACCCAGTGGTGTAGCGAGGAAGATTGGGAGTCTTGTGTAGTAAGCTTCTCTCGATAGCTTGCGGAGGAAGGCTGGATTCCTTGTATCAAAAGCCATGCACTGTGATAAACAGTCGGACCTTGATAGAAGATATTCCATTGGTCATGCACACCACTTGTCCTTCTGCTGATCTGATCATTGTTGCTGTGGAGGTTGCACAATTGATGCCGACTTCATGTTGACAATTAATCCGGATGTGTGCCGATAGTAAACAGTTGGCGGATAATTCCAGTTGATTTTGCTTTGCTTCCGGGTGTTTGGAATTCTCATTGATTCTGGGCAGTCGTGAACTTATCCATATTTCTCGCAAACCTTGTTCACCGTGCCCGGAAAATTTTCTATATGCACCGGTAAATTCCAAAATATGCTTTGAAAGGTGTATTAACACACCAGAGTTCCATGGCTGCCCTTGGCACCTTCACATTGTTGAAATATATCTCCTGTGGGTAATAAATGATTCTTGAGTCCATTGGGAAAAACTCAAGGTTCACCCCACTAACTGAAATAATCCTTGTATCGAGGATGGAATATTTTGCTCTTACTGGTGTCCATTCTTGGTAGCTCATCTTACTTGTTCCTTTAGTGTGATCTGTTTCTGAGGCAAACTCTCTCAGATATAGTCTGGCCTTGTCGATTGCACTCAAATTCTGCTTCTGACCCATCCTTCATTCCTGACAGATCCGGTGATAATGTTCTGAATATCAGGCAGTTGGCTTGGCTTGACTCTTACTGAATTTGGATTATTGGGCATTATCCAAGTTGTGTGCTGGTCTTCCTGACAGCTCTTGCAGATGGATCCAGTCGAAGCGGCAGAACGGGATTGAAACAAGAAGCAAGAACCGCGAAAAACCAAAAGGCAAATAAATCTCAAATTTTGCGGACCTTACACACGTGGCCGAGGATTCACTAGTATAACTAGTATAGTGCACTCGATATACCTCTAAGGATTTAGAAGCAAAACCACACAATGCCCCTGGTAGCAATTGGGGTCAAGCTCCTACTACTTCCTTAGGGAACATCAAACTCAACGCACGACCATAGCCAAAGTGGCTTGGTCAACGATCCTAGGGTTGTCGGGGAGAGATGGAATTTATATGCGTTTCCCAAAGGAAACTAGATTTGAGAAGAGAAAGGCCATGGTTAGCAAGCAAGGTGGGGATATCTGGTTTACCTAGGGGTTCAGGGCTCACGGGTCGTTGCCTGGTGCGGACATTTCCCACCGGAGGCAAAGGCCATGAGAGTTAGGGTCTGATGGAGCCAAAACCTATGGGGTTGCCTTATGATCAATAGTAGCCGTGCCTGTTTGGCAAAGATGGCTGAAATCCATCGGGGCTTTCTACTGATCAAGAGGCAATGAAATCTGACTAGGGTAACCTACAGTCAGCCTGGCTCTGATACCATCCATTGTGGCGCCCCGCCTGAATACCACTGTAGTCAGACGGTCACCGCACATACCAGCCCAGGATATCACTCTGGCATGCGCTTTTACAACAAGTATCAGGAACACAAACATTTCTATTTATGGATATATCAGTCTTACATGAGATATGGCAGCGGAAAAGCTCTATCTAAGGCAGCATGGTTCTGGTGCGGCTCCAATCCATAGGGATCTGACTGGGTTACTCTTCTAGCCCGCAAACACTCCGGCTCCTCGCTAGGGGTCGTCGAATCCTTAGGTGAACCTGGCCACATTGAAGGCCGCTGAGTACTTTTGAATATACTCGCAAGCAAACCAAACCAACATATACACCAAGCAAAGCATACCATGGCATTCAAGCATGCATTCATTATCTTAACAATATTAGCTATCATACTAAGGCAGGATTATCTAGCAAGATTAATCATCTAGGAACATTAATTATCATGTTATAACCGTATTATCTAGCATGATAATTACTGAAGTAAATGCAGTAAAGTAAAGTATATCAGGTAAATGATCCGAACTCCGAATATGCTCACGATCCAAATCTGATCCAAACTTTGCGGTCATCCAACCGCTCATCTCATAGCCACCACATGGATAGCAATCATACCTTTGACATCATCTGATGTCCATGCATTTGTACTGCAAGCCTGACAAACCTTACCATTCTCTGGTTTAGACTTAGCAATAACATTATATAGTTTGTTCCTCCAGACTCGACACAGATCAAATAGGGGCCTATACGAACTGTCCATGGCCGAGGACGCGGCTATTCGAATAGATTTACACTCTGCAGAGGTTGCGCACTTTACCGACACCATGGAGCGCCTGGCCTCGTACTTTAGTACATGTTCCCATTCGGGTGGACCAGTGCTGCTCCAACAAAACCTTGTCTATTGCCTGGCACTCTTGCGGTCCCACCGACAATCATACCCTCCCAGGGTCATGTCCTGGGTGGCCCCTGTGTCACCCCGTGACACCTGCCACCGTCGTGGCCAAACACTGTCCCAAACGGGGACGCCGGCAAATAACTCAACTTGGGCTCACAAGGTTATCGCCGCCTAACGGGCCAGGGTAGCGCGCACGCATAACCTTCCCTATTTGGTGGTACCGACAAGAGGCAGGACAATAGACCAAGCTAGGGCCGTCCCATACCGGCAAATGTGGCTGCACGGGTAAGTCCGGATAGGTGGCACTATGACTCGATCCAGTCGACGGAGGAGGTTGTTGTCATTAAGTCACATTCTTTATTACTGTAATAACAACAGTAATGCATGATGAAAATATAACAACCTATCTCCATACTGTCATCTACGAGTCACTAGGGCGATAATATGATGAGCATTAACAACTAATGTAAATAACAAATTCAATCTAGCAGGAGTTTAATTATTACTAAGACAGGCATATGCATTAATTAAACACGCAATAATAACACAGAGCAGTGCTTTAGAGCATATATCAGATGGTCGGCTTGCCTGGGGGTGAAGGAATACTCCGGGAAGAAGTGCGATCGCCTCGCGGAAAAATCGCCGGAAAGGGTTCTCTCTCGGAGGAGGCTGAATAAGGGCAGGGGCAAAATGGTCATTTCCACAGTGTGGAAACATTATGAAAATGATGCCATCGGAACGGGCTCGACGAACTGAAGAAGTGGGCTTTGGAATCACCTCAATCGGAGTCACGGTCGCAAAGTTACGGGCGTTCGTTCGTTAGGCAGAGAACGATCAGAAAACTGTCCGTTTCTGTCCTTAACCGGTGAACGTCCACAACTTAAGGCTTTCGGTGGCTGAGCTGAAACAGAAGGCGCATTTCATAAACTACGTTTTGGCTTGACGGAAACATATTCTGATCTGAAGCCTCGCTTGTTTACGCTTTCCTTAACAGAAACTGTATTAGAGGCATTATGCCTTCACTTAAACAGCTCGGGCCCGCCGGTCGGTGGGACATACCCCTCCACTGGGTGGCTTACAGGTGGGGCCTACCGAGCCTTCTCTCTCCTCCTCTGCTCCCTTCTTCTTCCTCCCGCCTGGAACAGAGGACGGCGCGGCCGCGATCGATTCCGGCGATGGCGAGCTCGGGGGCCTTGGGCGGCGACGGGAACAGGTCCACTGCTCCATCCCGCGCCCGTGGGTGGTGGGCTCGGCTCCGAGGACGGCCGGAGTGATGCGCTGCGGTGGCGGCGGCGCCGCGGCGGCTCCGGCGAAATGGCCGGCTGTGGTGGGGGAGACGGCCAAACGAGGGTGCTGGCGGGTTCGTGGGGATGTGGGGAGGTTCCGGTGGGGTTTAGGGAGGCTAGGGAGTGGCTCTGCTGCTCGGTTGGCCCGGAGCAGAGGCGAAGGCCGAGGCGGCCATAAGCGGAGCAGGAGTGGCTCCGGTGCTCCTCGGAGCGAGATAGCAAGTAGAGGGGAGAGAGAGGGGCTGCTGGAGGTGTGGTGGATGCTCGGGGAGGGCTCGGCCTCGGCTATTTATAGCCCGGCTGGCCGAGACGATAGGGACGGCCGCCGTGGCGACCCTATCAGCTCACTGGAGCTCCGGGAAGACGTGGCTGGATTCTTGCTGGTGTCGCGGAGCTGCCGAACTGACGAGATGCGACGGCTCGGGCGGAAGAAGCCATGGGAGGGAAATGACAGAGGAGGTTCACGAGGACGACAGTGCCATGGCGGCGGCTGCCGTGGCGTGCAGAGGAAGAAAGAAGAGGGTAGAAGGTGCGGGAGAGGGGTACGTGGACGTCGCGAACCCACTAGACATGGCCGGACAAGCCGGGGACGGCCTGAGCTGGCTGGCCGACGAGAACAGTGCCGCAGAGCACCATTTTGGCCTGCTGTCCACGCGGTCACCATGTGCACTACAAGCTCTGTCACTCTCCTGCCTGTCCAACCTTGTCAAACAGCTCCCTCACTGCTCAAATAGATGAGATTGGTCACTGGATGGACCATGATGGCTCTAGAGTGATCAAGAGGATCCAGAGAAGTTTCTGGTCAGAAACTTGGAGAAGAAGTTGTGGTCAAACAGAGGTTCCAATGAGCTGCAAAAGATGTCACAGAGAAATGTGGTAGGAAGGACTAGATTCGTGCCAAATTTGAGGCCATTTGGACAAGTTTTACATACACTTCCTTTGCAATGCAATTTCTGGTCCAGAAACTGAATCTTGAAGCTGCACTCATTTGGAATGATTAAATGAGCTGAATTTTTGTGTAGGGTGATGATTTGGATATATTAAGGTACTGGGAAAATTTCAGCTCATTTGGATATACCAAACTGGTACTTCCTTCACAGAGCTTGAATCTGGACAGGAACTAGATGGAATTTCTGGGAGAAATTGGCCAGATGAAATGATGTGAATTTTTGCATACTCACATAATATATGGAATTTGAGGTCCTGAATTAATTTGAGAATTTTTTAAGCAATATAAAATATAGTTGCTTCACAACCTCAAAATAAGTCCAGAAACAAGAATTGGATGATGCACTCAAACTTTGATCTATGGAACTTGGGATCTTGATGGAAATGGTGAAGATATGCATAGGAGAAGATCCACAAATTATTTGCGATTTTTCCTGGCTACCAAAATGGTAGTTCCTTTGGAAAGTGCCCAAATTGCAATATTGGCTTTAAATAGGAAAATGCAATTTCCCTTATTTAATTATGGCCAATATTTTTATTGGAGCTCAATATGATCACAAAGAATATCTCCACAAGTTTTCATGAACTTTGGAGATGGATAGATATTTTCCTGGATTTAATTCCTTTAACGGGCAGAAAAAGGAATTAATTTTTAATGAAAAATATTGCAAATGACTTGGCAATATTTTTGCATATCCAGGGTTTATAGATGTGGGATGATCACTGGGAAAAGTTTGGGAAGCAATAGATCAAAGAAGATTGGGGTTCCTTTGTAACGGAAGGAATTAGGGTTTCCCTTCCGGTAGATCGGAGAGTAGGGTTTCGGCGGCAGAATCCTGAGAATAAATCTGGGATAGCAAGGTTCGGTTGGAGAGAGTCTTTGGTTGGATAGGAAAGGCAAGACTAAATGACCATCTTCATATACCCAAGAGCGAGAGAAAATCCGAGAACCTCGAAAAAAAGACGGGAGTCAAATCCCGCGAAGGAAAAAAAAGGAGCGAAAACCAGGTTGTCACAAACCTACCCCCCTTAAGAAAATCTCGTCCTCGAGATTTCCGGGCTTACCTCCCGACTAAGGGGGACTTACCTCTGTACGACTTGGATCCATCAGCTATCTTGTCTTCATTTGTTTACTGACCTTTTAACTGCCTCTTTCGATGGCTCAGGTGCTGTCTTTTTCAGACGGCTGCATTGAATCCTTCTTTTTCCTTTCAAGCAAACCCTTTGTGCTGGTAGTTTGTTGGCTGGAGTTGGTGGGTAGCTTCGAGTATCGACAAATAATCTGGTTTCCATGGCCTGGGACTAGCTGCTTCGGGTTTTATTGCGATACTTCGTACACTAACTGCCAAGGGCGAGACATTCTTTTTGGGTACCGGACTCACGTGCTCGTATGGCCTGGAGTGGCTAAGAGTGGCTCTCCTTTTTGCCTTGTCAGAATACTCAATCTGGTTGTGGGTTCTATACGGATGCTTTCTTCTTGTCTCTTGCATTCTGACTTCGTTCTCAGGAGGTTCCCAGCTGAAATGTCGGGCATGATCACAAAGTAATCATAGACGGTAATCTCTGAAATGGCTCTACCATATATAGCCTCTGTGGTCCTTGCTATGACCACTGAGCGGACATAGTATGGCTATCATTCCGTGCATTCTTCGGAGCATAACTTTTGATCTTGGCTGATGGCCCGTATTCACGATGACATGCTGGCTGCATTGTTGTGGCCGTATATGTAGGAGTCTGACAAGGATTGGCAATATCACCTTGTCTGTGGAGCTTTACTTCATTGACCGTCACGGAGATTGTTTATTCAAGACTTCCTTGTTCTTGGGGGTTCCTTTTTGGGGAACTTGTCATGACCTACCATCATGGCTCCTTGGTCATATCCCAGCTTGTTGGGCTTGTATTCACAATTTACTCTTGCATATCTCGTAGGGATTGCTGCATTCATATCCTTCTTTGAAGTGTGGAGCCAATGTTTCTCTGAACACAGTCATTCCCGTGTACGAGTGGCTCGGATGAACTGATCCCCTGGACTGCATGCTCACAACATATGCAGGGGTAGGATAAATCCTTTCATAACCTCTGAGTTCTGAGGCAAACGCGTGTCTGGACTAGTTTGTGTTTCTGACAAGCTTGTTGCGGGCACTATGGCGTGCTATAGAAGGTTGAATTCCTTGCGCTCGAAGCTTCTACCAGGGTAGTGTGCTGAAGAAAGCTAGGCATCGTACCTCAGAAGTTTCCCCTCAGGTTGCTTACTGGGGAAGGTCAGGTGCCATATGCCGGAAGCTTTCCGCGGTAGCCCGTTGAGGAAGATGGGAGTGCCGTACCTCAGAGGATTTTCTCACCCAGTGGTGTAGCGAGGAAGATTGGGAGTCTTGTGTAGTAAGCTTCTCTCGATAGCTTGCGGAGGAAGGCTGGATTCCTTGTATCAAAAGCCATGCACTGTGATAAACAGTCGGACCTTGATAGAAGATATTCCATTGGTCATGCACACCACTTGTCCTTCTGCTGATCTGATCATTGTTGCTGTGGAGGTTGCACAATTGATGCCGACTTCATGTTGACAATTAATCCGGATGTGTGCCGATAGTAAACAGTTGGCGGATAATTCCAGTTGATTTTGCTTTGCTTCCGGGTGTTTGGAATTCTCATTGATTCTGGGCAGTCGTGAACTTATCCATATTTCTCGCAAACCTTGTTCACCGTGCCCGGAAAATTTTCTATATGCACCGGTAAATTCCAAAATATGCTTTGAAAGGTGTATTAACACACCAGAGTTCCATGGCTGCCCTTGGCACCTTCACATTGTTGAAATATATCTCCTGTGGGTAATAAATGATTCTTGAGTCCATTGGGAAAAACTCAAGGTTCACCCCACTAACTGAAATAATCCTTGTATCGAGGATGGAATATTTTGCTCTTACTGGTGTCCATTCTTGGTAGCTCATCTTACTTGTTCCTTTAGTGTGATCTGTTTCTGAGGCAAACTCTCTCAGATATAGTCTGGCCTTGTCGATTGCACTCAAATTCTGCTTCTGACCCATCCTTCATTCCTGACAGATCCGGTGATAATGTTCTGAATATCAGGCAGTTGGCTTGGCTTGACTCTTACTGAATTTGGATTATTGGGCATTATCCAAGTTGTGTGCTGGTCTTCCTGACAGCTCTTGCAGATGGATCCAGTCGAAGCGGCAGAACGGGATTGAAACAAGAAGCAAGAACCGCGAAAAACCAAAAGGCAAATAAATCTCAAATTTTGCGGACCTTACACACGTGGCCGAGGATTCACTAGTATAACTAGTATAGTGCACTCGATATACCTCTAAGGATTTAGAAGCAAAACCACACAATGCCCCTGGTAGCAATTGGGGTCAAGCTCCTACTACTTCCTTAGGGAACATCAAACTCAACGCACGACCATAGCCAAAGTGGCTTGGTCAACGATCCTAGGGTTGTCGGGGAGAGATGGAATTTATATGCGTTTCCCAAAGGAAACTAGATTTGAGAAGAGAAAGGCCATGGTTAGCAAGCAAGGTGGGGATATCTGGTTTACCTAGGGGTTCAGGGCTCACGGGTCGTTGCCTGGTGCGGACATTTCCCACCGGAGGCAAAGGCCATGAGAGTTAGGGTCTGATGGAGCCAAAACCTATGGGGTTGCCTTATGATCAATAGTAGCCGTGCCTGTTTGGCAAAGATGGCTGAAATCCATCGGGGCTTTCTACTGATCAAGAGGCAATGAAATCTGACTAGGGTAACCTACAGTCAGCCTGGCTCTGATACCATCCATTGTGGCGCCCCGCCTGAATACCACTGTAGTCAGACGGTCACCGCACATACCAGCCCAGGATATCACTCTGGCATGCGCTTTTACAACAAGTATCAGGAACACAAACATTTCTATTTATGGATATATCAGTCTTACATGAGATATGGCAGCGGAAAAGCTCTATCTAAGGCAGCATGGTTCTGGTGCGGCTCCAATCCATAGGGATCTGACTGGGTTACTCTTCTAGCCCGCAAACACTCCGGCTCCTCGCTAGGGGTCGTCGAATCCTTAGGTGAACCTGGCCACATTGAAGGCCGCTGAGTACTTTTGAATATACTCGCAAGCAAACCAAACCAACATATACACCAAGCAAAGCATACCATGGCATTCAAGCATGCATTCATTATCTTAACAATATTAGCTATCATACTAAGGCAGGATTATCTAGCAAGATTAATCATCTAGGAACATTAATTATCATGTTATAACCGTATTATCTAGCATGATAATTACTGAAGTAAATGCAGTAAAGTAAAGTATATCAGGTAAATGATCCGAACTCCGAATATGCTCACGATCCAAATCTGATCCAAACTTTGCGGTCATCCAACCGCTCATCTCATAGCCACCACATGGATAGCAATCATACCTTTGACATCATCTGATGTCCATGCATTTGTACTGCAAGCCTGACAAACCTTACCATTCTCTGGTTTAGACTTAGCAATAACATTATATAGTTTGTTCCTCCAGACTCGACACAGATCAAATAGGGGCCTATACGAACTGTCCATGGCCGAGGACGCGGCTATTCGAATAGATTTACACTCTGCAGAGGTTGCGCACTTTACCGACACCATGGAGCGCCTGGCCTCGTACTTTAGTACATGTTCCCATTCGGGTGGACCAGTGCTGCTCCAACAAAACCTTGTCTATTGCCTGGCACTCTTGCGGTCCCACCGACAATCATACCCTCCCAGGGTCATGTCCTGGGTGGCCCCTGTGTCACCCCGTGACACCTGCCACCGTCGTGGCCAAACACTGTCCCAAACGGGGACGCCGGCAAATAACTCAACTTGGGCTCACAAGGTTATCGCCGCCTAACGGGCCAGGGTAGCGCGCACGCATAACCTTCCCTATTTGGTGGTACCGACAAGAGGCAGGACAATAGACCAAGCTAGGGCCGTCCCATACCGGCAAATGTGGCTGCACGGGTAAGTCCGGATAGGTGGCACTATGACTCGATCCAGTCGACGGAGGAGGTTGTTGTCATTAAGTCACATTCTTTATTACTGTAATAACAACAGTAATGCATGATGAAAATATAACAACCTATCTCCATACTGTCATCTACGAGTCACTAGGGCGATAATATGATGAGCATTAACAACTAATGTAAATAACAAATTCAATCTAGCAGGAGTTTAATTATTACTAACACAGGCATATGCATTAATTAAACACGCAATAATAACACAGAGCAATGCTTTAGAGCATATATCAGATGGTCGGCTTGCCTGGGGGTGAAGGAATACTCCGGGAAGAAGTGCGATCGCCTCGCGGAAAAATCGCCGGAAAGGGTTCTCTCTCGGAGGAGGCTGAATAAGGGCAGGGGCAAAATGGTCATTTCCACAGTGTGGAAACATTATGAAAATGATGCCATCGGAACGGGCTCGACGAACTGAAGAAGTGGGCTTTGGAATCACCTCAATCGGAGTCATGGTCGCAAAGTTACGGGCGTTCGTTCGTTAGGCAGAGAACGATCAGAAAACTGTCCGTTTCTGTCCTTAACCGGTGAACGTCCACAACTTAAGGCTTTCGGTGGCTGAGCTGAAACAGAAGGCGCATTTTACAAAATACGTTTTCGCTTGACGGAAACATATTCTGATCTGAAGCCTCGCTGGTTTACGCTTTCCTTAACAGAAAGTGTATTCGAGGCATTACGCCTTCACTTAAACAGCTCGGGCCCGCCGGTCGGTGGGACATACCCCTCCACTGGGTGGCTTACAGGTGGGGCCTACCGAGCCTTCTCTCTCCTCCTCTGCTCCCTTCTTCTTCCTCCCGCCTGGAACAGAGGACGGCGCGGCCGCGATCGATTCCGGCGATGGCGAGCTCGGGGGCCTTGGGCGGCGACGGGAACAGGTCCACTGCTCCATCCCGCGCCCGTGGGTGGTGGGCTCGGCTTCGGGGACGGCCGGAGTGATGCGCTGCGGTGGCGGCGGCGCTGCGGCGGCTCCGGCGAAATGGCCGGCGGTGGTGGGGGAGACGGCGAAGCGAGGGTGCTGGCGGGTTCGTGGGGATGTGGGGAGGTTCCGATGGGGTTTAGGGAGGCTAGGGAGTGGCTCTGCTGCTCGGTTGGCCCGGAGCAGAGGCGAAGGCCGAGGCGGCCATAAGCGGAGCAGGAGTGGCTCCGGTGCTCCTCGGAGCGAGCTAGCAAGTAGAGGGGAGAGAGAGGGGCTGCGGGAGGTGTGGTGGATGCTCGGGGAGGGCTCGGCCTCGGCTATTTATAGCCCGGCTGGCCGAGACGATAGGGACGGCCGCCGTGGCGACCCTATCAGCTCACTGGAGCTCCGGGAAGACGTGGCTGGAGTCTTGCTGGTGTCGCGGAGCTGCCGACCTGACGAGATGCGACGGCTCGGGAGGAAGAAGCCATGGGAGGGAAAGGACAGAGGAGGTTCACGAGGACGACATTGCCATGGCGGCGGCTGCCGTGGCGTGCAGAGGAAGAAAGAAGAGGGTAGAAGGTGCGGGAGAGGGGTACGTGGACGTCGCGAACCCACTAGACATGGCCGGACAAGCCGGGGACGGCCGGAGCTGGCTGGCCGACGAGAACAGTGCCGCAGAGCAACATTTTGGCCTGCTGTCCACGCGGTCACCATGTGCACTACAAGCTCTGGCACTCTCCTGCCTGTCCAACCTTGTCAAACAGCTCTCTCACTGCTCAAATAGATGAGGTTGGTCACTGGATGGACCATGATGGCTCTAGAGTGATCAAGAGGATCCAGAGCAGTTTCTGGTCAGAAACTTGGAGAGGAAGTTGTGGTCAAACAAAGGTTCCAATGAGCTTCAAAAGATGTCACAGAGAAATGTGGTAGGAAGGACTAGATGCTTGCCAAATTTGAGGCCATTTGGACAAGTTTTGCATACACTTCCTTTGCAATGCAATTTCTGGTCCAGAAACTGAATCTTGAAGCTGCACTCATTTGGAATGATGAAATGAGCTGAATTTTGGTGGAGGGTGATGATTTGGAGATATTAAGGTACTGGGAAAATTTCAGCTCATTTGGATATACCAAACTGGTACTTCCTTCACAGAGCTTGAATCTGGACAGGAACTAGATGGAATTTCTGCGAGAAATTGGCCAGATGAAATGATGTGAATTTTTGCATAATCACATCATATATGGAATTTGAGGTCCTGAATTAATTTGAGAATTTTTGAAGTAATATAATATATAGTTGCTTCACAACCTCAAAATAAGTCCAGAAACAAGAATTGGATGATGCACTGAAACTTTGATCTATGGAACTTGAGATCTTGATGGAAATGGTGAAGATATGGATAGGAGAAGCTCCACAAATTATTTGGGATTTTTCCTGGCTACCAAAATTGTAGTTCCTTTGGAAAGTGCCCAAATTGCAATATTGGCTTTAAATAGGAAAATGCAATTTCCCTTATTTAATTATGGCCAATATTTTTATTGGAGCTCAATATGATCACAAAGAATATCTCCACAAGTTTTCATGAACTTTGGAGATGGATAGATATTTTCCTGGATTTAATTCCTTTAACGGGCAGAAAAAGGAATTAATTTTTAATGAAAAATATTGCAAATGACTTGGCAATATTTTTGCATATCCAGGGTTTATTGATGTGGTATGATCACTGGGAAAAGTTTGGGTAGCAATAGATCAAAGAAGATTGGGGTTCCTTTGTAACGGAAGGAATTAGGGTTTCCCTTCCGGTAGATCGGAGAGTAGGGTTTCGGCGGCAGAATCCTGAGAATAAATCTGGGATAGCAAGGTTGGGTTGGAGAGAGTCTTTGGTTGGATAGGAAAGGCAAGACTAAATGACCATCTTCATATACCCAAGAGCGAGAGAAAATCCAAGAACCTCGAAAAAAAGACGGGAGTGAAATCCCGCGAAGGAAAAAAAAAGGAGCGAAAACCAGGGTGTCACATTAGTGCTCCAGATCTCGCTATTTTGTGCAGTGCACTCTTTGGTGGGAGAACTCATAGTATGGGGGCTATCATTGCACGCCGTTTGCATACGAACAGAGCTAAGGGTATTGTTCATGGCGGTGTTTATGCTATTCGTCTCGCTAGTCATTTTAATATCCCCATTAGACATAGCGAGGATCATGTGCTACCTGAGAGATACTTAGATTATGATGCGATGTTGTGGCATGATTTTATTGATAGGGGGGCTCCACCTAATGTCTACCGGTACAACCTGGTATTCAGCCAAGGTACCCGTGATATCATTACTTTGCCTGCCACTTCTATGTTTGATATACAGGCCAGGGGGAAGTACATTATCATGCAAGTGGACATCATCAACTATAAGAATGAGTTGGCGGCAGTGGAAGAGGTTCACCCTTGGGATGCGCAGGTGCCACAACCGACTCAATTCATACCTGGACCTGAGGGATTCTTCCAGTGGCATCAGCCCAGCTAGGCCAAAAGCCTAAGCTTGGGGAAGTACGTTTTCTCACCGACATTTCATTCATGTTATCACACATTCATTACATTTGTCGGTGTTCGTCGTTTTCTTTGTATATCCATGTTTCGCTTTTATTTTCTTTCGTGTGTTTGTTAAAATTTCAAAAAACCCAAAAATATTTCTCGCTTCTTTTTGGCTTTTCTTTCCTTTGTTTGCTAATTCGTTTTTATATAAAAAATAAAACCCAAAAAGATTTCTCATTTCTTCTTTTGTTGTTTCTATGGAGTTCTTCGGTGTAAATATTTTCTCATTTTTCGCTTTTCTTCGTTTATTTGCTTTCTTCAGAAAAACCAAAAACTCCAAAAATATTTCAGTGTGTTTCTCTGAATTTCTTTTCTTGAGTCATAGTAAGGAGAAGGCATCCAAAAAGAATTTCCAATTGGCTCATATGTGCTTTGTCGTTGAATTAATGAAAGACCAAAAATTTCCTTGTCTTCTCTTTTGTACATAGTGTTTGCATATTTCATCTTAGTCCACGGCACACTTGCACTATGTTATATTTTCCACATCATTCGGTTGTGCTAGTGAAAGGCAATAATGACGATGATTTGATGAAGTGACCGTGGTGAAGAAGATCTGGTATGATCTCTACTTGTTTTTGTTTTTGTAAATATGTTTACCTTAGTAGTCTTGATTCAGCCTATTATGAATAAACATATGTATGATGATGATTAGAGTTCATAGTTGCTCATGCCATGCTTAATTAGCTAGGAGTGGACAATATGTTATCTCGAGTGTCAACATGCATTAAATTGATTATGATGTGGTATGTTAGGGTGGTATCCTCTTTTGAAGAATTTAAGTGTCTTGACTTGCACATGTTCACGCATGTAATTGATTCAGAACCAATATTGCCTCCACGATATTTACGTTCAGAGTGTTTATATCCTCATCATGCTAATGTCCAATGTTGGTTATTCAAAATGCATGATTATGACCGTTGTCGCTCTCTAATTGGTCGCTTCCCAGTGTATTGCTAGCCTTCGCCTGTACTAAATGGAAATGTTGCTTGTGCATCCAAATCTTTAAAACCAAAGTTATGCCGTTAGAGTCCACCATATCTACCCATATACGGTATTACTCTGCCATTCCAACTAAATTTGCTTGGGCCACCTCTAAATCTTCAAATGAATATTTGTTTTGTGTGCCCGTGAAACTCATGGAGTGGTGGGGAAGAACATCATCTTGTATGATAAATAATGAGTTCCTCTCGACGAGTATGACATCTACTTGTCTTAATATTGCAAAAGAGCTGGTAAATGGGATGCCCAGTCCCGAATTAATTAAACAAATAAAAAGCACTCCTCCCCGGGGCATGTTCGGCAGGCACCCGTGGATTCAGCTAGCCATGGTTTGTGGAAAGACAAAGGTGGAGGGGGAGTGTTAAGCATGGGAACCGCTCTCACACATGTTTATCATATAAGATGACGAGATTCTCTGTTGTAAACTGTTGACTGAAAAGTACACATCTCAAAATGAAATTATCTCTGTTTTAAATGATGAGCTCTGGCACTTAAGCAAATCTCTGCTTCCCTCTGCGAAGGGCCATTCTTTTTATTTATTTTTGAGTCATCACCTTCTCATACAAGCACCAATATAGAGAGCGCTATTGTAATTCTTAGTTTAACATGCATTTGGTCTAATTAATGTTGGGTGTGAGCATGGCTGGATGTCTTCTACCCTGAATTACAATGTTTAGTCACTGCTTGAACTTCAGAGGTGCTATGCATTTATGTTTTGCGGTCTCAGAAAGGGCTAGCAAGATACCATTCTATCATATTGTATCATGGTTATTTTGACAAAGTGTTGGTGTTTGAGATTTATTATTATTGCTCTCTAGTTGATTATGTTATTGATATGAGTAAATGTGACTGCTAAGTGTTATCATATATTTGTTTACTTCATGATCTTTGCTGAAAACTTGATTGCTAGTTAAACTTATGTACACCAACAAAAGCAAATGAGTTTGTAAAAGTTTTTCTTTATCACTTTTAGTTTGTCAACTGAATTGCTTGAGGACAAGCAATGAGCTAAGCTTGGGGGAGTTGATACGTCTCCAACGTATCTACTTTTCCAAACACTCTTGCTCTTGTTTTGGCCTCTAATTTGCATGATTTGAATGAAACTAACCTGGACTGACGCTGTTTTCAGCAGAACTACTTTGGTATTGTTTTTGTGCAGAAATAAAAAAGTTCTCGGAATTGGACGAAACTCTTCGGAGATTTTTTATGGAATAAATAAAAAATACTGGAGCAAAGAAGTAACGAAGGGGGGCCACCATGGGCCCACAAGCCTGGGGGCGCGCCTACCCCCCAGGGCGCGCCATGGTGGCTTGTGGGGCCCCTAGACCTCCGTTTGATCTAATTCCAGCTCTATATATTCACATCCTCCGAGAAAAAAACCAAAAAGAAAGTTTCATCACATTTTACGATATAGAGCCCCCGCCACCTCCCGTTCTTCATCGGGAGCCCTGATCTGGAGTCCGTTCGTGGCTCCGGAGAGAGGGATTCATCGCCGTCGTCATCACCAACCCTTCTCCATCAACAATTTCATGATGCTCACAATCATGAGTGAGTAATCCCCTTGTAGGCATACTAGAGGTAGATGGAGATGGATGAGATTTCTTATGTAATCATGTCAATTTGTTAGGGCTTGATCCCTAGTATCCACTTTGTTCTGAGATTGATGTTGCTATGACTTTGCTATGCTTAATGCTCGTCACTAGGGCCCGAGTACCATGATTTCAGATCTGAACATATTATGTTTGCATGAATATATTTGTGTTCTTGATCATATCTACAAGTTGTATGCACCTGTTATTGTTCTGAACACTAGACCCCCAAGGTGACACTGATTGGGATATCGACGGGGATGACTTTAACTTGGGGAGTTCATGTATTCAGTATGTGTTAATGCTTTGTTCCGGTTCTCTATTAAAAGGAGCGCCTTAATTACCCTTAGTTTCCATTAGGACCCCGCTGCCACGGGAGGGTAGGACAAAAAATGTCATGCAAGTTCTTACCGTAAGCACGTATGACTATATATGGAATACATGCCTACATATGATTGATGAATTGGAGCTATTGTGTATCGCTCTAGGTTGTGATAGTTACATATTAAATCTCATCTGAATATCCATCGCTACTCCATGCCTACGCTTTAATACTATTGCATTTGCTCAAGTTACTACTACTCTGCTGGTTACAAATCTGCTACTATTGTTGTTACTGCTACTGTTACTTTGCTATCACCACTATCATATTACTGTGCTACTAATAAATTACTGTAAGGAAGTGATTTCTCAGGTGTGGTTGAATTGACAACTCAACTGCTAAGGCTTATAAATATTCCTTGGCTCCCCTTGTGTTGAATCAATAAATTTGGGTGAAATACTACCCTCGAAGACTGTTGCAATCCCCTATACTTGTGGGTCATCACATCTTCATTAGGTAAATCTTTAGCATGATGTTGTTTGGTGAATTTAGAAAAATTAAATTCATGAGATTCATCACCAAACCTAACGTTAATTTTTTCTTTAACACAATCAATTTCAGCATTAACGGTATTCAAGAAGGGTCTACCAAATATAATAGGACAAAAATTATCTTGTTCAAATCCAAGCACTCAGAAATCAGTAGTGTATTTGATCTTACCACACAAGACTTCAACATCTCTTACAATCCCAAGTGGTGAAATGGTATCCCTATTTGCAAGCTTAATAGTAACATCAATTTCCTCTATCTCAACAGGTGAAATATCATGCATGACTTCTCGATAGAGAGAAAAAGGAATAGCACTTATGCTAGCACCAATATCACATAAACCATGATAACAATGATTTCCAATCTTAACAGAAATAACAGGCATGCCGACAACTCTTTTATTTTTATCTTTCTTATCCTGTTCATTTCTGACATGTTTAGCGATTCTAGCAGCATCTTCACAGAAATAGATAACATACCCATCAATATTTTCAACCAAAAGATCTTTGACCATTGCAATAGAAGGTTCTACTTTAATTTGTTCGGACGGTTTAGGTGCTTTAATATAACTTTTATGAACCACAGTTGTAGCCTTAGAGTATTCCTTAATTCTAACAGGAAAATGAGGCTTTTCAATATAGGCAGTGGGCACAACAGGACTAGCAGAATAAGCTTGTATTTCAGTATTAGCAACAATAGGTTCTTCACAAATATCTTTAATGGGTTCATGATATTTAAACCATTTCTCCTTAGGAAGATCAATATGAGCAGCAAAAGATTTATAAAAATTAACAACTATATCAGAGTCAAGCCCATATTTCGCGCTAAGCTCATGAAAAGCATCAGTCTCTACAAAAGACCTAACACAATCGTATTCAAGATTTATACCTGACTCTTTACCTTTGTCAACTTCCCAATCTTCAGCGTTGTGTTTAATTCTTTCAATTAGATCTCATTTGAATTCAATTTGTTTACTTGAGAAAGAACCAGCAGAAGAAGAATCAAGCATTTCTTTATCGTGAAAAGAAAGCCTAACATAAAAGTTATGAACAATAATATCTCTCGAGAGCTCATGATTGGGGCACTTGAGCATTAAGTTCTTAAGCCTCCCCCAAGCTTGAGCGATACTTTCTCCTTCACGAGGCCAAAAATTATAGATATAATTCTGATCACGGTGAACTAGGTGCATAGGATAAAATTTATGGTGAAATTCTAGTTTCAATCGATTCCAGTCCCGTGAGCGTGAATCATCCAATAGCCTATACCATGCCAATGCTTTTCCCTCCAAAGATAAAGGGAATAATTTCTTCTTAACTTCATCCCTTAGCAAACCTGCAAGCTTAAATAATCCACAAAGTTCATCCAAAGAAAGTAAGTGCATATCGGGATGTATTGTTCCATCTCCCGCATAAGGATTAGCATACAGTTTTTCCAGAATACCAAGAGGAATTTCATAACAAATATTTTCAGAAGGTGGGGGATCCTCTCTTACCACTTATGCACATGGCGACGACAACCCAAACAAGCCTCTCAAATGATTATCTTCCATAAGAGCAAGTGTAAATAAAAATCAGCACATATGATAAAATTTTCCTTACGAAATTCCACTTACCAAGAGCGCTACACTCCCCGGCAACGGTGCCAGAAAAGAGTCTTGATGACCCACAAGTATAGGGGATCAATCATAGTCCTTTCGATAAGTAAGAGTGTCGAACCCAACGAGGAGCAGAACGAATTGATAGGCGGTTTTCAACAAGGATTTTACTGCAAGTACTGTAAGATAGTTTTGATAGATAATATGATAGCAAGATAATTTGTAGTAAGTAATAAGTAACAAAAGTAGCAAGGTGCAGCAAGTGGCCCAATCCTTAATTATGCTAAGGACAAGCCGGTGGTACTTCTTATACTGAATAAAACGCTCTTGAGGACACACGGGAATATCGCCAAGTTATTTTCACCACGATTCATCGACTTACGTTCATTGCCTTGATAAGTGTTATGTGGGTGGGCCGGAGCTAAGGTATTGTTCTTACTTGAACAAATACCTACTTATGATTATACCCTCCATGCAAGCATCCGCAAATACAAGAGAAGTAATTAAAATAAATCTAACCATAGCATTAAACATATGGATCCAAAACAGCCCCTCACGGAACAATTCATAAACTGGGGTTTAGGTTTCTATCACTCCCACAACCCATCATCTACAAACTAATTCCACGATGCCTTCCCCTAGGCCCAAACATGGTGAAGTGTCGTGTAGTCGACGTTCACATAACACCACTAGAGGAAGAACAACACAACATAATATCAAAACATTGAACGGTGATCAACTTCACATGATTACTAATAACAAGACTTATCCCATGTCTTCAAGAACAAAAGAAACTACTCACAACTCATCATATTAATCATGATCAGTGGGTATAAATATATGATTAACAATCTGAACATAATCTTCCACCAACTAAACCAACAAGTATCAACTACAAGATGTAATCAACACTACTACACCCCCCAGGTACCAATCTGAGGTTTGATACAAAGATTGAACACAAGAGATGAACTAGAGTTTGGAGATGAGATGGTACTGATGAAGATGATGATTCCCACAATGAGAGGAGTGTTGGTGATGATGATGGCTTCAATTTCCCCCTCCCGTAGGGAAGTATCCCCGGCGGAATCGCTCCGCCGGAGAGCAAAAGTGCTCCTTCCCTGGTTCCGCCTCGAGATGGCGGCGAAAAGTCCCGAAACTCTTCTCTTATTTTTTTTCTAGGGAAAATAAGAATATATGGCGAAGGGACGTCGGGAGGGGACCCACCAGGGCCCCACAAGCCTGGGTGGCGCGGCCAGGGGGGTGGTCGCGCCCCCTGCCCTTGTGGGAGCCTGGTGGCCCCACTCTGGCCCATTTTTGCTCCAGTATTTTTTATATATTCCAAAATAATTCTCCAAAAATTCTCGCTGCATTTTGAGCTCCGGAGTGTTGCTATCTCTGCTGTAACTTTTTCAGGTCAGAATTCCAGCTGCCAGTAATCCCCCTCTCTTGATGTATCTTGCATTTTAGGAGAGAAAAGGCATTAGAATTGCATCATAATATGAAATATAACATTAAAACAAGGTAAATTACAGTAGCAAATAATGATACAAAATGGACGTATCAGGGCCCAGGCCACACCTTGGCCTGCTGAGCCTTGAGGCCAGCCCAGTGATCGGCTTCCCGGTCGACAGGCCACCCCCGGTATCATGTACCGTCGTTGATCTAACACTGGACTTTTATGTAGAAATAGATATATAGTACTGAATTTGTTCAATCAAATCATGGATATGGTACATGCGTCGTCGGCATTGTTTAATAAACAAATTGTTTGTTTTATGTCCGAGTTTGTCACATTGAGCTCGGCCAATCTAAATAGACGAATGATGTGGGGGGGGGGGGGGGGGGGCTACTTTTGTTGTCTTGAGAATCTATTCTCACGTTGATTGCCTATTGTGGTTATTTGTAGTATTTTTTTTACATCTCATCATTCGTTACTATGGTGCTTTTTAGGTGAGTGATGATGCCTAGGTTTGTGTTGTTCTTGTCTCAGGTATATTGGCCCCCAATTGTGATGCATATGACGTGTGAAAAGCAATTGTACCATGTAATTATGTTGCACAGTAGATAAATTTTGTGGTATTTTCATCATCGAGGCCATGTTGTCTGTTGCAGATTATTAAAACTGATCGAATCATTTTATGCTAGCTCGATGATTGACTGATGATGGTGAGATCCCCCAACGGTTAGTTCTAATCTATCTTGTTTGATCCTCTCATTCTTATTCGTGGAACGAGAAACAAACTCTCATCAGTTGTATGGTGTACCTATTGCCGTAAATGGCAAATCCATAGTACATGAATATACAATACGTGCGTGGACGCCGCCGAATGTTGCTCTTCATTTCCCCGTGCTTCCCATGCCTACAACTTGAAAGGGTTCCCCCTCGTGGAGAAACAAGGACAAAACACTGGCCATGTTCTTGACATGTAGGTCAAGCGAGTTAGTATCTTGTTGGAAACCCTCAAAAGGGCCGCTTTCATGTTTAGGAGCTCACCACTTACATCCTTGTTTCCTTCTTTCACAGTCTTTGATTGGAGCTAGCATGTGATATAATAAAAAAGAAGCTTAGGAAGGTGATGATGATGATGATGATGAGGAGGAGGCTAGCTGCCTAGGATGCAAAGCTTAGGAAGGTGTGAGGGAAATGGAAACTAGGTGACAGAGTGGATCGATGGAGTCAAGTGCTAAAGTAATGCATTGACGTTGGCATGCATATATGATAAATTCTCGCATATGCACATACTACTGCTCCATGCAATTAGGCAATGGGCTAGATCTAAATCAAGCTTGCAAACTATGTTGGCCAACAACAAGCATGTGATTCAGTACATTGATGCCGTGGAAGAGAAAAGAAAGCTCTCAACGCTTGAGTTTGTTTTAAGAGCACACGCCAATAGAAAGGCCCAACAGCTGATTCTGTGGCAAACTAGCATGTGGAGACGACGAGCAAAACTCAGAGATTGTATGTTGGGTGATGAAAACACGCAGTTCTTCCACGCCGCTGCAAATTGTCACTCCAGATAAACCAGAAGTAGAATGCTGATGAGGAATGACATACAACACTATGAGAATTCAGAAGAGCTGACTATAGCTACACAGTTCTTCACAAGCTTGTTTGGACAGGACTCCTTATCTCTTCCAGTTATTGACCCCGCAAATCTATATGATCAGCTTGACCTTAGTATGCTGGATGAGCCTTTCTCATGGGCTGAGATTGTTCATGCTATCAACAGATCACCGGGTAACAGAAGTCTAGGCCCTGACGGCTTTACCAATGAATTCTATAAGTCATTTAGTTCTGTGCTAAAGGAAGATTTGTTAGCTTTCTTCAAGGAATTTCATGAAAACACAGTGGAGCTGTCCGGGATCAATTCTCCCACCATAGTTTTATTGCCAAAGAAGGAGGTTGCATTGGATATCCAAGACTTCAGGCCCATCTCTCTGGTATACAGTATCCCCAAGCTAGCCACCAAGGTCCTTGCAATCCGTCTACAACGAAGAATCCCCATGCTGGTACACCCCTTGCAATCTGGTTTCCTAGCAGACCGATGATTGTTTTGAAACTTGACTTCCAGAAGGCCTTCGACAGTGTCAGTTGGGAGGCTCTGGTCAACATAATGAGAGCTAGGGGTTTTGGACAAAGGTGGATAGGATGGATTCAAAGACTGTTAAGCACTAGCTCTTCCAGGGTTATGATTAATGGGGAGTTAGGGGAGGTGATCACATCTAAGAGTGGTCTCCGTCAGGGAGACCCACTGTCACCATATCTATTCATTTTGGTAGCAGATGTGCTCCAGCAGCTATGCATCTCTGAGTTTAGACGTGGTAACCTGAAACACCCAATTGCAGTGGACAGTTTCTTCCCAGTGCTACAATATGCAGACGATATGTAGCTGCTCATCCAAGGGAACGTTGAACAAGCAAGGATTGTCAAGGGAATCCTCGAGTTGTTCTCACAGTACACTGGGCTGCAAATTAATTTCAACAAGAGCACCTTTGTGCCCATATGCATTGATTCAACCACATGTCAGGAGATTGCCGAGGTGTTGCAGTGTCCGATATCCTCTTTTCCTTTCACTTACTTGGGCCTTCCCTTATCTACCCAAAAAATTACGCATGGTATGCTAATGCCAGTAATTCACAGAGTGGACAAAAGACTTTCTGGGTGGCTAGCCACCTTTCTTTCTTGGGGAGGTAGACTAATCCTGATCAACTCTGTGCTTGCTGCGATCCCAAACCATTTCATGGCATGCTTCTTGTGGCCTAAAGAGTCTTTACAAAAGCTGGAACAAATTTTGAGAGGTTTTCTTTGGCAAGGAAAGAGTTCTGCAAGTGGAGGGCATTGTTTAGTGACTTGGGATTTTGTCAAGTTGCCGAAGGCCAAAGGAGGGCTTGGGATCAGGGACCTTGGAGCTCACAACGTCTCCATGATCTGTAAGTTCGTGGCAAAGATTTTGCAACACAGCGATGGGCCTTGCTATAATTGGTTTGTGAGTACCTACTGCCGTCGTACAATACCCCTGGATACTCATAATGGTGACACGACAATTTGGAAATGCCTAAAAACTTCCTTTCGGCTTGTCCTTGGATCAACTATGTGTGAGCTAGGCAATGGCACCCACATTTCCTTCTGGTTTGACAAATGGGTTGGGAGCGAGAGGCTCATGATCTCCTTCCCAACGCTATTCTCTTTCGCTAAAACTAAGTATTGCACGGTGGCATCTCAGTTCCAAGGAGGGTACTGGGAAATCCAACTACATCCAAACCTGTCTGCTACGGCCTCAGGGGAGCTGGAGGCATTGATGGATTTGCTCAATGGCATTGAGCCTAATGACACCGAAGGGGATCGCAGGATCACTTCCATAACCAGAGAGAAGATAAGTACGAGTTATTTTTACAGATTTCTCATGTTCAGAGGAGTGGACTGTCAGATTGCGCCTTGCATCTGGGATAAAATCATACCTAACAAGCATCGAGTCTTTTTATGGCTTGCGTTCAGAGGAAGGTTAAATACCAAAGACAATATGATCAGGAAGAACCATGGTTTTAAATAGCGCGCTATAGCGTTTACAATAGGTCTTGCGCTAAGTAACTTTGATCTAAATACATGAACACGCATTTTAAATAGCGCGCTATAGCTTCGCTATAGCATGCTATAGCGTTTAGAAGAGGTCCGCCGCTAAGAGGCTTAGCGCGCTATTTAAAACTATGGGAAGAACTGGACAGCCGTTGTTCAGCATGATGGATGTGATACTTGTCCAGCTACTGAAACCATAAATCACATTGTGCTAAGATGCAATCTGTCCGACGTCGTCTGGCAAAAAGTTGGCCTTTGGGCCTCGGCCAAATCTTCCCAGGGACTCCATGAATTCCTTCTCTCTGCCGTGGCTCACAACTTGTTTGGAAGGTTATGGCACATCTTCTTTGCAGCATGCTCGGTTTCTTTATGGACGGCCCGGAACGACAGGGTATTTGACAACAATTTTTGGACTGCGGCTCGAATGCTATCAGAATTGGCTGAACTTATCAAGCTTTGGAGCTCGCGTGCTGCCCAAGAGGAAGACAGGCATACCATGATGTCTTGGGCTGAATCTCTGAGATAGATTGTTAAGTTGTTCTTCTCCCCTACTATGCACCCAACCTTCTAGTTTCTTTTTGGTTTTGTCGTTCTTGTAAAGTGCTATATCCAACGGTTTGGTGATAACCGGCTACACACTTTGTGTAGCGTTAATATCACCTTCATGTAATTGACTTCGGTCAGCCAGGCTCACGCCTGTTTTGAATGCATAAGGTAGAAAGCGATCTACCTTTTTATTCAAAAAAAAAAAAATTCTACTGCTCCATCCAGCCTATCCACATGTCATCCTCATCCAGCATCCATCAATAAAAATTGTCGGATGCAACTACCACTTGTTCTAGTCGTTTTCTTCTGTTCGACAAAACCATTATTAGCTGCTCCATGCATTACTTCACTAGGCGTGACCCATTAAGTATTTTTATAATAGTTGATCAACCATCATTCTTTGGTATCACTACAACAACTTGAGTCCGTCGGCTGAGGCCCACGATGTGGACAAGCGTTAGTACAATCAACTAGTAATGGCCAGGGGCCTACGAATGAAGGGTTATATCCACTTATGGGCAGCTCTTAAAAGCCGGCCAGAGAAGTGGGTCTATGCTGACGGTCAGCATGGATGCCCGTCGATCAGCGAGGCGCATCACTGTGAGGATGGCCACGGCCGCCCGAAGGCATAAAACGGCCATGCTGGAAAGGTTTTCCTCTCCCGCTTCTCCAACCCCTTGTAAGAGACAACCTCATAGGAGGCGGAAAGCACATGCTGCTGCAACCACAACATCTAGCCTCCTATACCCCCACCCCCAGATCTACCGATCCATATTGGCATTGCCCCGCTTTCCTTGCTCGTCCCACTTGCCATGGACCAATGTGCGCTACCATCTGTCGGTTGCCCAACATCCGTCTCTACACCATCCATCATCACGTGCGTCCCCGTGGCAGGTGCCTCTCGAGCCGCTTCTCCACTGTCATAGCCATGCAGACCTTTTCCGTCCTGTCGTTGCTCCTTGCCGGAGCTCATCCTCCATGGCCCGGTCGGAGCCGCCTGCTTAGGACACGGGCTTGCTGGGATTGCATCGGGGCTCGACCGCTAGGCAACATTTGCAGAAGAAGCGGAAAAAGCTGATTTTTCCGAGGACCTAACACACGTAATCCAGCATTGGAGCCATGTGCAGAAAAGTATATGGTAGTGCTACATTTCATTGCAAGACTGGGTGGACATGAGAGTGAAACAATTGCCAAGGCATCGCTGAGAGGTCATAAAGTCCAGGTGACTTTAAAAAGTTGTACTACAATATACAGAGTAGTTGCTTCTACTACATATGCGCATGACAGGGCCCGACCAACAGCCGCGCATGCATGATCAATAATGTGCCAATAGATTGTTGACAGGATTAATTAAGAAGGGCGGCAACAGAAAAGGTAAGTTGAGACAACAGGAATTATTCTCGTGCACATCGTCACTGTCTTCTGAACTACAAACTGGCCATAGAACCATGGCTGGCACCTCGACCCCCACCGCATTCCGATGCCGGCCGTGCCGCAGTCCGAGCGCGCGCGTGCGGAGGAGATCCACAAGTGGCGTGCTCTCCTCACGCCGGAGCAACGCCGCGACACGGCGTACGCGCCAGACTCCCCGAATTGGGATGTCTGGTTCGCCACCGAGCACGACGTGCGCTGCCGCGGCGCCGTCCAGATCGACGCCCGCCCTCCACCGCCGTCGCCGGTGGTGAGGCAGGAGGACGAGGAGGCTGAGGCGGAGTACCAGGCCGCATTGGAGGAGGCCTTCCAGCGCGCTATCGACGAGTCGAAGCGCGAGGAAGACGCACGCTGGCCTGGCCTCGAGGAGGCACTCCATCTGTCAATAGAACAGCTGACGTTCTCCAGCAAAGGGCAATTCCCACTCCATGTCAACAAGGTTACCAAGCTGGCCACGTCTGTTTCTCGAGCGCTGGCACTGTATGCAAGGGTTTTAAGCATCGGCAATGCTCCTTGTCCAATACAGATCTCCATATTGGTCCTCAGCAAACTCAGTTTGTGAAACTCATCGCTGCCAAAAGTATATGATATGCACTTTTTCTCAACTCTGAGCATGAGTTGGAGGAGCGACGGCAACCTTCCCAGGGTTTGAATATCCTGAGCTTCTACCACCTCCACATGCAAACACAGGCGAAAAAGGAGTGGAACACGCAAACAATTGATCCACGACGGCATCTTGGGTATAAGTATCCTCAACATATGAAACAAATGGAGATTTGAACTGGTGTGAAGTATTACAAGCTACCACCCAAAACATGCGAGGATACACCATGAGGCCACGTCGCCAGGCTGCGGATCTTGCGCAGGTTGCACAGAGACTCCACCAGAGTCTTGCCCACCGTCTCTGCCATTTGGTTGAAATGGATGTTGAGCTCCCTCAACTCTGTCCACTTCCGCACCATTGTGTAGAAGTTTGGACATTTGTCCACCGAATAAAGCTGCAACTCTTCAAGGCATATCAGTTTCTCTATCTCGCCCTTCATCTCTGTACCCTTATCAGCCCACAAGCACCTCAAATTCTTTAGCTCACCAATAGATGCTGGCAACTCACTTATGGCACCTCCCCTGACGTCCAATATCTCAAGAAATCTTAGATCATGTCCTATTCCTTCCGGGAGCTTGACCGACGTCCCCACTAGTCCTAGGTACCTCAGCTGGACCAACTTGCCAAGATCCTTGAGACTACGGCCTTCCGGAAAAACACAATCCTCTATAACTAGTACACGTAGTACTTTAAAGATTGACAGTTGAGGAATCCCACCATCATTGCACGAGATAGCACTAAATGACCTCACCCATTCCATTTCAATGCTAGAGTTGTGTTCCACACTTCTTCCGTGAAGTGCTAATCTGCGAACCTTATTGGTTTGTTTGCCTTGCGAACATTTGCTATTCTTCTCCATGGCATCTACTGTAACAAAGTTCACATCATTTGATATTGTGCGAATGAGCTCAAGCACCATGTCATGGACATGACAACCACTTAGAACTTCCCAACGTTCGTCAAGTTCTATCCATCGGATCATGCTTTTGTTTACTAGCTCATTGAAATAGATCTCTCCTACCTCAAATGACCCCATCCCCTCTCTATCAGGTACAAAACCTTCAGAGACCCGCCTCCATATGAGTGGTATTTTCTCATTAAAGCTATCCTCACGAAACATACTTAGATACAATAAACATGTCTTTAGATCGGAAGGCAGATCATAATAGCTAAAAGACAATATCTTTCTTGTGTTATGAACAACTTCGTTGTCTTCATGCCCAAAGCCAATGGCATCATAAATCTTAGACCAATCCTCACTTTGTTTACCAACAAGCAAGTTAGCCATTGTAATGATAGCTAATGGCACACCACCACATTTCTTTAAAATCTTGCTTGTTACTTCAGCAGGTTGGTTATCTGAACTTACTCCTTCACCACCACATGTTCTTGTATAGAATAAGCATTTGGAGTCAACATTGGAAAGCGGTTTCATGTTATAAATTTCACCAATTCTCTTGCCAACTTCAATATTACGAGTAGTTGTAATTATTCTACTATCAGATTTAGTGTCCAGTAAAGCACACTTTATCATTTCCCATGTTGGTATATCCCATATGTCATCCATAATGACAAAGTACCTATTTTCATGAGAAGGCATAAGGCTTGAATTACCAAAACAATTTGTCTAGAATAATTAGTAGTGCAAGTAATACAAGAAGCATGCCAACTCTGCAAACAACAGACCAACTCTCGAAAAAGAAAGCCATTAAAAATCATAAATACCAGCGCTTAATGAAACACGTAATACAAAAAGAGGGAGAAAAGCTCCCTAGCTAGGATCACGAAAATCCGTAATTTATCAATTTTGTCCAATTTGCTTGTAGAAACACGGTCACCTCATTCATATGTTTATAGGTTGCATATTTGCCAAGGTGTACATTTGAATCTTTCATTTGTAACATCCTTCTCCAACTTCACCAAAAATAGTAATTCAAAGTGGAAATTTGGTGGTATTTTCAATTTTTCATACGGTAAGTAGGATTAGAAAGTAGAAACTTTATGTAGCAACTTAATTCATATCAAACTCTGATCTCAGATCTTCAGACATTTAGCGTCGATACCAATTTCAACTTAAATTACACTTTATCCAATTATCACGAGATCCTACCACGACAATGGGTGGGTAGCTAGACACATGAAGAAAGAATGGTAAGTGAGTCCACTAGTAGAAGAGATGGGAGGAAGAGAGAAGGTATATAGATGAGAAAGAGAAGACGGCATTCACATAAGGAAGATCTACTAGGGATGCTCTGGTGCTTTCCCTCCAATATCCAACCACCGATGCCACTAACAGGTCTTATTGGCCTACCACCCGTCAGTTCCATTGTATGGTGAAGATATTATACCGCACCCAATTGATGCAACATATTGTCAGTGAATAATTAGCCAACAGAGGAATCTATTCTAACTAGATGGGGATAGGTCGCATAGAAGGACTTGCCTTGCATCCATTTTTGATGCAGTGATGTTTATGTACTTTTCCTTGTCAAGTTCATGGAGTATGTCCCTAAGAACTTTCTTCATGTCAGGGTTCTGACCCACCGGGACAAAACATCTACAAGTGGATGAACTGCTAAACTTGTCATAAACTGCTTTAGCAACAGTAGTTGCCCAATCCTCCGAATCGAACAACGGAGACAGTCTTGAGTGGTTTATTCTTGGACAATTCACTTTTGTCAGGCAACATCCTCATTAGCTCATCCATCGCCTTATCAATGCCAACAAGGTCAGATACCTTGTTGTACATAGCCAAGAGTAGAGGGTCGACTGTTGTTGTGGCGAGATTAGACATAACATCGTTGATCTTGTACCTTTCAAACCGTTCCTTGACCTCCCTAACTTGAATCTTAATGTGTTTGATGTCATCAGCTATTCTATGGCGGATCTTGAACCTGCTGACCTTGTTGCGGGTCTTCTTGATTAAGCCCTTGAAGGTGCGTGGTTTTGTAGGCTGAAGACCATCTATGCGCACCATGGATGAGTCAAGACTGTCCTCTATGGCATACGACAGCTCCCTGACTTCATTGGCCCAGATCTTGACTTGTGAATCAAGCTGGTCCAATGGCACATTGGAGACCTTCTCAAGAGCAGCTTGCATGGTCTCGAGCTCGGCCTTGAGATCCCTAATCCCCTTCTTCACAGTTCCCTTCAGGTTGTACTCATCCAGGAGCAGCTCCCCCAGTTTGGGAATGAGGGCGTGCATCGCCCCCCTGGCAAACTCAATGGCCATGCTCGGCAAGCTGGATTCTCACCCTAGCTCTCTCTCTCCCGTGTTTGCTTCGTCTGTTTTCTTATATCTATGTTCTCAAGAGCTCTTTACATGCCTTGCTTGCGAGTTAGCTTGAAGTTACGTGTATCTATATATGGACTAAGAGCATCTATAGCAGACCCCTTATATCGCGCCGAACTGCAAAATAACCGCTAGTTTATAGTTTTGCGCGAAAAAAGTGGCCCGAACAGACACCTTAAACGCCCCCGCCCCTTAAAATTTTTTGAGGGGCGCAGTAAATTGCCCCCCCCCCCCCCCCCCCCCCGACCTGCGAAATCAAAGGTTTTCCCCCCGCCCCGTCGGTGCCCTGTATCGTGGAAAGCAGTTGGCGGGAGGGACATTTCAGCCCGCGCGCGTTCCCCTCCCCCATTCCGCAGCCACCCGCCACCGTCACCGCCCGCCCGCCGCCTTCGATTCCGGCCATATCCGGCGGCGGAAAGACACGGCCAGGCCGCCGCAGCCCCGGGTCCACCACGCCGCTTCGCCGCCGCCCCGGATCCGCCGCGCCCAGCCGCCCCCGAGTCGTCGCCGCCCCGGATCGACCGCCGCCGAGTCGCCGCCGCCCCGGATCCGCCGGTGAGTCCTTTTCTGCCCCTTCAAGTTAGAATACGCGAACGATTTCCGTTCATACTAGCTCTGTTGCGATGTGTAGATGGATTTGAGCCTGTGCGAGGAATTTTTGCTCGAGGATTCGTCCTCGTCCGATGACTCGGACATAGAGACGCTGCTCAAGAACCACCGGCAGCAGATGGTGGTGATGGTCCTCGCCGTGAAGGAACTCGAGGATAGGAACAGAAAGAGACGGCGAGGATTGACGGTCGGCTGTCTTTGCATCCCTCGCAACCGCCATCTCGGGAACAAGCTGCTGATGCAAGACTACTTCGCGGAGGTACCTATGTATCCGCCACACCTCTTCCGGAGAAGGTATCGAATGCGTCGATCCCTCTTCGTAAAAACAGTAGAAGCTTGCGAGGCCAATTCTCGATTTTTTACCCAAAGGAGAAACGCCGCGGGCTTGATTGGATTTAGCGCATATCAAAAAGTCTCGGCTGCTATGCGGGTGATTGCATATGGCATTCCGGCTGACTATGCCGACGAGTATCTTCGCATTGGCAAAGATACTACAATTGAGTCAATGCGGAGGTTCGCCAAAGTGATCATCCATGTCTTTGGTCCTGTCTATCTTCGGGCACCCAATGAGGAAGACACGAAAATGTTGATGGCAAAAAATGAGAGGCGAGGTTGGCCGGGCATGCTAGGAAGTATTGACTGCATGCATTGGACTTGGAAAAACTGCCCGAAGGCATGGCACAGGCAGTATTGTGGTGGCAAGACTCGTGATGCAACAATTTTGCTAGACGCCGTTGCATCCGAGGATTTATGGATTTAGCATTGCTTCTTTGGTTTGCCGGGTACTCTCAATGACATCAATGTGTTGCATCGGTCTCATTTGTTTGCTAGACTTGCTAGTGGTGATGCTCCTACTTGCAACTACACGGTGAATGGGCATCAGTACACAAAGGGCTACTATCTTGCTGATGGTATTTACCCTTCTTGGTCTACATTTGTCAAGACCATCAAAAAACTCGATAATAGGAAGGAAGCTGAATTTGTAAGGGCACAAGAGGCATGCCGAAAAGATATTGAAAGAGCCGTTGGGGTTTTGCAAGCTAGGTTTGCCATTGTTCGTGGTCCTGCTCGTTTTTGGGACAAGCGAACCCTGAACAACATCATGAAATGTTGTGTGATTCTTCACAACATGATCATCGAAGATGAGAGGGGCATGGACTTGGAGTTCTTCTACGACAATGTCGGTAGCCGTGTGAAGCCAGCTAGAGACACTGACCGCATACAAGCATTCCTTCAGACATACCGGGAGATTGAAGACTCAAACACCCACAACCAGCTTCAGCCGGATCTCATTGAGCACATTTGGCAGTTGCATGGGCAGTAATAAAACCTGCCATTTTCATTCATTTAATTTAATTAATGTGTGATTTGTATCATTGTTGTATTCGGAACAATTCTTGTATTGGACTATTAGTTTAATTCTTTGATTTGAACAATTATTGTAATTTGAATGATTGTTGTATTGTAATATGACACATATGTGTCAAAATGAGAAAAAACCAACGCGTTTTGAGGGCGGGCGCGGCCTGCGGCCGAACAGACCCCGCAAGGCCGAACGGTAAAACAGAATATTCTGTGGGCCGCGCCAGCCCTCAAAATGCGTTTTTCGCGCCCCTTATCCTGGCTTTAAAGGCCCGCGCGATAAGGGGTCTGCTAGAGATGCTCAAATACTAGGGGTGGCTTGGTTGGTGCTAGTGAGGTCTTAGCTGGTTTTCAGTTAGCAATTTCATATTCCCTTCTACGGTGTCGATTAGACTCATGGAGAGGCAAAGTTTGACACGGCCGGGGACGCGGTCTCACTGCTGCACTCAAGTTGTCTGTATATGTGCAGAAATTATACTAGGGAAAAGTATATTTTTCGTCCCTCAACTTCACCGATAGTTTAGAAATGGTCCCTTAACTCCAAACCAGCAAAACCTAGTCCATCAATTGTTGAAACCGGATATTTTTTGTCCTTGGATTTGCTTCGGGTGGTTTTGTGTTGACGTGGCATGGTTTTGACTGCTGACCTCGCCACATCACTGTCCATCTCACCTTCGTCTTCGTCCTCCCTCTCTCTCTTGTGACTTGAAGGAGCAGAAGGCGTGGGCATTTTGTGAAGCACATGACGTGCAATGCTGCACCGCGCCACAACCAACATGCCTGTCGACTGACGAGCCAGCGCTAGCTATCACGCACCGCGGGCTGCCCTGCTGGCCACTAATCGCGCCGCTCCAAGCCGACTCGTGACTCCACGCCTCAGACCACACGCACAAACACCTGCTGGCCCGCGCGCCTGGCCGTGCCGTAGCTCTCCGAACTCGATGGAGCAGGAGTGCAGGACGGCAGGAGCTGCAACCCGCAGCTGCCTCTTCACGAACTTGCATTCTAAGCGCGACTGGATTAGGACGTCAAAGAGCTCATCCGCTTCCAGCGACGCGGGCCTCGTGTGGCTTATGCATGTGTTGGTACTCGCCGCATCCCACGTGAGTCGCTCTCACACAATGCCAACATGAGGCCCAGCAGCAGTGCCACCCTCGGCATCCCATTTCCCAAGCACCGGAGAAGGAGAGGGAGGTAGGTGGAAGAGAAGGCATGCTGCCGCCGGTGGCAAGGAGGCTACGATTAGCTTCTGGATCGCTTGGAGAATTTTAATGGCCGGGATGCGCAGCCACGAAGCGTGATGGTCGAGTGAGCGTGCTGGGGCGTGGCACTGCTGACGCGGAGGTGCGCCGCTGCTCACCGTCGACGAGCGGCAGTATGTCCACGAGCGTCGCTGTCGCGCTGAGCTCCAGGCTGGCCAGTTTGCGCGTACTGTCATGCCTCCGCAGCGAGCCGAAGTTACCCGGCGTCCATGGACGTCAACCTGTGTGTGCTCCATCTCATGGGAGTCTGAGCGTGCGACGGCCAGCAGGGCAGCCCGTGATGCATGGCTCGTCAGACAACGGCGACGCTAGGTCGCGCCGCGGTGCGGCGGCGCAGCCCGACACGCCGGCGAGCTCTCCTTCCTGTGTGAGATATAGAAAGGAGAGGAAGAAGCCCAAGGTGACGTGGACGATGATGTGGCGAGGTCAATGGTCAAAACCATGCCACGTCAGCACAAAACCACCCGAAACAACTCAAGGGACGAAAAAAATTCGGTTTCAACAATTGAGGGACTACATTTTCATGGTCTTAGAATTCAGGTATCGTTTCTATAAATTTGAAGGATGAAAAATATACTTTTCCCGTTATACTATCATAGATTGCTAGTGGGGTTGTTAGGGAAGTGCTACCGAGGCACTATGTGGACATTAGCACATGTATTTCCTCTAGATCTGTGCAAAACTATATGTTAGTGGAATCATAGAGTACGTCTCAACAAAGTACCGTTTATTTTCATCAACTTGAATTTAAAATGTGAGATTTCATAAAGCAGTATTTTTATATGTTTCTTGGTATCTGCAGCATGCTGTCTAGGAAGTATTTGTTGTACTTGTCCAGACAAAATGTGTGCCCACTGGGCCAGATATCTATGTTTTCTTTTTTTGCGAAAGAGATATCTATGTTTTAATCCTACTCTGCTTGCATGCTTTGGCCTCTTCATTGACAAATCTTGCAGCAATCTTCGTTGGTTTTCTGGACGTGAATACGCTGAGATTAAAACCAGAGAAAAGGACGGAGGAAAATCTGGAAGAATATATTGCAGTTCTGAAAAGATAAGCTTGAACAGATGTTGCTTGTGTCCGGGCTACAGGACTACGACCTAGTACATCGTTGCCCGGGCTGAAACGAAGAGTTGCAATAATATGTGGATGCAAAAGCATCTTTCTACACAAAAATGTACCGGGCTTAGAAATTTGCTCTGTTGTTTTCTCATATTCTTGAACTTTATGCATCTTAACTGGATACACACTATTGCAGGAATGCCTAGCAGTGGCGGGCGCCAAAAGCCCAGCAGTGGCGGGCGAGGCTCTTAGGGCCGCCCGCCACTGCTAACATGGCATCAGTGGCGGGCACCCGCCCGCCAGTGGTAGTACTATAACAGTGGCGGGCGTCGGTAACTGCCCGCCAGTGACTTCGATATCGTAGCAGTGGCGGGCGCACTTATCAATGGCGGGCACCTTTGCACACCCGTCACTGTTGTGTAGATGTATGTGCGGCGGGCAGTTGGTACCGCCCGCCACTGATTATTGCACCAGGCTGGAATGAAAAACGCTGCCACGGCAGCGTTAGCTGATGCAAATAGCGAACAGTTCTCATTAAATGGGATCATGTCAGAAATAAAACTAGTGATAATAGCTCAGAATAAAGAATGAGAAGTACATTAAGAATAAACGAGTAACGAACAATACATAGTCATCAAATATAGTGTGCTGATAAAGTTAAACAATATAATAGGCCAAATATATTTAGTCACGCATGCAGTAGTGTCCGCTTCAATAAGCTAGCTAGGTTAGCCTCTTTTGCTTGTTCGACTAATCTTCTTCGGTGTTATAGAAAAGGCTGGACGACGAGCGGACCTCCTTGTTTATGATAGTCGCGAACGTGGCTTGTAGTTGTTCGAGCACTAAACCAACTTCGGCCGAAATTTTTTTTAGTTCTTGACCCCATTTGAGGATTTTATCGTGCAGCTTTAACGTTTTCGCCGACCGTATGAATTCTTCCATGTGAAGGCAGACATATAAGCCACAAGTAAGACTAGTCTCCGGTTGTTGCCTACAAGATAGATTGTTTCATTTGAAGGCAATCATTCTCTTTCCACTACCTTTGTAGTTTTTTTCAGCCGTGTGGCCTCCTGTAGTACTCCAATCGAAAAGACATTCATCCAGAAGGTCCTTGAGGAGCGACCAGTCTTTTCCCGGGCTATTCGTGGAATCCATCAAGTAACAATTGCACCTTTGCGGTCTTACCACTAGGAGAAGCCAATGGTTGCTGCGCAAAACAGAAGAAACATACCGCGGACATGAGAAAGTTACAAGTTTAGAGACGTGAAAATATATATGAAGGAAAAAGGTACGAAAGCTAAAGCGTAAAGACAGAGAAGGACGTACATGGGTAGGTAGGGTACGAGGAGGAAGTTTTTGAGCTTGTTATGTTGCATGAAATCCAGAAAGTAATTCTTCATGCACCGCCTACCTTCCTCATTTTTTAGGTTCTCCTCGTTCATGAGATAAGGGTCGGCTATGGCGACATCGAAAATATTCTGGCGTCTGACCTCAGTGGCTTGAAAAAGTGCCCATAGTCTCATTAGGCAAGTTTCAAGACTATAGAACCTGAACATATAGAAGATCTCTTTGAAATCTACATATATTTTATCCCCGCTGAATTTTTCAAAGAATTTATATCCCTTTGGCACCTTCGCCGTGTAATGTGTTGGGTTAACAATGGTTCCTTGCTTCTTATTGGCTAGCTCTGAATCCACAATTTTGTCATGTAGAATCTTCATCTCAAGCCTAAGTTGCTCGTAGACAATGTCTGATACCATTCTCTTACCCGGGCTATAGACAGGTGCTGTTGGGTTGTCAGCACATTGTTCGTATGCCAAAGACTTCTTCGGTGCCTTCTTCTTTAGCGGTGGTCTATCATTTGCACATGTGGTGGCAGAAGTCTTTCTCTTAGTACTCATTTTCGCACCCTTTTGATGCGTCTTCCTATTTTTCACCGGTTGGACGGAAACAGGCGGACATGACATCGCTTCTTGGGCCACCACATTCTTCAGTGTTGTTGGAGTAAACTTTGGTTTTTTGCAAGGTTGCGTCTCGGGATGGGCTGGCGGTGTCTCCTCATCCGTTGGGTTATAATTAATTCTGGTATCGGCCAAAATGGGTTCTTCTGCAGCATAATTAGGATTTTGTGATTCTTCAAGCATGTTCTCTTCCCGCACATCCTTAGCCGATACGGGGTTGCAAAGACCTAGAGGAGATCGTCCAGGTGGCGGTCCAATGCCGTGGATGTTTGGAGATGGTGATCGTGCCCCAATGCTGGGGATGGTCGGAGACGGTGTTCTGTTTGGGGATGGCTTGTCCATAATGATATGCCTTGCCGGCCACTTGAGGTAACCAACAAAGCATTCCGAAAGGGGCTGCGGCTCATCGCCCTCTTCCATAATGTTTTGTGGCAGAGTCAAACTCTCGTATGGTGGGAACACCCTAAGCAAACAGACCTTCCGCATGCTCTCATCTAATTTGCTGTTGTGCATGACATTTCCTGTAAAACTCTAGCTTTTGCAACCTCCTTCAAGTCGCCACTCACTGTAGCTAGGAGAGATCAAGGAAGTTGTTCTTCCAACAATTGTGGTGACCAACCATGACCCTTCATGACATTATTGACCGAGGGGCTACTGCTCTTTGTGGGATCAAGGGGCGGCGGTGTATGGGACTCCACCGTTTGTGGCATAGGGAATAAGGTGTCGACATTTGTCGACCCTTTCGACTCAATTTGCTTTTGAACCTCTGTCAGAAAATCAGTTAAGATTTCCTTTAACTTTTCATTGACTAAGTAATCTATTTTCTCTTTGTCCCTTCTTTCCATTTTCGACTTAGTCAGCCTCTTCTTGGAGGGATAGTAGGCATCCCAGAAACAACTGCCGGCGCAGAGCTTACGGCCTCTTGTGGGCTCTCTCGTCCTTTGGAGGGCGTAAAGAATTGGGTCGGATGACCACCTTGGGGCATCCGTCGACTCTTGAGAGCTTGGTGGGTTTTGGGTAAAATTTGCCTGCATGAACAAACTAATATCGTTTCGAAACTGCTCCTAAATATATATGATGTAAAGTGGTTGTAGAGGCTAATTACTGCTCTTTCGGCCGCCTTCGCCACCTCAGGGTCCTCGAAGTAGTAGAGTCCGGTGTTTTTATCAAGCACCGCGAGGGATCAAAAATATTTCTTGGCACACGGGTCCAGGATATTACTGAAGGGCGTGGGTTCACCTTATGAAGAAAACATAGCTTCATGCTTATCCCAGATTGGCGGCTTCCCTTCATAACCACGGGTGCCGAGATTGTGGTTCCCTACCATTTGGCTTCGGAGCTTCGCAAACTTCTCTTTATCCTTTTTGTATGCATCGTAGTCTCGGTAATCAAGGAAGACCTTTCATTCCTCATCAGTAGTACTAGGATATAGCTTTTTGATATCCTATAAATCATGCCCGTCGTCCAGTAGCTTGTTTGCACGGTATCTATTAGTACTCAAGGCCTTAGTGAACGTGCGCATGGCATGGATTTCTGCCAGTGCATTGTCACGGTCGTTGAACTTGAAAATATCTCTCATCTTTCCTAACAGGAGGTTGGACCATTGTTTGTTTCTAGGGCCCCTTAAGGATCTAAGGTTGATGCCACAGTTTTCACGGGCGATGGCACCTAGGACGTTACCCCATTTCCTTGCATTCTTGATTGGACTAACAGGTCTCCCTTCTTTGTTAATCCGTTTTATTACGTAAGTAGCTGTAGGCACCTTATTCCATGACCTAGGCTTCCGCGGCTGAATTTCTGAATCAGCTTGTGCACCATTCGTGTCTCCTTCCTCTTCAGCACCATCCAACTCTTGTTCCCAATGTTGCCCTTCCTCTTCAACACCATCGGACTCTTCTTCCTCAATGTTGCCCAATGTTCCCAATGTTCCATATGTATTAATTTAGTTTATCATTTTTTATATATGTACGATAGAACATGAATACATTACACGACGATGATCCGATCCACATGTCTTAATATTACAAAATAAGCTTCATGAATACATGACAACGACGATAGTCCGATCTGCATGTCTTAATATAATATTACAAAATAAGCTTCATGAATACATATATAACATTCACTTATAGACGGTCTTCACATGAATTTTCATGATCTTCTTCCTGGTATGAACTATTGTCTTGTTGTGACTCCGTCTTAACCATGGTGCAATGTTGTCATTGGGCAATGTTGATCTTCTTCTTCTGTGGACATATTTTATGTTTGGATCGTCTTCCGCGGGGTCGTCGAATTGGTCATAGTCCTCCTCGTCATCGACTTCGTTCATTCCGACGATACTCCTCTTTCCTCTCCGGTAGACCACACGGCTAGGCTTAATTGGGTCGGTTATATAGAAGCATTGGGACACAGTGTTGGCCATTATCCACGGCTCATTTAAGCCACTTATTTGCATGCATGTTTGCAGAATCATTTCGTGGTGGTATAACCATGGTAGTGAAATAATCGTCTTCTTGAAGTACTTGTTTTGCCCATCTAACACGGAACATGGGGAATATCCCTACATCCACGTACTTTAGTTCCCAAATCTCTTCGATCCTGCCGTAGTGCTTGTTCTTTACTTTACCAGTGTAGGCCTGTTGCGTCACCCCTGAGTTCTGGTACACACCTTTTAGCTTGTCTCTGGCCTCCGTATAGAAAGTGTATCCATTGATGTCATAGGTTTGGTATGTGGTCACATTCATCGCGGGTCCCGATGCCAAGGAGAACAACTCCGTAGCTTTGTCATCATTTTCTGACAATGGACACTACTAGGGAACACCCTAGTAGTAGCGCGGGGTAAGGGTCTAGCAGTAGCGCGGGGGGCCATGCTACTTCTAGCGCGCTACAGCTAACTTTTAGCAGTAGCGAGGGATCCTACCCCGCGCTGCTACTACTTCTGGTAGTAGTAGCGTTGGTCAACCCCGCGCTACTGCTAGTTACCTGTTGTGCGGGCCCAGAGCTAGCGCTACTACTTCTGGTAGTAGCAGCAGCGCTGTATCGCACGCTACTGCCACGCTATTACCCCACGCTACTACTAATTTTTCTCTTTTTATTTCTTCTGGCTACACATACACGGTATTTATACAGGTTTTATATAGTACACATACACATACAATGAAACTATATGAGGCAATAATCATCAAAGTGCTCCAACATAGTCACATCATCATCATCATCATCATAATGATCCAACATACACATACACATGTTCCAACATAACACATGTTCATCATTGTAATCGTCATAGTGCTCGAACATACACATGTTCATCATCTATCTAAACTATGATATGATCACATACAAGAGAAGAGCGATCACTATCAGCAAGAGCGGGATTATGTAGTAGTTCTTGAGCCGGTTCTGATTCCTCTCTCGCGCTAGCGTGAACCTCAAGTAACTAGCTTCTGCTTGGCCTCTACATTGAAACCCTCTGTGGCTGCTGCCCGGGAAGCGGTCGACTTTGGCCTGACACTCTGGCCACTCGTCGTACACTCCTGGAACCCTCCCTATGTACACGGCATAGCACTTCTTCGCCATCGATGATCTATATCCCTGTCATAGATGCATCGTCATCAGGCGAATTCAACGATAATATGCAACATAAATACTTGATCAACACGAAGAGAAAGAGTTAGCAAATAGAAGCAACATATAGTAAACATAATTAACGAAGTTCATCGTACCCAAACTAATTAACTAGAGCGCTATGCAAGTTGAGGAGGACCGTTTACATCACAAAGTTTCGTCGTACAGAAATGCAAAGTTTCATCGATTACAGAAAGTACAAATTCAACGGACACATCATCATCGTCATCGTCAATCACTAGAATTTCCATCCGTCCATATCCAGGAGGATGCACCCTAGCTTCGTGAAAGGCGTCATGTCCAGACGTTGTAGGCCTATGCGAGTTCGGACGTCAGCTCGCGATACATGGCCGCCGTGGAACATCCCATTCTCTTCGACAACGTCTTTCATGATGATCGGCGCAATGTCCTGCTGGATGCGATAGAAGTCATTTCTGAGTTTATGATCCGGTTCGGCTCCTATGGCATCGGCCCATTTGTAGATATGGGCATCAGATGTAGATGTCATGCTAAGTTTTTGGCGATCCCTTCTGAACTCCATCATGTGATGGATGACGTAGAATCCATCATTCTTACTTGCTGCCGGTTGTTGGACGCAGCAGAAGTCAGTTTTATGGCTGAAAGTCGGCGCGCCCTTCCTTTGTTTCTTGATCTGGATGTAGCCACCCCTCACGCCGAAGCCTCGGAGAGCACGATCCAGAACACTCATAATGTGTGTGTAGTCTTTCTTCTTCGTGTTTTTGGACGAGTCCAAATACAGAGCGTGGGAGACTCGCGGGAAAAGAACGATTAAGATGGCGCGCCCCTCGCTGCGCAAAATAAATACACCTGAAATTAGCCTCCATACGTGCGAAGGAATGATTGAGATGTACGAAAGGATGTGTTATAGCGGCTATCCGGGAATGACTTACATGGGATGATAAGGCAGGAGAACCGTTTCCTTGTCCTTATTCATTAACATGAAGTCTTCGATGTACTGCCTCGCAGCATCACGTTCCACGTCGCTGATACCCAAGAAGCCCACGTGCATGTAGTAGGGGTCCGCTACCTCGATTTGCGAGATTTGCTCTTTCCTGATGATTTAGTTCATATGTAGCACAAAAAGGCGGACGAGCGTAAAAGCGAGCCGCCTCATGAGATACATCTCGAAGATGTGATCAAACCGTAGGAAGAATAGATCTGCGGGGCAGGTAGCGACGTAGCACTTTCCCATCGGCACATGAACCATGTAAAGCGGGTATCCTGGAGCCTTCGAGACGAGAAGGCTCTTCTCTGTCGATAGCACATGGTCATGCAGTCTCCTAAGATCCCCTGATATGGCCGCGAGCTCTTTCGGCGGTAGCATTGGGTTGCCCGTGACATGGAGTGACGGCGCATTTGTGATCGGTAGATGAGAAGCAGCTTTGGCAGCTTTGGCGGCAGCAGAGCCTTTCTTCGGCGGTCTCTTTCTCTGCTTCTTCTTGGGTTCAGGTACTGAGTCTATCAGACCCTGCCTGACCACCACCCTCAGTGTTGACGGGCTCAGCACTGCACGACCGTCACGTAGTTGACCCTGGGTTGAGGCGGCATATGGAGGTGTGTCCTGCGAGGATTGCATGAACAAAGACTTCTTGCACTCAACCCGAGGACGTTCCGGCTCCGGTACATCATGCATCTCATCTTCACGCTCATAGCCTGAGTCATATGGCTGACTCATCATTCCTCCGTCGTCATAGCCGGTGTTGATGTACCGGAGAGGGTCATCCACCTCCATGTCACCATCCATATCTTCTTCCACGGGGGCGACGTGATCAGCCACCGGAACGGTTGGACCCCCTTCCTCACGTCGTCCGCTCTCACCCAGCACGACAGACGGTGGTAATGGCGTAGGTGGGGTGGTGGTCATACCTTGCTGAGGTGTTGCCGTTGGTGTGCTCCCGGCCGCCTCCACACGAAGAAGATTCTCGGCCACAGCAGCATCCAATTCTTGCATTGGCCAAGCTGCGTCGTGGTCTCGTCGTCCTCTCCCCCGGTTCGTAGGGGAAGTGACAAACCCTCGTAGCCCGCTTTCACACTCGCCACGGAAACCCTTAAGGCGTCACCGGGCATCTGCCGGCCGTGGAACAAGCGATCCTTGGGCTTCATTATCGTAGCCTTTCCCACATCCACCAATTGGCCCTTGATGTGGTAGACTAGGGTGCATGGATTGTCGTCGGCCTGCGAAGACATGTGTGCGGCGTCAGAGATCCGAAAGGCAACGGAAACTGAAGATTAGATATGTTGATGAGGGTGTGACGCATAATTACCGTGAGGGCGTCGAGGTCAGCTAATGTCGAAGCCCCGCCGAGCATGCCAGAGACGGAGGACGGGCTGCTATGAGCAGGTGCTGGTGCGGGAGCAGGTGCGGTTGCGAGAGCAGGTGCGGGTGCGGGTGCGGTGTTCACCGAGTTGCTCCCGACGAAGCTGGGAATGGGAAAATCATCTGCCTTTGCGTCTGAATTTTCTTTCACCCAGTTGACAACAACCGGAATCAAGGAAGTAAACGCAGCTGCCATATCACTTCTGCAGGCAGCTTCTGCTTCCCGGACTACCTTAGCTTTGGTATCAGCTTTGGCCTCAGTTGTGGCTTTCTCGACCACCTGCGCCACCTTCCTCTCGATAGACACTTCGCTCAACTTCCTTCTGTGCCTTTTTGTCTCCGTGTCCTCGTGGTAGTAGTACGTCCACGTGGCGCCGTCTCCGGCGCCGTGCACATGTCCATACTGCGGCTGCTGGTTCACCGGGTTTCCCTGCATTATGTTAATGGCCCGGTTGAAAAGGGTGTCCCACTTGTACTTCGTCGACGCCTGAGACGACGAGTCGCTTTCTGACGCAAGCCTGTTCTGCTCTCTCTGCAAAAGGAACGTGAACCGTTTACAAATGTGACTAGGACATAGTCGACTTGATCAGAAGCTAATATAAGGTGGTAAATTAATAATTACCAGTATTCTCATGAACTCCCTCGTCGGCGCGTCCGTGTACCATTGCCCAGTTTTCTTGTCAAACTTGTACCGGCCCCTGATGAAGTCACGCTCCTGCGGGTCGGTGAACTCCGCCAAGGGGTCTGCTAGCCCCTGACTTTCACGATGCGCGTCCTCCTTAGCCCACACGGGCCTCTTGCCCGTGTAAGCACGGCTTCCGAGGCGGTGGTTCCCGATGTTCCTGGCCTGAAGCTCCTTGAATCTCTCCGACTTGGCCTTGGTTTCTTCGGTAGCGCAAGTCTCCTTGAATTTTTCGTAGTCTGCTTCCATAATTGTTGGATTCTCTGCCAAAATCTTGGCGTAGGATGAACCTTCTTCTTCAATCACTCTTTTCACCCTACCTTTCCAGGCGCTCAATGCGTTGCTGAACTTGACAACTGCTTTGTTGTTTATCTTTTGCATGGCATCATCTTCCCACGGAACTTTTTCGTCATTCCGGACGGGGAACTGGAATCTCGCGTGCAACCTGGTTAGGAGGAGGTGCTCCAGTTGTGGTTTCTTCCTTATGTCTCTGTCGTTGATGTTGGCGGTCTCCCGTAGGATGCATCCTATTTGGTTGCCGTAGCACGCTGACCAATCTCGCGGCATTGTTGGCTCGAATTCGCAGGGGTGCACCTCCGTGACCACCAGTCATCCGGTGCCGAGCTTATTTGGGTGTCGTGCCCTCTTCTTCTTCGTTTCTTTAGTGGCTTGGGTACCACCTTCCATGGTCTGGTTGCCACCATCCATGCCGGTCTCGGGGCCAGTGTCGGTGCCATCGGTGCCGGTGTCGGCGCCACCACCACCCTCCGTGATGAGATCAAGGGGGGCCTGCGACCCTTGTTCTTCCTGACTAGCCAGAAAGTCGAGGAAAGCGTTCGCATTCTCTTTGACAGCTTGAGAACACCCGGCTTCGTCGTTGCTCTACATGTTTCCTACGGTTCAATCCGCTCGTTTAATTCTAGAACTAATAAAATGAATAATGACATAAAAAATGGCCTATGTTTTGCCGGAATGTCGTTTCATTCCCATTCTGGCAAATCCCGGGCACTCGATATGTCCTACTTTCTAGCACAAGTCATGCCGAAATTCACGGAAAATTTCGGCATGACCTTTGGTAAAAACAGGACATATTGAGCGCCAGAAATTTGCCGGAACGGAAATGAATCAACATTCCGGCAAAAAATAGGCCACTCGGATCAGTTTGCCGGAACGGAAATGAATCAACATTCCGGCAAAACATGACCTTTGCATATAAATTTGATCAAACTAGACCATTTAGCTCTCACTATACGGATTTTAAAATTCAAGTTTTTCATAAAATAGTAAATTGCTCATTGGCATATCATCCAAATCACAGAAATTTGACATGACCATATCATCAAAATAATTGCATCTATGGACAATTTGTATCTACACTACCAAGTTCACAGAAATTGCATCAAAATATCATCACCATATCACCATATCATCCAAATCACAGAAATTGCATCAAAATTTGTATCCTATGAATTGCCTAGCAAATGAGTTCAACCATTTTCAAAAATAAAAAGGACAACCGTGAAATTTAACGTGTCGGTTCACTGTAAATGACATTGCAATTTAACTCGTTTGCACTATAATACTACTGTTTTTAAAGCTCACAATAATGTTCGGTTAATTAAAATTGATCCCCCAATTTCGGATGAACCCTAATTTTCAAATTAGGATTGATTTTGCTCAAGTTTAGCTTAAGAGCCAGAGCATCTACAACTACTTGAGCAAGTATACACTACTGACAAATACACTACTGATCTTTATCTATTTAAACTGAAAATTGCAGAACTAGGGTTTGCAGGGGAGGGGATGCAGGAGTGAAGGAGAGGGGAGGAATCACCTGGGGAAGACGGCGATCGGGCAGGCTCGGGGGAGACGGCGGCGCGGCGACGACGAGGATGCAGGGGCGGCGACGTCGAGGCCGAGGAGGAGGCTGGCGCGGCGACGTCGAGGAGGCAGGGGCAGCGACGAGGCAGAGGCGTTCGGGCAGGCTCGTTGATACGGGCTCCGGCGACGGCGAGGAGGAGCGGGGGCGCGGGGGGTTGACGCTGGCTCCGGCGACGACGAGGGTGCTGGGAGAGAAAGGTCAGGTGACGGCGAGCGCTGGGAGAGAGAGGGATCGAGAGGGGAGTGGGGAATGGGGGAAGAAAGGGAGGCCCGCAGCACTATACTAAAATAAAGATGATATCTGTAGCGCGGCCCAGGATACCCCGCGCTATAGCTAAGGTATCTGTAGCGCGTGACACAGTACCCCGCGCTACAGCTAAGGTATCTGTAGCGCGTGACACAGTACCCCGCGCTACAGCTAAAGTATTATTTTTCTTTTCCTTTTTTCTTTTTCCTTTTCTTTTTTTTTCTTTTCTTTTTATTATTTTTCTTTTTCTTTTTTCTTTTTCCTTTTCTTTTAATTAGTGCATAATATATAATACATCATTTGACCGATAACGGTTAAGTGCGTATACAAAATAGATACACAAATGATAGTTTCTCAGTGTCGATGACGTTTCAGAGTGATCTTCTTTCCTTTTTTGTTTGCTGTCGAATAATTGAGCCCCTCGTCCTGACTTTTCCTTTTCCAGGGAGTATGATCTTTCTTAGGTAATGTAGTCTTGCTTCTTCTTTTGACGTATGCTTCATCGTGATCGTCATCTTCCCTCATCGGGTCACCGTACTGGTCGTAGTCTTCCTCGTTGGCGACTCCATCCATTCCGACGATGCTCTTTTTGCCTCTCCTCACGACAACACGACTGGGATTGCTCGGGTCGGTTATGAAGAAGCATTGTGTCACGTGCTTAGCGTGTACCCATGGCTCATTTTTGGCGGTGACGTTGACGGTAGCGCTCTTGCCGTCGGGTATAGACATGGTAGTGAAATACCGGTTTTCCCTTTGGACTGACTTAGACCATCTGACACGGAACATCGTCGCGTTGTGCAGTCCAGGGTAGTCAAGCTCCCAGATCTCTTCGACCCTTCCGTAGTATCTTTCAGTTACGTCGTCGTCGCAGGTCATGGATTCCATCGTCACCCCGGAGTTCTGGTAATCACTGTTTATATCTTTGGCCTTCGTGTAGAACGTGTATCCGTTGATATCGTATGCTTGATAGGTCGTGAGGTTGACCGCGGGGCCATGTGCTAAGGCGTATATGAGCATTCCGCCCGTACAGCCCTCTTCCGGGGGATTAGCCAGAACTCGCTCTTTGAACCAACGCAAGAAAGTGGAGTTGTGCTCTCTAATAACTTCGGCGTCCGTCTTGCGCAACCCCCGGTCATGGTAGTTCTTTGCGATGGTGTCTTTGTGCAGTGTCACGAAATCTTCTAGCACCTTTAGGTGTTGTAGCACTAGTAAGTTTGCTCTGTCAAAGTCGTTGCATCGACCCGAGTGGTCCACATGAAATTCCCTCCGGCCGTTGTTGTGATCTTATCCTCCGAGCCTCCCAAGGTGCTTGTTGATGGGCAAACCAACAACAGGGTTTCCGACGCCTAGATAATTCTCGCAGAAGGAGATGCACTCTTGGGTCAGATAGCCCTGGACGATGCTTCCATCCGGACGGTACATGTTACGAATGAATCCTTTGATGACCCCATTCATCCTCTCGAATGGCATCATGTTGTGGAGGAATGTCGGCCCGAGGTCGATGATGTCGTCCACAATGTGGACACACAGATGCACCATGACATCAAAGAACGCGGGCGGGAAGTACATCTCAAGCTCATTTAGTATGACAACGATCTCTTCTTGTAGCCTTCGGAGCTGCTTCACACTGATCGACTTTCGAGAGATAATGTCAAAAAAGTTGCAGAGACCAGTAAGCGTGTCACGGATGTGCTTGTCCATTATCCCTCTAAGTGCAACCGGGAGTATCTGCATCATCGGCATGTGACAGTCATGAGGCTTCATCCCGCTGAACCTTTTCTTCTTGGTGTCTAGAAATCTGCGTATCTTCCCACCGTAACCGGAACTAACTTTGATTCCGGTAAGGCACTTGAAGAATTGATCGATCTCCTTCGGACTTAAGGTGAAGCAAGAGGGGGGGGGGGGCAATAATGCTCTTCCTTCTTGTTGACTTTTTTGCCCCTGTCCTCCGCCTCCATCTCCGTCTCCTCCGACGACTTTTTACGGGGCATGTGGTGATCTTCCCTGATATTAAAAGATTCCAAGTCTCTTCTTGCCTTCGGCCCATCCTTGGTCTTCTCCAGCATGTTCATCAGTGTGCCAAGCAAGCTCTCGAGGACATTCTTTGTTGAATGCTCTCCACTGGCTAGCATCTGCGAGGTGTCTCAGCTTCGGATCATCTCCATCGTCGGGCTTCACCCTCTCCGTGTGCCAGCGCATGAGCTTTGCTTCCTTAGGATCTACGAAATACCGCTGCAGACGGGGAGTGATCGGAAAGTACCATACAACTTTCTGAGGAGCTTTCTTTCCGGCCCTCTTGTATCGAGAAGCATTGCACACTGGACAGCTGATTTTTTCCGCGTGCTCCTTCCGATAAATGATGCAATCGTTGATGCATGTGTGGTATCTAATGTGCGGCAGATCAAGAGGGCACACGATTTTCTTGGCCTCCTCAACACTAGTAGGACACAGGTTACCCGCGGGAAGAACATTATGTAGATACTTCAAATGCTCATCGAGGCTTGCGTCGGTCCATTTGTTTTTGGCCTTCGTCTTTAGAAGTTCGAGCGTGAAACTCAAGCGGGTCACCTCGGGATTGCAACCATCATACAATGGAGTCTTCGAGTCTACCTCCATTTGCGCCAGCTTGGCCTCCTCTCTAGAAGCAGCTCTGTCGCTAGTCGTCTTCTTGCGAAGCAGGTCTCGAACATGAGGGTCACGCATGACTGAACTTAGTAGCGACGAAGACTGCGGCGTGTCCGCCTCTTCTCCGCCATGTTCGGCCTCTTCTCCGCCGCCATGTCCGGAGCCCTCTTCTTCGGGTTCATCGGTCATCTCTTTCTAATGGCTTATGTTGTTATTGGCTACCCCGTCGACGTCCTCATCATCATCTTCACATATCCACCGAGTATAGCCATCCATGAAACCATTCATGAGCAGGTGCGCCTTCAAACGGCCACCCTTAAAGGGGTCGAGCCATACTCCTTCTTTGCATCTTCGACACGGACATAAAATCGCCTTCTGGTTATTTTCATACATGTCGTCCACCGCGGATCGTAAGTATCTATCCACCATCCTTCCACTGACCTTCATGATCGCCTGCGCGGTATAAGCAAAATAATTATAACCGCATGCATCAAAGTCATACAAAAATTCGGCATGACCTTCCATAAAAATAGGACATATCGAGTTTGACCGAAATTCGCCAAAACGGAAATAAATCGACATTTCGGCAAAACATAGGCAACTCATGTCACGCACAATTCGGCAAATACACATATAGGCAACTCATGCCATGCACAATTCGGTCATATCGCACACACACAAATTCCATTCTTGCACAAGAATACTTTTTACTCACGTATCTAGATAGGGAGCACGGTGATGAGGCCGGTGTCGCTCTTTTGGGATCGAAGTGGACAAAGATATTTAATGCTCCTTCATTAATGAGACGGAGGTAGCTAGCTTAATTCATTTAATGAGTAGATCTACTTGGGGAGGAGATGAATCTAACTAGTAGAGAGGGAGAGAGAGCTAGTGAGTGAATGGAGTGGAGGGGCAAGAGATATGGAAAGAAGGGAGAGGGAGAAGAAAAGCAAGTGAGGAAGGTGAGCCATTAATGGAGGGGCAAAGGAGAGAGAGGGAGGAGGGTGGAGAAGCAAGAGAGAAGAGAGCAAGTGGAGAGGAAAGCAATCTATGGGAGAAGGAAGGGGGGAGGGAGAGGGAGGAGGAGGGGAGAAAAACGTGGCTGTTTTGGCTGGTGCGCCTTAACAGTAGCGCGGGGCAAAAGGCTCGCGCTACTGCTACTCTTATTAACTATAGCGAGGGTCATATAAACCGCGCTTCTGCTAAATGGGGCGCACCAGCTGGCCTATGTAACAGTAGTGGCAGCGCTGGGTACAAGACCCGCGCTACAGATAACATTTTAGTTGTAGCACGGGTGATATACACAATGCTGCTGTTGACGCCAGATTTTGGCACGGCAGTAAACGTAATTAAGATGGCCTCAAATAAAAAAAAATTCAACATGATAAAGTTCCGTATCGTTGAAGTGAACAACTTTTATGTTTAGGTCATTGCCATCCGACCTCAACTCAGGGGCCGAAACTGAGCTCGGAGCATTGAGATTCAGGGTTTTAAAGTACTGTTCGACCGATTACCCCTCCAAGAAGACCTCCGATGAAAGAGTTCTCTACATGAAATGTCTTCGTCTCGTCGAGCCGATCGATTTTGATATATAAATCGTCTCAATCCAAGGTCGTATGCAACCTGTGGAGCCAAAACAAGATCAGGCTGAAAAAGTCCCGTCGGGCAATCCGAGGTCCCAGGCAATCCGAGGTCCCATGCAATCCGAGGTCCTATGTGATCCGAAGTCCTATGCAATCCGAGGTCATATGCAATCTGAGGTCATAGGCAATCCGGTGTGTTGGAATCTGAGGACTTGAAATCCGAGTGACATGGAATTCTAAACCCGATTGATGTCGGCTAATCTGACCAGAAGATGAAGATGGATCCGTAAGGTCACCTAGATAGCCTCGGATGAAAAAGTGTTCAGCACGGAAGTTGTTCGTAACGTCAAAACGGTCAACTTTGCTTTTGGGGTCATCATCATTCGAGATAGTATACGACCTGCAAAGTCACCACAACTCCCGGCCACTCCAGTCAGCTGCATGACCGATTCCGACCAGAAGTTAAAGATGGTCCCGTAGAGTACTGAAGATGACCTTATTTGAAAAAGTGATCAACATAAGGATTGTTCGCCTCGTCGCGGCGCACAAATTTGATATTTGGACCGTCTCAATCGGAGGTCATATGGAAATTCCACGGCCCACGCAAGGAGCAATACAGAAGTTTCGGCCAGATTCGGTCTGAATCCGAGTTGGACTAGATTTAGGACTCTAGGACGTGAATTGATGTAATTTTCTTTTAAGGAAAGCCTAGATGAATCCTTTACTTGTACGCGAAGTCCAGCCACCTCTTATATATGTTGGGGGTGATGGCCGATTAAACAACACACAATCGAAAGATCAGTATATTACTTTTTCATCTACGTTTTATCTCTCCCTCGTTTTTCTCTCTCGTTCTTCGCTGTTCTTCATGTTTGAGAGCTGCGAATCCCGAGGCTCTAGGGGCGAGCGAATCGACCTAGGGCAGCCCATAGCTGCCGCACACCCTGACGGGGTCCCTCCCGGGCGTGCGGGGTCCCTCCCGGGCGTGCGGGGTTTCGGGCCTGCAAAAGCACCCGCCGGCTGTCTTGCGTATCGCGCTGCTGGTCGGGTCTCCTTCGACGTGTGCTGCGGTGCATCACCCCCGGCGTCAAGGGTATACGGTGACGTGTTCGTGTGCGAACACACTTTTTGGCGACTCCGCTGGGGAATCAAGACCAATCATCATCATCATCCATCATGACCGGCAACGACAAGATTCCCAAGCCTTCATAAGTTGACGCCGATAACATCATCAAGCCCAATCTTGAGGAATTATCGGAGGAACATCACCAAGCGTATGAGGTGTACAAGAAGGCACGTGAAGAGAAGGAGTTACAGGAGTTCCTTGCAAATTTCAATAAGGATCGCCAAGGCAACATCACTCCAGTTGGAGAAATCAAGTTGCCTCCTCTTCAGGCCGAGCAGGTTAAACCCTCTGTGAGTACTACCTTTTCTCCTAAGCAATGGGCTGAGATCGAAAGCCGTATTACTGATAGTAATATATGATCTACCAAGCTTTCTTAGAAAATACTAATGCTCAGAAAAATATGCCTCAATCATCTAGTGGTAATGTTGGTGTGCCTGCTAGCGTGGAAAACCCTAATCTGGCTTTACCTCTTTCATCGGCACCCCCCATGCCGATGAATTATTATCCTACCCATACAAACCAGATTGTGGCTGCATCCACTATTCCTATGCCAAGTTCGGTGGCAACGCCGAACCAAACCCTACCTATAGGTGCAAACGCTGTTAGGTCACTACCGAATTATGGTTCGGCATACATGCCTCAATTCATAACCACAGCTAGTAACCCTACTCCTCCGATGCCACTGCCACAAGCTTCATCGTCTACTACGGACAATGCCCTAGCTAATCTTAGAGAGGAGATGGCTAAGATGCTTCGAGAGAATTTTTGAGTTGAATTGCCTAGGAATCGGATTTACCAAAAACCGTATCCCGAGTACTTTGATATAAAATTCCAGATTTTGTTAAGTTTAATGGAGAGGGCACAAAAACCACATGGGAGCATGTAAGTCAATACTTGGCACAATTGGGTGAAGCAGGCTCACTAAATGAATTGAAAGTGCGTTTATTTCCTTTATCATTAACTGGCACTGCATTTTCATGGTTTGCTTCATTACCACATGGTTCTATTAGTTTGTGGTCGCAGCTAGAACAAAAATTTCATGATCACTTTTATAGCGGCGACAATGAACTGAAGTTTTCACATCTCACATCGGTTATACAAAAATATGATGAATCGGTCTCCGATTACGTCAAGAGATTTAGAGATGTGCATAGGTATAAAACTGATCGTCCTAAGATGAATATGGTTGAGATATTTATGCTGCTGAATTTGTTTGGCCCTCAAAGGCCAAACCATTTACTTGCAATGATCTGAAGCCGATTCATAAGAATCGTGATGAAGAGATGAAGTTTACTTTTAACATTGCTAAATGTGATAAAATATTTGATGCTTTGCTGCAAGCTAAGATTATTAGTATATCTCATACTTTACCGCCGTTTGAAGAGCTGAAACGGCGTGCTTATTGCAAGTATGATAATTCTTTTTCTCATGCTACTAATGATTGCAATGTTTTTCGACGACAGATACAATCGGCCATTAATGACGGACGATTGAATTTTTCTGACATGCAAGTTGATAAACAGCCCTTTCCGATGAACACTATAGACTTGGAGGGGAACAAGATGTTAATTCGGCCCAGCATAGCCAAATCAGCTAATAAAAATAATGTTGTCATTGGTGAGCCCAGGAAAAGCAAGGAGGGCGACAAGGTCTTGGGGAGACAAGTTACGCTTGATAAGCAACCCGGTGGCAAAGAGATAATTAAGATCACCATCAAGAATCCTACACTCGGGGGGCAACCACAAGTGCAAGAGAACACTCATGTTAAATTTGTTAAGCCCAAGAGTCTAGAAGTTGGCAAGTGGAAGACGAATGAGGCTAAAGTGCAGCGCAAGAGAATCAAGCCAACTTTCGATATGTTGATGTCCAAATATGCCAATCAAGCGGCCGGTTCTAGCTTTAATCAGTCATCAAATTCGAAGTGCTCAAGATCACCTCCGAAGCAAGAATTTCAGCGTCACGCAAGGCCGTATGGGTCGTGGGCACCAGGAGCATGGATGGCGCCACCCCCCTATGCGCCATATTACATGGGAGACTTCAATGGAGGATGGGGGCAGCCCCCAATGGCCCCTTATGCTTTTCATCCGGGGTGGGCAGCACCTAGGAGGCCTGCTCATGAGAGGCTTTCTTATCCCACACGAGGCCGTGTGAACAATGGTGTCAATCGTCCAACGCAAAATAATCAAGAAAGGTTTAACAAGCAAGTGTGGCGTGCTAAATCACCAAGTGCTGAAATTTCAGAGTCTAGAAAGCAAAAGGAGAAGAATACTAGTGCTGAAACTATTATGATAGGCACTAAAGAGTTAACAATCAAAGAGCCGATTATCGTTGATAATCCGGCTAATTCTAATAAATATGTGGCTGTTGTCCAGCAAGGTCCCATGGCTAATGATCATGAAGCTAGCACAAGCAAGGCCAAGCCCAGAGATCCAAAGTATACTCAGCCTAAGTGGTGTCCTCCCGGTCTGACCAAGGCACAAAAAAGGAGATTGCAGCGCATGAGGAACCACGAGAAGGTGGAACAAGAAGCTGAGAAACAAAGAGACAAATGGTTCAATGAAGATCGGCCCATGGTACCCGCATAACAAGTGTGGAAGCCTAAACAAATAAAAGACGTGACAGCTTCTACATCAACCATAGCAGCACCTACACCACCAAAGGAGGACGATGCGGCCGCTATTACATCGTCCACGTCACCTATTACTTCCTCTTCACTTGGAGCTGTTTCGGAGTCGGTGGACATGCTTCAGGAAGGAGATGATATGTTGGATTATGAGTCTACACCGGTTCATGAAGGTATGGATATCAATATGGTGTATTACTTACCCGCCGAATTTCGTGCTATAGATGAAGAAGGGGAGCTGGCCCAGCTGGATTTTGGTCCTAAAAATGCTATATTCGAGAAGCCAAAAGAACCGGTGACGCACTTGAAGCCATTGTACCTTAAAGGTCATATTAATGGATCACCGGTTGCTAGAATGCTTGTTGATGGTGGTGCTGTGGTGAATCTTATGCCATATTCGGTCTTCAAAAAATTGGGTTTACGCGATGAAGAGTTAATAAAGACCAACATGTTGCTTAATGGATTTGATGGCAAATAGAAAACTGAAGCCAAAGGTGTGATGTATGTGGAGCTTACGGTGGGAAGCAAAACTTTGGCTACCGCGTTCTTTGTCGCCGAGGTGCAAGGTAACTACAATGTGATATTAGGCCGTGATTGGGTTCATGCAAACCAATGCGTGACATCTACTATGCACCAGTTTTTAATTCAATGGGTTGATGATGAAGTGGAAGTCATTCATGCGGATAATTCGGCTTGTGTTGCTTTGGCCGATGCATCGGTGGTTGGCAACATCCCAATGCTACTTGCTTGACGGGGCGCGACTTATCAGAGTTTGATTTTCTCAGCGCTACGAAGAATGGTTTCGTGCCCGTTTCATTAAAGCCGGTTGGTGGTAATCGGCTCCAAGGTATGATGTATTTAAATGGATTCTAACTCAGAGTGGTTACAAAAACGTCTTGTAGAGTATTGGTCCAATTAGAACGATATGTATGAGTCTATAGAGGAGTTAGATGATATGGACAAGTTAGGACAAGGTTTTACATCGGCCGATCCATTGGAGGAGATAGATATAGGAGATGGCTCAATTCCTAGGCCGACGTTTGTAAACAAAAATTTAAGAGCCAATTATAAAGCTAAGTTAATCGAGCTATTGAAAGAATATGTTTGTTGCCTTGCATGGGAATATCATGAGATGCCGGGTTTGAACCGAGAGCTAGTGGAGCATCAGTTGCCTATAAAGGCCGGTTTTAGACCTTACAAACAAACGGCCAGAAGGTTTAATCCTAAAATTTATGACCGGATCAAGGAAGAGATCGGTTGTTTGCTTAAAGCTAATTTTATTAGACCTTGCAGGTATGCTGAATGGATTTCTAATATTGTGCCTGTGGAGAAGAAATGATCCGGCAAATTGAGGGTGTGCATTGATTTCAGAGATTTAAATAGAGCTACGCCCAAAGATGTGTATCCCATGCCCATAGCCGATATGCTTATTAATGATGCCTCTGGACATAAGGTCATTAGCTTTCTTGATGGTAATGCGGGGTATAATCAATTTTTTATGGCCGAAGAGGACATGTCCAAAATGGCTTTCTGATGCCCCAGTTTCGTTGGTTTGTTTGAGTGGACGGTGATGACCTTTGGATTAAAAAATGCCGGCGCCATGTATCAAAGGGCTATGAATTTAATTTTTCATGATTTACTTGGTGTTGTACTTGAGGTCTATATTGATGATATTGTTGTCAAATCGGATGCTTTTGAATCTCACTTAGCCGATTTGCGTGTAGCTTTTGAAAGAATGAAAAAATATGGACTAAAGATGAATTATCTGAAGTGTGCTTTTGGTGTATCGGCTGGCAAGTTTTTGGGTTTCATTATTCATGAAGATGGTATAGAAATTGATCCCAAGAAGATAGAAGCTATACAAAAAGTGGAGGCTCCAACATGCAAGAAAGATATGCAAAAATTCCTTGGCAAGGTTAATTATTTGAGGAGATTCATAGCTAATTTGTCAGGGAAGGTTGAGGCATTTACTCCAATCCTTCGGTTAAAGAACGATGCCAATTTTACTTGGGGGGCAAAACAGCAAGAAGCATTTGATATGATCAAAAATTATTTGTGCACTCCTCCGGTGTTGAAAGCTCCCAAACATGGAGAGCCCTTTAGGCTTTATATTGCGGCTGAGGAAGGTGTTATTGGTGTTGTTTTGACTCAATAAACCGAAGGAAAGGAACATGCTATTACTTATTTGAGTCGACGCTTGTTGGACGCCGAGACAAGGTACACGTTTATTGAGAAGTTATGTTTGTGCTTATATTATGCTTGCACAAAATTGAGACATTATTTACTACCTAGTGCTTGCATAGTAGCTTGTCAATCCGATGTCATTAAATACATGTTACATAGGCCAATTCTTTAATTGAATATGATTTGGCTTATGAATCACTAAAGTCTATGAAAGGCCAAATCGTTGCTAATTTTATTGTTGAACATCGGATTGATGACAAGCACGACATTGATATAAACCTTGTCTCGTTAGTACCATGGAGATTGTATTTTGATGGTTTGGTTTGTAGCAATGGCCAAGGTGTTGGTATTGCTTATATATCTCCTCATGGTGCTGTTTTTGAAGCCTCATGCCGCTTGGAATATTTTTGCACAAATAATCAAGCCGAATATGAAGCATTGTTATTCGGCCTAGAGGTGTTACATGCCATAGGTGCTACACGTATTGATGCTTTTGGTGATTCGTTGTTAGTAATGCAGCAAATATCCAAAGTCTTTCAATGTTTTGACGAATCACTTAATGTTTATCCTGATAAATGTCTAGATATAATTTCTACTTTGGATTATTTTAGCATTGCTCATATATCTAGACATGACAATTGGAGAGCAAATGAGTTGGCACAACAAGCATCCGGCTATCATGTTGATCGTGGCATGTTTCATATTTCTGAAAGGCCAATGTCTAGTCTTGCCAACGTAGGGGAGGCCGAACCGGAGCCCACCGTTTCGTCCACTAACGAAAAATCTAATATAGGTGAAAATCAGGACTGGAGGAAACCCTTTATTGATTATTTGCGCGATCCGAGTAAAAGGGTGGACAGGGCTGTTCGGCGTATGGCTTTCAAATATACGATGAGAGATGATGATCTTTATCACCGAACGGTTGATGATGTTCTTTTAAAGTGCTTGGACGAGGACCAAGCAAGAGTTGCTATGGGAGAGATACATGAAGGCATTTGTGGCACTCATCAGTCGGCTCCCAAGATGAAGTGGTTATTGCAACGTACTGGGTTTTATTGGCCGACGATGATTAATGATTGCTTCAGGTATTATAAAGGATGTGAAGCTTGTCAAAAGTTTGGTGACATTCAATTGGATCCCGCTGTTATGTTACATCCTATTATCAAGCCATGGCCTTTTAGAGGTTGGGGATTAGACTTTATTGGAGAGATTCATCCTTCTTCCTCGAAGGGGCATCGGTTCGTGTTGGTGGCAACCGATTATTTCACTAAATGGTCTGAAGCAATACCTCTCAAAAACATGACACATACGGAGGTAATTCAATTCATAACGAGCACATTATTCATAGATTCGGCATTCCTCAAACATTAACTACAGATCAAGGTTCGTCTTTTATGTCACATCAAGTTAGAGAATTTGCCGAATCATATAAGATAAAATTGCTCAATTCCTCTCTGTATTATGCCCAAGCCAATGGACAAGCTGAGTCTAGCAATAAAATATTAATCAAGCTCATCAAGAAGAAGATTGAGGATAATCCAAGGAGATGGCATGAGCTATTGTCCAAAGCTTTGTGGGCGCATAGAATCTCAAAGCATGGTGCTACAAAGGTAACTCCATATGAGCTCGTATATGGTCAAGAGGCCATTTTACCAGTGGAAGTAAATTTGAATGCATTGAGGGTAGCCAAACAAAATGATTTATCGGCGGTGGACTTTTATAACTTGATGATGGACAATATTGATGAGGTCGCCGATAAACGTTTGGCTGCTTTGAAAGCCATAGAGAGAGACAAGTTTAGGGTGGCAAGAGCTTACAATAAAAGGGTCAAGTTGAAGAATTTTCAAGTTGGCGATCTAGTGTGGAAAGTGATCCTGCCAATTGGTTCAAGAGATAAGAAATTCGGGAAGTGGTCTCCGAGTTGGGAAGGTCCTTTTAAGATTACGAGAGTAATTCCTGGAAATTCATATTTTGTGGAATCCCTACAAGGGGCAATGCTACCCCGAGCTCTCAATGGCAAATATTTGAAGAAGTACCACCCGAGTGTGTGGCAAGAAGCCTAGATAGGCAATGGCCGATATACGATTATCGCCCTAAGCATAAAAATGGCCGATACATAATTATCGCCCTAAGAAAAATATAAATGGCCGATGGAGTGTTGACATCGTCCTTAGAGCTAACACAGAACAAATTATTTTTCAGCATGCAAGCTTTGCCGAAAAACAGGGGGGCATGTGTTGACGCCAGATTTTGGGACGGCAGTAAACGTAATTAAGATGGCCTCAAATAAAAAAGTTTTCAACACGATAAAGTTCCGTATCGTTGAATTGAACAACTTTTATGTTTAGGTCATTGCCATCCGACCTCATCTCAGGGGCCGAAACTGAGCTCGGAGCATTGAGATTCAGGGTTTTGAAGTACTGTTCGACCGATTACCCATCCAAGAAGACCTCGTATGAAAGAGTTCTCTACATGAAATGTCTTCATCTCATCGAGCCGATCGATTTTGATACATAAATCGCCTCAATCCAAGGTCGTATGCAACCTGTCGAGGCAAAACAAGATCAGGCTGAAATGTCCCGTCGGGCAATCCGAGGTCCCATGCAATCCGAGGTCGGATGCAATCTGAGGTCATAGGCAATCCGAGGTGTTGGAATCCGAGGTGTTGGAATCCGAGGACTTGAAATCCGAGGACATGAAATCCGAGGACTCGAAATCCGAGGTGTTGAAATCCGAGTGACATGGAATTATAAACCCGATTGATGTCGGCTAATCTGACCAGAAGATGAAGATGGATCTGTAAGGTCACCTAGATGGCCTCGGATGAAAAAGTGTTCAACACGAAAGTTGTTCGTAACGTCAAAACGGTCAGCTTTGCTTTTGGGGTCATCATCATCCGAGATACTATACGACCTGTAAAGTCACCACAACTCCCGACCACTCCAGTCAGCTGCATGACCGATTCCGACCAGAAGTTAAAGATTGTCCCGTAGAGTACTGAAGATGGCCTTATTTGAAAAAGTGATCAACATAAGGATTGTTCGTCTCGTCGAGGCGCACAAATTTGATATTTGGACCGTCTCAATCCGAGGTCATATGCAAATTCCACGGCCCACGCAAGGAGCAATACAGAAGTTTCGGCCAGATTCGGGCTGAATCCGAGTTGGACTAGATTTAGGACTCTAGGACGTGAATTGATGTAATTTTCTTGTAAGGAAAGCCTAGATGAATCCTTTACTTGTACGGGAAGTCCAGCGGCCTCTTATATATGTTGGGGGTGACGGCCGATTAAACAACACACAATGGAAACATCAGTTTACTACTTTTTCATCTACGTTTTATCTCTCCCTCGTTGTTCTCTCTCGTTCTTCGCTGTTCTTCATGTTTGAGAGCTGCGAATTCCGAGGCTCTAGGGGCGAGCGAATCGACCTAGGGCAGCCCATAGCTACCGCACTCCCTGACGGGGTCCCTCCCGGGCGTGCGGGGTTTCGGGCCTGCAAAAGCACCCGCCGACTGTCTTGCGTATCGCGCTGCTGGTCGGGTCTCCTTCGACGTGTGCTGCGGTGCATCACCCCCGGCGTCGAGGGTACACGGTGACGTGTTCGTGTGCGAACAGCTGCTACTATGGCTCGACCCGGGGGAACCGTGGGGCCCACTTAGCAGCAGCACGTGGTATATCAACCCGCGCTACTACTACACGGTACCTGTAGCGTGCGTTTCTGGCCCGCACTACTACTACTTAACAGTAGCGAGGGCCACTTACCCCGCGCCACTGTTATTGGTCTACCTATAGGGTTTTCCCTAGTAGCGGGATGATCTCACATGTATGTCTTGAACCAATCCGCGAATTTTCTATTGTGCTCTTTTGTTAGTTGATCATCGGACCGGTTTATGCCACGTGTCTTATATTCAGTTTTGAAGTCTAAGATGTGCTTCTTAGCATATGGGGTGATGCACTTAATGTGTTGTAACACCACAGTGTGCGCTCTTATGAAGTCGGGCTCTCGGTTGGGAATGTCGAAGTTCACATGCAAATCCTTTCTCCTTTTCTTGTGACCTACGCCATTCAACCTACCAACGTGCTTTTTCTTAGGCATGCCCAAAGGTTTCTTGACTTCCAGGTAGTCTGTGCAAAACGAGATAACCTCCGCGGTTAAAAATCCCTGGACGATGCTTCCGTCTGGATGTGACCTGTTATGATCGTATCGTTTAAGTATCCCATTTAACCTTTCAAAGGGGAACATATTGTGGAGGAATACCGGGACCAGGTCTATGATGTCTCCGATAACGTGGACAAGTAGATGCACCATGATGTCAAAGAATGAGGGCGGGAAGTACACCTCAAGCTCACATAGTATGACTACAATCTCTTCTTGCAGTTTTTGGTAACGCTCCACGCTAATCGATTTATGAGAGATGACGTCAAAAAAGTTACACAAGTCTTGGAGTGTCTTTCTGACATGCGGTTCCATTATCCCTCTAATTGCAACCGGCAGTATCTGTGTAATCATCACGTGACAGTCATGCGACTTCATCCCAGATAAAGTTTTCTTGTCACGTGACAAATATCTGTGTATGTTTGACGAGTGCCCGGAACTTACTCGGACATTGGCAAGGCAGTTGAATATCTTATCAAGCTCCCCTGGGGACAGATTGTAGCAAGTGGGTTTGAATTTTGACACCGTTTTATTAACCTTGCCAACGACGCTATCCTCCATGTCAGCCCACAAACCCTCCCTAATTTTGAGGGCTTCTAGGTCTTTTCTTGAGCTCCCCGTATCTTTTGTCTTGTCTAGGATGTTCAGAATGGTAGCAACCAAACTCTCGCAAACATTCTTCGCGATATGCATGCCATCGATACACTGGGGCGTGGAGAGATACTTCCAGTACTCCAAGTCCCAAAATGGAGTCCGCGTTTTCCATACTTTTAAGAGTGGCTCCACTCTCTTCCGCTTCTTTCCAGGCTCTGGATACTCTTCCCAGTTGTTCAACATTTCTAGGATTTCTTCTCCACTCTTCTTGCGTGGCTTCCCTTGCTTTTGTTTTGTATTGTCAAACAAATCTTGCATGTTTCTCCATTCATCATTTTTTTCAGCCATCTTCGATGCCCCATGTAAACAGTTTTATGAGACGGCTTCAGACAGAGATAATGGGTTTCATCCATACACCTAACACATGCACAGTTTCCGTGGCAAACCTGACCCGAATTATAACCGTATGCCGGATAGTCTTGCACCGTCGTGAGCAGAGCAGCTTTCATAGGGAAATAATCGCCTGTTAAAGCGTCATATGTCCGCACCCCTTCAACTGACCATAAAATTTTTAGCTCCTCCTTCAATAGCTGCAAATACAGGTTCAGATCACTACCCGGTTGACTTGGCCCTTGAATTAGCATGACCATGTGTAGATACTTTCGCTTCATGCACACCCACGGGGGGAGGTTGTTGATGCATACAACCACGGGCCAGGTGTTGTGCACGCTACTTTGGTTGCTAAAGGGATTAAGACCGTCCACGCTATAGCCCAGCCTGACATTCCTATCATCTCCACTGAAATGGGGGAAGTGGTCATCGATTGCTTTCCACTGGCGACCATCTGCAACGTGTCTAATCACTCTGTCATCCTTGTTCTTCCTCTCGCCATGACAAAGCATAAGCTTTGCCTGCTTCTTGTTTGCATACAAACGCTTCAGGCGTGGAATGATTGGAAAGTACCATACAACCTTATGAGGAGTACCGCTAGAGGGTGCGCTATCATCATCATTGTCTTCCCGACTATTATTTCCCCGCCCGAATCGGGGTGCATTGCATGTTGGACACCTTGTTAGCTTAGAGTGCTCGTTCCGATAAATGATGCAGTCATTTTTGCACGCGTGGTATATTATCGGCTCCATATCAAGAGGACACAATACCTTCTTCGCCTCATCGATACTTTTTGGCAGCACGTTGCCATCAGGAAGAATATCATGCAAAAACTTCAAGTTCATATCGAGGGACGTGTATGTGCTATTGCTTTTTGCCTTAATGTCCAAAAGATTCATCGTGACACTTAGGCGGGTGTGTTTTGGCTTGCAACCTGCGTACAATGGAGTTGTCGAGTCTTTCACGAGAGTCGCCAGTTTGGTAGCCTCTCTACGAGCAGCTGTCTCCGTGCTAGTCTCTTTCACGATCAACTCTTGCATGTATTCGTCGTGCACCATTCCGGCCAATTTGCACCCGACGATTGCCTTATCCGATTCGGCCTCCTCAGTTTCGCACGACTCTTCACCTGACTCGTCGTCTTCATCACCGCCGGACTGTTCATCATCTCCATCCATCATCCATTCTTGTTCTTCGTCATGTTCCGCTTCTTCACTTGACATCCTATCCTCACCATGACTTGTCCATGTTGTATAACTGGGCATGAAACCACTAGCCAACAAGTGCTTATGCAACTCTCCTGAGTCATATGTGTACATAACATCATTCTCGCAATTAACACCTGGACAACATATTTTCTCGGCACCCCTTTCTCTCATATCTTTCTCCGCAAACTCTAAGAACTCCATCAAACCATTAACAAAATCATTGGACGCCTGTGGTAAGGAGTTATACATCCAACTATGATCCATCATTCGACGCCACCTGCAACATACATACATAACGTAATCGATTACTATTTGATCTAAGAATATGCAAAATTCAAAAATTCGGCATGACCTTTGCTAAAAATGGGACATATTGAGTGACACCAACTCGACGAAACGGAAATTAATCAATATTTCGACGAGATTTGGCACTCATTTGTATTCCCCGAAAAAATGCAACAAAGCATGCGATCAACTGAATGTTGCGTCGCCCTACATGTCCACCGCCACACCAACAAGCAACTACGCATCCATGCTCATACAATGACTACTCTAATTAAATCGTACAGATAGATTTTGGAACAAGAATTTTATCACCTGAAACGTATCTCGCTCGTCTCTCCTGTCGTGTACATGCGATCGATCGGATGGAACCAAGAAGAGAGAGATGTGGTGGTTGGAGGTGTTTAATTTCGTGGGGCCGGGGAGTAACTATGCCATGGAAAAGTGGGTCCCATAAGATTAAGGAGGTGAGAGAGTGGCTAGGATGACCAATGGTGATTGAAGTAAGAGGGACAAAAAGAGGAGCTTGTTGGAGAGGAAGAAGAAATTGTGGGAGGGAAGATACTGTATCAGCCCGCCCCACACTTATGCGATCTAATCAGTGGCGGGCGCCGCCCCTGGCCCGCCACTGCTAAGTAAAGTGGACAGCGCCTTGCGCGGGAAAATACCTTGTGGCAGGCGGTAAACTACGCCCGCCACTGCTATGTCGCCTAACAGTGGCGGGTGGAAATTGATACCCGCCATAGATATTTTCAGCCAATATTGCCCATCGGGGAAGGATAACTTGTGGCGGGCATAGATATCTGCCCGCCACTGCTGATCTAGGTATCTATGGCGGGCGGTAATTACTGCCTACCACTGAAGAGTTTTGCAAACAACTCCAGTGTTGGAGATTTTACGAGTGGCGGGTGGCATAAAATGCCCACCACTAAAGATCTCTTAGCTGTGGCAGGCGTAAATTTTCACCCGCCACTGCAACTTTTTCAAAATAGCTGTGGCGGGTGTCAGGCAACGCCCGCCACTAATTAGAGGCCACCTATAAGCCTTTTCCCAGTAGTGACACCACTATGAGATCATTGTCCGGGTCCTGTGGTACAACTTCTCCACTCTCCTACCCACTGCACGCATCTTTTGACTCGTCCAAAAAGATGTTCTCGGCATTATCCCCGAGGCCAACCACTCCGCGAGGACCGTCCACAAAGTAAAGGAAGGGGTATTCGAAGGTCGAGGTGATGACCCATCGTCGTTGTCTTCCAGGAGCTCGGTATGCCAGGGAAAAAGTAAAAGGGTATCTGTCCATCATTCCGGTACACAAATTACAAAATTGCTCGGATTTTACCCGATGGTCTTCTTAATTTGTAAGGATAAAAGATTCAAAAAATTGAAATATATGCATAAATTTGACAACAATGCACACACAGGAAAGGACATGTATGAGTGTCTTATAATAAAATAAAAAGAGCAGAGAGGGAAGTACGTACGACACCGTAGGAGTAGATGTTGAACTTTGTACTAAATCGAGGCATAGAGAAGCAATTCACCCAAAATTGGACAACAACCATATAATCCAAAAGGTCTTCATAGAAGAAAAAACCATAAGGGTCGAGATCCAAAGAAGACCAAAAACAATGATAAAAATATACAGTTAAGACAAGTACATTACAAAACAACACGTCGATTAAAACTCTAAATACATGTTTACTAGTTTATCCAGAGAAGGGGTGCATACGTGGTAGGAAGAAGAAGAAGCAGAAGACAAAGACACGAAGACACACTAACATGTATGCATACACGTGGATGTATATCAAAACTGAATGGAGGAGAATTGGGTAGGTACCTCCTAGTGGCACACCATGATTTAAGCAATGCTTGCTGCCCCCTCCTCTCTAGTGATACGAGTTATCTTGTGCGCACCACCATCGTCTGGTGGAAATAGTTAACATCAATATATAGATTTATTATAGATCCTATAAAAGCATGTCTGGTTGTGTACATATACATACCTCTTCGTTGGTGGCCGAAACCTCTCCACCATCACGTAACACACGCTTGAGTGATTGAATAATTAACCTCGGTAGCATCTGTTCTTGATCCTGATCTGTGCCACAAGAAGCATCCTTGTAGTTATGCCTTCGTATTGCAAGGGCAGGACTGTTGGGGTGGATCCTGGTGGCGTGCCTCAGTTTTGCTTGTGTTTCCTCCATCTCATCATCGTCGCAATTCTTGCAATTTAGCCAATACATGACTTTCTCCAGCAAAGGCATGCTGCCCGGTACCAAACTAACATCTTCCATTCCAACGCTGGCACCACATGCCAATTTATGAAGCATAGGCAGCACACCCTCCCCACACTTGATCTCTATGTTGGTGCCCAAATATCTCAACTTTTGGAACTCATCACTTGCTAGAATAGTATATAGAGAGCAGTTGTCCACACTCGAGATGTAGAGGCATTGGAGTGATGGCAGATTTCCGAGGATCTGCAAATCCTGTTGTTCCACCACCTTAGCTGTGAACAACAGGCATGATAGGTGGGGAACACACGAGGATACCATCCACGGCAGCCGTCTTGGTAAAACTATGCCAGACAGTGTCAGCTCACGAATCTCGTAAGGTGCTGGCATCCAATCTTCCCAGCCGCCATGATGAGGCCACTCATCTATATCCATTGAGTCACAATAAATCTCGAGAGTTTTGATTCTGCGGAGGTTGCATAGTGACTTCACAAGATCCTTGTGAGAGCTCTCATCCATTTTGTCGAAATGGATCTTGAGCACCCTCAACTCCGTTAGCTTCCCCCAATCTTTGAAGAAGTTTTGAATCTTATACACTGAGAATAGCGGCAACTCTTGTAGAGATCTGCCATCATTCTTGTACCCTTAGAAGCACGCAGGCACATCAACTTGCTTAGCTCACCGACAGACGGGGACAATTCTTCTATGCTGCTTTCCCTTACATCTAGCGACTATAAGTACATAAACTCTCTTATTTCTCTTGGGAGCTCATCAATAGGTGTGCCGAACAGTCCAAGGTACCTCACGTGAACCAACTTGCCGACATACTCGAGGCGACAACCTCCCGCCAAAAAATCACATTCTTCTAGAACAAGTACACACAATAATTTAAACCTTAAAATTGAGGGCATCCTATTACCATGACACATGCTAGCATTAAATGACTGCATGTGTTCCATTTCCATGCTAGGGGTGTTCCCGATAATTATTTTATGGAGGGCTAATCTTTGAGCATTGTTGCTTGTCAAACATTCCTTGTGATGCTCTGCATCATGTATTGTGACAGAATTTACTTTACTCGATAAGCTAAGGATGAGATCAAGCACCATATCATGAACACAACACCGGCCTACATTGACTATATGGCATGGCTCTATCCACATGATCATGCTCCTATTATGAGATCGTTCAAATAGCTCTCTCCCAGCTCAAATGACCCTATCCCTTGTTTATCGATAACAAAACCTTCTGCGATCCACCGCCATATCAATGTATTTTTGTTGATTCAGTTATCTTATGGAAAGACACATAGGTACAACAAACAAGTCTTCAGGTAATAGGGCAGATCATAATAGCTAAAAGACAATATCTTTCTAGTGTTTTGAACAACTTCATTGTCTTCATGCCCAAAACCAATAGAGTCATAAACCTTAGACCAATCCTCCCTGTGTTTACCAGCAAGCAAGGTAGCTATTGTAATGATGGGTAATGGCACACCATCACATTTTCTTAAAATTTTATCAGACACTTCAACAAATTGGTTATCAAAACTGTTACCTTCCTCATCAAATATTCTGGAAGAGAATAATTTTTTGGAGTTATCATCAGTGAGCGGTTTCATGTTGTACATACCACCAACGTTTTTGGCAACTTCACAAATAGGAGTAGTTGCCATTATTCTACTACCAAGATTATTGTCCGGAAAAGCATATTTAATCATTTCACATGTTTGTAAATCCCATATGTCATCGATAACAATAAAGTACCTATTTGCATGGGAAGACACGAGCTGTAAATTAGTAATACCATATGTAGAGTTCTATCCACTAAAACGGGAGGATCATGCCAACCTCAAGATCCAAAAAGGCATAACAAACACGTAAAAAGAAGTCCTGGCTTGAAAGGAGCACTGAAGATGTAAATGTGGGGAAACAAAAGGGCGAGTAAACCTAGCCAAGTAATCACAAATGAAGGATTTATTAACAATTCCATATTAAATTTTAAGAAGAAAATTGCCAGCACTTTCTTATGTTTATAAGTTATACGAGCTCTAAGGTCTGCTTTGGGTAGTTTAGTGTCCTAATATTATATATTAGTTGCAATCTTAAACTATAATGTGAAACATGCTATCATTTTCAGAAGGCTAGTCTAGACGTTTTTATCTATATACACAACAAAATGCAGAGTTGACTCCACAAGAACCAGCATGTAATCAGTATATATGGAAATCCATAAATGTAATGGATGACATATGTAAGTGTAATTGATGGTAATTAAACTTAAGCTATATGGTGACTCACCTATTGTTAGGCATAGGTCACAAGAAGATTGTATTGACAGGCATAAGGTGACTCAATTGATCACCTATTGTTAGGCATAGGTTCACGTACAATGTTGTTGTTGTTGCCTTCCGGCCTTGGCATTGTCAAGACTGTAGTGATAAGAAACTTCATCTACTTTTGCCAACACAGGAAGTTGCCACCATCAAAGCGCTCCAACTTGACGAAGTCTGAAGATATCCCCTTCAACAATGACGTGGTAGTGGAAGAAGCCATCATGACCAATAAGCCTTAAGATTGTTAGAAATCTTGACGTTGAAGGAGATGACTCGAAGATGATGAAGCGGCTTCAAGGCGCGTGACGGTGTCGCTTTCCTTAAGGCTTATTTGTCCCCACCAGAAGGTGTGCACCGGGTTACCAACAACAGCCTCGTAGGATACAATGAAGCCCGTCGCTGGCAAGTGCACGCTTGACAACTACCTTGAACACTCTTTAGATAATGCAGGACTATCAATGTTACTAGAATGCAATGCCCTGCAGCAAGCACTGTACATCTAGCGAGAGAGAGCAATGGATGTCTGGCAGTGTGCCATGCTTCTATTTTCACACGTTGTTCGAATGAACTGAAGTCTCCAGTATTTATAGTAGGCCAAGGGCTGTGTTGAGAAGACACCTATACACAAAAGATGCCTATTCCGAGTTAGCAGGCACCTGTACCGAACTGGCGTCTATTCAAGCAATAACCGATGCCTGATCGTGAGGCCATCAGTTCATTCGTACCAATAGACACCTCTCTTCAGTACCAACAGACAGCTCTTCCCAGTAGATACCTCTTCAGTATCTAACCGCCACCGATTCACAACAATGCACGTGATTAATTCATCGGCAAGTAACTTGGCAAAGCGTAGTTGGGAGGGTAGTAAACGATGTTGTCACTACTGCAGGAATGCCTAGCAGTGGCGGGCGCAAAAAGCATAGCAATGGTGGGCAAGGCTCTCAAGGGCTCCCGCCACTGACCTCCCGCCACTGCTAACAGGCCATCAGTGGCGGGCCTGGGCCCGCCACTGGTACAAATTCTTTAGTGGCGGGCATACTTTGATGCCCGCCACTGGTAAAGGTTGATGCTGTGGCGGGCATTTTTGAGCGCCCACCACTGAAAGCTTTGGCATGCAAACTAAAAAATTTGCAGCCACGGCAGCATTTGTGTTGCCATGGCTGCGTTTTGCATAAAACCCATATCATAAATTGCGATAAGAAATTACATTACATTGCAGCATACGTTAACTACTAGCTAATTGTTATCATCTTAGCTAGCTAGCTAGCTTCCCAACACATAGTAGTCAAAACACGATCGACGGTACAAACATCCACTAGTTAGTTAGTACCGGTCATCACAAGTACTAGGACCTACTCCTCTCTTTTAGGAAAAATTGAAAAGAAAAACCGCTCCATCTCTCTTAGGTAAAATAGAATAAAACAGAAAAAACCCTCCATCTCCATGATGGAGCACAGAGATCCACCGGTCTCCAATTTGTGGCCTGCGCTCATTGACTATTTGCCTCCATCCTTCGATTTTGAGGCATCCATTTGGTTGACGTTCAGTCGAGTATGTATATTTGAAACAGGTCTTCAAAGGGCAAACAATTGTCATCTCACCTTCGACATCCATCAGCGGAGGCACACCAACACTTGGGAGCTTCTGTTGAAGAACATAATAGTAACATAGTTAGCAATGTAGTTTACTTAAGAAGAATGTATGAAAAAGATGAACTAGTGACGCAATAGTAAAAAATCTTACCATGATATTTCTACGAATGTTAGCATCGCACAACTTGTAGACTAGTGGCACGTATCCTGTATAATTTCGGCCAGCTCCATAAATGCTCTAAAAAGACAGAACATCATTAACAAAGGAGACAAGAGAATTCTTCTCCTCCCAAGTTAACTCTGAGCCAGCACTATAATGGGTCTCGTTTACTATCTTCCGTGTATTTCTTGAAGATAGAAAATAAGCTGTCAATTATAAATAAACAAGTTAAGCAGGGGTGAATAACAACTATTTTTAAATAAGCAATATAGATTATTTAACAAATTTGTTTAACAAACTCACATGGAGGTAGAATTGGAATCATGTCCAGATCAACCCAAATGTCTTTATCATGTTGAGGACCGGTGACAGGATCATATTGAGGAATGCCAATATCGAAGGTAATTCTCATACCCTCCTCAAATCCGTAAGCCTTGCATAATCCTCTCCAATTTGCACAACCAAAATGTGTGTGACCTACTTCATTTAAGATCTTAACCTAAAAAATGAAACCATGTTTCGTCTTAAGGTAAGCTTTCTTCATATCCACCTCTTCCATGTCATCGAAAGAGAGCTTCTCTAGGACATAACGTCTTGCATAGCACGGGATGCACTAGTCGAATTATAAAAAACAGAAATTACACGTTAAAGCAAAAATCTTAAGCCATGCTTAATTAAGAAGAAATACGTGCGGCTGAAGTTACATACCGTAAAATATTCGATGGCCTCCTTAAGCGTGAGGGAGAAGCACCTATCGTTTTCCAACTAAGAATTGTCGCACATACGCCCGTCGACAGTACATTCATCGCACTCGGGGATCTTATCGTCGCCATCTATTTGCTGTGTTCATAATTGAAAGATTAAAAATTGACGGCAAATTCCAGGAAGTCACACATTACCAACACTGCTAGAACTAGGTAGTACGACGATACATATAAGCAGGTTTACACTACCAGAAATGCGACTAAGCCTGTGGGCCAATACCCGACAGGAAAAGAAGTAAGGCCGTCAGGAAAATCATTCCTGTCAGCCAACCGACAGGAACAACCGCCAGCCATAGCCTGCCAGGAATGAAATCATATGCCTGACGGAGAGCCCACGGGAATATTATTCCTATCGGTTATAACTGACGGTTGGCGCATAGGAAATAAATGTTCCGTCAGATTTGAGCTTACTGGAAAATACATATTCCTGTCATCCACCCGTCAGGAAAGACCGTCTGGCATACATATACCTGTCGGTTCAGCCGACAGGAATTTGTGGTAGGTAGCTGCAAAATACATATATCCCTGTCAGCCGTTGGCCGGCACTGTTGCACCAGGGTGTTTTTTTATTTCATATTCCTGTCAGCTTTCCCTGCCAGGAAAGTAATGTGGTTAACACAGATTCTAAAAATGTTGTATTATTTCCTAGAAACCATCTGAGAACAGACTTATATGACAACATCAGACTACATATATCATGATCATCATTCAGTAACATACATAATGCATACATCAGTTCCATACATATCATCAACAACCACACTTTAAGTGCTCTACGAGAGCTACAAAGGTACCATCCACAAAAGGACCTGTCAACTACAACAATACTAGCAAAATACACCAACTTGCAACTACCACCAGATGTCAGTTCTCATGCCTAGGCCATACCGCATAAACAAGTCCACAAAAGAGCATATGAACTCATGCCTAAGCCATACCGCATACACAAGTCCACAAAAGAGCATATGAACACCACCTCTAGTCTGATGTTATAATGGTGTTTGAGCAATTAGTTTTTGCCAAGGTTGGCTGCGTCAACGGTCTGATCGCCGACATTCTCAGTGGTGTCATTGACATCATTGTTGCCATCAACCGCTTGAGAGCCGGCTTGAGATGAGTTACTTGTCCCCTCAAACAAGCCCAAGTAACCAAATTATTATTTAATCTGATTTAGAACAATAAAAGCACAAAAATTTGTTGGACAACAAGTGGAGACAACACAACCAAATATTTTTCATTTACTGATTAATGCTTGGCACCAAGAATTGATTTTTTTTCATTTACCGGTCCTAGGCTACTTTCAAGTTCCAATCAGGTGGACCTTAAGCATTGCAAGCATTATTTCTACTAAAATTTGGCACAACAACTAAAGATTCTTATGAGAATAGACAAACTCACAGATGCAAACAGCCAAATAACTTAATATAAAACATGAAAAAAGTCTCTTATGCAACATATTGTTGATATTGCAGCTATATCAGCTCAATCCCTGGCCTAAACAAACTTTCAAGTGTATCAGGAAACCGACTGGTTACCACTGGTTTTGCAAAGCAAGCTATCAACTCTAGTTTTTGCTTACATAGTGTAAGACCATAACTCTGGCAGAATAAGCAGTGCAATGCCAAGTGATGGAAAAGATGACATTTATGAACAAGTCAAAAAGTTGGACAGCGCACATTCATCCATATGATATATATATATAACTTCAAGTTTCTCATACACTTAATTCTGGTTGCGAAACAGTTCCATGGCCTAGTATATGCGCTGGCACCTCTTTTCCTATCTCCTTGAAAAGTGCCTGCCAAAAAGGAAGAATTGTACCTAGAGTTGATACTTGAGAAGTTGAGATCCATTACTTTAGAATGTGGGCATGAATTTGTACATACAATTATGAGCTGCCCGTGCATCTCTACTTTCTGCTGTAGCATCTACTTAGCACGCCTGAGTTCTGCATTTTCTTCATTAACATGCCTGAGTTGTTCCTTCTCTCGAAGTGTGAGCGAAATTGATGCACTGGCATTCCTTTTTCTAGCTACTGATTTAATATCAGCTTTCTTAACAGTCCCATCGCCTATTGACACGCGACCATGAGGAATGCCACCTGATGCTTCATACAGCAGCTCACCGCCCAACTCTCTTCCCTCCCAACTATCTGGATACTTCTCTTTAGCCAATGCAGTATAGTCATCCTGACAATGACAAATTATAGTTTGTTCACAACATGCTAGTAAATTAACATCTTCAAAATCTATATAGTAAGCAATATGGCAGTAGAAACAATGACATACAAAGCGTTTTTGTGCTTTCTGGATCATGATTGCACCATTGCTAATGATTGCGCCATTGTTGTCGCTGCTACTTACATTCTTCATTCCACATTTCATTGCAGTATATGTATTCAGCGTCGTCGCCTTCTCAGGTCCAAGTGTCTCTTCCTACAAGACCGCAGAAATTTAAGCGAAGACATGGCATCATGTAATAGAAAAACTAAGTGTGAAGAAAATCATACAATAAGCACGACATACCAAATATTGTTGTGCCTCCGCAAAAGGTCGTGAGCCTCCTCGGTTTTGAGCAATATCCTCAGATTTCAAGCGAGCTTCTCGTCCCCTCCCCCTGTTGGTCTTGTATCCCTTTGATGTCCAATAACGACAAAGTCCAGGCCATGCAACTTCCTTGCACCATGGTATCCTACTCAGGAGGTATTGCTCATATCCAATAACGACATAGTCTAGGATTTATATGTGTTAAATTCACTTTAGAAAAATAAAATAGATAGCAGGTAGATGTCACAGAAGCTACAACCTAGAAAAAATGAACTATTAGATGGTCATGTACAGAAGCTACAACATGTTAGCTGTTCACTGATGTTGCTACAGAAGCTACAACATACATCTAAGAACAACCAAAACTAATCTGTCCAAATCAACGTGCACACCAAATGAACTGTACATGGTCATCTACAACTAGTTTTGCATTGGAACCCATAAAAATTGGTGTTTGAACTTGTCCAAATCAACCATATACTAATTAGACTAATCAGACGTGCCTAAATTAGTTCCAACTAAGCTTGAACGCTACACAAGAAATAGAGCAAGCAAATCATAGATCCAGGAAAAGAAGGTGATATATTGCCAGAGATATGGAGACAGGGGGCTTGTGAGGCAGCGAGTAGAGGAGTACGGGCAGCCGGAGGTGAAGACGCATAAAGGCGAATGGGGGGACAAGTACGGGAGCTTGGTGGGGAGGCGGATGCTGGTGCTCCAGCGGGTGGCGAGGCGGAGACCGGCGCTACACAGGTGGTGAGGCAGATGCGGGCAGAAGGACGGTCTTCCGCGGGGAGGGGAGGCAGCCGCGGCGGTAGATCGGAGGATGGTGTGGCGGCTGCCGCGGTGGTGTACCGGAGGATGGTCTGGCGGCGACAACGGCCTGGGACGATGGTGGCGGCGGCGGTGAAGTGGCAGGAGAGTGAGGACTAAATTGGGGATCGACAGGGTTCTGGAGACCGAGGACTGAATTGGGGATCGACAGGGTTCTATTTGCCCTCTCCTTTTGTACTAGGCCTAACCCTGTGAGCCCAAACACACAGGAAAATAGAAAAAAAGGGTGGGCCTCGACTAAAAATGCGCGCGCAATGAAAATCCGGTGGCGCGAAGTGACAGTCCGCGGGCGCGAAGGGCCAAACGCGATTTCTGTGGGCCGCGACCAACAGGGATATACTTTTCCTGTGCGTTCAGTCAGAACCTACAGCAATATAGAGCAAAAACCTGTCGGCTAGAGCCTGGCCCACAATAAACGTTTTTTTCCTGGGAGTCAATGTGGGGCCGACAGGAATATAGGTTGGCTCACAGGGTTAGTCGCGATTCTGGTAGTGTTATCAAGTCTACAAAATAAGGTTCTACAGTGCTAACGACATAGTACGGCATAACAAATTCCATAGTTTCAATAGTACTACATTAATCAAAGTCAACGTCAGAGCCGAAGACATCATCCTCGTCGGAGGACTCGACGGCTCGGTCCCAGTCTATCGGGTCATCCTCGGCCTCCTTCCTGTCGCGTGCGGCCTTCAGCAACGCCTCGTTCAAGGCGTACAGCTGCGGATCCTCCCTGACATAATGTTCGACCAAGGGATCGCTGCTTTGCCGTTGTCGGGCCCTGATCAGTGCCTCGGCCTTCAGGTGCTCCTGCTCCTCGGCCTTGGAGACTACCCTCATGTTAGGAGGCGCTAGCTGACTCGCGCGCCAGGCATCCTGAGGAAAGTTGAGCTGGGCCCTTGGCCCCTGGTACTCGAGCGCCATGGCATCAGAAGCGCGCGCCGCCTCCTCGGCGATGTCGAACGTGCCGAGCCATTGCTTCTTGCCAGTGTTGGGGTTTTGAATCTGGGCGGCCCACTTCCCCCAAGGCCTCCGGAAAACACCACGGTACCTGCCGTTGTTCGCCATTTCGAACAAAAAAATGCCCTAGAGAAATGCAGATACATAAATTTAAAAATATCCGGAAAATTTTGGCATGACCTCTGCTCTAAAATGGACATATTAAGTGCTAGAAATTTGACGAAACGGAAATAAATCAACGTTTCGCCAAAACATTAGCGCTTACTATGAATCCTTGTAAAACTTTAAAGACATCTACTACAACACAATATGAATCACAAACCAACAAAAAAATGCCCTAGAACATGCAGATACATAAATTTAGAAATATCCAAAAAAAAATGGCATGACCTGTGCTCTAAAATGGACATATTAAGTGTTAGAAATTTGGCGAAACGGAATTAAATCGACGTTTCGCCAAAACATTAGCGCTTATTATGAATCCCTGTAAAAAATTGAAGACATCTACTACAACACAGTACGAATCACAAACTAAATGAAATCTTAAACATGAACATATTAAGTGCTAGAAATTTGGCGAAACGTAATTAAATCAACGTTTCTCCAAAACATTAGCGCTTATTATGAATCCCTGTAAAAAAATTGAAGACATCTACTACAACACAATACGAATCACAAACTAAATGAAATCTTAAACATGAACCTATATAAAAATTGAAGACATGTACGAATACCTTAACAAGTGCTACATAATACGAATCTACTGAATTTGCTGCTTAACAAGTGCAAAATACTCTAACATTGCAAAATTAACCCTAACCATAACCCCCCTAGCCACCTACCCCTAACCCTAACCCTAGCCCCCCTACCAATGTGGGTGGCGGCCGCGGCCGTGCGTGTGTTTGGCGGCCGCGGCCGTGGGTGTGGGTGGCGGCCGCGGCCGTGGGTGTGGGTGATGGCGGAATGAGAGGCGGGGACGGCGAGGGCTTACCTTGGCGAACGGCGCGGGCGACGGGGGTGGTGAGGAGGACGGCGAGGCCGACGATGGCAGCGGACGGCGAGGACGACCGGGGCGACGAGGACGAGGCAACGGCGGCGACGAGAGCGAGATGGGGGAGAGAGCGAGAGTGAGTGAGTGAGTGAAGTGGGGGAGGGTCGCGCGTGTGTATACGGTTTGCTGTGCGATGGGCGTGGCAGAAGACCCGCCACTGCCACTTACGAGTGGCGGGCGACTTTGCGGACCCGCCACAGGTAAATAAAACTACTTTTTTAAAATCATAGACTTACACACACAACTCTTTTTTTTAATATTTGGAACTTCAAACTTTTCCTGTGATTAATACACATCATCAAAAGCCCCATGCCCAAATTTGGCCACTTTTTGAGTTGGTCTGCTATTTTCGAGGCAATATACGATTTTCAGGCCACTAAAAAGGGCAGAATGCTCTTCGGTACGAAATAGCGTGCAAACTACCTCCGAAAGGGATGAAACTTGGCATGGTGTCTTAATTGGACCCATGTAGGGTGTGGTAAAAAAATTAGAGTATTACGGCAAAAACTGGATGCACCTCGTGTACAAACCGGACACTCTCCCCCAAAGTCTTAGGGTTTCAAACCAAAACCACCGACTTACACACACAACTCCTTTTTTTTAAACATTTTGAACTTCAAACTTTTTCTGTGATTAATACACATCATCAAAAGGCCCATGCCCAAATCTGACCACTTTTCGAGTTGGTCTGCTATTTTCGAGGCATTAACTGATTTTCCGGCCACTAAAAAGGGCATAATGCTCTTCGGTACGAAATAGCGTGCAAACTAGCTACGAAAGGGATGAAACTTGTCATGGTGTCTTAATTGGACCCATGTAGGGTGTGTTCAAAATTTGAGAGTGTTACAGCAAAAACTTGATGCACCTCGTGCACAAACCGGACACTCCCTCAAAGTCTCAGGGTTTCGAACGGAAACCGCCGCCTTACACACACAACTCCATTTTTTAAAATCATTTGAATTTCAAACTTTTTATATGATTATTAAACACCATAGAAAGGCCCATGCCCAAATTTGAGACTATTCTAGATTTAGTAAATATGATTTTTGTAGGATTTTCCCGACTTAACATACGAGTGGCGGGCATCGTACAATGCCCACCACTGCAAACTTTTTGAACTTTTTAAAAAAGTTGGCGCGGGTTGCCGAAATATTGTTGTGGCGGGTATTCCGTCTTGCCCGCCACTGGTTCAAGACTAACCAGTGGCGGGCATATTTCACTTGCCCGCCACAGATAGCTTTCCTACCGCGGGCCAAACTAGAAGCATATATGAGTGGCGGGTCTTACTTACTGCCCGCCACTGCTATGATTATTGCAGTGACGGGTTTGGTTTGATACCCGCCACTGCTACTTTTCCAAAATAGCAGTGACGGGTTCCTGGCCGTGCCCGCCACTAATTTGAGGCCATCTATAAGCCTTTTCCCAGTAGTGTGTTTCTGCGATCAAGATGAGACTATCCAACACTTTTTTCTCAAATGCCCACTAGCCAAACTACTATGGCGTACATTACAAGTGGCCTTTAATGTCAGTCCTCCTAATAGCATTGTCACGTTATTTGGGACGTGGCTAAATGGGGTAGAGCCTAAAATAGCGGCGCATATTCGGGTCGGAGTGTGTGCATTAATTTGGGCTATATGGAACAGTCAGAATGATGTGATTTTTAACAGACAAACCATCACGAATTTTTTGCAGGTCATCTACCGGGCAACTGACTGGATCCATACGTGGTCGTCACTCAGCCAGGCGGAAGCCAAGGAGCATATGGCTTATGGGTGCAACCGTTGGGAGACGGTAGAACGGGATACTTACAGCCGGTTTGGATGGCGGTCCAACAATACGATATGTGTTTAGTATATGTGTTTAGTCATCTTGTCGTATTTGTGCCGGTTGTGGCGATTTTTATTTTGATTTCATTTCAGCTCATTTTGCGAGTTTGTACCGAACTGCGTACTTGTTGACTGTTTGGTTTAATAATATTGCGTACTTGTTGACTGCTTGGTTTAATAATATGGCTGCATGCATCATTTTGATGCAGAGGCCGGGGTAATCCTTCTTTTCAAAAAGAAAGCTGTCCGCAAGTCGTCAACTGCATGCCAGTGAACGGTCGGCAAGAGGACGCGCACATGTGCTTGCTTGAATGCACTTTGGTGGATATATTTGATTTTTTGTCAAAAGAGACCACCTGGCGAACGGAATCGACAAAAAAGACCCCCTCTGAGACGAAGTGACAAAAAAGACCCCCTCGGCCGTGGCGGCAGGCGCGCCAGGCGACACGTGGCACCTGCCGCCACGGTGCGAGGCGGCAGCCTGCGCGCAACGGAAAAAACGGCTGGCGCGGTGGGCCAGGCCGCCTCAGGGGCTGGCGGCAGGACTCGCCCGGCCGCCTGAGTGGCTGGCGGCAGCCCTGTGGCGCTGCTTATTTTATTCCAAATTTCAATCGCTGATTCATGTGCTTCAGTGCGCGCGCTATTCCAGTGCTCCCGTGCGCGCGAGCCAGATTCCGCTGCTGCCGTGCCCCTCGTCGTTTCCTGGCGCTGATTCCTATGCATCTGTCTATTTTCTGCTCACGGGCCGGTCTGTCTGCCTTTCGTGAAAGCAATGCGTGATTCCCGCCTAAACTTTTATCCATCTATTTTCTGCTCACGCGACAGCACCGAGGCGTGTGATTCCCTCGACGATGGCACTCACATTGCCAGTCCGACAGCTTTGCTGTTGCTGCGGCTGAGGAGACACCACTACGCTGGAATCCGACGCTGCGGTAGGTGAGTTTTAACCCGTTGTGCCGACATTACAGTGCTCCTCCTCTTCTTTTTATACACAATGCACACAGACGCTCTCTCTCTCGAATCTCTCTAGTTGCCTCGGTGCCTCTGTACTCTCTTTAAGTGGAATTCCTCTAAGTGACCAAGAACAGTCGTGATTTAGGGCGATTTAGAGTTGGATTCAGATGATGTTTTAGTTGAAGAGAAGTGAGAATTTTTGTCGAAAGAGACCCTCTGCCGAATTTTATTGCTGCTGCTGCTTTATAAAACAAGATGCTGCTGCTCGCTACCCGAGCGACCGCGGTTCTGTTGCTACGGCGGACGCGACAGCCGGTTTAGACCTGTTCTGTCGACACTACAGTATTTCTATTCTTTTTATACGCGATGCTGCTGCTCAGTCTCTCGCGCACACGCGTGCTCTCTCACTCTCTCGCGCACACACTCTGCCTCTCCTGCTGTCTTATCTTTCTGAGTGTCAGGAACACGAAGGAAGAATAGCTCAATAGACCGCGATTCAGGAAGGTTTAGATTTGGATTTTGAAGATGTTGTAGTTGACGAAACGATATATCAAGGTAAGAGTTGTCCATTTTTGTTGGTTGTGTTCGCATGCATGACATCTTTCCTCCGTTTGATTTGTGTCTAAGTGTGTATTATCTGTTGTTACAGGGAGCATTTCGTCACTTCGTGGAGTAATTTGGAGCTTTAGGAGTACGATTTGCCGTGTGAAGTGAACTACTAAGTTGAAGATCAAGGTATGATATTTGCAGTACATTAAATTTCTTGTGCATGCACGTTGAAATTAATTCGCTTTGTAGTCCGACATTAAGTTCATCAAAAATACACCGATGTATATGTATGCTCGTTTTATTATTTCTAAATAAAATCAAAACATGTTAAAAGTACATACTATTGTTTTTCTAAAATACACCGATTAAATTTTTTAAAGTTTTAATCGTCTAACAATGTAAATACGGTTGCTCATTAGGTACTATGGAAAATTTGTTAGTGTTCTATGGGGACATCGTACGCGACACTCCTTCCGGTGTGGATGTGTGGAGATGCGGTACGACTATGGTTGTAGTGAAAGACATGGTCAATGTAGGGTATGCGGCAGTTAGAAGGTGCATCCGAGCAGTGTTTGAGCCACCGATGGATGGAAAAAAGATGACCATGGAGGCTTTCGTGGTTGCCGGGGGAAATGAAGGGACAGTTCCCCGTTGGGGTCTGCGGCCGGTTACTGGTGAAAGATCGTGGGGTTTGTACATGGGGTTTGCAAGCAATCCGAAGAACTGTATGTTTGGACAACCCATGGTGTATGTGGAGTTCATTTCTGTCACTGATGTTGCCGGGTGCAGTAGCGGGGGCGGTGAGTACGAGTTGGCCATCACTGTAGCCACCAGCGCCGGCCATCGGAACCGACAGGCGGCCAAGAAGTGTATGACAAAGGATACTGGTCTGCGGTCGTTGACATCAGCGAACACGTGGAGGGATTGCCAGAGGCGCTAGATGATGATGATGATGGCCATTCATCTGCCTGCTCTTCGGACACAGATGATGAAGAAGTTGTTCCTCCTGAGAGGGCAGTTGCTGGACCAATTAACCCGGAGTTTTTACAGGTTATGAGCATCACCAATGAATTTCACTCTGTTCCTGGCCTAGAAGCGGGAAGTCTGGCCGTTGGGCAGATTTTCCCTGATAAGAAATCTGCTTACCAGGCAATGAATAGCTATGCAATAGGCATACACCGCCAGCATAGAGTGAGGCAGTCTGATAAAAAGGAGTTGACGGTCATATGCCTCCATCACGAAGGGGGTTGCCGCGGTAGAGTTATCGCTCGACTGAAGCCTGGGGTATGTCAGCCATGGCATATCACAAAAATAGTGGAACATAGCTGTGAGCAAACCGGGACTCTTTCAGATCACTGCAATGTGACAGCAGAATATGTGTCACAGAGGATGCAAACGACTGTGCAGGAAAGTCTTAATATTAGTATTAGGGCTTTACAGGCAACAGCAGCCGATCAGATTGGCTTCCCTGTCAGCTACAGCAAAGCTAGGCGTGCAAAGGAAAAGATATTCCAGAGGTTGTATGGAACCTATGAGGAGGCCTATTCTTATGCACCGAGGATGCTTCATCAGATAGCAACTGCTAACAGGGGGACTCAAGTTTGGCGGAAAGAACGTGAAAACCCAATGAACCCGGGCGAGAAAATCCTGGACCGCTTATTCTGGGCATTCGCCCAGACCATACAAGCATTCAGTCACTGTCGCCCGGTATTATCAATTGATGGTACATTTCTCACGGGCAAATACAAGGGCACACTGTTGGTGGCGATTGCTGCAGATGCAAATAATCAACTTCTTCCTATTGCATACGCACTAGTCGAGAGCGAGAACAAAGAAAGCTGGTTGTGGTTCCTGAGCTGCCTGAAGATGGGGGTCGTGAAAGATCGTCGCGGCGTTTGCATCATCTCTGATCGCAACACCGGGCTATTAAGCGCGCTCGACATAATTAAGGCGTCAGAAGATCCAGAGTGGGGGTGGCCTGATCTAGAGACAAGGTGGTGCATGAGGCATTTGGCGGCAAATTTTTACTCCAAATTCAAGAACAAAGATTGGTTCAAGTTATTCAAGAGGATGTGCATGCAGAAAACTGAAGTCAAAATGAATGCTATCTGGGCAGGTATCAATGGGGAGATCGAGCGCGCATCTGTGCCAGCGGGAGAAGATCGCAGGGGTCGTCGGACGGTAATAAATTTGAGCCAGTGGATCGACGAGAATTGCCCTGATTTGTACAAGTGGGCGCAATCTCACGACACCGGGGCTCGTTATGGAATAATGACCAGCAACATGTCAGAGGTCTACAATGGTGTTCTTAAAGGTGTGCGAGCCCTACCTATCACAGCCCTAATAGATGAGACATGGAACCGAACTCTGTCGTACTTTGCAGACAGAGTCACCGTCGCCAAGGCACTAGTTGATTTGAACAAGCCCTGGTCTGAGAAGATGCAAAGACATCTGGATGAGAAAGCAAAGAAGTCGCAAAGCCATGGTTGTAGGAAAGTGGATGCACTTAGGAATAAATTTTATCGTGATGTAATTTTCAGATATCTAAATTAATTTAATCATGCAGTAATTTTCAGATATTTAATTTAAATTAATTAAATCATCATGTTTGTAATCGTGACTGCAGGTTATGGCTGAAGTGCCAATCCTTTTGCAGGGGCACCACGACGCCCACCATCGTTGCCACCTTTTCTTAAACCCAAATCATGAAAGTCCTCCTCAGACCTTCAGGCTTCGAACCGTAAAAAACAAATGGAGAATACATAATTGTTTCCTTCAACACCTTCAGGCTTATGGACTCCTTCATTTTGCTAACCTCGCAACTCGTACAGGCACTTTCACTTCCGACCCATCTCTTTTGACATCCCTCGTTGACCGATGGAGACCTGAGACCCACACCTTTCACTTTTCTTGTGGAGAGCTTGCACCTACGCTGAAAGATATCTCAATGATCACAGCTCTACCAATTAGAGGTGAGCCATTGGTCCCTCCACAAGTTAATCCATCTTGGCCAGACACTGTCTCGGCCCATCTTGGGCTGATAATGCCTGTATCAGATCGTAGTGGTCCGCCTCGGGGGGTCCCACTCAGCTGGCTTTTTAAATTCTTTGAAGATTTACCTAGCTACGCTGATCCTGAGTCGAGGAAGAGACACTTGTTTGCATATTTGTTGTGGCTATTTGGTCTGATGTTTCCGAATTCTCACGGTGAGGTAGTTCTACCTGGTCTCATCTACTTTGCCGAGAAGATAGTGGACGAACCATTACCCGCGGATCCAAAATACAGCTTTGGTTCTGCTATGCTTTCTCATACATATAGAGGGTTGTGTGATGCAACACAGAAATCTTCGTTCGGGACAAAAGCTCCATTACTTTGTGTCTCGTACGAGTTTCTGCAGTTGTGGTCATGGGAATACCTACCTGTTGGACGACCCCAGATAGTAAAACCCGTAACCCCATACGACTGTGGTGAGGGCATTGTAACTATGTCCAGTCGGTGGACACTAGGTGGGAAAAAGTGGTCTCCAAAAATCGCGAAAAGTTGTTACCCCACTTACCATGATCAGTTTGAGCTTCTTGATGCATCCCAAATCACATGGAACCCGTGGACTGAGCTTAAAATTAACATGGTGTTTGGTGCGCAACGCATCCCAGTCGAATGCGTGAGAGATAGTGGCTTCTGGTTGACTCGCTGCAATTTATTATATCTGTGGTTTGTTGAACCGTATAATCCTGAGCGTGTCATGAGACAGTTTGGTCTATATCAAGATATTCCACCACCTCTTCCGAGATGTATCGACGAAGAAACTCATAAGTAAGATGAGACATCACTAAATAGTCAATTTCTTTTAAATTTACAGAACTCACACTTTGTTACATAATTTTCAGGATGAGCAATATGGGAAAGAGTGGTTACGATTGGAGGGCACTAAACATTCAATGGGTAGACCAGTGGAAGAATGAAGCACTGCAAAATATAGTGCATCAACCTAGGTAAAGTTTATTTATGGTATTTTATGTACATACACAGGTTGATGTAATTATTTAATTATGCAGACCATACGATGCAACTAGCGGTCAGGCGTATAACGAGTGGTACTGCATGAGCACACGTACTCGCCTAACCGCTCAACCACCTTCGAGGCCAACCCATCCCACACACACATCATCAACTTACTATCATGACTCCACGGTAATACAATTTAAATTATTCATGTCCATTATTTCATGAACATTTCAATCTAACAACAACCAAATTTTGTATAGGTTGATATTTGCAACCAAGTAGGGATGATGGCCACGGAAGGCATGCGGGCCCGGGGTGTCGCTCAGTCAAGGGGAGGCTTCCGGAAAATTATAGACTTCGTCTCCGCAAGGATGGGATGCGGTAGAGGCGACGACGTTGTCACCGGAGCGTACAACATGCCGGAACCGAGGTCAGCCAGAACGAGTGCGGCGACGTCGTCCAGACAGTGGGGGGAGGGTACTAGCGGTACAACTACATTGCCACAGCAGACAACCAACGAACTTGGTGCGCCCCTGAATTCGGTGCCCGAGCAGACTAATTTCGTGGACCCAAATGCATACACAGCATATGGCGCATACACACAAGGCGAGGGATCTCAGCCGTATCCCTCCACGCGAGGGATCTCGATGCCCGAGGAGACTCGTTTGCCAGAGGTAAACCAGTACACTGCAGGCGATGGATCTCAACAGGTACTCATGTCTACATTTTTACTGTTTTTACAATGATATAGTACGCTAACACATTATATTTCCAGTACGGCGAACAATGGCCATACACTGGAGGCGAGGGATCACAAAGCTACAACAGCCCTCAAGTATGTTCTTCCATAATAGGCAACTACAAGCATACAACATTTTCATGACTTTTATTCACATAAGGTTTTTCTGTGCAGGAAAGTGCTGATCCAACATGGCATGATGAAGAAAGGCAGGAGTGTGCTAGCCTAGACCCAGCCATCCTCAGAGGTTCCGTTGATCTTGGATACACGGGAATAATTTCAGACTTCTTCCACGAGAACGTTATTGGCCCATCTTATATCCCTCCACAGTCACAACCAAACACCTATAATTTCGCATCAGCATCTCAATATGGATTGCAGACTCCACCACCTTTGCACGAGTCACAGACACAACAAGACGAGGAGCAGTACGGCCGTGGTCTTCGTGAACACCGACCACCTAATCGCTTGTCGCCTTCCGGTCGTCGTGAAAGGCCAGCTGGCCGTCGTCGAATAGGGTGATTCGTCTATGTATGTGTGCGAACTATTGTATCTATCTATGTCAATTTTCAACTTTCGGATGTATGTACGAGACATCTATGTACTATGACGAAATAAAAGTTCTGCTCCCTTTTTTTTAATTGAAATTAACATGCATAAAATAAGATACATTAAACTGTTGAAATTAAGATGCATTAAAAATAACATGCATAAAATAACATACATAAAATAACATCCATACAATAAGATACATAAAATTTAACATGTTCAAATTAAGATACAACTTGTTGCGAATTTTAAGATACAACTTGCTGCAATGCGAATTTTAGGATACAATAACATGAATCTACTGAGTCCAACGTGGATATTTTCCTTTTCCATCACCAGCTTCTTCTGCTGCCTTGGCTGCACGAGCCCTTTCTTTCTTTATCTGCCTCTCAGCCTCACGGGCCTCCTCTCGCTGTCGGTAAACCTCCGCCAGTCGAAGTGCCTCTTCTCGGTTTTTCTTCTTCATCTCATCAAGAAAAGCCCTCTGCTTCACACAGTACTCTTGCCACTCTCTCTCCTGCTCTGCTTTCTCCTCTGCTGTCGCCTTCGCGCGGCGCTCTTCCACGTCCAAACTTGCCCATGCACGACGACCTCTTTCACGAATCTCGGTCACCGCCCAGTCCGGTTTTTTCGTGTCAATTCAACGATAGTACATGCACAGAGGCGGAGGAGACTACAACAAAAATAGAAATATAAATATCAAAGCAACAATAATATCAACAACGTTTTATTCTTGATGACTGAAACATACCGGAGGCCTAACGTACGGTGAAGTAGCAACGGGTGGATCTTCCTCATAATTGGTGCACATGAAAAACTTCATGCCCAACCAATCTGAAAAATACGTCACCTCCTTCACCTTGCAGAGATCGCCACACCAACAACGAAGTTCTTCCACCCCCCGAGGCAAAGTCGCACTCTTCATTTTCTTAGGCCTAATGCTTTGATCCGAGCAAGGTAAACTCATACTCATTAAAAAAATGTGACACACTTAGCGGTCTGGTGTTTTCAGGATGGGTGAACGATGAACGAAGAGGGAGGGGTTTTATAGGCTCTGACGGACGTGAAGGCGGAAAAAAATGGCGCGAACAGACGAAATTTTAGGCAGGAATCACGCAGCGAATAATGCAGCATCTTGCCTCGGAATATTTGTATTTGTGATGTTGATTTTTATATTACTTGTGATGTTAAATTTAGGTGGGAAAATATGGACGAACTGACGAAAAGTTTAGGCGGGAAAATGCACTGCAATCAGTGTCAGTACTGGGCACCGCAGCAGCGGAATCTGGCTCGCGCGCACGGGAGCACTGGAATAGCGCGCGCACACTGGAGGACTTAATCAGCGACCGGAGTTTGAAATATAATATGCAGCGCTACAGGCCGGCAGTTTGGAATAAAATAAGCAGCGCCACAGGGCTGCCGCCAGCCAGTCAGGCGGCCGGGCGAGTCCTGCCGCCAACCCCTGAGGCGGCCTGGCCCACCGCGCCAGCCCGTTCCGTCGCCAGCCGTTTTTTCCGTTGCGCGCAGGCTGCCGCCTCGCACCGTGGCGGCAGGTGCCACGTGTCGCCTGGCGCGCCTGCCGCCACGGCCGAGGGGGTCTTTTTTGTCACTTCGTCTCAGAGGGGGTCTTTTTTGTCGATTCCGTTCGCCAGGTGGTCTCTTTTGACAAAAATTCGATATATTTACTGCACCGATGGCTGTACACTTAATTAGCCATGCTAATCAAGCCAAGCATATTTTCCTCTCTCTTTATCCTATTTACATGAGACAGAAATATATATATCCCAAATACAACAACTTTATTTATTTTGAAAATATCCAACATTGGCACACTGTCAAACCATAATTACAAAACGGCCTAAAAAAACTATAATCACAAAACAACCACTTAATTTATTCTCAAAAGGTAGCAGCATGCATCTTTTATTCAAAATATAGCATATAGCAAGCAAGCACACTCCTGAGTGTCTTGGAGTCTTCATCTTCTATGCTGCAGTAGTTCCCTGGCCTCTTTGATCATCCTAGGTCACATCTTCATTCAATCTGGAAGTTGAAGTTTGTAAGGGCAAAATGATTTGAAAATAGAAGAAAATGAACCAAGGCTGAAAAATTATGGAATATATTACCCCAAGCCTCTTCTTTGTGAGATCAAGCAGAAATTGTGGGTCGAGTTTGGTTTGTGTGTACGCATCGATCTTGTTCACTTCCTGTAACATACCAATTAAGTTAGCTTCTCGACAGCAAAGAATTGCTAAGAAATTGATTTGCATTAGACTACTACAACATTTGCAGATAAATGTGAATAAACTTATAAATTACAATGTGGCATAATCACACCCTGCATCATTCAGAATTACCTCGATGAATTTCTGAATGTTAGGTCTGTCCTTGGTGATATCATAGTTTTTTATAGCAGAAAAGAATATCTGAAACCTTTCGATAAATGGCACATATGCAATGTCCACCTGTGCAGAAATAAACATGGCAACAAGACCACATGTCAACACAATTCTTTTCAAGAACAAGCAACGACTGTTGCCTGTCAACACAATTCTGACGAGAGTTCTTTCTGAAAGGGAATTTTAAGAATTCCTAGATTGACGTGACATACCAAACTGAACTGGCCAAGGAAGAAAGGGCCATCAGTGAACTTTCCCAGGGCAGCTTCTATTTTATCCAGCGCAGCAACTAATGGAAGATAATGCATAAGAAATTACAATACGAATACAAACTGCAACCTGTAGAACTTATTTTAACAGGTATGGCTCTGCTCTTTTACTAGTTTCCCCTGCCACATCTCCCTTGGAGGTTATGGATGAGTTGAGTGCTTTATTGAACTCATCAGTATACACAAGCAGCTCCTCAGCAAACTTCTGCTTTGCAGAATCCTGCCAATTTATGAATGGAAACGTTAAAGCCACCGAGAAATTGCTCTACCGGGTTATCATGGTCATGATGGTTAAAAAAATATTTACATCAGGAAGCAATGCTGAGCCTTGGAAATTGCTGTCAATGTACTTGACCAAATCCAGGCTCTCCCCTTTCACCTGGTTGTTATGCTCCAGTGAAGGCACCTGTCGAAAATGAAGTCAAGTATTCCCGCAAAAAAAAAAAATTTAAGGCCAGTGTGGTTGGATATCACAGAAATAATGAACTGAAATAGTGTAAGAGATCGTACACCTGAGACAGAATTGAGTAACCATATTTTTGTATTAAATAAATCAGCGACAATTAATATGGATCGGAGGGAGTACCTTGTTCTCTGGATAAACCTTCTCCTTGTACCAAGCCGGCCTATCTGCCAGATCGATTGCGACTATCTTGATCTTGTCTTGCAAACCCTGGACAAGAAAGGAAAGATAAGGAAAAAAAATACGAATTACAAAATCAAAGAACAGTAGTACTACCTTGTAGTTCCTGGCAATCCAAGCGCGCTGTGCGTACGGGCAGTGATAGGCAACATACAGCCTTCACGAGACATGGAAAAAAAATAGCAGGTTAACCCTTGATCTATGCAGAAGTGACAAGCCACAAGATATATGTATCTGCAATGCAATTTTATGCCTTGTCTGGTCAAATTCACCTGGTGGTGCCGTCGAAGAGCGGAGGGGGCTCAGAGGTGGAGGTCAGGGAAGCGGGGAGGTTTTCTTTGGCGGAGCTGCAGACGTTAAAATAGAGAAACAAATACGGAAATTAAAAGAGAGAAACGATTCGAATAATTTAATCGGGTAGATTCTGCGCTGCGACTCGGCGTACTCACATGACCGGTGCAGCAGCGTCGGCGGCCATGGTGACTGTTCGGAAAGAAGTCCAGGCGGCGATAGGCAGCTCCTCGCGAGCGGTGGGTCTTTATACACGGCGATGGGACGTGATAACATAGGGTTTTTTTTGTTTGGAACGTGATGACATAGGTGATGACTAGCGAGGGGAAATGGAGACCGGCGTCAGTGGTGACGAGCGAGGCTGCTAAACTCATTGGTCACGGGGTGAAGCAATCAACGTGAATTGGACAGCATGTCGACTCGGGTCCATGGATGGGGGGTGTAGCCGTGTAGGTGCCCTGGGGTTGCTCATCCGGGCGCCCTTTCGGTACTTTCTGGAACGATGCCGATCGTTGGCTACGTGGCCTGTACATAGAGAGGGCAAAGAAACGACGAAGTACAAGCCACCCACCCACCGAAGAAACCAGAACTACACAGCTGTTGAAGCACTTTACAGAAAGGTACCTCCAAACCAAGAAAATAACAAAAAGATGCCTAGAGATCCTTCGGACCATGACCAACCTCGCCGGCCTGCCTCCGCCGTCGCCCAAGAACTCACCGTGGACCGGGGAGGCACCCTCGCAGCTCTCTGTTTCATGGTCCTCAGGTGCATCTAGTTATCAGTCTGCTTTTTTTTTTTTGAGAAAAATGTTTTTCAGCCCGAGTTTATAGAAATCCAGGGTTTTAAACTGGGGATCAACCCAGCTTTACAGAGTTAAGCATGCATACAAACCAGACAGATTTTTTTTAAAGCAAACAAACCAAAACAAGTGTTAACAGCAGAAGCTAGGAGGCAAAGAAACAGCAACAAACACAATTCCTAAAGCAACTACTGGGACACGCGCACCACAAACCAAAAGCTAATCACTAGCCCACGCCCGCCCTTGCGATATCCGTCTCCTGCCTGATCGTGCACAGCAACACCTGGATCCAAGATGTCATAGACAGGACAGCCTCCTTTTGCTTTGCCGAAGAAGGGCAACGAGAAAACAGCGATTGACGAACTACGGCAACGACCATCGTCATCAACCATCTCTCAAGGGCAACGAGAAAGGTTCTCTAGCAGCAGCGCCTCCAAGAAGGGAACGAAGCTCAAACGCCGTCGTCGCCGGACCGAACTACCAAAGATCAGATCCTGAGTTTTCACCCTGAAAATCAAGTCCGAACAACTCCGAGCAATGCCTTCAATAAGGTAACGACGCAAAAACACCGTCATTGCTAGGTACAACCAACTAGGGTCAGAACTAGGGTTTTCATCCCAGAGATCGACACCGGATACTCGAGAAGTACCACCAAATCAAAGTCCTCCTATGCTGTCGCCACCACTTTCCGTGATCCCAGCAGCTACCCGCGTGCACACTCTTAACATGAGAAGCGACACAAGTGATGACCATGCCCGCACAAGCAGGCGAACGAACCGTGGCAATAGCCGGTTGCCACCAAAGGTTCCAAACGGTAAAGGTCACCGTCACACACGCGACGAAGATTGACGAGGGAGGAAGGTCACTGGCACCGCCAAAATACGAATTTGAGACACTCCGGCAGTCCCACGCCGTCGTCACGAGTGACAATCGGTGGCAGATCTGCATCAGACGACACCACCACGTGCCACCTCTTGTTCTGTTGTCCTCGTCTGTGGTGGCAGAATCGGCAGGCCAACATACCAAAGAGGATCGCCGTTGCCGCCAGATCTGAAGGTCCAAGACCATCCGGTCCGTCGGCGACCACCGTCCAGCCGCTACCGCGCCAAAGTGGGCGGCTCCAGCCAGCCAGAGCGGCTGCCACCGTCACCATCGGCGTGCCCGAGCGGAGGACCGCCTTGTGGGGACGCAGATAGCCGCCGAAGACGGCCCACCGCTGCTGCCCACGAACCTGCAAATGGGATCGCGGCCACCGGCGCACGACCGACCTCCTGTAATGGCTTGGGACCTCGCCACCAGTGGCCGTCGGCCAAGTCGGAGACGACACTGTCGCTGCTGCAAAGCATACCCACTGCCTATTGCTGCCGCCCGTAGATCACATCACACCGCCGAAAGCTAACGGAGTGGCCACCTCCCCGCCGTCGCATTCATTGACCAGTGTCGAGGCTTTTGCTGGCCCTAGTCTCTAGCAGCGGCGAGGGAGAGGGAGGAAGGGGAGGTGGGTGGCGGTTGATTTAGGGTTAGAGAGGTGGTGGCGTAAGAAGAGGACAAGCAAAAAACCAAATGTTCAGCGGATTCAGGTTGGCCACATAGGCGACAGCCAGGTTCGTCAGGCCAGCCTTCTTTTACACAAGTTCTTCCGTGACTTTGGATCCTGCCTCCGAGGCATCGACCCCCCCCCCCCCCCCCCCCCCCCATCAATTAGTCATAGCATTATACATAGCAGAAAGTTTCCCATTAGCTACCATAACCCGGCTGGTAACATCAGAAACATCATTTAGCACCATGTTCGCGAGCTCAAACCCTCCATTCAGCAACCTCCTGTAACATCCCCAAGCACTAATTATTTATTAACCTAATTAATGTTGCCAAGTCATCATGTTTGTCATAATTACATCACAGCTAAGGATTAATCCAACTCTCAATTCAAATTTAAAAATAAGAAAAGAAAATGTTTTGTCAAATTGTCATTTAAAAATGTTCACATCATCATATTAAATCCCCAAGCATTTGTAAAAATAAAATAAACTCCATCTGGTTAGTTAGAATAAAGCCAAACAATTTTAAAGTGGACCAACAGCATTTAAAATAAGACACTTAAATACAAATATAATCCTATACATTTTCAAATATTATGAAAGTTGTTGTGTGGCCTTGTAATGTAGTGTGTGTTTTGTGTGCAAAGTTTCATGTTCAACAAAATTCATTTGCTAACTAAAATAAATAAAAACAGAAGCTAAAAGAACTAACAGAAAAAGAAAAAGAAAAGAATAAAATCTTACTGTGCTTGTGGGCTATGAATGCAGAGTGCACAGCCGGCCCAGCCCACCATCCGTCGTCGTCCTCCTCCAGCTATCGCCGCGCGCGCGTCTAGATGGAGCTTCGCCGTGCGATGCTTGACACCTCCGCCACCCCAGCATCGTTGAGGGCTACTTAGCCTCCTCCCGGAGCCCCTCGCGCCGCTCTCTTCTCCCCAACGCACACCCGAAGCCGTCGCCTCCATGGCTTACCTCGCTGCCGCGGCCAACATCGTCCCCGTCGGTTGAAACGTTGTCTGGGAGCACCATCGTCCTCGACCATGTCGTCGGCAAGGTCGAGCTCGAGCTCAACGCCCCTGCATCGTCCGGATCAAACACTTCTTCCTCTACGGCCGCCGACGCGCCATCGTCGATTTCGCGGCCGTCTGCTGCTCCTAGGCTCCCAACGAGCCGCCGTGCGCTCCTAGGTGAGCCCCCGCATCTTTCCCCTCACCCAGCTAGCTCGCACATGTCCTCTGGCTAGCCTAGCAACCGCACCCGAGAGCTCCTCTCCGCCGGCCATGTCGCCACCGTAGCTAGGGCTCCTACGCGTCGCGTCTGAGCGTGCCATCGTGATCATCGCATCCGCAGGAGACCGTAGCCACCATCAGCTCGTCCTGCCTCACTCCCTACCGCCGGATCCGTTGATCCCGTAGCACTGCCGCTGCCCCAGCTCGTCGCCGGCGCCAACTCCGGCTGCCCCAGCACCACCCACTTGCACCGTTCGACACCCGGCACTGCACACGTTCAAACGCGACCAGCCGCGCGCCAAATGGTAGCCGGAGAACGTTTCCGACGAGTTCTTGCCATGTGGGCCCAGATCATCAAGGAATAGTTTAGGCGCTAAACCGCCACTAACAGTCACTGACATGTGGGTCTCATGCACTGTAGCAATTAGATTAGCTCTAACAGTACCTGTGACACTGACTGGTGGACCCCATTTGCTAATTAACCTAATTTAATTAGTCTAATAGCCCACTGTCACTGACATATGGCCCCCCACATGTCAGGTTTGACTAGTCAACGGTCCACAGTTGACTGCTGACTGGGCAGTCAACTGGCCTCACCTGTCAGCCACATAGCCACACTGCTGGGTACACTTCTGTGTACCCATATCAATTATCCATTTAAATTTGAAATTAATATTAATTTCAGAAATTCCAGAAAATCATAATTTTTTTGAAAAATTATATAAAATAATTTATAACTTGGAAGAAAAATATAATGAATCCGAATATATCATTTGCATGCATGACAAACTTCCTTATCATACTGAACATTGATAAATTGATACTAGGTCAATATTAATAATAACATTTGGAGTTGGGGAAATATTTGGAAATATTTTCCCACTTCAATTAAAATGTGTAGTAATGCATTAGAACACATCATCAACACATTTTACCATGCCATGCATTTTGTGTTGCTTTTGATCGCCTGTTGTTTATTTGTTTCCGCATTTGCTTCTTTTCCGGTAGACCCCAAGACTGCGGTAGATCCTGAGTATGACTACGATCCCGAAGATCAGACCACTTCAGCAGAGCAACCAGTCAAGCAAAACCCCCTTGATCATTCTAGATAACGCCTATTTTTTCTCTCTACATTCATGCATTAGGTATTGGTACAGTTGTTGTTCGGTAGATCCTATTATGATGCATAGCCTAATTTTGTCGCATGTTGTTGATACTTTACCTATTATCCAAGCATGGCTAGTCTAGTACTGCTTGTGTTCCATTTGTTGGCCCTACACTCTTGTTCGTGTGCCATGCTATACTACCGGGCCGTGATCCCTCTGGGCGATGACCACGGATATACTTTATATCGCTACACTATAATATTATGATTGTGTTCAGATGGGGGCTGAAAGGGGCAGGCAGATACCATCCAGGATGAGATGGGTCTGGCTCCCGACGGCTCCCCGAGTGATTCACTATGGTGAAACGACAGGGCAGGCGGATACCAACCAGGATGAGGTGGGCCTGGCCCTAGTCGTTGTCCGCGAGTAAATGAAATAACACCACTAATGAGTTCTGCGTATTTGATCCGAGATTGCCACTGGCATATACGCACTAACTGTCACGCGGGATAATAGTTTATGGGGCCCTCGGCGTCGTCAGTTCCTTATCGAAATCTCTCTAGATGTCACATTTCAGAGATGCGGCACACGCCCGGGTGAGCGGATATTGCCTGCTGCTGATGCAGAGGTGGGCTTGGACCCGGCCGTCCTCGCAACGTGCCAGCAGGGGCACTTAGGGTGAGTGGCCGAACAACCCTTCGCGTTTAGGATGTAGACCGGCGGGTGAGCTCTCTGGAGAGCTGACGTAGGACTTCGGCGTGTCGATCATCTGTGGCCAGGCATTACCCAGAAAAGTGTGTCTGGCCATAGGGTAATCGAGCGTGTCGGGCAATGTGGTGCACCCCTGTAGGGAAGACAAAAGTATTCGAATAGCCGTGTCCATGGTAATAGGACGCTTGGAGATGTACCCCGATCTTTCACAACTTAAACTGGATACTTAATAGAATACACCAACCTAATATATAGAATGATCGCGGATCTCTTTCTCGCAGGGAGTCGAGGAAGGATCTCAGGGTATTATATTGCTGTAATGTTTACTTGTACTCGTGTGCGCTCTTTCTCTTCTATTGCTGCAAGATGCTCTCTCTCTCTCTCTCTCTCTCTCTCTCTCTCTCTCTCTCTCTCTTCTATTGCTGCAAGATGCTGGTAGTCATGTTACATTGAGATTCCCCCTCTATTCTGGCATTTCTGCAGTACAGTCCACAGATATATCCCCCATTCCTTTGATACCGATGCATATGTAATATAGATCTGATGTAAGTCTTACGAGTACTTTGGATGAGTACTCACCATTGCTTTGCTATTCTTTTCCTTCAACCCGGTTGCCGCTATCAGATAGTAGCACCACGGATGCAGGTATTCCCGACGCTGGTAACTACTTGGAGTACGACGTCGACGAGTAGTTCCGAGGTCAAGAAGGGTTGTGCGCGCTTTGTTGTGCAGTTTGTGCCGGCGGGATTTCATTAAAAAAATTTGGTTTGGCAAGTGAGGGAGATGGTGGTGTTTGTCTTTTTTATAATGCAGTATTTTGGTGGGCTCTTTCTAGAGATGTGATTCTGTGTTATTTGCTAATCAACCCACATATATGTGGGAAAGTTTCTTGTGCTGGCGACTGCATGTACTATATTGATGCTACAGTGTCGCATGTTGACGATTTTTACTCCAGGTGATGAAAGGGTGCGCGGGACTAGTGTTTTTATAGGCTGGTTGTTGCCGATTGATTTGAGAAATCATTGACTCGGTCAGAATCATGAACCAAATTCAAAATTGGACACCTGAATCAAAATCGTCGACCCAGTCAAAATTGTGAACCAGATCCGAAATTGAACGCCTCAATTGAATAAAAACTTTGAACCAAATTCAAAATAACCTCAATCAAAATCGTTGACCCAGTCAAAATCGTGAACCAAATCTAAAATTGAACACCTCAATTGAATGAGAGAGCTCTAAAATTAGGAAGCATAGTGTATTTATATTATAGGGATTCTGTATGCAAGGAGTTGTACTGAACTTCAAAGTTTCTACTCTACCACTTTCACTCGAAGTTGTGTTATGCATACGCTGGATGGGAAAGTAAACAGAGTTGACATGACTGGTGGTGTGCTATCATAATGCTCCATTTGGAGAACATGAATTTCATAGGAAAATTCCATGTTCCATGCAGTCTTGTAAACTTTAGTTTCTAATGGGATTTTCTTTCTAAATATAAAATTTGGTGTGATGGGTGACACATGTGTTCTATATGGAAGAAGAGTACTTCCTTCTAAACGATTGGCCCAACTACTCACCAGCCACCAGCACCGAAGGCTGAACAGAAATTCACTGCCCAAACGATTCTAATTCAAGGGAGGTGACAGTAGTACAGGCTTGTCAAGCAGCATCACTGGTAAGGGATAGGGTTGATGAATAATATGCTCAATCTTACATATTGGATGCTTCCAATCCAGGAATCTACGTCTGCATTGCCTGCATACATGAGTATCTTATAATTGCTAATTTCTTTTGTTGATCCACACTGATTGAACAATGAATATCTCTGGGGTCACTTATTAAGTTCAACTGGACCACCCAAAGTTCATCGAAGCAATTAACGTGCCAAAGTGAATCGTGCAAGGTTAGTAATTTACCCTACCATCTGTTTTATCCTCTCCACATTACGGTCACCATACTTTTACAAATGTGGTCGGGTTCTCGCATAAGATTCTGATAAAATTTGATAATTGAAAGAAGTGCCCTCTCATATCTCTATAGAAGATATGGGATTCCCGAAATGTCTCTGTTTTGAGGAACAAATATCGTAGCTCATCCAGCACCATTCACAATATTTGTAGTGACTTTGAGCTCTGGACTCACCGGTTTAAAGAACCAGGCGAAAAGATCACTACTGCAGAACTGCCTAGCAGTGACGGGCGCTAAAAGTCCAGCAGTGGCGGGCGAGGCTGTCAGGGGCGCCCGCCACTGACCTCCCGCCACAGCTAACATCTCATCAGTGGCGGGCGCTAAAAGTCCAGCAGTGGCGGGCGAGGCTATCAGGGGCGCCAGCCACTGACCTCCCGCCACTGCTAACATCTCATCAGTGGCGGGCACTAAAAGTCCAGCAGTGGTGGGCGAGGCTGTCAGCGGCACCTGCCACTGACCTCCCGCCACTGCTAACACTAGTAGAAAAAGGGTCATTTGTCCCGGTTCATAAGGGCCTTTAGTCCCGGTTCTGGAACCGGGACTAAAGAGTCGGGACTAAAGCCCAAAACCTTTAGTCCCGGTTTGCTTACGAACCGGGACCAAAGGCCCTCCACGTGGCGCTGCCTGGGGCGGGGGAGGGTGGAGCCGGGACTAAAGGTCCTTGCCGGGGGGAAAAAAATGAATTTTTTTTTTGAATTTTTTTTTATTTTTTTGATTTGTTTTTAAGTTTTATTCCGAATTTCAAATCTTTGAATTATTTGACAATTTAATCTCTAATCACCCCTCCTCACTGCTTCAGAATTTAATCTCTAGTCTCTAATCAGCACTCATTCCAAATCGTCTAACTTCCCGGCCGGTCACCCATCCTCTCACTACTCCAGCCCCAGCACGCTTAACTTTCAGGTTCTATCTCCCCTAGTTTCCAAGTCTGCACTTATTGTTTTCCTGACAATATTAAGCTATCAATCCTGTTAACCCTTACACTACTAGGAAAAGGGCTATAGATGGAATGGGCTCTAATGGCGCACCAGACTCCTGGTGCGCCACTACTATATAGTAATGGCGCACCATGAGCCAGTGCGCCATTAGAGTGGTAGATACTAATGGCGCACCAGGCTCACGGTGCGCCATTAGTAACAATTTTTTTTTTCCAAAAATTCTAATGGCGCACCACGTTAGAGTGCGCCATTACTATTTTGAGTAGTAATGGCGCACCTCCAACACAGTGCGCCACTACTATTTTTTTTAATTTTTTTTTATTTTTGCAAAACTACTAATGGCGCACCCCTAGCTGGTGCGCCATTAGTAACCAGGGTTACTAATGGCGCACCAGATAGGGGTGCGCCATTAGTAAGCTGGGACCAGCTAGATATTTTGGACAGCCTCACCTACCCACTCACTTTCCCCACTTCATTCTCTCCACCTCCTCCTCCAAGCTTGTGTCGGCTGCCTCCTCCTCCTCACCTCATTTGCACCATAGATTCATCAAAATTAAGTGGTTAAATTAGCTTTTTTTGATAGGTAAGTAAGGGGAAAGCTATCTTTATGTTGTAGATCTACATTTTTTCTCCCTCGAGCTCCAACAACCGTGCACATACACTTTTTATGGCCTAGCTAGATCTATGTATGTTTGTGGTGTTGCATATGTTTGTGGTGTTGCATATATGTTTGTGTTTGCAGGTACCGGTATTTGAAATGCGATAGTTGCCAATATTCTGCCGACATGTTGATTCATTTCCGTTTCGGCGAGAATTTTGGCACTATGCATTCTTTTTGGTCCTATTTTTAGGGAAAGTCATGCCAAATTTTTTCTTGGTTCTAAAATATCGTTTTGCTCTACCCCGCAGGCGACCATGGTCCGCACGATGACCGAAGGCATCGTGAATAGGTTTTTGAGCTCCGCGAAGGCCGAGATGCTTCAAAAGAACGAGACGGAGATAAGATGTCCGTGTCGAAGATGCAAGCTGAAGAGCCTTATTGCGGACCCGGATTCCGGGCAGGTGCGGGACCACCTGCTCTTGCGTGGTTTCATGGATGGCTATCGGTGGCAAGGTGATGAAGATGACTATGAAGTCGTCCATGGCCGGGCAAGAAATGAGGATCGGCAGCAAGACAACCACCGCGGCGAGGGCGGGCGAGAAGACGAAGAATCTCCAGGACATGATCACGACGGTGATGCTGCACACAGTCATCATGTAGAAGATGCCGGACATGATGATGAGGAAGATCAAGACGAAGGGCATGATCATGATCTAGATGAAGATGCCGGAGCAGACGACGATGGAGGCTGGGTGCATGACCCTCATATTCAAGAGCTGCTTCTCAAGCAGACGGATAACGCAAGAGCTGCCGCCCGAGAGAAAGCCAAGCTGGATCAACTGGAGATAGACGCGGTTACTCCATTGTATGAAGGATGCAGGCCCGAGGATACCCGCCTGAAAGTAACGCTCATGGCTCTGGAGATGAAGGTAAAACACAAAATGACCGACGCATGCTTCGACGAGAACATGTCATTCTGGCACGAACGTCTTCCCAAGGGGAACAAGTGCCCGACCAGTTTCGAGGAGGCGAAGAAAATCGTGTGTCCTCTGGATTTACCGCACGTGAAATACCATGTGTGCATGAACAATTGCGTCATTTATCGGGACGAGCACGCAGAGTCTACCATATGTCCGGTGTGCGGCGTCACTCGATACAAGAAGAGGAAGAAAGCTCCTCGAAAAGTGGTGTGGTACTTTCCGATCACTCCTCGTCTGCAGCGGTATTTCGCGGACCCTAAGGTAGCAAAGCTCCTGCGTTGGCACGCGGATAGGGAGGAGAAGAAGCGAGAAGATGACGGAAATGATCCGGAGATAAATAAAAAAGACAAGATGCTGAGTCACCCTAAGGATGCGAGCCAGTGGCAAGCGTTGAACTTCGAAGACCCAGAATTTGGGAACGATCCAAGGAACATCGTGCTGGGCGCGAGCACCGATGGAGTCAATCCGTTTGGCAGCCAGAGAAGCACACATAGCACCTGGCATGTGTTTGTGTGGATGTACAACCTTCCCCCCTGGTTGTGCATGAAGAGGAAGTACATTCACATGAGTATGCTAATTGAAGGGCCGAAACAACCAGGGAACGACATCAATCTGTATCTGGGGCTGCTGAAAGAGGAGCTAGACACGCTATGGAAAACGCCAGCCAAAACATGGGACGCCGCAGAGAAAAAATATTTCCCTATGAGAGCCGCACTGCTCACGACGGTGCACGACTATCTCGGTTACGGATATCTCGCGGGGCAGGTGGTCCACGGATTTTCTGGATGCGTCAGGTGCATGGATGACACAACGTATCGCCAGCTAGTTAGAGACCCCGGGTCTTCGAAAACCGTGTTCATGGGACATCGAAGGTGGCTTCGCGACGATGACCCGTGGAGGAAACGCAAGGATCTGTTCGATGGTGAAACCGAACCCCGAAGACGCCCGCGTACGAGGAGCGGCGAGGAAATAGACGAGCTGTTGAAAAATTGGAAAGATTGCCCACTGCCGGGAAAGAAGCAAAAGGCGCTAGAGCCGGGAAAGAAGCGAAAGGCGCCAGAGCCGCTGCTGAAGGTATGGAAAACGAGGTCTGTTTTCTGGGACTTGCCGTACTGGAAGATCCACCGTGTGCCTCACAGCCTTGATGTCATGCATATCACGAAGAACGTGTGCGAGAGTCTGCTTGGTACCCTGCTCAACATGCCAGAGAGGACCAAAGATGGGCCGAAAGCAAGGGCAGACTTGAAATCAATGGGCATCAGGCAGGAGCTTCACGCTGATGATGATGATGATGATGATGATGATGATGAGGCGAAGCAGGACACGGAAAGTCGTCGCAAAGGCAAAAAGGCCAAGAAGACCGGAAATGACTACCCTCCCGCGTGCTTCACTCTAAGTCAGGAGGAGATCGAGCAGTTTTTCACCTGCCTCGTAGGAGTAAAACTTCCTTACGGTTACGCGGGGAAGATTAGCAGATACCTAGACCCAGCGAAGCAGAAGTTCAGCGGGATGAAGTCTCACGACTGTCACGTGCTGATGACGCAGATACTTCCAGTTGCAATCCGTGGGATCATGGACGCGCACGTCCGTGAGACGCTATTTGGCCTATGCAACTTTTTCGACGTCATCTCTCGGAAGTCGGTTGGCGTGAGGCAACTCAGAAGGCTACAGGAAGAGATCGTGGTGATACTATGCGAGCTTGAGATGTACTTCCCGCCCGCATTCTTCGATGTTATGGTGCATCTGCTGGTCCATATCGTGGAGGATATCATCCAACTCAGAAGGCTAATTAGGTCTTGATGTCACATGATTTAATTTTTTGAATTCTAAACAATTATTAAAATAAACAAAATAAGTACTAATAATATTGAATTTTAATGAAAATAAAATAAGTAATAATATTATTTTATTAATTTTTTTTGCCATTTATTCATTTAATATGACATAATTAATATCTTTAAATCTGTAAATCGAAATTCGACAAATAATATATCCATTATTATCAGAAAAATGTGAGGAATCCAAATATGACATCATTTATTTATTTTAAATAAAATTAATTTTTAAAATTATTAAAATTATTATTTTTGATTTGAAATAACTTTTTTTACTTTTGGAATTTTGAGAATCTGAGAAAACTTCACCGGGTAAACCCGGGTGAAATCGAGTCCCAATTTTTCTCTAGTTTTTTTTGATATATTAAACTTTTTTTTTCGACGTCGTATGCAAAAGTTATGGCCGTTTTACATTTTTTTTCGTTTTTTTGCAAAAAAGGTCAAAATTCATATTTCAAAATTTCTATACCAACTAGACACTAAAACCTAACTACATCTCAAAGGATTTTATTTTTTGAAGATTTTATCATTTTTGTTTATTTTCTACAAAACTAAAAAAGGCGATCCACGGGGGGGGGGGGGGTAGAGTTTGAAAATTTCAGAACCCCTTCAGACGAAAACTCGTCTGTTACAAAGACATTTCATTTTTTTAAACTTATTTCAACTCCAGACTTTTTGTGTGTGCACCATTCGAAGCCACGCCATCAATTTTCAACCCTTTCTGACTTCATTTGCTATTTTTCATGCATTTACTGAGTTTTTTGAGCTAAATGACCCTGAAATTGAAAAGCACCACAAATGAACTCTCAAAAGGTTGAAAGTTGGCATGGTATCATCATTTCACCCACATAGCATGTGCTAAAAAGTTGAGAGGGTTACGGCAAAAACTGGATGCACTTCGTGTACAAAATGGACAATCTCTTTCGAAGTATCAGGGTTTCAGACGAAAACTCGTCTGTTACAAAGGCATTTCATTTTTTTAAACTTATTTCAACTCCAGACTTTTTGTGTGTTCATCATGCACCATTCAAAGACACATCCTCAAATTTCAACCCTTTCTGACTTCATTTGCTATTTTTCATGCATTTACTGATTTTTTTGAGCTAAATGACCCTGAAATTGAAAAGCACTACAACTGAACTCTGAAAAGGTTAAAAGTTGGCATGGTATCATCATTTCACCCACATAGCATGTGCTAAAAAGTTGAGAGGGTTACGGCAAAAACTGGATGCACTTCGTGTACAAACTGTACCATCTCATTCGAAGTATCAAGGTTTCGGACGAAAACTCGTCTGTTACAAATGCATTTCATTTTTTTAAACTTATTTCAACTCCAGACTTTTTGTGCATTCAATATGCACCATACTACAACATGTTAAAATCTACAGAAAGAACTAACTAAAAATAATAAAAAACAACAATTAAATGACTAAAACAACTATATAAGCAAAACAGTATTGTTTTAATTAAAATCCTAATTTAAATTATTCTAAAAATAACCAAATAAATCTTACTGTGATAACAATCTAACACGTGACTAGGAGCAAAAAGAATTAAATTAAAAACTATTTGTAAACTCAAGTTATTCACAATCTAGGGTTTGAAGCAAATTTGAACAAATTCAAATTTAAACCATTCAAATTTGAAAACTAATGGCACAAACAGAAACTAGACAAAATTTTAAATCTAATGCAAAAAGAATCACTCAAAAACATCAAATATCTTAAAAGATATAAGCAATTTAAAACAGAAACTAAAAACAGAAAACAAATGTAAAAACAGAAAAAAAAAAATCAGAACCCCTTTAGTCCCGGTTGGTGTCTCCAACCGGGACTAAAGGTCCAACCTTTAGTCCCGGTTGGTAACACCAACCGGGACTAAAGCCTCAACCCCTTTAGTCCCGGTTTGTGTTACCAACCGGGACTAAAGCCTCACCATTTGGTCCCGGTTCCAACAACCACAAACCGGGACCAATAGCCCACGAGGCGCATTGGTCCCGGTTCGTGTCTGGAACCGGGACCAAAGGGGTCAGACAAGGCCCGGCCGGCGCCCTGGCCTCACGAACCGGGACCGATGCCCCCATGGGTCCCGGTTCGTGAGTGAACCGGGACTAATGGGCTTTTCAGGGTGGACCAAAGCCCTGTTTTGTACTAGTGTAACATCTCATCAGTGGCGGGCGCTAAAAGTCCAGCAGTGGCGGGCGAGGCTGTCAGGGGTGCCTGCCACTGACCTCCCGACACTGCTAACATCTCATCAGTGGCGGACGTATCGCCCGCCACTGATAGACTAAGTAGCAGTGGCGGGCAGCTAATTGCGCCCGCCACTGCTCACTCTACATGGATTAAACAGATTCTAAATTAGTCATCATGTGTACACGTCAACACAAATGACACATATCATTATGGATGACACACTCGTTACGAACAGATGACTAGATTTCATAGTCTTACAAGTCCAAACCAGACTAGAGTCCAATTCTGCTATGAACATAAATATAAACAGCAAGTCCAGACCAAACTAGAGTTCAATCATACTATAGTAGCTTTAGAACCTAATGGTACTAGCCTTAGTATTAATTGCTAGTACCACCATCATGAACAAGTTCAACATTATTTGCCACCTGCACCACAACCCGCAGTCTCCCGAAGCTCGAAACCTGTGGGTGTAAAAAGAAAAACAGTCTTAGAAAGCAAAAACGTAAAGATTGCATGCACACGTAAATCCTAGCTATCCTGGTATGGGCACATAGTTGTTTAAGCTATTAGTTAGAGAGACGAAAATCATCATCTACGGTTCTAACTTAGGAAATTCATCATCTACGGTTCTAACTTAGGAAATTAAAACTTAGCTTAATCGGCACTAGGTACCTGTTCAAGTGGATGGCAAGGTAGCTGCTGAAGACGGAGCGGAATCAGGTGGTGGTGGGGGCATTCTCGGCGGCATTATCCCCATGACACATCCCCATCGGGCTCTCTAAATCGGGATTGAGATTTTACCTCTTGTAGCGCCCATTCGAGGACCAATTCCGGTCTACTCCGAGTCGGCATCCGAGCGTGCTCTTCATGGGTGGCCTACGAGAAGATGACGTTTGCCGCATTCTTCAATTCTCTGTTGACACACCATTTGCACATCCGAAATTCTGTCTTCCAGCTAGGGCACTCGCGTGCGATAACCTCCACCTCATGCAGCTCCTGCATGCAGTCTGTCCAGCAGAACACCGCGTTGTCAATCCTTCTTGCCCGCGCCAGCCACATCCTCCGACGTTGCCTCTCCAATTCATCTGGCGTTGGCGGTGGGGGCGGCGGTGGCAGCGGCGCTGGAGTGGAGGATGAAGGTGCGCTATGGGAGGCCTGACAACGACGACTAGGAGCCATGGAATCCCTGTAAAAAAGTACCTTAGTACAAAAAAAATATCGGAAGCTATTTGACCTCCTTGCTAGCTACTACATTAATTAGTACCTAAAAACCAAACAGTGGGTCTTCTAGACAACATTTAAGAACATGATATTTGACGGAAAAAACGGAATGACCTTTGCTACAAAATTAAACATATTGAGTGCCAGAAATCTGGCGAAACGGAAATTAATCAACATTTCGCCAAAACGTTGGTACTCATTCTTGAATCCCTGCACATTCTGAAAAATGGGAGAATTGAAGGCCTCGTATTGAATTGGTTTCAATTCCTATTCGTCCAGGAAAGTGTAATGGACATGAATACGAATTCGATTGTTTGGATGTTTATTCACCATCACACTACACAAGAAAGTGAATGCATTCATCCAATCTATACATTAGCAGCACACACAATCACCATATCACATAGTGCAAAATTCATCATCTCACTTCACGACAAAAAATCATGCATCATTCAATCTATACATGGGCAGCACACAACAACAGTTTGAAAATGGAAGAATTTTGAAAGTGTACGCTATTTATTCAAAAGGGTCAATTAAGGAATTCTATCCATTTTGACGGCCAAGCTAGCGTATGTACAATGTGAGTAAGCAAATGTAGAATGTACTATACCTACATATTCCAAGTGTCAAATACCATACAAGCTTATCCAATTCTAGTAAATATACTGTACATGCTTACAGTTTTAATCTAAACTAGTGTTCTAACTCATAAGACCATCTAAACATGTCAAATCATACCGTGCACAAATTAAACTAATAGAGGAGCACAAATCGGTCGACATCGGGGCGAAACCCTAGCTGGTAGCTCGCTACTGATTACTGGAGAGAAGAGGGAGAGGGAGAAGGTGTTGTGCTCACCGGAGAGAAGAGGCTGACGGCCGTGCTTAGCGGGGGTCGGCGGGGGTCGATCCCACGGGCGTGACGGCGGGGGTCGATCCGACGGCCGGTCGCAGACGGGCACGACGGCGGCCGGAGGCGCACTGCCGCGATGGCGGGAGGCGCGGCGGGCATGACGATGGGAGGGGCACTTTCGCGACTGCGCGGTGGAGGAGGCGGCGCGGGCCGGCGGCTAGGGATTTGGATTTTGGAGGTGGGTGGATTTGGAGAAAATGGAGAAACTGTTGAGCATTTTTTCACTTAGTGGTTGTGGGTTGTTGAACTGGCGGGCGCGACACAATGCCCGCCATGGCCAAGAGTTAGTTGTGGCGGGCGGTGCGCAGGCCCGCCACATTTGTCCTTTTTTTGCATTTTTAGTAATTTTTGCATCTTCAGTTGTAAATAGCATGCAAATGAACTCGTAAGAGGATTTCAACTTCAAACTTTTTCTATACTTAATACACACTATTCAAAGTGCCATGCTGAAATTTTAGAACATTTTCAGTTGGTTTGCTATTTTTGAAGCATTAACTGATTTTTTGGTCATTAAAAAGGGCAAAACGCTCTTCGGTTCAAAGTAACATGCAAATGAGCTCTGAAAAGCATGAAACTTGGCATGGGTTCATCAGATGACCCTTATAGGGCGTGGTAAAAATTTGATAGCGTGATAGAAAAAACTTGATGCACTTCGTGTACAAACTGAACATTCTCCGGCGAAGTATCAGGGTTTAGAACGGAAACCACAGCCTTCCATAGACAACTCCATTTTTTTTACATCATTTCAACTTCAAACTTTTTCTATGTTTAATACAAAGTGCCATGCTCAAATTAGGCCACTTTTTAAGTTGGTTTGCTATTTTCGAAGCATTAATTGATTTTCTGGCCATTAAAAAGGGCAAAAGGCTCTTTGGTTCAAACTAACATGCAAGTGAGCTCAAAGGAGGATGAAACTTCGCATGGGTTAATAATATGATGCCTATAGGATGTGGTAAAAATTTGAGAGCGTTACGGCAAAAATTTGATGCACTTCGTATACAAACTGAACACCCTCCGACGAAGTATCAGGGTTTCGAACGAAAACCGCCGCCTTCCACAGACAACTCCATTTTTCTTCATCATTTCCGCTTCAAACATTTTCTATGCCTAATACAAACCATTGAAAGTGTCATGCTCAAATTTGTCCATTTTTTGAGTTGGTTTGCTATTTTCGAAGCATTAATTGATTTTTTGGTCATTAAAAAGGGCAAAACGCTCTTCGGTTCAAACTGACATGCAAATGAGCTCAGAAAAGGATGAAACATGCCATGGGTTAATTACATGACGCCTATAGAATGTGGTAAAATTTTGAGAGTGTTACAGCAAAAACTTGATGCACTTCGTGTACAAACCGAACACCCTCTGGCGAAGTATCAGAGTTTCAAACGAAAACCACCGTCTTCCACAGACAACTCCATTTTTTACATCATTTCAACTTCAAACTTTTTCTATGTTTAATACACACCAGTCAGAGTGTCATGCTCAAATTTTGCCACTTTTTGAGTTGGTTTGCTATTTTCAAAGCATTAACTGATTTTCTGACCATTAAAAAGGGCAAAACGCTCTCCGGTTCAAACTAACATGCAAATGAGCTCAGAAGAGGATGAAACTTGGCATGGGTTAATCGTATGACGCCTATAGGGTGTGGTAAAAATTTAAGGACGTTACGGGAAGAACTTGATGCACTTTGTGTACAAACTGAACACTCTCCAACGAATGGAAACACTCGCCTTCCACATAAAACTATATTTTTTTTACAACATTTCCCCTTTAAAATTTTTCTATGTTGAATATACACCATTGAAAGCGTCATGCACAAGGTTGGGATTACTATGGGTTAATAAACATAATATGTTCAAGCCTGTGGCGGGCGCGGTATATTGCCCGCCACTGCTAAGTTTGGAAAATTTTGAAGTTGGTGGGCACGGGTTAGCGAAATATTTCAGTGGCGGGCAGTTGTACATGCCCACCACTGACACATCGCGAAACAGTGGTGGGCATCTTGGCGCACCCGCCACTGGCCACTGCTGTTTCTATCCCATGGCTAATTCTATGAAAACTTAGGAGTGGCAGGTAACAATTACTGCCCACCACTGCTGATCATTTAGCGGTGGCCGGCTCTTTTTTCCACCCGCCACTGCAACTTTTCCAAAATAGTTGTTGCGGGTCCCTGTATGTGCCCGCCACTAATGTGATCCTACCTATAAGCCTTTTCCCAGTAGTGGATAGCCGCCCTGTCTTGGCGCGACTATTTGTCCTCACGGATTTCAGTGCCTTTGTAATCTCTTGCAACACCCCCTGGGTGGCCTTGAGCCAATTTGAGTAATATATATTATATACAGGTGGGGATCCTCTCCCTCGGTGATTCCTCAAATTAAAAAAAAAATCTCTTATGAAGAAACATCACTCGGTCTGGTTTCTTATTTACTGACATCAGTTCACGTAATGTAACATTATTTGGATTAGATCTTCTATTCACTAATTAATATTTCCATATTATTTTTTAACGCTTCAGATTTCGAATAAATCAGTTTATAATCAATAAGAACATTTATAGACTAGCCATTTCACAGTTCTTATTGCGAGCAGTTTCGCCATTTCTCATTTCTGTTTGCTTTCCTATTTTGAGCCGAATTTTCAGGAGGTTGCATAATCAGAATAATGAGAAGAACATATGCCAAATTTTCAGGAGGTTACATAATCAGTGTTTAACAAGATTCGGTCATCAAATGAGAATCCAAAACCTGTTCATATCCAAATACTGCAGTATGTTGTAAACATGTCTTTTTTTTTAGGGGCAAAGCTAAACTTTATTGATCAAAAACCACATGGAGTGGAATACAAAGTGGATCGTGGGGGTGGAACCATACATGGCGCCCCTCGTCCAAAGAATTCGAAAATTTAGCTAGACTATTTGCATCTTTATTCGTTGCTCGGCCTTCAAACGAGAATTTGCAATTAACATTTGCTGCTCGCTGCTTGATCTCGCTGATTAGGGCATCTACAATGCCGGCCGCCTGACCGGGCGCTTATGGAGGGAAAAAAAAATATTATTAAATAAAAAAAGATCTAAGAGCGCTACTTTCCAACGCCAGGCGCTAACCTTGGGCGCTAATTCTACGGTAATTAAGCTATCTACGCGTCTCATGCGGGAAAAAAAGGAAGGAAGCGCCCGGCGCACATCTTTGCGCCTCGCGGCGTCCGATACCAGGATTTGATGGCTTTAACTGCCAATCGGCCGGGATATTGATAGGAAAGGAATCCTGGCGCCTTCCTAAGCGCCCCGCATTGTACATGCCCTTATACACGCATAGCTACTGCACGTGCCCTTGTCAATATCATTGATCACCTGCTTTGAGTCAGAGGCAACCACAAAATTCTGGAGCAGCAGGTCTTCGACAAGAGATAATGCCTCATGACAGGCGATCGCTTCCAGTGCTGCAACGTCGGTGACTTCGGAGACTACCAGGGCCGAACTGCCCAGAAACAGGCCACCGGCATCTCGGCATACAGCTGCTGCTTAGCCCCCCGCGCCAGATCGGGCCACGCTAGCATCAACTTGGATCTTCGCAAATCCCGGCGGTGGTGCCTTTAGCCGTGGAGCAGTGTTCCTTGCTGTAGCCTGGGTCGTTACTGCTTTGGTTGAGACTAAATCCAGCTCTGCTATGAATCTGTTAATAAATTGGTGGGTAGCAAAAGGGGTCCAATAATTTTCCTCATGTATCACCTGCCTCCTTGCCCACCAAATTACCCACAAAGTCACTGCGAGCTTCACAAAAGAATCGTGTGAGAGCGAATCAATCATCGAGAACAGCCATTGCTTTGCACTGGGTTCCGTTGTTTCGTGCAAGTGCTCTGCTAGATGACCATCAACAAGTGCCCAAACACACCTTGCCATCGTACATTCAAGTAGGGAATGTCTCCAAGAATCCGCAGCTCCACATAAGGCATAGGAGCATGTAGTGGACATGTTTCTATGTGCTCTCACATCCTCGGTTGGTAGAGAGTTCTTTGCTAGTCTCCAGAGAAACATGCGTATCTTGCCTGGGACCGGCGTTTTCCATAGTAACTTCCATGACGCCGCATCTCTGTCATTGCTCGACGAGCCAGAAGAACCATCTAGCCATGCCTCCCTTCTCATTTTTGTTGCGATCATCATTTTATACGCCGATCTAACTGTGAAGTTGCCACTTTTTTCAAAGTTCCATGCCCAGCTATCCTCCATGTTACTTGTGCACAGTGGTATACTAAGAATAACTGGTACGTCGATCGGTAGGCATACCTCATCGATTTTCACCCTGTCCCATTTGGTGGAAGTATGATCAATAAGTTCAGAAACCAAAGTAGGAGGGTCACCTGAACGACAACCGAAAGGACGCATCATCACATCCCGTGGCAACCAATTATCACTCCAAATGTGAGTCGATGCTCCATTGCCAATTCGCCTGATCAATCCCTGTTTAAGTATATCGCGTCCCTCCAGAATTGCTCTCCATATCTGGCTTGGGTGGTTCCCTAGTTCTGCATTCAGAATTGTACCAGAGGGAAAATATACCGCCTTTAAAATTCTTGCACCGAGTGACTCTGGGTTTTGGAGGATGCGCCAAGACTGTTTTGCCAAAAGAGCCAAATTGAAAAGTTCAAAGTCTTTGAAACCCAAACCTCCCATGTACTTTGGTTGTGTCATAGTGTCCCAGGAGACCCAATTGGGTTTGCGATGGCCATCTTTACTGCCCCACCAAAACTTCCAGATCAACGTGTTCAAATGCTCACATAATCCCCTTGGCAGCTTAAAACAAGACATGGAAAAAACAGGTAAAGCTTGAGCAACAGACTTGACCAGCACTTCCTTACCGGCCGAGGACACGGTTTTCTCAATCCAACCTTGAACTATACTCCAAAGGTAATCTTTCAAATACTTGAAGGCTCCATTCTTCGAAGAACCCACGTCAGAAGGCATACCTAGATATTTCTCATTCAAGGTTTCATTAGGAACATGCAATAAACCTTTTACTTCCTCTCTAATATTTTCAGGACATCCCTTACTGAAGAAAATAGAGGATTTATCATAGTTTATGCGCTGGCCAGATGCCTGACAATATGTGGTTAACAATTGGTTTACCTCATTTGCCACGTCACCACTTGTCTTGAAAAACAGCAGGCTGTCATCTGCGAAAAACAGCAGGCTGTCATATGTGGTAAACATTTCTATTTTGGACCGGTATGGGCCTTGCCATCCTCACTTAAGCCCATGTGGCCCAGGCCCATGTCATGACATAGAAGAGGTTGAGCCAGCCACCAGCCTGGGAAGAGAGAGAGAGAGCAACACACGCACGAAAACACCCCAGCCACCACAGCAAGAAGTGTGAGAGGTGAGCTCCTCTCCTGTACCAACATGGTATCAGACGCTACGGCAGTCTAGTCGCCGGTCGGCGGCGGGGTCCGTCAAGGAGGCGACGGGGATCATCTCGGCGGCGGGGTCTCATCTCTTTCCCTCTCTCACGGCAGAACGGCACGGTGGCCTGCAGCTGTGTGGGTAGCTGTGGAGGTGGAAGAAGGAGGCGGACCTGGGCGCGGGCAATGTAGCGGCGCGCGATGGCGTGACTGGAGGAGGTCGACGGCTGCGAGCGGGGCTGCTCTCTCTAGAGAAGAGGCGCGCGCCCGAGCGCGGGTGTGGCGCTGAGGGTGCTGCGGGTGTGAGCGCGGCAGGGCTGCGCAAGAGGTCGAGCCGCGAGCTGCTGCTGCGAAGGAGCAAGGAGACAGCTGGGTGTTGCGCTTGTTGGAAATATGCCCTAGAGGCAATAATAAATTGGTTATTATTATATTTCCTTGTTCATGATAATCGTTTATTATCCATGCTATAATTGTATTGATTGGAAACTCAAATACATGTGTGGGTACATAGACAACACTGTGTCCCTAGTAAGCCTCTAGTTGACTAGCTCGTTAATCAAAGATGGTTAAGGTTTCCTAGCCATTGACATGAGATGTCATTTGATAACGGGATCACATCATTAGGAGAGTGATGTGATGGACAAGACCCAAACTATGAACGTAGCATATGATCGTGTCAGTTTATTGCTATTGTTTTCTGCATGTCAAGTATCTGTTCCTATGACCATGAGATCATGCAACTCCCTGACATCGGAGGAGTACCTTGTGTGTATCAAACGTCGCAACGTAACTGGGTGACTATAAAGGTGCTCTACAGGTATCTCCGAGGGTGTCTGTTGGGTTGGCATGGATCAAGACTGGGATTTGTTACTCCGTATGACGGAGAGGTATCTCAGGGCCCACTCGGTAATACAACATCACAATGAGCCTTGCAAGCAATGTGACTAAAGTGTTAGCCACGAGATCTTGTATTACGGAACGAGTAAAGAGACTTGCCGGTAACGAGATTGAACTAGGTATAGAGATACTGACGATCGAATCTCGGGCAAGTAACATACCGAAGAACAAAGGGAACAGTATACGGGATTAACTGAATCCTTGACATAGAGGTTCGACCGATAAAGATCTTCGTAGAATATGTAGGAGCCAATATGGGCATCCAGGTCCCGCTATTGGTTATTGATCGTAGAGGTGTCTCGGTCATGTCTACATAGTTCTCGAACCCGCAGGGTCTACATGTTGGAAATATGCCCTAGAGGCAATAATAAATTGGTTATTATTATATTTCCTTGTTCATGATAATCGTTTATTATCCATGCTATAATTGTATTGATTGGAAACTCATATACATGTGTGGGTACATAGACAACACTGTGTCCCTAGTAAGCCTCTAGTTGACTAGCTCGTTGATCAAAGATGGTTAAGGTTTCCTAGCCATTGACATGAGATGTCATTTGATAACGGGATCACATCATTAGGAGAATGATGTGATGGACAAGACCCAAACTGTAAACGTAGCATTAGATCGTGTCAGTTTATTGCTATTGTTTTCTGCATGTCAAGTATCTGTTCCTTTGACCATGAGATCATGCAACTCTCTGACACCGGAGGAATACCTTGTGTGTATCAAACGTCGCAACGTAACTGGGTGACTATAAAGGTGCTCTACAGGTATCTCCGAGGGTGTCTGTTGGGTTGGCATGGATCAAGACTGGGATTTGTTACTCCGTATGACGGAGAGGTATCTCAGGGCCCACTCGGTAATACAACATCACAATGAGCCTTGCAAGCAATGTGACTAAAGTGTTAGCCACGAGATCTTGTATTACGGAACGAGTAAAGAGACTTGCCGGTAACGAGATTGAACTAGGTATAGTGATACCGACGATCGAATCTCGGGCAAGTAACATACCGAAGAACAAAGGGAACAGCATACGGGATTAACTGAATCCTTGACATAGAGGTTCGACCGATAAAGATCTTCGTAGAATATGTAGGAGCCAATATGGGCATCCAGGTCCCGCTATTGGTTATTGGCCGTAGAGGTGTCTCGGTCATGTCTACATAGTTCTCGAACCCGCAGGGTCTACACACTTAACGTTTGGTGACGATTAGTATAATTGAGTTATTATGTTGGTGACCGAAAGTTGTTCGGATTCCCGGATAAGATCCCGGACATGACGAGGATCTCCGGAATAGTCCGGAGGTAAAGATTGATATATGTGATAATAGTGTTTTGATCTCTGGAAGGGTTCCGGAGTTCACCGGAAGGGGTTCCGGATGTTTACCGAAGTGTTCGGGTGCAGCAACACTTTATATGAGCCAAAGGGATAAAGCCCACAAGGTATTGGAAAGTGCAAAAGTAGTTTTGCTGCCGCGTAAGCGGTACTACCGCTTGGTGAAGCGGTACTACCGCCGGAGCGGTACTACCGCTTGTGTGAAGCGGTACTACCGCCCAAGCGGTACTACCGCTTGTGTGAAGCGGTACTACCGCTTGTGCGCGGCTGTGCACGATTCGGCAGGGTCCGAATTGGACTCTTTTCCTGCGGGCCAAACCGACCTTGTGCGGGCAAAACCGACCCGGAGGAGGCTTTTACTCCAAGTTTAGACCCCAAGGCTCAACATATAAATAGAGGGGCAGGGCTAGCACACGGGACACATCAGGATTTCCCAAGCCGTGTGCCGGCAACCCTAGCCCTCTAGTTCCTCCGTCATAATCTCCGTAGTGCTTGGCGAAGCCCTGCAGAGATTGTTCCTCACCACCATCACCACGCCGTCGTGCTGCTGGAACTCAACCACTACTTCACCATCGCTCGCTGGATCGAGGAGGTGAAGGCGTCATCAAGCCGTACGTGTGTTGAACGCGGAGGTGCCGTCCGTTCGGCACTAGATCGGAAGGATCGTGATTGGATCGCGGGACGCTCGGCGATTTGGATCGCGAAGACGTTCGACTACATCAACCGCGTTTATTAACGCTTCCGCTTAGCGATCTACAAGGGTATGTAGATTCACTCTCCCTCTCGTAGATGCTCATCACCATGGATAGATCTTATGTGTGCGTAGGAAAATTTTTGTTTCCCATGCAACATTCCCCAACAGTGGCATCATGAGCCAGGTCTATGCGTAGATGAGATCTCGAGTAGAACACAAACGAGTTGTGGGCGTGGGTGTATACATATTGCTTGCCGTTACTAGTTGATACTTGATTCAGCGGCATTGTGAGATGAAGCGGCCCGGACCGACATTACGCGTACGCTTACGCGAGACTGGTTTTACCGCTGCGTGCACTTGTTGCATAAAGGTGACTGGCGGGTGTCTGTCTCTCTCACTTTAGTTGAATCGGTTCAATGAAGAGGGTTCTTTTAGAAGATCAAAAAGCAATCACTACACCACGTTGTGGTTTTGCGTAGGTAAGAACGGTTCTTGCAAACCCATAGCAGCCACGTAAAATTTGCAACAACAATTAGAGGACGTCTAACTTGTTTTTGCAGGGTATGTTGTGATGTGATATGGCCAATTACATGATGAGATATATGTGATGTATGAGATGATCATGTGATGTATAGAATATCACGACTTGCATGTCGATGAGTACGGCAACTGGCAGGAGCCATAGAGTTGTCTTTAATTATTGTATGACCTGCGTGTCAATCATTAAGCGCTATGTAATGCTTTACTTTATCGCTAAACGTTAGCTATAGTCGTGGAAGCAACAGTCGGCGCGACAACCTTATGGCGACACGTTGATGGAGATCAAGATGATGGAGATCATGGTGTCATGCCGGTGACGATGGAGATCATGCCGGTGCTTTGGAGATGGAGATCAAAAGCACAAGTTCATGGCCATATCATGTCACTTATGATTTGCATGTGATGTTAATCCTTTTATGCATCTTATTTTGCTTAGGACGACGGTAGCATTATAAGGTGATCCCTCACTTAAATTTCAAGATAAATTGTGTTCTCCCCAAGTGTGCACCGTTGCGAAAGTTCGTCGTTTCGAGACACGCCGTGATGATCGGGTGTGATAGACTCTACGTTCGCATACAACGGGTGCAAGCCATGTTGCACGTGCGGAACACTCGGGTTAAACTTGACGAGCCTAGCATGTACAGACATGGCCTCGGAACACAAGAGACCGAAAGGTCGAACATGAGTCATATAGTAGATATGATCAACATGAAGATGTTCACCATTGAAACCACCTCAACTCACGTGATGATCGGACTTGAGTTGGTGGATTTGGATCATGTTACACTCGAATGATCGGAGGGATGTCAATTTGAGTGGGAGTTTTTAAGTAATATGATTAACTAAACTCATTATCTAAGAACAATAGTCTAAGTTGTCTTTGCAATATTTATGTTGTAGATCATGGCTCGCGCAGTAGCACCCCTGAATTTTAATGCGTTCCTAGAGATAGCTAAGTTGAAAGATGATGGAAGTAACTTTGTGGACTGGGCCCGTGATCTAAGGATTATCCTTACGGCTTCCCAGAAGGCTTATGTCCTTGATGCACCGCTTGGTGATCCACCCGCTCCAGTTGAGTCTCTAGACGTTGTGAACGCCTGGCAGGCTCGTTCTGATGATTACTCAATAGTTCAATGTGCAATGTTGTATGGCTTAGAACCGGGACTTCAAAGACGTTTTGAACGTCATGGAGCATATGAGATGTTCCAGGAGTTGAAGTTTATCTTTCAGAAGAATGCCCGGATCGAGAGATATGAGATCTCCGATAAATTCTATGCTTGCAAGATGGAGGAGAACGGGTCTATCAGTGATCACGTGCTCAGAATGTCTGGGTACTCCACCCGTCTGGCTGAGTTAGGGATGCCCCTTCCGCCAGAGGCTATCACTGACAGAGTTCTTCAATCATTGCCACCTAGCTACAAGAGCTTCGTGTTGAACTATAACATGCACGGGATGAACAAGTCAGTCGCCGAGCTGTTTGCGATGCTGAAAGCCGCTGAGTCTGAAATTCAGAAGGAGCATCAAGTGTTGATGGTCAATAAAACCACTAGTTTCAAGAAAAATGGCAAGGGTAAGAAGGGTAACTCCAAGCAGAGTGGCAAAGCAGTTGCTCCTCTCGTGAAGAAACCCAAGGCTGGACCCAAACCAGAAACTGTGTGTTTTCATTGCAAGGGAACTGGACACTGGAAGCGGAATTGCCCCAAGTATTTGGCTGACAAGAAGGCGGCCAACAACAAACAAGGTATATATGATATACATGTTATTGATGTGTACCTTACCAACTCTCGTTGTAGTGCCTGGGTATTTGATACCGGTGCGGTTGCTCATATTTGCAACTCAAAACAGGAACTGCGGAATAGACGGAGGCTGGCAAAGGACGAAGTGACGATGCGCGTGGGAAATGGTTCCAAGGTTGATGTGATCGCCGTCGGCACGCTCGCTCTTCGATTACCGTCGGGATTAGTGATGAACCTAAATAAGTGTTATTTGGTGCCTGCGTTAAGCATGAACATTATATCTGGATCTTGTTTATTGCGAGACGGTTACTCATTTAAATCAGAGAATAATGGTTGTTCTATTTATATGAGTAATATCTTTTATGGTCATGCACCCGATATGAGGGGTTTATTCTTATTGAATCTCAATAGTAATAATACACATGTTCATAACATTGATGCCAAAAGATGTAGAATTGATAATGATAATACCACTTTCTTGTGGCACTGCCGTTTAGGTCATATTGGCGTAAAACGCATGAAGAAGCTCCATGCTGATGGACTTTTGGAGTCACTTGATTTTGAATCACTTGACACATGTGAGCCATGCCTCATGGGCAAGATGACTAAAACGCCGTTCTCTGGAACAATGGAACGGGCAAGTGACTTATTGGAAATCATACATACTGATGTGTGCGGTCCAATGAGTATTGAGGCGCGCGGTGGTTATCGTTACTTTCTCACCTTCACTGATGACTTAAGTAGATATGGGTATATTTACTTAATGAAACACAAGTCTGAAACATTTGAAAAGTTCAAACAATTTCAGAGTGAAGTTGAGAATCATCGTAACAAGAAGATTAAATTCCTACGATCTGATCGAGGAGGAGAATATCTGAGTTATGAGTTTGGCAGTCACTTAAGACAGTGTGGAATTGTTTCACAATTGACACCGCCTGGAACACCACAGCGTAATGGTGTGTCCGAACGTCGTAATCGAACTTTATTGGATATGGTGCGATCTATGATGTCTCTTGCCGATTTGCCACTATCGTTTTGGGGTTATGCATTAGAGACAGCTGCATTCACTTTAAATAGGGCACCATCGAAATCCGTTGAGACGACGCCATATGAACTTTGGTTTGGCAAGAAGCCAAAGCTGTCGTTTCTTAAAGTTTGGGGATGTGATGCTTATGTCAAAAAGCTTCAGCCTGAAAAGCTGGAACCCAAAGCGGAGAAATGCGTCTTCATAGGATACCCAAAAGAGACAGTTGGGTATACCTTCTATCTCAGATCCGAAGGCAAAGTGTTTGTCGCTAAAAACGGAACATTTCTTGAGAAAGAGTTTCTCTCGAAAGAATTGAGTGGGAGGAAGATAGAACTTGATGAGGTTATTGAACCTTTACTTCAACCTGAGAGTAGCGCAGCGCAGAAAGTTGTTTCTGTGGAGCCTACATTAGCTGAAGAGGAAGTTAATGATGATGATCATGAAGCTTTGGATCAAGTTGCTATCGAACCTCGTAGGTCGACAAGGACGCGTACTACTCCTGAGTGGTACGGCAACCCTGTCTTAGAGGTCATGTTGTTAAACAACGATGAACCTACGAGCTATGGAGAAGCGATGATGGGCCCGGATTCCGAGAAGTGGTTAGAGGCCATGAAATCCGAGATGGGATCCATGTATGAAAACAAAGTATGGACTTTGGAAGTATTACCTGAAGGGCGTAAGGCCATTCAGAACAAATGGATCTTTAAGAGGAAGACGGACGCGGACGGTAATGTCACCGTCTATAAAGCTCGACTTGTGGCAAAGGGTTTTTCACAAGTTCAAGGAGTTGACTACGATGAGACCTTCTCACCCGTAGCGATGCTTAAGTCCGTCAGAATCATGTTAGCAATAGCTGCCTTTTTCGATTATGAAATTTGGCAGATGGATGTCAAAACAGCGTTCCTTAACGGTTACCTTAAGGAAGAGTTGTATATGATGCAACCAGAAGGTTTTGTCGATCCAGAGAATGCTGACAAAGTTTGCAAACTCCAGCGATCCATTTATGGACTGGTGCAAGCATCTCGGAGTTGGAATCTTCGTTTTGATGATGTGATCAAAGCGTTCGAGTTTATACAAGTTTACGGAGAAGCTTGTATTTACAAGAAAGTGAGTGGGAGCTCTATAGCGTTTCTAATATTATATGTGGATGACATATTGCTGATTGGAAACAATATAGAAATGCTGGAAAGCGTAAAGGAATATTTGAACAAGAGTTTTTCAATGAAGGACCTAGGAGAAGCTGCTTTCATATTAGGCATCAAGATCTATAGAGATAGATCAAGACGTTTAATAGGACTTTCACAAAGCACATACCTTGATAAGATTTTGAAGAAGTTCAAAATGGATCAGTCCAAGAAGGGGTTCTTGCCTGTTTTGCAAGGTGTGAAGTTGAGTAAGACTCAATGCCCAGTGACTGCAGAAGATAGAGAAAAGATGAGTGTCATCCCCTATGCTTCAGCCATAGGCTCTATCATGTATGCAATGCTGTGCACAAGACCCGATGTCAGCCTTGCCATAATTATGGCCGGAAGGTTTCAAAGTGATCCAGGAATGGAACACTGGACGGCGGTCAAGAATATCCTGAAGTACCTGAAAAGGACTAAGGACATGTTTCTCGTTTATGGAGGTGATCAAGAGCTCGTCGTAAAGGGTTACGTCGATGCAAGCTTTGACACTGATCCGGATGACTCTAAGTCGCAAACCGGATACGTATTTATTCTTAATGGGGGTGCGGTTAGCTGGTGCAGTTCCAAGCAAAGCGTGGTAGCTGATTCTACATGCGAAGCGGAGTACATCGCAGCCTCGGAGGCGGCGAAGGAAGGTGTCTGGATGAAGGAGTTCATGACAGATCTTGGAGTAGTGCCTAGTGCGCTTAACCCAATGACTCTGTTTTGTGATAATACTGGTGCCATTGCTCTAGCCAAGGAACCAAGATTTCACAAGAGGACCAGACACATAAAGCGACGTTTCAATTCCATCCGCGATTACATCAAGGAGGACGACATAAATATTTGCAAAGTACACACGGATCTAAATGTTGCAGATCCGTTGACTAAACCTCTTCCAAGGGCTAAACATGAACAACACCAGAACTGCATGGGTGTTCGATTCATTACAATGTAAATCACATAGTGATGTGAACTAGATTATTGACTCTAGTGCAAGTGGGAGACTGTTGGAAATATGCCCTAGAGGCAATAATAAATTGGTTATTATTATATTTCCTTGTTCATGATAATCGTTTATTATCCATGCTATAATTGTATTGATTGGAAACTCATATACATGTGTGGGTACATAGACAACACTGTGTCCCTAGTAAGCCTCTAGTTGACTAGCTCGTTGATCAAAGATGGTTAAGGTTTCCTAGCCATTGACATGAGATGTCATTTGATAACGGGATCACATCATTAGGAGAATGATGTGATGGACAAGACCCAAACTGTAAACGTAGCATTAGATCGTGTCAGTTTATTGCTATTGTTTTCTGCATGTCAAGTATCTGTTCCTTTGACCATGAGATCATGCAACTCTCTGACACCGGAGGAATACCTTGTGTGTATCAAACGTCGCAACGTAACTGGGTGACTATAAAGGTGCTCTACAGGTATCTCCGAGGGTGTCTGTTGGGTTGGCATGGATCAAGACTGGGATTTGTTACTCCGTATGACGGAGAGGTATCTCAGGGCCCACTCGGTAATACAACATCACAATGAGCCTTGCAAGCAATGTGACTAAAGTGTTAGCCACGAGATCTTGTATTACGGAACGAGTAAAGAGACTTGCCGGTAACGAGATTGAACTAGGTATAGTGATACCGACGATCGAATCTCGGGCAAGTAACATACCGAAGAACAAAGGGAACAGCATACGGGATTAACTGAATCCTTGACATAGAGGTTCGACCGATAAAGATCTTCGTAGAATATGTAGGAGCCAATATGGGCATCCAGGTCCCGCTATTGGTTATTGGCCGTAGAGGTGTCTCGGTCATGTCTACATAGTTCTCGAACCCGCAGGGTCTACACACTTAACGTTTGGTGACGATTAGTATAATTGAGTTATTATGTTGGTGACCGAAAGTTGTTCGGATTCCCGGATAAGATCCCGGACATGACGAGGATCTCCGGAATAGTCCGGAGGTAAAGATTGATATATGTGATAATAGTGTTTTGATCTCTGGAAGGGTTCCGGAGTTCACCGGAAGGGGTTCCGGATGTTTACCGAAGTGTTCGGGTGCAGCAACACTTTATATGAGCCAAAGGGATAAAGCCCACAAGGTATTGGAAAGTGCAAAAGTAGTTTTGCTGCCGCGTAAGCGGTACTACCGCTTGGTGAAGCGGTACTACCGCCGGAGCGGTACTACCGCTTGTGTGAAGCGGTACTACCGCCCAAGCGGTACTACCGCTTGTGTGAAGCGGTACTACCGCTTGTGCGCGGCTGTGCACGATTCGGCAGGGTCCGAATTGGACTCTTTTCCTGCGGGCCAAACCGACCTTGTGCGGGCAAAACCGACCCGGAGGAGGCTTTTACTCCAAGTTTAGACCCCAAGGCTCAACATATAAATAGAGGGGCAGGGCTAGCACACGGGACACATCAGGATTTCCCAAGCCGTGTGCCGGCAACCCTAGCCCTCTAGTTCCTCCGTCATAATCTCCGTAGTGCTTGGCGAAGCCCTGCAGAGATTGTTCCTCACCACCATCACCACGCCGTCGTGCTGCTGGAACTCAACCACTACTTCACCATCGCTCGCTGGATCGAGGAGGTGAAGGCGTCATCAAGCCGTACGTGTGTTGAACGCGGAGGTGCCGTCCGTTCGGCACTAGATCGGAAGGATCGTGATTGGATCGCGGGACGCTCGGCGATTTGGATCGCGAAGACGTTCGACTACATCAACCGCGTTTATGAACGCTTCCGCTTAGCGATCTACAAGGGTATGTAGATTCACTCTCCCTCTCGTAGATGCTCATCACCATGGATAGATCTTATGTGTGCGTAGGAAAATTTTTGTTTCCCATGCAACGTTCCCCAACACTACACACTTAACGTTTGGTGACGATTAGTATAGTTGAGTTATTTTGTTGGTGACCGAAGGTTGTTCGGAGTCCCGGATAAGATCCCGGACATGACGAGGATCTCCGGAATAGTCCGGAGGTAAAGGTTGATATATGTGATAATAGTGTTCCGGAATTCACCGGAAGGGGTTCCGGATGTTTACCGAAGTGTTCGGGTGCAGCAACACTTTATATGAGCCAAAGGGGTAAAGCCCACGAGGTATTGGAAAATGCAGAAGGAAGTTTTGCTGCTGCCTTAAGCGGTACTACCGCTGGTAAGGCAGTACTACCGCGTAAGCGGTACTACCGCTTGTGTGAAGCGGTACTACCGCATAAGCGGTACTACCGCTTGTATGAAGCGGTACTACCGCTCGTGAGCGGTACTACCGCTTGTGCGCGATACTGCAGGGATCCGAGTTGGACTCTTTCCCTGCGGGCCAAACCGACCTTGTGCGGGCAAAACCGACCTGGAGGAGGCTTTTACTCCAAGTTTAGACCCCAAGGCTCAACATATAAATAGAGGGGCAGGGCTAGCACACGGGATACATCAAGATTTCCCCAAGCCGTGTGCGGCAACCCTAACCCTCTAGTTCCTCCGTCATAATCTCCGTAGCGCTTGGCGAAGCCCTGCAGAGATTGTTCCTCACCACCATCACCACGCCGTCGTGCTGCTGGAACTCAACCACTACTTCACCATCGCTCGCTGGATCGAGGAGGTGAAGGCGTCATCAAGCCGTACGTGTGTTGAACGCGGAGGTGCCGTCCGTTCGGCACTAGTTCGTGATCGGATCGAGGGACGACTTGCGATTTGGATCGCGGAGACGTTCGACTACATCAACCGCGTTTCTTAAACGCTTCCACTTAGCGATCTACAAGGGTATGTAGATTCACTCTCCCTCTCGTAGATGCTCATCACCATGGATAGATCTTGTGTGTGCGTAGGAAAATTTTTGTTTCCCATGCAACGTTCCCCAACAGCGCTGCTGTATTTGAGTTGCTGGTGCTGTTGTGTGCGTGGTAGAGGAAGAAGACGGAGGCGGCGGCTGCTGCTGTAGGGGAGAGAAGAAGTGTTGCTGCTGTGTGCACTTGAGGGTGATTTACTGTCTGCTGGATCTGCTGAGCTGCTGCTGGGTCTGCTGGTTGAAGAAGACGAGGAAGAAGAAGAGGGGTTCTGTTCTGGTGCTTGCTACTGCTGCGTGCACTTGAGGGTGATTTACTGTCTGCTGGATCTGTTGAGTTGCTGCTGGGCCTGCTTGTTGAAGAAGATGAGGAAGAAGAAGGGGGGGGGGGGTTTGTTTTAGTGCTTGTTGTTGCTGCTGCTGCTCTGCTGATTGGAGAAAAAGGAGGTGGAAGAAGAGGCTGTGTTGGGGCTGCTGCTGCGTGAGGCAGCGGGAGGAGGAAGGAGTCCTTGCGACTTTGCTTGCTACCTGCAGCTGGTCCGGGTTGTAGTGAAGGTGCTACTGCTGTCGATTTGCTTCTGTAGCTGTTGTGTGTGGCTGCCTGGGAGGAAGATGGCAGGTGGTGAGGATTCGAGGGTCATTGATTCGGTGTGGCAAGATGATGGATGTTCGTGTGGTGCAGAGGAAGAGGAGGAGGAAGGCACATAGGAGATGAAGTGCTGAAAGGAGGCGGTGATGTAGTTGGGTGTGCCTCGGCAAGCAGAGACTTGGAGGATGCCCTGCTCGCCGCCATCCAGGCGGAAGCTGTGCTGCATGCACGTCTGGCCTCCGCCGAAGCGTCCTTTGATGCTGCGCTGGCAAGGGTGGCTCGCATGATGAACACAACAACCTTCATCAGGGATGTCAAAGAGGCAGCGGTCATCGAGGAGGAGAGGACAAGTTCGGCCTTTTTTATCTGTGCTAATGAATGTGACCCTGAAAATGTCACAATTGCTGCTCACAGGACTGGTCGGGAGTGGGTTCTTGACTCTGGCACATCTAAGCATGTTGCGGGTAAAGTCTGCGTGTTTGAGTCTTACAATAAGCACCCTCCTACTCACAAGGGCACCATTCAAACTGCTGATGGTACAAAACAACCTGTCAAAGGGGTTGGCACAGTAAAGTGCACTTCGACCATTTCTCTGTCTGATGTTTTACATGTGACAGCTTTTTCAGTCAATTTGGTCTTTTTGAGTGTTTTAATTGATCAAATAGACTGTCGTGTGACTCTTGACAAGTTCGGTTGCTTGATTGAGGAGCGACAGGCGAGACAGATGGTTGGGACTGGAACCAGGCGTAGGGGGCTCTGGTATATGGACCAGGCGGTGCAGCCGGACTTGATTTGTCCTGCGACCATGGAGGACAAGGAGAAGCAGACGATGATCCATCACTGTAGCATGGGGCATGTCTCTTTTGATGAGTAGAATATTTCTAGATGTTATGTGTGGAAAAGACAAGGGCAAGCTGACATGTGATGCTTGCGAATATGCAAAACACACAAGAGCCACATATGTGAGTAAGGGGTTTAGGAGCATATCTCCTTTTATGCTTATTCATTCGGATGTATGGAAGAGCTCAGTTGTGTCAGTGAATGGAATGAAGTACTTTGTTACCTTTATCGACTGCTATACTCGTCAGTTGTTCATGTTGTTGTGAATGGTATTTTTCTTGGCCTCAAGTCGGTTGTTCATGTTGCATATATGCCTGGTCATTCGAGTTTTGACTTGCCCGGATACAAAAATAACTGGTTCATGTGAAGAACTATTCTAACTCCAAGCATGTGTATGTATATCACATTGTTAGCTAATTCAGGCGTATTCTTTTTCAACCTTTAATTGCAGCTAGGTTTGTGACAGAGTATCTATGGATCCATGTTTGTGTTTGTGAACAGGAATCAACGGTTCTGCTCTGTTTCCAGCCGGAATTTGCAGTCCATTGTTCCCTCGTGGTGGCAACTAGACCGACGATGATGAGCTTAGGAACGCAAATGGCGGTCTAGCTTCCCAAATGCTTGCCGGCAACTAATAGTTGGTATCTAAAACAGAGCGATTCCATGTGGAGAGGAGAAGAAATTGCAGTCCCAGAGATGGAGGCCTTCATCCCCTGCTCTGTGCACTTGTTTTAATATAATTTTGTCATTTGACGGAAGCATTCATGTATATAATCTACTCCCTCCGTCCCAAAATATATTGGGACGGAGGGTAGGTTCCAGCTTGCAAGGTTAACACCTACGACCCATATTACTCTATCTATATAAGCATTTGAATCGCAGTAAACGACATCTTGGACTCTGCATCCGCAGATCTCAGCGTCAGCAGGTTAACACCAAGGATCCATACTAGCCATTGATACTACAGCTTTATGTTTGTGTTTCTTATTGTAAATTTACAAGTTCCTAGCTACTCTAGTGCTACGATCCATCACGTATGTATTCTCCTCCCTCTGTCTCACCCCACTGTCTCAACAGGCCCATACATCAGAATTACTATGACTTGTGTTCCCCACTCCTGCTTGTTGCAATCCCTATCCATAGCAGCTTAACAGTTACTTACATCTACAATGCAAAGATTCAGTAATACCGGCCGATGCAGCAGGGCCTTGTTTCTCCATCGAGATCATTTCGAGAAATTAAAATACTCTACTTCCGTCAAAAACAAAATTGTACACATCTGGGTCAGGAAACTAGTTCCAAATATTGAGGATTCATCTTGGCGAAAGCTCCGTGATGGACACTTGGTTCGAAGACATCACAGTTGAATTTTCTCCTAGCGGATATGCATCTGAATGAGCAGTCCAGCTTTCACTGACACTGACCTCCTGGATGAAGAATGGCGGCCTGGACAGGGACGGGAGACGGACAGTGTGGCTGCTGAACATGATATTCACCGACGACATCGTCGGCCTGCTCGCCGCTTTCCTCTGCGCGCACAGGAGCCCGACGTGGATGCACTTCAGAATCTGGTCGACGGGAGGATGGTTGCTCAGGGATGGATCGATCAGCTCGATGACGTTTCCCCGGGTCCAGTGCTCCCATACCTGCAGCAAATTTGGTAGGCATATTCAGACAATGTTTCCAGAATCTGGCTGTGTTCGGAGTTTATGGACAGCCTTCAGGTGCTCACAAGATTCACGAGGTCGACGTCTTGCTCGATGTTAGATGAGCCACTATTTCTTCTTCCAGTGACGATCTCTAAGACCAAGACGCCGAAGCTGAACACGTCCGATTTGATGGAATACTGACCGCGCATGGCGTATTCCGGCGCCATGTATCCGCTGTGACAAAAACAGAACTTTAGAACTTGCTTAACATTTTGCTGTTTTGTCATAGAAATATAATTGACATGCTTACTATGTGCCGGCGATACGACGGGTCACATCTTCTGATTGATCCCCTCCGAATATCTTTGCTAAGCCGAAATCAGAAATTTTGGGATTGTAATCGAAATCTAGTAGTATATTGCTCGCTTTGAGGTCGCGGTGAACGATCTTCAATTGAGAATCTTGGTGGAGGTATTGTAAGCCTCGAGCGATTCCATTGATAATCTTGAATCTCTTTCCCCAATCCAGCTCTTTATTTTGTTCAGAATCTGTGATTCAAACAAGAGTATCATTGTAGCATAAATTTTACTATTCAGTCACGTGACTAAAGTTTCAAAACAAAAGAAAATCTTACCAAAAAGAATGGTATCAAGGCTTATCTTGGGCATATATTCATAAACAAGTATTTTCTCTTGTTCTTCCAAGCAAACACCAACAAGTCTTACAAGATTCCTGTGGTGAAGCTTGGCAACTAGAACCAGTTCACTCTTCAACTCTCCTATTCCTTGTCTGGATGTCTGACCAAGCCTTTTGACTGCAATTTCTTGACCATCAGGTAGGACTCCCTGTCAAGGTAAAGATACTTAGTCCTGTGCAAAAAAAATAGTTGATAAACTATATATATATTTTAAGCTACATAAGGTATGATTCTGTACCTTATAAACTATACCGAACCCTCCTTTCCCAAGCATTTTGCTGTTGTCGAAGTCATCTGTGGCAACTCTTAGTGTTGCTAGATCAAGAAGAAGCGAATCGATGTGTTGAATATCATCTGAGGTAGCGGATTGTGCTGGAGAATAAGTATACAATGATGAAAAACAAGACCTCGAGCTCTTCAAGAAATATGATTTTGTTCCAATCTAGGGGCATCTTTGGTATTAAGATTAAGAAAATGAAACGTAAATAAACAAAATCTACTATTAACTAATCAAAACACCATCTCATAGATAATTGATTGATTAATCACTTGACTGGCTATTATTCGATAATTTAAAATGCTTAAGAGGCCTTACAAGGTAGAAACGCATCTTCTTCTGGTCTTCTCCTCCTCCAACAGAAAAAGTATACCACGGCGATGACCAACATCACAGCAATTGTAGGCATCAGAATAGCTAGAACTTTTCCTGTACTATTTCTCTTTTTCTCTGCAAGTAAATATATGCCATCAAATTCAGAAGGTATACTTCTTAGTTATAACTTTAATTGGAATCTTGTAGCACATATATTTTGTATTTTTGCTGCAGGATTTTTCCATAAGAAAACCTTGTGAATTTCAGAGCGCACAAACCATTTGCAAGATTCAAGGCTCATGTTCTTTCTGTACGTGCATTACACTGGCAAATACTAGTTAGTAGCGAGTTTGCACATACAGATAAATAGTCTTTCCGGTCAAGCAACTATTAACAAACATCTCAAGTACTATGAAGAAGCCATGACTCCTGAGCAGGTATGGAACAAGCTAGTATTGTTAACGGATTCAGAAGCTATATCAGGATCTTTTTTTCTTTCGTTAATTCCTGTTTTACAGGAAATCGAAATGGGATTCCGCCTTTGTTCCTAGAAACATAATCATTTGTTCAAGAAATTAGTTGCATGTTCGTAGATGTGCACGTAATTGCACATCAAACAACCAATAAAATTCAGATTGCATAATTAATTGCAGAACAAACTAAATGTACAAAAATTGATTTTTTTTTCCCGCTTCGTACAGCTAACTCACCTCCTCCTCCTCCTCCAGTCACCCGTGGCGCGGAAGCCGGCGGCCTGTCTACGAACTGCGGAAGCTGCACCAGCGGACGGCCGGAGAAGAAAGGGTACACCTCGTACCGGAAGTTGCACCACACCCCAAAAATCCCCCCGCCTGTGCTGCCGTTGAACGACTTCGGAAGCTGCCCAATTATGATGTTAAGGCAGTTCCGGCAGACGTCCGGCGACCTGTCCGGCGCGCACTGCGACAGCGCATAAATCTTGGGGTTTCTCCTGTCGTCGAAGTCCTCTTCCCCCGTGCCGAACCGCCTGGACGAGTCCTCCACCGCGTGGTCCGCGGTGGCGTTGAGTAGCAGCCCGACGGCGCCGTCGAACGCCGGCGTGCCCACGAGCCGAGACCGCCGAAGCGTGTACGTGGTGACGATGTAGTCGTCGTCGAGGAGGAAGTTCCGGTTGGAGAAGCGGAGCTGGCAGAGGTCGTAGAAGATCATCACGTCCTTGTAGAGCGGGCACGCCCGCTGCGCGCCGCGAAAGGCGGTCGCGACGCAGCTCTCGCAGGCGGAGGCGTTAGTGACGTCGCCGCGGCAAAGCGCCTGGCCGTAGACGATGTCCGGCACATCGCCGACGTTTCCGGTCGCGTAGAGTGCAGGAGACGAGGAGGCGTTTCTGGGGAGGGTGTCCGAGAGAAGATTGATGTTGGCGTGATAGGTGCTGTTCTGTGGATAGTTGCCACTGGGGGGATAGGGCCCGCAGGTTGGCCAGGGAGGCTGTTCGTCTTTGGCGGCAGTGAGTAGCGCATGAAAGACGGCGAGGAGGAGGGTGGCGGTGACTCCGGCGAGGCACGGGGAGAAGCGGCGGTTGGGCTTGGCCATGGAACTCCGTCAGCCGTGTCTCACTACCTGTGACTCTGTACTAGTCTGTACTATGAGCAGGTTGGGTCGGGGAGGTTGACTGGAGCAGAGCATTTTTTTTTGAGAAGCAGAGCATTTGTTGACTGCTACTGTAGCGACGATCCAGCTGGTTGGAGAAATGTAGCTCTCCACCAAGCCTCTTTCTTCGTGGAACACACACTTGACTTGTCCTCCCCGTTTTTCTGTTTTTCTTCAATCCACCAGCGGTGGAGATTGTGTCATGCCCTCCAACAACCGGTCATATCTTGGCCCCTCAATTGGCAACTTTGTTTGATTGTTATTTGTCAAGCACCTAGTTTGAATGTTCGTATCCCCGAATCTAAAAAATATAAGTTATTTCCATCCAAAAAAGTTTTCTTTTCGATCGTGACAGTCATGGCGTAGTTATCCATCACCGAGACAAGTTTTAGTGCTACCAATGCCCAAAAAGTTATGAAAAATTCCGAAAGAAATTGTGTTTGTGTGTTTATTATCCCACAAAAATTTCAAATCCAAATTCGATCTACACATAGAGAAGCAAAAAAGACAAATGAAAAATCCAGCCATGAATAGTGCGAGTACGCTATACCTACCTACCAGAGATGCAGAAAAGCACATAGAAATAAATTAAAGCCACCTCACTTGACCGATTCCATGAGCCCCGCGGCCTAACCGCATCCGCTCATTTCCTCCTGATCGAGACCTCACTGGACCCAGCAGACCTAAATGCAGGGCAGGATTTTTAGTTTGAATGGAACGTGGGAGGACTAGTCATCAGCATTATTGGTACCCATCGTACTCCTTTCGCCATCACCTGCTGCGCCAAGGCAGCAACAGTTTGGTCGGCTCTGTTCGTTCCATCGTTTGTCAACCCACAGCTCTCGCCGGTCGCCGCTCTTGTATTTACTGGACGATGCTAGCACGCCCCGTACCGTAACCTCTCATCGGCGTCACTCGTCAGCAGCTCAACTCCATGACGATGGTGGTCATGCTACTGCGACGCCGCCTTGCTCTTTCCTCCTACCTCGCCGCCGCCCTTCTCCTCCTCGCGTTCCTCAACGCACCGCTCACGGGCGCGCAGCCTCTGCCGTGGCAGCTGTGCAACGCCACCGCCGGGAACTACACGGACGGCAGCGCCTACCAGGCCAACATACGCGTCCTCGCCAGCGCCTTCCCCAAGAACGCCTCCGCGTCCCCGGCCCTCTTCGCCAAGGGCGCCGCCGGCACGGCACCGGACATCGTCTACGCGCTCGCGCTCTGCCGCGGGGACACCAACGCCTCCTCCTGCGCGGCATGCGTCACCGCCGCCTTCCGGAACGCGCAGCAGCTCTGCGCCTTCAACAAGCGTGCCACCATGTTCGACGACCCCTGCATCCTCCGCTACTCCGACCAGGACTTCCTGGCCAACGTCACCGACAACAGGGGGAAGAACATCGCTTGGAACGCCAATAACGTCAGTGCGAGTGCGGCGGCCGCGTTCGACGCCGCCTCCGGCCGGCTCGTCAACGCCACCGCAGACTATGCGGCGAAGGACCCGAGCCGACGGTTCGGCACGGGGGAGGAGGGGTTCGACGAGACTTACCCCAAGATTTACTCGCTGGCGCAGTGCACGCCGGATATGACGGAGGCCGACTGCCGGAGCTGCCTCTCTGACATAATTGGGAAATTTACACCCGAGTATTTCGCCGGGAAGCCCGGCGGGAGAGTGTTTGGCGTGCGATGCAACTTCCGGTTCGAGACATCTTCTTTCTTCGCTGGACGCCCACTGCTGCAACTCCCGGGCGCGCTGTCTCCTGCACCGGCGCCAGCAGCCACCACCGGAGAAGGCAAGTTCTCTCCTGATTGATTGGTGTCAAGTGTGAAGAAATCTTTGACTAGAGCAGAGGAAAATTATCTGAAAATCCACATCATTAATTTGTTTGCATTGCAGGAAGAAGTAGACATAGGACAAGATTGGTCTTGGCCATTACACTGCCTACCGCTGCTGTACTACTACTTCTCATTGCAACGTGCGTTTGCTTTTGGAGGAGGAGCAAACCGGCAGCAGAAAGAAAGCCGGCAGTACCATGTAAGTTAGCCCTCCTCCTATGGACAGCATTATAATTAAACAATTTAGAGTGTCTACAATCCGTCCCTCAAAACGTCCGCGGACGCGACCGTTGCAATCATATACTTCAAATTTCACTGAAATCCATAATAGATCATGCATCACACAAAAGCTACATACTACTACATACTACATAGATAAACCTAGCCTACCTGTACTCGTCGTCAGAGATATAGACGACGTCCGTGCCGGGAGTGCCGGACAACCTGCCACTTGGCAGATGGCCGCCTCCTCATCGGACTCCATGTCCACAAAGATTGCGTCCACCTCCGGCCCGTTATTCGCGAAGGTAGCGGCGGTTTGCCTCGACCTCCGCCTCTGAGCGGATGGGGTCTAGGATGGCCTGCTATTCCGCCGCGTTCTCCGCTTGTGTGTCGCCCATGCCGATTCCGGCATGGGCAACCGGAAGCGTCGGCTCTGCTTCGCCTTCCTCTTCCTCCCCTTCCTCCTTCTCCATTGCCGCGTCCGGCGCCTCCACCTCCTCCGAAGAGTCCGGAGGCAGGTTGGTTGTAATCCGAGCGGCGCGCCAGGCTCGGATCTGCTTTAGGAGCTGCAGCCAGCGCTCCAGAGTGAGCATGGCGTACGTCGTGATTCGCTGTCGGGCCAGAGCTACAGGCGGACTCCGAGCTGCCGGTGGATGTTGGGTGGCGGCGCGGAGGAGGGGGGGGGGGGGAATGGGATGGGGCTAGGGTCGGTGGTTGCTGTCCAGCTTAAATAGCCGATTTTGGTCCATTGGGTGGCGCGTCCTCATCGGACCGCTGGTAACAATGGGTGTCCGCATGGGACCCACATGTCAATCCGATGTGACGGGCGCGTTCGGGCGTCCCATATCCTCGCCACATATGGGCTGGGTAAGGGGAGTGTCGGGCAGCCCGGACGTTTGGACTGAATTTGCAAGGTTTTAGATGGGTGGCAAAATAATGACCGGGCAGTAGTCGGACAGCTCGCCAGGGCGTTTGGGGCCGATTGGGGACTCTGGTTGCGGATGCTCTTACCAACATTAACAGTCAACACACCGTCAATGGATCAGTTGGCCCAAGACTAACACCAGGGGAATGGGGAATGATACTGATTACCTAATCGAATTGAACATGCGCCAGTCATAGTCTGCCAGCGATGTAATCGCACTGTCTGCCTGAAAAACTCTTGACATTTTATTACCTATCGTAACTGCTTATGCTTAATTGACTGACTCCACATGTTCAGAAAAATAAGTGTGTAATTGACAGAGATTTGATTCTATTGTCTGGGTCTAATATTTTAGGTATTTGCTGATGATCATTGTACGCCTATAATATTTTAGTTGCAACAGATTCAACTAATCAGGATGACATCCAAAGCATCGATTCCCTCCTTCTTGACTTATCGACCCTGCGGGCCGCTACAAATAACTTCGCTGAAAGCAACAAGCTTGGCGAAGGAGGGTTCGGTGCGGTTTACAAGGTAGGTGTCAATCCTGCATTCAAACCATATATAGTACTCCCTCTGTAAACTAATATAAGACCTTTTAGATCACTAAAGTGATCTAAAAGGTCTTATATTAGTTTAGAGAAGGAGTACTAGGTAGTATGCAAAATGTTGGTTGTATATTTAATTTTTTGGGGAATAACGTAATGCACTGTCTTGGATTGCACAGGGTGTCCTTTCTGTAGATGGTCAGGAAATAGCAGTGAAGAGGCTCTCGCAGAGCTCCACGCAAGGAATAGAAGAGCTGAAAACGGAGCTGGTTCTAGTCGCCAAGCTTCAGCACAAGAATCTCGTCAGGCTCGTTGGTGTTTGCTTGGAAGAAAAGGAGAAACTACTCGTGTATGAATACATGCCGAACCGGAGCCTCGACACCATCCTCTTCGGTACGTTCTACCTCTAGCCATATTTGGGAACACTCTCGCTGTCTCTGTTTTGAATTATGATGGTCCGTTTGTCAGATGCCGAGAATAGGGGAGACCTGGACTGGGGGAAGAGGCTGAAGATCGTGAACGGGGTTGCTCGGGGCTTGCAGTACCTCCACGAAGACTCGCAGCCGAGGATCATCCACCGGGACCTCAAAGCGAGCAACGTGCTGCTGGACTCTGATTGGAACCCTAAGATTTCGGACTTCGGTTTGGCGAAACTGTTCGGTTGGGATCAGTCGCAGGCCGTCACCAGCCACATCGCTGGAACATAGTAAGCACGGCCGGCATTTCATTTCGTTGGCACCGTCAGAGTAGAACATTTATTTACACGACGAGACTTTGCACGCAGCGGATACATGGCCCCCGAGTACGCGATGCGCGGGCAGTATTCCGTCAAGTCGGACGCCTTCAGTTTCGGCGTCCTGGTCCTGGAGATCGTCACGGGAAGGAAGAACAGCAGCTTCGCCAACTCGGAGCAATCCATTGATCTCTTAAGCCTCGTGAGTGCTACTGCTAGCTAGCACCTTTTTTTTTTTGCATTGTGCTGGCTGGCTAGCACAAGTAATACTTGTCCTTTCTGAGCCAACAACTTGTACTAAACGGGCCGTCTGTATATACATATATATGTAGGAGTATATATATGCATATACATGTATATGTATACATATATACATACATATGCACAACGTTGTAACACATGCAATGCATGCATGCAGGTATGGGAACACTGGACCAGGGGAACGGTCGAGGAGCTGGTGGATCCGTCCTTGGGAGGCCGTTCTCCAGGAGGCCATATGCTGAAGCTGATTAACATCGGGCTGCTGTGTGTCCAGGACAACCCCGTGGACAGGCCGTCGATGTCGACGGTGAACGTCATGCTCGGCAGCAGCACGGTGTCTCTGCAGGCCCCGTCGAGGCCAACGTTCTGCATCGACGAGATGGAGGGTTTCTCGGACATGTACTCCACCGGGGGTAGCAAGCCCAAGGAGATGTCGGTGAACGAGGTGTCACTCACGGAGCTCGAACCAAGATGATGCATGAGGGCGTTAAACCGATTTTCACTTATCACCTGGAGTTATAGTTTGTCGCCTTTAATCATTTTTCCTTTAATTAATTGGCTATGACGCTCCACTGTAAGAACGCTATAATAAGTTGGATTCTGTGCACCTTTGAGTGCAGATGCCGAATTCGGATGCTTACCTTTTTGGCAACTTTTTTAGTTATCAAACTATGTAATGTAATGTAATAACCGGACGATGATGTTAGGGTGTGTGCATCCACTTTATTTATGCAGAGGCCGGGAGATCAATAAATACTTTAAAAACAATATATGTGGGGGCTGAGGATGGTTGTAACATGTAAGAATGTACATGTTCTAATCCCTCAAAGAAAAAAAGAATGTACATGTTCTAAGAGTTAGGGACTTAAGGTTGTTTATGAATCAGAACACCACTTCATAGCAGATCCTCACCCAAGTTTATGTTTGACGACCTTAAAATATTTTTGGTTGGTTGACCTTAAACAGTGCGTGCCCCCCTCTCGCACCCATTCTCACTGGTGGCGGACCTTGTCTCCAAAGGTAGCAAGCAGCTCCACACGACGAGGCCGTAGCTCCAGCCATCGCAACGGTGGATCTAGGAGGAGCAACGGATTCAAGCAGTGCAGCTGCTTTCCCGGATCTTGGTGGAGCAACAGGTGTGCAACGGCTCCTCAGGCACAACTTCCCTACTGGGCAACGTAGGGGGCGCGATGCTCAGATGCAGATCTATACGTGTGGCACTGACCCCGCTCGATGCTGGAGGGGCCCTAGCCCCATGGGGGATGGGATCCTAAGGATGCGCATGATAGAAGGCAAGACGCTGGGGCGGCGGCGTCCCCGGGAAGGCTTCTCTGAGTTGGCGGACGTCATGGCCATGCTAGTGGCGTGGCGGCCGAGGTGGTAGCTGGTTACAACGATGTGGTGACGATGCTCACATGAGTTGTGGTTGTGGCTTTGCAGCCGGCGTCATTGGTGGCATGAACTTATTTGCGCTAGCTGTGGCATTTGGTGGTTTGGCCAACCATTTTGTGTTGGAGGAGTCTGGACAGCTCCTAGTGAAAACCACATTCCGACTTCTAATCCGCACCAGTGATAGCTGACACTTGCTGGCGTCATTAACTCCTCGAAGGTGTCACTGAGGTGTTGTGTCATCTCCTCTTACTGGGATCTATGCTCCAGAGAAAACCCTAGATCCGGGTCTCTTCAGATCGTTCGATGGCGGTGTTGTTTGTGTGACACTCTGGTTTTCGCTTCTCGATTTTTCCTTTGCGGGATTTGACTCCCGTCTTTTTTTCCGGTGTTATTGGATTTTCTCTCGCTCTTGGATATATGAAGATGGTTATTTAGCCTTGCCTTTCCTATCAGATCAGAGATTCTCTCCAGTCCAACCTTGCCACCAAGATGTATTCTCAGGGTTTTTCCGTCAAAACCCTACTCTCCGATCTACCGGAAGGGAAACCCTAATTCCTTCCGTTACAAAGGAACCCTAATTTTCCTTGATCTCTTGCCTCCCAAACTTTTCCTAGTGATCATCCCACATCTATAAACCCTAGATATGCAAAAATATTGCCAAGTCATTTACAATATTTTTCATTTAAAAGTAATTCCTTTTTTGCCAGTTAAATGAATTAAATCCAGAAAAATATCTATCCATCTCCAAAGTCCATGAAAACTTGTGGAGATATTCTTTGTGATCATATTGAGCTCTCATAAAAATATTGGCCATAATTAAATAAGGGAAATTGCATTTTCCTATTTAAAGCCAATATTGCAGTTTGGGCACTTCCCAAAGAAACTACCATTTTGGTAGCTAGGAAAAATCCCAAATAATTTGTGGAGCTTCTCCTATCCATATCTTCACTATTTCCATCAAGAATCCAAGTTCCATAGTTCAAAGTTTGAGAGCATCATCTAACTCTTGTTTCTGGACCTATTTTGAGGTTGTGAAGCAACTATATTTTATATTGCTTCAAAATTCTTGAAATTAATCCAGGACCTCACATTCCCTATATGATGTGAGCATGCAAAAATTCATATCATTTTGCCAAGCCAATTTCTCCCAGAAATTCCATCTATTTTCTGTCCAACAGGAAGCACTGTGAAGGAAGTACCACTTTGGTATGTCCAAATGGTATGAAATTTTACCAGTGCCTCCATAATTCCAAATCATCACCCTACAAAAAAAATTCAGCTTATGATAATTAGCTATTTGATCCCAACAAGTTCAACTTCATTTCTGTCCAGAATCCATCATCGTGAAGGAAGTACCTTCAGTTCTTATCCAAATGACCTGAAAATTTACCAGGGCATTTACCTTGGTAGATCATCAACACACACCAAGAATCAGCTCAATCCCTTCAGCCATTTCTCCAGAAACATCCATCCAAGTTTCTGATCAGAAACAGTTTCTGGCCAAATTTCTCACCTCTCAGCCTCCCAGTGGATTCCAGCCACTTCTAGCATCTATTTGACCTATGAGTCACGCAAGAGTCAAGGTCTTGGGTCAAGGCATGTGCCAGAGAGCATTTTGGCGTGGTGACCACGCGGACGGCAGGCAGAAGCGCGCGCTCTGCGCACGGCACCCTTAGTGAGGTCAACTCCGGCCGGCCTCCGCTTGTCTGAGCGTGTCCAACGGCTTCGCGGAGTCCACGTACCCCCTCTCCCGCACCTTCCCCCTCCTCGTTCTTCCTCCTCGCCCCACGGTGAGCGCCGCCGCGGTACTGTCCCACGCGTGAACCCCGCCGTCGTCGTTTCCTCTCTTGTCCCCTTCCTCCCCGAGCTCTCCCGAAGACTCCACGAACTCCTCCACTCCTCTGAGGACCCTGCCGACGCTGCCCCCTCCCTCCGCATGGCCTCCAGCACCAGTACGGCGATGAGAACGCCACGGCGGCCATCCTCATCGTCTCGCACCGGCCGGCTATAAATAGCCATGCTCCGAGCCCTCCCCGAGCACACCAGCAGCCTCCTACCCCTCCCAGAGCCCTCCTCGGCCCCTCATTCGAGCTCGCGGAGCTCTTCTGCCCTTTCATGGCTGAGGTGCCGCCGCCGGCCTCTGCCTAAATTCAGGCGAGCCGAAGCTTCTCCCGCCCTCTTTTCCCTTCCAGTGGAACCCCCGAAGCCCACCGGAGCCTCACCGCCCTTTCCCTCGCCCGCCGAGGCACCGTAGCCCCGAACCCACCTCCACCCGAAACCGCCGTCCGCCACCTCTCTCAACCTGCTCGAGTTTGAGCTCCCCGGCGTCCGTGTCGGGCACTTTTGGATGTGCCTCGTCAAGCTCAGCTCTCCGGTGGTCGGAGTGTCGCCGAAGGTGGCCGGAGCTGCCGGGGCGAGCGCCGACACGAGCTCGGCCGAGCTCCTCTGCCTCCAGCATCGCGAGGAAGAGGAAGGAGGCGGGAGGAGAGAGAGGGAGATGGGGTGGGACCCGCCTGTAAGCGGCACAGGGGCCGGTCCAGTCAGCGTAAGTGGAGACGTACTCCATAGAGTACGCAACCACTGCAGCGAAAGCGCATTTTTCGCAAAGGCGCTTTCTCTCTCCAGCCCGGTGCCGAAACCCTTACATTGCGAACGTTCATCAGTTAAGAACAGAAACGAACAGTTTTCTGTCTATTTTTTGCTTAACGAATGAACGGTCCTAATTTCGCGACCGTGACTCCGATTCAGGTGATTCCAAAGCCCACGTTCTTTGTTCGTCGAGCCCGTTCCGATGACATCACTTTCACCATATTGACACATTCTAAAAATGACCATTTTTCCCCTGCCCTGTATTTAGCCCCTCCGAGAGAGAATCCTTTCCGGCAAAATTTTCCGCGAGATGATCGCACTTCTTCCCGGAGTACTCCTTCACCCCCAGGCAAGCCGACCCTCTGATATATGCCCTAACGCATTGCTCTGTGTTATTCTTGCATGTTTAATTAATAAATATGCCCGTGTTAGAAATAATTAAACTCCTGCTAGGTTGAATTTGCTATTTACATTACCTGCTAATACTCATCATGTTATTGCACTAGTGACTCGTTGTAATGCATATGGAGATAGGTTGTTATGTTTTCATAGTTGTTACATCATGCATTGTTACTGTTATTGCGATGATAAAGAACGTGACTTAATAATGACAAACTCCTCCGTCGGCTAGATCGAGTTATAGTGCCACCGAACCGAGCTCATCGAGTGCAACCACACTTGCCTGGATGGGGAGGCCCTAACTTGGTCTGTTGTCTTGCCTCTTATCGGTACCACCAAAGAGGGAAGGTTATGCGTGCGTGCTACCCTGGCCCGGTAGGCGGCGATAACCTTGTGAGCCCAAGTTGTTTTGCCGGCGTCCCCGTTTGGGACAGTTTAGTTTGGCCACGACGGTGGCAGGTGTCAGGAGTGACACAGGGGCCACCCAGGACTTGACCCGGAGAGGGGTATGATTGTCGGTGGGGCCGTAAGAGTGCCGGGCAATAGACAAGTTTTGTTGGAGCAGCACCGGTCCACCCGAATGGGAACAGGTACTGATGTATGAGGCCAGGAGCTCCATGGTGTGGGTAAAGTGCGCAACCTCTACAGAGTGTAAATCTATTTGAATAGCCGCGTCCTCGGTCATGGGACACAGTTCGTACTAGGTCACACTATTTGGTCTGTGTCGAGTCTGGAGGAGTTAACCGAATGATTACTAAGAACGAACCAGATGAGGTAAGCTTTATCAGATTTACCGCACGAATGCCTGGACATCGGATGGTGTCAGGAAGCTGAGATGCTAGCCATGGAATGGCTATGAAGGAATGGGTTGGATGACCGTATATGTTATTTAGTTTGCTTGCGAGTACATTCAAAAGTACTCAGCGGCCTTCAATGTGGCCAGGTTCAGCTAAGGATCCGTCGAGGAGCGGGAGCGTTCATGAGCTAGAAGAGTAACCCAGTCAGATCCCTGTGGACTGGAGCCGCACCAAGACCATGCTGCCTTAGATGGAGTTTTTCCGCTGCCATCACCCTTGTAAAATATCCTGTAAGACTTATATATCCATTAATAGAAATGCATGTGTTCATCATACTTGTTGTAAAAGCGCATGCCAGAGTGATTTCCTGGGCTGGTGTGTGCGGCGACCGTCTGACTGCAGTGGTATTCAGGCGGGGCGCCACAGTTTGCATCGTCCAGGCATCGTCTTCATGCAAGTTCTGGCTGGAGGGACCATCGGTTGGTGAAGGATCAAAGATGTCGACTAGATCGAGGGGGGTGAATAGGCTACTACAAATTTTTACTTTTCTAATTAATTTTTGGGAATAAGGAATTACAAGCTCTATAGAAATGCAACTAAGGTGAATCAACATATATGATAGATGCAACTAGCTAATAAGATAAACAAGTACGCAAGCTAGTTAACAACTAAGCAATAATTAAAGCTAGGATAGGAATAACCAAAGGGGAACAAAGACAATGAATTTATCCCCAAGTTCACGTCCTTGGGGGGTGGGGGTGGGGGGGTGTTCACATCCTTGGGAGGACACTAATCTCCGTCAGAGAGGCGTGGTGAACACGAAGAAATCCTCAATGACATGAAGTCTCACCTTTTTCTCCTTGAGCCTCGGCCTAAGCTCAACCACTAAGGGTAGTCCTTGAAGGTGACCTCCAACCTTCATAAACTCTGAGGCAATCCACAAATAGAAAGCTCCATGGTGACATCAACTGGCTAGGAATTTCCAACCTCCAATAGTAACAAAATCGAAGGAGGCTTGAAGAATTTGCTCAAATGCTTTGGTCAAAGGAGGGGGAAGCTTGGAACTCAAATGGTTTAGCTTCCCTCTCAAATCTCTCTCTCCCAAACTTCACGAAACTCTCAAAAGGAGGCTTTGGGGAGTGGTGCACACTTACAACATGTATCACATACAGGCATGTCTACAAGAAGGATTTATAAGCCATTGTGTCTTGAATAATATAGCATAGCCATAAATGGCACTTTACAGAGATAGGGGCAGCAGAAAATATCATTTAGGGCAACACGGACTTGGAGCAGCTCCACTACACAAGGATCTGGCTGGGTTACTCTCCTAGCACATGAACACTCAGACTTCTTGCTAGTGGAAGGTGGATCCTTTCCTGACTCTGGCCATATGAGAGGCTAGGTGAGTACTTTGAATGTACTCGCAAGTTAACCATATAACATATATCCCAAGCAAAGCAATCCATGGCATTCAAGCTTTGCATCAACTACGATATCCATACTAGCTATCATGTCATAGCAAAATTATGTAGCAAGGTTAATAACTGAAATAAATACAGTATGACAAGGATAAAGCATATCAAGTAAATGTCAAAATCAAGTTATTATCATGATCATTCCAAGATCATTCTCAAGTAACTACTGGGAAAGGGATTATAGGTGACCGCAGTCTAGCACCCGCCGCTGCTATCAGTAGTGGCGGGCTCCAAAATCCATCCGCCACTGCTATTGGCTTACCAGTGGCGGCCATCAGTTTGCGCCTGTCACTGGTAACAGTTGTCCAGATTTTCCATGGTACAAATGTTACCAGTGGTGGGCAACCGTACGAGCCCGTCACTGTTATTTTTTGATCCCGTGCCAAATCTTCCTAAAAATAGCAGTGGCGGGCAGCAATAAATGCCCGCCACTGTTAACTTAAAAAGGAGTAACCTTGCGCTCCGTTCCCCCACCTCGTCTACAGTAGCAGGAGGAGAAGCGGAGGGTGACGCGTTTCCCGCCGGCGATTCCGCCGCCCTCCTCCAGTCCGTCGGCCTCGGTGCCGTCGGAGGGGGAGGGAGGTCGAATCGCCGGGTGGATCTGTGTACAGTAGAGTAGGGTATGCCTAGTCTAGCTGTTAGGGTTTCGGCCGGCGGCGCTGTGGAGGTGGTGGTGCTGTCGGAGTGGAGGGTGGTGCTGCAGGTCCTTCCCCTCTGTGCCGTCGTCCTCTGGGGCGGCGTCGCGGGCCTCGCGGCTTTTGGTGCTCGGGGCTCTCCGTCGAGCCTTCGTTCCCTGCGGGTGGTCGGCGAGGCGAGGCTGTCGACTGCGCGCGTTGGGGATCCTGTTCCCTGGCCCTGTCTTCGTTGTGCCGTCGTCTCCTCCAACGGCGGTGCGGGGCTAGTGGGATGCTGTGTAGGAGGTAAGCGCGCCAGCTCTATTTCTCTCTTGCTCGCCGGCGAGGGGGATGGTGGCTGGGCTTCGGTGTTTCTTCGTCGCGGTGCTTCTTCGTCGTGCGGGCATGCCATAGCCGAGGATGGTGACTTCCCGTCCGCGTCAAGTCCGGTTGATGATTCCAAGGTCTCCGCCGGCACCAGGAGGGAGCGGTGGCGCCGGTGCGGCGGCGCGTCCCCGTCCCGCGTCGGCGTGTGTACTGTGGCGGGCCTCCAGGGACCTGGTTGTAATTCTCATCTTTCTGGGGTGCTTTGTAACACCGTTGCCTGCTAATAGATCTGGGGTGTTTTCCGCAAAAAAACAAACTTAAAAAGGAGTGGCGGGCAAAAAGCAGCACCCGCCACATCTATTTTTGACAGATTTGCCGCTGGATCCGAAATACCTTTTTTTTTTGAGCGGAGGATCCGAAATACCTGTGGCGGGCGATTTTGTTTTTAGGCGACAGCAGCACGCAACTTTGCATTTGGCCCAGCCCGCTTAAAGAAAACAAGGTAAAGCAAAAAAAAATGAAAATGAGCCCATGATCCATTCCCCTCCCACGCAGCCCTCTCTCTCCCGTGACCCCTCGCTCTCGATCCCCTCACTCCTCCTCGCCGCCGCCACGAACGCCGGCCAATTCCGGCGAGCCCCGGCGGCCATGGCCGGCGCGCAGCACAGCCACGACCTCCCCTCCCTCTGCTACTTTGTCCCCTCGGCCAGATCCGCCGTTCCCGGCCCCCATCACTCACCCGCGACCACTCCCCCGTGCCTAGGGATTCGGGTGGACGTCGTCTACGACGCCGGCGAGACACCGGCGACCTTGGCTGGTCCTCTCCGTCCTCCTCTAGCAGCGTCGCCGGTAGCGGCAGCGGCAGAAGCCAGGTGGAGGCAGATGGTGGTGACCTCGTGGAGATGGCAATCCCTGCTCGTGAGCCCCTCCTCCTCATCCTCTGCTTCATTCCCTTTAATTTGTGGTTTCTTAATTAGTTCTAGCTCCATATCAGCTGATGCTCGCGAGTGTTAGTATAATCTTTTTAGATTTGTAAAAGTTCATTTTAGTTCGTGTCCTAGCTGCTAGTAGTGTTGAGGCATGCCAACGTGAGTCCTAGTTCTACGTCGATTAGAACTAGTAGTCTACGTGATGTTAGTTGATCTATGTACTAGTCTTATTCCTGTAGGTTTTAGCTAGGCTGAGTCTGGTTTGGATTCAAATCAATGTCCGTGTAGGTTTAGGCTTTTTCTTAGGTTGGTGGCTGCTCTGCATATATATGCACAGGAGGTGCGTGAGATTTGTAATACTGGAAGTTGAAAAGAAATAAAGACAAAAAGAAAGAGGGCACCACAAGATCCCTTGGCTATAAGTTTTTGTTTGTGCGCGTGTCTGTCGATTTAATGTGATCGATCCGTGGACGGAATTCCAACAGCAAGCAACTCAGAATTGATCCACCGGTGCATTTCACAGATAGCTATTATGTTCATGTACTTAGCTAGGATCAGTTAGTGGTTGATGAATGGATTATGCTGTGCTGAACACCCTACCTAGAGTTCTGGCTAGGAACTTTAAATGGAGCAACAAAATAAGGTAGATTCACTCCAAAGCTAGATATTTGTAAATGGAATTTTATGTTTGTCCCATGCGACACTAAGACATAATTTCATCAATCATATCAATTTTATATGAGGATGCATGCAGCAAACAGTGTGTTGCAATCACTTTTCTACATACAGTCAGCACTGAGACACACCATATGTACTCTCCTTGCAAGCAGGTGAACTTGGACCTCTCTGTCAACGACTTTAACGAGGACGAGGTCGGGGCTAGAGCTGCGTCTCCACTGCTTTGTCCAGCTCACAGCAAGTTATGCATGCTTTACCTTATATCTGCCCAGGTCTAATTCTTCAACCATCCTCAGTCTCCTTATTTCTTGATGTTGGGCAATGCACTCTAGATGTTAGATGAATTGTAAACTTCACAGGATGTAAACTTCACAAGGCTTCAATTCTATTGTTGTGCATAACTCATATAAAATATTCAAGTGTATAACCTACACTTATGAACTCAAGTTTCCTTTCTATTGTTGTGCATACATCTCTTCTAGATTTACATCCTATATGTATGAATCGTGTTATATTTCCTGTGTGCTTGTTGGCATCTAGAAATTTCTTGATTTGTAGTTTCCCCTCAAAAAGAATTTACTGATTTGTGCGTATCAAGATAGCATCATTTTTTTTATCAAGAAATAGAGTGAAAACATAACTTGCACTAGTTTCTACTGGACAGAACAACATGTTTTGTTCGATTTAAACATGTTGGAGGCCATTTCCTCCATTGCTGGTTTGTATTAAGATAGCCTAGTATACTAGTTTGTTGCCGCAATACATTACCTGAGAGTTAAAGCCCCGTTGGTAGCTAGTATGCAGTGATTTTTCTTCAGTTTGCTCGAATATGATTTCTGTGGTTTTTTGCAGCTTCCTTTACTCCCATCTAGTGTGGTGAAGGAGGACGATGCCATGGAATAAGTGGATGCCGCAGCCATGGACAAGGTGTGGCTGCTGCTGTAACCTCCACGCTCCAACAAGCAACCTTCAGCTGCAAATAGTATGTTTGTTCCTTCATTGCGGTGGTACAAATCAATCGATATACTGAGCTGCTCTACTGATGTGATGTTGCTTGCTTGATTGATGACTGCTTGCTTGCTAACTAGAAGAAGAAAACCTTGTTCTATTTGAGGAGAATAATTCATTTTAGACAAGTACTACTGCTTGTATTTCCTTGTTTGCAGCAGCCATGTGTAGAAAAAAATGCAAGGTACAGGTAGAGGTAGCTAGCTTTACAAAATTATCTTTAACTGTTCAGTATAAATTCAATCGTATTTCAAAAGAGTACTATAGCATGCTAGTTGATTTTATAGATCATGTAGTGTGTACTACAAAACAAGGCCATTTACAAGTAGTAATTTTCTTTTGTTGTTGCTATCAACATTTGGCTCAAATTAACTACCACTACAAGAAATATGTCAACTTGTGACCTTCTGTCAGTGACCCTGGAAGAAATGGTCGTAAATCTACAACCATTTGAGACCAATTGGTCATAAGCTGTTCGGGGGCTCCAAACCCTAAACAATAACGACCATTTTGGTCAGAAAGGTCATAATTTCCTTACACGAAATGGTCGTAAAGCAGACAGCACTGGTCCGCTGCCTTATTTCTAGCTGATCACGACCAATATAGATGGTCATAGCCTTGTAAATTGTGGTGCATTGCTATGACTAGGCGCCACCTCATTAGTTTTGCCTATGTGTCATGTCCACGTGTTAATTTTTGCCCTAGGTTGTGAAGCAGCCTACATTTCTGTCATTTCTAAAATTCCCAAAAAATTCTCATAAATTCTTTGGATCATATCTTCCTCAAATATGTCAAAAACCTTCCTTGCCTAGTTCAAAAATAATTCAGGAATATTCATTTTCCAATTCTGTTCAGAACAGCACTTTGTGAAGGAAGTGCTATTTATATTTTCTTGATTGCCCTCAAAAATTTTGGGCACTATTTCCTATCCAAATCATTGCCTCATGACAAAATTCAGCTCCATTTGCCTAGTAAATCTTCCTCAGCAAATTTCCAAAGTTTCTGTTCAGCTAGAAGCTTTGTGAAGGAAGTACTAGCTAGGCACATCCTAATGAGTTGAATTTTTGCCACATCTTCTATATGCCCAAATCATAGCTCTCCAAAAAATTTGAGCCCCATCTAACAATCCATGTGAGCTCACCATCCAATCTTTGTTTCTAGTAATATTTTTAGTTTGGGAAGCAACTATATTTTATATTACTTTATAATTGCTGCAAATTTACCAGGACATGACCCTGCCCATAGAACCTCCCTACACCAAATTTTAGCTCATTTAATTTAGCCAATTTCCCTCAATATTTTTCCCAATTTTCAGTTCAGTGAAGAGCATTGTGAAGGAAGTACCATTTTTATTTATCCAAATGGTATGAAATTTTTACAGTGCGTTCATATGCCCAAATTATCATCCTCATCCAAATTGCAGCTCAATCGAATCATCTATGTGAGCCCAGCTTCAATTTTTATTTTCTGCCCAGATTGGCACATTGCAAAGCAAGTGCTATCTAGACCACTTCTATTGCCCTCGAACTTTTTGGGCACTCTTCCATATCCAAATCATTGCCACATGAAAATATTCAGCTCCATTTGCATAGTAAATCTTCCTCAGAAAATTTCCAAAGTTTTTATCCAGAGAGAAGCTTTGTGAAGGAAGTACTAGCTAGAATTATCCAAATAATTTGAGATTTTTCTAAATCTTCCATATGCTCAAATCATAACTCTCCATAAAATTTGAGCTCTATCCAGCAATGCATGTGAGCTCATCATCCAATCTTTTATTCTGGTCATATTTTCAGTTTGTGAAGCAAGTATATTTTATATTTCTTAATTATTGCTAAAACTTAACCAGGGCATGTTCCTACCTATATAACTTCCCTCCACAAAATTTTAGCTCATTTAATTTAGCCAATTTCCCTCAATATTTTTCCCAATTTTCTGTTCAGTGGAGAGCATTGTGAAGGAAGTACCATTTTTATTTATTCAAATGGTATGAAATTTTTACAGTGCGTTCATATGCCCAAATTATCATCCTCATCCAAATTGCAGCTCAATCGAATCATCTATGTGAGCCCAACTTCAATTTCTATTTTCTGGCCAGATTGGCACATTGCAAAGCAAGTGCTATCTAGACCACTCTTATTGCCCTCAAATTTTTTGGGTACTCTTCCATATCCAAATCATTGCAACATGACAATATTCAGCTCCATTTGCATAGTAAATCTTCCTCAGAAAATTTCCAAAGTTTCTATCCAGAGAGATGCTTTGTGAAGAAAGTACTAGCTAGGATTATCCAAATGATTTGAGATTTTTCCAAATCTTCCATATGCTCAAATCATCACTCTCCATAAAATTTGTGTTCTATCCAACAATCCATGTAAGCTCATCATCCAATCTTTTATTCTGGTCATATTTTCAGTTTGTGAAGCAACTATATTTTATATTGCTTAATTATTGCTGAAACTTTACCAGAGCATGTTCCTACCTATATAACTTCCCTCAACAAAATGTTAGCTCAATCCATTTGTTCATTTGAGCCCAGCTTCGACATCCATATTTCTTTCCAGTGTGGTACTTTGCAAAGCAAGTGCCACCTAGGCTCCTCCATTTGAGCTGCAAATTTGCCAAGACAGTCTCCTTAGTAGATGATCATCCTCAGCCTAAACTCAGGCCCATTGGCCATGTGCATTTCCCTCACCGCTAATCAAACACTTGGCTGTTAATTCATGTTTGAGCTTAGTTCAGTCTCCTCGTGAGATTCTTCTGTTGTATTCTTCTTCCTAACACTTACCGGGGGAGTGCCCAACCCACCAGACATGCCTAGGCCGCCCAGAACGCGTGGCAACGCCACGGTCACGCGGTGACCACGCGGCTGGCATGCCAGTTTACGCGCTCTGGAGTTGGGGGCCTCGGCCACCATCCAAACCTCGACGTCTCGCCACCACACCATGTATCTCTGACTAAATAGATACTTATGTATCTAGAAATGATTTTTGGAAAAAATAAAGAGCAAACTATAAGGCAATTGCAGTTCAAATTTGACCCGCTTCCTGCTGAATCGGCGGAAATTTGTCCTTTTCACGAGAGGTGGATCAAAAACTTTTGACACCCAACCATTTGGTCAATTATACATTAAATATGGTCTAATATTTAAAAAAAATGATGTGGTCCAATTTTGCAACAAATATTTGGTAGGTCCTTCACAAAAAAACTCATTTTGGGCACTCGAAAAATGGAAAATGAAATTTTCGTCCAAAGAAAATGAAAACTTCCTTAGGCAACATTGTTTGCCATTCCAAGATGCACCCTTGTGCACAATATGAGATCATTTGAACAAACTATGCCATAAATGTGGCCATAAGATTGATCATTTGGCTTGAAAGCCATTAATCTTCACACATGATAGCTCATTTTTTAGAACACTTTTTTAAAATAATTGACGTATTACAAGTTTATTATTTTTCTTGGTAACTTGGTCACATATAATGACACAATGCGAAGGTTTTCCAATTTTTTGATTTTTTTTGAATTTTTCATGCCCATTTCAAAATGCGATCAAAACGGCGGGCATGACCGTTCCTAGCTAGTGGTTGAATCTTGGAAAACTTTTGGCGTTTCTTTGATTAAATAGATACTTATGTACCTAGAAATGATTTTTGGAAAAAATAAAGAGCAAACTATAAGGCAGATGCAGTTCAAATTTGACCCGCTTCCTAGTGAATCGGTGGAAATTTGTCTTTTTCACGAGAGGTGGATCAAAACTTTTAATACGCAACCATTTGGTCAATTGTACATTAAATATGGCCTAATATTTTAGAAAAATGATGTGGTACAATTTTGCAACAAATATTTGGTAGGTCATTCACAAAAAAACTCATTTTGGGCACTCAAAAAATGAAAAATGAAATTTTCGTCCAAAGAAAATGAAAACTTCCTTAGGCAACATTGTTTGCCATTCCAAGATGCATCCTTGTGCATAATATGAGATCATTTGAACAAACTATGCCATGAATGTGCCCATAAGATTGATCATTTGGCTTGAAAGCCACGAATCTTCACACATGATAGCTCATTTCTAAGAACATTTTTTTTAAAACAATTGGCGTATTACAAGTTTATTATTTTTCCTGGTAACTTGGTCACATATAATGACACAATGCGAAGGTTTTCCAATTTTTTGATTTTTTTTGAATTTTTCATGCCCATTTCAAAATGCGGTCAAAACGGCGGCCATGACCGTTCCTAGCTAGTGGTTGAATCTTGGAAAACTTTTGGCATTTCTCTGATTAAATAGATACTTATGTACCTAGAAATGATTTTTGGAAAAAATAAAGAGCAAACTATAAGGCAGCTGCAGTTCAAATTTGACCCGCTTCCTACTGAATCGGCGGAAATTTGTCTTTTTCACGAGAGGTGGATCAAAACTTTTAACACACAACCATTTGGTCAATTGTACATTAAATATGGCCTAATATTTTAGAAAAATGATGTGGTCCAATTTTGCAACAAATATTTGGTAGGTCATTCACAAAAAAACTCATTTTGGGCACTCAAAAAATGAAAAATAAAATTTTCGTCCAAAGAAAATGAAAACTTGCTTAGGCAACATTGTTTGCCATTCCAAGATGCACCCTTGTGCATAATATGAGATCATTTGAACAAACTATGCCATGAATGTGGCCACAAGATTGATCACTTGGCTTGAAAGCCATGAATCTTCACACATGATAGCTCATTTCCGAGAACACTTTTTCAAAATAATTGCCGTATTACAAGTTTATTATTTTTCCTGGTAACTTGGTCACATATAATGACAAAATGCGAAGGTTTTTCAATTTTTTGATTTTTTTTTTGAAATTTTCATGCCCATTTCAAAATGCAGTCAAAACGGCGGGCATGACCATTCCTAGCTAGTGGTTGAATCTTGGAAAACTTTTGGAGTTTCTCTGATTAAATAGATACTTATGTACCTAGAAATGATTTTTGGAAAAAATAAAAAGCAAACTATGAGGCAGTTGTAGTTCAAATTTGACCCGCTTCCTGCTGAATCGGCGGAAATTTGTCTTTTTCACGAGAGGCGGATCAAAAGTTTTTGACACCCAACCATTTGGTCAATTGTACATTAAATATGGCCTAATATTTTAGAAAATTGATTTGGTCCAATTTTGCAACAAATATTTGCTAGGTTTTTCACAAAAAAACTCATTTTGGGCACTTGAAAAATGGAAAATGAATTTTTCGTGCAAAGAAAGTGAAAACTTTCTTAGGCAACATTGTTTGTCATTCCAATATGCACCCTTGTGCACAATAAGAGATCATTTTTTTGAATTTTTCATGTGAAAAAGTAGAAGAAAAACAAAAGGAAAAACACGATTACCTGTGCTCTATTCTCATTGGTGGAATTAGTTGTCACACGGATCGATGACATGGCGCCCATCCATCCATCCATCCATTTATCTAATGAAAAAAAGGAGAAAAAGGAAAGAAAAAGAAAACCCCACCTGCAGCCCACCTACCCAAACCCTAACTCAGATCCCATCGACCCCCTCCTCCCATCGCATTCCTCCTCCCTCGTCCCCATCTCCTCGCCGCCGCCACCCATCTCGCGTCGTCCCCGTCTCCAAGTCAACTCGCAGACGCCCCGCACCGAGCCCAACAAACCCTCGCGCGCCCCCACCCCTTCTTCGCCGACGCGGCCATGGCGGCGGTGGCGACCGTGAGCTCGGCCGGCGGGATCCTCGCCATGCTCCACGAGCCGGCGGAGGAGCTCAAGCTGCACGCGCTCGCCAGCCTCAACTCCGTCGTCCACCTCTTCTACTCCGTCGTCCTCCCTCCTCAAGCAAGACCGATCCTCCCCTCGATCTCGTCGGAGCGGGCGGAGATCGGGGCACGGCGATGACGGTCATCGACATCCTGACGCAGGTGGACGCCATCTGCCAGAAGTACGACAAGTACGACGCCGAGAAGCTCAACGGCAACAACGTCGCCGGCGAGGACCCCTTCGCCCGCCTCTACGGCTCCGTCGACGCTGAGATCTCCCAGTGCGTCGAGGTACCCCGCGCCCGCTCCCCTCCCCCCGCTCGTGCTCCGCCCGGCGCTGCCCCTTGAGGCGATCTGAATCTGACCGGTCTGTTTGCTGTTGATGTTGCTGCAGAAAGCGGAGGCGGCGAGGCAGGAGAAGAACCGGGCCGCGGTCATCGCGCTCAACGCTGAGATCCGCGGCGCCAAGGCCAAGCTCCTCGAGGAGGACCTGCCCAAGCTGCAGCGCCTCGCGCTCAAGAAAGTCCGATCGTCTCTATACATCCCACATCCTCCTCTCCATTTCGTTGCTCGGTCTACTCTACTGGTACAGAGTTTGGTTCCTGGGACTGCTTTGGCTGGTTGGCTTCGGCCATCTGGTTGACTTGCCTGTTGGTTGTGATTGCAATCGTCGAGCTTCCAAATTCACTTTAGTTAAGACGGTACTCAAGTTTCATGCCACGGATCTATATTCCCACCTAGGAGTTATTTATTTTGCTACGGGACTACTAGTTCAACTTGCTTAGTTTAGATCCACCACTTGATGTGCAATTGCATAGATAGAGGTGAAACTCCTTGAATGTTAAGTAGCCAACTCCTATTATGAGATAATTCACAACTCCCTTGGTGCAGGTGCATAGGCAGTCTGATGGTTATCATCTTTGTCTTAGCAGCTCCCTTGTTATTTGGTACTTTGTTACCATGAATGAATGAATGGATGAAATTAACCTGAAGAATTAAAGCAGCAGCACGGTTTGCTTCTGCATAATTGTTAACAGTTTGTACATGGTTTCAATTCAAAGATCAACCTACGGATTTGTCGCTGCAGTAATTACACCGAGTATAGATTGGAGTACTATTATGCCTGACTCCTGCTTAATTTGCTTCGTTGCATGTGTGTTTAGTTTGGACTCACTCCTTTCACTGTTGCTCATACGTCATATGAATTACAGAAATATTAGCCATTGTGTTGTCTCTAGCTAGTTGCTGGTACTTGATGGTTGACTGCGGCCCTCAGTTTCTAATTGGTGTTTTTCCTCTCATCTGCTCGCTCCTCTCTCCTCTGACCCCCATCTCGCCTCTACTCTTTAGGTAGATATCGACCACACAGCACCATCTCCAATTGCGGCGACCTAGGGTATGATTCCCTCCTCCCCTGAACCCCCTTTTATTCAACTTCCTGTTCGATTTGGTGCTGCAAATCAGCACCCCAATCCCTGAATTAGTATACACATATTTACAATATTTGAATCGCACTTGTACCTCACTGTACTATAGGAATAAATGTTGGCCTATCTAGTGTGCTGCTGATAGAATTATAGATGGAGGATTAGTTGATCAGTTATGCAATCTATAATCCTTCATATATACTGCGTGCTACTGTTAACTAAATTTAATCATCTTTCTTTGATGTATGCAAATGACACAATCAATACTCAAGGTTATTGGTTTAGATATCAAATTGCAGTGTAATTAAATCTATTTGCCTTGTTTCTCATGCTCCCTCTCTGTTGTGTTGCGCTGTAGGACAATTCAACATACCCCTGCCCTTTAGGAGAGGAAGGTTTGCCACTCATGGACACCTAGCTGAACCTGAACCTCATTTTTCTTCTTCTGATTCAAGGTAATTCCTTGTTGATTCCTTCTGGGCATGCTAGATTATTGGGTGCAACAGCAAACTATTGTCCTTGTTTTGATTTCCTTCCTGTCAAGTTCATCCTTTAGTGCTAGTACTAGTGGTACATCAGTTTGATTGTGGAAAAACTCTCGCCTCTGTTAACAATAAATCTAGTCAAGCAATGGATCCACAACACATTCGTTTTTGTACAACAACAATCCATTAAACGATCTGGCCTATATACACATGTTGAGGAAGAGAGAGAGGATATATACTTCTTCTGTTGCTTCTATACACATGTATGTATGTTTAGTTATTCAACATGCTTCAACATTTTTCTTATTCTTCTGTTTGATTTGGTGCAGGAGGATGCCCCAGCTGACCAGGAGGACGTCGTCGTCCACCCCAACCACCACACAAGGTCGGTTGATCCCTGTTCTATAGATTTGCAGTCTCTGTTTGTTAACATCAAGTCTATATTTGTTGCTTTTATTCATCCTGTTATGTAGCCTAGCAATATTAAACTATTGGAATGTTTCTATTTCTGTAATTGTGTGTCTCCTATTAAACCATCGGAAGGTTTGTACCTCTGTACTATGGTGTCTCAGAATATTGTAGAGTATGTTAGGCATCGTGTTGATTGATTGCTATAGTTTCAGTTTGCTCACTATAAACTCAAAGAATTGCATTAAGCATCAAGTCTTCTACTTAGCATTATGTGATATGGCTGATTTTGTCTTGCCAAGTAAGCTATTGAACTGCCATCCTTTTGTGATGATACTTCAGTTTTGAAGCTCGTTGCTGCTGATCATTCGTGTTAGCCTTTGATGGCAATTTTTAGTTTTGTCGGCCCATTTTTTGTGTGTATGTTCATGCCTTTTTCCCTTATGTGCATTGCAGGCTGAAGCAGCAATCTCACTAGCCTTATTGTATATGCTTCTCACGGGTGATCCTTCCATAGTTTCATTGGAAGATTGAAGAGGAAGACAATGAAGCCTTTGCTTTTATTGTGATCAACTAATTTTCTGTATCTATGTCATGTATGTATGATTTGACAACTTGGTTTCTCATCTCGGAGAAAGTGTAGAATACTTTTGCCGGTCTTTAAGCCTGGGATGTTTGGATATTTAGAGCTGAAATATGTAATTATTTGCTGTTGAAAAAATCGATTGTTTGTGAATACAGGTTGAATGTATGAAGTTGGGCTGAGATAAGAAATGGCTGGTCCGAATAATGGTCTGGAAAATGGTCATGGCCCAGGTAATGCTGAAAAAAACAGTATAGGAAAATAAAAATAGAACCCTGAAATAAATAAATAAATGCATTGTAAAAAGGCTTAGGCCCAGAAAATAGAAAGGCTGAATTGTTGGGTTTGGCCCATGTAGTTGACCAGAATTGACAAGAAAAAAAAACATACACAGGCTGAATTGTTGGGCTCGGCCCATGTGAAGCACCGAACTGGACCGGGCTGATTCTAATCTACGACCAATTCATTTGGTCGCAATTTTGCCACGTCAGCTTGCCACGTTGGATCTGACGTGGTTTGGGCAGGCTGCCAGTGACCAAAACAATTGGTCGTAGAGTCTACGACCATTTATTTTGGTCGTAACCGCCTACGACCATTTCACAAAAAAGGTCGTTAAGTTTCATTAAAGACGGCCAGCTTTTGACCAACTATTTTTGGTCACAAAAAGGTCACAAATGGAAAACAATGACCATTCAGTGACCATTATTGATGGTCGCAAGTTGACATATTTCTTGTAGTGTACAAATATGCATCTCTGTTTATCTCCCAGTAGTTATTATATGTGCATAATGAAAGGTGTACTACTGAAAGTGCAACCCTATGATCTTGTTGTGAAATATTCAGTAACATCATTTTTATTTTCTTGAGCATGCCAAGATTATTGTACAGAGAGTTGGTCCTTGCTATGTTTTCCTTTGCAATGCATGGTATCTGTAGATATACTGCAAGTGCACTTTATATAGGTAGTATTAATTGTGTGAAGTTTATCTCTGTCCACATACTTTAAGAATTGCAAAATTTACATTTTTTTGTTTGTTCCATGGAATATTTCTTTGAAGGAAGGTGGATAGCTGATCATTAACTCATTATGGTCTTATTTTGCAGTAGAAGCATGAGTGCGTGCTGCAGCATGAGCAGCGACTGCACCAAGGACGACGTGGCGGCCACAACCTTTAATTTGAGCCCATAGGAGGAGCTGCGGCGACAACTAAAGGCAGCACCGGCGACGAATCTGGTCGCTGTGTCATGACTGCATCATGATGGTCTTATTTGGTTCAGCTTGTTTGGTTTTGTTTGATCTCCCCAAAACAGTAGACATGCCTTGTCTAGCCAGGCTCCAAGGACTCTCCATGTGTGTTTCTAGCTTGTTTATGGATTCATGATCAGAGTGATTATGAGAACAATTTAGTTGTGAATGCACTGGATCCAATCTGTGTTTGTATGGCTGTATAAGTGATGGATATTATATGGTTGTGGACTGACCTGTAGTTGGGTTTTTTTTTATTTTTTGGAATTAGTACTGGCGGGCTGTATGAAGCGCTTGTCACAAGTGCACGCATTAGCACTGGCGGGCAGTACCATGTACCAGTGGCGGGTGCTAGTTAATGCCCACCACTGCTAACCAGTTAGCAGTGGCGGGCGGAGCCTTTTAGCAGTGGCAGGAGGTCAGTGGTGGGCGGGCCTGGGCCCCTAGCCCGCCACTGATGGCCATTTTGCACACGCCACTGCTAACCATTTTTGCAGTAGTGAGTTCTCATGGTCATCCGACTAACTTTCTCATAGCGATCCCATGATTGTATCTCAAGCTCTTGAGATCTTCTGATGTCCATGTTCCTGCACTGCAAGTCACCTTTCCATGGTACATTCTTAGCAATATCGTCACATAGTATTTACACCTCTAAACTCAACACAGACCAAATAGTGTGACCTAGTACAAACTGTGTCCATGACCAAGGACGCAGCTATTCGAATAGATTTTACACTCTGCAGGGGTTGTACCCTTTACCCACACTTATGGAGTTCCCGTTGGTGACCCGTACGTGCCTCAGCACCGCGACCCTCCTGGGTGGACCAAGGTTACTTCAACAAAACTGTTCTACCAAGATGACACTCTAGTGCCATCACCGGCATTCTCGTAGGCCATGCCATGGGGGAGAGAAATTGGACCTCTCCCACCTCGTGGCACCTATCCCCGTCGGGATCAATTTTGAGTACTCGATAACAAAACTGGTCCTGGCTCTCACAAGTTAGACGCCTGTCTACCGGGCCAGGATAACACACACTCACCTAACCTGCCCACTGAGATGGTAGTAAAAGAGGCACATTGATAGACCAAGTTAAGGCCTTCCCATAAAAGGCAAGTATGACTGTACTGAATATAGTTCCGTTCGGTGGCACTATGACTCGATCTAGCCGATGGAGGAGGTTGTTATTATTAAGTTCCATTCTTTATCACTACAACAAGTAATATTTCATCTGTCACCTGCTCATGTCAGTGATATCCATGATAAAGAATAATGCAACAATATGAAAGCATAACAACCAATGTCCATATTAGCATCACATACGAGTCATTAGTGCAATAATATCTAATCGACAAGCCGAGGATCATAGTATGTAAAGCAACCAAGTTCCACGAACCACGTCCTTCTCCATTGCTTCAGTCAACAATATTGTGCATGGAGATGAGGCCGGTGTTGGAAATATGCCCTAGAGGCAATAATAATTGCATTATTTATTTCCAAGTTTATAATTAAATGTTTATGTTCTATGCTATAACTGCTATGACTCTCGAGTCTGTGATAACCAAGAGGTTCAGAGGAAAACTCATATGCATGTGTAGAATATTGAACGGTAAAATAGATTCCTAGTTTTGCCTCTAGGACTAGCTCAAGTGTTGCATGATGATTCTATTTTCCTGATCATGGGCATGAGTTAATTTTTGTAACGAGGATGCCGTCAACATTGAGGGCACGATGTTAGAAGAACACTTGTGACCCAAGTAGTATGTTATACTTAGAGATGATTTCGTCGCAAGTCTATAGTCCATAACACGGGATGTTAACATATGCACAATTTCTTAGACCATGAGAGTATCGAGTCACTTCATACTGGACAATACACTTTGGGGTTGTTTCCATGTTATCCGTAATAGGGTGATCATAACGGCAACTTATGGGTTTATTAGAAACGTATGCCAAGGGGCTAGATAGCTCGAGACTGGGATTTGGTCCTCCGACAATGGAGAGATATTCTTATGGCCCTCTCGGTGTGACAGCATCCATCATCATCTGGCCAAACACAGCGTGAATTGCTCACGGGGATGCAGGAACACGGGAACAAGAAAAGAGAACAAAACCGGTAACGAGGAGACTGGCATAGTGACAATGTGTTTGACTCACGGGGATGCCAATATATCTCGCCTTAGGTGTTGTATGGTATCACAAAGCAAAAGGAATAGCATACGACAACCAAAGGTTCACTCGAATATCATTCGTGTGAGTATAGGGGTCAATATGGATGTCCACAGTTCCGCTATTGATCATTGAACAAAAGGTGTTTTCGTTCATGTCTATATTTCACCGAACCTGTAGGGTCACACACTTAATAGTTTATGATCTGTTGAGTTCTATTGGAGTTAGGAGTTTGAAAAAATATCACCGAAAAAGTTTTAGAGATAATAGAAATGATTTCGAGAGAAAACTGGAAGTGTTTCGGAGAAACCGGAAGCGTTCCGGAGAAAACAGGGTTAAACCGAAAGGTGGAAAAAGTTTCGAGGAGCTAATAATAATATAGGAGCGCTCCGATAATTACCGGGAGCCCCCCCCCAGGATTATTCTAGGCGCCATGGGCTGCCTTGATAGGCTAAAGACTATTTGGGGGGCAGCCACATGGGCCTAGAGGCCCATTAAGGGTGGCGCCCCCCTTTAGCTTGCCCAATAACCCAGGGGGGAAGGGGAGTTGGAGAAGGACTCCTCCTCCTTGGCCGGCGTGCCAAGGGAGGGGAGCCCCCTCCCCAAGTCGGCCACCCCCTCCCCTCCACCTATATATACTTGAGGGGGCGCTCCCGTAGAACAGACAAGTTCCTCCCATTTCGGGCGCCCCCTCTAGTTTTCTCTAGTTCTCCAGATAATTTAGAGACACGCCGTGAGGCTCTTCCTCCCTCCTCTAGTTCTCTGGTGACGCCAAGCTCTGGACGGCGAAGCACTGCCAGATCGTCGATCTCATACGTGTGCAATCCGTAGGGAGATCGTGCTTTCGATCTTCGTTCGAGGGACCGTTCATTGGACGGTTCGAGGGACTTCAAGAACGATCTACACCAACTCTTCTTTCGCTGCAACTTGAAGTTGGTAATGATTCAATCTAACCTTGTATGCATCTTCATAGTGATCCTGGTTCTTGATTAATAGTGCAAATTTTGTTTTTGTTTTTTTACTATGAGTCCCAACAGTGGTATCAGAGCGATCTATGAGTAGATGGGCAGGTTACGATCTAGAACACATGAGATTGTGTGGGTATTGCACACAAAAAAATCGTAGTAGATTAGATCTATTACTAAAAAATTAAGTACTAGATGAGTTCTAATGCTTAATAAAATTTGTGCGAGTGGAACATAATATCTATTGTTAGTAGATGCAATCTTCGACTTAATGTTCTTGTTGCTTCCCTTGAATTTGCATCTTTTCTGTTCTTGGCGACATGGTGAACCTTTGTTACAAAGTTCCGGCTATCGGAGACTCTGGCAATCAACAATGTGCTATCTCAGTTCTTTGGGCTTCACTTTAGTCAAGAAAGTTGAATTGTTGCAAACTAGAGGGCATGTTGATTTTGATCTACACGGGGGTCATGCGTATTGACCAAGTTTAGTGTGGAGCTAAAGATTTTAATTAAGTCTCTTCCCTCACACACCTCACAAAGTTAATCTAGCAACAAGGATGATCATACTTAATGATGAATGTATGTAGCTAGTGTTTGATCCGAAACCCTAGAAGCCACGTAAATTAAATTTTTGCATAAACCGATTAGAGGACGTCTAACTTGGTTTTGCAGGTTGCATGTGATGTGGTATAGCCTTTGTCATATTAATGAGATTTTGTATGAGATGGTTATATGTTGTAATTAATTAAGTGAGCTGCGTGTCACAGTACGACATGATGGCTGGAGCCACAGGATTGTCACTTTAATGACCTACGTGTCAACTTTAATGTAATAGAGTAGCTATAGACATAGCGGTGAGATTACAGACGGAGGTGACAAGCTTGCAAAGGAGGACCCCGACGCAGATGGCTGTACAGGACGATGGAGAAGAAAAGCTGAAGAAATTGCTGCCATGGCAGCGTTTTCAGGTTGCCATGGCAAGCAGTTTTCGCAGAAATCTGTTTTTGTTAAAACTGCTGCCACGGCAGCGTTTTTTTGATGCCCCGGCAACGTTTTTGGCTGAAATTTTGCGAAAATTTCTCCGACGGAATGGGCTATACCATATCATGCTATTTTAAATTTCCTGAGATGTTTATCCCTTTTATTTGCACCCTTTTGAATGTCCACTAGTCGTTTTTATTAGGGTGATCTCTCACATTAAAAATATCAAGTTGTTAGTGCTCTCCCAAGTGTACCACCGTCTAGAACACGTAGCTTTTCGGGGTACGACATGTACACATGAGTAAGAACGATCAGTGAGGTGGAAGGCAGGTGAAGGTCAGACCTCACTGCAAGATCACTTGGTTGTCTTGACATTCAGGCAGGAAAGTCCTGAGCTCGGAACACACGCGTCGAAAGATGAACAAGAGTCACATGGAGATGTGATTGGCAAGTTGGCCTGCCGATTGAAGTCACCATCATCAGTGATGCACACATCAATGGCGGTGAATAAAATATGGGTCTTGAATCACTCACTATCAATTATGAGAGATGTTGATTTGAGTGGGAGCGCACTTTAAATTAAAATTTGTTTAAACACTAGTGCAATTAATTATAAACTATGTCTAAATGAATCTTGTGCTTATCGTTGTAGATTAATGGCTCACAACACCACTTTCAACTTAGCCCCTATGTTAGAGAGAGAGAGAGAGAAGTTAGCTGCAAATGGTAGAAACTATGCGGACTGGATCCGAAATCTGAGATTTGTTCTTAGGAGTGCTAAGAAGGAGTATGTGCTGGATCAACCCCTAGGTGACCCCCCTGTGCCAGGAGTGACACAGGATGTAGCAAATGTCTTTGCTGCTCGTAGTGATGACTATGAGTCAGTTCAGTGCCTCATGTTGACTTGCAAGGATCCTGAGTTGCAGAAGCATTTTGAACGGTTCAGTACACACGAGATAATCGCGTCACTGGATGTTCTGTACAAGAAACAGGCAAGGACCGAACATTTTGAAATTACTAAGTCCTTGATTGAATGCAAGATGGCAGAAGGTTCTTCAATGAGTGAGCATTTAGTGAAGCTAGCTGGCTATGTTGATAGACTTGCTGCTTTGGATTTTGGAATCCCTCCAACTCTTGGGGCAGATATTTTTCTCGCTTCACTCCCCCCGTCTTATGATGGTTTCATCATGAATTACAACATGAATGGGATGGAATAGAGTGCCAATGAGTTGTTTGCTATGCTTAAAACTGCGAAATCTGGAATGCAGAAGAACAAGGAAGTGTTGCTAGTGAACAAGACCGCTAGTTTCAAGAAGAAAGGCAAGTCCATGAAAAAGCCTACTTGTGCTAGTGTGACCGTGTCCCAGAAGAGGAATAAGGGCGGAGCCACTAAGGAGACTGAGTGTTTCTACTGCAAGGCTAAAGGGCACTGGAAGAGTAATTGCAAGAAGTACGTGGCGGATAAGAAGAAGAATGGATCGTCCAGTAAAGGTATAAAAGTTATACAAATTAATGTTATTGATATTCTAGTTGCTAGCAATATCTCTAAGTCTTGGGTATTTGATACCGGATCGGTTGCTCACATTTGCAACATGATGCAGGGACTACAGAAGGTTCACAAGCTAGAAAGGAATGAAGTCGTGATGCGTGTCGGGAACGGTGAAGGAATCTCCGCTCAAGCCGTTGGTGTCATGTCTTTGAGTCTCCCTTCGGGATTTATCTAAGAATTAAATAAGTGTTATTTGGTTCCAAAGTTGTGTAGAAACATTATCTCTGGATCATGTCTGATACGCGATGATTATTCTCATACGTCTGAGAACAATGGTTGTTCAATTTATTGTAAGCATATGTTTTATGGATTTGCACCTATTGTCGGTGGTTTATTCATTTTCAATCTTGAATGTGAGAATGATGTCTATAACATAGAAGCTAAACATCTTAAGAAGACTGATGAGAATACCACTTTCATGTGGCACTGCCGACTTGGTCACATCGGAAAGAAACATATGCAAAGACTTCATAAAGATGGAGTTTTACCGTCTTTTGATTTTGAATCATTCGACACATGTGAAGTTTGTCTGATGGGGAAAATGACTAAGACGCCGTTCACAGGTCATCCTGATCGGGCGGGTGAATTATTGGAAATAATACATAATGATGTATGTGGTCCGATGAGCACACCGGCGCGCGGTGGATACTTATACTTCATGACTTTCACTAATGATTTGAGTAGATATGGTTATATATTCTTAATGAAGCATAAGTCTAAAACCTTTGAAAAGTTTACGGAGTTTTAGAACGAAGTTGAAAATCATCATGACAAAAAGATTAAGTTTCTGCGACCAGATTGTGGAGGCTAATATCTTAGTCAGGAATTTGGCCAACATCTGTGTGATCGTGGAATTGTTTCACAACTTACACCTCCCGGAACTCCACAGAGAAATGGAGTGTCTGAGAGGCGTAACCGAACCTTATTAGACATGGTGAGGTCAATGATGTCTCTTACGAATCTACCTTTATATTTTTGGGGATACGCACTAGAAACAACAACATAGACACTAAACAGAGCACCATCTAAGTCTGTTGAGACGACGCCATATGAGTTATGGAGCGGGAAGAAACCCAATCTGTCGCATATCAAAGTTTGGGGTTGTGAAACATATGTGAAGCGTTTAAAACCAAACAAACTCGATCCCAAATCAGACAAATGTTACTTTGTAGGTTATTTCAAAGAAACAATTGGATATTCCTTCTACCACCCGCCAGATAACAAAGTGTTTGTTGCCAGGAATGGACACTTTCTTGAGAAAGAGTTTCTCGCTAAAGAAGTGAGTGGGAGGACAATACAACTTGATGAGATTGTTGAATCATCGGCGGAAGTTGATAGGGCTAAAGAACCAGAAGTAATTGTAACAACCCAGATGTAATGCATGAGATTATCAATGATATTTATAAACTATGTTGGATGCCATGATCATTTTGTTGTGCCATTGCCATATTCATGCTTCATGCATCATGATCATTTTGCTTGTGTTGCTTTTGTCATCCTTGTTGTTTGCATAATTATTGTGTTCTCTCCATCTTCCCCTCCTCCTCCATGGTTGTTTTGCATCTTCATCATTCTTCAAGACCAATCTTCAAGTGCCAACCCCATCCCCATTGTTCTTCTTTCAAATTTGGCATTTATTGCAAGTGGCATTTTTCCTGCCTCAGAAAAATGTCCACCATTTTACTAGACTCTCTAAACCATGTCAAATGCCTCTCCACCAAATTTCAGCAATTTTGAAAATGTTCTGGACAGATTCAAAAAAGGCTCAAGTTTGAATTAAATTCAAACTTGATTTATTTTCTGTCTTTAAATAATGCCAGGGCATTTTATTTAAATTGTGCATAAAACCAGGATCCCAGGGATATTTTTATCTCCTCCATACCCTTCTCCAATATCCCTGTGCTTTTCTCTCCGCATTTCTGTTTGAAGAAATAGGAAAGAAAAGGAAAGGCAGAGAAAGGGAGAGATGGCCCAGCAGCAGTAGTCAGCAGCCCAACCCAGCCAGCCCAACGGCGCCGCAGCCCAGCTCACCTGCCCACGCCTGGACCTTTCTCACCCGCGCGCCCGCCTACCCTCGTTAGACTGCGCCCATGTGGCACGGCATGGCCCACCTGTCTACGACCCAGCTACACCCCTCTGTACCCACCTTTTCGTACAGCTTCAGAATCGCCATGGGAACGCGAGCCCGAGAGCGTCGCGAGCTCACGACCCTCGCCCTCACCCTTATCTTCTCCGGCCCCGCGCTAGGACCTCCTCATCCACCCACTCGTCTTTCCCCTCTCTCAAGAAACCCTAGGTGGCTCCAGATCCGCCGAATCGAGCGAGACCCGACGGCGCTCGAGAGCACAGCCATGGCGCCGCCGTGATTTGCGACCTCCGCAGCCGCTTCGACCGTGTCCATCTGCTTCCACGACGTCAACTACGTCCACAACGTCGACTACTTCTCGTCGGGAGCCCCAAGTTTGCCGTCGTCCTCCGTCTTCTTCCTCTTCGGCCGAACCTCATCGTTGGTCAAATTCGCCGCCTCCCGCCATCCCCGAGCTCAAACAATTCCACTATCCGACCCAACGTGAGTAGCCGCGTCTCCCCGTGCCCTCTTTCCTGTTGATTGCGTCCCCTAGCATCGATTGCCCTACGAACCCGAGAGCTCCGCCGTGGGACCTCGTTGCCGACGAGCTTCCCGTGTTCCTCTAGTTGCATGCGTAGTACTACTAGACGTGCCTCGATGCGTAGAGTCGATCTGTGCCCTCCGCCGCTCGAATTGGTCGTCGGAGACTACTCCGGCAGGACCACCGCCGTGCTGTGCTCACTGCCGGGCCAAAGTGCCCTGCTTCCTCTGTTTTTCCTCGTGAGCTCGCCCCTGCCGTTAGATCTGCCATGAACGCTTAGGATTAGATCGCGCGTACCATTTCGCCGTCGCACCGCGTCGTCGCAGTGTCCCGCTGACCATTGGGACCCACCAGTCAGCGCGGGTTACCTCAAGAGGCCGCGTGCCTCCTCCTTATCGAGCGCACACTTCATAGCCCGGTGGCTCTGTTCGCTGTATAGCAGCGGCGCGGCGCGGGTTCGAGTCCCGGCCGGCGGAGGGGTATTTTCCCCATTTTTGCATCCCTTTGTGCCACTGACATGTGGGCCCTTGAGGGACCCACTTGTCATTGACCCCTCTGTACACGTGGCCCTGGTCCCATCAGTCAGCCTGATGGCTAGGTAGAGCCCATGTGCATCTAGCATTTCCCCCTCTTTTTCTGTTTTTATTCCATTTTCGGCATATTCCAAATCTTGCATGTCCTGTATTTCCTTTTTTGGCATTGTTCTTGTTTAAATAAATGTGGTATTATTTCCAACAGTAACATATGCATGTTATATATCATTTTGGGGTAGAAAAATCCAAATAATCCATTCCTACCATTAATTTTGTCATTTGAGCAAGTTTTGTTGCATGCCATCTTAACAGAAAGTGTCATTTTGTGAATTTTGTATAAAATCAACCAAGCATCATATGAACAAACTTTGTATATCATTCTGGAGCATTTTCATGTCTACTTGCTGCTGGTAATATTTCCATGCCATGTTGAACCTATTAAACTACTGTTTCAAGCTTGCAAACATGCCATGTCAACGTTACTGTTTCAGCATCTCTAAATTTTGAACAAAGTCCTAGAATCTGTAACAGCAACATTGCATTTTGTAAATTCCATATCATTTTAACCATGATGCCTATGAACTTGAACATTTTGGATGAAATGTTGCATTTTCAGCATACAACAGCCACATAACATGATTGAGCATAGTAGCTTCTTGTAGCATGCTGTTTTTGTGCTTGCAAGATGGCATGATGCTGTTTGTGGCAGATTGCATAGTGATTTTGTTTTGCTCACCCTTTGAGTTCTATGCATCCAATTGCCATGATCTGTAACACCCCACAAATTTAAGCATGTTTTTACTAAGCAAAATTTGGCCAGAAATAAAATTTTGATTTATAATACGTCTTTTAATAATTTCAGTTCTCTTCTGTCTTCTGTGTTCCAAAATTCTTCCCTCGAAATAGATAATTTTGGGGAAAATATTGTGGACTTTGGTAGTTTTCTTAAATCTTTTCATTTACATTTTAATAACAGTAGGAAATATTTTCACAATAAAATTTGCCCCAAGATAATTCTTTTAATAGCATTTTCAACCTTTGAAATGCTTCTGTTGCACTGCAACTATTTCAAATAATTCTTTTCAAATTCCACAAAAATTACGAGGGGTCATGTGGTGCCTATAGATCACTTTTATGCAAAAACCCAACTAGGTCTTTGATGTCTACTACACAACTTATTCTTGTAGACTCGTGTTGGGCCTCCAAGCGCAGAGTTTTGTAGGACAGTAGCAATTTTCCCTCAAGTGGATGACCTAAGGTTTATCAATCCGTGGGAGGCGTAGGATGAAGATGGTCTCTCTCAAACAATCCTGCAACCAAATACAAGAAATCTCTTGTGTCCCCAACACACCCAATACAATGGCAAATTGTATAGGTGCACTAGTTCGGCGAAGAGATGGTGATACAAGTGTAGTATGGATAGTAGATATAGGTTTTTGTAATCGGAAAATATAAAAACAGCAAGGTAACTAGTAATAAAAATGAGCACAAACGATATTGCAATGCTTGAAAATAAGGCCTAGGGTTCATACTTTCACTAGTGCAATCTCTCAACAATGCTAATATAATTGGATCATATAACCATCCCTCAACGTGCGATAAATAATCTCTCCCAAGTTCCTATTAGCGGAGAACATAAGATAGAAATTGTTTGTAGGGTACGAAACCACCTCAAAGTTATCCTTTTCGATCAATCTATTGAGCTATTCCTATAAATGTCGCAAACAGCCCTAGAGTTCGTACTAGAGTAACACCATATGATACACATCAACCAACTCTAATGTCACCTAGATACTCCAATGTCACCACAAGTATCCGTGAGTTGATTATACGACATGCATCAAACAACTTCATAATCATAATATTCAATCCACACAAAGAACTCCAAGGAGCACCCCAAAGTTTCTATCGGAGAAAAGATAATGAGAACGTGCATCAACCCCTATGCATAGATTACCCCAATGTCACCTCGGGAATCCGCGAGTTGAGTGCCAAAACATACATCAAGTGAATCAATATAATAATATAATACCCCATTGTCACCACGGGTATTCATATGCAAGACATACACCAAGTGTTCTCAAATCTGAAATATTCAATCAGACAATAACAAAACCTCAAAGGGAAAAGATTCGATTCATCACAACAAGGATAGAGAGGGAAGAAACACCATATGATCCAACTATAATAACAAAGCTCGCGATACATCAAGATCGTGCCATATCAAGAACACGAGAGAGAGAGATCAAACACATACCCTCAGCCCCGAGGGTATACTACTCCCTCCTCATCATGGAGACCGCCGGGATGATGAAGATGGCCTCCGGTGATGATTCCCCCCTCCGGCAGGGTGCCGGAAAAGGGCTCCAGATGGGATCTCCTTGGTACAGAGGCTTGCGGCGGCGTAAAAACTCATCTAGGTTAACTTTCGGGGGTTTCTGAATATATATGATTTTTCAGCGTTGGAATCACGCAAAGAGGTGCCACAGGGGGCCCACGAGGCACCAGGGCACGCCTGGGGGGGGGGGGGGGATGGCGCGCCCAGGTGGCTCGTGGGGCCCCTGTGGCTCTTCTGCTGCTCCTCCGAAGCTTCCTGGGTCTGTTTCCTTCCAGAAATAATCGTCAAAAAGTTTTGCTGCATTTGGACTTCATTTGATATGGATTTTCTGGAAAACCAAAAATAAGCAGAAAACAACAACTGGCACTGGGCACTAGGTCAATATGTTAGTCCATAAAAATCATATAAAAGCCATATAAAAGTGCACCAAAATCATACAAAACTATAATAAACATGGCATGAATAGTTCATAAATTATAGATACGTTGGAGACGTATCAGCATCCCCAAGCTTAATTCCTGCTCGTCCTCGAGTAGGTAAATGATAAAAGAAATAATTTATGAAGAGTGAATGCTAGCATAGTGCATAAGTTTGATCAATGATAATTTTAATCACTTTTCCTAGCATCATAACAACAACTTTTTCTCATAAAACTCCTCATGATAAAGCAGCAATCAATTCACATGTTATGGTTCAAACAATGCATTCTCTTGAAACTTAACAACCTTTGTTCTTAGTCACCAAACAATTGCAATTCAACTTAATTTTAACAAAGTCTAAGTAAGAGCTCCACATACTCAATTATCATATAGTCTTCTATGATTACTAGTACTCAAAGCATATTTTTAGAAGAAATGGCATCCATCGAACACAGAGAAAGATAGGGGCTTAATGTTTCGCCTCCCAACTTATTTATCATAGAGATAACTGTCAACAATAATAATTCATGATCATATATATTTGACTGGCCATATGTGCCTGGATCTTTCCCCACCACATGATGCTTGCCAACTAGAGAATAATTGAGGTTGAAATGAGAATGAATACTTATTGACTCTTGCATAAAAGTAAATACATAAAGTAAATACATAAAAGTAAAAGATATGCCCTTCGCAGAGGGAAGCAGATTTTTTCATGCACTTTTTATGTTTGGATGTCAAGCCCTTAATGCAAAGGAACGTCACGTTATATTGCCCCTTGTGATAGCAACCTTTATTATGCAGTCCGTCGCTTTTATTTCTTTAGCATCACAAGTTCGTACAACGCTTATTTTACCTTGCAATAAAAGATCATACATATTTTAGGAGCAATTTTTATTGCTTTTTGCACCGATGACAACTTACTTGAAGGATCTTATTCAATCCATAGGTAGATATGGTGGACACTCATGGGAAGAAACAGGGTTTAAGTGTTTTTGGATGCACAAGTAGTATCTCTACTTAGTATGAATTTTTTTTGGCTAGCAAAAGATCCTAAACAAGCACCACATGTTGGAGGATCCATAACAATATAACTTCTATGCAAATATACCCAAACATAACTCATTACGTTGTCTTCCTTGTCCAACTTCAACTAATTTGCTCAAGTTTGAAAATAATTAATGGGTATTCACAATCATAAAAGATGTCCAAGATAATATATTTATATGTGAAAGTTCTCTTCCTTATACTAATCATTCATGAATTGCTTGTATGACCAATATTGTGATTGTCAAGCTTCAATAGATTTCACTTTCTTACCAAAATGTGAAACTACAACTTGACATGATACAAGCATATGAAGCACATATAATTTTAACTTTATGATATTCAATTCATTCAATAATTTACTCTTAGGATATAAGTGAAGCACAAGAGTAAATGATAAACTACTCCAAAAAGATATAAGTGAAGATCAATGAGTAGTTAAGTAAATAGGTAGCTATGTGAGGACTCTCTCTCATTTAAAAAATTCAGATCTTAAGTATTTTATTCAAACAGCAAAGAAAAATAAAATAAAATGACATTCCAAGAATAGCACATCTCATGTGAAGAAGCAAAAACTTAGGCTCAACCAAGACTAACCGATAATTGTTGATGAAGAAAGGTGGGATGCCTACCGGGTGTGACATCCCCAAGTATTAAGCACAGTGATCATTTCTTAATCATGCCAAGTCACCATGCATAACAGTGCTTAATCATCATTGGAATCATATCTCATTTGAAATTCCAATTCAAATTGAAATTCAAATTTAAAGTGAAAATAAGAGTTGTTCCAATTTGGAAATTAAAATGTTCATTAATTAGCAAATAATCCATAACTAATTATGTTAAGAAAAACAACATCACCTAAATTACCTAGATGAGTCTAACATCCTAAAACAGCAACAAAACAGCAACATTTAATCCCTTTTTGTATAATAAAAATTCAAGTGAGTTCAAATATTACCCCAAGCAATTTCTGGCAGTGATAAATATTACTATGCAATTATGTGGCACAACCCCACATTTTACTAAAGTCATTTAGTGGCCTAGTAATTTACAAAACAGAAGAGAATACAGAAAACAAAAAATGGAAAAGGGAAAACGGTAAAGACTACTGTGCACTTGGGCTTGAGTAGCACAGTGCAAAACGGCCCAGCCCACCTCGGCCTTCTCCTTCCTCCGGCCAGGCCGAAGCCATGGCGCTCGCACGCGCGCGCGTGCCGTCCACTCGCCGCCCTACCTCGCTGTCGGCCATCCGCTGGTGCCCCGCGTGGATAAGACCTCCCCGCAACCCCCTGGCGAACCCTAGCCCGCCTTCTCTCCCTCTCTCCCTCGTTCCCCACCTCACCCGAGCACCATCGTCGTCGGGCGCCGCTCGATCCCACGGCCACCGTCGCCGCCTCGCCTCGCTGACCTGCCCCCCGTGCTCGCGGTCCTCGACTACGCCGTCTCCGCCAACAAACCGAAGCCGGGAGCCACCGCAGCGTCCTCCCCGAGCTCTTCTTCCTCCTACCGCCGCCGTCGCCTCGCCGTCGATTTCGTCGCCGTCGAGCCCTCCCCGCGCCCACATAGCTCACCTGTAGGCTCACGGTGAGCCCACGCTTCTTTCCCCTCTCTCTCCCGTGCGATCCCGCGCTCGTAGCCACCACTGCCATCGCCGCCCGAAGCTCGCTCTGCCGCGTAGCTCACCGCCGTCGCCGTAGTCGTTGTCATGCTTGCCCGAGCACATGAGCGTGCTTAGTACTCCTCGCTGAGGCCACCCGTGCTGGTAGTTCTCCTCCCCGTGGCCTCTTTCGTCGATCCCGCCACCGCCCGAACTCCGGCCGCCGCCGAAGAGCTCGCCGCCGTCGTTCCAGGCCACCCCAGCCCACGGCACCACCAGCAATCGACGCGGCTCGACGCCCTCGTTCGAACGCGCCCTCGCGCGAGCCCGGAGACCCCCTGTACGCGAAACCCGACCCCCCACCCGAGCGCGCCGCCGTGAAATTTGGTCGCCGGAGTAACTCCGGCGACGGCGCCGTCGACGCTGACGTGGCCCGACATGTGGGGCCACATGTGCCACTGACTGTGGGCCCGTGGGGTCCCGTTGACCGGGTTGACCCAGTCAACCTTACTGACTGGGCACCGCCTGGGCCACTAACATGTGGACCCGCTAGTTTAAAACGTTTAAAAAAATAAATAAACCGTAAATTAATCTTTTAATTAAATTATTTAGTTAATTAGACACTGACATGTAGGCCCCACTAGCTAATTAATCTGTTTGATTAAAACTAAAACCTGTTTAATTAGCACAGTCACTGACCAGTGGGACCCACTGGTCAGGTTTGACTCTGGTCAGCCAGAGTTGACTGCTGACGCCATCATCACATCATGCTGACGCCACCCTTCACTGTTCTGGATAATTCAGGATTTAATTAATTAAAATAATTCCAGAAAATTAATAAAACTTTGAAAAATCATATAAAATAAACCGTAACTCGGATGAAAATAATTTATATATGAAAAATGATCAGAAAAATATGAAGAATCCGAATATGTCACCCACATACCTGCCGCACCTCTCTAACATGATGAACATGGAACTTTCCCCTCTGATTCATCTGTTCAAAAATCGCCCGGAGCTGGTAAAACACCTCCAGATGTTTCCCGCTCCGACTAACTTGCGTAGTACTACATTGGGGCACTCCTCGAATAGTGTGCTGCCATGTCATGCATCTATGATTGCATTATTGCTTGTATTTATTGTTTCTTCCCCCTCTTCTCTCCGGTAGACTCCGAGACCGACGCTACCCCTGTGATCGACTACGTCACCAATGACCCTTCCTACTTTTCACCAGAGCTTCCAGGCAAGCAAAACCCCCTTGATAATTCCTATATCGCCTATTCCTTCTCCCTCATGCTTGCATTAGATTTTGCTACTGTAATTGCTTGCTCCTATTCTGATGCATAGCCTGCTTTTGTTACCTGCTGTTGTTACCTTACCTGTCATCCTAAACTACTTAGAATAGGTTGGTTATAGAGCCATCAGTGACCCCTTACCCTTGTCCCTGTTGCCACGCTTTACTACCAGTGCCCCGATCGATGTGATCGACGGGCTGAGACCAGCACAGCACCGCACACCCCCTAAGTTGTTCGACTCTACAGAGTTATCCTCGAGTGACGAGGGTGATACCGCTTAACTCACTCCTGATGATGCCTTTGTAGCACAGCTAGTCGGACGTGGAATATCGTGGGTGATTCCTCTTCCTCCACCTCCGATGAGGCTTCTATCGTGCAACCCCGCAAGTGGGAATACCATCGAGGGTGATTCCTCCGGGTTCGCCCTGACGGGTACATCGAGTAGGAATCCAATGAGGGTGATTCCTCGGATTCCTCGATGTTCTGAACACACAGTTACCGGGATTTTACTACATTTACTGAATAAAGTCGGGTCGACCCCGAGGGGTACACGCGAGAGATGTGAAGTCGGATTGACCGTGAGGGTACCCGCGAGATAATTACGAGGCGCGGCCGGGCAGGCAGAGACCGCCCTAGAGAGGGATGGGCCTAGCCCTTGTTGCACTTCCTCGAGACGGTACGACAGGAGTACTGATCGTGACCGCGAGCTACTAATAATTCGCTAACGGATTTGGGTATTTGATCTGAGTTGGCCGCTGGCCATATACGCACTACCACCACGCGGGATAATGGTTTATGGGGCCCTCGACGCCGTATGTATCAGCCGAAAGCTTTGTCAGATGTCCAGTTCAACATTGCGGCACGGCAGGATCGGCGCCATCCAGGACAGAGGTGGTTCCTGGATCTAACCATGTGCGCAACGACCCGGAGTGCAAAGGGCGATGGGCCCAGGACCCCTGAGCACTTAGGATGTAGACTGGTGGGGACCTCTCTGCTGAGTTCTAGGTAGGGCTGCGGTGTGTCGATCAGCCAAGGCCGGGCATGACCCAGGAAAGTGTGACCGGCCAGAGTTAATCGAGCGTGTTGGGTAACAGTAGTGCACCCCTGCAGGGAAGTTATCTATTCGAATAGCCGTGTCCACGGTAACAGGACGCTCAGTGTTGTATCCTGATCTATTACTACTTGAATTGGATACATGTTAATTAATTGTAAGCTCCGGGATCGCTTTCTCGCAGGGAGTCGAGTAAGGATCTCTGGGCTTTGCCTCCACATGCTTGTTACTTTATAATATGCTAATCTGCACTCTTCTTATGCTGCAAGATGCTGAAGATGCTAGTCTTTGATAGGCTAGGCTTACCCCTTCTGTTCTGGCATTTCTGCAGTTTAGTCCAAAGATATAGCCCCATTCCTTTGATACCGATGCATACTTAGTATAGTTCTAATGTCAGTCTTGCGAGTACTTTGGATGAGTACTCACGGTTGCTTTGCTATTCTTTTTCCCCATACCCGATTGCTGCGACCAGATGACGGATCTCAGGAGTCAGCTGCTACTGCCGACGACTGCTACTACACTTCCGGTGGAGCCTTCTACTACGTGGAGACCGATGACCAGGAGTAGATTCGGAGGCTCCCAGGCAGGAGGCCTGCGCCTTTTCGATCAGATGTCGCTGTTATGCTAGCCTTCTTAAGGCAAATTTGTTTCCCTTTTATGTCTGTACTCAGATATTATGTTGTTTCCGCTGACGCTTGCTCGCGAGCTTATGTATTCGAGCCCTCGAGGCCCCTGGCTTGTAATATAAAGCTTGTATGTCTTTTATTTGTGTTTAGAGTTGTGTTGTGATATCTTCCCGTGAGTCTCTGATCTCGATCGTGTGCATTTGCGTGTACGATTAGTGCACGGTCGAGCAGGGGCATCACACCGGGGCATCCCCAAGATTAGATGCTTGAGACTTCTTGAAATATTAACTTGGGATGCCTTGGGAATCCCCAAGCTTGAGCTCTTGCATCTCCTTAATTCCTCTCATATCATGGCTTCTCCTAAATCTTAAAAACTTCATCAACACAAAACTCAACAAGAACTCGTGAGATAAGTTAGTATAAATCAACTCAAAACCTTAACATTCTCCACTGTAGCAAATCAAAAAAATTATAATTAAACATTACATACTAAATGCCTCTTCATATTTAATACTCCTATCCACAAATAGAAACATTAAACACGCAAACATATGCAAACAATGCAACTATAACAGCAATCTGCCAAAACAGAACAGTCTGTAAAAGGTCAATAAGAATTCATACTTCTCTAACTCCAAAAATTCTGAAACATTACCACGTGACAGAGAACTCATGTATGCTTACTGTGTAAAAATTTCATATTTTTATCATGTTCTGAAAATTCAGGAATATTCTGGACATAACAGAAAATTTTCTGTTTTCAAACAGCAACACATAAACTTGCAAACTGAGCATGGTAAAGGCTATAATTGGCATTTTATTGAAATAAAAGATACAAAACATTATTATTGATAACAGCAAGAAAATATCAACAAAATAAAATGACGTTCCAAGCGAAACTCATATTATGTGACGAATAAAAATATAGGTCCAAGTGAGGTTACCGATAGTGTTGAAGACGAAAGAGGGGATGCCTTCCGGGGCATCCCCAAGCTTAGTTGCTTGGGTATTCCTTGAATATTACCTTGGGGTGCCTTGGGCATCCCCAAGCTTAGGGTCTTGCCACTCCTTATTCTCCTCATATTGATATCTCACCCAAAACTTGAAAACTTCAATCACACAAAACTTAACGGAACTTGGTGATATAGGTTAGTATGATAAAAGTAAATCATCCACTTAGGTACTGTCAAGACAAGATTCATAATTGTTCTCACATAATTCCTACTGTAGTCTATCATTTCCACAATTTATATCTCATAATATAAGCTATGGAAACACTAAAACAAGCAAACTATGCAATAAAAACAGAATCTGTCAAAAACAGAACAGCATGTAGTGAGAGATTTAAAAACCATACTTATTTACCTCCAAAAATTCTGAAAGTATAGGAAAATGTAGAAAATTTGTAACCCAATACTCTGTAAAAATTTCAGAATTTTATCACGCTCCAGTACAGAACAGAAATTCCAGCACTGGACACAAAAGTTTCTGTTTTTGCACAGAATCAAATCAACAAGTATCCACACTATCCCAAAGGCTTTACTTGGCACTTTATTGAAAGAAAACATATGAGACATGATTACTACAGTATATTAATCATGTGAACACAAGAAAAACAGTAGGTATAAATATTGGGTTGTCTCCCAACAAGCGCTTTGCTTTAATGCCTTTTAGCTAGGCATGATGATTTGAATGATGCCCACATAAAAGTAAAGAATTGAAACACAAAGAGAGCATCTTGAAGCATATGACTAGCACATTTAAGCCTAGCCCACTTCCTATGCATAGGGATTTTGTGAGCAAATAATTCATGGGAGCTAGAACCAACTAGCATAGGAAGGCAAAACAAGCATAACTTCAAAACTTTCAACACATAGAGAGGAAAATTGATATTATTGCAACACCTACAAGCATATGATCCTCTCTCATAATAATTTTCAGTAGCATCATGAAGAAATTCAACAATATATCCATCACACAAAGAATTCTTTTCATGATTCATAAGCATAGAAATTTTATTACTCTCCACATAAGCAATTTTCTTCTCATTCATAATAGTGGGAGCAAACTCAACATAATAACAATCATGAGATACTTGATTGGCATAATCCAATTGAAAATTAAAATCATGATGACAAGTTTCATATTTATCATTATTCTTTATAGCATACATGTCATCACAATAATCATCATATATAGCAACTTTCTTTTCATAATCAATTGAAACCTCTTCCAAAATAGTGGAATCATCACTAAATAAATTCATGACCTCTCTACATCCACTTTTGTCAATATAATCATCATAAATAGGAGGCATGCAATCATCATAATAAATTTTCACCTCAAAACTTGGGGGACTAAAAATATCATCTTCATCAAACATAGCATCCCCAAGCTTATGGCTTTGCATATCATTAGCATCATGGATATTCAAAGAATTCATACTAGCAACATTGCAATCATGCTCATCATTCATGGATTTTATGCCAAACATTTTATTGAATTCTTCTTCTATCAATTGAGCACAATTTTCCGAACCATCATTTTCAAGAAAGACATTATAAAGATGAATAATATGAGGCAACCTCAATTCCATTTTTTTGTAGATTTCTTTTATAAACCAAACTAGTGATAAAACAAGAAACTAAAAGATTCGATTGCAAGATCTCAAGATATACCTTCATGCACTCACCTCCCCGGCAACGGCGCCAGGAAAGAGCTTGATGTCTACCACACAACTTATTCTTGTAGACTCGTGTTGGGCCTCCAAGCGCAGAGTTTTGTAGGACAGTAGCAATTTTCCCTCAAGTGGATGACCTAAGGTTTATCAATCCGTGGGAGGCGTAGGATGAAGATGGTCTCCCTCAAACAATCCTGCAACCAAATACAAGAAATCTCTTGTGTCCCCAACACACCCAATACAATGGCAAATTGTATAGGTGCACTAGTTCGGCGAAGAGATGGTGATACAAGTGTAGTATGGATAGTAGATATAGGTTTTTGTAATCTGAAAATATAAAAACAGCAAGGTAACTAGTAATAAAAGTGAGCACAAACGATATTGCAATGCTTGAAAATAAGGCCTAGGGTTCATACATTCACTAGTGCAATCTCTCAACAATGCTAATATAATTGGATCATATAACCATCCCTCAACGTGCGATAAAGAATCACTCCCAAGTTCCTATTAGCGGAGAACATAAGATAGAAATTGTTTGTAGGGTACGAAACCACCTCAAAGTTATCCTTTCCGATCAATCTATTGAGCTATTCCTATAAATGTCGCAAACAGCCCTAGAGTTCGTACTAGAGTAACACCATATGATACACATCAACCAACTCTAATGTCACCTAGATACTCCAATGTCACCACAAGTATCCGTGAGTTGATGATACGACATGCATGCATCAAACAACTTCATAATCATAATATTCAATCCACACAAAGAACTCCAAGGAGCACCCCAAAGTTTCTATCAGAGAAAAGATAATGAAAACGTGCATCAACCCCTATGCATAGATTACCCCAATGTCACCTCGGGAATCCGCGAGTTGAGTGCCAAAACATACATCAAGTGAATCAATATAATAATATAATACCCCATTGTCACCACGGGTATTCATATGCAAGACATGCGTCAAGTGTTCTCAAATCTGAAATATTCAATCCGACAATAACAAAACCTCAAAGGGAATAGATTCGATTCATCACAAGAAGGATAGAGAGGGAAGAAACACCATATGATCCAACTATATTAACAAAGCTCGCGATACATCAAGATCGTGCCATATCAAGAACACGAGAGAGAGAGAGAGAGAGAGATCAAACACATAGCTACTAGTACATACCCTCAGCCCCGAGGGTGAACTACTCCCTCCTCATCATGGAGACCGTCGGGATGATGAAGATGGCATCCGGTGATGATTCCCCCCTCCGATAGGGTGCCAGAAAAGGGCTCCAGATGGGATCTCCTTGGTACAGAGGCTTGCGTCGGCGTAAAAACTCATCTAGGTTAACTTTCAGGGGTTTTTGAATATATATTATTTTTCAGCGTTGGAATCAAGCAAAGAGATGCCACAGGGGGCCCACGAGGCACCAGGGCGCGCCTGGGGGGGGGGGTGGCACGCCCAGGTGTCTCGTGGGGCCCTTGTGGCTCTTCTGCTGCTCCTCCGAAGCTTCCTGGGTCTGTTTCCTTCCAGAAAAAATCATCAAAAAGTTTCGCTGCATTTGGACTTCATTTGATATGGATTTTCTGGAAAACCAAAAACAAGCAAAAAACAGCAACCCGCACTGGGCACTAGGTCAATATGTTAGTCCATAAAAATCATATAAAAGCCATATAAAAGTGCACCAAAATCATACAAAACTGTAATAAACATGGCATGAATAGTTCATAAATTATAGATACGTTGGAGACGTATCAGTCTTTTGAAAATTTTGAGCAAAACATCCTCTTTTCAATTCTGTCCCATTCCTAGGTTATAACTACAACCCTAATTTTCCTTGCTCCTACAATTCTGAAAATTTTCCCACTTATAGTCCTTGCAACCAAACCCTTAAGTCCAGAATATCAACTCCATTTGCATCTTGCAAACGCACCAAATAAATCCTCCAAGTTTGGGACCAGAAGTGAATTTCAGTAAAACTTGCACTATCAAGTTGTTTGTTTTGCCAAACCAACCTTAACATCATCACTAACATCCAAGGAGACACCATTCTGCCAAGTATCACTGCCATAAGAATTTTCTAAATGGCCCTAGCATTCTGTCAAACACTATGTGGGCATAGCAGAAATCTTGGATCTTTCTAAACTACACCTATGACTTGCTTATATGGCCAAACCATCATGTCCATCATCTCTAGAATCTCCAGGAGCATCACCCTGCCAAAGATCAGCTTGATTGGATCATTGTAGCCCGCTCTGTCATTCTGTCGAGCACTTAGCATGCATGCACGGAGCGTGTCCAGAGTGCCAAGTTTGCAGGCGTTGGCACCGCCCCGCGCTGCCCTCCCTGCTATCGCTCTGCACGCAAGCCACCCTGAGAGCTTCGCGAGACATCCACGCACCTCGCCGACACCAGGACTTGGGCGCTAGCGCCGGCCACCGCCGTCCACGACGACCCGAAGCGCCGCCCGACGAGTTCCACCCCACCACGTCTCTCCCAGAGCCGCTTCACCTTAATGGCCAACGGCCGGGGCTCATCCGCAGCTCACTGATACGTCTCCAACGTATCTATAATTTTTGATTGTTCCATGCTGTTATATTATTAATCTTGGATGTTTTTATATGCATTTACAGCAATTATATATCATTTTTGGAGACTAACCTATTAACTTAGTGCCCAGTGCCTGTTGCTGTTTTCTGCCCTGTTTTTGTTTTACAGAATATCAATACCAAACGAAGTCCAAATGCCATGAAACTTTTTGGAGATTTTTTTTCTGGACAATACCAGCACTAGAAGCTTCGGGAGGAGGCCAGAAGCCCCAGGAGGTGCCCACGAGGCACCAGGGCGTGCCTGGGGGGGGGGCTGGCGCGCCTTGGTACCTCGTGGGGCCCACAGAGCTCCGTTTGACCTAATTCCTCCACTATAAATTCCCAAAAAAATCAGAAACCCTCAGGGGAGTCCACGGAATACTTTTTCCGCCGCCGCAAGCTTCTGTTCTCGAGAGTAGTTTACCACAGACCTTCTGGGGTCCTTTTCCGGCACTACGCCGGAGGGGGAATCGATCACGGAGGGTCTCTACATCAACCTTGCTGCCCTTCCGATGATGCGTGAGTAGTTTACCACAGACCTTCGGGTCCATAGTTAGTAGCTAGATGGCTTCTTCTCTCTTTTTGATCTTCAATACAATGTTCTCCTCGATGTTCTTGGAGTTCTATCCAATGTAATCACTTTTTGCGGTGTGTTTGTTGGGATCCGATGAATTGTGAGTTTATGATCAGATTATCCATGAATATATTTGAGTCTTTTCTGATCTCTTTTATGCATGATTATTATAGCCTCATATTTATTCTCCGATTTATTGATTTGGTTTGGCCAACTAGATTGATTTATCTTGCCATGGGAAGAGGTGCTTTGTAATGGGTTCGATCTTGCGGTGCTCAATCCCAGTGACAGAAAGGGACATGACACGTATGTATCGTTGCTATTAAGGGTAAAAAGATGGGGTTTATTCATACATGAGTTTATCTTGTCTACATCATGTCATCGTTCTTAAGCCGTTACTCCATTCTTTATGGACTTAATACACTAGATGCATGCTGGACAGCGGTCGATGTGTGGAGTAATAGTAGTAGATGCAGGCAGGTGTCGGTCTAATTGTATTGGATGTGATGCCTATATACATGATCATTGCCTTGGATATCGTCATGACTATTTGCTTTTCTATCAATTGCCCAACAGTAATTTGTCTACCCACCGTATGCTATTTTCTTGAGAGAAGCCTCTAGTGAAAACTATGGCCCCCGGGTCTATCTTTATCATTTACTAAAACCCTAAAAATACTTGCTGCAATTTTACTTTATTTATTTTATTTTGCATTTTTGTTTCAATCTATCTATCTATCACAGACAATTTAATCTTGCAATTTACCGCCGAGGGATTGACAACCCCTCGTTTGTGTTAGGTGCAAGGATTTGTTGTTTGTGTGTAGGTGCTGCTAATGAGGTGTTGTGTGATTCTCCTACTGGTTCGATAACCTTGGTTTCATAACTGAGGGAAATACTTATCTCTACTATGCTGCATCATCCCTTCCTCTTCGGGGAAAATACCAACACAAGCTACAAGTAGCAGGAAGAATTTCTGGCGCCGTTGCCAGGGAGACATCATCAACATCTATCAAGTACCTTCGCATAAACTCTCATCTCCTTGTATTTACATTATTTGCCATTTTCCTCTCATTTTCATCTCCCCCACTTCTAAAACGTTTTTACAAAAATACAAAAATATTTTTTCGTTGCCTTTTTCTTGTTTGCTTGTTTGCTTGCTTGTTATCTTGTTTGCGTAGTCACGATGTCGCAAAGAAAATACAAAATTGTTTGATTTTTCAAATACTAATAATAATGATTTTATTAGTACTCCAATTGCTCCTCCTGCCGCTAGTGCGGAGACTTGTGATATTAATGCCGCTTTGCTTAATCTTGTGATGAAAGATCAATTTTCGGGTAGTCCTATTGAAGATGCTGCATCCCATCTTAACACTTTCGTAGAATTGTGTGATATGCAAAATAAAAAAGATGTGGATAATGATATTGTGAAATTAAAATTATTCCCATTCTCATTGCGGGATCGTGCAAAAATTTCGTTTTCATATTTACCACGAAATAGTATCAATTCTTGGGATAGGTGTAAAGATGCTTTTATTACTAAGTATTTTCCTCCCGCGAAAATTATTTCCCTAAGAAATCAAATTATGAATTTTAAGCAACTTTATCATGAACATGTAGCCCAATCTTGGGAGAGGATGAAATTAATGATAAGAAATTGCCCTACTCATGGTTTAAATTTGTGGATGATCATACAAATTTTTTATGCGGGATTAAATTTTGTTTCTAGAAATCTTTTAGATTCCGCCGCGGGTGGTAATTTTATGGAAATTACTTTGGGAGAAGCTACTAAATTGCTTGATAATATTATGGCAAATTATTCACAATGGCATACTGAAAGAGTTCCCACTAGTAAAAAAGTGAATTCTGTTGAAGAAATTAATACTTTGAATGATAAAGTTGATGCGCTCGTGAAATTGGTTGCTAGTAAAAATGCTCATATTAATCCTAATGATGTGACATTGTCTACTTTGATTAAGCAAAATAATGATGCCATTGATGTGAATTTTGTCTCGCGAAACAATTTTAATAGTAATGCTTATAGAGGTAATTTCAACGCTAGACCGTTTCCTGGAAATTCCTCTAATAATTATGGCAATCCTTATGGTAATTCTTATAATAATAATAATGGGATGCCCTCTGATCTTGAAAGTAATATTAAAGAATTTATTAATGCTCAAAAAGTTTTCAACACTACGATAGAAGAAAAATTGAGTAAACTTGATGATATGTCTAGGAGCATTGATAGAATTATTCATGATGTGGAAAATCTTAAGACTAAAATTTTGCCACCTAAAATTGATATTAATGAATCAATTAAAGCTTTATATGTCTCCATGGATGAGAGTAAGAAAAGAACCGCTATGCTAAAAGCTAAACGAGAATTTTTAGAAAAAACAATTCCTCCCGGTTTTTATTATAGTAATGATGAGGATATTAAAATGATTGGTGTTTCACCTATTGATTCTTTGTTTAGAAATATTATACTTGATGAAAAGGGGACTGAAGAAGAGTCAACTTTAGCTAAAGAGCGTCCCCATAATTCGGAGGGTGAAAATCTTGATAAGAAAATTGATAAAAGTGGGTTTCGAGAGGTAAAAACTTTAAATAGCGATGTGCCCACTCTCTTGGATTACAAAGATTTTAATTATGACAATTGTTCTTTTATTGAGTGCATTTCTTTGTTGCAATCCATGCTAAATTCACCCAATGCTTACGAGCAAAATAAGGCTTTTACTAAACACATCGTAGAAGCAATGATGAAAGCGTTAGAAGAAAAGCTCGAACTAGAAATTTCAATTCCTAGAAAATGATATGATGAATGGGAACCCACCATTAAAGTTAAAATTAAAAATTATGACTGCAATGCTTTATGTGATTTGGGTGCTAGCGTTTCCACAATTCCAAAATCTCTATGTGATGTTCTAGGTTTCACCAATATAGATGAATGTTCTCTTAATTTGCACTTGGTGGATTCAACTATTAAAAAGCCTTTGGGTAGGATTAATGATGTTCTTATTCTTGCAAATAGGAACTATGTGCCCGTTGATTTTATTGTACTTGACATTGAATGCAATCCTTCATGCCCAATAATACTTGGTAGACCGTTCTTACGAACTATAGGTGCCGTTATTGATATGAAAAAAGCGAATATAAAATTTCAGTTTCCACTAAAAAAGGGTATGTAACATTTCCCTAGGAAGAAAATTAAAGCACCATATGAATCTATTATGAGGGCCACTTATGGAATCAACTTGAAAGATGACAATACTTGAAACTATGCATTATGCCTAGCTAGGGGCATAAAACAATAGCACTTGTTGGGAGGCAACCCAATGAATAAAATAAAATGTTCTGTTATTGTGTGTTTTCACTGTTATGCTACTTTTATTATTGTGTTTTTATGTTTTAATTAGTGTTTGTGCCAAGTAAAGCCTTTGGGATGATTTGGAAGATAGTATAATTGATGCTGTTTGAAAACAGAAAGTTTTGCGTCCAGTGCTGGAATTTTGGTTTTTCGCTGGAACGTCGGAACCTTCTGAATTTTTTACACAATATTGATATATGAATTGCCCACGTTGTCTTAAGTTTTTAGAATTTTTGAAGTAATATAAGTATGACGATAATTCAGATTTCTACAGACTGTTATATTTTTGACAGATTCTGTTTTTAATGTGTTGCTTGCTTGTTTTGATGAAACTATGGATTGTATCGGGGGTATAAGCCATGGAGAAGTTAGAATACAGTTGGTATAATGAAAATATAAAATATGAATGGGTTTGCAATAGTACTTAAAGTAGTGATTTGTTTTGTTATACTAACGGATCTCACGAAGGTTTTGTTGAGTTTTGTGTGATTGAAGTTTTCAAGTTTTGGGTGAGATCATGATGGATGAAGGAATAAGGAGTAGCAAAAGCCTAAGATTGGGGATGCCCGAGGCACCCCAAGGTAATATTCAAGGAAGACTCAAGCGTCTAAGCTTGGGGATGCCCCGGAAGGCATCCCCTCTTTCTTCTACCAACCATCGGTAATTTTACTTGGAGCTATATTTTTATTCATCACATGATATGTGTTTTGCTTGGAGCGTCGTGTATGATATGAGTCTTTGCTTTGTTTGCTTTTTAGTTTGTCACCATCATCCTTGCTGAACACACCTATTTTTGAGAGAGCCACACGTTATCATGATTTGTTAGAATACTCTATGTGCTTCACTTAAATTTTTTGAGGTAGGCAGTTGCTCTAGTGCTTCACTTAAATCTTTTCGAGCACGGTGGTGGCTTTATTTTGAAGAAATAAACTCTCATGCTTCACTTATGCTATTTTGAGAGTTGACAAGATGAAAATTTTGAAGAAATAGACTCTCATGCTTCACTTATATTATTTTGAAAGTTGACAAGATGAAAATTTTGAAGAAATACATTCTCATGCTTCACTTATATTATTTTGAGAATTGATAAGATTGAAATTTTGAAGAAATATTTGCACTCTCATGCTTCACTTAAATCTTTTTGAGAGTTGATAAAAGTAATGGTAATTTGCACAAGATATGAATTTGGTCCCAAAGTGATGAATATTCAAGAGGGATATAATAAAAACTTTCAGATAGATCATTGGATATGATAAGTGTGATTCCTTGCAATAGTTTTATGATATGGAAATGATAATATGTGTGTCATGTTAGTGAGTAATTTTGATTTAGTAAGAATATTGGTGTTAAGGTTTGTGATTCCCTATGCATGCACATTAAGTCAATAGTTATGCAAAGAAATTATATCCTACTTATGGTGCATTATTCGGTGTTAGTTATGTTTAATGCATGTTTATGACCGTTTTCGTTTTTTGGTTGGTTGCTTCTCAATCTATTTGCTAGCCTTCATTTGTACTAAGCAGAAATACTGCTTGTGCATTCAAAATCCTTAAACCCAGTTGTGCCAAATGAGTCCACTATATCTACCTATATGCGATATTTCAATGCCGTTCCAAGTAAATTTGCGTGTGCCAACTCTAATTTTCAAAATAATTTTTCTGTTTTGTGTGCCTGTACCGCTCATGAGGCGGAAGGGGGTGGCCAATATTTTCCATGCTAGGTGGGTTATTCTCACGATGAGTATTTATTCACTTGTCATTGCACGAGAGTATGGTTGGTAATAGGGATGCCCGGTCTCCATCTTCTCTTATAAAAGCACCAACTAGAGAGCACTATTGTCATACTGGTGCATTGGATGTAGCTAATATTTGAGTGTGTTTCATGAATGGATCAATGATTGAGCATAATGGGCTAGGGATAACTTTCTTTAGCGTTGATATTTTGAAAGACATGGTTGCTTGTTAGCATGCTTGAATATTTATATTTTCATGTCAAACTATAGACTATTGCTTTGAATCAGTCAATTCCAATGTCCATGCTACAAAAGAAAAGAATATGTGATGAATATGATAGGCAACATTCCACATCAAAAATTCTATTTTTATCACTTACCTACTCGAGGACGAGCAGTAATTAAGTTTGGGGATGCTGATACGTCTCCAACGTATCTATAATTTTTGATTGTTCCATGCTGTTATATTATCAATCTTGGATGTTTTTATATGCATTTACAACAATTATATATCATTTTTGGAGACTAACCTATTAACTTAGTGCCCAGTGCCAGTTGCTGTTTTTTGCCCTGTTTTTGTTTTACAGAATATCAATACCAAACGAAGTCCAAATGCCATGAAACTTTTTGGAGATTTTTTTCTGGACAATACCAACACTAGAAGCTTTCGGAGGAGGCCAGAAGCCCCAGGAGGTGCCCACGAGGAACCAGGGCGCGCCTGGACCCTCAGGGGAGTCCATGAAATACTTTTTCTGCCGCCGCAAGCTTCTGTTCTTTAGAGATCCCATCTGGGGTCCTTTTCCGGCACTCCGCCAGAGGGGGAATCGATCACGGAGGGGTTCTACATCAACCTTGCTGCCCTTCCGATGATGTGTGAGTAGTTTACCACAGACCTTCGGGTCCATAGTTAGTAGATAGATGGCTTCTTCTCTCTTTTTGATCTTCAATACAATGTTCTCCTCGATGTTCTTGGAGTTCTATCCGATGTAATCACTTTTTGCGGTGTGTTTGTTGGGATCCGATGAATTGTGAGTTTATGATCAGATTATCCATGAATATATTTGAGTCTTTTCTGATCTCTTTTATGCATGATTATTATAGCCTCGTATTTCTTCTCCGTTCTATTGATTTGGTTTGGCCAACTAGATTGATTTATCTTGCCATGTGAAGAGGTGCTTTGTAATGGGTTCGATCTTGCGGTGCTCAATCCCAGTGACAGAAGGGGACATGACACGTATGTATCGTTGCTATTAAGGGTAAAAAGATGGGGTTTATTCATACATGAGTTTATCTTGTCTACATCATGTCATCGTTCTTAAGGCGTTACTCCATTCTTTATGGACTTAATACACTAGATGCATGCTGGACATCGGTCGATGTGTGGAGTAATAGTAGTAGATGCAGGCAGGTGTCGGTCTACTTGTATTGGACATGATGCCTATATACATGATCATTGCCTTGGATATCGTCATGATTATTTGCTTTTCTATCAATTGCCCAACAGTAATTTGTCTACCCACCGTATGCTATTTTCTTGAGAGAAGCCTCTAGTGAAAACTATGGCCCCCGGGTCTATCTTTATCATTTACTAAAACCCTGAAAATACTTGCTGCAATTTTACTTTATTTATTTTATTTTGTATTTTTGTTTCAATCAATCTATCTATCACATATAATTTAATCTTGCAATTTACCGCCGAGGGATTGACAACCCCTCGTTTGTGTTGGGTGCAAGGATTTGTTGTTTGTGTGCAGGTGCTGCTAACGAGGTGTTGTGTGATTCTCCTACTGGTTCGATAACCTTGGTTTCATAACTGAGGGAAATACTTATCTCTACTATGCTGTATCATCCCTTCCTCTTCGGGGAAAATACCAACGCAAGCTACAGGTAGCACTCACCGACCGCGTAACGGCCACGCCGACCAACTCACCGGCTATATCTACCTCGCCACCAACCGGATCGCCATGAATGGCCGCCGCCGACGTGTGCTTCTCTGGAACTTGCGGCACCACCTTCCCCCTCCCTATAAAAGCCATCCCGAGCTCGCTACGCTCAGGGGCATCCTTCCACCCTTCTGTAGGCCACCCCAAAGCAATCACAAAGCCGGGAATGGCCACCTTCCTTGTCTCCGATAACCACGGCCGCCGCCACTGTTGCGTTGGTTCCGACGCAACCACAACCTCTCCCCCTCCATTTCCTCCACCACTAGCTCACTCTTGAACCCATGAACCGAATCCCCCTCTCAATTTTGCTCGGGAGCCACTGTAGACAAAAGCCCCAATTCGTTGCCGCCGGAGCTTCTCAAGAGAGCTCGCCGCCAGCGACTCCGTCCACCCCGGAGGTCGAGACGGGTACCCAAAGGATCACCTTGATCTCCTGAGCATGCACATGTGCTTAGCTCCCCGAGAGGTGCCGCCGTCCGCCGGCAATCGTCGGCGGCATGAGCTCAGCCCCTGTTCCCGCGCGTGAGGTTGACCCAGGGTCAAACCTGACCAAGGGGGCCCACTGTCAGCGACCGAAGCCGCGCCGACTCGTCTGTAAGTGAAGACAGGCTCCCCCGAAGCCGTCTTCGCGCGGGGAAAGTGTATATACCTAAATACGCCTTCGACGTCGGTAGCTCTCCCGCGCGGCCGAGCGACTGGGCCTGGCCTAGTGGCGCCATGTGGCTAAACCGCGCCCAGGGCGCGTTTCTGCTTACCAGATCTAGCCCATCAGGTTGCCTTTCCTCTTTTTCCTTTCCAGCAGGTTTCAAATAATTCCACAATAATCAATTCAAAACCAAATTTGATGATTCAAATTTCTGCATACTCCTAAATTCATGCTCTATTAATCCAGCTAGGATGAACATTTTTCCTAAGCCTTGTCTCTGTTGGATCTATTAAATAGTCCATTTCTTCATTTATTTTAGCTTAGAAATTCCCTAGGAAAATCATCTGAACTCCAAATCATTTGATTCTTTTTATGATATTCCTCATTTTCATCTAGTTTATTTTAGTATTTATTTCAAAAATTTCCAAACAACTTTTTGTACCGTCTCAATGTTTATGTGGTAATTTCAATATTTTGAAAATAGGAAAATGGAGGGAAGATAAAATTTTCAAAGTTTTGGAGTGCACCCAATCTTTCTGCATGCTCAAGGCAAGCATCTTGAACACTTGATATGGTGAATGCATGGTTGATTGTTTGCAAGAATAATGGAATCATGAATAGGTTGAATTCAAATAAAATTTGCATATGGCTAGTTATACATGCATGATCCCTTGAGAATATTTTATCTTCATTTAAACATGAAGTATGAGTGAGTATGGTTATTTTCACATGTCACATATGCCTATGTTGCTCCGAACTAATCTGCAGGAAAGAATCAGTCACGAGAAAAGTGACCGTGAGACTGAAATCTCATTGTGACGAGAATGATTAGTGAGGGCATGTTGGGACATGGCAGCTGGTGACCCTGTTGGGTATTACCAAGGAAATATATTGGCTAACCACTGCAGGAAAACTTAAACATCCTGAGTCGATCGTAGATCAAGTCTTGTTCCGGTAACCCCCATACTTGTTTCGTGCTGCCACTTGTCCCTGCCACAGGTAGGGTACGGTTCAGTAAGTTGTTAACCCCTTTCATTGCACACACCGTACAGAGGGGCCATAGTGGAAGATACCATTGATCACTGGTAGGCATGCCACTTGGTCAGGGGGCATGGGTGTATCCGGTTGGGCCGAGAGGGGGGCACCCCTTGTAATCCGCGCGTTATGAATTGTGATCCCATGCTATTCGAGACAGTGGTCTCCCCGTCTTATAGTTATTCTGGAATGATGCCTTGGGTGATTCCGGGCATCAGAACGGTTAAGATGGTGTGTGTTGGTCAGGTGTGTTTTCATCGCAAAGACCATAACTGGAATTAGTCAACGTTTTGGGGTTGACTAAAGAAATCCTTTACTTGTGGGTAAAGAGTACACCCTCTACAGAGTTTTAAAACCTATTCGAATAGCCGTATCCGCGGTTAAGGACTACAGTCTGGGTTGGTCAAGTGTCGGTCTTAGCGTCGGTCTTCGGAGGGAAATAATTAAAATCGAGCATGATCCATTTTTGTAGGATAATTATTGTCACTACTGATGCCAGCATGAATATTATTGTTAACATGAATATTATTGTGGACTAACCCTTTTCTTCTATGTGCAACCTTGGGTATCACTTGGGATGGCTAGTCCACCTGGATACCCAGTTTTATTTTCTTTTCTGAGTATCACTTGGGATGGCTAGTCCACCTAGATACCCAGTTTTATTTTCTTTTCTGAGTATCACTTGGGATGGCTAGTCCACCTGGATACCCAGTTTTATTTTCTTTTCTGAGTATCACTTGGGATGGCTAGTTCACCTGGATACCCAGTTTTATTTTCTTTTCTGAGTATCACTTGGGATGGTTAATCCACCTGGATCCTCATTTCTTTTCAAGACCTCTCGAGGCGTCGCTTTCAGACACCCGTTTGGCATTTCTTTTCAAGACCCCTCGAGGCGTCACTTTTAGACACCCGTTTGGCATTTCTTTTCAAGACCTCTCGAGGCGTCGCATTCAGACACCCGTTTGGCATTTTTTTGGAATTCCTCGAGCGGTCCAACGCCCGATGTTCCATATTATATTTCTTGGTTTATTATTAAAATGATTTATATTTAACCATCCACACCGTATTACTATTTAACATGCCATGCTTTAATATCAATCAGCATATGCATATAATTTAGTCCATCATGATCATATGCACTCTGTTACATTCGGTATATCTTTTGTTCATGATGTTTGCGAGTACATTCGAACGTACTCACTGGCTTGTCCCTGGCTATTTAATTGGCCAGGTCAGGATTTCAATGAGAAGTACTACAACGACATCCATGTGGACTAGGAGCCTAAGATAGCAGCCACGCGAGATAGGAGTTATCCCGGTCAGCCATTCCTGTGGGATTGGAGCTTCCACCAGAATTGGAGATCCGCTACCCGCTTCCACCATCCACTGTTAGAAATCATTGTTGTATCATTAGACCTTTATGGTCTTGTATTCAATTCTTGCAATTGCTTTGTAATCTGTATCAAGGACGTGTCCACCAGTAAAAAAAATGATCTTGGGGCTGGTGATGACACGAGGGGTTATTTCTGGGATTTTATGTCTCGGAGATCTGGCCCCGACATGATCTTTATATCCTTTTCATCTAAAATTTCCCATTATTTCCATTGGCATACTTGGGTTACCAAGATTTTGCCCATATCTATCTTTTCATCACCGATTCCTTCCCGATATCATTTCTTCCGTTCAGGTAGAACCATAACTCCGATCGAGACATTCTTTATATGCATTTGTGGTAGAATTGAGTGTAGAATATGATTATTGCCATGCCATGCATCATATTTATCACCATGTTCATGTACTTTCCAGATTGCATTATTCACCTAAATGAGCATGAAGTAATTGCTTGAATCCCTCCTATGTGGCTCAAGGCTTCATTTAAGATTGCCATAAGTTGATGCCATGCTAACAACATTTAAAATGTCATGCATGCATCTTGTCTGTTGCATACATGCCATGCTTGTTTGTTCATTGGATCGCTTGTTCTTTTCCGGTTTATCTTATGGGTAGAACCGGGAGACGATTCTGAGTTTGAGGTACCTGCCGGGAACGTTTTCGAGAAGTAGAGTTACTATCCCACCGAAGAGACTTCAGGCAAGATGATCATTACCCTGGATATCACTACTATCTTTGCTTGCTAGTTGTTCGTTGCTATCGTTATGTCACGCTACCTACCACTTGTCTGTAAGCCCCCCAATTGCCATGATACAGCCTCTAACCTCCACTACCCAGCAAACCGTTGTTTGGCTATGTTACCGCTTTGCTCAGCCCCTCTTATAGCGTTGCTAGTTGCAGGTGCAGTGCAGGTTGTTCCATGTTGGGAATTGGATATCATGGGATATCACAATATCTCTTATTTAATTAACGCATCTATATACTTGGTTGTGTGTGGAAGGCTCGGCCTTTTGCCTGGTGTTTTGTTCCACTCATGCCGCCCTAGTTTCTGTAATACCGGTGTTATGTTCCTTGGTTAGCGTTCCTAACATGTTTGGGGTTTATGGGCCCCCCTCGACAGTTCGCTTTGAGTAAAACTCTTCCAGCAAGGCCCAACTTTGGTTTTAAATTTGCCTAATAACAAATAAAACTTGCATAGGGAGTAATTAACCCGCGGATACTTAATCAACAAACTGGGTTAGTGCTCCTCATGAGTATTGGTCCAATCTGGGTGATGTCCGGTGCGCTCTGGGAAACCGGGGTCTCAGCTAACCCGACGTCAAGCGCATCCGGTGTGCCCTGAGAATGAGATACGTGTGGCTCCTATCGGGATTGTCGGCACCCCGGGGGGTCTTGCTGGTTTTGTTTTACCTTTGTCGAAATGTCTTCTGCACCGGGATTCCGACGATGCTTCGGGCTATGCTACTTGTGAGCTGCGTTGGTATTCCCTGAAGAGGAAGGGAGATGCAGTACAGTAGAGATAAGTATTTCCCTCAGTTATGAAACCAAGGTTATCAATCCAGTAGGAGAATCACGCAACACCTCATTAGCAGTACCTGCACACAAAATAACAAATCCTTGCACCCAACGCAAAAAAGGGGTTGTCAATCCCTCGGCGGTTAATTGCAAGATTAAATTGTATGGTGATAGATAGATAGATTGAACTAAAATATAAAATAAAATAAATAAAGTAAAAGTGCAGCAAGGTATTTTTAGGATTTTTAATATATGATTTTGATAGACTCGGGGGCCATAGTTTTCACTAGAGGCTTCTCTCTTGAAAATAGCATACGGTGGGTAAACAAATTACTGTTGGGCAATTGATAGAGAAGCAAATAATCATGACGATATCCAAGGCAATGATCATGTATATAGGCATCACGTCTGAGACAAGTAGATCAACTCCTGCCTGCATCTACTACTATTACTCGACACATCGACCGCTATCCAGCATGCATCTAGTGTATTAAGTCCATAAAGAACGGAGTAACCCCTTAAGCAAGATGACATGATGTACACAAAATAACTCACGCATGAATAAACCCCATCTTTTTACCCTTAATAGCAACGATACATATGTGTCATGTCCCTTTCTGTCACTGGGATTGAGCACCGCAAGATCGAACCCATTACAAAGCACCTCTCCCATTGCAAGATAAATCAAACTAGTTGGCCAAACCAAATCAATAGATCAGAGAGAAGTACGAAGCTATAAGAATCATGCATAAAAGAGTTCAGAGAAGACTCAAATAATATTCATGGATAATCTGATCATAAACTCACAATTCATCGGATCCCAACAAACACACCGCAAATAGTGATTACATCGGATAGAACTCCAATAACATCGAGGAGAACATTGTATTGAAGATCAAAATGAGAGAAGAAGCCGTCTAGCTACTAACTATGGACCCAAAGGTCTGTGGTAAACTACACACGCATCATCGGAAGGGCAGCAAGGTTAATGGAGGGCCCCTCCGTGATCAATTCCCCCTCTGGCGGAGTGCCGGAAAAGGCCCCCAGATGGGATCTCTCGATTGCAGAAGCTTGCGGCGGCAGAAAAAGTATTTCGTGGACTCCTCTGTTGGTTTCCCGATTTTAGAGAATTTATAGTGGTGGAATTAGGTTAAAAGGGGCAGAGGTGGGCCCACGAGGTACCAGGGCGCGCCACCACCTGGGGCACGCCCTGGTGTCCCGTGGCCACCTCCTCTAGCTTCTGGCCTCCTCCCGAAGCTTCTAGTGTTTGTTATGTCCAGAAAAAAATCTCCAAAAAGTTTCGTGGCATTTGGACTTCATTTGGTACTGATAATCTGGAAAACCAAAAATAGGCAAAAAAAGCAACTGGCACTGGGCACTAAGTTAATAGGTTAGTCGCAAAAAATGATATATAATTGCTATAAATGTATATTAAAACATCCATGATTGATATTATAATAGCATGGAACAATCAAAAATGATAGATACGTCGGAGACGTATCAGCATCCCCAAGCTTAATTCCTGCTCGTCCTCGAGTAGGTAAATGATAAAAACAGAATTTTTGATGTGGAATGCTACCTATCATATTCATCATATATTCTTTTCTTTATGGCATGGACATTTGGACTTGAATGATTCAAAGCAATAGTCTATAGTTTGGCATGAAGACATAAATACTCAAGCATACTAAGAAGCAACCATGCTTTTCAAAATATCAACGCTAAAGAAAGTTTATCCCTAGCCCATTATGCTCAATCATTGATCCATTCATGAAACACACTCGATATTAGCTACATCCAATGCACAAGTATGACAATAGTGCTCTATAGTTGGTGCTTTATAAGAGAAGATGGAGACTCAAAATAAAAATAAAAATTGCATAAAAGTAAATAGATAGGCCCTTCTCAGAGGGAAGCAGAGATTTAAAAATGTGCCAGAGCTCAAAGCATAAATTAGAGAGAGATAAAATTGTTTTGAGAGGCATGCTTTTCCTGTCAACGAAAACGAACGAGAATTTCCAATATCTTCCATGCTAGACACATTATAGGCGGTTCCCAAACAGAAAATAAAGTTTGTTTCCTTTCCACCATTCTTTCACAATCCATGGCTAGCCGTATCCACAGATGCCCTCCATACCAACACTTTCCAAGGAATTTGTTATCATCATATTAAATTTTTCATTTCATTTCAATTCATTTCGGGACTGGGCATCCCTATTACCTGCCACTCTCTCGTGCAATGACAAGTGAATAAACACTCATCGTGAGAATAACCCACCTAGCATGGAAAATATTGGCCACCCCCTTCCGCCTCATGAGTGGTACGGGCACACAAAACGGAAAATTATTTTGAAAATTAGAGTTGGCACACGCAAATTTACTTGGAACGACATGGAAATACCGCATATAGGTAGGTATGGTGGACTCATTTGGCACAACATGGGTTTATGGAGTTTGGGTGCACAAGCAGTATTCCCGCTTAGAACAAATGAAGGCTAGCGAATAGATTGAGAAGCGACCAACCAAAAAACGAAAACGGTCATAAACATGCATTCAACATAACTAACACCGAATAGTGCACCATAAGTAGGATATAATTTCTTTGCATAACTATTGACTTAATGTGCATGCATAGGGAATCACAAACCTTAACACTATATTCTTACTAAATCACAATTACTCACTAACATGACTCACATATTATCATCTCCATATCGCAAAACTATTGCAAGGAATCACACTTATCATATCCAATGATCTATATGAAAGTTTTTATTATATCCCTCTTGAATATTCATCACTTTGGGACCAAATTCATATCTTGTGCAAATTACCATTACTATTATCAACTCTCAAAATGATATAAGTGAAGCCTGAGAGTGCAAATATTTCTTCAAAATTTTAATCTTATCAACTCTCAAAATAATATAAGTGAAGCACGAGAGTTCAAATATTTCTTCAAAATATAGCCACCGCCGTGCTCAAAAAGATTTAAGTGAAGCACTAGAGCAACTGCCTAGCTCAAAAAATTTAAGTGAAGCACATAGAGTATTCTAGCAAATCATGATAAGCGTGTGGCTCTCTCAAATTGGTGTGTCCAGCAAAGATGATTGTGACAAACTAAAAAGCTAACAAAGCAAAGACTCATATAATACATGACGCTCCAAGCAAAACACATATCATGTGACGAATAAAAATATAGCTCCAAGTAAAATTATCGATGGTTGGTAGAAGAAAGAGGGGATGCCTTCCGGGGCATCCCCAAAGCTTAGATGCTTGAGTCTTCCTTGAATATTACCTTGGGGTGCCTTGGGAATCCCCAAGCTTAGGCTCTTGCCACTCCTTATTCCTTCATCCATCGTGATCTCACCCAAAACTTGAAAACTTCAATCACACAAAACTCAACAAAACCTTCGTGAGATCCGTTAGTATAACAAAACAAATCACTACTTTAAGTACTGTTGCAAACCCATTCATATTTTATTTTTGCATTATACCTACTGTATTCTAACTTCTCCATGGCTTATACGCCCTGATACAATCCATAGTTTCATCAAAACAAGCAAGCAACGCATCAAAAACTGAATCTGTTAAAAACAGAACAGTATGTAGAAATCTATTTAAAAGCTATACTTCTTTAACTCCAAAAATTTGAAAAATTAGGACAACGTGGGTAATTCATATACCAATACTGTGTAAAAATTTCAGTTTTTTCTGACGCTCCAGTACAGAACGAAAATTCCAGCACTAGACGCAAAACTTTCTGTTTTCCAAACAGCATCGATTATACTATCTTCCAAATCATCCCAAAGGCTTTACTTGGGACAAACACTAATTAAAACATAAAAACACAATCATAACAGTAGCATAATTGTGAAATCACACAAGAACAGAAACAAAAAGTAAAAATTTATTTTATTCATTGGGTTGTCTCCCAACAAGCACTATTGTTTTATGCCCCTAGCTAGGCATAATGCATAGTTTTAGTTATTGTCATCTTTCTTCTTCTTATCGAAAGATGCACTTTCATCAAAGGGTTTTTCAAAGGTAATAAGAAACATGTCATCCATAGAAATTTTAGCATTGGCAAGTTGTCCATTTGTAAATCCCTCTTGATTACCGGCTACAATCCAAGAATATTGTCTATTAACACTATTAAAAACTTGTTGGATTATATTCAAAGGAGGAACTTCCTTTTTAATATTTTCATCAAAGATGTGGTCATTGCGGACCAAATACCTCAACAAGTAATCATTATTATAAAGGATGTCATCTATTACCGGTTTTTCACGGTTCATACCATAGAAATCAAAAATCTCCCTAGCTTCTCGCACTATGTGATTAAATTCATTCATGAGGACAAGGGTAGCTATTTTCTTAGCTCTAGAATCTTTTATAACCGGTAACTCATAAAACAATCTTTGCAAAGTAGGATGGGTGCAAATAAATCTTCGTTTAAGTTTAAGAACAAGTGCGGAAATAGCATCGGTATAAGTTTTGGTTTCTTTAAGTATAGGAGCATCATCACGAGCCAAGGTTCCAATGCAATTAAAGAATTCTTGGATAACACTTTTTCCTATAAAATTTCCATGTCCCAACACAAAAGTTTTACCATCAAGATTGGCAGAACTTCCAATCTTAGGAGTTCTACCATCATTAGTTTCAGCCATGACAAAATCACTCATGATAACAACTTCAAGCAAGCAAACGAGCAAACAAGAAAAAGGCAAACGGAAAATATTTTTGTATTTTTCTAAAAACTTTTTAAAAGTGGGGGAGATGAAAACGAGAGGCAAATAAAATAAATGTAAGGAGATGAGAGTTTATGCGAAGGTACTTGATAGATGTTGATGATGTCTCCCCGGCAACGACGGCAGAAATTCTTCCTGCTACTTGTGAGCTGCGTTGGTAATTCCCTGAAGAGGAAGGGAGATGCAGTACAGTAGGGATAAGTATTTCCCTTAGTTATGAAACCAAGGTTATAAATCTAGTAGGAGAATCACGCAACACCTCGTTAGCAGTACCTGCACACAAAATAAAAAATCCTTGCACCCAACACAAACAAGGGGTTGTCAATCCCTCGGCGCTTAATTGCAAGATTAAATTGTATGGTCATAAATAGATAGATTGAACTAAATTATAAAATAAAATAAATAAAGGAAATGTGCAGCAAAGTATTTTTAGGATTTTTAATATATGATTTTGATAGACCCGGGGGCCATAGTTTTCACTAGAGGCTTCTCTCTTGAAAATAGCATACGGTGGGTAAACAAATTACTGTTGGGCAATTGATAGAAAAGCAAATAATCATGACGATATCCAAGGCAATGATCATGTATATAATCATCACGTCCGAGACAAGTAGACCGACTCCTGCCTGCATCTACTACTATTACTCCACACATCGACCTCTATCCAGCATGCATCTAGTGTATTAAGTCCATAAAGAACGGAGTAACGCCTTAAGCAAGATGACGTGATGTAGACAAAGTAAACTCATGGATGAATAAACCCCATCTTTTTACCCTTAATAGCAATGATACATACGTGTCATGTCCCTTTATGTCACTGGGATTGAGCACCGCAAGATCGAACCCATTACAAAGCACCTGTCCCATTGCAAGATAAATCAATCTAGTTGGCCAAACCAAATCAATAGATTGGAGAGAAATACGAAGCTATAATAATCATGCATAAAAGAGTTTAGAGAAGACTCAAATAATATTCATGGATAATCTGATCATAAACTCACAATTCATCAGATCCCAACAAACACACCGCAAAAAGTGATTACATCGGATAGAACTCCAAGAACGTCGAGGAGAACATTGTATTGAAGATCAAAAAGAGAGAAGAAGCCATCTAGTTACTAACTATGGACCCGAAGGTCTGTGGTAAACTACTCACGCATCATCGGAAGGGCAGCAAGGTTGATGGAGAGCCCCTCCGTGATCGATTCCCCCTCCGGCGGAGTGCCGGAAAAGGCCCCCAGATGGGATCTCTCGAGAACAGAAGCTTGCGGCGGCCGGGAAAGTATTTCGTGGACTCCTCTTTTGGTTTCCCGATTTTAGATAATTTATAGTGGTGGAATTAGGTCAAAAGGGGCAGAGGTGGGCCCACGAGGCACTAGGGCGCGCCACCCCCCTAGGGCGCGCCCTGGTGGCTCGTGGCCACCTCCTCTGGCTTCTGTCCTCCTCCCGAAGCTTCTAGTGCTTGTTATGTCCAGAAAAAAATCTCCAAAAAGTTTCGTGGCATTTGGACTTCATTTGGTACTAATAATCTGGAAAACCAAAAACAGGCAAAAAACAGCAACTGGCACTGGGCACTAAGTTAATAGGTTAGTCCCAAAAAATGATATATAATTGCCGTAAATGTATATAAAAACATCCAAGATTGATATTATAATAGCATGGAACAATCAAAAATTATCGGGCTATCCCGATGTTGAGGTCTTCCAAAGGAGCTTGTGATAGTTTGTGATGGACTAGTTGGGACACCCCTGCAGGGTTAAATCTTTCGGAAAGCCGTGCCCACGGTTATGTGGCGACTTGGAAATTTATCACCTCCGGTTGTAGAGAACTTGACACTAAATTCAATTAATATACACCAACCATGTGTGTAACCGTGATCGTCTCTTTTCGAGGCACTTCGGGAAGAGAACATGGTGGGGTTATGTATGAACCGTAAATAGGTGTTCAGGATCACTTATGTCGTGATGGTACGACGATCTATGGGGCCATCCAGCCCCTTGTGGTTCGGCGAGGGGAGGCGCGAGCACAAAGAGCAGAGCCGCCAGAGGACGCAGGGTGATTTTTACCCAGGTTCGGGCCGCTTGTGAAGCGTAAAACCCTACTCATGATTTTAGTGTATTGTGTGTGTATGAACACAAGTACAAGGAGCGCTTCCCCGTCAAGGTGCGGGAGAAGCAGCTACGTATGCGAATTGTGCAAAGGGTCTGAATCCATTTAACTGTTGCCTTGGTCCTCCTTTTATAGCTATTAGATAGCAAACAGTGGTATCATACCTAACTCTGCCAGTTTAGGACAAAGGCATTAAATGCACCATTAGGTGTCATGTGGAGAGGCAGCCCCGGCAAGGTTTCTGCACCACTCGCCAAGCTACCTCGTATTATTCTGACACGCCTCCTGGGCGGGTGTCATTAAAGGCAAATCCTGTCCCAGCGCGCTGACACATGCCCGACAAGCCTTACCAACCAGCCTGTGCAGTCAACACCTCATCTATTAGCGAACATCTGTCCGGTGAGGTGGAGGGCCGGCAGAAGCTCGCCGGCACGGAGCTTGCCAGGTCTTCACCTTGCCGGTTTGGCTTTGCCGGCAAGAAATGTCGTCATCTCCTCTACTAGTTGAGTGTTGTGTCTTCAGTGGCTTCTGTAACTGGGTCTTGAACCTTGTCGTTTGGCAGGTCCCGGCAAGCCTCCGGCAAGGAGGCTGCCATCGTCTGTGCATAAGTCAGGGTATAAAATACCCATGTTTTATACACCGACAGGAGCCCCCGGGCCTGGGCCATACGCGCGTCCGAAGCGTCGTTGGGCTAGGCCCAAACAATGCATAGACACGCGGCGGGAAAACTGCCGCTGTAATTTTTGTCATGATGGTTATCCTGACGCACGTCCAATCCACGCATTAAATGCGGGGCATGGGAACGTGGACTGTTGCGGTTAATTCGCGGTAGTGCGCCTGTGGAAAGCGCCGCGGGGGTAAACAGTGAAGAGCCAGCCCTTCCTCGCGCCTTCCCCATAAAAAGGCAACCGCGAGGAGGCGCCGCCCATTCGGCCCTGTTTTTCTCTGCTTCATCTTCTTCCTCTCGCCAGAACCGCTTCCGCCGCCGCCGCTGTCACTTATTCGCATCTCGACTTCGACCACCTTCTTCCTCCCCAATCTCTGATGGCGCCCAAGAGAGCCGATGCGACGGGGAAGAAGCCCGCCAAGCCGCTCAATCCCAAGGCGGAGGAGAAAAAGAAGGCGCTAGAAGAGCTAGAGAAGCGGCGGAGGGATAATGTGATCTTCTCGCCATGCTCTTTGGATGCCAACGAGCTGATTAGAAGGTACGCATACATGTGGGGAAGGGACACCAAAGACCACAAGGCGCCCGTAGTGCTTCCTAAAGGCAACAAGGATCCATCGGATTCATATCCGTTCTTCTGCGCCTATTTCTACTGTGGCTTGGTTCCCCCATTCTCGGATTTCTTCAGTGCCACGATGTTCAGCTATGGGTTCAGGCTGCTAGATTTCACTTCGAACGCAATGACTTGCATGGCAGTCTTTGCCCATCTATGCGAGAACTTTGTTGGCGTCACCCCCAATGTGGATCTGTTCCGCCCTTTCTTTGTTCCTCGGATTGAAGACAAGTCGCTCTCCAGCAGTGTGACTTGGATCCCCAGGGCCAAGACCAAGGGCCAGTACCTTGCCGGGCAACTCCATCTCAAATGGGACGAATGGAGGGCAGAGTGCTGTTTGATCCAGGAGAAGGATTTCCCCCAATTTTGCCTACCGCGCACAGCGAAGGTCGAGCATGGCAAGAACTGGAGCAGTTGTTGGGGAACGTTGCATGGGAAACAAAAAATTTCCTACGCTCACCAAGATCAATCTAGGAGATGAACATCTACGAGAGGAGAGATTGCATCTACATACCCTTGTAGATCGCTAAGCGGAAGCGTTAAGAAACGCGGTTGATGTAGTCGAACGTCTTCGTGATCCAATCACGATCCGTCCCGCGAACTCCCGATCAAGCGCCGAACGGACGGCACCTCCGCGTTCAACACACGTACGGCTTGATGACGCCTTCACCTCCTCGATCCGGCGAGCGATGGTGAAGTAGTAGCTCGAGTCCTCCGGCAGCAAGACGTCGTGGCGGCGGTGGTGGTGGAGCAATCTCAGCAGAGCTTCGCTAAGCTATGCGGAGAGAGAGAGGAACTACGAGGGAGAGGGAGGGCAGCGCCGTGGCATAGATGGGTGCGGATGCCCTCTCTCTACCCCTCTATATATAGGGGGAAGGGAGGAGGGGTGGCGCCCCTAGGGTTTCCCCTAGGTGCGTGGCGGCCACAGATGGGGCGGCCAGGGTTTGGTGCGGCCCCCCCTAGGTGGCTTGCCACCCAAGGCAAGGGGGCGGCTGCCCTAGGGGGCGCCCCACCCCTTTGGCCGAATGGGCTAGAGTTTAGGGAATGCTCCCAGCCCCTTGTGGGCAGGTGTGCCCCTTTCCCTTGGCCCATGAGGCCCCCAACACTTGCCGGGGCCCCCCGAAACCCTTTTCGGTACTCCTTCGAAAACCCCGGTACCCCCGGAACACTTCCGGACTCTGATACCCTTTGTCCTATATATCAATCTTCACCTCCGGACCATTCCGGAGTTCCTCGTCATGTCCGGGATCTCATCCGGGACTCCGAACAACCTTCGGTCACCAACATAACAACTCGACTATACTTATATCGTCACCAAACGTTAAGTGTGTAGACCCTGCGGGTTCGAGAACTATGCAGACATGACCGAGACACCTCCACGGTCAATAACCAATAGCAGGACCTGGATGTCCATATTGGTTCCTACATATTCTACGAAGATCTTTATCAGTCGAACCTCGATGTCAGGATTCAGTCAATCCCGTATGCAGTTCCCTTTGTCCGGCGATATGTTACTTGCCCGAGATTCGATCGTCAGTATCTCCATACCTAGTTCAATCTCGTTACCGGCAAGTCTCTTTACTCGTTCCGTAATACAAGATCCCGTGGCTAACTCTTTAGTCACATTGCTTGCAAGCTCATTGTGATGCTGTATTACCGAGTGGGCCCTGAGATACCTCTCCGTCATACGGACTGACAAATTCCCAGTCTTGATCCACGCCAAGTCAACAGACACCTTCAGAGATACCTGTAGAGCATCTTTATAGTCACCCAGCTACGTTGCAACGTTTGATACACACAAGGTACTCCTCCGGTGTCAGTGAGTTGCATGATCTCATGGTCATAGGAACAGATACTTGACATGCGAAAACGATAGCAATAAACTTGACACGATCATATATGCTACGTTCATAGTTTGGGTCTTGTCCATCACATCATTCTCCTAATGATGTGATCCCGTTATCAAATGACAACTCATGTCTATGACCAGGAAACCCTGGCCATCTTTGATCAACGAGCTAGTCCGGTACAGACTCACTAGGGACATGTTGTTGTCTACGTATCCACACATGTATTTGTGTTTCCAACCAATACAATTATAGCATGGATAATAAACGATTATCGTGAACAAAGAAATATAATAATAACCATTTTATTATTGCCTCTAGGGCATATTTCCAACAGTCTCCCACTTGCACTAGAGTCAATAATCTAGCATTACATGGTTATGAATCTAACACCCATAGAGATCTGGTGTTGATCATGTTTTGCCCGTGGAAGAGGTTTAGTCAATGGATCTGCAACATTCAGATCCGTGTGCACTTTGCAAATGTTTATGTCCTCCTCCTTGATCTCATCGCGGATGGAATTGAAGTGCCGCTTTATGTGTCTGGTCCTCTTGTGAAACCTTGGTTCCTTGGCTAGAGCAATGGCACCAGTGTTGTCACAGAACAGAGTCATCGGGTCTAGTGCACTGGGCACAACTCCAAGATCTGTCATGAACTGCTTCATCCAGATACCTTCCTTTGCCGCCTCCGAGGCAGCTGTGTACTCCGCCTCGCATGTAGAATCAGCTACCACGCTTGGCTTGGAACTGCACCAGCTTACCGCTCCCCCATTTAGAATATATACGTATCCGGTTTGAGACTTAGAGTCATCCGGATCAGTGTCAAAGCTTGCATCGACGTAACCCTTTACAACGAGCTCTTGATCACCTCCATAAACGAGAAACATTTCCTTAGTCCTTTTCAGGTACTTAAGGATATTCTGGACCACTGTCCAGTGTTCCACTCCTGGATCACTTTGAAACCTTCCGGCCATACTTATGGCAATGCTGACATCTGGTCTTGTGCACAACATCGCATACATGATAGAGCCTATTGCAGAAGCATAGGGGATGACACTCATCTTTTCTCTATCCTCTGTAGTCGCTGGGCATTGAGTCTTACTCAACTTCACACCTTGCAAAACAGGCAAGAACCCCTTCTTGGACTGATCCATTTTGAACTTCTTCAAAACTTTATGAAGGTATGTGCTCTGTGAAAGTCCTATTAAGCGTCTTGATCTATCTCTATAGATCTTGATGCCTAATATGAAATCAGCTTCTCCTAGGTCCTTCATTGAAAAACTCTTGTTCAAATATTCCTTTACGCTTTCCAAAAGTTCTATATTGTTTCCAATCAGCAATATGTCATCCACATATAATATCAGAAACGCTATAGAGCTCCCACTCACTTCCTTGTAAATACAAGCTTCTCCGTAAACTTGTATAAACCCAAACGCTTTGATCACCTCATCAAAGCGAAGATTCCAACTCTGAGACTCTTGCACCAGTCCATAAATGGATCGCTGGAGTTTGCAAACTTTGTCAGTATTCTCTGGATTGACAAAACCTTCTGGTTGCATCATATACAACTCTTCCTTAAGAAAACCGTTTAGGAACGCTGTTTTGACATCCATCTGCCAAATTTCATAATCGAAAAATGCAGCTATTGCTAACATGATTCTGACGGACTTAAGCATCACTACGGGTGAGAAAGTCTCATCGTAGTCAACTCCTTGAACTTGTGAAAAACCCTTTGCCACAAGTCGAGATTTATAGATGGTGACATTACCGTTCGCGTCCGTCTTCTTCTTGAAGATCCATTTATTCTAAATGGCCTTTCGCCCTTCAGGTAATACTTCGAAAGTCCATACTTTGTTTTCATACATGGATCCCATCTCGGATTTCATGGCCTCTAACCATTTGTCGGAATCCGGGCCCACCATCGCTTCCCCATAGCTCGTAGGTTCATCGTTGTCCAACAACATGACCTTTAAGACAGGGTTACCGTACCACTCAGGAGCAGTACGTATCCTTGTCGACCTACGAGGTTCGATAGTAACTTGATCCGAAGCTTCATGATCACCATCATCAGCTTCCTCTTCAACTGACGTAGGTTCCACAGAAACATCTTTCTGCGCAGTGCTACTCTCTGGTTGAAGTAAAGGTTCAACAACCTCATCAAGTTCTATCTTCCTCCCACTCAATTCTTTCGAGAGAAACTCTTTCTCGAGAAAGGACCCGTTCTTAGCGACAAACACTTTGCCTTCGGATCTAAGATAGAAGGTATACCCAACTGTCTCTTTTGGGTATCCTATGAAGACGCATTTGTCCGCTTTGGGTTCCAGCTTTTCTGGCTGAAGCTTTTTGACATAAGCATCGCATCCCCAAACTTTAAGAAACGACAACTTTGGTTTCTTGCCAAACCACAGTTCATACGGTGTCGTCTCAACGGACTTAGATGGTGCCCTATTTAAAGTGAATGCAGCTGTCTCTAACGCATAACCCCAAAATGATAGTGGTAGATCGGCAAGAGACATCATAGAACGCACCATATCCAATAAGGTTCGATTACGACGTTCGGACACACCATTACGCTGTGGTGTTCCAGGTGGCGTCAACTGTGAAACAATTCCACATTGTCTTAAGTGACTGCCAAACTCATAACTCAGATATTCTCCCCCTCGATCAGATCATAGGAATTTGATCTTCTTGTTACGATGAATCTCAACTTCACTCTGAAATTGCTTGAACTTTTCAAACGTTTCAGACTTGTGTTTCATCAAGTAAACACACCCATATCTACTGAAATAGTCGGTGAAGGTGAGAAAGTAACGATATCCACCGTGTGCCTCAATGCTCATCGGAGCGCACACATCAATATGTATGATTTCCAACAAGTCACTTGCCTGTTCCATTGTTCCGGAGAACGGGGTCTTAGTCATCTTGCCCATGAGGCATGGTTTGCATGTGTCAAGTGATTCAAAATCAAGTGACTCCAAAAGTCCATCAGCATGGAGTTTCTTCATGCGTTTTACACCAATATGAACTAAGCCGCAGTGCCACAAGAAAGTGGTACTATCATTATCAACTCTACATCTTTTGGCATCAATGTTATGAACATGTGTATCATCACTATCGAGATTCAATAAGAATAAACCCCTCACAATGGGTGCATGACCATAAAAGATATTACCCATATAAATAGAACAACCATTATTCTCTGATTTAAATGAGTAACCGTCTCGCATTAAACAAGATCCAGATATAATGTTCATGCTCAATGCAGGCACTAAATAACAATTATTCAGGTTCATCACTAATCCCGATGGTAATCGAAGAGCAAGCGTGCCGACGGCGATCACATCTACCTTGGAACCATTTCCCACGTGCATCGTCACTTCGTCCTTCGCCAGCCTCCGTCTATTCCGCAGTTCCTGCTTTGAGTTGCAAATGTGAGCAACCGCACCGGTATCAAATACCCAGGCACTACAACGAGAGTTGGTAAGGTACACATCAATAACATGTATATCATATATACCTTGTTTGGCGTTGGCCCCCTTCTTGTCGGCCAGATACTTGGGGCAATTCCGCTTCCAGTGGCCAGTTCCCTTGCAATAGAAGCACTCAGTTTCCGGCTTGGGTTTCTTCACGGGAGGGGCAACTACTTTTCCACTCTTCTTGGAGTTTCCCTTCTTGCCCTTGCCATTCTTCTTGAAACTAGTGGTTTTATTGACCATCAACACTTGATGCTCCTTCTGGATGTCTGACTCCGCGACTTTCAGCATCGCAAACAGCTCGGCGACTGACTTGTTCATCCCTTGCATGTTATAGTTCAACACAAAGCTCTTGTAGCTAGGTGGTAGCGACTGAAGAACTCTGTCAGTGATCGCCTCTGGCGGGAGCACAACTCCCAACTCAGCCAGACGGTTGTAATACCCAGACATTTTGAGTATGTGTTCAATGACAGACCCGTTCTCCTCCATCTTGCAAGCATAGAACTTATCGGAGGTCTCATACCTCTCGATCCGGGCATTCTTCTCAAAAATAAACTTCAACTCCTGGAACATCTCATATGCTCCATGACGTTCAAAACGCCTTTGAAGTCCCGGTTCTAAGCCATAGAACATGGCGCACTGAACTATTGAGTAGTCATCAACACGCGCCTGCCAGGTGTTCATAACGTCCACAGACGCCGGAGGGGGTTGCTCACCAAGCGGTGCATCAAGGACATAAGCCTTTTGGGCAGCCGTGAGGATAATCCTTAGATTACGGGCCCAGTCTACAAAGTTACTTCCATCATCTTTCAGCTTAGCTCTCTCTAGGAACGCATTGAAATTCAGGGGAGCTACTGCGCGAGCCATTGCTCTACATCATAATTTGCAAAGATAGTTTAGACTATTGTTCATGATAAAGAGTTCAATTAATCATATTACTTAAGAACTCCCACTCAAATCGACATCCCTCCGGTCGTCCGAGTGTAACATGACCCAAATTCACCAACCCAAGTCCGATCATCACGTGAGATGAGGTGGTTTCAATGGTGAACATCTCCATGTTGATCATATCTACTATATGACTCATGTTCGACCTTTTGGTCTCTTGTGTTCCGAGGCCATGTCTGTACATGCTAGGCTCGTCAAGTTTAACCCAAGTGTTCCGCATGTGCGAAACTGGCTTGCACCCGTTGTATGTGAACGTAGAGTCTATCACACCCGATCATCACGTGGTGCTTCGAAACGGCGAACTTTCGCAACGGTGCACACTCGGGGAGAACACAATTTTATCTTGAAATTTTAGAGAGGGATCACCTTATAATGCTACCATCGTCCTAAGAAAAATAAGATGCATAAAAAGATTAACATCACAAGCAAATCATAAGTGACATGATATGGCCATGAACTTGTGCTTTTTATCTCCATCTCCAAAGCACCGGCATGATCTCCATCGTCACCGGCATGACACCATGATCTCCATCATCGCGTCGCCATCGGGGTTGTCACGCCAACCATGCTTCTACTACTATTGCTACCGTTTAGCGATAAAGTAAAGCATTACATAGCGCTTAATGATTGACACGCAGGTCATACAATAATTAAAGACAACCCTATGGCTCCTGCCGGTTGCCGTATTCATAGACATGCAAGTCGAGATAAACTATTACAAAACATGATCATCTCATACATCAAATATATTTCATCATGTCTTTGGCCATATCATATCACAACATACCCTGCAAAAACAAGTTAGATGTCCTCTAATTTGTTGTTGCATGTTTTACGTGGCTGCTATGGGTATCTAGCAAGAACGATTCTTACCTACGCAAAACCACAATGGTGATATGCAAGTTGCTATTTAACCTTCTACAAGGACCGGCTTTGTCGAATCTGATTCAACTAAGGTGGGAGAGACAGACACCCGCCAGCCATCTTATGCAACAAAGTTGCATGTCAGTCGATGGAACCGGTCTCATGTATGTGGACATGTAAAGTTGGTCCGGGCCGCTTCATCCCACAATACCGCTGAATCAAGAAAAGACCAAGGAAGGAAGCAATCTGAATATCAACGCCCACAAACTCCTTTGTGTTCTACTCATGATGTCATCTACGCAAAGACCTAGCTCATGATGCCACTGTTGGGGAACGTTGCATGGGAAACAAAAATTTTCCTACGCTCACCAAGATCAATCCAGGAGATGAACATCTATGAGAGGAGAGATTGCATCTACATACCCTTGTAGATTGCTAAGCAGAAGCGTTAAGAAACGCGGTTGATGTAGTCGAACGTCTGCGCGATCCAATCACGATCCGTCCGTCGAACTCCCGATCAAGCGCCGAACGGACGGCACCTCCGCGTTCAACACACGTACGGCTTGATGACGCATTCACCTCCTCGATCCAGCGAGCGATGGTGAAGTAGCAGCTCGAGTCCTCCGGCAGTACGACGGCGTGGCGGCGGTGGTGGTGGAGCAATCTCAGCAGAGCTTCGCTAAGCTACGCGGAGAGAGAGAGGAACTACGAGGAAGAGGGAGGGCAGCGCCGTGGCATAGATGGGTGCGGCTGCCCTCTCTCTACCCCTCTATATATAGGGGGAAGGGAGGAGGGGTGGCACCCCTAGGGTTTCCCCTAGGGGGTGGCGGCCACAGATGGGGCGGCCAGGGTTTGGTGCGCCCCCCCCTAGGTGGCTTGCCACCCAAGGCAAGGGGGCGGCTGCCCTAGGGGGCGCCCCACCCCTTTGGCCGAATGGGCTAGGGTTTAGGGGAGGCGCCCAGCCCCTTGTGGGCTGGTGTGCCCCCTTCCCTTGGCCCATGAGGTCCCCAACACTTGCCGGGGCCCCCTGAAACCCTTTTTCGGTACTCCTTCGAAAACCCCGGTACCCCCGGAACACTTCCGGACTCCGATACCCTTTGTCCTATATATCAATCTTCACCTCCGGACCATTCCGGAGCTCCTCGTCATGTCCGGGATCTCATCTGGGACTCCGAACAACCTTCGGTCACCAACATAACAACTCGACTATACTTATATCGTCACCAAACGTTAAGTGTGTAGACCCTGCGGGTTCGAGAACTATGCAGACATGACCGAGACACCTCCACGGTCAATAACCAATAGCGGGACCTGGATGTCCATATTGGTTCCTACATATTCTACGAAGATCTTTATCGGTCGAACCTCGATGTCAGGATTCAGTCAATCCCGTATGCAGTTCCCTTTGTCCGGCGATATGTTACTTGCCCGAGATTCGATCGTCGGTATCTCCATACCTAGTTCAATCTCGTTACCGACAAGTCTCTTTACTCGTTCCGTAATACAAGATCCCGTGGCTAATTCTCTAGTCTCATTGCTTGCAAGCTCATTGTAATGCTGTATTACCGAGTGGGCCCTGAGATACCTCTCCGTCATATGGACTGACAAATTCCCAGTCTTGATCCATGCCAACTCAACAGACACCTTCGGAGATACCTGTAGAGCATCTTTATAGTCACCCAGCTACGTTGCGACGTTTGATACACACACGGTACTCCTCCGGTGTCAGTGAGTTGCATGATCTCATGGTCATAGGAACAGATACTTGACATGCGAAAACGATAGCAATAAACTTGACACGATCATATATGCTACATTCATAGTTTCGGTCTTGTCCATCACATCATTCTCCTAATGATGTGATCCCGTTATCAAATGACAACTCATGTCTATGACCAGGAAACCATGGCCATCTTTGATCAACGAGCTAGTTCGGTAGAGGCTCACTAGGGACATGTTGTTGTCTACGTATCCACACATGTATTTGTGTTTCCATCCAATACAATTATAGCATGGATAATAAACGATTATCATGAACAAGGAAATATAATAATAACCATTTTATTATTGCCTCTCGGGCATATTTCCAACAGTCTCCCACTTGCACTAGAGTCAATAATCTAGCATTACATGGTTATGAATCTAACACCCATAGAGTTCTATTGTTGATCATGTTTTGCCCGTGGAAGAGGTTTAGTCAATGGATCTGCAACATTCAGATCCGTGTGCACTTTGCAAATGTTTATGTCCTCCTCCTTGATCGCTTCGCGGATGGAATTGAAGTGTCTGGTCCTCTTGTGAAACCTTGGTTCCTTGGCTAGAGCAATGGCACCAGTGTTGTCACAGAACAGAGTCATCGGGTCCAGTGCACTGGGCACAACTCCAAGATCTGTCATGAACTGCTTCATCCAGACACCTTCCTTTGCCGCCTCCGAGGCAGCTATGTACTCCGCTTCGCATGTAGGATCAGCTACCACGCTTTGCTTGGAACTGCACCAGCTTACTGCTCCGCCATTTAGAATATATACGTATCCGGTTTGAGACTTAGAGTCATCCGGATCAGTGTCAAAGCTTGCATCGACGTCACCCTTTACGACGAGCTCTTGATCACCTGCATAAACGAGAAACATTTCCTTAGTCCTTTTCAGGTACTTAAGGATATTCTTGATCACTGTCCAGTGTTCCACTCCTGGATCACTTTGAAACCTTCCGGCCATACTTATGGCAAGGCTGACATCTGGTCTTGTGCACATCATCGCATACATGATAGAACCTATGGCAGAAGCATAGGGGATGACACTCATCTTTTCTCTATCCTCTGTAGTCGCTGGGCATTGAGTCTTACTCAACTTCACACCTTGCAAAACAGGCAAGAACCCCTTCTTGGACTGATCCATTTTGAACTTCTTCAAAACTTTATCAAGGTATGTGCTCTGTGAAAGTCCTATTAAGCGTCTTGATCTATGTCTATAGATCTTGATGCCTAATATGAAATCAGCTTCTCCTAGGTCCTTCATTGAAAAACTCTTGTTCAAATATTCCTTCACGCTTTCCAAAAGTTCTATATTGTTTCCAATCAGCAATATGTCATCCACATATAATATCAGAAACGCTATAGAGCTGCCACTCACTTCCTTGTAAATACAAGCTTCTCCGTAAACTTGTATAAACCCAAACGCTTTGATCACCTCATCAAAGCGAAGATTCCAACTCTGAGACGCTTGCACCAGTCCATAAATGGATCGCTGGAGTTTGCAAACTTTGTCAGCATTCTCTGGATCGACAAAACCTTCTGGTTGCATCATATACAACTCTTCCTTCAGAAAACCGTTAAGGAACACTGTTTTGACATCCATCTGCCAAATTTCATAATCGAAAAATGCAGCTATTGCTAACATGATTCTGACGGACATAAGCATCGCTACGGGTGAGAAAGTCTCATCGTAGTCAACTCCTTGAACTTGTGAAAAACCCTTTGCCACAAGTCGAGCTTTATAGACGGTGACATTACCGTCCGCGTCCGTCTTCTTCTTGAAGATCCATTTATTCTGAATGGCCTTTCGCCCTTCAGGTAATACTTCCAAAGTCCATACTTTGTTTTCATACATGGATCCCATCTCGGATTTCATGGCCTCTAACCATTTGTCGGAATCCGGGCCCACCATCGCTTCCCCATAGCTCGTAGGTTCATCGTTGTCCAACAACATGACCTTTAAGACTGGGTTACCGTACCACTCAGGAGCAGTATGTATCCTTGTCGACCTACGAGGTTCGATAGTAACTTGATCCGAAGCTTCATGATCACGATCATCAGCTTCCTCTTCAATTGACGTAGGTTCCAACCAATACAATTATAGTATGGATAATAAACGATTATCATGAACAAGGAAATATAATAATAACCATTTTATTATTGCCTCTAGGGCATATTTCCAATAGCAGTGTGGGTGCTACTGATGCCAAGCTTCGCCCGGCACTGAATAGGATCGCCTGCCTCAAGGCCGCCAATCTGACCATAGAGATGGTTGGCGCCGATTTCCTCCGGCGACGCATAGCGCCGCTATAGAAGAGAGAAAGGTTCGGTTGGCAATACCAGAACGCCGCCGACGTCATGTGGCTGTACCCTGCGACCGGCAACAACTTGTCGGTTATGGAGCACGCCTGCCTCTGCGAGCAGTTGTTCCGGAAAACTGGCACATTCCAGTAGCCGGATAAGGTCGTCCCGCTGCACATCAACTCCGCCAAGGACTCTGTAACACCCCAAAAATTTAACCATATTTTTTATTAAGTAAAATTTTTCCAGAAATAAAATTTTGAATTATACTAGGTCTTTTATTATTTTCAGAATCTTTTATATTCAATTTTCCAAAATTCTTCCCTCCATATAGAAATTTGTGTAAATTATTATGGGCTTTGGTAGTTTTCTTAAATCATTTCATTTATATTTTAAATAATAGTAGGAAATATTTTCATACTAATTTTTTGCCAAAGATGATCATTTTAATAGCATTTTCAATCTTTGAAATGCTTGTGTTGCACTGCCACTATTTTAAATAATTCTCTAAAAATTCCACAAAAATTATGAGGGCTCATGTGATGCCTATAGATCACTTTTATGCAAAAACCCAACTTAGTCTTTTGAAAATTTTGAGTAAAACTTCCTCTTTTCAATTCTGTCCCATTCTTGGGTTACAACTACAACCTCAATTTTCCTTGCTCCAAAAATTCTGAAATTATTCCACCTTATAGTCCATCCTACCAAACTTGCATTTGAAAGTTTTTGTTTTGGTCAAACCAACCCTGCCATCCTCTTTATCATCTAAAGAGACACTATCCTGCCAATTCTCATGTCTAACAAAATCCCCTAAATAGCCCTAGCATTCTATCAAGCACCTTGTGGGAATGAGAGAAATGTTGCCACTTCCTAAACTGCACTGGGCACTTGGTCATTTGGCGAAACAAACGTGTCCACCAAACTTGCCATCTAGAGGAGCCCTATCCTGCTAAGTCTCACTTGCAACAAACTCATCTAGAGCCCCAAGGCATTGTGTCGAGCACGTAGCGTGCATGCACAGAGCATGCCCAGAGCGCCAAGATTCCAGGCATCGGCACCGCTCTGCGCTGCCCTCCCTGCTGCTGCTCCGCATGCCAGGCACGTCCAGGAGCTTTGCGAGACACTCACCGACCCCGCCGACACCCCTCCGTGTCCGCTAGCACCGACTACCGCCGTCCACGATGACCGAAGACGCCGCTCGAAGAACCCAGCTCTGCCACGTCTCTGTCCGAGTCATCTCACCTTAATGACCAATGGTTGGGGCTCATCCACGGCTCACCGACCGCGTAACGGCCACGTCGACCACCATCGACCCCCTCACCGACCTTAGCGGTGCCATTAATGGATGCCGCCATCGTGCCTTCTCCTGGAAGTCACGGGAATGGTTTCCCCCGTGCTATAAAAGACCCCGAGCTCGCTCAGCCCCTCCACACATCACTCCTCTCCTCCCTGGAAACCACCTCGGGCAGCCAAACGGCCGGGAGAGGCCGTCTTCTTCCTCTCCGACATCCACGGCCACCGCCACTGTCTGGATGATTCCGACGCCACCCGGCCCTCCATCTCCTCGCTTTCTTCATCACTAGCTCTCTGGAGCACCCACGAATCCATCTCCGTGCTCAGTTTTGCTCAGGGGCCGCCGTAGGCGAAAGCCCCAACCTGCCCGACGCCGCCGTCCGTCGGGAAGCTCGCCGTCAGCGACTCCGTCCACTCCGGTGACCAAGGTGGGTACCCAGAGGAATGCCTTGATCCCCTGAGCACGCACGTGGGCTCAGCTCGCCGTGGGTCGCCGTCGTTCTCCGGCAATCGCCGCCGACAGCCGCGTCCTCCCCTGTTTCCGCGCGATGGATGACGAAGCCCAGTCAAACCTGACTGGTGGGCCCGCGGGACCCACCGTCAGTGACTGGAAGTCACGCCGTGCCGGCTATGTGGAGGCGGGTTTCCAGAAAGCCGTGTTCGCGCGAGGAAAGCGTATTCCCGTGAATACGCCTTCGACGTCGCAGCCCTCCCGCGTGGCCAAACGGCTGGGCCTGGCCCTGTAGCGCCATACGGTTAAATAGCGCTCAGGGCGCACTTCTGCTCTTTTGTATTTTCCTTTTCCAGTAGATTTCAAATAATTCCAGAGCCATCATTTCAAAACCAAATTTGATGATTCAAAATTCTGCATACTCCTAAAATCATGCTCTATTAATCTAGCTAGGGTGAACATTTTTGCTAAGCCTTGTCTCTGTTGGAGCTATTAAATAGTCCATTTCTTTATTTATTTCCAGCTTAGAAATTCTCTAGGAAAATCATATGAACCCCAAATAACTTGATTCTTGGGCTATTCGAGATTGTAGTCTCCCCGTCTTAGAGTTTATCTTGAACGATGCCTTGGGTGATTCCTAGCATCAGGAAAGTTAATCTGGTGTGTATTGGTCAGGTGTGTTTTCAACCCAAAGACCATAATTGGAATTAGTCAGCGTCTCGGTGCTGACTAAAGAAATCCTTTACTTGTGGGTAAATAGTACACCCTCTGCAGAGTTATACCTATTCGAATAGCCGTGTCTGCAGTTAAGGACTACAGTCTGGGTTGGTCAAATGTCGGTCTCTGGAGGTAATAATTAAATTGATCATGATTCATTTTTGCAGGATAACTATTGCCATTACTGATGCTAGCATGAATATTATTGTTATCATGAATATTATTATGGACTAACCTTTTCCTTTATGTGCATCTTTCTGAATATCTCTTGGGATGGCTAGACTACCCGGATGCTCAGTTTTATTTTCTTTCTGAATATCTCATGGGCTAGCTAGACTACCCGGGACACTCATTTTATTTTCTTTTCTGAGTGTCTCATGGGCTGGCTAGACTACCCGAGACACTCATTTTCTTTTCTTTTCTGAGTGTCTCATGGGCTGGCTAGACTACCCGGGACACTCATTTTCTTTTCTTTTCTGAGTGTCTCATGGGCTGGCTAGACTACCCGGGGCACTCATTTTATTTTCTTTTCTGAGTGTCTCATGGGCTGGCTAGACTACCCGGGACACTTATTTTATTTTCTTTTCTGAGTGTCTCATGGGCTGGCTAGACTACCTGGGACACTCATTTTATTTTCTTTTCTGAGTGTCTCATGGGCTGGCTAGACTACCCGGGACACTCATTTTCAAGACCACTCGTGGCGTCTCTTTTAGACACCCGTTTGGCATTTCTTTTCAAGACCTCTCGAGGCGTCGCTTTTAGACACCCATTTGGCATTTCTTTTCAAGACCTCTCGAGGCATCGCTTTTAGACACCCGTTTGGCATTTCTTTTCAAGACCTCTCGAGGCGTCGCTTTTAGACACACGTTTGGCATTTCTTTTCAAGACCCCTTGAGGCGTCGCTTTTAGACACCCGTTTGGCATTTCTTTTGGATTCTCAGGCGGTCCTGTCTCGCCCGATTCTCCACTTTTATATTTTCTTTTGGATTCTCGGGCGGTCCTGTCTCGCCCGATTCTCCACTTTTATATTTTCTTTTGGATTCTCGGGCGGTCCTGTCTCGCCCGATTCTCCATTTACTTTCTTTGTTTGTCACTAAATTTTTTTATTTATTCTTCAGCACCGTATTAATATTCATCATGCCATGCTTTAATTTCATTCAGCATATGCATATAATTTAACCCATCATGATCATATGCATTCGGTATATCTTTTGTTCATTATGTTTGCGAGTACATTCCAACGTACTCACTGGCTTGTCCCTGGCTATTTAATTGGCCAGATCAGGATTTCAACGAGGAGTAATACAACGACGTCCATGCGGAGCCTAGGATAGCAGCCGCGCGGGATAGGAATTATCCGGGTCAGCTGTTCCTGTGGGAATGGAGCCCCATCGGCATTGGAAATCCACGAGTCGCTTCCGTCACCCGTCACTAGAAATCATTGTTGTATCATTAGACCTTTATGGTCTTGTATCCAATTCTTGTAAATGCTTGGTAATCTGTAACAAGGATGTGTTCACCAGTAACAGTAATCCTGGGGCTGGTGACGACACGAGGGGTTAATTTCTAGGATATCGTGTCCCGGAAACCCGGCCCCGACAGAGTCCATCCTGGCGGTGATGCCGGACTGGGACGCCCACGGAGTAAAAGCGGACTGGGATCTGCCCACCTTGGAGCACGAGATGGATTGGGCCTCCAACCTGACGGAGAAAGCTTCCCGGAAGGAAACGGATCTCATCCGGGCCACCACCGAGGAAGAACTGGCGTACATTACCAGCAAGGCCACAGAGATCACGAGGATCAACGCGGCGGGCGGTCCTGGTGCCACAGCAGCTGAGGATGATGACGAGGAGCATTCCGAGGAAGAGGCTACCGAAGAGCAACAAGAAGAGCCTGCCGGGGATGAGACTGCCGAAGCTGAGGCTGCCGGGGCTGAGGCTGCCGGGGCTGAGGTTGCCGGAGAGCCCGAAGAAGAAGAAGGCCCTCGAGCCCTGAAGAGGTGGCGTCGTCTTCGGAGGGCGGTCAGTCAAGAGCCGGTGCTGCTTCTTTGCCGAGAGCTGGCTCCACAGTGAAGAAGACGACCACGAAGTCCGGCCGCCAAGAAGAAGTACGTCGGCAACCGGCGTCCTCGAACTCAACCTCCATCCCCTTGGCAAGTGGTTGTCGAGGAAGTCGAATCCACTCAGCCGATGGGTTCACCTCCCCCGGCACTTAAGAGGGCGAGGGAGTCGCCTCCGCCAGTGATGTACGACTTCGACGTTCTTGGCGAGTCCGAGGAGGAGGAGGAGTAAGTGACTTTGCTTATCTCCAGCAAGCCTTGAATTTGTCTGATCGCCATTTTAACTTGATTTCCTCTGTCTTGGCAGGGACCCAGAACCACTTGAGCGTCAGTCGAAGCGGGCTAGGTCTGCAACAACACAAGACCCTGTGGTGAGTGCCGGGCAGGGGATCACGATGGCTGAAACTATCGTTACCGGCTCCCAGCACAGCCCCCAGCGCGAGGTCGTGGTGCCGGACCTGCCCACCGGCGCCGGTACTGAAGTGCCTCCTCTTGAACCTGACAAGGAGGTGGGGGAGGCCCGCCATGAAGAAGATCGTCAAGCGGCGGACTCTGCTGTGGTTCCTCCGTCAACCAACATTCTAGAGAGCGCTTCCCCGACAAGGGTCTCCACCGATGAGCCTGCCCCGACAAGTGGAGTTGCCGGGGAAGGAGACACCCTTCCTCAGCAAACGCCAACGGGTAATCCCCTTGCCTTCGAACATCTCTTCACGAAAAATTTCTTTTTTTGTTTTCTTGAACTTGACTTGTGATTTTGAACCCCATTTCACCCTCGTCCTTGCTTCGATCCACAACTCCGATCTCTCCCGAGGAAGGCGAAGTCCTTGAGGAGGTAGCCAATATTGCGAAGGACGCCGCTGATGAAGCCGCCAAGATTGCCGCTGAGGAGGGCCTTGTGAAGGTTGCCGCGGAGACCGGAACACTCCCCGAAGAATCTGAGAGGTCCTCCGGCAACACACCTGACCCCGCCAGGGCGGATGTGTAGAAGGCGCCCGTCAACATCGACGTGCCAGACCCCGGCGACCAACTAGTGGCGCCAACGTTGCAGGCTCCGTCAAGAAGCTTGGCGCTAATTACTTCTCAGCATGGGTTCGGAGCCCCCAGTTCATCTGGTACTGTAGGGCCAAATTTTGATGAAGAAATAGTCTGGATCCTGCTCCCTTTGGCCCAAAGAACCGATGAATCCACCGATGCGACCGACAACGCCGAAGACCTCGCCTTCATGGAAATTATGGCCGTCGGTTTCAAAGGCGTCCAGGAACGGTACAGTCGGAGGTGGGACAAGGTGCAAGAGGAGCGCAAAGCTGCAGATCTGGTTGACCAGAAGCTGAGAGAGAAGGCAGACGAGCTGCGCCTATGGTACAGCCAGCAGGCCCGAAATCTTAATGCCGCCAACAAAAAAACAGCAATTCATGATGGCAAGCTGGCAGAGCGCGAAACGCTGCTCAATGCCAAAGAGAAGGATCTTGCCGCATGGGAAGGAGCCCTTGCCGCCACTCTTCGCGTCAAGGATGATGAGATTCAAGCGCTCCTTAAGCAGCGGACTCAAGAGCTGAAAGACGGGCACAAGGAATTCATCGAAGCCCAGGCCTTGGAGAACGCCGCCAAGCTTAAGGAGGCTGCTGATAAGGCTGCTGCCACTGCGTCCGCCAAGGCAGAACTGGAATCCCAGGTGGCCAAATTGAAGGAAGATCTTGTCGGTAGCAGCAAAGAAATCGAGGCTCTCAAGGATGAAGCGCTGAAGGCAGCCCACACTCTAGGGGACTTGCAAATGCAGCTGCCGTCCAAGAACCAAGACCTTGACGCCGCCGCCAAGACAATTGGAGATCTGAAATCCCAACTGGCCACTGTGGTAATACCTTCAGAATCCGCCAAGGAGAGGGAGAGGGTCCTGACAGAGAAGCTGGAGAAGGAAGAGGCCTCGAAGAAGGAGGCTGAGAACAACTATGCCAAACTGCACGAGAACCTCTCCCTCTGGACCGGCAGGCTTGTCAATGCCGCCGAACGCATCAGCTCCCAAATCGCCTTGATGGACATGAAGAGCTGGGGTTTAACCGTCAACGACAAGGAGGCCACCAGCGTCAGACTGACCAAGTTCTTCGAGGGCCTTATCTACGCCTTGAAGATGTATCACGAGGACAGGTTTGCTTCTTTCGCTGATTAATCCCGGAAGTTTGCGCACGAAGTTGTATACAGGGTACTGCTCAAAATCGCCAATCGCAATCCCAGCCTCGACCTCTCTGGGGTCTTCAGGAGGTTGCCAGAGAATACTGACATTACCGCGGCTGACAAGATCGCGGCTCCTCTCGCCGACAAGGTTCTCCTGATTCCCAGAGTCCAAGGCAATCGTCGGGACTGAGTTCGCTGTTACATTCATCACTGTGCTGCATGTGAAAGATACATTTGATCCTATGTTAGTCCTGCACTGTTTTCTGTGATGTAATATAACTTGTGCTGTTTGGATGCATGTGCGTCGTTCCCCTTGTTTTATTTTGCCTTTGTATGATTGTGTTCCCTACGCTTGTCTGGAAACTTGCCGGTGCGCACACTTGCCGTGAGCGCTTCGAGGAATGGGTCCTTAGCAGCCTGCTGGAAGTGCCGCTACTGGCAAGGTAAGTTGCCAGGCCAGAACGCAGCGGTCAAGCTTGCCGAGCAGACTCGAGGCAAACTAGGGCGCGGAATGATCGCGACAAGGTTCCTTCATGTGCAGGTTTCTCATACAAAGCACATAATCGTTCACGGGAAATCGTGAATGTAACAAGGAAAATTAATTATTTTGAAGTTTTTCAACTTAGCTTTTCCTTGCGCTGTTTCCTTCGTTGTACGAAATGATCACTTGAACATCATCAAAATGGTCTCCCATCTCCATCCCCCCCGGGAAACTTGCACGCGAGGGGTCCTTCTTCCCTTTGAGAAAAAGAAAGAAGAGAAAAGAGTAGTTTGGGAACCTTGATGGTCCATCAGCCATTTCATACAAACTAAAGTGTAAATCACAACGTCACATGCAACCACATATAAATGAATATGTACGAGGAGTTGCGAAACACTTAGCTTTATTATGCATAGGATCTGGGCCTGGCTTTGTACAAAGGGTTACATGTCTCGCCGACAAGGCTTGTACAAAAAGGGGTTGCTGGGAGGCCCGGCAACCGCGCCTCACGGGTAGAACTTACGAAGATGCTCAATATTCCATGAGTTTTGCACTGGAGTGCAATCTTTGGTCTCCAGATGGACTGCGCCAGGTCTGGTGACTCGTACTACCCGATAATGGCCTTCCCACTTCGGCGTCAACTTGTTTGATCTCTTGGCGGACTGAACGCACCGAAGAACAAGGTCGCCTTCCTCAAGGCTTCGGGTGTACACTCTGCGGCTATGATAGCGGCGCAAGGCTTGCTGGTAGCATGCAGCTCACACTGCTGCCCGAAGATGATCCTCCTCAAGGAGCGTTGCGTCATCCTGCCGCAACTGCTCTTGCTCAGCTTCATCGTAAGCGAGCACTCGAGGCAACCCATACATGAGTTCCGTGGGGAGCACCGCTTCTGCACCATAGACTAGGGAGAAGGGTGTTTGGCCGGTAGATCGATTTGGTGTCGTCCAGAGTGACCAAAGAACCGTGGCAACTCATCAATCCAGCGTCTTCCGCACTTGCGTAGCTTGTCAAAGGTTCTCGTTTTGAGGCCATGCAACACTTCAGCATTCATCCTTTCCGCTTGGCCGTTGCTTCTCGGGTGAGCAACAGATGCAAAACAGATTTTGCCGCCAAGGTCCTGGATATACTACATGAAGGTGCGGCTCGTGAACTGCGTGCCGTTGTCGGTGATGATTCTGTTAGGAACCCCGAAACGGAAAACTAATCCTTTGAAGAACTTGACGGCTGATTGCGCTGTCACCTTCCGCACTGGCTCCACTTCAGGCCACTTTGTGAACTTCTCGATTGCAACGTACAGGACCTCAAAGCCCCCGGTAGCATGGGGAAAGGGGCCCAAGATAGCGAGCCCCCAGACTGAAAAGGGCCAGGAGAGAGGAATCGTCTGGAGAGCTTGAGCTGACTGATGTTTGTTCTTCGAATGGAACTGGCATGCTTCACACTTGGTTACTAGCTCAGTTGCATCCTGGAGGGCAGTGGGCCAATAGAAGCCTTGCCGGCTAGTGCTCTTGAACCTATGTGAGAGCCACATATGCCCCCATGTATTTCCGCCAACAGCTTCAGCCCGTCTTCCCGGCAAATACACTTCAATTTCACGCCGTTTGGTCTCTTTCTATATAGCGTGTTATCCACAAACTGATACATACTTGATTGACGGGCTACTTTCTCAGCTTCTTCTTGCTCATCGGGAAGTTCTCCTGTTTGAACGAAATGAACTATCTGCTGTGCCCATGCCGGAGCCTGTGGCTCGACGACAAGGACTAAAGGCATTTCTTCGGCCGCGGGAGCGCTTGCTTCAGCGGCAAGAACCTGGGGTTCCACGCGAAGCTGCTGCTCACCGACAATCGTGCCGTTGTTCCCGGTAACATCTTTGCCGGTGGCTTCTGGGAGCTCTGCCGGAAAGTACTTGCCGGTATTCAACTTCCTTTTCTTGTTGTCCTGCGTTGATGGAGTGACTGTTTGTTGATTCAAATGGAGCACAAAAGTTCCTGGTTCCACAGGTAGCTTTTGAGCGGCACACTTCGACAGGTGATCAGCAATGTTGTTTTCCGCATAGGGGACGTGCTCTGTTTGCAACCCGTCATAGTTATCTTCCAATTTCCTCACTTCTTCCACATACGCTTCCATCAACGGGCTCTGGTAATCTTTGTTCACTTGCTTCACAACAAGCCGCGAGTCGCCACGGATGGTCAATTTTCTGATCCCAAGGTCCACTGCGATCCTAAGACCGGCAAGGAGTCCTTCGTACTTAGAAGTGTTGTTTGTAGCTTGCTCCCTGGGAAAGTGCATTTGAACCACATACTTGAGGTGTTCCCCGATGGGTGCGACAAGCAGCACTCCGGCACCGGCGCCTTGCAGCGAGAAGGCACCGTCAAAGTACATGATCCATTCTTTAGCTGTATGTTTGCCGGGGAGGGCTGTTTCTCGATTTTCTTCGTCTTGCGTTGGTGACCATTCCGCAATGAACTCCGCCAAGGCTCTGCTTTGAATGGTTGAAGTGCTTTCAAACTTAAGTGCAAAGCTTGACAACTCCAACGCCCACTCCACTATCCTGCCGGTTGCCTCTGGATTTCTCAAGATGCGTTGCAACGGAAAGCGGGTGACAATGGTGATCTCATGTGCTTGGAAGTAGTGACGCAGCTTTCTTGAGGCCATAAGAAGACCGAAAATCAATTTCTGCACTCCAGAGTATCTTGATCTAGCCCCCTGCAGAAGGGAACTAACAAAATACATGGGTCGCTGCACCATCTTCTTCTCCAGCATCTCTTGTGGATCAATTTCAGTTGCTTGCGCTGCTTTTGATTTGTCAGCACTAGATCTTGCCGGAGAAGACTACGGTTTGTCGCGGGATGGGCTTGTCGCGGTTGTTTCTTTGTCATCGACTTCCCTCTGCGCCACTAATGCAGCACTAGCCACTTGATTTGGTGCTGCCACATATTGCAGCAACAGCTCTTGTGGTCTAGGCGTGACTAGTGTTGGCGCGGAGGAGAGGTACCTTTTCAAATCCTGCAGCACGGCCTCCACTTCCAGAGTCCATTTCATGGGACCTACCTTTTTCAAAATCTTGAAAAATGGCAGGGCGCGCTCAGCAGATCTTGAAATGAACCTACTTAAGGCAGCAACACAGCCGGCAAGGCGCTGCACATCCTTGACGCTCTTTGGTGCTTGAATTTGCTCAATTGCATTGATCTTGTCGGGATTTGCTTCAATTCCTCGTTGAGATACAAAGAACCCGAGAAGCTTGCCAGATGGAACGCCAAATACACACTTCTCGGGGTTGAGCTTCAAATTGATTTTGCGCAAGTTTGCAAATGTTTCCTCCAAATCTTGAATAAGGGTCGATCTGTCCTTGGTTTTGACCACTATATCATCCATATATGCTTCCACATTCCTGTGCAGCCGGGGTTCAAAACCAATCTGGACTGCTCTTGCGAATGTTGAACCGGCACTCTTTAATCCGAAAGGCATACGCACGAAGCAGTATGTGCCACATGGAGTAATGAATGCGGTTTTCTCCTCATCCTCCTTAGCCATAAATATCTGATGGTATCCAGAATACGCATCGAGGAAGGAGGGTAAATCACAGCTGGAAGTAGAGTCTACAATTTGATCAATGCGCGGCAAGGGGAAAGGATCCTTCGAACTTGCTTTGCGCACCACAGCTAGATTTGCCAACCAAGTTGGATGTAGTACACCTCTAACCAAACCTGCTGCTTCAAGCTTCTTGATTTCTTCGGCAATGAATTGTTGCCGCTCCAATGCTTGCTTCCGGACTTTTTGTTTGACGGGCCGAGCGTGGGGACAGACAGCAAGGTGGTGCTCAATTACCTCCCTGGGAACACCGGGGATATCAGATGGTCGCCATGCAAACACATCGACATTCGCCCGCAGGAAGGCAATGAGCGCACTTTCCTATTTGCTGTCAAGGGTGGCACTGATGGTGACGGTACCGTCAGTGCCGTCCTCCCTCGCCGGCACCTTTTTGGTTGCCGGTGAAGCAGCTTTGGACTTCTTACCGGCAGAGCACTCCGGCAAGTCTTCAACAGGCGCGCAGCACTCCGAAGAGGTGCGCTTCCCGGAATCCTTGCTAGAGGTCTTGCCAGACTTCTTGTTTTCCTTCTTCTTGGCGGGAGCTGGCGTCTTGGTGGCCTCTACTGCAACCACGTCTCTGTACATTTTATCGACACAGATAACTGCATCCTTCTTGTCGGAGTTGATGGAAATGACACCCATTGGTCCTGGCATCTTCAACGTGTTGTAAGCATAGTGAGATGCTGCGATGAATTTTGCCAAGGCTGGGCGGCCAAGAATTCTGTTATATGGCAAGGGGATCTTGACAATGTCAAACACAATCTTTTCCGTTCGGTAGTTCAATTCCCCGCCAAATGTTACTAGCAATGTGATCTTTCCCTTGGGCTGGCTTCTTCCCGGGTTTACTCCTTGAAACGTGCCCGTTTTCTCGAGTTCCTCGTCGGGGATCTGCAGCCTCTTGATAACTTCCGGAGAGATCAGATTCAGGCCGACCCCACCGTCAACTAACATCTTTGTTACCTGGAGGTTGCGAATTGTTGGTGAAACCAACAACGACAAACACCCAACCGCAGTTATGCGATCAGGGTGGTCCTCAGCATCAAAGATGATAGGTGTGTGTCACCATTTGAGTGGTTTTTGAAAACCCATCGCCGGTTCTGCCGCATTAACCTCACACGCCCACTGCTTAAGTTGGCGGTGAGAGGAGTGTAAGGATGCTCCTCCGTCAATGCACATGGCGTCGGTTGCCTTCTGGAATTCTTGTTCGCCGGTCTCATCATCGTCCTCCTCTTCACTTCCATCATCTTCCTCTTTCTTGTCTCGGCCTCTAGCAGGTTTCTCTTTCTGCTGCTTGGCCTTGCCGCGACGGCCCCCTCGACCGCCACGGCCCTTTTTGCCGGACCCACCGGCACCATCTTGACCCTTCTCTTTGTCATGTTTCTTGTACTCAGCCTTCTGTTTCTCGACAAGATGCTCGACTTGTCGGCACTCTTGGAGATCATGGCCTTTGGTGCGGTGAATCTTGCAATATGGCCCATCAGACTTACCGGCTTTCTCGTTTGCCGCCGCCTCCTGGCAAGCGGTGCATACAGCAGCCTCCTTGCTGGAGTTTTCAGTCTTGGCCTTCTTGGCGGACTCAGAGTTGCCGGAGCCTTCGACAGCCATAACAGTTTTGCCTTTGCGCTTTCTGTTGCGCTTTCGGCCCTTTTTCCTCGGGGTGGCAGCGTCGTCGTCCTCGGAATCCACCTCGGTACCAGCGTCCTCCCCGGGGAGCCTTCTCCCTTCCTCAGCGCGTGCACATTTATTCGCCATCGTATAGAGCTCATTGACGGTTTTGGGTAGCTTGACGTTCATCTTCTCCCGCATACTCCGATTGCGCACATTCGTGTGGAAGGCGGCAATGACGGCTGCGGGGTGCACATCTAGAATGTTACGGTGCACGCGGCTGAATCTCTAGATGTACTTATGCAAAGTTTCTCCATCTCTCTGAGGAATTACTTGTAGGTCGCTGGGTTGTCCAGGGGCCTTGTGGCCTCCGGTAAAGGCACCAACAAACTCATTGCAAAGATCTGACCACGAAGAAATGGAGTTCTCTGGCAAGTTCATCAACCAAGATCTCATGTTGGGTTTCAGTACCAACGAAAAGTAATTGGCGAGGATCTTCTCATCTCTTACCCTAGCAGCTTGCACGGCAATCGTGTAAATGCCCAGAAATTCTGCCGGGTTCAGCTTGCCGTCTTACTTCTCTGGTACTTCTGGCTTGAAGGCCCGGACAGACGGCCATCGGACTTGCCGCAGCTCGCGGGTGAAAGCAGGACATCCAACCTCGTAAGGCAGATATCTGCCAACCGCTGGTGCAGGCTCATCAACGATGGGGCCGTTGCGCGCCTCAGATTGACGGCGCGCCTCCCGGCGCGGTTCGATGGTTGTGCGGGCATCCTCTACCTGCCTGTCTCGTAGCACTTGCCGCTGATCTTTCCGCGCCCGTGGATCCGAAGAAGCCATCGACATCTCGTCGGGCTCGAAAGATTGTTGGACTTGCCGCGGCTGTTGACGTTGCTGCTGTTGGGGCAGTTGCCGCAGGGGCGATTGCACCATTAGCGTAGCACCGTCAACACGGCCACCAGTCGGGGCTACTGGCGCTGTTTGCGGTCGCCGTGAGGGCTCCGCTTGCTGTGATTTGCTGGCTTCGGCAAATCCAATCAAGCTTTGGATGGTGGCTCTCCACTCATCCATCTTCTCTGCTGCTGGAGGGAAGTTTAGCAGCATCTGAGCCCGCGCCATCGCCTCTGCTGCCGTGGTTGGCATGGCCGGAAGTGAAGAACGCGAAGTCGCTCTACTCCTGGCAGAGCCAGTAGGAGCGCCATTGCGATCTTGCTGTCGCGGTACATGATCAGCAGAAGGCTATCGCGGTGGAGGTGATGCCTGGCGATCCGGAATCTGATCAACAGGGGTCTTGCCATGTGGTCGTCACCGCCCAGAGTCATTGACGTCGCTTGGGGTCGCGCTATGCCTATCCTGTGATGGGCGCGGCATGTGTCTTGATGCAGCGTCTCTGGACGTCGCCACGGCGGGGTTTTGGATCGCGCCGGCCCGGGCGTTGCCGCTCCGGTGGCTGCGCTCGTCGACGCGGTGAGGAGGAGGTGGACGTCCATCCGTCCCGCCCGCGCCGCCTCATCTCCTGCGTGTCTAGGAAGTCTTGACTTGGTTCGCCAGAGGGTCAAGGAAGTCGACTAACTCCAGCGTGCTCATCTCCTGCTCTGGCCACGATGGACATGGCGACCATGCCGCCTGCGCTGGTCGTGCCAACCGCGGCGTCCGCATTGGTTGCGCCGCCTACAGATGCGCGTGAAGGAGCTTTGGAGGTGGAAGGAGCTATCATCGTGATGCCCTTCTTCTTGGGCACCATCGACGATGAAGAAGACGATGAAGTTGATGATGTCGACGCGCACTCTGATGGTTTAGGTTCGCACCAGCGCTCCCCCTAGCTGGCGCGCCAGAGATGTCGTGATGGTATGATGATCTGTGGGGCCATCCAGCCCCTTGTGGTTCGGCGAGGGGAGGCGCGAGCACAAAGAGCAGAGCCGCCAGAGGACGCAGGGTGATTTTTACCTAGGTTTAGGCCGCTTGTGAAGCGTAAAACCCTACTCCTGCTTTTAGTGTATTGTGTGTGTATGAACACAAGTACAAGGAGCGCTTCCCCTATAAGGTGCGGGAGAAGCAGCTACGCATGCGAATTGTGCAAAGGGTCCGAATCCATTTAATTGTTGCCTTGGTCCTCCTTTTATAGCTAAAGGGGTTACCACAGTGGCAAAACAGTAATTACATAGCGATTAGATAGCAAACAGTGCTATCATACCTAACTCTGCCAGTTTAGGACAAAGGTATTAAATGCACCATTAGGTGTCATGTGGAGAGGCAGCCCCGGCAAGGTTTCTGCACCGCTCGCCCAACTACCTCGTATTATTCTGACACGCCTCCTGGACGGGTGTCATTAAAGGCAAATCCTGTCCCAGCGTGCTGACACGTGCCCGACAAGCCTTACCAACCAGCCTGCGCGGTCGACACCTCATCTATTAGCGAATATCTGTCCGGTGAGGTGGAGTACTAGAGGGTTGGCAGAAGCTCACCGGCACGGAGCTTGCCTGGTCTTCACCTTGCCGGTTTGGCTTTGCCGGCAAGAAATGTCTTCATCTCCTCTACTAGTTGAGTGCTGTGTCTTCAGTGGCTTCTGTAACTGGGTCTTGAACCTTGTCGTTTGGCAAGTCCCGGCAAGCCTTTGCCGGCAAGGAGGCTGCCACCGTCTATGCATAAGTCAGGGTATAAAATACCCATGTTTTATACACCGACAACTTCTTGGTCATATTAATTTGTGCCCGTTTATGCGTAGAACCCTCATCTTATTCTTGTACTTGTAAGTTAGCTAGATATTAAAATGCTTAGTGCTTACTGCAACCTCACCTCTTACCCATTCCTACCCATTAATGTATTGCTAGTCTTGATACCCATGGTAATGAGATTGCTGAGTCCCTGTGGCTCACAGATTCCTACAACAACAGATGCAGGTACAATTGAGCCTAATGTAGGCAATGCAGATGAACTCCAGTGGGAGTATGATGATGAGCGTGGCAGGATGTACGTGACACTTCCAGATGATCAATAGTGGCGCCTTAGTCGGCAGTCCGTGACGATAGTAGGGTGGTTATCATGCTTGTTTTATTTGCGTCCTCTTAGGCCATATTTGGGGATTTCATCCGTAGTTGGATCCTGCTATTCTCCTTGATGATTGTATGTTATGTTGAGATATTCATGTTGTAGCTTGTGGCGAGTGTAAGCCTTTATCTGGTATTCTCATCTATTCAGTACATGGTATGTTGTAATGATATGCACCTTGCTATGCGCTTAAAATGCGATTCTGCCCCAATCATGGATTCATCACGTGATCGGGATAGAAATGCATCTTGGGCGTTACAAGTTGGTAATTAGAGCCATTCCGACTAGAGGAGCCCCTTGCTTGATCGTAACTTGGCCATGTCAAGTCTAGAAAAATAAAAACTATTTTGAGTCTAGTTATATATCGGAGAGTAGGAATTCTTTTTACTCCTTATCCCCTTCGTCGCTCTGGTGAGGAATTGTGACATAGGTGTTTTTGATTCTAATACTCTTCTCACTCAAATTTGTTTTAGGATCACGCGTGTTTTCTTGGAATCATTGCGATATCGGTGTGACAGAATTCTGTTCTTGCTACCTCCCGATTGTATGGATTGGGCCCAGGGAGTTGAGCTCCAAGGGGTTCTTGTCACATTCACTATCGTTTCAGTTCTTGAATACCAGAGGACGCCAACATCGAAATGCTTCTATACTTTTTGTGGTGGCAAATAGTGCTCTGAGTTATCCCTAGTACTGGGTAGAGATAGCACAGATGATCTGCCATGACTAGTATCGTTGTTGTTTTTGAAGGTCTGAGGTACACGAGTTTCTGAGGTTTCTTGGTTATGTGTTAATGGGGGCGGTACATTTGGAGCGTAGTATCATGTCACGAGTTGTGTGAGGTTTTTGCTCCTTGTACTCGTTGGAACAGATTACATAACCAGAAAATTTCAGGAGTTCCTAGGTGGGAATTCAAGTAGTTACCTAGACTATATTTCCGACAAATGCATGATATGAGATTGGGGTTCGACATCTAGTGGTTCGTTTGTACACGGTCGTTTTTACAGTGGGTCTTGTTGTGTCTTAAAGAGTCCTTGTAGCTTCGCTACAACTCGAGGACGCTTCGTAGTCATGTACACTACCTTGTATGTGATGGTCACTGTACGATCAAGCCCGTGTGAGCCTCACCACAAAAATTTTGGACGAAATCTCTATCATATATTTGTTTCCAGCTCGTTACCTTGTTCGCTAATTCCAACGTGATTCCAAGTGGCTTCTCAATCAATTGATGTATCATCTTACCTTCGGAATGCATTCGTACAAATTTTCTGTTCAGATGCAAAGTGGTGAAGACATATGTTGCACCTGTCTAGCCTTTGATTCAGCTTTGCAATTATTCAATGGTGGTTCTAACGGTTGTCTCCATCTCCAGGATGGCACCCAATACTCGTGCTAATCTGAATCGTGAAGATGAAGACAAGGAAGAATGCCCACCCTCCCCACCTTCGCCTCCGGAGGCATGGCGAGCTTTGATGGCGGCCACCAACGCCAATACTCAGATGTTAATCCAGTTGATGCAAGAAAGGAATCAAGGGAACCAAGGAAATCATGGCCAAGGCAACTTCAACAATCAGCCTCAATTCGCAACTCTGAACCAGTTTCTCATCAACCAGCCCAAGACGTTCAGCTTCTGCGCTGAGCCTCTCAATGCTAATGATTGGCTTGTCGATATCTACAAACACTTTGAGTGCAGCAATGTCAGGCCCCAGGACTACGTCAAGTTTGCTACCTTCCAACTCAACAACCAAGCAGCGGAGTGGTGGCAGCAGTACAAAGACTCTAGAGGAGGTTGAGTAATCACTTGGACCGATTTCTGTCGTGACTTCAGGGCTCACCACATTCCAACAAGTGTTACTGAGGGCATGCGCGAGAAATTCAGAAATCTCAAGCAAGGCAGTATGTCCGTCTACCAGTATAACATTGAGTTCCAGAGTCTTGCTCGATATGCCAAGCAAGATGTTCCTGATGAGAAGAGCAAGATCTATCAGTTCAGGGGTGGCCTCAGAGAGGACCTTCAGCTGGCTCTCATCCTCTCTGAGACGACTAAGTTTGACCAGTTCTACAATTTGGCCCTCAAGCAAGAAGCATCTCAGTTCAAGTTTGAAGCTTCCAAGAAGAGACTCAGAGATGCGACACAGTCCTCTTCGTCCTCGCAAGTGATTCCTAAGTAGCAGAAGTTCTGGGTCCCTCCTCCTCCTCCTCTGTTTCGTCTTCAACATCAGCAGAAGTAGCTCGGTGGTCGTGGTTCTCCCCACCCACCCAACCCAGTGTACCAGCAGAGACCTCAGGCTCCTAGGACAGGCGGTCCTCCTCCTCACCAACTCTCAGAGATCACTTGTCACAGGTGTGGTCAGAAAGGTCACTATGCAACTAAGTGCACTCAGAGGCGCCTTCCGCCTCCTCCTCCTGTCAGGCCTCCAAGCATTGCAATGGCCAGGCACAATCCCAAGTCAGCAAGAGTGAACATGGTGAACGTAGCTCAAGCAGAGGAGTCTTCAGATGTGATCATGGGTATTCTTCCAGTTAACTCTATTCTTGCTAAAGTTTGTTTGATTCTGGAGCATCGCATTCTTTCATTTCAAGGCCATTTGCTACCAAGCATAATTTGCATGTTCAAGAGTTACCTAGGCCGTTATCAGTTGTTTCTCCTGGTTTGTTCATGCACGCGAGCGTGGAAGCTCCTAATGTCAACATCAAGATGGGAGGTTATTCTTTTCTGCCTTGTCCAATGGCCCTTGGGAATTCTGATATTAATCTTATTCCCGGAATGAATTGGCTCTCTAAGCACAAGGCCTTTCTTGATTGTGCGCCAAGGAAATTCAATTGACTCATTCTTTTGAAGAGGTGATTATCTTTCCTGCTCGTGATGACACCATTTGGTTATTCTCCCTCAATGAGAAAGGAAAAATTTCTGCAATATCTCAAGTTCCCATGGTCTATGATTACGATGATGTTTTTCCAAAAGACGACCAGTTGAGTTTGTGACTGAACTCGAGCCCGGCACAGAACCCGTCTGCAAACGTCCTTATAAACTTGGGCCAGAAGAGCTGAAGGAGTTGAAAAAACAGCTCGATGAACAACAGCATCTGGGTTTGATCAAACCAAGTTCATCTCCTTGGGGATGTGGTGTTCTCTTCGTCAAGAAAAAGGATGGCATGGAAAGACTTTGTGTCGATTACTGCCCCTTGAATAAGAAGACGATCAAAAATAAATATCCACTTCCCGACATCAGTGAATTATTCGAGCAACTTAAAGGTGCCAAGGTGTTCTCTAAGCTCGATCTTCGTATGGGCTACCACCAAATCTGAATTCGTGAAGAAGACATTCCAAAAACAGCTTTCAGGACAAGCTTTGGCTCTTATGAGTACACGGTGATGTCTTTCGGTCTTGCAAATGCCCCTCCAACTTTCTCCCGCAAGATGAACTTTGTATTCTCTCCATTAAGAAATGAGTTCATCCTGGTTTTCTCCAAGTCCAAGGAAGAGCATGCAAAGCATCTGCGCTTAGTGCTTGATAAGCTCAAGGAGCATCGGTTCTACGCTAAGTTCTCAAAGTGTGAATTCTGGCTTGATGAGGTACTCTACCTTGGACATATTATCTCTGCCAAGGGCATCTCGATAAATCCTGAAAAGGTTGAAGCTATTGTCAAGTGCCAGCCTCCTCAAATGTCAAGCAACTTCAAAGCTTTCTCGGGCTTGCAAGCTATTGCAGAAGACTCGTGGAGAACTTCTCCAAGATTGCTAAGCCTTTGTCAAACCTCCTCCAGGAGAATGTCAAGTATGCTTGGACTCCAGAGTGTGACATTGCGTTCAAGACACTCAAAGAGAAGCTTATTTCAGCTCCAGTTCTTACTCCTCCCGATGAATCCAAGCCCTTCCAAATGTTCTGTGATGCCTCATTGAAAGGTCTTGGTGGAGTTCTCATGCAAGACAAGCAAGTTGTGGCTTATATTTCTCGGCAGTTGAGGCCAAACGAGAAGAAATACCCCACTCACGACCTTGAGTTGGCGACAGTTGTCCATGCTTTGATTACCTAGAGACATCTCTTGTTGGAAAGACAAGTTGAAGTTTATACCGATCATAAGAGTTTGAAATATATTTTCACTTAGCCCAACCTCAATCTCTGTCAGACTCGTTGGGCGGAGATGATTCAAGAATATAATCCAAGCTTTGAGTATACCCCAGGCAAAGCCAATGTCATTGCAGATGCTCTGAGCAAAAATGCATATTGCAACAACCTCATTCTCAAGCTAGTCCAACCCGATCTTTGTGAAGCTTTCAGGAAGCTCAACCTCCAATTCATTCCTCAAGGTTTTCTAGCCAATCTTCAAGTGACTCCGACCTTAGAGGATCAAATTCGCGAAGCTCAACTTCTTGATGCCATGGTGAAGAAAGAGAAAGATGGCATTGCCAATGGCATTTCCAAGTATAAGTGCTATCGCATAGATGACAAAGACACCTTGTTCTTTGAGGACCAGCTTGTGGTACCAAAGGGTGATCTAAGAAAAGTCATTATGGATGAAGCACATAATACCCTCCTTTCCATCCATCTAGGCAGTTCCAAGATGTATCATGATCTCAAGCAAACCTTCTGGTGGACTCGTATGAAATGTGAGATTGCTTAGTTTGTCAACGAGTGTGATGTTTGCCACAGAGTGAAGACAGAACACCAGCATCCATCAGGACTCCTTCAACCTTCCCTATTCTAGAGTGGAAATTTGATCACATAGAGATGGATTTTGTCACCGGTTTTCCCAAATCCAAGAAAGGGAATGACGCTATCTTCGTGGTCATTGACAAGCTCACAAAAGTCGCTCACTTCTTACCAGTCAAGGAGTCGATCACAGCAGCTCAGTTGGCAGAGTTGTACACTTCCAGAGTGGTCTCCTTGCACGGTATTCCTCAGTTGATCACCTAAGACCGCGGTAGCATCTTCACTTCCAGGTTTTGGGATTCCTTCCAGAGAGCTATGGGCACAAAGATTCACTTCAGCACTGCTTTTCACCCTCAAACAAGTGGCCAAGTCGAGACAGTCAACCAAATTCTCAAGGATATGCTAAGGGCATGGGTGATCTCTTTCGGTATGAAATGGGAAGACTGTCTTCCATTTGCCGAGTTCTCCTACAACAACAGTTTCCAACCAAGCTTGGGCAAAGCCCCATTTGAAATCCTCTATGGCAGAAAGTGCCGCACTGCTCTAAACTGGTACGAAACCGGTGAACGTCAACTTCTTGGCAATGACATGATTTCTGAAGCTGAAGATATGTGTCGTGTCATCTGTGAGAATCTAAAAGCAGCGCAATCGCGCCAGAAGAGCTATTACGATAGCAAGCATCGTGACTTGGTGTTCTCTGTTGGAGACCATGTCTATCTCCGTGTTTCTCCCATGAAAGGCACTCAGCGTTTCGGTATCAAAGGACAACTTGCTCCAAGATATGTGGGTCCTTTCAAGATAGTTGGAAAAAGAGGCGATCTTGCCTACCAACTCCAGCTCCCTTCCAACTTCTCCAATGTGCATGACATGTTTCACATGTCACAACTCCGCAAATGCTTCAAGACACCCGAGCGGACCATCGACTTTGAAGAGATTGATCTTCAAGAGGACTTATCCTATCGTGAGCATCGTGTTGTCATTCTTGAAGAAATTGAGCGCAAAACTCGCAACAAGTCCATCAAATTCCTCAAAGTGATGTGGTCACATCATTCCGACCGAGAAGCTACTTGGGAACATGAGGATCATCTCCGTTCTGAATATCCAGAGTTCTTCCATTCCTAGATCTCGGGGTGAGATCTTTTTGTAGTGGGGGAGAGTTGTAACAACCGAGATGTAATGCATGAGATTATCAACCATATTTATAAACTATGTTGGATGCCATGATCATTTTGTTGTGCCATTGCCATATTCATGCTTCATGCATCATGATCATTTTGCTTGTGTTGCTTTTGTCATCCTTGTTGTTTGCATAATTATTGTGTGCTCTCCATCTTCCCCTCCTCCTCCATGGTTGTTTTGCAACTTCATCATTCTTCAAGACCAATCTTCAAGTGCCAACCCCATCCCCATTGTTCTTCTTTCAAATTTGGCATTTATTGCAAGTCGCATTTTTCCTGCCTCAGAAAAATGTCCACTATTTTCCTAGACTCTCTAAACCATGTCAAATGCCTCTCCACCAAATTTCAGAAATTTTGAAAATGTTCAGGACAGATTCAAAAAAGGCTCAAGTTTGAATTAAATTCAAACTTGATTTATTTTTCTGTCTTTAAATATTGCCAGGGCATTTTATTTAAATTATGCATCAAACCAGGATCCCAGGGATATTTTTATCTCCTCCATACCCTTCTCCAATATCCCTGTGCTTTTCTCTTTGCATTTCTGTCTGAAGAAATAGGAAAGAAAAGGAAAGGCAGAGAAAGGGAGAGATGGCCCAACAGCAGCAGTCAGCAGCCTAGCCCAGCCAGCCCAATGGCGCCGCAACCCAGCTCACCTGCCCACTCCTGGACCTTTCTCACCCGCGCGCCCGCCTACCCCCACTAGCCTGCGCCCACATGGCACCACACGGCCCACCTGTCTGCGACCCAGCTACACCCCCCTGTACCCACCTTTTCATCCAGCTCGAGAATCGCCTTGGGGACCGCGAGCCCGAGCGCGTCGCGAGCTCACGACCCTCGCCCTCGCCCTTATCTTCTCCGCCCCAACGCCAGGAACCTCCTCAAACACTCACTCATCTTTCCTCTCTCTCAAGAAACCCTAGGCAGCTCCAAATCCGCCGAATCGAGCGAGAACCCGACGGTGCCCGAGAGCACAGCCATGGCGCCACCGTGATCCGCGACCTCCGCAGCTGCTCCGACCGTGTCCCTCTGCTTCCATGACATCGACTACTTCATGGCGGGAGCCCCAAGTTTGCCGTCGTCCTCCGTCTTCTTCCTCTTTGGCCGAACCTCATCGCCGGTCAAATTCGCCGCCTCCCACCTTCCCCGAGCTCGAACGACTCGCTATTCGACCCAACGTGAGCAGCCGCATCTCCCCATGCGCTTTTTCCTGTTGATTGCGCCCCTAGCATCGATTGCCCTATGAACCCGAGAACTCCGTCGTGGGACCTCATCGCCGATGAGCTGCCCGTGCTCCTCTAGTTGCATCCGTAGTACCACTAGATGCGCCTCGATGCGTAGAGTCGATTTGTGCCCTCCGCCCCTCGAATTGGTTGTCAGAGACTACTCCGGCAGGACCACCGCCGTGTTGTGCTCGCCGCCGGGCCAAAGTGCCCTGCTTCCTCTGTTCTTCCTCGTTAGCTCGCCCCCGCCGTTAGATCTGGCATGAATGCTCAGGATTAGATCGCGCGTACCGTTTCGCCGTCGCACCGCGTCGTCGCAGTGTCCCGCTGACCATCGGGACCCACCAGTCGGCGCGGGTTACCTCAAGAGGCCGCGTGCCTCCTCCATATCGAGCGCACACTTCATAGCCTGGTGGCTCTGTTCGCAGTATAGCAGCGGCGCGGCATGGGTTTGAGTCCCGGCCGGCGCAGGGGTATTTTCCCCATTTTTGCGTCCCCTTGTGCCACTTACATGTGGGCCCTCCAGGGACCCACTTGTCATTGACCCCCTCTGTACATGTGGCCCTGGTCCCACCAGTCAGCCTGATGGCTGGGTAGAGCCCGTGTGCATCTAGCATTTCCCCCTCTTTTTCTGTTTTGCTCCATTTTTGGCATATTCCAAATCTAGCATGTCCTGTATTTCCTTTTTGGCATTGTTCTTGTTTAAATCAATGTGGTATTATTTCCAACAGTAACATATGCATGTTATATATCATTTTGGGGTAGAAAAATCAAACTAAGCCATTCCTACCATTAATTTTGTCATCTGAGCAAGTTTTGTTGCATGCCATCTTAACAGAAAGTGACATTTTGAGAATTTTGTATAAAATCAACCAAGCATCATATGAACAAACTTTGTATATCATTTTGGAGCATTTCCATGTCTACTTGCTGGTGGTAATATTTGCATGCCATGTTGAACCTGTTAAACTACTGTTTCAAGCTTGCAAACATGCCATGTCAACGTTACTGTTTCAGCATCTCTAAATTTTCACTAAATCCAAGAATCTGTAACAACAACATTGCATTTTGTAAATTCCATATCAGTTTAACCATGATGCCTATGAACTTGAACCTTTTGTATGAAATGTTGCATTTTCAGCATACTACAGCCACATAACATAATTGAGCATATTAGCTTCCTATAGCGTGTTGTTTTAGTGCTTGCAAGATGGCATGATGCTGTTTGTGACAGATTGCATAGTGATTTTGTTTTGCTCACCAATATATCCAATTGCCATGATCTTTATATCCTTTTCATCTAAAATTTCCCATTATTTCCAGTGGCATACTTGGGTTACCAAGATTTTGCCCATATCTATCTTTTCATCACCGATTCCTTCCCGATATCGTTTCTTCCGTTCCGGTAGAACCGTAACTCAGATCGAGACGTTCTTTATATGCATTTATGGTAGAATTGAGTGTAGAATATGATTATTTCCATGCCATGCATCATATTTATCACCATGTTCATGTACTGTCCATATTGCATTATTCACCTAAATGAGCATGAAGTAATTGCTTGAATCACTCCTATGTGGCTCAAGGCTTCATTTAAGATTGCCATAAGTTGATACCATGCTAACAACATTTAAAATGTCATGCATGTATCTTGTCTATTGCATACTTGCCATGCTTGTTTGTTCATTGGATTGCTTGTTCTTTTTTGGTTTATTTTATGGGTAGAACCGGGAGACGATTCTGAGTTCGAGGTACCTGTCAGGAACGTTTTCGAGGAGCATAGTTACTATCCCACCGAAGAGACTTCAGGCAAGATGATCATTACCCTGGATATCACTACTATCTTTGCTTGCTAGTTGTTCGTTGCTATCATTATGTCACGCTACCTACCATATGTCTGTCAGCCCCCCAATTGCCGTGATACAGCCTCTAACCTCCACTATCCAGCAAACCGTTGTTTGGCTATGTTACCGCTTTGCTTAGCCCCTCTTATAGCATTGCTAGTTACAGGTGCAGTGTAGGTTGTTCCATGTTGGGATATGGAAATCATGGGATATCACAATATCTCTTATTTCATTAACGCATCTATATACTTGGTTGTGTGTGGAAGGCTCGGTCTTTTGCCTGGTGTTTTGTTCCACTCATGCCGCCATAGTTTCTGTAATACTGGTGTTATGTTCCTTCGTTAGTGTTCCTAACATGTTTGGGGTTTATGGGGCCCCCTCGACAGTTCGCTTTGAGTAAAACTCTTCCAGCAAGGCCCAACTTTGGTTTTAAATTTGCCTAATAACAACTAAAACTTGCATAGGGAGTAATTAACCCGCGGATACTTCATCAACAAACCGGGCCAGTGCTCCTCATGAGTGTTGGTCCAATCTGGTTGATGTCCGGCGCCCCCTGGGAAACCGGGGTCTCAGCTAACCCGACGTCAAGCCCATCCGGTGTGTCCTGAGAACGAGATACGTGCAGCTCATATCGGGATTGTGAGCACCCCGAGAGGTCTTGCTGGTTTTGTTTTACCTTTGTCAAAATGTCTTGTGCACCGGGATTCCGACGATGCTTCGGGCTATCCCGATGTTAAGGTCTTCCAAAGCGGCTTGTGATAGTTTGTGATGGACTAGTTGGGACACCCTTGCAGGGTTAAATCTTTCGGAAAGCTGTGCCCGCGGTTATGTGGCGACTTGGAAATTTATAACCTCCGGTTGTAGAGAAGTTGACACTAAATTCAATTAAAATACACCAACCGTGTGTGTAACCGTGATCGTCTCTTTTCGAGGGAGTTCGGGAAGAGAACACAGTGGGGTTATGTATGAACCGTAAGTAGGTGTTCAGGATCACTTCTTGGTCATATTCATTTGCGCCCATTTATGCGTAGAACACTCATCTTGTACTTGTAAGTTAGCCAGATATAAAATTTCTTAGTGCTTGCTACAACCTCACCACTTACCCATTCCTACCCATTAAAGTCTTGCTAGTCTTGATACCCATGGTAATGAGATTGCTGAGTCCCTGTGGCTCATAGATTCCTACAACAACAGATGCAGGTACAATTGAGCCTAATGCAGATGAACTCCAATGGGAGTATGATGATGTGCGTGGCAGGATGTATGTGACACTTCCAGACGATCAATAGTGGTGCATTAGTCGGTAGTCCGGGACGATAGTAGGGTGGTTATCATGCTTGTTTTATTTGCGGCCTCTTAGGCCATATTTGGGGATTTCATTTGTAGTCGGATCCTGTTCTTCTCCTTGATGATTATATGTTATGTTGAGATATTCATGCTATAGCTTGTGGCGAGTGTAAGCCTTTATCTGGTATTCTCATCTATTCAGTACATGGTATGTTGTAATGAGATCCACCTTGCTATGCACTTCAAATGTAATTCTGCCCCAATAATGGATTCATCACGTGATCGGGATAGAATTGCATCTTGGGCGTTACAGTAATTCAGCAAATTATCCCTACAACCAAAGCAGGAGTTGCTACATTTGATGTAGAAACTCCAATTAAGTCTTTGACTGAACTGCGTAGGTCAGGAAGGGTTAGTGAACCACCTGAATGGCTTCATAATGAAATATTCATCTTAGAAGAAGATGAACTTGTGCACTACAGAGAAGCAATGGCGGCGCCCAGCTCAAAAGAATGGCTTAAGGCCATGAAATCCGAAATGGAGTCCATGTATGAAAACCAAGTTTGGAACTTGGTAGTGCCTCTAGAGGGAGTGAAACGTATTGAATGTAAGTGGATTTTCAAAAGAAAGGCGAATGCGGATGGTAACCCTACTATTTATAAAGTTAGGCTTGTCGCGAAGCAGTTCCGGCAAATTCAAGGAGTTTATTACGACGAGGCTTTCTCGCCTATAGAAATGCATAAGTCTGTGTGGATTATGATGGCAATGCTGCATATTTCGATTACGAGATATGGCAGATGGATGTCAAAACAACTTTCCTAAATGGAAACCTTGAACAGGATGTATACATGATACAACCTGAAGGTTTGGTTGATCCTAAGGATGCCGGTAAGGTGTGCAAGCTTCAATGGGCCATTTATGGTTTGAGGCAAGCATCGAGGAGCTGGAATATATGCTTTGATGAAGTTGTCAAAGAGTTTGGCTTTATCAGGAATAGTGAAGAATCTTGTGTCTACAAGAAGTTTAGTGGGAGTTCCAAATCATTTCTAATCTTATATGTAGATGACATATTGTTGATTGGCAATGACGTGAAATTTCTTAGTACAATTAAAGAGTCATTGCAAGTGCTCTTTCGATGAAAGACTTAAGCGAAGCGACATATATATTAGGCATTAAAATTTATAGAGATAGATTAAGACAACTAATAGCGCTTAGCCAGAGCACGTACATTGACAAGGTTTTAAAGTGGTTTAAAAGGGAGAATGCCAAGAAGGGCTTACTCCCAATGTCACATGGTACAACACTTAGCAAGAATCAATGTCCATGGACAATTGATGAGCGAGTGCAGATGAGTAATGTTCCATATGCCTCGGCAATTGGTTCCATTATGTATACCATGCTATGTACAAGACCAGATGTTTCTTGTGCACTAAGTGTTAGCTGCAAGTACCAAAGTGATCCTGGATTGGCTCACTGGGCAGGAGTTAAAAATATTCTAAAGTACCTCAGAAGGACAAACGATATGCTCCTTGTCTATGGAGGAGATGAAGAGCCCGTTGTAAGTGGTTATACCGATGCTAGCTTCATGACTGGTATAGATGACTACAAATCTCAATCGGGCTATGTTTTCACTCAGAACGGTGGTGCAGTGTGCTGGAAAAGTTCTAAGCAGAACACTATTGCGGATTCTATGATGGAAGCGAAATATATCACAACTTCAGAAGCTTCAAAGGAGGCGATTTGGATCAAGAAGTTCCTTTAAGAACTAGGTGTGGTTCCAAGCGGATTGAACCCAATGGAACTCTATTGTGACAATAGTGGCGTCGTGGCTCAGACAAAGGAGCCAAGGTCCCACCAGAAGTCCAGACATATTGAACGCAAGTATCACATTATCCGACATCATGTAGAGAAGGGTTATGTGAAAGTACTCAAGATTCACACGGATCTGAATGTGTCAGACCCGATGACGAAGCCTCTACCACGAACAAAGCATGAACAACATCGGATTACCATTGGTGTAAAAGAAGTTATGTAAACTAGATTATTGATTCTAGTGCAAGTGGGAGACTGTTAGAAATATGCCCTAGAGGCAATAATAATTGTATTATTTATTTCCAAGTTTATAATTAAATGTTTATCTTCTATGCTATAACTGCTATGACTCTCGAGTCTGTGATAACCAAGAGGCTCAGAGGAAAACTCATATGCACGTGTAGAATATTGAACGGTAAAATAGATTCCTAGTCTTGCCTCTAGGACTAGCTCAAGTGTTGCATGATGGTTCTATTTTCTTGATCATGGGCATGAGTTAATTTGTAACGAGGATGCTGGCAACAATGAGGGCACAATGTTAGAAGAACACTTGTGTTGAATTGACCCAAGTTGTATATTATACTTAGAGATGATTTCGTCGCAAGTCTATAGTACATAACACGGGATGTTAACGTATGCACAATTCCTTAGACCATGAGAGTTTCGAGTTACTTCATACTGGACAATACACTTTGGGGTTGTTCCAACGTCATCCGTAAAAGGGTGATCATAACGACAACTTACGGGTTTATCGGAAACGTATGCCAAGGAGCTAGATAACTCGAGACTGGGATTTGCTCCGCCGACAATGGAGAGATATTCTCAGGGCCCTCTCTATGTGACGGCATCCATCATCATCTAGCTAGACACATCGTGAATTGCTCACGGGGATGCCGAAATATGAGAACGAGAAAAAAGAACAAAACCGGTAATGAGCAGACTAGCATTGTGACATTTTGTTTGACTTACGGGGATGCCGATATATCTCACGTCAGGTTTTGTAAATTATCATGAACCAAAAGGAATAGCATATGATAACCAAATGTTCACTTGAATATCATTCGTGTGAGTATAGGGATCAATATGGATGTCCACGGTTCCGCTATTGATCATTGAACGAAAGGTGTGTTCATTCATGTTTATATTTCACCAAACCTGTAGGGTCACACATTTAAGAGTTTACGATCTGTTGAGTTCTATTGGAGTTAGAAGTTTGGGAAAATATCACCGAAAAAGTTTCAGAGATAATAGAAATAGATTTGAGAGAAAATCGGAAGTGTTTAGGGGAAATCAGAAGCGTTCCGGAGAAAACTGGGTTAAACCGGAAGGTGGAAAAAGTTCCGAGGACCTAATAATATAGGAGGGCTCCAATAATTACCGGGAGCCCCCCAGGATTATTCTAGGCACCATGGGGTGCCCTGATAGGTTAAAGCATATTAGGGGGGCAGCCACATGGGCCTAGAGGACCATTAAGGGTGGCGCCCCCCTTTAGCTTGCCCAGTAAGCTAGGGGAGGGAAGGTGAGGGGGCCTGGATTGGGAGTCACTCACTGCTACTTGTGAGCTGCGTTGGGATTTTCCCTGAAGAGGAAGGCTGAGGCAATATAGTAGCGGATAAGTATTTCCCTCGGTGAGAACCAAGGTTATCGAACCAATAGGAGAAGCACGCAAATGCCTAGTAAACAGCACCTACACACACAAGAGCAAATACTTGCACCCAACGCGGGCAAGAGGGTTGTCAATCCCCTTGAACTCGTTACTTGCAAGGATTAAATCTGATAATGGTAGATAGATAAATTGCAAAGTAAAATAAAATAAGTAAAATTGCAGCAAGGTATTTTTGGTCTTTGTAATATGATTAAAGTAGACCCAGGGGCCATAGTTTTCACTAGAGGCTTCTGTCTCATAATAATAGCATACGGTGGGTAGACAAATTACTGTTGGGCAATTGATAGAAAAGCGCATAGTTATGATGTTATTCATGGCAATGATCATGCATATAGGCATTATGTCCGTGACAAGTAGACCGACTCCTGCCTGCATCTACTACTATTACTCCACTTCGAGAGCGCTTCTATGCTTGCCTCTCTACGTATTAAGTTCATAACAAACAGAGTAATGCATGAGGTATGATGACATAATGTAGACAGAATAAAACCAAGCAATATGATTGAACCCCATCATTTTACCCTTAGTGGAAGCAATACAAATATGTGCCTCGCTACCCCTTCTGTCATGAGGTGAGGACACCGCAAGATTGAACCCACTACAAAGCACCTCTCCCACTGAAGATAAATCAATCTAGTTGGCCAAACCAAACGGACAGATCAGAGAGAAATACAAAGCTATAATAATCATGCATAATAAAGTTTAGAAAAGACACAATTACTTTCAATGAATAATCTGATCATAAACTCACAATTCATCGCATCCCAACAAACACACTGCAAAAGAAGATTACATCGGATTGATCTCTGAGGAGAACATGGTATTGAAGATCGGAGAGAAAGAAGAAGGCATCTAGCCAATTACTATGGACCCGTAGGTTTGTGGTAAATTACTCACACATCATCGGAAGGGCAGCAAGGTTAATGTAGAAGCCCTCCGTGATCGATTCCCCCTCCGGCAGAGTACCGGAAAAGGTCTCCAGATGGGATCGTGGAAGAACAGAGGCTTGCGGCAGTGGGAAAATTGTTTCGGGTGGATCTCTGTTGGTTTTGGGATTTATGGGAATTTATAGAAGTGGAATTAGGTCAAATGGAGCTGCATGGGATCCACAAGCTCAGGTGGGGAGTGCCGTGTGAGCTTGTGACTTTCCTGTAGATCGTCTGGCCCTCCCCCGAAGCTTCTAGGGTCCCTTATGGTCCAGAAAAAATCACCGTAAAGTTTCATCGTGTTTGGACTTTGTTTGGTATTGATTTTCTGAAAAACAAAAAACATGCAGAAAACAGGAACTGGCATTGGGCACTGAGTTAATAGGTTAGTTCCCAAAAATGATATAAAATTGCATACAAAGTATCTAAGATTGATAATATAATAGCATCAAACAATCAAAAATTATAGATACGTTGGAGACGTATCAGCATCCCCAAGCTTAATTCCTGCTCGTCCTCGAGTAGGTAAATGATAAAAACAGAATTTTTTGTTGTTGAATGCTACCTAGCATGTTTATCATGTAATCTCTTTTACGGTATAAATATTGAGAAACGATGAAGTAATTGATATCAACATAATAATATCCATGAATACAAGAACATAATCATTACTTTTTCAAAATATACGATGCTCAACGAATGTTATCCCTACTCATTGAATTATGTAAGCATGGCATGACTCCGCCTTCACCACATAAATATAAATCATGAGCACCACGGTGTCAAATCAGGCAATTGGATCATACTTTTTAACGCGCTTCAGCATTTTCAACTCCACACAATACATGAGCGTGAGGCATGGACATTAGCACTACAGGTGGAATAGAATGCGGTGGTAGAGATATATAGGAGAAGTCAAAAAGGAATAAAGTCTCGCATCAACTCGGTGGATCAATAGGCAATGGAGAGGCCCATCAATCGATATCAATGTGAGGAGTAGGGATTGCCATGCAACGGATGCACTAGAGCTATAAGTGTATGAAAGCTCAACTGAAACTAAGTGGGTGTGCATCCAACTTGCTTGCTCATGAAGACCTCGGGCATTTGAGGAAACCCATCATCGGAATACACAAGCCAAGTTCCATAATGAAAAATTCCCACTAGTATATGAAAGTGATAACTCAGGAGACTCTCTATATGAAGAACATGGTGCTACTTTGAAGCACAAGTGTGGTAAAAGGATAGTAGCATTGCCCCTTCTCTCTTTTTCTCTCACTTTTCCCTTTTTTCTCTTTTTTTTAGAACAATATCATGAAACACATCCCCGCTTTTGCAAGGACTCATTAGTCTCCATCATTCTTTACCTCACTGGGATAATGCTCTAATAATGATGACCATCACAATTTTATTTACTTACAACTCCATAACTGAAACAATATGACTCTATATGAATGCCTCTGGCAGTGTACCAGGATGTGCAATGATCTAGCGTCACATGTATAACAATGATGAACGGTGGCTTTGCCACAAATATCATGTCAGCTCTATATGATCATGCAAAGCGATATGATGATGAACACACATGTCATAGAACAGAACGGTGGAAGTTGCATGGCAATATATCTCGGAATGGCTATGGAAATGCTATGATAGGTAGGTATGGTGGCTGTTTTGAGTAAGATATAAGGAGGCTTATGTGTGATAGAGCGTATCATATCACAGGGTTTGGATGAACCGGCGAAGTTTGCACCAACTCTCGAGGTGAGAAAGGGCAATGGACGGTACCGAAGAGGATAGCAATATGCGGAAAGGTGGGAGTGCGTAATTAGTCACAAAGAACTCATATACTTATTGTGAAAGTTTTATTAGACCTCGAAGCAAAGTACTACTCGCATGCCCCTAGGGAGGAGGTTGGTAGGAGTTAACCATCGCGCGCCCCCGATTCAAACAGCACAAAGGATTTCAATCAGACATAAAAATGCTCACGCATCCCCGTCATGCCATGTTGGACACTTAAATGAGTAGTTAATTACAAGCTTAAATATCGATATTTCTACTAACCAATAATCATGAATCAATACCCTTTCATATTATTACATCAATATAATTAAATGACACATTTCATATTTAGTGATCTACATGAAAGTTTTTATTATATCACTCTTAAATACCTATCCTTTTCCGACTAGTCTTATAACCCGTGCTCATTACCACTTCTTATTTAGGACTCTCAAAAAGATTTAAGTGAAGCATGATAGTGCAATCATTTCTATAAAATATAACCACCACCGTGCTCTAACAAATATAAGCGAAGCACAAGAGCAACTACATAGCTCAAAAGATTTAAGTGAAGCACATACAGTATTCTAACAAATCATGATGAATGTGTGTCTCTCTCAAAAAGGTGTGTCCAGAAAACAATGATTGTGGCAAACTAACAAGCAAGCAAAATAAAACCATGGCACAAGACGCTCCAAGTAAAACTCATATCATGTGATGAATAAAAATATAGCTCCAAGTAACATACCGATGAATTGTGGATGAAAGAGGGGATGCCATCTGGGGCATCCCCAAGCTTAGATGCTTGGGTCTTCCTTGAATATTACCTTGGGGTGCCTAGGGCATCCCCAAGCTTAGGGTGTTGCCGCTCCTTATTCCTTCATCCATCGTGATCTCACCCAAAACTTGAAAACTTCAGCACAGAAAACTCAACAGAAACCTCGTGAGATCCGTTAGTATAATAGACAAATCATAAACTTTTGGTACTGTTGTAAACTCATTCGTAATTATTCTTACATAATACCTATTGTATTCTAACTTCTCCATGATTTATACCCCCGATATAATCCATAGCGTCATTAAAATAAGCACACTATGCAATAAAAAATAGAATATGTCTAAAACAGAACAGTCTCTAATGATCTGAATAAACACCATACTTACGTAACTCCAAAAATTCTGAAAAATTAGGAAATCATGGGAAATCTGTATATCAATCATATTTAAAAATTTCAGATCAAAAGCATATTCCAGTAATTTACAGTAATTTCTGCACTGGGCGCAAAAGTTTCTGTTTTTCACAGAATCAAATCAACTATCATCCAAATCATCCCAATGGCTTTACTTGGCACAAAAACTAATTAAAAGATAAAAACACAATCATTACAGTAGCAATAATCATATCACTCAAGAAAAAAAATAAAGGATAACTATTAGGTTGTCGCCCAACAAGCTCTTTCTCTATAGCCATTAAGATAGACTTGCGATTTTAATGATGCTCACATGAAAGATAAGAATTGAAGGATCGAGAGAGCATCATATAGCACATAACAAACACATTTAAGTCTAACATACTTCCTATGCATAGGCATTTTATAATCAAACAATTTATCAAAGCAAGCAATATTTAGCATATGCAGGGAAGAAGGATGAAACATTAACAATTTGGACTTCAAGAGAGGTAATTGAGTAACATGAAAATTTCTACGACCATGTTTTCCTCTCTCATAATAATTGCATGTAGGATCGTAATCAAATTCAACAATATAGCTATCATATAAAATATTATCCTCATGATCCACATGCATAAAAGTTTTATAATCTTCCAAGATAGTGGGATTAACATCAACTAAAGTCATGACCTATCCGAACCCACTTTTATCAAAAAATTCATAAGATTGATTGTTCTCCAAAATGGTGGGATTATTTTTACCTAAAGTTGACACTCTTCCAAGCCCACTTTCATTTTAGCATCAATAGTAGATTCATTATGAGGCTCAGATAAATTTGCAAGATCAAAAAAAGCATCACAATTACCACCCCAATCATGAACAATAGCACAATTGACATTCATAGAATTTATACTAACACAATTGCAATCATGCTTTTCATTCAATAAATGTATCCCAAAAGCATTTTCTTTTATCACTTCTTCATTATTAGCTAGTGGTTTACAATAAGCAGCAAGTTTGAAAAGATTAGCAAGTGGATGAGGATCGATATGTTTTTATTTTTTGTTTTTGTGTGATAACATGATTATTGCAAGCAAATAAGGTGTGTGTAGGTACTTGTAGGTATTTGATGATGTCTCCCCCGCAACGGCGCCAGAAATTCTTTCTGCTACTTGTGAGCTGCGTTGGGATTTTCCCCGAAGAGGAAGGGTGAAGCAATATAGTAGCGGATAAGTATTTCCCTCAGTGAGAACCAAGGTTATCGAACCAATAGGAGAATCACGCAAATGCCTAGTAAACATCACCTATACACACAAGAGCAAATACTTGCATCCAACGCGGGCAAGAGGGTTGTCAATCCCCTTGAACTCGGTACTCGCAAGGATTGAATCTGATAATGGTAGATAGATAAACTGCAAAGTAAAATAAAAGAAGTAAAATTGCAGCAAGGTATTTTTGGTTTTTGTAATATGATTAAAGTAGACCCGGGGGGCCATAGTTTTCACTAGAGGCTTCTCTCTCATAATAATAGCATACGGTGGGTAGACAAATTACTGTTCGGCAATTGATAGAAAAGAGCATAGTTATGATGTTATTCATGGCAATGATCATGCATATAGGTATTACGTCCGTGATAAGTAGACCGACTACTGCCTGCATCTACTACTATTACTCCACTTCAAGAACGCTTCTATGCTTTCCTCTCTACGTATTAAGTTCATAACAAACAGAGTAATGCATGAGGTATGATGACATAATGTAGACAGAATAAAACCAAGCAATATGATTGAACCCCGTCGCTTTACCCTTACTGGCAGCAATACAAATACGTGCATCGCTACCCCTTCTGTCACGAGGTGAGGACACTGCAAGGTTGAACCCACTACAAAGCACATCTCCCACTGAAGATAAATCAATCTAGTTGGCCAAACCAAATGGATAGATCAGAGAGAAATACAGAGCTATAATAATCATGCATAATAAAGTTTAGAAAAGACTCAATTATTTTCAATGAATAATCTGATCATAAACCCTCAATTCATCGGATCCTAACAAACACACCGTAAAACAAGATTACATCGGATTGATCTCCGAAGAGAACATGGTATTGCAGATCGGAGAGAAAGAAGAAGCCATCTAGCTAATCACTATGGACCCATAGGTCTGTGGTAGATTACTCACACATCATCGGAAGGGTAGCAAGGTTGATGTAGAAGCCCTCCGTAATCGATTCCCCCTCTGGCAGAGTACCGGAAAAGGCCTCCAGATGGGATCGCGGAAGAACAGAGGCTTGCGGCGGTGGAAAAATTGTTTTGGGTGGCTCTCTGTGGGTTTTGGGATTTATGGGAATTTATAGAAGTGGAGTTAGGTCAAATGGAGCTACGTGGGACCCACAAGCTTAGGTGGCGCGCCCCCCTAGGGGCGCGCCGTGTGAGCTTGTGACTCTCCTGTAGACCGTCTGGCCCTCCCCCGAAGCTTCTAGGGTCCCTTTTGGTCCAGAAAAAATCACCATAAAGTTTCATCGAGTTTGGACTTTGTTTGGTATTGATTTTCTGAAAAACAAAAAACATGCAGAAAACAGGAACTGGCACTGGGCACTGAGTTAATAGGCTAGTTCCCAAAAATGATATAAAATTGCATACAAAGTATCTAAGATTGATAATATAATAGCATGAAACAATGAAAAATTATAGATACGTTGGAGACGTATAAGCATCCCCAAGCTTAATTCCAGCTCGTCCTCGAGTAGGTAAATGATAAAAACAGAATTTTTTATGTTGAATGCTACCTAGCATGTTTATCATGTAATCTCTTTTACGGTATAAATATTGAGAAATGATGAAGTAATTGATCAAGATTAGTGAGCAGATCGACATCGGCATGACCTTTGTGCCGGGCCAGATCGTCATCTTCGGCATCATCGCCCTTTGCACAGACTCGACCGGCCACTTGGGCCAGGTCAAGACCTTTGCTCCACGTTGAATCGTCAGATTCGGCAACCTGGAGTACACCACGGATTCCCGTGGAGAGCTAGTCTTCTCAAGCTGGGTGTCAGACCAGATTGAGGAGCCGCAAGACACACTTGTTCCGACACTGATGTCAAATCAGGCCTAGAACGAGTGTGAGAATCGCTCATCGGATCAGACCATATGTCAAGATCCAAACAACGGATCTGGCCCCGCATGAAGAGCTCGGATCCATCTCAGAACAGATCTTTGGGAAGCTCCCCCTCGCGCCGATATCAGATCGATCCCAGGAAGAACACGAGAAATCCCTCCTAAACGAGATGTTAGATCGGATTCAGAGGCTCACAATATTAGATGACCAGCCCTCAATCTATGATTGGATTTGGGAGTTGCCTGAAAAGATCAGATTTTCCGTCCCACCCACCACCCACCTTGTCGTTAACGTTGAAGACCTGACCGAGGTCCTCGCAAGCGGCTCGGATGAGGTTGACGACATGGATGAGAAGATCGGCGAGTCCTAGGGCAGCCTACCGACTGCCACAATGCCTACGGGCAAGTGGACGGGGACCTCCACATACGACATCTATATGGTAGATACTCCACGCAACAACACGGGGGGCAATACCAATGATGGTGGAGGCGGCGACGACAATGGCAATGGCAATGGCAACGGGAATAATAACAACAATGGCTATAATGCCAATCCTGACGACAATGTCGACGAACCAGATAGCAGCCTTGGTCCCAAGGACAATGACATCCTAAACGAGTCGCTTAACAGCCCCAACCATGACGCGTTAAGGCTAAGGTTGGTAAGCATGGCAAACAAGATAACAAACAAAAAGCAAAGACTTCAAGAGGAGCAAGAGTACCTAGGCAACCGCTGGAACGGCTCTTCCAGACTGAGGAGGTGCTCAAAGCCATGTTAAAGCTGGGGACAAACGATAAAGCGCCGCCTAGCTACTACAAGAACCAACTGATGGACATTTCTTGCCACCATCGAGGAAAGCACAATATCCAAGCGCCGGTGGGCAAAGGGTTCACACAAGCATGCAGAAGGCCGACCTCCCCGCCCGGACGGACGGAGGAATGGTACAGGCATGGATGCCCCCGAGGCGCCGGAATGACGACGCAATAGAGATTCCCCCTCCATTCGCATGGGCAGCTCAAGCAGACGCCCTCCTCGCCCAAGGTCCCAGCTCCTCGGACATCCTACCAGACCAAGAAGCGCATGCACCCGCCCGCGAAGCAAGCAGGGCGGCTGGCCTGGCTGACCAAATACCGCGATCAGTGCGACCACACCAAGTACGGGGAGGTGGGCAGTTCCGATGTGCATCATGCCATCACCCACACACGAGGTGCATCCCACCTAGTCTGCTTCACAGAAGAAGGAATGGTACATAAATTCCCCGCTGGCTTCAAGATTGTGAATGTCGAAAAATACAACGCGTGGACTGACCCCTCAGTCTAGATCGAGGACTATATCCTCACAGTACACGTGGCATATGGCAATGATCTGCACGCCATAAAATATCTGCCCCTAAAGCTTAAGGGCTCGGCTCGGCACTGGCTGCATACCTTGCTGCCAGGTCCGATCGGTACATGGGAAGCTCTCGAGGCTGAATTCATGGCCAATTTCCAGGGCACATATGTTAAGCCACCAGATGCCGACGACCTGGCCCTCATAGTACAGAAGCCGGGTGAGTCCGTACGCAAATTTTGGAATCATTTTCTTACAAAGAAGAAGCAGATAGTCGACTGCAGCGGTGCCGAAGCACTCACAGCATTCCGGAACAATATTAATGATGAGTGGCTCTCCAGAGACTTCAGACACTACAAACCGAAGACAATGGTTGAGCTCACTTTGATGATATGACCAAGTTCTATGCTGGCGAGGACAACTGGCTGGCAAAGAAGAAAGGCCGGAATGGAGACCAGGGCACATTCGAGGTGCGCGATCCGAATGGGAAGCTGCGGCTCAACCAGAAGAATAATTATCGCAACAAACCGAGGTTAATACCAGATTCTGCAACCAATGTCAAGGCGGTGGAAACAAGAAGAAGCCCTTCCAGGGAAGAATAGGCGACAACTCTTAGCTGGAGAAAATCATGGACTAGGCTTGCACAATCCACCAAGGCACTGCAGACAAACCGGCATCCCACACCAACCGGAATTGCTGCGTCATCAAGCAAGCCGCAAAGATTGGAGCCGACAACCACGGTAGAAACCAACCCTGTAACAATGACAACGGGGACGGGCAGCAGCCCGGGCCAGGCAATGCCGGCCAAAAATAGTTCCCGCCCGAGGTGAAGGACGTGAACATGATTTACGCATCTCACGCCATCAAAAAGGAGCGAAAGTGTGCGCTCCACGAGGTGTATGCCGTAGAGCCCGTAGAACCAAAATACAACCCGTGGTCGGAAATGCCGATCATGTTTGATCGCCGGGACCACCCAACGAGTGTCTGCCACGGAGGAATGGCAGCTTTGGTCCTCGACCCAATCGTTGACGGTTGCCACCTGACTCGAGTCCTCATGGACGGCGATAGCAACCTCAACCTAATATATGCTGACACCCTGAAAAAGATGCACTTTGACTCATCACGTATCCAACCCAGTAAGACCAAGTTCAAGGGAATCATCCCTGGCATGGAGGCGCAGTGTATGGGTAGGGTCACTCTGGATGTAGTGTTCGGCACCCCTGATACCTACTGTATCGACGATCTCTATAGTCCCTTTCTGAAGTGGCTATCACGCCCTGCTGGGACGAATGTCGTTCGCGCGGTTCCATGCCGTCCCGCACTATGTGTACATGAAGCTGAAGATGCCGGGCCCCAAGGGCGTCATCACGACCTGCGGTTATGCAGAACGGTCTCTCCAAACCGAGGAGCAGACTGCCACCTTTGCAGCTGAGTCTCAGGCGGCCGAGGAGGTGTTAGGAACCAAGGTCGGCCCAAGCAAACCTAGCGACGCAAAGCGCCGTAGGTCAACTCACGATGCATCCGATGGTGACTTTGGTGCACGTTAGACACATCCCGCCGACCAGTTTGGCGCCACCTCGGTAGCATCCGACCTAGACCCTAAATAGGGAGGCATGCTCCGCGGCCTCCGATGTGAGAATGGGGACTTTCTTTCTCGGCACCAAACTTACGTGCCAGAAACCCCTTGGGAAGTCAGCGAAGCACATCCCCAACATGGTACCTAGCCTATGGCTGGATGAACCAGTGTCACGCCAGACCTCGAAACTGAAGCATCACGCTTTGGGCAGAGAACCACCAAGGGTACCCCTGCTCGGTTCAAGCCGAGATGTCAAGAGCTCGGACAAGGTGTCAAACCTAGTCCTGATACAAAACAGGTACAATTCATGGTACCAACGCGTCACAGACGTAATCAAAGCATGCCTGAAGGGACTGCCTCCCCGGCGATGTGTTGGCCAAGAGGCCAATATGACACTCGAGCACCATCTCCTCGGTTTCCTGGACATGTACTTCGAACATCTCCAGTACAAACCTACGGAGCTTGGTTGGGGGGCTGGCCTCTCCCACGCCCCCCCAAGGCCGACCTCATTTACCTGCCCTGCCCTTTAGGTTGTGAAACACAGCGGACGTGTATCAATGGCAGATCAGGTCACCACACGCAATGCTCCTCGGTTGGGCGAGGAGCCGGGCGCAAGAGGGGAACACCTCAGGAGCCCAGACACGCGTTACTCCTTGGAGGGACGCAGAGCAGGAGAACGAGCGGAAGCTGCGAGACGACATGAAGGTGCTGGACAAGGAAACGGAGCTCCACCTCGGAATGTCATTTTTGCTATGTCGCTCTCATACCTAGTCTTTCTTTTTACCTTTTCTTAGTTTAAATTACTATTTAGCTCGATCATCAGATTTATTTCTAGTTCGGATTAAATAAAGGTACTTACCCCAAACCCGGGGTCTCTTATATAAGCTTCTTCTGACCTTTATTCGAATTGACTTTGATGAAATTGGCTCAATGATTTACCTGCTCGGGTCATATTCCTGGTAGGATGCCAAAAAGGTACCACAGGAGGTACCCGGGGGCTGTCACACAGCTCAAACTCCAAAACTCATAGCGTTCTGAGGAGCGTACGATCACTTGCTGGAACGTTTTGCCATCATATGCATTGGTTTTGACTTGTGTCTTTGGTAAAGCTGGGTTGCCTCACTCCTACGTTTGCCCCTACGTCTCTACTAGTTCGGCTAAGGGTGTCACAGAACTACCTCTGTGAATGTTACTTCCAAGTTAACCGGTAAAAGTACCTCAGGTGGGTGAAGCCAAAAGCTAACTGTCACAACATGCAAAAATCAGTCGGCACGTTCGAAGAACCAAAAAGTAGCCAACAAAGTTGCCTAAAAGACTTGGCTTCAAATATAATCCATCAAAATGCTTTTTATGTAGGTGCTCGAGCATCCCTGATACCACGGAAAAATGGCTAGGCTACGCGAGCCACAACATAATACCAGAAGAGGGAGGTCCACGGATCAGAAGAACCCTGCCCGGGGTCTATTTTCTCACCCAACAAAGCTCTCTGACTAACTTGCATTTTGGCCTCAAGGTCGGATTGCCTGGTTTCCTAGTCAATTTGCCCCAGGGTGCCGACAAATTGGCTAGGGGCTGACATTGAAAACACTCCAAGATAATTAACATGGAGGTTGAAGCCGAAGACTAGCTAATTGAAGTATTTAATGTCAAGATAGAAGCACACAGAAGTAAAGACAATACTGATTTGCCCATTAAGAAATTAGAATATATAAGTAGCAGATCGGACTGTAAAGTTTTAGACTTTTTCCTCCTTGGCATTCCGAGGGCTTGCCACTAATAAATTTAATCTACAATTTTGTTCAGGCCGCAATCACGCTCGGTAAACCGAGCATACTCCATCACCCGTCCAAAATTGGCATTCAGCTAATCTCTTTCCTGTCAAATCCCTTGGGGCTGACCTCGGCGATCTTGCGGATGTCCAAGGTTGGATAATGAATCTGCAACATCCCCCAAGCCTGGCGAGCGCCTTCCCGAGTAGTCGACGCCTTCCACACCACGATTCGAGAACAGGCCCCATCGAAGAAGTTGGAAGGGATGTCCTCCTCGGGCCACAGTGCCTAAAAGATTTTCTCCATCACCGGCCTGAATAGCTTGTGCAGCTCTTCGAGCTGCTTCAGCTTATCCTTGAGGACCACGCTCCACGTCGGGTCCTGGAACTGAAGCCAGAACTGCCGGGCCTGCCCATGAGCAGCATCCCGGCTACCACTATAGAAGTGGCATGCCTGCGCGCCACTGAGGGGCGGGTCAGAGAAGGCCACTAATGAGCGCCACACTTGGGTCAGCTCAGGAAAAGCTTGACTTCCGAAGATGCACTACAAGAGGGATGGCTTACCGGATGTGATCTCTGAAGCCTGCTTCAGCTCCTCCTGGGCGTTCTCCATCTGGATCTTGGTTTTTCCAAGTTCCAGCTTGAGTCACTTGACGCTGGCGGCAAGGGTGTCCTTGTCAGACTTTAACAGCTCATATTCTTGGATACAATTGCCGAGGTCCTCCTCGACCCCAATCACCCTTGACTTGGCAGCTTCACACACCTCTTGCTCCTTGCGGAGCAGGTCGGCGGTCTCATCCGCCTTCTCCTTGAAGCTCTGTGCTTCCGCCCGAGCAGTGCGGAGCTCGACCTCCAAGTCGGCCGCGCGCTGCTATGCAGCTGGATGCAGTGGCGGAGGACGAAACTTTTTTGAGGTAGGGCGAACACTTGAGCATAAATTGTTTGTTTGATGCAAAACCAAAATGATTATGCCGTGACCGCATTTTTTTCTTCAATTGTCATACCCCAATTTGAGGAAAACCTCATAACCAAATTTAACATGCATTCGGCCAGGTTTATAAAGAAAACAATCGAAGCAATAAGCTTTATTCATCACAAAAAATGCCACTAATCACAACATTGTAGTTGTAGATTGTCAAATCATTATCTGAAAAAAATGATACTCTAACATTTTAAAACAAAATTACCTCTACCCTTAGTTTTTGCTAGCGCTTTTCCCTTCCTATTCGTCATCTCCTTCTGGCCGCCGACCTCACGCGCTGCGCGCCTGCTGGCCGCTGGAAATGCGAAATACGCAACCATGTCTCCGTGCACTCTGCTGGTTGTTGGCCTCACATGCGCGCTCGCCGCTCCTGCGGCTGCCACGGACGTGTGCCGCACCTTTAGGTTCGTGTCCAGGGAGCATGGCGTGGCGTGGATGAACCTAGGACTGGATGAGGATCGAGCGATGCTGGTGCTGGACCTGTGCTGGTTGCTACGGCCCAATAAGCTGTCCAGGTGAGTGCCAAGTTCCATCACGGCCCAAAAAGGTTTCACGGTGATTTTTAAGCGGTTTTATTTTTTAGCGATCAATCAGGCTGTATGTATGTATATAGGTATAAAGACGGAATCACCAAAAATCAAGGTAGGGCGAGGGGACCTCGTGTTTGATGCTCGCTGCGTCAAACAGTCGACCAATCGCACAGACGCGCTCCCTATTGGGCCGGCCCATATAGCAAGCGATGCACTGTAGCGAGCCGGGTCACTGCAGAGAGTAGTCTACGGTAGCATAAGGGCCTTGTATGTGCCGTGTCCTGTAGCAACCGAGTTTTAGTGGTTTAAAAAATTTCAAGCTTTTTTTATAAAACGAATATTTTTTGAGAACGCAAACAATTTTCAAACGAAGAGCCCAAAACTTTTTTTTAAAAAGCGAACATTTTTTTAATTAGTGAACAAAATTTAAAAATAGGAACAGTTTTTGAAAATTTTGAACAAATTTTGGTATATTAGAATTTTTTGAACATTTTTTCAAAAAAGAGAAAAATTGAAATAAAAAAGTGGAAACACGAACATTTTTTGAAACTCCGAATGAAAATAAAAAACATGAACATTTTTTGAATTGTGACCAAAATTAGAAATTACGAAAAAAATTTGAATCTATGAACAAATTTGGAAAACACATACAATTTTTTGCAAACAATTTATGAAAAATACGAACAGTTTTTAATTTGTGAACAAAAATTGAAAACGGGAACATTTTTTATATTCTCGAACACTTTTTGTAAAAGTGCGAACATTTTTTGAATTTGTGAACAATTTTTGAAAAAATGAGAACAATTTTTGAATGGGAACTGTTTTTTGAAATTCTGAACAATTTTCAAATACAAGAAACATTTTTTGATATTCGAACAATATTTGAAATTCCCGAACTTATTTTGAAATAAAAAGGTAAAAGGAAAAAAAGAAAATGAAATAAATATGAAACAGATTAAACGGAAGAGAAAAAGTCAAAAAGAAATAGAAAAAGAAGAAAGAAAAAGGAAAACAGAAAACCAGCTTAAGGAACCTTCTAGAAGGTTCCCAAAACCGATAAAAACCGGCTGGGAAACTCCTAGAAAGTTCCCAAAACCGGAACTGCCTACAGTGGGAGATGGGCCGGCCCAGTTGATCGCTCCCCTATGCGATCGGTCGACTGCTTGACGCAGAGAGCGTCAAATAGGATTTTCCTAGGGCGAGCGCCCAACCTCGCCCTACCGGGAGCTCCGCCCCTGGCTGGATGGCCAAAGTAGACAAATGCAAATGAGCGATGTCGCCACAAAAGATAACAAGGTGTGATTTCATAAAAAATATGAATGCACCAGCAACAATATGGACGTACCGGTGGCCGCATCAGTACTCCCCCTTAGGCGCAGGATTTCCTGCTTCGCCTGGGCAAGCCGGTCCTTGGTCTCCATCAGCGTTGACGTCGTCGCCTGGACCTCAGACACTGCCTTCTGTAAAGGAATAAGAGCAAGGTCTTACTTTTTAGACATGCTAGCTCCAATGGGCAAGGGTTTCGATCATCATGCCGGTTTTTTGTAAACCGACCTGTGTCTCGGGGGCTACTGTATGTCACGCCTTTTTACCAAATATAGCTCGTCGACCGAGAAGTGCGATCCTCACATTGGTTTTCTGCAAACCGACCCGAGTCTCAGGGGCTACTGGGATCAGCAGTTTTCTTTCTTCCTATTATCAACCCTGAAACAATCCACCCTCAAGTCGGTTTGTTGCAAACCATCTTAAGGCTCGGGGGCTACTATACACGGCGGTTTCTTTGACTCCGACCTACAGTTTATCATCCTCCTCTGCTAAACTACGCCTCGAAAACCAGCTACACACATGATATATGATATCCTTAAGGAGCACCTCAGATTCTAAAACCAACATGCACCTTGAGGGCTACTGGCTATACTATCATAGTCAAATAAACAAAGAAAAGTATGTGTTCATACCTCCATGCCTCCGGCGAAGCCGATGAGCATGTCCAACACTCCATCTTCAAGGAACTTGATTCTGTTCCTGATGGTGTGGAGGCGTGTTCGCTGGTCGAGCAGTAGCGCCAGGCTCTTCAAATCCGCCTCCACCTCTCAGCGGTGCCGAACCGACTGGGCCTCAGAATGTGTCACTGACATCACTGCCGCTAGCTCCAGTGTAGGGACTATGCCTGTATTGGCTGCGGTGGCCGATGAGGTTGGAAGAGAGGTGTCCTGAGTGCTCGGCCTAGTGGTCGCCATCTCGGGAGCCACTGGATTCGACGGGGAATGCGGCACGTTGTGCTCCTACCCATGACGAGCTGGGGAGTGCAATTCCACCCGGATATTCTCGTCGCTCGCCACCAAAGTGTCAACCTCAGTGGCAAGAATATGGCTCCCCCCACCAACATCGGAAGCAGGCAGGAGGAGAGTTGTGTCACCCCTCCCCGGCTCTGAGCTGATGGGAGGAGGAGGGGCCTGCCCCACGAGCATGGCAAGAAGAGCACCCATATCCGTACAGGGGGTGGAGTCCAGAACAGATGTCACCACGTCATCCTCGAGGAAGCTAGGCGCCCTACAAACAATGAAGTATAAAAAGCAGATCTGAAAATGGTCATGCCTCGCAAAGACAGCCAAGAAAACACTTATAATTCTGGCTCGGGTCTTGACATAGGAATTCGGTCCTCGGGCCAGGAATCTTCCGGAGACTCCCGCGTCAATGCAGGAGCTTGGGCAACAGACACCTCGGCTCGGCTCGAAGCCAGGTCTTGTTGCATCTTCTAGCGCTTCTCCACCTTGCCCTCCTCCGGCAGGTCGTCAATAACAGCCCCGGCCGAGGACATGCTTGTGCCTCCGGCGTCCGCTTGCAATGTAAGGCTGCTCACCTCCGCATGCCAGCCTTTGCTGTTGGAGTCAGCGTTGGAACCCCGGCTACCATGGCCGATGGTGTCGACACAGTCGCCTTGGGTGGCCTTAGCGGTGGGAGCCCTCCCGCGCTTGGCGCGGGTCACCGCCGAGGCCCTGTACTCGGACATCAGCCGAATCATGTCAGGATTTGGCTGGTCCTTGGGCTGGGGGCGGATATCGGACGGTGGCCGACCAGGAGACCCACTTCTGCATCAACAAAGAAAAAAGAGAAGAATTGATCAGCTCCAACACCTCGGCTCGGTCCGAAATCTGAAGGTAGGTTAGTGATATACCTCATTTGGGGGGTCGGCTGCACAATATCCGATGTCGTCTCTATCCTTGGGGAAGTGTGAGGCCTTCCCCTTGAAGAGCAGGGAAAGCATCTCCCTCATGGATTTTTCTCCATGAAAACCACCCCGGATAATCCGGGTGGCATTGTCTTCTCCACTGTACATCCACATGGGATGTGCTCAGGCCTAAAGGGGCTGGATGCCACGGCTGAGAGCCAAATGCATCACTTGGTGCAGGTTTAGACCTTTCTTGACCCAAGAGGCAACCTTCTTGGTGAACCTGTCCAAGTGATGTTCTTTGGGTTCCAAGAGTGGAGCTTGGTCTGAGGGGTCGCGGTCAAGGGGGTGACAATCCCGGCCCGAGCAGGGCCAGGCAGTGGCACATTCGAGATGTAGGACCACTCCTCTTGCCAGTTTTTCACCGTGTCGATGAAGTCTCCCTTCAGCCATCCGGTGCCTTGGATCTTACTGATCATCGCGCCCCCACACTCACACACCTTCGGGCCATTGCTCTGAAGTTTCGCTGTGAAGAACTTCCACCAGAGCCCGAAATTGGGCTCACAGCACAGGAAGGCTTCGTAGAAAGTGATGTAGCAGGCAATGTGGAGGATGGAGTTTGGGGCCAGATGGGGGAATTGGAGGCCATAGAAGTGAAGGAGGCCTCAAAGGAAAGGATGGATTGGGAATCCGAGGCCATGCAAGCAGGTACCCGGCCTCGGAAAGCTGGCCAAGCTGCTCCTCTGTCACCGTGGTGGTCCTCCATCGCCCCCTCTGGGAGGCCACTGAGGCCTCTACCGCCGCCTTCTTGCTATCCTTAGGGGGCTTCACCACCTGGGTCTGGCTGCTCTCCCCGTCCATGGTGAAAGGAGGGTGGAAAAGGGACTGACGGGGCTTTTTTGAGCTCGGGCGCAAAGGATGCTTGGGCGCAAGGGCTCGAGGAGGAAGACAAGGATTAGGAGGAATGAGAGCGTAATCCTAGCTCTTCCTCTAGCTATAGCCTTTTATAGGCAGAGTAAAACACGAAGCGGCGGCAGGGTAACCATGCCGCGTTTTAGTAATTCCCACATTCTCCCATATGACGTGTGTTAATCACACATGGGAATCAATGGAGCGGTTGATTAATGACCGTATCAAGGCGCACGATCTCTTTTCTGATAAGACATGACAATGGTGGGGCCCCTACCCACTCCCATACATTATGTTGACCAACGAGTCAGAGCCTCCTCGTGGGCACGTGGGTCAATTGATGGGACTGGCCTGTTCTGTCAGAGCTAGGCCAGGCTATTGTAGCAAGCCGAAGCACCGGAATACTTTGCGGCTAAGAGTAAAACTGCGCAGGAAGACTTCCGACATCTGGATCGGTGTGGGAATGATGAGATACACATCGGAAGTAAAGGTGTGCGTAAAAACTCTTCGGATACACTGGAGCGACCAAGTTGGATGCATGAGTATTCGTTGAACCAGTTTTCAAGACCGACGACTGATGATGAAGAACAGCTTGGAAGATCCGAGGAGTGTCTCTGACTTGAAGACCGGTTCAGGGGCTACTGACAGGGTCCCGGATTGGGGGTCACTCACCACGTCATCTCCATGTTGGCTCATCTCAGGGCCACGTCAAGGCTGCCCATGACGTATAGAAGCAAGGCTCCCGAAGACTTGACGTATACTCCAAGACATTTAGAGGTCGTCTACAACACGTTCATCTTATATGTAACCAACTAGGTTGTAACCCTAGACCCCCCCCTCCCCGGTATCTATATAAACCGAGGGGTTGGGTTCGTAGATGACATACAATGATCTCGCGGTAGATCACCTGTATTTTGTACTCCATCCCAAATCAATACAACACAAGCAGGACGTAGGGTTTTATCTCCAAGGAGAGCCCGAACCTGGGTAAAAACCCGTGCCTCTGTTACCATCGTGTCAAGGCTACTAGCTCGGGACCCCCTACCCAAGATCTGCCAGATTCGGATCCGTCAGAAGGGGAGTTGGAGGAGGACTCCTCCTCCTTGGATGGCGCACCAAAGGAGGGAAGCCCCCTCCCCAAGTCGGCCACCCCCTCTCGTCCACCTATATATACTTGAGGGGGCGCCCCCCTAGAATAGACAAGTTCCTCCTGTTTTGGGCGCCCCCTCTAGTTCTCTATAGCTTTCTCTAGTTCTCTAGATAATTTAGAGAGACACCGTGAGGCTCTTCCTCCCTCCTCTAGTTCTCTAGCAACGCCAAGCTCTGGACGGTGAAGCGCTCCTGGATCATTGATCACGTACGTGTGCAATCCGTAGAGAGATCATGCTTTTAATCATCGTTCGAGGGACCGTTCCTGGGATGGTTCGAGGGATTTCAAGAACGATCGACACCAACTCTTCTTCCGTTGCAACTTGAAGTTGGTAATGATCTGATCTAACCTTGTATGCATCTTCATAGTGATCCTGGTTCTTGATTCATATGGCGGATTTTTTATTGTTTTAACTACGATTCTCAACAGTCAGGTGACCAGGGTTGGTTCCAGTTTTATTTGACCACCGATCTTGTGCGAAAAGTTTGTTAGTATTTAACTGGCAATCCAGGGATGAAACTATGTAAAGCAACCAGCTTCAAGTACCCGCGACCTTCTCCACTGCTTCACTAAGCAATATTGTGCGAGGAGATGAGGCCGGGTAACTGGGAGAGGTTTGTCATTTTATTTGATAACTGGTCTTGTCGGCAAGTTCATTTGTTTGTAAGTTATAGTTGCTAGGTTATGTTGGAGGTTACCTGCAAAGGTTAGTAAGCATGCAACTAGCACATCCCTGCAGGCATACACACATACATGCAAGCACATATACACCCATACATAACACTGATGGGTCTATTTTAGACCCATTTCAAATGTCATTTGTCGCATAATAACTCCATATATATATCATGTCCCACTGAGCCATTCATGCCATTCATATATCCATTACGCATGATTACCAGTTTGTATTCATTTTAACATGAGCATTGCATAATCTTTGGTTTTTGTTAGTTTTTATTAGTTTTATTTGTTTTGTTGTGTTTGCAGGTGTTTCGGAACAGTCATGGACTTAGCACGATGAAAGAACCAAGGTTGGAACCAATAAGGAGGATTTACAAGCACCGAATATAGGCCTTTTGTGGAGTTTGCAAATTTGAGATTTCCCAACGAGCCCCAAATGAAGATCAAATAGCATGGCTGTGTCGGGCTTTTTGATACAAATCCAACGAGCTCAAGAACGTCAAAATCGGAGTTCGTATGAGAAAATGGCGACCAAAATACGAAACTACGCGCACAGACTGCAAGAGAGCAGATGGCTACCGGTACAATCGTGCCAGGTCGTACCGGCGCTCGTACCAGTTGCCCAGGGCTGCGAAGACAGCCCTAACTTCCATGATTCTTTGTTGATTTCATCCCCGTTTGTTCCGATGACTTCCTTGGCCACCAAGGGAAGTATTGGGATAGGATTTGGCTCATCTAGAACCCTTGGATCAAAGGAGAGAAGCTACATCCATGGAGGAGGCCTGTGGAGGTCTCCTATATATACAGCTCCAACCCTAGCCGCCAGCTATCACCAAAACAATCACGATCGACATCTCCATCATCCCCAATCAATCTCTAGGGCTGCACCAAGATCATCTACATAGAAGAAGGGCCAAGACAAGGAAGACGGAAGGAGGCTCTGTGAACGCCCCGCACCGGCCTTCGGGCCGGTGCGGTCTTGATATGTCCATTTTGCATCATGTTTTCTATAACACCCCTCTGTAATGAGCAACAGTGATCCAACATGATTATGCTAAGCTACTGTGATTTGCAATGTTTAATCAATGTGGATTAATATCTCATTTCAAATTCCTCCACTGAATTCAATTCAAATTCAAAGTGAAATTTGAAGTTGCTCAAAAATTGCTGGAAAATAGTTCATCATTTAGCAAAAATTCCAAAACAAATAATTGTTCAGGAAAACAACATCACCACTTTGCTAAGATGACCTATAGCATTTAAAACAGTGCAAAAACAACAATTTAAATGCCATTTCCATTTTTGAAAAATTCAAATGGATTCAAAACTTGCCCAAACTTTTTGTGGCAGTACCTCATTTTCCCTAGTATTTGTTTCTACCAGTTGCACATTTTTGCAAAGTCATTTGGTGGCTAATAGAAAATGCGAAAGCTACTGGAAAAAAAAAACAGAAAATAAAAAAGGGAAAAGGCCCTATTCTACTGTGAGCTGGGCCTAAGTGCACAGTGCACTCGGCCCAGCCCACTCCCTCTCTCTCTTCCTCCTCTCGCTCTCTCTCCGCAAGTGTCACAGCGGCCGTGGACGCGCGCGCGCGCTCCGGCGGCTGGGTGACACGACGATGTTACAGGGCGCCGGGAGGGGATAAGGCTGACCCACTCCGCCTCCTCCACGCCCAGATCCACTCGCCCCTCCTCTTCCGCCTCTCTCTCGCTCAATCCCACCGACGCCCGAGCGCGTCCGTCGCCGCTCGCCATCGTTACCGCGGCCACCGTCCTCGCCTTGCCTCGCCGCCTTGTCCTTCGTCTCCGCCGTCGTCGTCTACCTCGTCTCCGCCCACGAGCGCATGCCGGGAGCCACCGCAGCAAGCCCGGCGAGCTCCTATTCCTCCTCGATAGCCGTTGCTGTCGCCGTCGATTCGCCGCCGTGCTGCGCTCCCGAACACCCAGAGGGCCCCGTGAGCCCGCTCGGTGAGCACCACCCCTCCTCTCCCCGTTCGCTTCTCCTTTCCGCACCCGTAGCACGCCGTATGCTGCGGCGCCATCGCCGGAGCTCCGCTCCGCTGTCGTGCTCGCCGCCGTTGATCCCGTCGCTGTAGTGGCTGTCCGAGCATGCCGTTGTGCTCGGGGCACCCCAGAGGTGCGGCCTGGCTTCTAAAACCCCTCGCACGCGCGCTGTATCGCCGTCTCCGAGAAGCACCCGAGAGCGCCGTCGCCTCTGTCGCTCGTCGTCGTCGATTCCGGCCGACTTCGGCGACGCCACCGCCACCAGTCGACGCGCCTCGCTCCGCTCGATCGAACGCGGGGTCGCGCGCGCCAAATGGCTCGCCGTAGCCGTTTTCCGGCGACTCCCGTGGCTCTCCGCCGCGTTTGGTGGTCGCTGGCGACTTGCCGCCAGCCACCGCCGACATGGCCGCCACGTGGGGCTCCCTGGGTCACTGACCAGTGGGCCCAGGGGCCCCAGTTGACCACGTTGACTGGTCAACTGTGCTGACGTGGCAGCACAGTGTCACTGATGTGTGGGCCCCTGCGTTTAATTAAACTAATTTGGTTTTAAAAATTAATCTGTTAATTAGCTTAGACACTGACAGATGGGGCCCACTCCCTAATTAACCCTGTTTAGTTTAAATTAATCCCTAATTAGTCCAGAGCCACTAACATGTGGGACCCAACTGTCAGGTTTGACCTGGAACCGCTGGGTTGACTCGCTGACGTCACACTGACCTCATGATGACGTCATCAGTTACTGTTCTGGATAATGCGAATTTAATAATTAAATTAAATCCAGGAATTTCAGAAAAAGTTTTAAATCTTTGAAAATTCGTAGAAATTCAACCGTAGCTCGGATCGAAAAGTTTTCAACTTGAAAGTTGATCAGAAAAACAAGATGAATACGAATATGTGGTCAAAATGCTTGACCATCACTCCTAACTCTCTAAACATGGAACCTTCCCCTCTGGTTCAGTATACCGAAATCTGCCTAGATGCCGGGAAAATATACCAGATATTTTCTCGCTTCGTCTGCAACATGTAGCATTGCATTAGGTCGCCACCAGCACTGCATATTGCCATGACATGCATCTGTATTGCTTTTTTGCTTTTATTTATTGTTTCCTCCCCCTCTTCTATCCGGTAGACCCCGAGACCGATGCAGCTCCGGAGTGCGACTACACCGTTGACGACCCCTCCTTTGCCGCAGAGCTTCCAAGCAAGCAAACCCCCTTGAGCATGCCTATATGGCCTATTCTTTCTCCCTCATGCTTGCATTAGAAATGCTACAGTCATTGTTCCGAATACCTATTCTGATGCATAGCCTATTTTTGTAACTGCTATTGATACCTTACCTGCTGTCCTAAATGCTTAGTATAGGTTGTTAGTGAACCATCCGTGGCCCCGTCCTTGTCCTAGTTGCCCCGCCTTAGTACCAGTACCCCGATCGAGGTGATCGATGGGCTGAGACCAGCACATCACCGCACACCCCCTAAGTTGTACGACTCTGCAGAGTTACCATCGAATGCGAAGGGTGATACCTCTTGTCTCACTCCTGATGTTGCCTCTATAGTATTGCTACTTGTAGCTTGTGTTGGTATTTCCCCGAAGGGGAAGGGATGATGCAGTACAGTAGAGATAAGTATTTCCCTCAGTTATGAAACCAAGGTTATCGAACCAGTAGGAGAATCACACAATACCTCGTTAGCAGCACCTGCACACAAACAACAAATCCTTGCACCTAACGCAAACAGGGGGTTGTCAATCCCTTGGCGGTAAGTTGCAAGATTAAATTGTATTTGATAGATGGATAGATTGAAACAAAAATACAAAATAAAATAAGTAAAAAAAATTGCAGCAATATTTTTAGGGTTTTAGTAATATGATTTAGATAGACCCGGGGGCCATAGTTTTCACTAGAGGCTTCTCTCAAGAAAATAGCATACGGTGGGTAGACAAATTACTCTTGGGCAATTGATAGAAAAGCAAATAATCATGACGATATCCAAGGCAATGATCACGTATATAGGCATCACGTCCAATACAGGTAGACCGACTCCTACCTGCATCTACTACTATTACTCCACACATCGACCGCTATCCAGCATGCATCTAGTGTATTAAGTCCATAAAAGAACGGAGTAACGCCTTAAGAACGATGACATGATGTAGACAAGATAAACTCACGTATGAATAAACCCCATCTTTTTACCCTTAATAGCAATGATACATACGTGTCATGTCCCTTTCTGTCACTGGGATTGAACACCGCAAGATCGAACCCATTACAAAGCACCTCTTCCCATGGCAAGATAAATCAACTCAGTTGGCCAAACCAAATCAATAGATCGGAGAAGAAATATGAGGCTATAATAATCATGCATAAAAGAGTGCAGCAAAGACTCAAATATATTCATGGATAATCTGATCATAAACTCACAATTCATCGGATCCCAACAAACACACCGCAAAAAGTGATTACATCGGATAGAACTCCAAGAACATCGAGGAGAACATTGTATTGAAGATCAAAAAGAGAGAAGAAGCCATCTAGCTACTAACTATGGACCCGAAGGTCTGTGGTAAACTACTCACGCATCATCGGAAGGGCAGCAAGGTTGATGTAGAGCCCCTCCATGATCGATTCCCCCTCCGGCAGATTACCGGAGAAGGACCCCAGACGGGATCTCTCGAGAACAGAAGCTTGCGGTGGCGGAAAAAGTATTTCGTGGACTCCCCTGAGGGTTTTTGATTTTTTTGGAATTTACAGTGGAGGAAATAGGTCAAACGGAGCTCTGTGGGCCCCAAGAGGCACCAGGGCGCGCCTGCCCCCCCGAGGCGCGCCCTGGTGGCTCGTGGCCCCCTCCAGGGTCTTCTGGCCTCCTCGCGAAGCTTCTAGTGTTGGTATTGTCTAGTAAAAAATCTCCAAAACGTTTCATGGCATTTGGACTTCGTTTGGTATTGATATTCTGTAAAACAAAAACAGGGCAGAAAACAGCAAATGGCACTGGGCACTAAGTTAATAGGTTAGTCTCCAAAAATGATATATAATTGTTGTAAATGCATATAAAAACATCCAAGATTGATAATATAACATCATGGAACAATCAAAAATTATAGATACGTTAGAGACGTATCAGCATCCCCAAGCTTAATTCCTGCTCGTCCTCGAGTAGGTAAATGATAAAAACAGAATTTTTGATGTGGAATGCTGCCTATCATATTCATCATATATTCTTTTCTTTTGTAGCATGGACATTGGACTTGAATGATTCAAAGCAATAGTCTATAGTTTGACATGAAGATATAAATACTCAAGCATATCAACAAGCAACCATGTCTTTCAAAATATCAACGCTAAAGAAAGTTATCCCTAGCCCATTATGCTCAATCATTGATCCATTCATGAAACACACTCAAATATTAGCTACACACAATGCACAAGTATGACAATAGTGCTCTCTAGTTGGTGCTTTATAAGAGAAGATGGAGACTCAAGAAAAATAAAAAATTGCATAAAAGTAAATAGATAGGCCCTTCGCAGAGGGAAGCAGAGATTTGTCAAATGTGCCAGAGCTCAAAGCTTAAATTAGAGAGAGAAAATATTTTGAGAGGCATGCTTTTACTGTCAACGAGAACGAACGAGAATTCCCAATATCTTCCATGCTAGATACATTATAGGTGGTTCCCAAACAGAAAAGTAAAGTTTATTTCCTTTCCACCATTTCTTTCACAATCCATGGCTAGCCGTATCCATAGGTGCCCTCCATACCATCACTTTCCAAGGAATTTTGGTGTGATTAATTTTTGATTTCATTGCGGGACTGGGCATCCCTATTACCAACCATACTCTCGTGCAATGACAAGTGAATAAACACTCATCGTGAGAATAACCCACCTAGCATGGAAAATATCGGCCACCCCCTTCTGCCTCATGAGCGGTACGGGCACACAAAACAGAAAAATTATTTTGAAACTTAGAGTTGGCACACGCAAATTTACTTGCAACGGCATTGAAATACCGCATATAGGTATATATAGTGGACTCATATGGCACAACTTGGGTTTAAGGATTTTGGATACACAAGCAGTATTCCTGCTTAGTACAAATGAAGGCTAGCAAAAGATAGGGAAGCAACCAACCAAAAAACGAAAACGGTCATAAACATGCATTGAACATAACTAACACCGAATGATGCACCATAAGTAGGATATAATTTCTTTGCATAACAATTGACTTAACATGCATGCATAGGGAATCACAAACCTTAACACGAATATTCTTACTAAATCACAATGACTCACTAACATGGCTCACGTATTATCATTTCCATATCGCAAAACTATTGCAAGGAATCACACTTATCATATCCAATGATCTATATGAAAGTTTTTATTATATCCCTCTTGAATATTCATTACTTTGGGACCAAATTCATATCTTGTGCAAATTACCGTTACTTTCAACAACTCTCAAAAAGATTAAAGTGAAGCATGAGAGTGCAAATATTTGTTCAAAATTTCAATCTTATCAATTCTCAAAATAATATAAGTGAAGTATGAGAATTTATTTCTTCAAAATTTTAATCTTGTCAACTCTCAAAATAATATAAGTGAAGCATGAGAATTCATTTCTTCAAAATTTAGCCACCACCGTGCTCAAAAAGATTTAAGTGAAGCACTAGAGCAGCTGCCTAGCTCAAAAAATTTAAGTGAAGCACATAAAGTATTCTAACAAATCCTGATAACGTGTGGCTCTCTCAAAATAGGTGTGTCTAGTAGGGATGATTGTGACAAACTAAAAAGCAAACAAAGCGAAGACTCATATAATACAAGACGCTCCAAGCAAAACACATATCATGTGACGAATAAAAATATAGCTCCATGTAAAATTACCGATGGTTGGTAGAAGAAAGAGGGGATGCCTTCCGGGGCATCCCCAAGCTTAGACGCTTGAGTCTTCCTTGAATATTACCTTGGGGTGCCTCGGGCATCCCCAAGCTTAGGCTCTTGCTACTCCTTATTCCTTCATCCATCGTGATCTCACCCAAAATTTGAAACCTTCAATCACACAAAACTCAACAAAACCTTCGTGAGATCCGTTAGTATAACAAAGCAAATTACTACTTTAAGTACTGTTGCAAACCCATTCATATTTTATATTTGCATTATACCTACTGTATTATAACTTCTCCATGGCTTATACCCCCCGATACAATCCATAGATTCATCAAAATAAGCAAGCAACACATCAAAAACAGAATCTGTCAAAAACAGAACAGTCAGTAGAAATCTGAATTATCGTCATACTTCTGTAACTCCAAAAATTCTGAAAAATTAGGACAACGTGGGAAATTCATATATCAATATTTTGTAAAAAAAATCAGAAGGTTCTGACATTCTAGAAAAAAACAAAATTCCAGCACTGGACGCAAAACTTTCTGTTTTCAAACAACATCAATTATACTATCTTCCAAATCGTCCCAAAGGTTTTACTTGGCACAAACACTAATTAAAAACACAAAAACTCAATCATAACAGTAGAATGACAGTAAAAACACACCATAACAGAAACTTATAAAAATTTATTTTATTCATTGGGTTGCCTCCCAACAAGCGCTATTGTTTTATGCCCCTAGCTAGGCATAACGCATAGTTTCAAGTGTTGTCATCTTTCAAGTTGATTCCATAAGTGGCCCTCATAATGGATTCATATGGTGCTTTAATTTTCTTCCTAGGGAAATGTTCCATACCTTTCTTTAGTGGAAACTGAAATTTTATATTCTCTTCTTTCATATCAATAACGGCACCTATAGTTCGTAAGAACGGTCTACCAAGTATTATGGGGCATGAAGGATTGCATTCAATGTAAAGTACAATAAAATCAACGGGCACATAGTTCCTATTTGCAAGAATAAGAACATCATTAATCCTTCCTAATGGCTTTTTAACAGTGGAATCCGCAAGATGCAAATTAAGAGAACATTCATCTATATTGGTGAAACCTAGCACATCACATAAAGATTTTGGAATTGTGGAAACGCTAGCACCCAAATCACATAAAGCATTGCACTCATAATTTTTAATTTTAACTTTAATGGTGGGTTCCCATTCATCATATAATTTTCTAGGAATTGAAATCTCTAGTTCTAGCTTTTCTTCTAACGCTTTCATCATTGCTTCTACGATGTGTTTAGTAAAAGCCTTGTTTTGCTCATAAGCGTTGGATGAATTTAGCATGGATTGTAACAAAGAAATGCACTCAATCAAAGAACAATTGTCATAATTAAAATCTTTGTAATCCAAGAGAGTGGGCACATCGCTATTTAAATTTTTTACCTCTCCAAACCCACTTTTAGCAATTTTCTTATCAAGATTTTCACCCTCCGAATTATGGGGACGCTCTTTAGCTAAAGTTGACTCTTATTCAGTCCCCTTTTCATCAAGTTTAATATTGCTAAACAAATAATCAATAGATGAAACACCAATCATTTTAATATCCTCATCATTACTATGATAAAAACCGGGAGGAATCGCTTTTTCTAAAAATTCTCGTTTAGCTTTTAGCATGGCGGTTCTCTTTTTACTCTCATCCATGGAGACATATAAAGCTTTAATTGATTCATTAATATCAATTTTAGGTGGCAAAATTTTAGTCTTAAGATTTTCCACATTATGAATAATTCTATCAATGCTCCTAGACATATCATCAAGTTTACTCAATTTTTCTTCTATCGTAGTATTGAAAACCTTTTGAGCATTAATAAATTCTTTAATATTACTTTCAAGATTAGAGGGCATCCTATTATTATTATTATTATAAGAATTATCATAAGGATTGAAATAATTATTAGAGGAATTTCAAGCGAACGGTCTAGCGTTGAAATTACCTCTATAAGCATTGTTATTAAAATTGTTTCGCGAGACAAAATTCACATCTACGGGATCATTATTTTGCTCAATCAAAGTGGACAAAGGCACATCATTAGGATCAATAGGAGCATTTTTGCTAGCAACCAACTTCATAAGCGCATCAACTTTATCACTCAAAGTATTAATTTCTTCAACCGAATTCACTTTCTTTTACTAGTGGGAACTCTTTCAGTATGCCATTGTGAATAATTTGCCATAATATTATCAAGCATTTTAGTAGCTTCTCCCAATGTAATTTCCATAAAAGTACCACCCGCGGCGGAATCTAAAAGATTTCTAGAGACGAAATTTAATCCCACATAAATTTTTTGTATGATCATCCACAAATTTAAACCATGAGTAGGGCAATTTCTTATCATTAATTTAATCCTCTCCCAAGATTGGGCAACATGTTCATGATCAAGTTGCTTAAAATTCATAATTTGATTTCTTAGCGAAATAATTTTCGCGGGAGGAAAATACTTAGTAATAAAAGCATCTTTACACTTATCCCAAGAATCGATACTATTTCGTGGTAAAGATGAAAACCAAATTTTTGCACGATCCCGCAATGAGAACGGGAATAATTTTAATTTCACAATATCATTATCCACATGTTTTTTCTTTTGCATATCACATAATTCTATGAAAGTGTTAAGATGGGATGCAGCATCTTCATTAGGACTACTGGAAAATTGATCTTTCATCACAAGATTTAGCAAAGCGGCATTAATATCACAAGTCTCCGCACTAGCGGCGGGAGGAGCAATCGGAGTACTAATAAAATCATTATTATTAGTATTAGAAAAATCACATAATTTTGTATTTTCTTGAGACATCGTGGCTATGCAAACAAGATAACAAGCAAGCAAAGAAGCAAACAAGAAAAAGGCAAATGGAAAATATTTTTGGTATTTTTGTAAAAACTTTTAGAACTGGGAGAGATGAAAACGAGAGGCAAATGGCAAATAAAGTAAATGCAAGGAGATGAGAGTTTATGCGAAGGTACTTGATAGATGTTGATAGATGTTGATGAGAGTTCCTGCTACTTGTAGCTTGCATTGGTATTTCCCCGAAGAGGAAGGGATGATGCAGCATAGTAGAGATAAGTATTTCCCTTAGTTATGAAACCAAGGTTATCGAACCAGTAGGAGAATCACACAACACCTCGTTAGCAGCACCTGCACACAAACAACAAATCCTTGCACCCAACGCAAACAAGGGGTTGTCAATCCCTTGGCGGTAAGTTGCAAGATTAAATTGTATATGATAGAAGGATAGATTGAAACAAAAATACAAAATAAAATAAGTAAAAAAAATTGCAGAAATATTTTTAGGGTTTTAGTAATATGATTTAGATAGACCCGGGGGCCATAGTTTTCACTAGAGGCTTCTCTCAAGAAACTAGCATACGGTGGGTAGACAAATTACTGTTGGGCAATTGATAGAAAAGCAAATAATCATGATGATATCCAAGGCAATGATCATGTATATAGGCATCACGTCCAATACAAGTAGACCGACTCCTGCCTGCATCTACTACTATTACTCCACACATCGACCGCTATCCAGCATGCATCTAGTGTATTAAGTGCATAAAAGAACGGAGTAACGCCTTAAGAACGATGACATGATGTAGAAAAGATAAACTCACGTATGAATAAACCCCATCTTTTTACCCTTAATAGCAATGATACATATGTGTCATGTCCCTTTCTGTCACTGGGATTGAACACCGCAAGATCGAACCCATTACAAAGCACCTCTTCCCATGGCAAGATAAATCAACTCAGTTGGCCAAACCAATTTAATAGATCGGAGAAGAAATACGAGGCTATAATAATCATGCATAAAAGAGTGCAGCAAAGACTCAAATATATTCATGGATAATCTGATCATAAACTCACAATTCATCGGATCCCAACAAACACACCGCAAAAAGTGATTACATCGGATAGAACTCCAAGAACATCGAGGAGAACATTGTATTGAAGATCAAAAAGAGAGAAGAAGCCATCTAGCTACTAACTATGGACCCGAAGGTCTGTGGTAAACTACTCACGCATCATCGGAAGGGCAGCAAGGTTGATGTAGAGCCCCTCCATTATCGATTCCCCCTCCGGCAGATTACCGGAGAAGGACCCCAGACGGGATCTCTCGAGAACAGAAGCTTGCGGTGGCGGAAAAAGTATTTCGTGGACTCCCCTGAGGGTTTTTGATTTTTTTGGAATTTACAGTGGAGGAAATAGGTCAAACGGAGCTCTGTGGGCCCCAAGAGGCACCAGGGCGCGCCTGCCCCCCCGAGGCGCGCCCTGGTGGCTCGTGGCCCCCTCCAGGGTCTTCTGGCCTCCTCGCGAAGCTTCTAGTGTTGGTATTGTCCAGTAAAAAATCTCCAAAACGTTTCATGGCATTTGGACTTCGTTTGGTATTGATATTCTGTAAAACAAAAACAGGGCAGAAAACAGCAAATGGCACTGGGCACTAAGTTAATAGGTTAGTCTCCAAAAATGATATATAATTGTTGTAAATGCATATAAAAACATCCAAGATTGATAATATAACATCATGGAACAATCAAAAATTATAGATACGTTAGAGACGTATCAGCATCCCCAAGCTTAATTCCTGCTCGTCCTCGAGTAGGTAAATGATAAAAACAGAATTTTTGATGTGGAATGCTGCCTATCATATTCATCATATATTCTTTTCTTTTGTAGCATGGACATTGGACTTGAATGATTCAAAGCAATAGTCTATAGTTTGACATGAAGATATAAATACTCAAGCATATCAACAAGCAACCATGTCTTTCAAAATATCAACGCTAAAGAAAGTTATCCCTAGCCCATTATGCTCAATCATTGATCCATTCATGAAACACACTCAAATATTAGCTACACACAATGCACAAGTATGACAATAGTGCTCTCTAGTTGGTGCTTTATAAGAGAAGATGGAGACTCAAGAAAAATAAAAAATTGCATAAAAGTAAATAGATAGGCCCTTCGCAGAGGGAAGCAGAGATTTATCAAATGTGCCAGAGCTCAAAGCTTAAATTAGAGAGAAAAAATATTTTGAGAGGCATGCTTTTACTGTCAACGAGAACGAACGAGAATTCCCAATATCTTCCATGCTAGATACATTATAGGTGGTTCCCAAACAGAAAAGTAAAGTTTATTTCCTTTCCACCATTTCTTTCACAATCCATGGCTAGCCGTATCCATAGGTGCCCTCCATACCATCACTTTCCAAGGAATTTTGGTGTGATTAATTTTTGATTTCATTGCGGGACTGGGCATCCCTATTACCAACCATACTCTCGTGCAATGACAAGTGAATAAACACTCATCGTGAGAATAACCCACCTAGCATGGAAAATATCGGCCACCCCCTTCTGCCTCATGAGCGGTACGGGCACACAAAACAGAAAAATTATTTTGAAACTTAGAGTTGGCACACGCAAATTTACTTGGAACGGCATTGAAATACCGCATATAGGTATATATAGTGGACTCATATGGCACAACTTGGGCAGATGTTAACGAGGGCAGAAAACAGCAACTGGCACTGGTCACTAAGTTAATAGGTTAGTCTCCAAAAATGATATATAGTTGCTGTAAATGCATATAAAAATATCCAAGATTGATAATATAACATCATGGAACAATAAAAAAATATAGATACGTTGGAGACGTATCAAGTATAGCTAGCCGGTTGTGGGTTAACGAGGGTGATTCCTCTTTCACCACCTCCGATAAAGCTTCTGTCGTGTAGCCCTTCAAGTGTGAACCCATCGAGGGTGATTCCTCCGAATTCACCCTGACGGATACATCGAGTGGGAATCCCACGAGGGTGATTCCTCGGATTCCTCCTTGATGATAGACACACAGTTACTTTGACTTTACTACAGATACCTGTTAAAGTCGGGTCGGCCCCGAGGGGTACCCGCGAGAAATGTGGAATCGGGTTGACCATGAGGGTACCCGAGGGATAATTACGTGGGACGGCCGGGCATTCCAAGCCCTTGCCGTAAGTCCACGAGACGGGGCGACGGGGTCACATGATCGTGGATCTCTGGTCGTTTCCGCGAGCTCCCAATACACTAATGGTTTAGGATATGTGACCTGAGTAGGCCTCTGGCCATTTCGCACTAACCACCACGCGGGAATAAGTATGGGCACTCGGCGTCGTAAGTTTCAGCCGAAGCTCTTCAGACGTCAGCAATTGAGCGGCGCGCGCCGGGTTGGATTGGGAAAGCATGCGCTTGTATTAAGGAGGCTAGGTCTGCTCACCGGCCGCATTCGCAACGCGCAGGAGTGCATAGGGCGATGGGCCCAAGACCCCTAAGTGCTTAGGATGTAGACCGGCGTGCTGGACTCTCTGATGAGCCTAGGTAGGGCTTCGACGTGTCGATCAGCCGAGGCTGGGCATGGACTGAGTGAGTGTGTCCGGCCAGAGTTAATCGAGCGTGTTGGGTAAAGTTGGTGCACCCCTGCAGGGAAGTATATCTATTCGAATATCCATGTCCATGGTAACAAGACACTCGGAAAATATCCTGATCTTCTACAACTAGTAATGGTTTGGATATGTTAGCTCCGGGATCGCTTTCTCGCAGGGAGTCGAGAAAGGATCTCTAGGCATGGCTACTTATACCTGTTGCTACTACTATATTTATGTACTAATCTGCACTCTTCTAATGCTACAAGATGCTGAAGATGCTAGTCTTCGATAGGCTAGGCCTACCTCTATTCTCACATTTCTGCAGTCCAGTCCACTGATACAGCCCTTCATTGATATCGATGCATACTTAGAATAGATCTGATGTAAGTCTTGCGAGTACTTTGGATGAGTACTCACGGTTGCTTTGCTTCCCCTTTTTCCCCATACCCGATTGCTGCGATCAGATGACGGAGCCCCGGAGCCAGCTGCCCCTGTTGACGACTACTACTAGCCCTCTGGTGGAGAGTACTACTTGTGGCGCCCCGCCTGAATACCACTGTAGCCAGATGGTCGCCGCACACACCAGCCCAGGAGATCACTCAGGCGTGCGCTTTTACAACAAGTATCATGAACAAAGACATTTCTATTAATGGGTATATAAGTCATACATGATATATTACAAGGGGAATGGCAGTGGAAAAGATCTTTCTAAAGCAAGACGGTCCTGGTGCGGCTCCAATCCACAGGGATCTGACTGGGTTACTCTTCTAGCCCGCGAACACTCCGGCTCCTCGATAGAGGGCGTCGAATCCTTAGGTGAGCCTGGCCACATTGATGGCCGCTGAGTACTTTTGAATGTACTCGCAAGCAAACCAAACCAACATATACACCAAGCAAAGCAATCCATGGCATTCAAGCATGCACTTGTTATCTTAACAGTATTAACTATCATGTGGTGGCAGGATTATCTAGCAAGATTAGACATCTAGTAGCATTAATTATTATGTCATAACAGGATTACCAGCAAGATAACTACTGAAGTAAATACAGTATGACGAAGATAAAGCATATCCAGTAAATAATCCCTTCTCCGAATATTCTCATGATCCAATCCAAATCTTTCGGTCATACGACCGTTTCTCTCTTAGCCATCCCATGGCTAACATCTCATATACCTGACATCATCCAATGTCCCTGCATCTGTACTGCAGGCCTGACAAACCTTACCATTCTCTGGTTCATTATTAGTAACATCATATGGTTCATTCCTCCAGACTCGACACGGACCAAATAGTGTGACCTAGTACGAACTATGTCCAATGACCGAGGACGCGGCTATTCGAATAGATTTACACTCTTCAGAGGTTGCGCACAATACCCACACCATGGAGCTCCTGGCCTCGTACTTTAGTACATGTTCCCATTCGGGTGGACCGGTGCTGCTCCAACAAAACCTTGTCTATTGCCTGGCACTCTTACGGTCCCACCGACAATCATACCCTCCCAAGGTCATGTCCTGGGTGGCCCCTGTGTCACCCCGTCACACCTGCCACCGTCGTGGCCAAACTAAACTGTCCCAAACGAGGACTGCGCGCAAACAAACAACTGGGCTCACAAGGTTATCGCTTCCTACCGGGCCAGGGTAGCGCGCACGCATAACCTTCCCTCTTTGGTGGTACCGACAAGAGGCAGGACAATAGACCAAGCTAGGGCCGTCCCATACCGGCAAATGTGGCTGCACTGGAAAGCTCGGTTCGGTGGCACTATGACTCGATCCAGCGGACGGAGGAGGTTGTTATCATTAAGTCACATTCTTTATTATTGCAATAACAGTAACCATGCATGATGTAAAAAAATATGAAAACCTATCAACCTATCTCCACATTGTCATCTAGGAGTCACTAGTGCGATAATCTGATGAGCATTAGCAGGTAATGTAAATAGCAAATGCAACTAGCAGGAGTTTAATTATATCTAACACAGGCATATTCATTAATTAAACATGCAAGAATAACACAGAGCAATGCTTTAGGGCATATATCAGATGGTCGGCTTGCCTGGGGGTCGAGGAATACTCCGGGAAGAAATGCGATCACCTCGCGGAAAATTTGCCGGAAAAGATTCTCTCTCGGAGGGGCTGATATAGGGTAGGGGAAAAATGGTCATTTTTAGAAAGTGTAAACATGGTGGAAGTGATGTCATCAGAACGGGCTCGACGCATGGAAAAATTGGGCGTTGGATTCACCTGAATAGGGGTTACGGCCGCGAAGTTGTGGCCGTTCGTTCGTTAAGCAGAAAACAAACAGAAAACTGTTCGTTTCTGTTCTTAACAGACGAACATTCACTATATAAGGATTTCGGTGGCTGGGTTAAAACAGAAGGCGCATTTAGGAGAATACGCTTTGGTTGAAGGGAAAGCGTATTTTGTCCTGAGACAGCGCTGATTGCGCTTTCATAAGTGGATGGCGTACTTTGGTAAAGGCGCCTCCACTTAAAATCACGCGGGCCCGGGCGATAGACGCTTACAGGCAGGGCCCGCCTGCAGGTCCATCTCCCTCATCTCGTGCCCGCGCCCGGCCGAGGGAGGAGCGGAGTCCGGCGATGACTGCCGGCGCTGTGGGTCACCAGCGTGCTCAGGGGACCGAGCCGGTCCCGCCCGTGTACGGCACCGTCGCCGGGGAGCTCGGAGTTGGGCGAGGCGTCGGCCGTGGCGGAGGGCAGCTCCAGCGAGCTTGGGCTCGAGGCTCCGGTAGGTCTCCCGGGCGGCCGAGGCTATGGATGGATGCGCCGGCGACTGCCTCGTCCAGAGGAGGTCTCGGACGAGGCTGGGGATGGCTCGAGGAGGAGCTGCATAACGCGACCGAACGCGGCGGCTCCGTTCACTGTGGGAGTTCCAGCGGCCGGGGAGGCTGGGCGAGGGGGCGGAGGTGGACTACGGCAGCCGGGGAGTCCAACAGTGGGCTCGGTGGAGGCGGGGAAGGCCAGGGGCGCGCGAATTTGACAGAGGAGGAGCGGCGGCAATGGTGGCCGTAGGTGGAAGAGAAGAGCTCCGGGGCTCCATTCGATGGGTGAGGTGGCTACTTGGAGGAAGGAGAGGGAGTGGGTGAGCTCGAGAGGGCTCGGGCTGGCTATTTATAGCCGCCCAGCGCGAGTGGATGGGCATGGCCGCGGTGGCGTTCATATCGGCGTACTGGAGCTCCGGCGAGCTGGCAAGCGAGGAGTGGTGCCGACCTGACGACCGGATGAGGACGGGGCTGCGCTGGCTCGCTCGACAAGACTCGGGGAGGAAGAGGACAGCGGAGGGGAAACGACGACGGCGGTCACGGACGGGACAGTACCTTGGCGGCGAACGCCGTGGTGCGAGGAGGAAGGAAGAGAAGGGGGGAGGTGCTGGAGAGGGTGGGCGTGGACGTCGCGAACCCACTAGACATGGCCGGACAAGCCAGGGCTGGCCAGAAGCTAGCTGGTTGAGGCGACCAGACGCGGTCAGCGCGCATAGCGCGCAGTTGGCCTTGTCCGTGGCATGGTCACCACGTCAACACGTGCTCTGGCGTTTTTCCGGATGATACATCATGTCCAACGCGGTAGTCATAGGTCATGTGGATGGGATATGACAATGGATGGGCTAGAACGGCTCTAGGGTGACCGAGGTGATCCAGAATAGTTTCTGGATAGAAACTTGGGGAGGAAGTTGTGGTCAAACAGATGTGTCAATGAGCTGGACAAGTTGTCACAGGGAAATGAGATAAGAAGGAGCACCTCCTGGAAAAATTTGAAGCAAATTGGACCAAGTTTGAGTGCACTTCCTTTACAATGCCAAATTTCGTCCAGAAATTTGACTTTGAAGCTGCACTCATATGGCTTGATGAAATGAACTGAATTTTGGTGTAGGGTGATTATTTGGAGGTATGGAGCTACTGGCAAAATTTCAGCTCATTTGGAAATGCCAAAGTGGTACTTCCTTCACAGAGCTAGAATCTGGATAGAAACTAGATGGAATTTTTGGAAGAAAATTGCTAGATAAAATGATGTGAATTTTGGCATACTCACATCATACAGGGAATTTGAGGTCCTGGATTAATTTCAGGATTTTGGAAGCAATATAAAATATAGTTGCTTCACAACCTCAAAATAAGTCCAGAAACAAGAATTGGATGATGTGCTCAAAAGTTGAACTGTGGAACTTGGGATCTTGATGGAAATGGTGAATATATGGGTAGGAGAAGCTCCACAAATTATTTGGGATTTTTCCTGGCTACCAAAATGGTAGTTCCTTTGGAAAGTGCCCAAAAGGCAATATTGGCTTTAAATAGGAAAATGCAATTTCCCTTATTTAATTATGGCCAATATTTTTATTGGAGCTCAATATGATCACAAAGAATATCTCCACAAATTTTCATGAACTTTGGAGATGGATAGGTATTTTCCTGGATTTAATTCCTTTAGCTGGCAGAAAAAGGAATTAATTTTAAATGAAAAATATTGCAAATGACTTGGCAATATTTTTGCATATCCAGGGTTTATAGATATAGGTGAGTCACTGGGAAAAGTTTGGGAGGCAAAATATCAAAGGAAATTGGGGCTCCTTTGTAACGGAAGGAATTAGGGTTTTCCTTCCGATAACTCGGAAGGTAGGGTTTTGGCGGCAAAATCTTGAGAATAAATCTTGGGTGGCAAGGTGGGTCTGGAGAGAATCTCTGGTTGGATAGGAAGGGCAAGGCTAAATGACCATCTTCATATACCCAAGAGCGAGAAAAAATTCGTTAACACCGAAAAAAGACGGGAGTCAAATCCCGCGAAGGAGAAAAAAACAAGGAGCGAAAACCAGGGTGTCACACTACTACGTGGAGACCGCCGACGACCAGGAGTAGATAGGAGGCACCCAGGCAGGAGGCCTGCGCCTTTTCGATCTTTGTCGTTGTTTTGCCCCGTCTTCTTAAGGCATATCTGTTTAACTTTTATGTCTGTACTCAGATATCTAATGCTTCCGCTGATGCTTGTATGACTCGAGCTTATGTATTCGAGCCCTCGAGGCCCTGGCTTGTAACATAAAGCTTGTATGCTTTTATTTTTGTGTTTAGAGTTGTGTTGTGATATCTTCAAGTGAGTCCTTAGACTTGATCATGTGCTTTTGCGTGTATGATTAGTGCACAATTAAGTTGGGGGCGTCACAAGTTGGTATCAGAGACGACTGCCTGTAGGAACCCCCCCCCCCTTTCGAACTCCTTGGCCGAAGTTGATTCTAGCCTTTGAAAACTGTATTACTAACTTGGCGGTGTGGCTTACGGGCCCACATCGCCAATGGGTGGTATTAGGATCTTTTATTCCTCTTCCTTACTCTGGGACTCTGATCTCTCTTCTTTTCGGGTTAAATGATTTTGCTAACCCTGACATTAGGATCTCGTGTTCACATTCACCCGGAGAGCTGGATTATCTGCAACATTTCTTTCCAAGTTATCTTATGCTTCTGACATAGTCGTTTGACATTTGTGCTCCTTATTTTAGATGCGTCCCGCAAGACAGCTCATACGCCAGACCATGGCTGTTGATGCGACTGGGTTCCCCGCTATCTTGGTCGATCTCTTGACCAGGCTGGGATATCGCTGGTACCCCGAGTACACAGTTTACGAGGACTACCGCGAGTTTAACCAGGAGCAGTACCACGCAGTGGTTTGCATCTTTGATCGGCAGAACAACTCCATCACTGAGCTGTACGTACACCTTTCATGGTGTTGGAGTGACTGTCGACATGGCCGTCCATGATGCTGCCTATACTGCTATTGCCCGTCTCCGTGGAGAGCACAACAGTCGCTTGGAGGAGACTGCTTTCAGATATATCACGTATGCCCCTGCTGGGGATGAGACTGGATACTACACTGTTGTCTGTACCCCTTACGTGCCACGTCATTATGACCTGCAGATTTTGGTACAGTACACTCAAGCTCTGGACTGCACTGCTTGAGCTCTTGCTGTCGAGTTGTACGCCACTCGTGCTCGTCTTTACGACGCTCTGACACAGTTGGTACCAGCAGTCTGTGCGAGGATGCATCCAGAGTATATCCTTTACCCGCGCTGGACGGAGATGCCACCAGGTCTTGAGTGGCCTGCTGTTGGAGGTTGTACTCCTCCACGTGGTCCTCTTCTTCCTGTCCGGGACCAGGTTCTGCACCTGAGTGTTCACGGAGCGTAGGATCCTTACATCGAGGGTACCCTGCGTCGTCACCTGCAGCTGCCTGGCTTCAGTGGTTTTCTCCGACGTTGATGTAGCCTATCGCTATGTCCCGTTGTTGTATCCCTCCACCGCGTGCCTGCGTGCCGCCTAGATGTCTAGCTTTCCTTTCCGTTGATGTAACGCTGGCTTGTAACCGAATCTATGTATGGATCTATATGTCATGTTTGACTATGTTGATGTATCTATTGCACTTCCTTTTGTTGTGCGTGTTACTTCATGAATGATTCCATACAGTTGCGTTACTTGTTGCTAAACTACCCAAGTTGAATTTTAGCAGGATGGTTAGACCCGCAGGTCGTGGCCATGGTGCCAATAATCCACCACCGCCCGACTATATGGCTGGGATGATGCAGCAGTTTGAATTGAACCAGCAATTTATCCAAGGGGTTATGGATCAGCTTCCTCGTCCCAATGCCAACCAGCAGCCAGCCCCAATCACTTTGCAAGAGTTTGTGCGTCTAAACCCAACCATCTTCCGCAACTCAGTTCAGCCGCTTGATGCTGATGACTGGCTCCACGACATCACTTTCGAGATGGAGTCTGCTAATGTGGCCCCTGCCAGCTATGTCACTTTCGCGTCATACTTTCTGAAGGGTCCCGCAGCTCAATGGTGGCACAGTCACAGGAATACCTTAGCTGCTGGAACGATCATCACTTGGGTGGATTTCCAAACCGCTTTCCGTGCCCGTTACATTCCGCAAGGAGTTATGGACCGGAAGAAGCGTGAGTTCCGCAATCTCTCTCAGGGCGGCAAGTCTGTGGAAGCTTATCAGCGGGAATTTCTGGAACTATCTCGCTACGCTGAAGAGGACATTGCTACTGATGCGCCCAGACAGGAGAAGTTCCATGAAGGGCTCAACCCAGATATTAAGCTCGCACTGCTAGTCCAAGATTTTGCCGACTTCGCCACCTTGGTGAACAAGGCTATTCAGGTTGAGACTGGTCTGAAGGAACACAAGGACGCTCTCAAGCGCACCCGTGAAGCGGGCTCATCTTCGGGCTCGTCTTCCCAGAAGCGCCGTATTTGGATCCCTCACAGCATGTACCGTCCAACTATTCCTGCTCCAAGACCATCGTATGCTGCACCTCGTCTACCTCCTCCACCACCGAGGCAGCTGAGACCTCAAGCCCCAATGCTTCGAGCTCCCGCTCCCCGTCCTGATAATGGGCTATGCTTCAAGTGTGGCCATCCAGGTCACCGTGCCAGAGACTGCTCCCTGAACCAGAATCAGCTTATGCTTCCGCCAGCTGGCCGTGGTAATGGTCGAGGTATCAATCAGCCTCGCTACAACAATGTCAGACCTTCATATGGTCATGGTCAGGCTTATCATGTCAACATGTCTGAAGCTCAAGACCAACTAGAGACTGTGATGGGTACTCTTCTTGTTAATTCAGTACCAGCTTCTATTTTATTTGATTCAGGAGCATCGCATTCTTTCATATCAGAAGAGTTTGCATTCATGCATGGCATTAAATATGAAAACTTGCACCATCCGTTAGTGGTAAACACTCCCGCGGGCCAATGTCAAGCCTCTATGTTCAGCCCCGATGTTATCATTGAAATTGAAGGGATGGACTTCCATGCATTTCCCATTATTTTGATGTGTTCCAAAGTTGACCTCATTCTGGGAATGGATTGGTTGAAGGCTCATACCGCTTTAATCAATTGTGCCACCAAAGTCGTACACCTCCTGCACCCATCAGATGAGCTAGTAAACTACCGTGCTCATGTCGTTCATAATGCCGAGGCTCAGATTTATGCCTTGAATGCGTTAAATGCTTCTCCTCTTGAGGGGATCGAGAATGTTCCATTGATTCGCGACTTCCAGGATGTTTTTCAAGAAGAACTTCCATGAGTACCCCCTGCTAGAGCTATTGAGTTCGTCATCGACCTAAAACCAGGCACAACTCCTATTGCGAAGCGTCCCTACAAGATGCCTCCGCATGAACTTCTCGAGCTTAAGGAGGAAATCGACAAGTCTCTTCGTAAAGGATTCGTTCGTCCAAGTTCCTCTGCCTGGGGAGCACCTTCTCTGTTTGTCAAGAAGAAAGATGGTATGAACCGATTGGTCCAAGATTACTGACCTATCAACCAGGCAACCATTCAGAACAAATATCCGCTTCCTCGGATCAACGACCAGTATGATCAACTGGATGGTTCCTCAGTATTCTCTAAACTCGACTTAAGGTTGGGTTACCACCAGATCCGTGTTCGTGAAGAGGATATTCCCAAGACTGCCTTTGGTACTCGCTATGGTTCATATGAGTACACTGTCATGTCATTTGGCTTAACCAATGCTCCAGCTACGTTCTCCCGTTTAATGAATTATATCTTCATGGATTACCTCAACAAATTCGTCGTGGTTTATCTGGATGATATTTTGGTTTATTCCAAGAATAAGGAAGAACATGCTGAACACCTTCGTCTTGTTCTGTAAAAGCTTCGAGATCATCGGCTATATGCTAAATATTCCAAGTGCGAATTCTGGTTATCCGAAGTAACCTACCTTGGTCATGTAATTTCCAAGGATGGCATTGCTATCAATCCAGAGCGAGTTCAGGATATTCTTGACTGGACTCCTCCGAAGAATGTTAACCAAGTCAGAAGTTTTCTCGGACTCGCAAGCTATTGCCGTCGATTTGTCGAGAACTTGTCAAAGATTGCCAAGTCTCTGACTAATCTGCTTCACAAAGGCATTAAGTTTGAGTGGACAGATAAATGTCAGGAAAGTTTCCAAACCCTCGAGGACAAGCTGACCTCTGCTCCAGTGCTTGCTCCTCCGCATTCTCGCAAAGACTTCGTGATTTACTGCGACGCCTCTCGTCAAGGATTAGGCTGTGTTCTGACGCAAGAGCGTAGAGTAATTGCTTATGCCTTGCGCAGTTGCGTCCTCACGAAGAGAATTACAATTACCCAGTGCATGATCTTGAACTTGCTGCAGTGATATATGCATTGAAGCTGTGGCGACATTACCTCCTTGGTAATCGATGTGAAATATACACTGATCTCCAAAGTCTGAAGTATTTGTTTACTCAGCCGGATCTCAATCTCCGCAAGCAGTGATGGTTGGAAATGATTACGGACTATGACTGCGTTATTTCTTATACCCCTGGCAAAGCTAATGTGATGGCCGATGCCTTGAGCCGCAAGTCCTATTGTAACAACCTTATGGTTCAGCGAGCTTAACCTCATCTTTATGAAGAACTTCGCCAGTTGAACCTTCATATCGTTCCACAGGGTTCTCTTAATACCCTTGTTTTATAGCCAGATCTTGAGAAAGCTGTTAAGTCTGCGCAAGCTAAAGATGCTGAAGTTGATCAGATGAAAAGAGATCTTGACCTTGAAAAATACAGAGATTTCTCGCTTGCTGAAGACGAAACCTTGCACTTCAGAGACCGCATTGTGGTACCTTGATTCAGGCTTATGACCAACAAAGTCATGAAGGAGGCACATGATACACCACTCTCTATTCATCCGGGTAGTACCAAGATGTATCGTGACCTTCGTCAAAGGTACTGGTGGTCTAAAATGAAGCAGGACATTGCTCGATATGTTGCTAAATGTGACGTTTGCCGTCGCGTGAAAGCAGAACATCAGAAGCCTGCTGGAATTCTGCAACTGCTCCCTATCCCTGAGTGGAAATGGGACAAAGTGCAAATGGATCTTATCACTGGTCTTCCCAGGTCACAAAAGGGTCATGATGCTATTCTTGTCGTCATTGACCAACTCTCCAAAGTTGCACACTTTCTGCCAGTCAAGGAGACGATCACTGCTAGTTAGTTAGCAGAGTTATATATCTCCAGAATTGTATCACTCCACGGTATTCCGAAGGAGATCAGTTCAGATCATGGTAGCCTTTTCACTTCAAAGTTCTGGGCAAGTTTCCAAGAAGCAATGGGAACTCATATAACCTGGAGCTCTACTTATCACCCCCAGTCCCAAGGTCAAGTTGAGCGAGTCAATCAAGTGCTTGAAGAAATGCTGCGTGCTTGTGTTATTTCATTTGGCAAGAAGTGGGAGGAATCTCTCCTGTATGACGAATTCTCGTACAACAACAGCTAACAAGCTAGCTTGAAAATGGCACCCTTCGTGGTATTATATGGACATAAGTGTCGGACCCCTCTGAATTGGTCAGACACTGGGGAACGACCGCTTGTTGGTCCGGATATTATCCAACACGCTGAAGAGCAAGTCCGTATCGTCCGGGAAAATCTCAAAGCGGCCCAGTCTCGCCAGAAGAGCAATTATGATCGTAAACACTAGGGATCGATCTATCAGCCTGGTGAGCAAGCTTATCTGCGTGTCACTCCTATGAAGGGCACTCACTGCTTTGGAATTAAGGGCAAGTTAGCTCCTCGCTACATTGGTCCCTTCCGCATTCTCGCCAGACGTGGACATGTGGCATATAAATTGGAGTTGCCACCGCAATTCTCTCACATCCACGATGTCTTCCATGTGTCGCAACATTGCCGTTGCTTCAAGGAATCTCCGCACCGAGCAGTGGATCATGAATTGCTCGATTTGCAAGATGATCTATCTTATAAGGAGCATCCGATCCGGATCCTGGATCAATCTGAACGCCGGACTTGCCAGAACACAACCAAGTTCCTTAAAGTGTAGTGGTCAAATCATACTGAAGATGAAGCCACTTGGGAACGCGAGGATCGTCTTCGGGAGGAATACCCTGATCTTTTTCATTCTACCTCCTAAATTCTTGGGACGAGAATTTCTTTTAGAGGAGGAGAATTGTAACATCCCTCTGTAATGAGCAACAGTGATCCAACATGATTATGCTAAGCTACTATGATTTGCAATGTTTAATCAATGTGGATTAATATCTCATTTCAAATTCCTCCACTGAATTCAATTCAAATTCAAAGTGAAATTTGAAGTTGCTCAAAAATTGCTGGAAAATAGTTCATCATTTAGCAAAAATTCGAAAACAAATAATTGTTCCATAAAACAACATCACCACTTTGCTAAGATGAGCTATAGCATTTAAAACAGTGCAAAAACAGCAATTTAAATGCCATTTCCATTTTTGAAAAATTCAAATGGATTCAAAAATTACCCAAACTTTTTGTGGCAGTGCCTCATTTTCCCTAGTATTTGTTTCTACCAGTTGCACATTTTTGCAAAGTCATTTGGTGGATAATAGAAAATGCAAAAGCTACTGGAAAAACAAAACAGAAAATAAAAAAGGGGAAAATGCCCTATTCTACTGTGAGCTGGGCCTAAGTGCACAGTGCACTCGGCCCAGCCCACTCCCTCTCTCTCTTCCTCCTCTCGCTCTCTCTCCGCACATGTCACCATGGCCGTGGACGCGCGCGCGCTCTGGCAGCTGGGTGACACGGCGACGTTACAGGGCGCCGGGAGGGGATAAGGTTGACCCCCTCCGCCTCCTCGACGCCCAGATCCACTCGCCTCTCTCTCGCTCGCTCCCACCAATGCCCGAGCGCGTCCGTCGCCGCTCGCCGTCGTTACCGCGGCCACTGTCCTCGCCTTGCCTCGCCGCCTTGTCCTTCGTCTCCGCCGTCGTCGTCTACCTTGTTTCCGTCCACGAGCGGACGCCGGGAGCCACAGCAGCGAGCCCGGCGAGCTCTTCTTCCTCCTCGGTAGCCATTCCTGTTGTCGTCGATTCGCCGCCGTGCTGCGCTCCTGAACACCCAGAGGGCCCCCGTGAGCCCGCTCGGTGAGCAGCACCCCTCCTATCCCCGTCCGCTTCTTCTTTCCGCACCCGTATCACGCCGTACACAGCGGCGCCATTGCCGGAGCTCCGCTCCGCTGTCATGCTCGCCGTCGTTGATCCCGTTGCTGTAGTGGCCGTCCGAGCACGCCGTTGTGCTCGGGGCACCCCAGAGGTGCGGCCTGACCTCTTAAACCCCTCGCACGCGCGCTGTATCGCCGTCTCCAAGAAGCACCCGAGAGCGCCGCCGCCTCCGCCGCTCACCGTTGTCGATTCCAGCCGACTCCGGCGACGCCACCGCCACCAGTCGACACGCCTCGCTCCACTCGATCGAACGCGGGGTCGCGTGGGCCAAATGGCTCCCTCTAGCCGTTTTCCGGTGACTCCCGTGGCTCTCCGCCGCGTTTGGAGGTCACCGGCGACTTGCCGCCGGCCACCGCCGACGTGGCCGCCACGTGGGGCTCCCTGGGTCACTGACCAGTTGTAGGATCGAAAGTATGTCTAGATGGGGGGTGATTAGACTACTTGACCAAATAAAACCTAACCTTTTCCCAATTTTAGTTGTGGGCAGATTTTAGCAATAGTACATGTCAAGCATCACCCTACACATGCAATTCTAAGTGTATAGCAGCGGAATATAAGCAATTGCATATGTAAGTAGAGAGGGGATATGAGATTTCAAACGCAATGAAGACACGGTGGTTTTTGGCATGGTTCCGATAGGTGGTGCTATCGTACGTCCATGTTGATGGAGACTTCAACCCACGAAGGGTAACGGCTGCGCGAGTCCACGAAAGGCTCCACCCACGAAGGGTCCACAAAGAAGCAACCTTGTCTATTCCACCATGGCTCACGTCCACGAAGGACTAGCCTCACTCGGGGTAGATCTTCATGAAGTAGGCGATCTCCTTGCCCTTACAAACTCCTTGGTTCAACTCCACATCAGGTTGGAGGCTCCCAAGTGACACCTAACCAATCTAGGAGACACCACTCTCCAAAAGGTAATAGACGGTGTGTTGTTGATGAACTCCTTGCTCTTGTGCTTCAAATGATCGTCTTCCCAGCACTCAAACAACTCCTCATGGATTTGGCTATGGTGGAAGAGGGATTTGAGTGGAAAGCAACTTGCGATAGGCTAGAAATCAAGATTCAAATGGTAGGAATGGAATAGCTTGATCTCAACACATGAGTAGGTGGTTCTCTCTCAGAAAATGTATGGTGGAGGTGTAGGCACGTTCTGATGGCTCTCCTTACTGAGAAGGATGTGGTGGAGGGGTATATTTAGCCTCCACACAAAATCCAACCGTTACACACTTTTGACCCTACTCGGTGGCACCGAAACGATAATCTCGGTAGCACCGAACTGTGTAAAAGATATGAACTTTAGGAATCTCGGTGGGACCGATACGAACAACTCGGATGGACCGAAGTGCAATGGCTTAGGGCAATCCTCATCTCGGTGGCACCGATTGCATCAACTCGGTAGGACTGAAGTGAAGCAATAAGGCAACAGAGACTTGGCAAGCCATCTCGGTGATACCGATTTGCATAACTCGGTGAGACCGAAGTGAATGCAACCGATTACAGAGAGTTGGCAAGCCCATCTCGGTGGGACCGAGATCCATTTCGGTGGATCCGATTTGTTAGGGTTTGGCAGTGGCTAAGTCTTGGATGAACTCGGTGGGGCCGGATAGGAAATTTCGGTGGGGCCGAGTTGGAATGTAGGTTTTGGACATATTTGGGTAGAGAGAGTGGTTGAGGGTTTAGGAATACTGTCACTAAGCACTTGAGCAAAAATACCATTAAGCAACACCTCATCCCCTTTTAATAGTATTGGCTTTCCTATGGACTCAATGTGATCTTGGATCACTAAACCAAAAAATGTAGAGTCTTGATCTTTTGCCAATCTTTGTCCTTAGCATTTTGAGGGGTCCACGTCTCTAGTCCGTGCCATGCCAATCATTGAACATCCTGAAATCTTAATCTTGAATGGACATTAGTTCAATGAGATATATGTTGTTATGAATTACCAAAACCACCAAGGGAGCAAATGTGCTTTCAATCTCCCCCTTTTTGGTAATTGATGACAACATATAGATCAAAGCTTCGACAAATGATTAAATGAATGTAATACATCGTTGCTTTGAGAAGTATGTGATAAGCAAGAGCTCCCCCTAAATTTGTGCATTATTAAAAATTTGTGTTTGAATGCAAATGCACAATCGATTAGGCTCATGGGTCACTCTTCCATGTCACATACATCTTGGTGGAGCGAGCAAAATGATATGATTGAAAAGATAAGCACGCATCACCAACATAGGTAATTGATCATACAAGATAATGATAGAGATAAACATGAATCATCACAATAAGCACAGTATGATCATCACAAGCATAAATGATAGAATATCACACAAAGTACTATAGCGAGCACACACATGACAAATCGAACAAAGTATCAACGACCAAGCAAATAAGTAGCAAAAGAAACCGAAGCAAATCAAAAACAAGAACTCTCTCTCTCGAAGCCTATGATCTATACAGATTCTCCCCCTTTGGCAACAAGTACCAAAAAGTTCAAATAAGTATAGCACTAGTCGACACTCTAGGCACGGTCCTCCGAAGGCGATCTCCTGCTGGCGGCTCCGGTGTGCGTTGATGGCGTGGAGAGAAGAGCGTCCGCGAATGCTTCTGCTGACGTGTGCTGGACTGGTGGAGTTGAGACCTGTGGTGGCACTGTGGCAGTAGCGGCTGGTGCAGATACTGTGGTCCTCGGATCCAGAACTAGAACTGCAGCTGACCGGGCTGCCCTAGGCACTGACTGAAATTGCTCTGTGGTTTGTCCATCATCTCCACTGTCATCATATCTGGCTAGCTTGACAGCATCAACATCACCTTGCAGTTGTTCCACTGAAGTCTGAATCTCTGTCACTTTGACATCCAAATCATGAAACTTTGTCTCAATGATCCGCTCAAAACTAGCCTGGGTCTAGGTGAGGTTGGCCAAACTTCGCTCAATCCTCAGAGTGGCTTCAAGCAGATATTGCATTTGATCCTTGGGTGTCTTGAGATTGGCAATTTGAGCATTTGAAGCTGATGCCTCCTGAGCTGCTTTTGCTTCCTTTGCTTTGCGGATTTCCTCTTGAGCTTGTGCAGAAGTAGGATGCGAAGGATCCATCACTATGACATTGTCCTCAAAGTCTGGACGGAGTGGCAAATGCTCTCGATCAAGAAGGTACGTGCTGGTTCCAACCTTAGAGTTGATCAACAACTGAATGTGTGGAGCATATCCACATGATCTCTTCTGATCTGCTACAGTCCTCTTAATAGTCTCTACTATTAGGCTCATCACCTTGAATTTCTGAGGTGTATCAAACAAATGCAACAAATTGATGGAGTGGCCACGAATCATCTTATCATCGCCTGACTTGGGTAACAAGGTGTACCGCAAGATTGTGTTCGAGGTGGCCAGTCCTGATAGCAAATGCTTCACTGATCCAAGTTTGTGTGTCTCTATATCCTTCTGAGGAATTGCAGTATACATGTTGGCCATGGAGTTGTGATCCATCTTGAGCTTGGCATATATGTCAATATCATCATCCTCTTCCTTGGGTGCACCAAGAAGATTTGCCCACTCAGAGATGGTTGACTGGTACCTTATGCCCTCAGTCATCCACACTATTCTGCCATCTGGATAGAAATGAGCAGTAGAGTAAAATTGCATGATCATCTCATCGTTCCACTTGGTCAATTTCTGTCCAACAAACTCATCAACTCCTGCAATCCTGAAACTCTCATGGACATGGGGAAAATAGTCCTCATTCTCATCGATGTATTCCTAGTCCACCCACTTCATGTCACAGACTATGGGCTTCTTGTCAAGCAAAACTGTCTCATAAAAGTCCTGTTGCTCTCGAGTGTGGAAGCGATAATCACATCCTGTCCTTCTCCTTATAGCATAAGGATCTGACTGTCTCCACTGACGCAGTCCTTTATCCTTTCTTAGCATCATGTTTTCTGCTACTGGGTGTGCATTGTCATGCTCTGGAATCTTGGGCTTCAATTTTCTGAGCACTAGAGGCTCTTCATCAACATTTGATTCTGGCACTGGGGCCTTGTTCTTCTCTGCAGCTGATATGTTCCTGGTTGACCTTTTGAGTGCTGACACTTTTGGCTTGGACTTGGAGGGTGCAGCAGTCTTGATTGCATCAGACATGAGGTTCTGACCTTTTGCAGGGGGTGCACTGGCTGCTGGCTCTTCCTCTTCTTCTTCCTCCTCATCAATCATCATGGAGGGTCTGCCAATCACATGGGCAAATGATTTCCTTATCCTTTTCTTCTTAGCTCCTTCAGCTGTCTCTGTGTCACTAGGCTTTTGCATAGTCTGTGAGGCATTTTCCTCACAGCAGTTCTTTCTTTGGCAGAAGTAGGCTTTGTGCTGTACTCCTTAGCAAGCACTACTCGCTTTTTCTTGGTTGCAGCCTCACTTGCAACAAAGTCCTCATCCTCACGGTCTGAGGTTTTCTTCTTCCTTGTTCTGGTTGCAGCTTTAGGAAGATCTGGAGAGCTCCTCTCTCCCTCATAGAAACTTTCAGCTGGGCTTGACCCTTCACTCATTTCTGCCTGCTGTTCAGATCTGTTCTGACTGTCACTGCCACTCGACACGCTGAGCTGACCCTGTGAATAGATAGGTATGGGCAGAGTAGATGAGTCATGACAAAAAGCAAATTGTTTTTCATAAAAATGAGTTCAAACTTTAGTTCTAGGTTTTCACAGAATGCATATCGGATGGACCGAGTTGATAATCTCGGTGACACCGAAGCAGACTACAGAGACATTACACGCCATTTCGGTCAGACCGATATGGGTTTCGGTGGCTCCGAGATGCTAGGGTTTCACTGAGATGTTACTTTCGGTCTCACCGATTCGCACAACTCGGTGGCACCGAGATGTACTAGTGCTATGGCCAGGGCCAAATCGGTGGTACCAAAAATTTCTATTCGGTCGGGCCGAGATGCGTTCGGCGGAAACCTAACCCTAAAATTTTTGCTCGAATCTGGTTCTTACGAACTAATCTGGTGGAAAGGGTATTGCATTCGTGGCAACATACATGGCATTATCCTTGTGCATTGAATCGGAGTAAAAAGACGCACGAGGAGATCGAATCTCACCCTAACTTGGTGGAGATCCTCTACGACGACAACGGCGGAGGAGATTGCCGTTGACGGCGACGGAGTCCTGCGGCGAAGGCGCGCTGGAGACGACGGCGACGATCCGGAGACCAAGGGGGCGGCAGCAATGGGGCGAGGGCGCGTAACGTTTGAAGAAATTTTCAACCGCACGGGCCGCTGGATATATATACCCATGTGCTGTCGGTGGCACCGAGTGGAACAAATCGGTAGCACCGAGACGTGCAACTGCTTGCAGTTACAGCAACTCGGTCCGACCGAGTTGGTCTAATCGGTAGCACCGAGATGAAAACCTAGATCAGTCTAAGTGATTTCGGTTTGACCGAGTTTGAGTGAGTTGGTCGGACCGAAATCAACTAGAAGGTTTTGGAGGTTCAGCCCTTTCAGATCAGTGGCTGCGAGTGCTCCTCACCCGGAGGGTCCGAAAATGACTTGTTCAATTTTCGTGATGCAGCAAGAATAGAATTTGAGACAAGAAAGCATAGATAGCTAGAGAAGGTACTTAGGCATTCTTGTACATCCACTTGGCCAGAGAAACCAAGACAATCAAAACAACAAATGGATGTCCTCGAATGATGAAAATATGCAAACCAACATGCTCACACTATAAGATGGCAAATGAAATACGTGTCAAACATGCACAACCAATTCTAGCATCTATCAAGCAATGGCGATGACTAGGTCATCTATATATGAGTATATTGACTTAGGAGCCAAATGAGAACATTTGATCATAGGTCATACTCATCGTTTAAGCACAAGTGGGGTTACCACTTTTACATAAAGCATTAATGTGTTCACACCATTAGAGTTGCTTTAGCTCAATTGCTTAGAGTAAAGCTCCCCCTAAATGTGATATCCCCCCTAAGAGGGATGAACTAACCTTGGGTTTTGTCGATGATGACTTCATGTAGATGTTGAAGATGTGGATGCTCAATGTTGACGTAGACCATCAAGAGTTGGGAGCAATCCTTTGGAGTTTTGTGCTTTCAATACCTACATGGGTTAGTCCCACACAAGGAACATACAAGAATATCCATAGACATAGAGTGAAATACACATATGATGATGTCCATGAATACATTGATTACCTTGTCCCTTGCCTTACAAACAAGAGGGTTTGTGACTCCATGAACTTGTGCAAAATGTGGAAGTTGGTTGCACAAGTCCTTGCCATAAATAATATGAGTGAAGTTTGTTGGCGGAGTCACCCTCAAGAACTCTGTAGTTCTTCTTCTTTTGGACCCACATCAACTTGATGGGAATCCTTGGAGTTGTAGTAGCACTTGATGAAGTAGAACTTGATGAAGTCTTGGGAACCCACTTGACCATGGCTTGAGGAGCTTCTTCAAATGAATCAATCTCTTCTTGAAGCTTGTCCTTGCCTTTTAGCTTGTGGTCTTATGGTAGAAGATCTTCTTGAGCTTGTGTTCCCTTGAAGGAAGTAGGATCATACTTCTCTTGTTGAGGAACAAACTTCGTCTTGGGGTATTGACCTTCTTCCCACTCAACTCCATCGGCGTTGAACTTTCGTTCAAAACCAACACCTTGGTTCTTCCGGTGCCTTCCTTGCTTGCGAACGATTTCCTCAAATTGCTTACTCCCGGCAAGACTCTTGTAGACACCTTTTTCTATAATTCCTTTCAATAGCATATTTTCTTGCTCAAGTGTAACTTGGCTAAGAGAATCGTTAGTGGAATCAATAGAACTACTAGAAGCAACAATATGGGATTTAGCATTGTTATTGTTACTACTAGAGGTAGAACCATTTTTAGCCTTGTTGCTAGTTTGCTTAGATTAAAGTTGTGGCATAAAGGTAGACAAGAGTAAACGTTTGGCAAGATATGAAGAACTCTTCTTTCGAAGATCGTCATTGATAGCTTTAAGAAACTCATGCTCTTGCTCTAAATTTAGCTTCTCGAAGTTCTTAGAAGTTCTCTATGATCCTCTTGAGTTGTTTCATGAGCTAACTTAAGATCATTTAGTTCTTTAGTTAGACGCTCAATCTCCTTCATAGCATTGTCACTCGTTTCCTCATGACTATCATAATTACTAGCATTTTCATTATAGCTCACATTACTATCCTTGTCAACAAGTAAATCATCATCACCAAGCAAATCATCTTCATCACTATTGAAATCAAGATACTCGGGGTGTGATACCTTAGGGCCTTTTGCCATGAAGCATCTTCCAATTCCTTCATTTGGTGAGTCAAATAGATCATAGGAGCTGGATGACACAAGTGCAAGTCCTGCGACACCTTCATCTTGACTATAGTCGGAGTTGGAGTGATAACTTCTCTCGGAGTGGTTGTCGGAGTCGGAGCAGGAAACCCATTCACCAACATGAGCTTGGTGTCTTCTTCTTATGTAGCTCTTGGATGACTTGTCCTTCCTCTCCGAATCCTTGCTTCTTCGAGAGTGTCTTCGTTCATAATAATCATCTCTACTCCTTCTCTCTTTATGAGGTGATTCGTCTCTTCTATGTCTTCCTCTTGGTGAGTCATCTTTTTTCTTGTAGGGTGCCATACACTCATTGGAGTAGTGTCCGGGCTTCCCACAATTGTAACAATTATGGTCACAACTTGATGATCTTCTCTCATAATGTCTTGAGCTAGAGCTTCTCTCTTTCCCTTTGTTCTTGTAGAACTTGTTAAACCTTTTCACCATTAGGCTAATCTCTTCATTGGACACTAGCTTGTCACTTGTAGTTGTTGGAGCATTGGTTGAGGCTTTGTAAGCACCACTTGACTTGTTGTGCAGCACCTCTTTATCCTTGAGAGACATTTCATGAGCGACAATCCTTCCAATGACTTCCGTGGGCTTGAGATCTTTGTAATTTGGCATCATTTGGATCAATCTGCAGACGGTATCATATTTTCCATCCAAAGCTCTAAGTATCTTCTTGATGATGAATTTGTCGGTCATCTCTTCACTTCCTAAGCCGGCAATCTCATTCGTGATGAGAGCAAGCCTAGAGTACATCTCAGCGACTCCTTCACCATCCTTCATCTTGAACTTGTCAAGTTGACTTTGAAGCACATCCAACTTAGATTCCTTGACGGACTCGGTACCCTCATGCATATCAATCAAAGTATCCCAAATTTCCTTTGCATTCTCGAGGCGGCTGATTTTGTTGAATTCTTCGGGACATAGACCGTTGAATAGAATGTCACAAGCTTGAGCATTGTATTGCAACATCTTCAATTCTTCCGGGGTTGCCTCACGATCCGGTTCCTTGCCATCCTCAAAGAAGTCACCACTACAGGAATCAGCTGATTTGCCGTCTGCCATGGCAGACGGCAAAGGACCATAAAGATGACGGCAAAGGTCTTTGCCGTCAGCCGCAGACGGCAAACATGGACGGCACTGTAAGTTACGGTAATGAGCTTCTTTGCCGTCTGTTTTCGCCCAGCGGACGACAAAGACATTTGCCGTCAGCTTTCCTGGGCCAGCAGACGGCAAAGAAAGTTGACGGCAAAGGATAGACGCTAGCCACGTTAGGTGGCTAACGGGAGGATTTGCCGTCTGCCGGCTGACGGCAAATGTGCCCTCCCCTTTGCCGTCTGCTTCATGACGTCATCAGACCCGTCACCCTCCCGCTCTTTGCCGTCTGCCGGGCGAAAGGTAAAGATAGGTCCATGCAACCTACACTCTAATAGGTAAAGATAGGTCCTAATCCCACCCGAGTAAATGGAGTTTGTCAGTTTTATTACGTCCATGCAACCTACACTCTAATAGGTAAAGATAGGTCCTAATCCCACCTGAGTATGTGTAGATTGGGTTCGTTTTCCCATGCTCTGCTCCGGATCCGACGCAAAATTTTGGCAGCACCTCCCCGCTGTTCTCCTCATACATGTCTCGGCAATAAGCAGAGAGGATGTGTACCCGGAGAACAACAGGGAGGCACTGACGAAATTCTGCGTCGGATCCGGAGCAGAGCATATGGGAAAATGAACCCAATCTACACATACTCGGGATGTCCATGGATAACGTTGGACAATTCGAAAGAATCACGGTTATAAATATGCAAATGCATGCATATTTATAACTGTAACCCTTTTGAACGGGAGACGCATACTGGTCACGCATACTGATGATTGAAGACACCTATAGCTAGCAAGTTTCATTGGCACGAAGACCGGAACAGAGCAAATGAAGGGGGGAGGAGGAGATGTCATTTGTGCTCACCCACGAACGCAGGGGAAGAGCTCGTCGAACGCACGGGGAGGTCATCGAACACCAGACCCTTGCAGCGACGAAACAACTGCACATTTAAATCCACCCGATCAACACAAATATCATGTTTTTTATAACAAAATCGAAAAATATATGACCTAACTCATAATTCACAAATATATGACCCCGTCGGCCTCTGGAAGGCCGAGGAGCACCTTTTCGGTCAACAGGAGGCCGAAGAGGTGTCGGGGGTGTCGTGTCTGGGTGTCGTGTTGTCGGGGTGTCGTGGTGTCGGGGTGTCGGGGTGTCGGGGGTGTCGTGTCTCGGTGTCGTGGTGGCGGCGTGTCGGGGTGTCGGGCTGTCGGGGTGTCGGGGTATCGTGGTGTCGGGGTCTCGGGTGGGGTGTCGGGGTGTCGGGGTGTCGTGGTGTCGGGGTGTCGTTTTCTTCTTCTTCCCCTCTTCTTCTTTTTTTTTCCACTTTTTTCCTTTTCTTCTTCTTCCTCTTCTTCCCTTTCTTCCTCTTCTTCTTCTTCTTCTTCCTTTCCTTTTTCCTCTTCTTCTTCTCCTCCTCTCCTCTTTCTTCTTCTTCTTCTTCTTCTTCTTCTTCTTCTTCTTCTTCTTTTTTTCTTCTCCTCCTCATCTTCTTCTTCTTCTTCCTTTCCTTTTTCCTCTTCTTCTTCTCCTCCTCTCCTCTTTTTTTTTCTTCTTCTTCTTCTTCTTTTTTCTTCTCCTCCTCCTCTTCTTCTTTTTCTTCTTCTTCTTCTTCTTCTTCTTCTTCTTCTTCTTCTTCTTCTTATTTTTTCTTCTTTTCCTTTTTCCTTTTTTCTTTTTCCTTTTTTTCCTTCTTCTTTTCTTCTTTTTTTTTCTTCTAGGTTTTTTTTCTACCTAAATGTCTAAATATTTTTTTCTATTTACCTAAACATCTATTTACCTAAAAACAGAAAACTAAACATCTAAACATCTAAAAACCTAAACATCTATTTGCAAAAATAGAAAAAAAATAAAATAAACAAAACAAGGAGAGGGGCAGGAGGGGGGAGCTCGCCAGAGGGGGGGCAGGGGGGCGCCAGGGAGGGGTGGCCGGCCGGCTAGGAGGGGCGGCGACGGGGCGGCCTGGGCCGCCGGGGCGGCGACGGGGCGGCGGGGTTGCGCGGCGACGGGCGGCGACGGGGCGGCGGGGTTGCGCGGCAATGGGCGGCGACGGGGCGGGGTGGCAGGAAGGGGCTGTGACGGGCGGCGATGGGGCGGCAGGGAGGGGCGGCCAGCCGGCGGGGAGGGGCGGCGACGGGCGGCGGCGGCTGGTGGCTGGTGAGAGAGAGAGACAGAGAAGTGGGGGTTTCGGGCGAGAAGTGGGGGTTTCGGGAGGGGGGTAGCCGTTAAGGCAAACCCCCGCTTTGCCGTCTGCCAGCAGACGGCAAAGAGGGTGCCCCGTTAGCGAGTGGACGTCGTGCCCCTGTGGGGCCCCCCCTCTGCTCTTTGCCGTCTACTAGCAGACGGCAAAGAACTCTTTGCCGTCTGCTGGCTGACGACAAAGAAGCAGTAGATAGCAAAGGCCTTGACCTAGCTAACGCCGTGCCCCGTGGGGCCCACCAGAGTCTTTGCTGTCTGCCATATGCCTCTTTGCCGTCTGCTAGCAGACGGCAAAGACGTAGCTAACGGCAAAGACTCTCTTTGCCATCAGCTGCTTCTTTGCCGTCTGCTTTGACAAAGTAGACGGCAAAGACACTCTTTACCGTCCGCTGGCAGACGGCAAAGAGGGGACAGATGGCAAAATGCCAGATTCCAGTAGTGCACCTTGCAAGCCAACACGAACAACAGCCCAAACGGCGGGGTTATGACCAAGAATATGCATTTTCATCTGATGTTTCCAACTAGCAAAGTTTGTACCATCAAAATATGGACCTCTACGGTGATAGTTACCCACACTAGACGCCATACTCTCCTAGGTTGTGAAACCAAGGCTATGATCACCAAAGCAATGGAAATCAAGGCTTACGGAGACCAAAGCTCTGATACCTCTTGTAGGATCAAAAGTATATGTCTAGAGGGGGGGGTGATTAGACTACTTGACCAAATAAAACCTAACCTTTTCCCAATTTTAGTTGTGGGCAGATTTTAGCAATAGTACATGTCAAGCATCACCCTACACATGCAATTCTAAGTGTATAGCAGCGGAATATAAGAAATTGCATATGTAAATAGAGAGGCGATAGGATATTTCAAACGCAATGAAGACACGGTGGTTTTTGGCATGGTTCCGATAGGTGGTGCTATCGTACGTCCACGTTGATGGAGATTTCAACCCACGAAGGGTAACGGCTGCATGAGTCCACGGAGGGCTCCACCCACGAAGGGTCCACGAAGAAGCAACCTTGTCTATTACACCATGGCTTATGTTCAGGAAGGACTAGCCTCACTCAGGGTACATCTTCACGAAGTAGGCGATCTCGTTGCCCTTACAAACTCCTTGGTTCAACTCCACATCAGGTTGGAGGCTCCCAAGTGATACCTAACCAATCTAGGAGACACCACTCTCCAAAAGGTAATAGACGATGTGTTGTTGATAAACTCCTTGCTCTTGTGCTTCAAATGATAGTCTTCCCAGCACTCAAACAACTCCTCACATATTTGGCTATGGTGGAAAAGGGATTTGAGTGGAAAGCAACTTGGGATAGGCTAGAAATCAAGATTCAAATGGTAGGAATGGAATAGCTTGATCTCAACACATGAGTAGGTGGTTCTCTCTCAGAAAATGTATGGTGGAAGTGTAGGCATGTTCTGATGGCTCTCCTTACTGAGAAGGATGTGGTGGAGGGCTATATATAGCCTCCACACAAAATCCAACCGTTACACACTTTTGACCCAACTCGGTGGTACCGAAACGATAATCTCGGTAGCACCGAACTGTGTAAAAGATATGAACTTTAGGAATCTCAGTTGGACCGATACGAACAACTCGGATGGACCGAAGTGCAATGGCTTAGGGCAATCCTCATCTCGGTGGCACCGATTGCATCAACTCGGTAGGACCGAAGTGAAGCAATAAGGCAACAGAGACTTGGCAAGCCATCTCGGTGAGACCGATTTGCATAACTCGGTGAGACCAAAGTGAATGCAACCGATTATAGAGAGTTGGCAAGGCCATCTCGGTGGGACCGAGATCCATTTCGATGGATCCGATTTGTTAGGGTTTGGCAGTGGCTAAGTCTTGGATGAACTCTATGGGGCCGGATAGGAAATTTCGGTGGGGCCGAGTTGGAATGTAGGTTTTGGACATATTTGGGTAGAGAGAGTGGTTGAGGGTTTAGGAATACTGTCACTAAGCACTTGAGCAAAACTACCATTAAGCAACACCTCATCCCCTTTTAATAGTATTGGCTTTCCTATGGACTCAATGTGATCTTGGATCACTAAACCAAAAAATGTAGAGTCTTCATCTTTTGCCAATCCTTGTCCTTAGCATTTTGAGGGGTCCACGTCTCTAGTCCATGCCATGCCAATCATTGAACATCCTGAAATCTTAATCTTGAATGGACATTAGTTCAATGAGATATATGTTGTTATGAATTAGCAAAACCACCAAGGGAGCAAATGTGCTTTCACCACTGGGCCCAGGGGCCCCAGTTGTCCACGTTGACTGGTCAACTTTGCTGACATGGCAGCACAGTGTCACTGACGTGTGGGCCCCTGCGTTTAATTAAACTAATTAGGTTTTAAAAATTAATCTGTTAATTAGCTTAGACACTGATAGATGGGGCCAACTCCCTAATTAACCCTATTTAGTTTAAATTAATCCCTAATTAGTCCAGAGCCACTAACATGTGGGACCCAGCTGTCAGGTTTGACCTGGAACCGCTGGGTTGACTCGCTGATGTCACACTGACCTCATGATGATGTCATCAATTACTGTTCTGGATAATGCGAATATAATAATTAAATTAAATCCAGGAATTTCAGAAAAAGGTTTAAATGTTTGAAAATTCGTAGAAATTCAACCGTAGCTCGGGTCGAAAAGTTTTCAACATGAAAGTTGATCAGAAAAATGAGACGAATCCGCATATGTGGTCAAAATGCTTGACCATCACTCCTAACTATCAAAACATGGAACCTTCCCCTCCGGTTCAGTATACCAAAATCTGCCTAGACGCCGAGAAAATATCCCAGATATTTTCCCGCTTCGTCTGCAACATGTAGCGTTGCATTAGGTCACCACCAGCACTGCATATTGCCATGACATGCATCTGTATTGCTTTGTTTGCTTTTATTTATTGTTTCTTCCCCCTCTTCTATCGGGTAGACCCCGAGACCGACGCAGCTCCGGAGTCCGACTACACCGTTGACGACCCCTCCTTTGCCACAGAGCTTCCAGGCAAGCAAACCCCCTTGAGCATGCCTATATCGCCTATTCTTTCTCCCTCATGCTTGCATTAGAATTGCTACAGTTATTGTTCCGAATACCTATTCTGATGCATAGCCTGTTTTTGTAACTGCTATTGAAACCTTAAATGCTGTCCTAAATGCTTAGTATAGGTTGTTAGTGAACCATCTGTGGCCCCATCCTTGTCCTAGTTGCCCCGCTTTAGTACCAGTACCCCGATCGAGGTGATCGATGGGCTAAAACCAGCACATCACCGCACACCCCCTAAGTTGTACGACTCCACGGAGTTACCATCGAGTGCTGAGGGTGATACCTCTTGTCTCACTCCTGATGTTGCCTCTGTAGTATAGCTAGCCGGTTGTGGGTTAACGAGGGTGATTCCTCTTTCACCAGCTCCGATAAAGATTCTGTCGTGTAGCCCTTCAAGTGTGAACCCATCGAGGGTGATTCCTCCGAGTTCACCTTGACGGATACATCGAGTGGGAATACCACGAGGGTGATTCCTCGGATTCCTCCTTGATGTTAGACACACGGTTACTTTGACTTTACTACAGATACCTGTTAAAGTAGGGTCGGCCCCGAGGAGTACCCGCGAGAAATGTGGAATCGGGTTGACCATGAGGGTACCCGAGGGATAATTACGTGGCACGGCCGGGCATTCCTAGCCCTTGCCATAAGTCCACGAGACGGGGCGACGGGGTCACATGATCGTGGATCTCTGCTCGTTTCCGTGAGCTCCCAATACACTAATGGGTTAGGATATGTGATCTGTGTAGGCCTCTGGCCTACTCGCACTAACCACCATGCAGGAATAAGTATGGGCACTCAGCGTCGTAAGTATCAGCCGAAGCTCTTCAGACGTCAGCAGTTGAGCGGTGCGCGCCAGGTTGGACTGGGAAAGCCTGCGCTTGTATTAAGGGGGTTAGGTCTGCTCACCGGCCGCGTTCGCATCGCGCAGGAGTGCAAAGGGCGATGGGCCCAAGACCCCTGAGTGCTTAGGATGTAGACCGGCATGCTGGCCTCTCTGATGAGCCTAGGTAGGGCTTCGACGTGTCGATCAGCCGAGGCCGGGCATGGACCGAGTGAGTGTGTCGGGCCAGAGTTAATCGAGCATGTTGGGTAAAGTTGGTGCACCCCTGCAGGGAAGTATATCTATTCGAATAGCCATGTCCACGGTAACAGGACGCTCAGAAAATATCCCGATCTTCTACAACTAGTAATGGTTTGGATATGTTAGCTCCGGGATCGCTTTCTCGCAGGGAGTCGAGAAAGGATCTCTGGGCATGGCTACTTATACCTGTTGCTACTACTATATTTATGTACTAATCTGCACTCTTCTAATGCTGCAAGATGCTGAAGATGCTAGTCTTTGATAGGCTAGGCCTCCCTCTATTCTGACATTTCTGCAGTCCAGTCCACTGATACAGCCCTGATTGATACCGATGCATACTTAGAATAGATCTGATGTAAGTCTTGCGAGTACTTTGGATGAGTACTCACGGTTGCTTTGCTTCCCCTTTTTCCCCATACCCGATTGCTGCGATCAGATGACGGAGCCCCGGAGCCAGCTGCCCCAGTTGACGACTACTACTACCCCTCTAGTGGAGAGTACTACTACATGGAGACCGCCAACGACCAGGAGTAGATAGGAGGCACCCAGGCAGGAGGCCTGCGCCTTTTCGATCTTTGTCGTTGTTTTGCCCCGCCTTCTTAAGGCATATCTGTTTAACTTTTATGTCTATACTCAGATATCTAATGCTTCCGCTGATGCTTGTATGACTCGAGCTTATGTATTCGAGCCCTCGAGGCCCTGGCTTGTAATATAAAGCTTGTATGCTTTTATTTTTGTGTTTAGAGCTGTGTTGTGATATCTTCAAGTGAGTCCTTAGACTTGATCGTGTGCATTTGCGTGTATGATTAGTGCACGATTAAGTCGGGGGCGTCACATTTTCCTACTATTATTTACAGTATTTTAGGTCATTATTTCACTTTATAATGCAATTCTAATGCCTTTTCTCTCTTAATTTGCAAGATCTATATGAAGAAGGAGATTGCCGGCAGCTAGAATTCTGGACCTAAAAGAAGCACATCAGAGATAGATATCCTCCAGAGCTCTAAATGACTTAAAACTTTACGGAGATTTTTTTTTGAATAAATAAAAAATACTGGAACGAAGAACCATCGAAGGGGGGCCACCAGTTGCCCACAAGGCAACAGGGCGCACCCACCCCCCAGGGCGCGCCCTGATGTCTTGTAGGTCCCATAGATGCCCTCCGGTGCCCCCCTTCTGCTAGATGAAGCCATTTGCACTCGGAAAAAATAATAGAAGACTTTTGGGATGAAGCGCCGCCATCTCAAGGTAGAACCTGGGCAGGAGGACTTTTCTTCTCCAGCGGAGTGATTCCGCCGGGGATACTTCCCTCCTGGAGGGGGAAATCGAAGCCATCGACATCATCAATGATCCTTCCATCGTGGGAGGACCAATCTTCATCAACGTCTTCACCAGCACCATCTCATCTCAAACCCTAGTTCATTTCTTGTATTCAATCTTTGTCTCAAAACCTCAGATTGATACCTGTGGGTTGCTAGTAGTGTTGATTACATCTTGTAGTTGATGCTAGTTGGTTTATTTGGTGGAAGATTACATGTTCAGATCCTCAATCATATACAATACTCCTCTGATCTTGAACATGAATATGATTTGTGAGTAGTTATGTTTGTTCTTGAGGACATGGGAGAAGTCTTGTTATAAGTAATCATGTGAAGTTGGTATTCGTTCAATATTTTGATAATATGTATGTTGTTATTCCTCTAGTGGTGTCGTGTGAACGTCGACTACATGACACCTCACCATGTTTGGGCCTAGGGAAGGCCTTTGGGAGTTGTAAGTAGATGATGGGTTGCGAGAGTGACAGAAGCTTAAACCCTAGTTTATGCGCTATTCCGTAAGGGGCTGATTTGGATCCACATGTTTCATGCTATGGTTAGATTTATCTTTTTTTTTTTCATATTTGCAGATGCTTGCGAGAGCGGGTAATCATAAGTGGGTTGCTTGTTCAAGTAAGAACAGCACCGGTCCACCCACATATCAAATGATCGAAGTAGTGAACGCGAATCAACTAAACATGATGAACGTGACTAGACGAGAATTCCCATGTGTCCTCAAGAACGCTTTGCTTAATATAAGAAAACTTTCCGTCTTGTCCTTTGCTATAAAAAGGATTGGGCCACCTTGCTGCACCTTTGTTACTATTGTTACTTGTTATGAATCACCTTGCTACCAAACTATCTGTTACTACTACTTACAGCACTTGCAGAGAATACCTTGCTGAAAACCGCTTGTCATTTCCTTCTGCTCCTCGTTAGGTTTGACACTCTTACTTATCGAAAGGACTATGATTGATCCCCTATACTTGTGGGTCATCAAGACTATTTTCTGGCACCATTGCCGGGAACTGAAGCGCCTATGGCAAGGAAACATTTTTATTACATGCTGAAATTTTTTGTTACTTGTCACTATGGAAAGTTATCCATTGAGGGGCTTCTTCGGGGTATCTTCACCTCGACCGGAAGTGGTAAGAACCGCTCCTCAACCTACTGAAGCTACTAAAAATATTTACTCTGAAATCCCTTCGGGTATTATGGAGAAACTGCTTGCTAATCCCTATCTAGGAGATGGTACCATACATCCTGATATGCACTTGATCTATATAGATGAAATTTGTGGATTGTTTAACCTCACAGGTTTATCAGAGGATGGAGTTAAGAAGAAGATTTTTCCTTTATCTTTGAGGGAAAAAGCATTATCTTGGTACAGGCTATTGGATGACACTAGAACATGGGATTGGAACCGATTGAAGCTGGAATTCAACTAGAAATTTTATCCTATGCATTTGGTTCATCGTGATCGGAATTATATATATAATTTTTGGCCTCGTGAAGGAGAAAGTATCGCTCAAGCTTGGGGGAGGCTTAAATACATGATGCACACATGCCCCAATCATGAGCTCTCAAGGGAAATGATTATGCAAAACTTTTATGCTCGGTTTTCTCATGATGATAAATCAATGCTTGACACTTCTTCTGCTGGTTCCTTTATGAAGAAAACCATTGAATTCAAATGGGATCTTATTGAAAGAATTAAACGCAACTCTAAAGATTGGGAAATCAACAAAGGTAATGAGTCAGGTATAAATCTTGAATACGATTGTGTTAAGTCTTTTATAGAAACAAATGTTTTTCATAAGCTTAGTGCAAAGTATGGACTTGACTCTGAGATAGTAGCTACTTTCTGTGAATAATTTGCTACTCATTTTGATCTCCCTAAGGAGAAGTGGTTTAAATTTCATCCACCTATTGAATTAATTTATGAGGAAACTGTTATAGCTAAAATTGAAACGATTGCTTATAGTGCTAATCCAGTTGTACCCACTGCTTATATTGAGAAACCTCCTTTCCCTGTTAGGATTAAGCAACATGCTAAAGCTACAACTATGGTTCATAAGAGTAATGTTAAGGCACCTAAGCCATCTGAACAAATTAAAGTGGAACCTAATATTGCAATAGTTAAAGATCTCTTGGTCTATAATATCGATGGACATGTCATTTATTTCTGTAAGGAAGCTACTAGAATTGCTAAACAGGTTAATACTGAACAAGATAAATTAGATAAGAATAAACTAGTTGTCAGTATGCATGTTGTTTCTGTTAAGATTGGAGATCATTGCTATCATGGTTTATGTGATATGGGTGCTAGTATAAGTGCTATTCCATTTTCTTTATATCAAGAAGTTATGCATGATATTGCACCTGCTGAGATAGAATATATTGATGTTACTATTAAGCTTGCAAACAGAGATACTATTTCACCGCCTGGGATTGTTAGAGATGTTGAAGTCTTGTGTGGTAAGATCAAATACCCTATTGATTTTCTAGTTCTTGGATCACCGCAAGATGATTTTTGCCCTATTATATTCGGTAGTCCTTTCTTGAATACTGTTAATGCTAAAATTGATTGTGCTAAAGAAAAGGTTAAGGTTACATTCGGTGATATATCTCATGAATTCAACTTCTCCAAGTTTAGTAGACAACCTCATGATAAAGAATTTCCTAGTAAAGATGATATCATTAGTCTTGCTTCTATTGTTGTGCCTCCTACTGATCCATTAGAACAATATCTGCTAGAACATGAGAATGATATGCATATGAACGAAAGAAATAAAATAGATGAGATATTCTTTAGGAAAGCACCTATCCTCAAACATAATTTGCCTGTTGAGACTTAGAGAGATCCTCTTCCACCTAAGACGGATCCGGTCTTTGAATTAAAGAAACTCGGTGATACATTGAAAGATGCTTATCTTGATGAAAAGAAAATATACCGTGTTATTATCAATGCTAACCTTTCAGTGAACGAAGGAAAGAGGTTGCTAAAAACTTTGAGGAAGCATCGTGCTACAATTGGATACACTCTTGATGACCTTAAGGGCATCAGCCCTACTCTATGTCAGCACAAGATTAATATGGAGCCCGATGCCAAACCAGTTGTCGATCATCAACGTCATCTGAATCCCAGAATGAAGGATGTGGTAAGAACTGAAATATTAAAGCTTCTGGAGGCAGGTATAATTTATCCTATAGCTGATAGTTGATGGGTAAGTCATGTTCATTGTGTTGCTAAGAAAGGTGGCATCACTGTTGTTCCTAATGATAAAAATGAACTTATCCCACAAAGAATTGTAACTGGCTATAGGATGGTAATTGATTTTTGAAAGTTAAACAAAGCTACTAGAAAAGATCATTACCCTTTGCCTTTCATCGATCAAATGTTAGAAAGATTGTCTAAGCATACACATTACTGCATTTTAGATGGTTATTCTGTTTTTTGTAAAATAGTTGTATCGCAAGTAGATCAAGAGAAAACTACCTTTACTTGCCCTTTTGGAACTTATGCTTATAGATGTATGCCTTTTGGTTTATGTAATGCACCTGCTACCTTTCAAAGATGTATGATTTCTATATTCTCCGATTTTTGTGAGAAAATTGTTGAGGTATTCATGGATGATTTTTCTGTATACGGAAATTCTTTTGATGATTGCTTGAGCAACCTTGACAGAGTTTTGCAGAGATGTGAAGAGACCAACCTTGTCTTAAATCGGGAAAAGTGCCACTTTATGGTGAATGAAGGTATAGTCCTGGGCCATAAAATTTCTAAAAGAGGTATTGAAGTAGATAAAGCTAAAGTTGATGCAATTGAGAAAATGCCATGTCCTAATGATATTAAAGGTATAAGAAGTTTCCTTGGTCATGCTGGTTTCTATAGAAGGTTTATTAAAGACTTTTCTAAAATTTCTAGGCCTTTTACTAATCTCCTACAAAAAGATGTTCCATTTGTTTTTGATGATGATTGTGTAGAAGCCTTTGAAATACTTAAGAAAGCTTTAATATCTCCACATGTTGTTCAACCACCTGATTGGAACTTGCCCTTTGAAATCATTTGTGATGCTAGTGATTATGCTATTGGTGCTGTTCTAGGTCAAAGAGTTGATAAGAAATTGAATGTTATTCATTATGCCATTAAGACCTTGGATAGTGCCCAAAGAAACTATGCCACTACTAAGAAGGAATTTTTAGTAGTTGTGTTTGCATGTGATAAATTCAGACCCTATATCGTTGATTCTAAAGTTACTATTCACACTAATCATGCTGCTATTAAATACCTTTTGGATAAGAAAGATGCTAAACCTAGACTGATTAGGTGGGTGCTTTTGTTACAAGAATTTGATTTGCATATTGTTGATAGAAAGGGAGCTGAAAACCCTGTAACAGATAATATTTCTAGAATGAAAAATGTTCTTGATGACCCACTGCCTATTGATGATAGTTTTCCTAATGAACAATTAGCTGTTATAAATGCTTCTACTTCTCGCAATAATCCTTGGTATGCAGATTATGCTAATTTCATTGTTGCTAAATATACACCACCTAATTACAAATATCAACAAAAGAAAAAGTTCTTCTTTGATTTAAGACATTATTGTTGCGATGACCCACATCTATATAAAGAAGGAGTACATGGTGTTATTAGACGTTATGTACCTGAGCATGAGCAGGAGCAAGTCCTAAGGAAGTGCCACTCCGAGGCGTACGGAGGACACCTAGCTGGTGACAGAACTGCACACAAGGTATTACAATCTGGTTTTTATTGACCTACTCTCTTCAAGGATGCACGTAAGTTTGTCCTCTCTTGTGATGAATGTCAAAGAATTGGTAATATTGGTAGACGTCAGGAAATGCCTATGAACTATTCACTTGTTATCGAACCATTTGATGTTTGGGGCTTTCATTATATGGGACCTTTTCCTTCCTCTAATGGGTACACTCATATTTTAGTTGCTGTTGATTATTTTACTAAGTGGGTAGAAGCTATTCCAACTAGTAGTGCTGATCACAACACTTCTATTAAAATGCTTAAAGAAGTTATCTTTCTGAGGTTTGGATTCCCCAGATATTTAATGACTTATGGTGGTTCACATTTTATTCATGGTGCATTTCATAAAATCTTGGCTAAGTATGATGTAAACCACAGAATTGCATCACCTTATCATCCTCAATCTAGTGGGCAAGTTGAATAGAGCAATAGGGAAATAAAATTAATCTTGCAAAAGACTGTTAACAGATCTAGGAAGAATTAGTCTAAGAAACTTGATGATGCATTGTGGGCATATAGAATTGCTTATAAAAATCCCATGGGTATGTCACCGTATAAAATGGTCTACGGAAAAGCATGTCATCTACCTCTCGAGTTAGAACATAAAGCTTATTGGGCAATTAAAGAACTTAACTATGATTTCAAACTTGCCGGTGAAAAGAGGTTGTTTGATATTAGTTCCTTAGATGAGTGGAGAATACAAGATTATGAAAATGCCAAGCTATTTATAGAGAAAGTTAAAAGATGGCATGATAAAAGAATCCAAAAATGAGAATTTAAAATTGGTGACCAAGTTCTATTGTACAATTCTTGTTTTAGATTCTTTGTAGGAAAACTTCTCTCCAAATGGGAAGGGCCATACATCGTCGAAGAGGTCTATCGTTCTGGAGCCATCAAAATCAATAACGCCGATGGAACTAGCCCGAAGGTGGTTAATGGGCAAAGTATTAAACATTACATTGCGGGTACACCCAGCCTTGAAACCAATATTATTGAAACAATTACACCGGAGGAACATCTAAAGGAGCCCTTCCGGAACACTCCAAAATTCTAAAAAAGAATAGGTATGTGATACGGTAAGTAACCCGACTCCAAAAATTCCGTAAAAAAAATTATGTCAGTTTTGGAATATTACAAAATTAGGAAAATAAGAAACAGCTGAGAGGGCCCACGAGGAGGCCACAAGACAACAGGTCGCGCCCTACCCCCTGGGCACGCCATGATGTCCTGTGGGCCCCTCGTGCACCTTCCCGACTCCGTATTCTTCCCATCTACTTGTTTTGTAAGATAAAAATTCATTATATATACTCCCCGATGTTTTGACCATAGTATCACAAGTTTCTCCTCTGTTCTAGTTTCAGGCTGTTTTCTGTCAGGTTTTCAAGTGTTGGGAGTCATGTCTTCTTCTTCTTCCAACAATGCGGGATATGATGCTTGGCTACTTCAGGTGGAACTAGAAATAGAACAGGTGGAGGAGATAATCATGGGAGAAGGATCGGGAGATTCGATGGAAGTCCACCCTCCAGCTTCGGAGAGAGGCACCCTGGCAGGCATCTCCACTATTCCGAACCCCCATCAAGCCATGAGGACGACGGTGAGCCAAGGAAATCATGAGGTATTGGAGGAGCTAGTCTTAAGAAGGCTCCCGGGCAGGTTACACGGAAACAACTTTCATAACTTGATTCATAATTATGGTGTCGAAAACTCCTCTCGTACGCACATACCTTCCAATTGGGATATTTCCCGTCCAAGTGAAAGTGATGCAGGAAAGAGTTCATGGTGGCCGGAGAATAAACAAATCATGATAGAAGTACAAAAGAATTCCACCATGATTCAACACTTGCTTCGTGAAATCCAGAGTCTGAAGGAAATCATTGTGAGCTTGGCGGGAGACAAGCCCACTACTTCATCACCTCCATCATCAAAAAAGGAGACTTGAGTACATGGGTATGGGCATCACCCTTGGCTTGTTCCAAGCTTGGGGGAGCTGCCCCGGTATCGTATCACCATCACTTATCATTATCATTATCTATCTTAGTTTGATCCTTAGTTATTTCATGATTTAGAAGAATAAAAATATTAGTATGAAGTAGTTTTCGAGTGCTTGTTTCGTGATCTATCTATCTATGTAATCGAGTATGAGAGTTATATAATAAAGAGTAGTTTGAGCTTTGCTTATTTACTTTCTTGCACCAATCATAGCGTGAAAAAAAAATCATATGCTATCCCATGAGGAGTAATGACTTCACATAAAAGAAGTGTATTGATAAAGTTTATTGGGAATTAGCAAACATAGCATTGGTCATTGATGCAATTCATGAAAGATTAATAAAAGGAGAGAGGCTTCACATATAGATACACTATCTTGGACATCTTTTATGATTGTGAGCCCCCATCAAATACTTTCAGCTTGATCAAATAGTTGATGTTGGACAAGGAAGACAACGTAATGAGTTATGTTTTCTTATATTCACATAGAAGTTATATTGTCATGGATCCTCTAACATGTGGTGCTTGCTCATAATCTTTTGCTAGCCAAAATATCGTACTAAGTAGAGATACTAGTTGTGCATCCCAAAATCCTTAAACCCAGTTTCTTGTCATGAGAATCCACCATACCTACATATGGATTGAATAAGATGCTTCAAGTAAGTTGTCATCGGTGAAAAGCTATAAAAATTTGCTCTTAAATATGTGTAACACCCCTATGTAATGAGCACAGTGATCATCTATTAATCATGCCAAGGCATCATCAATTACAATGCTTGATCACATTTGAATCATATCTCATTTCAAATTCCAATTCAAATTGAAATTCAAATTTGAGGTGAAAATAAAAGTTGTTCAAATTTGGAAACTAAATAGTTCATAATTTTGGAAATATTCCATAACTATTTATGTTCAGGAAAATAACATCACCTAAAATCCCTAGATGACTCTAACATCTTGAAAACAGGGCCAACAACACCATTTTGCCTCTTTTAAATGCAATACAAAATCCAATTGGAATTATTTTGCCCCCAAACTTTTTGTGGCAGTGCACAATATTCCTTACTATTTGTTTCTACCAGTTGCACATTTTTGCAAAGTCATCTGTTGGCTAAAAATAAATGCAAAAGCCACTAAAAAAGAAAACATAAAAGAGAAAAGGAAAAAAAAGGCCTGGGGGCACTCGACTTAAGTCCACAGTGCCGGCCCAGCCCGCCCCGCACCTTCTCCCACCTCTCGCTCTCTCTCTCTCTCTCCCTCTCCGCGCTGTCGTCCTCTGCCGTGCGCGTGCCCGCGCCCGAGCCTAGCCCCCCCTCGCTCCTCGCGACAGCTCGACACCGTGCCGCTCCTGGTGGATAAGGTCGAGACCCCTGCACCCCCTGGCTTCCCTCTGCCTCACTTCTCCCCTCTCTCCATCGCTCCCCACTCCCTTCCGAGCGCCGCCATGGACGCGCTACCGGCGTAGCCACGGCTACCGCCTCCCCCTCGATGCTGCAAACTGTCCTGGAGCTCCGCCCGCGTCCGCTACTCTGCCTGCTGCAACGAGCCGGAGCCGGGAGCCCCTACGCCGACGCGCTCGACCTCGCCTCCCCCTTCGGTCGTCGGGGATCGCCGCCACCACGCCGTCGATTCCGAGCCTCCCCGAGCCCACTGCCTTCCCCTACAGCTCCGCCGTGAGCCCTCCTTCCCTCTCCCTCTCTCGCTGTGCTCCCACGTGCCCGCTAGCTTCCCCCGCCGTTGTCGTGGGCTCGCCGCCGCTGCTCGCTTCACTGTTGCGGCCACCGTTAGCGCCGGCCGCGCCCGAACCCTCCGGCGTGTTCCTGGGCTCCCCAGGGACCGAATGCACTTAGCCCCGTCGCCTGCCGTGCCCTGCGTCGACGAGCTCGAGCTCGCCCGAACGCCACTGTCGCCGGCCGTGCTTGGCCCGGCCAGCTCCGGCCACCTCCGCCGCCGCGACCGCCGCCGTTGGTCGCGGGAGATCGCCCGCAGCCGAACGCGCCAAACCCCAGGTCCGGAGACCCCCTGTAGGCCATTACCGGCCAACTCTGGCGCGGATCCGCCGCGGGAGTGGTCGCCGGCGTTGCTTCGGCCGCCGAGGCTGACCTGGCCCGACAGGTGGGGCCCCCTGGGTCGCTGACAAAGGACCCCACAGGCCCTGTTGACTCAGTCAACGGCTGACTGGGCAGTGCCCAGTCACTGCCAGTGGGTCCCGCGTGGGCCATGTTGACTGGTCAGCGGGTCCGTTGACTGCTGACGTAGTGCTGACGCGAGGATGACGTCATAATTCTTTTCTGCCGAATTTAGTAATTAAATTAATTTCAGAATATTGCTAAAACTTTGAAAATTAATATAAATTCAACCGTAACTCCGATGAAAATAATTTATATATGAAAAACATTCAGAAAAATGAGACGAACCCGAATATGCCCTCCATTTATCTGTCACATGCCCACAACACTGCAAACATGGAACCTTCCCCTCCGGTTCATCTGTCTGACAGATGCCTAAAGCCGGGAAAATATCCCCAGATATTTTCCCGCTCCGTCTCTAACGTGTAGCACTGCGATAGGTCACCACCAGCACTGCATATTGCCATGCCATGCATCTGTGTTGCTTTGTTTGCTTTTATTTATTGTTTCTTCCCCCTCTTCTCTCTGGTAGACCCCGATACCGACGCTGCTGCCGAGTACGACTACGCCCCTGACGACCAGACCTTTTCAGCAGAGCTTCCAGGCAAGCAAACCCCCCTTGATCATTCCAATATCGCCTATTCTTTCTCTCCCATGCTTGCATTAGAATTTGCTATCGTAATTGATTGCTCCTATTCTGATGCATAGCCTGTTTTTGTAACCTGTTATTGTTACTTTACCTGTCATCCTAAACTGCTTAGAATAGGTTGGTTAGTGATCCATCAGTGACCCCTCACCCGTGTCCTTGTTGCCCCGCTTTGTTACCATTGCCCCAATCGAGGTGATTGATGGGTTGAGACCAGCACATCATCGCACACCCCCTAAGTTGTACGACTCTACAGGGCTACTATCGAGTGCCGAGGGTGATACCTCGTACTGCACTCCTGATGATATCTCTGTAGTATAGCACATCGATGGTGATTGCAGAGAGTGATTCCTCGCTCTCCCCTTCCCGATGATGACTCTGTCGTGCAACCCCTCAAGTGTGGCCCATCGAGGGTGATTCCTCCTGGTTCTCCTTGATGGATTACATCGAGTAGGAATCCAACGAGGGTGATTCCTCGGATTCCCCCTTGATCTGTTGGACACACAGATACTTTGACTTTACTACAGTTACTTGATAAAGTCGGGTCGGCCCCGAGGGGTACTCGCGAGTGATGTGGAATCGGGTTGACCATGAGGGTACCCGCGAGATGATTACGTGGCACGGCCGGGCATTCCTGGCCCTTGCCGTAAGTCCACGAGTCGGGGTGACGGGTCACATGATCGTGGATCTCTGCTCGTTTCCACGAGCTCCCAATACACTAATGGTTTGGATATGTGATCTGAGTAGGCCTCTGGCCTTTTCGCACTAGCCACCACGCGGGTTAGCACTCGGCGTCGTACGTTTCTTCCGAAAGCTCTGTCAGATGTCCAGTTCAGCATTGTGGGCCTATCGGGCCAGTGCCATCCAGGATGAGGTGGTGCTCGTCCTGGCTCGTCGCATAACGACACGGAGTGCAAATGGCGATGGGCCCAAGACCCCTGAGCGCTTAGGATGTAGACCGGCGGGGACCTCTCTGCGGAGCCTAGGTAGGACTGCATCGTGTCGATCAGCCGAGGCCGGGTATGACCCTAGCAAGTGTGTCCGGCCAGAGTTAATCGAGCGTGTTGGGTAAGTTGGTGCACCCCTGCAGGGAACTATATCTATTCGAATAGCCGTGTCCACGGTAACGGACGCTCAGTGTTGTATCCCGATCTACTACAACTTGAACTGGACACATGTTAATAAATTGTAAGCTCCGGGATTGCTTCACTACAAGAAATATGGCAACTTGCGACCATCAATATTGGTCACGGAATGGTCATTGCTTTTCACTTGTGACCTTTTTGTGACCAAAAACAGTTGGTCAAAAGCTGGCCGTCTTTAATGAAACTTAACGACCTTTCTTGTGAAATGGTCGAAGGCGGTTACGACCAAAATAAAAGGTCGTAGACTCTACGACCAATTGTTTTGGTCACTAGCACTCTGTCCACACCACGTCGGATCCAACGTGGCAAGCTGACGTGGCAAAATTGCGACCAATTGAATTGGTCGTTGATAAGAATCAGCCCGGTCCAGTTCGGTGTCTATATGGGCCAAGCCCATTAATTCAGCCCATTTAATATATATTTTTTCCCTGTTAAATTTGGGCCGTATCCATTTCTCGGCCTTTTTACAGTCCATTTCTTATTTAGGCCTCAACCTTTTTTCGGTCAATTTCTTTTTAAATTCGGCCTTTTTGTGTTTTTTTACAGATCATTTTTTCAAATCATTCCAGTCACATTTAATAGATTATTCCAGATAGTGGTCCCGGTCATCAAGTTTCATTTTTTCGCATATTAGTACATAATCAGTATACTAATCAGAAAAGGAGAAACCTCATGAAAATATTCAAATTAACAGCGAAAATTAGTCTATTACATTAAACCACTCGGAACAGATAAGAGAACAAATGAAATTCCATATTCTTCACGCTTCACCCAGATTAGCATACAATACCATACAATCACAATACAACACTTCACAAGTATAACAACCTGCAAGAATTTCTTCATTTCTTCACACTTCTTCGGTCCGTCGTGAGCCTGTTGACATTAGAATGCATACCCTCGAGTGATGGGTTATTGCGGCGGTGGTCCACAGAAATGCCACTAGTAGATCAAGCTTCTTTGGGATTCCTGCTGCCTGCAGTTGCAGCATACATATGTCAGTAGACAAAAAATTGACAATGCAAACTAAATGGAAAGCCATCATAGTTTCTCAAGAGAAGGAATCCCTTCAATTTAGCATCTGTGTGTAAGAACTCAAACTCTAATGCACCATTCATTTCAAAGTAGAAAACAAAAGATGGCATGCAGATATTAATTATACATACAAGGCATTTAATCAAGTGGATTCTATTATCTTGTAAAGCAACATATTATTTTAATAGTACATGTCAGGATGTATACCAAATGATCATTCCGATGATACAACATCCCACATGGGTAATTCAAAGATGGAGGAAGCAAAATGAAGGGGGGTGTGATCACCTTGGGCTCCTCAAGTGTAAATCATCTGTCAGCCCTGGCATTCATGTTGTACTTAAGAGTCTGGCATTGCACAGTTGGGCGAATAGGTCCAGAGTTAGCCATTTTTGGCAAGCTGTACATGAAACAAGAAAATGTAAGATGATGGTTCTGGAAAAATAGTAAACTTGCAACCAGATTCAAAGAAAACAGAACAGCAAGGTCATGCCATGACCAAATCCTAACCAGAATGCATTTAATAAAATGGATTGCTTCTGGCTATTGTACTAGTATATATATACGTGCTAACAACATGAAGGTTCCATCAGGCCATGATCAACTACTCCAAACCATTGTGTGCTTTGCAAAAAAAAATACTAGATGAATCTCACTAACAGGAGCACTAGGTGACTAATGGAAGAAGTAATCAGCAGATTACACAGTGAACAAGTGAAGGATTTAAATCTCTGCCTGTGGAAGAACTAAGTCGATGAAGACATGCAGCAGCAGGAGGAGAAGCCATGCATCATTGGTTTGGTCGGGTCGACGCCGGAAAGAGCGCTGATGTACATGATCAGCACCCGAGCGGCTCAACCCCTCTGTCCCCAACCTCAACTCGCTCGTGCGACCGCTGCAGTTGGATGCAAGTGCGTAAATACAACATACTTTGCATCATATATCTAGACTATAGCATCATATTCTCACCAGCATTTTTGCATCAAAATCACTACTGAAAATAAAAAGATGGCATATAGTAATAGTAACAGGCTGCTATAGTAGTATATATTTATGGTAGATCAATAGCACAGCATGAAGTTTCCATCAGGTTGCATGTAGTACTACTCCAAATGTACAAATTTTCTAGCTAGCGTATGAGCCATACTATTTTATGCTAATGTATGGGCATACAAGATGCAATAAACAGAGCTCATATAGTTCATTGAGCACAAATTAACAAGCTAAGATAACCTGTTATATGGGTATCATCAAATTGTTGCATATCAGACTGCTGATAAATATTCCATGTAGTGTTTTAACTAGACATCATTCTAGGGAGGAACCAAACAGTGGAATGAGATACATAGCATGGATAAATTATTAACAACCATGACCATTAACCAATAAAGTACAACAGAATCGGGCACATCGGACTTGGAACACTAACGGGGTTGCATCCAGATCACAATTTGACCTACACACAAACAAATGGCACTCATGCGTGAAGGGGGGGAGGGGGAGGGATTCACCCTGGAGGAGGTACTAGCAGGCGGCGTCCTTGACGCAGAGCTTATCGATGTCGACGGGTACAGATTTCACACAAGACATGAAAAATTGATGAGCCAAATGGTGATTAGTTAATTTAACTTGAAAGGAAGCCCACAGTTTCCCTAATCTATCCATCCATGATTTTTTTTTTCTGAAGCAAGCATCATCAAACAGCACACTCACAATCGAATTTCGCATAAAAACTGAACTAATACTTGTTGATATGTTGTAGCAATTGCAGTTGATGCCCATCGGATCTGCAAGGGGTAGAAGGAGGGCGTGGAGCTCACCATGTCAGGGGGTTCGAGGAGGGGAGGACGGCGTCCTGTAGCAGCAGCTTCTCCTCATGATAACAACCTGCACAAAACAGAGAGTTACCACGGAGGCACAATATGAGCACGCATCAGGAGGAGATGAAGAGAAGTTGTAGAAGAAGGAGACAGTGGGAGGACTGGAGGAGGGATTCGTACCCGCTAGGGTTTCGGGCGCTGAGAGGGAGACTGCGTGGTGGGGGAGAAGGAGCTCCATCACCACGGCGGCGGCCCATCCAACGGAGGTGCGCCCCTCCTGCCGTCGTCGCCATCCCGTCCACGCCCATGGTGAGCTGCTGAAAAGGAACACAAGATGAGGTGAGGTGAGGAGAAGATGGTGCATGAAGAAGGAGGGGAGGGGCTTACCGGTGCCGGATCCGGCCACCTCTGGCCTCGCCGTCGCCGGATGTGATGGATCCCGACGAAGTTAGGCGTGGCGGGTTTCGGGCGTCTCCGTCCATGGATGATGTCGGGTCGGGCCTCCATGGGCGACCTCGAGGACGGTCGCGGCTCAGGACGCCGATGCCGCCGTGGATCTGGGTGCTGCACCACCTTGTCGGTCGATCCCTTCCATTCCCTTCCCTTGGGATAGAAGGTGCGGGCCTTACTTCCCTTCTTTCCCTTCCCTTGGGAGAGAAGGTGAGGGGCGGAGGAGGTCGTTGATTCCCGAAGGTGGCGGCGGCAAGGGAGGAGTGGAGCGCATGAGGGAGAGACAGGAGGGCATGAGGGGTTGGGTTGGGTGGGAGGGGATCTGAGTTAGGTTTGGGTGGTAGGGCTGAGGGGGTGTGGGCTGCCGTTGGATCCGGAGCATCCGACGGTGCTTAATCCATGATCCGCGTGAGATGCTTTTGGACCAATCAGAACGTAGTACCCCTTTGATGACGTTATGACCATTCAAATTGGTCGTAATCAATTAAAAATAAGATGCTAAATCATGTCAGCTATTTTACGGCCTAGGAAATTTATAAAAATAAATAGAAAATAAAAACCTTCGCATTGTGTCACCAAGTGTGATCTACTTTTCAGTAAAAATAACAAACTTTCAATAATACAAATATCTTAAAAAAATGTTCTCAGAAACGAGTTTTTTTTTAAAAGAATCATTTTTAGAGTAGCCGAAATGGATTTTTTGGGTGAAAACCTACAAAATATTTGTTGCAAAATTGAACCAAATCAATTTTCTAAAATATTAGGTCATATTTAATGTACAATTGATCAAATGGTTGGGTGTCAAAAGCTTTTGATCCACCTCGTGAAAAAGACAAATTTCCACCGATTCAGCAGGAAGCGGGTCAAATTTTAACTACAGCAGCCTCATAGTTGGCTCTTTATTTTTTCCAAAAATCATTTCTAGGTACATAAGTATCTATTTAATCAGAGAAAGTCCAAAAGTTTTGCAAAATTCAACACCTAGCTACGAACGGTCATGCCCGCCATTTTGACCGCATTTTGAAACGGGCATAAGAAATTCAAAAAAAATTGAAAAAAATGAAAACCTTCGCATTGTGTCATTATATGTGACCAAGTTTTCAGGAAAAATAACCAACTTGGACTACGGCAAATGTCTTAAAAAAGTGTTCTCAGAAACGAGCTATCATGTATGAAGATTCATGGCTTTCAAGGCAAATGGCCAATGTTATGGCAACATTCATGGCATAGTTTGTTCATATGATATCATATTTTGCACAAGTTTGCATCTTGGAATGGCAAACAATGTTGCCTAAGGAAGTTTTCACTTTCTTTGCACGGAAAATTCATTTTCCATTTTTTGAGTGCCCAAAATGAGTTTTTTTGTGAATGAAATACCAAATATTTGTTGCAAAATTGGAGCAAATCATTTTTTTTAAAATATTAGGCAATATATAATGTACAATTGACCAAATGGTTGGGTGTCAAAAGCTTTTGATCCACCTCTCGTGAAAAAGACAAATTTCCGCCGATTCAGTAGGAAGCGGGTCAAATTTGAACTACAGCAGCCTCATAGTTTGCTCTTTATTTTTTCCAAAAATCATTTCTAGGTACATAAGTATCTATTTAATCAGAGAAAGTCCAAAAGTTTTGCAAAATTCAACCCCTAGCTCCGAACGGTCATGGCCGCCGTTTTGACCGCATTTTGAAACGGGCATAAGAAATTCAAAAAAATCAAAAAAATTGAAAACCTTCGCATTGTGTCATTATATGTGACCTAGTTTTCAGGAAAAATAACAAACTTGGACTACGGCAAATGTCTTAAAAAAGTGTTCTCAGAAACGAGCTATCATGTATGAAGATTCATGGCTTTCAAGGCAAATGGCCAATGTTGTGGCAACATTCATGGCATAGTTTGTTCAAATGATATCATATTTTGCACAAGTATGCATCTTGGAATGGCAAACAATGTGGCCTAAGGAAGTTTTCACTTTCTTTGCACGGAAAATTCGTTTTCCATTTTTCGAGTGCCCAAAATGAGTTTTTTTGTGAAGGACCTACCAAATATTTGTTGCAAAATTGGACCAAATCATTTTTCTAAAATATTAGGCCATATATAATGTACAATTGACCAAATGGTTGGGTGTCAAAAGCTTTTGATCCACCTCTCGTGAAAAAGACAAATTTCTGCCGATTCAGTAGGAAGCGGGTGAAATTTCAACTACAGCAGCCTCATAGTTTGCTCTTTATTTTTTCCAAAAATCATTTCTAGGTACATAAGTATCTATTTAATCAGAGAAAGTCCAAAAGTTTTGCAAAATTCAACCCATAGCTACGAACGGTCATGCCCGCCGTTTTGACCGCATTTTGAAACGGGCATAAGAAATTCAAAAAAAATGAAAAAAATTGAAAACCATCGCATTGTGTCATTTTATGTGACCTAGTTTTCAGGAAAAATAACAAACTTGGACTACGGCAAATGTCTTAAAAAAGTGTTCTCAGAAACGAGCTATCATGTATGAAGATTCATGGCTTTCAAGGCAAATGGCCAATGTTGTGGCAACATTCATGGCATAGTTTGTTCAAACGATATCATATTTTGCACAAGTATGCATCTTGGAATGGCAAACAATGTTGCCTAAGGAAGTTTTCACTTTCTTTGCACGGAAAATTCGTTTTCCATTTTTCGAGTGCCCAAAATGAGTTTTTTTGTGAAGGACCTACCAAATATTTGTTGCAAAATTGGACCAAATCATTTTTCTAAAATATTAGGCCATATATAATGTACAATTGACCAAATGGTTGGGTGTCAAAAGCTTTTGATCCACCTCTCGTGAAATAGACAAATTTCCGCCGATTCAGTAGGAAGCGGGTGAAATTTCAACTACAGCAGCCTCATAGTTTGCTCTTTATTTTTTCCAAAAATCATTTCTAAGTACATAAGTATCTATTTAATCAGAGAAAATCCAAAAGTTTTGCAAAATTCAACCCCTAGCTACGAACGGTCATGCCCGCCGTTTTGACCGCATTTTGAAACGGGCATAAGAAATTCAAAAAAAATCAAAAAAATTGAAAACCTTCGCATTGTGTCATTATATGTGACCTAGTTTTAAGGAAAAATAACATACTTGGACTACGGCAAATGTCTTAAAAAAGTGTTCTCAGAAACGAGTTATCATGTATAAAGATTCATGGCTTTCAAGGCAAATGGCCAATGTTATGGCAACATTCATGGCATAGTTTGTTCAAATGATATCATATTTTGCACAATTTTTCATCTTGGAATGGCAAACAATGTTGCCTAAGGAAGTTTTCACTTTCTTTGCACGGAAAATTCAATTTCCATTTTTCGAGTGCCCAAAATGAGTTTTTTTGTGAAGGACCTACCAAATATTTGTTGCCAAATTGGACCAAATCATTTTTCTAAAATATTAGTCCATATATAATTTACAATTGACCAAATGGTTGGGTGTCAAAAGCTTTTGATCCACCTCTCGTGAAAAAGACAAATTTCCGCCGATGCAGTAGGAAGCGGGTCAAATTTTAACTACAGCAGCCTCATAGTTTGCTCTTTATTTTTTCCAAAAATCATTTCTAGGTACATAAGTATCTATTTAATCAGAGAAAGTCCAAAACTCTTGCAAAATTCAACCCCTAGCTACGAACGGTCATGCCCGCTGTTTTGACCGCATTTTGAAACGGGCATAAGAAATTCAAAAAAAATCAAAAATATTGAAAACCTTCGCATTGTGTCATTATATGTGACCTAGTTTTCAGGAAAATAACAAACTTGGACTATGGCAAAAGTCTTAAAAAAAGTGTTCTCAGAAACGAGCTATCATGTATGAAGATTCATGGCTTTCAAGGCAAATGGCCAATGTTATGGCAACATTCATGGCATAGTTTGTTCAAATGATATCATATTTTGCACAAGTTTGCATCTTGGAATGGCAAACAATGTTGCCTAAGGAAGTTTTCACTTTCTTTGCACGGAAAATTCATTTTCCATTTTTCGAGTGCCCAAAATGAGTTTTTTTGTGAAGGACCTACCAAATATTTGTTGCAAAATTGGACCAAATCATTTTTATAAAATAGTAGGCCATATATAATGTACAATTGACCAAATGGTTGGGTGTCAAATGCTTTTGATCCACCTCTCGTGAAAAAGACAAATTTCCGTCGATTCAGTAGGAAGCGTGTCAAATTTTAACTACAGCAGCCTCATAGTTTGCTCTTTATTTTTTCCAAAAATCATTTCTAGGTACATAAGTATCTATTTAATCAGAGAAAATCCAAAAGTTTTGCAAAATTCAACCCCTAGCTACAAACGGTCATGCCCGCCGTTTTGACCAAATTTTGAAACAGGCATAAGAAATTCAAAAAAAATCAAAAATATTGAAAACCTTCGCATTGTGTCATTATATGTGACCTAGTTTTCAGGAAAAATAACATACTTGGACTACGGCAAATGTCTTAAAAAAGTGTTCTCAGAAACGAGCTATCATGTATGAAGATTCATGGCTTTCAAGGCAAATCGCCAATGTTATGGCAACATTCATGGCATAGTTTGTTCAAATGATATCATATTTTGCACAAGTTTGCATCTTGGAATGGCAAACAATGTTGCCTAAGGAAGTTTTCACTTTCTTTGCACGGAAAATTCAATTTCCATTTTTCGAGTGCCCAAAATGAGTTTTTTTGTGAAGGACCTACCAAATATTTGTTGACAAATTGGACCAAATCATTTTTCTAAAATATTAGGCCATATATAATGTACAATTGACCAAATGGTTGGGTGTCAAAAGCTTTTGATCCACCTCTCGTGAAAAAGACAAATTTCCGCCGATTCAGTAGGAAGCGGGTCAAATTTGAACTACATCAGCCTCATAGTTTGCTCTTTATTTTTTCCAAAAATCATTTCGAGGTACATAAGTATCTATTTAATCAGAGAAAGTCCAAAAGTTTTGCAAGATTCAACCCCTAGCAATGAACGGTCATGCCCGCCGTTTTGACCGCATTTTGAAACGGGCATAAGAAATTCAAAAAAAATCAAAAATATTGAAAACCTTCGCATTGTGTCATTATATGTGACCTAGTTTTCAGGAAAATAACAAACTTGGACTACGGCAAATGTCTTAAAAAAAGTGTTCTCAGAAACGAGCTATCATGTATGAAGATTCATGGCTTTCAAGGCAAATGGCCAATGTTATGGCAACATTCATGGCATAGTTTGTTCAAATGATATCATATTTTGCACAAGTTTGCATCTTGGAATGGCAAACAATGTTGCCTAAGGAAGTTTTCACTTTCTTTGCACGGAAAATTCATTTTCCATTTTTCGAGTGCCCAAAATGAGTTTTTTTGTGAAGGACCTACCAAATATTTGTTGCAAAATTGGACCAAATCATTTTTATAAAATAGTAGGCCATATATAATGTACAATTGACCAAATGGTTGGGTGTCAAATGCTTTTGATCCACCTCTCGTGAAAAAGACAAATTTCCGTCGATTCAGTAGGAAGCGGGTCAAATTTTAACTACAGCAGCCTCATAGTTTGCTCTTTATTTTTTCCAAAAATCATTTCTAGGTACATAAGTATCTATTTAATCAGAGAAAATCCAAAAGTTTTGCAAAATTCAACCCCTAGCTACGAACGGTCATGCCCGCCGTTTTGACCGCATTTTGAAACAGGCATAAGAAATTCAAAAAAATTCAAAAATATTGAAAACCTTCGCATTGTGTCATTATATGTGACCTAGTTTTCAGGAAAAATAACATACTTGGACTACGGCAAATGTCTTAAAAAAGTGTTCTCAGAAACGAGCTATCATGTATGAAGATTCATGGCTTTCAAGGCAAATCGCCAATGTTATGGCAACATTCATGGCATAGTTTGTTCAAATGATATCATATTTTGCACAAGTTTGCATCTTGGAATGGCAAACAATGTTGCCTAAGGAAGTTTTCACTTTCTTTGCACGGAAAATTCAATTTCCATTTTTCGAGTGCCCAAAATGAGTTTTTTTGTGAAGGACCTACCAAATATTTGTTGCCAAATTGGACCAAATCATTTTTCTAAAATATTAGTCCATATATAATTTACAATTGACCAAATGGTTGGGTGTCAAAAGCTTTTGATCCACCTCTCGTGAAAAAGACAAATTTCCGCCGATGCAGTAGGAAGCGGGTCAAATTTTAACTACAGCAGCCTCATAGTTTGCTCTTTATTTTTTCCAAAAATCATTTCTAGGTACATAAGTATCTATTTAATCAGAGAAAGTCCAAAACTCTTGCAAAATTCAACCCCTAGCTACGAACGGTCATGCCCGCTGTTTTGACCGCATTTTGAAACGGGCATAAGAAATTCAAAAAAAATCAAAAAAATTGAAAACCTTCGCATTGTGTCATTATATGTGACCTAGTTTTCAGGAAAAATAACAAACTTGGACTACGGCAAATGTCTTAAAAAAGTGTTCTCAGAAACGAGCTATCATGTATGAAGATTCATGGCTTTCAAGGCAAATGGCCAATGTTATGGCAACATTCATGGTATAGTTTGTTCAAATGATATCATATTTTGCACAAGTTTGCATCTTGGAATGGCAAACAATGTTGCCTAAGGAAGTTTTCACTTTCTTTGCACGGAAAATTCATTTTCCATTTTTCGAGTGCCCAAAATGAGTTTTTTTGTGAAGGACCTACCAAATATTTGTTGCAAAATTGGACCAAATCATTTTTCTAAAATATTAGGCCATATATAATGTAGAATTGACCAAATGGTTGGGTGTCAAAAGCTTTTGATCCACCTCTCGTGAAAAAGACAAATTTCCGCCGATTCAGTAGGAAGCGGGTCAAATTTGAACTACAGCAGCCTCATAGTTTGCTCTTTATTTTTTCCAAAAATCATTTTGAGGTACATAAGTATCTATTTAATCAGAGAAAGTCCAAAAGTCTTGCAAGATTCAACCCCTAGCTATGAACGGTCATGCCCGCCGTTTTGACCGCATTTTGAAATGGGCATAAGAAATTCAAAAAAAATCAAAAATATTGAAAACCTTCGCATTGTGTCATTATATGTGACCTAGTTTTCAGGAAAATAACAAACTTGGACTATGGCAAATGTCTTAAAAAAAGTGTTCTCAGAAACGAGCTATCATGTATGAAGATTCATGGCTTTCAAGGCAAATGGCCAATGTTATGGCAACATTCATGGCATAGTTTGTTCAAATGATATCATATTTTGCACAAGTTTGCATCTTGGAATGGCAAACAATGTTGCCTAAGGAAGTTTTCACTTTCTTTGCACGGAAAATTCATTTTCCATTTTTCGAGTGCCCAAAATGAGTTTTTTTGTGAAGGACCTACCAAATATTTGTTGCAAAATTGGACCAAATCATTTTTATAAAATAGTAGGCCATATATAATGTACAATTGACCAAATGGTTGGGTGTCAAATGCTTTTGATCCACCTCTCATGAAAAAGACAAATTTCCGTCGATTCAGTAGGAAGCGGGTCAAATTTTAACTACAGCAGCCTCATAGTTTGCTCTTTATTTTTTCCAAAAATCATTTCTAGGTACATAAGTATCTATTTAATCAGAGAAAATCCAAAAGTTTTGCAAAATTCAACCCCTAGCTACGAACGGTCATGCCCGCCGTTTTGACCGCATTTTGAAACAGGCATAAGAAATTCAAAAAAAATCAAAAATATTGAAAACCTTCGCATTGTGTCATTATATGTGACCTAGTTTTCAGGAAAAATAACATACTTGGACTACGGCAAATGTCTTAAAAAAGTGTTCTCAGAAACGAGCTATCATGTATGAAGATTCATGGCTTTCAAGGCAAATCGCCAATGTTATGGCAACATTCATGGCATAGTTTGTTCAAATGATATCATATTTTGCACAAGTTTGCATCTTGGAATGGCAAACAATGTTGCCTAAGGAAGTTTTCACTTTCTTTGCACGGAAAATTCAATTTCCATTTTTCGAGTGCCCAAAATGAGTTTTTTTGTGAAGGACCTACCAAATATTTGTTGACAAATTGGACCAAATCATTTTTCTAAAATATTAGGCCATATATAATGTACAATTGACCAAATGGTTGGGTGTCAAAAGCTTTTGATCCACCTCTCGTGAAAAAGACAAATTTCCGCCGATTCAGTAGGAAGCGGGTCAAATTTGAACTACATCAGCCTCATAGTTTGCTCTTTATTTTTTCCAAAAATCATTTCGAGGTACATAAGTATCTATTTAATCAGAGAAAGTCCAAAAGTTTTGCAAGATTCAACCCCTAGCAATCAACGGTCATGCCCGCCGTTTTGACCGCATTTTGAAACGGGCATAAGAAATTCAAAAAAAATCAAAAATATTGAAAACCTTCGCATTGTGTCATTATATGTGACCTAGTTTTCAGGAAAATAACAAACTTGGACTACGGCAAATGTCTTAAAAAAAGTGTTCTCAGAAACGAGCTATCATGTATGAAGATTCATGGCTTTCAAGGCAAATGGCCAATGTTATGGCAACATTCATGGCATAGTTTGTTCAAATGATATCATATTTTGCACAAGTTTGCATCTTGGAATGGCAAACAATGTTGCCTAAGGAAGTTTTCACTTTCTTTGCACGGAAAATTCATTTTCCATTTTTCGAGTGCCCAAAATGAGTTTTTTTGTGAAGGACCTACCAAATATTTGTTGCAAAATTGGACCAAATCATTTTTATAAAATAGTAGGCCATATATAATGTACAATTGACCAAATGGTTGGGTGTCAAATGCTTTTGATCCACCTCTCGTGAAAAAGACAAATTTCCGTCGATTCAGTAGGAAGCGGGTCAAATTTTAACTACAGCAGCCTCATAGTTTGCTCTTTATTTTTTCCAAAAATCATTTCTAGGTACATAAGTATCTATTTAATCAGAGAAAATCCAAAAGTTTTGCAAAATTCAACCCCTAGCTACGAACGGTCATGCCCGCCGTTTTGACCGCATTTTGAAACAGGCATAAGAAATTCAAAAAAAATCAAAAATATTGAAAACCTTCGCATTGTGTCATTATATGTGACCTAGTTTTCAGGAAAAATAACATACTTGGACTACGGCAAATGTCTTAAAAAAGTGTTCTCAGAAACGAGCTATCATGTATGAAGATTCATGGCTTTCAAGGCAAATCGCCAATGTTATGGCAACATTCATGGCATAGTTTGTTCAAATGATATCATATTTTGCACAAGTTTGCATCTTGGAATGGCAAACAATGTTGCCTAAGGAAGTTTTCACTTTCTTTGCACGGAAAATTCAATTTCCATTTTTCGAGTGCCCAAAATGAGTTTTTTTGTGAAGGACCTACCAAATATTTGTTGCCAAATTGGACCAAATCATTTTTCTAAAATATTAGGCCATATATAATGTACAATTGACCAAATGGTTGGGTGTCAAAAGCTTTTGATCCACCTCTCGTGAAAAAGACAAATTTCCGCCGATTCAGTAGGAAGCGGGTCAAATTTGAACTATATCAGCCTCATAGTTTGCTCTTTATTTTTTCCAAAAATCATTTCGAGGTACATAAGTATCTATTTAATCAGAGAAAGTCCAAAAGTTTTGCAAGATTCAACCCCTAGCAATCAACGGTCATGCCCGCCGTTTTGACCGCATTTTGAAACGGGCATAAGAAATTCAAAAAAAATCAAAAATATTGAAAACCTTCGCATTGTGTCATTATATGTGACCTAGTTTTCAGGAAAATAACAAACTTGGACTACGGCAAATGTCTTAAAAAAAGTGTTCTCAGAAACGAGCTATCATGTATGAAGATTCATGGCTTTCAAGGCAAATGGCCAATGTTATGGCAACATTCATGGCATAGTTTGTTCAAATGATATCATATTTTGCACAAGTTTGCATCTTGGAATGGCAAACAATGTTGCCTAAGGAAGTTTTCACTTTCTTTGCACGGAAAATTCATTTTCCATTTTTCGAGTGCCCAAAATGAGTTTTTTTGTGAAGGACCTACCAAATATTTGTTGCAAAATTGGACCAAATCATTTTTATAAAATAGTAGGCCATATATAATGTACAATTGACCAAATGGTTGGGTGTCAAATGCTTTTGATCCACCTCTCGTGAAAAAGACAAATTTCCGTCGATTCAGTAGGAAGCGGGTCAAATTTTAACTACAGCAGCCTCATAGTTTGCTCTTTATTTTTTCCAAAAATCATTTCTAGGTACATAAGTATCTATTTAATCAGAGAAAATCCAAAAGTTTTGCAAAATTCAACCCCTAGCTACGAACGGTCATGCCCGCCGTTTTGACCGCATTTTGAAACAGGCATAAGAAATTCAAAAAAAATCAAAAATATTGAAAACCTTCGCATTGTGTCATTATATGTGACCTAGTTTTCAGGAAAAATAACATACTTGGACTACGGCAAATGTCTTAAAAAAGTGTTCTCAGAAACGAGCTATCATGTATGAAGATTCATGGCTTTCAAGGCAAATCGCCAATGTTATGGCAACATTCATGGCATAGTTTGTTCAAATGATATCATATTTTGCACAAGTTTGCATCTTGGAATGGCAAACAATGTTGCCTAAGGAAGTTTTCACTTTCTTTGCACGGAAAATTCAATTTCCATTTTTCGAGTGCCCAAAATGAGTTTTTTTGTGAAGGACCTACCAAATATTTGTTGCCAAATTGGACCAAATCATTTTTCTAAAATATTAGGCCATATATAATGTACAATTGACCAAATGGTTGGGTGTCAAAAGCTTTTGATCCACCTCTCGTGAAAAAGACAAATTTCCGCCGATTCAGTAGGAAGCGGGTCAAATTTGAACTATATCAGCCTCATAGTTTGCTCTTTATTTTTTCCAAAAATCATTTCGAGGTACATAAGTATCTATTTAATCAGAGAAAGTCCAAAAGTTTTGCAAGATTCAACCCCTAGCAATCAACGGTCATGCCCGCCGTTTTGACCGCATTTTGAAACGGGCATAAGAAATTCAAAAAAAATCAAAAATATTGAAAACCTTCGCATTGTGTCATTATATGTGACCTAGTTTTCAGGAAAATAACAAACTTGGACTACGGCAAATGTCTTAAAAAAAGTGTTCTCAGAAACGAGCTATCATGTATGAAGATTCATGGCTTTCAAGGCAAATGGCCAATGTTATGGCAACATTCATGGCATAGTTTGTTCAAATGATATCATATTTTGCACAAGTTTGCATCTTGGAATGGCAAACAATGTTGCCTAAGGAAGTTTTCACTTTCTTTGCACGGAAAATTCATTTTCCATTTTTCGAGTGCCCAAAATGAGTTTTTTTGTGAAGGACCTACCAAATATTTGTTGCAAAATTGGACCAAATCATTTTTCTAAAATATTAGGCCATATATAATGTACAATTGACCAAATGGTTGGGTGTCAAAAGCTTTTGATCCACCTCTCGTGAAAAAGACAAATTTCCGGCGATTCAGTAGGAAGCGGGTCAAATTTTAACTACAGCAGCCTCATAGTTTGCTCTTTATTTTTTCCAAAAATCATTTCTAGGTACATAAGTATCTATTTAATCAGAGAAAATCCAAAAGTTTTGCAAAATTCAACCCCTAGCTACGAACGGTCATGCCCGCCGTTTTGACCGCATTTTGAAACGGGCATAAGAAATTAAAAAAAAAATCAAAAATATTGAAAACCTTCGCATTGTGTCATTATATGTGACCTAGTTTTCAGGAAAAATAACATACTTGGACTACGGCAAATGTCTTAAAAAAGTGTTCTCAGAAACGAGCTATCATGTATGAAGATTCATCGCTTTCAAGGCAAATCGCCAATGTTATGGCAACATTCATGGCATAGTTTGTTCAAATGATATCATATTTTGCACAAGTTTGCATCTTGGAATGGCAAACAATGTTGCCTACGGAAGTTTTCACTTTCTTTGCACGGAAAATTCAATTTCCATTTTTCGAGTGCCCAAAATGAGTTTTTTTGTGAAGGACCTACCAAATATTTGTTGCCAAATTGGACCAAATCATTTTTCTAAAATATTAGGCCATATATAATGTACAATTGACCTAATGGTTGGGTGTCAAAAGCTTTTGATCCACCTCTCGTGAAAAAGACAAATTTCCGCCGATTCAGTAGGAAGGGGGTCAAATTTTAACTACAGCAGCCTCATAGTTTGCTCTTTATTTTTTCCAAAAATCATTTCTAGGTACATAAGTATCTATTTAGTCAGAGAAAATCCAAAAGTTTTGCAAAATTCAACCCCTAGCTACGAACAGTCATGCCCGCCGTTTTGACCGCATTTTGAAACGGGCATAAGAAATTCAAAAAAATCAAAAATGTTGAAAACCTTCGCATTGTGTCATTATATGTGACATAGTTTTCAGGAAAAATAACATACTTGGACTACGGAAAATGTCTTAAAAAAGTGTTCTCAGAAACGAGCTATCATGTATGAAGATTCATGGCTTTCAAGGAAAATCGCCAATGTTATGGCAACATTCATGGCATAGTTTGTTCAAATGATATCATATTTTGCACAAGTTTGCATCTTGGAATGGCAAACAATGTTGCCTAAGGAAGTTTTCACTTTCTTTGCATGGAAAATTCAATTTCCATTTTTCGAGTGCCCAAAATGAGTTTTTTTGTGAAGGACCTACCAATATTTGTGGCCAAATTGGACCAAATCATTTTTCTAAAATATTAGGCCATATATAATGTACAATTGACCAAATGGTTGGGTGTCAAAAGCTTTTGATCCACCTCTCGTGAAAAAGACAAATTTCCGCCGATTCAGTAGGAAGCGGGTCAAATTTTAACTACAGCAGCCTCATAGTTTGCTCTTTATTTTTTCCAAAAATCATTTCTAGGTACATAAGTATCTATTTAATCAGAGAAAGTCCAAAAGTCTTGCAAAATTCAACCCCTAGCTACGAACGGTCATGCCCGCTGTTTTGACCGCATTTTGAAACGGGTATAAGAAATTCAAAAAAAATCAAAATATTGAAAACCTTCGCATTGTATCATTATATGTGACCTAGTTTTCAGGAAAAACAACAAACTTGGACTAGGGCAAATGTCTTAAAAAAGTGTTCTCAGAAACGAGCTATCATGTATGAAGATTCATGGCTTTCAAGGCAAATGGCCAATGTTATGGCAACATTCATGGTATAGTTTGTTCAAATGATATCATATTTTGCACAAGTTTGCATCCTGGATTGGCAAACAATGTTGCCTAAGGAAGTTTTCACTTTCTTTTCACGGAAAATTCATTTTCCATTTTTCGAGTGCCCAAAATGAGTTTTTTTGTGAAGGACCTACCAAATATTTGTTGCAAAATTGGACCAAATCATTTTTCTAAAATATTAGGCCATATATAATGTACAATTGACCAAATGGTTGGGTGTCAAAAGCTTTTGATCCACCTCTCGTGAAAAAGACAAATTTCCGCCGATTCAGTAGGAAGCGGGTCAAATTTTAAATACAGCAGCCTCATAGTTTGCTCTTTATTTTTTCCAAAAATCATTTCTAGGTACATAAGTATCTATTTAATCAGAGAAAATCCAAAAGTTTTGCAAAATTCAATCCCTAGCTACGAACGGTCATGCCCGCCGTTTTGACCGCATTTTGAAACGGGCATAAGAAATTCAAAAAAAATCAAAAATATTGAAAACCTTCGCATTGTGTCATTATATGTGACCTAGTTTTCAGGAAAAATAACATACTTGGACTACGGCAAATGTCTTAAAAAAGTGTTCTCAGAAACGAGCTATGATGTATGAAGATTCATGGCTTTCAAGGCAAATCGCCAATGTTATGGCAACGTTCAGGGCATAGTTTGTTCAAATGATATCATATTTTGCACAAGTTTGCATCTTGGAATGGCAAACAATGTTGCCTAAGGAAGTTTTCACTTTCTTTGCACGGAAAATTCAATTTCCATTTTTCGAGTGCCCAAAATGAGTTTTTTTCTGAAGGACCTACCAAATATTTGTTGCCAAATTGGACCAAATCATTTTTCTAAAATATTAGGCCATATATAATGTACAATTGACCAAATGGTTGGGTGTCAAAAGCTTTTGATCCACCTCTCGTGAAAAAGACAAATTTCCGCCGATTCAGTAGGAAGCGGGTCAAATTTGAACTACAGCAGCCTCATAGTTTGCTCTTTATTTTTTCCAAAAATCATTTCGAGGTACATAAGTATCTATTTAATCAGAGAAAGTCCAAAAGTTTTTCAAGATTCAACCCCTAGCTATGAACGGTCATGCCCGCCGTTTTGACCGCATTTTGAAACGGGCATAAGAAATTCAAAAAAAATCAAAAATATTGAAAACCTTCGCATTGTGTCATTATATGTGACCTAGTTTTCAGGAAAATAACAAACTTGGACTACGGCAAATGTCTTAAAAAAAGTGTTCTCAGAAACGAGTTATCATGTATGAAGATTCATGGCTTTCAAGGCAAATCGCCAATGTTATGGCAACATTCATGGCATAGTTTGTTCAAATGATATCATATTTTGCACAAGTTTGCATCTTGGAATGGCAAACAATGTTGCCTAAGGAAGTTTTAACTTTCTTTGCACGAAAAATTCATTTTCCATTTTTCGAGTGCCCAAAATGAGTTTTTTTGTGAAGGACCTACCAAATATTTGTTGCAAAATTGGACCAAATCATTTTTCTAAAATATTAGGCCATATATAATGTACAATTGACCAAATGGTTGGGTGTCAAAATCTTTTGATCCACCTCTCGTGAAAAAGACAAATTTCCGCCGATTCAGTAGGAAGCGGGTCAAATTTGAACTACAGCAGCCTCATAGTTTGCTCTTTATTTTTTCCAAAAATCATTTCGAGGTACATAAGTATCTATTTAATCAGAGAAAGTCCAAAAGTTTTGCAAGATTCAGCCCCTAGCTATGAACGGTCATGCCCGCCGTTTTGACCGCATTTTGAAACAGGCATAAGAAATTAAAAAAAAATCAAAAATATTGAAAACCTTCGCATTGTGTCATTATATGTGACCTAGTTTTCAGGAAAATAACAAACTTGGACTACGGCAAATGTCTTAAAAAAGTGTTCTCAGAAACGAGCTATCATGTATGAAGATTCATGGCTTTCAAGGCAAATGGCCAATGTTATGGCAACATTCATGGCATAGTTTGTTCAAATGATATCATCTTTTGCACAAGTTTGCATCTTGGAATGGCAAACAATGTTACCTAAGGAAGTTTTCACTTTCTTTGCACGGAAAATTCATTTTCCATTTTTCGAGTGCCCAAAATGAGTTTTTTTGTGAAGGACCTACCAAATATTTGTTGCAAAATTGGACCAAATCATTTTTCTAAAATATTAGGCCATATATAATGTAGAATTGACCAAATGGTTGGGTGTCAAGAGCTTTTGATCCACCTCTCGTGAAAAAGACAAATTTCCGCCGATTCAGTAGGAAGCGGGTGAAATTTTAACTACAGCAGCCTCATAGTTTGCTCTTTATTTTTAACAAAAATCATTTCTAGGTACATAAGTATCTATTTAATCAGAGAAAGTCCAAAAGTTTTGCAAGATTCAGCCCCTAGCTATGAACGGTCATGCCCGCCGTTTTGACCGCATTTTGAAACGGGCATAAGAAATTCAAAAAAAATCAAAAATATTGAAAACCTTCGCATTGTGTCATTATATTTGACCTAGTTTTCAGGAAAAATAACAAACTTGGACTAGTTATGGCAACATTCATGGTATAGTTTGTTCAAATGATATCATATTTTGCACAAGTTTGCATCTTGGAATGGCAAACAATGTTGCCTAAGGAAGTTTTAACTTTCTTTGCACGGAAAATTCAATTTCCATTTTTCGAGTGCCCAAAATGAGTTTTTTTGTGAAGGACCTACCAAATATTTGTTGCAAAATTGGACCAAATCATTTTTCTAAAATATTAGGCCATATATAATGTACAATTGACCAAATGGTTGGGTGTCAAAAGCTTTTGATCCACCTCTCGTGAAAAAGACAAATTTCCGCCGATTCAGTAGGAAGCGGGTCAAATTTTAACTACAGCAGCCTCATAGTTTGCTCTTTATTTTTTCCAAAAATCATTTCTAGGTACATAAGTATCTATTTAATCAGAGAAAGTCCAAAAGTCTTGCAAAATTCAACCCCTAGCTACGAACGGTCATGCCCGCTGTTTTGACCGCATTTTGAAACGGGCATAAGAAATTCAAAAAAAATCAAAATATTGAAAACCTTCGCATTGTGTCATTATATGTGACCTAGTTTTCAGGAAAAATAACAAACTTGGACTACGGCAAATGTCTTAAAAAAGTGTTCTCAGAAACGAGCTATCATGTATGAAGATTCATGGCTTTCAAGGCAAATGGCCAATGTTATGGCAACATTCATGGCATAGTTTGTTCAAATGATATCATCTTTTGCACAAGTTTGCATCTTGGAATGGCAAACAATGTTGCCTAAGGAAGTTTTCACTTTCTTTGCACGGAAAATTCATTTTCCATTTTTCGAGTGCCCAAAATGAGTTTTTTTGTGAAGGACCTACCAAATATTTGTTGCAAAATTGGACCAAATCATTTTTCTAAAATATTAGGCCATATATAATGTACAATTGACCAAATGGTTGGGTGTCAAGAGATTTTGATCCACCTCTCGTGAAAAAGACAAATTTCCGCCGATTCAGTAGGAAGCGGGTGAAATTTTAACTACAGCAGCCTCATAGTTTGCTCTTTATTTTTTCCAAAAATCATTTCTAGGTACATAAGTATCTATTTAATCAGAGAAAGTCCAAAAGTTTTGCAAGATTCAGCCCCTAGCTATGAACGGTCATGCCCGCCGTTTTGACCGCATTTTGAAACGGGCATAAGAAATTCAAAAAAAATCAAAAATATTGAAAACCTTCGCATTGTGTCATTATATTTGACCTAGTTTTCAGGAAAAATAACAAACTTGGACTAGTTATGGCAACATTCATGGTATAGTTTGTTCAAATGATATCATATTTTGCACAAGTTTGCATCTTGGAATGGCAAACAATGTTGCCTAAGGAAGTTTTCACTTTCTTTGCACGGAAAATTCAATTTCCATTTTTTGAGTGCCCAAAATGAGTTTTTTTGTGAAGGACCTACCAAATATTTGTTGCAAAATTGGACCAAATCATTTTTCTAAAATATTAGGCCATATATAATGTACAATTGACCAAATGGTTGGGTGTCAAAAGCTTTTGATCCACCTCTCGTGAAAAAGACAAATTTCCGCCGATTCAGTAGGAAGCGGGTGAAATTTTAACTACAGCAGCCTCATAGTTTGCTCTTTATTTTTTCCAAAAATCATTTCTAGGTACATAAGTATCTATTTAATAAGAGAAAGTCCAAAAGTTTTGCAAGATTCAGCCCCTAGCTATGAACGGTCATGCCCGCCGTTTTGACCGCATTTTGAAACGGGCATAAGAAATTCAAAAAAAATCAAAAATATTGAAAACCTTCGCATTGTGTCATTATATTTGACCTAGTTTTCAGGAAAAATAACAAACTTGGACTAGTTATGGCAACATTCATGGTATAGTTTGTTCAAATGATATCATATTTTGCACAAGTTTGCATCTTGGAATGGCAAACAATGTTGCCTAAGGAAGTTTTAACTTTCTTTGCACGAAAAATTCATTTTCCATTTTTCGAGTGCCCAAAATGAGTTTTTTTGTGAAGGACCTACCAAATATTTGTTGCAAAATTGGACCAAATCATTTTTCTAAAATATTAGGCCATATATAATGTACAATTGACCAAATGGTTGGGTGTCAAAAGCTTTTGATCCACCTCTCGTGAAAAAGACAAATTTCCGCCGATTCAGTAGGAAGCGGGTCAAATTTGAACTACAGCAGCCTCATAGTTTGCTCTTTATTTTTTCCAAAAATCATTTCGAGGTACATAAGTATCTATTTAATCAGAGAAAGTCCAAAAGTTTTGCAAGATTCAGCCCCTAGCTATGAACGGTCATGCCCGCCGTTTTGACCGCATTTTGAAACGGGCATAAGAAATTAAAAAAAAATCAAAAATATTGAAAACCTTCGCATTGTGTCATTATATGTGACCTAGTTTTCAGGAAAATAACAAACTTGGACTACGGAAAATGTCTTAAAAAAGTGTTCTCAGAAACGAGCTATCATGTATGAAGATTCATGGCTTTCAAGGCAAATGGCCAATGTTATGGCAACATTCATGGCATAGTTTGTTCAAATGATATCATCTTTTGCACAAGTTTGCATCTTGGAATGGCAAACAATGTTGCCTAAGGAAGTTTTCACTTTCTTTGCACGGAAAATTCATTTTCCATTTTTCGAGTGCCCAAAATGAGTTTTTTTGTGAAGGACCTACCAAATATTTGTTGCAAAATTGGACCAAATCATTTTTCTAAAATATTAGGCCATATATAATGTACAATTGACCAAATGGTTGGGTGTCAAGAGCTTTTGATCCACCTCTCGTGAAAAAGACAAATTTCCGCCGATTCAGTAGGAAGCGGGTGAAATTTTAACTACAGCAGCCTCATAGTTTGCTCTTTATTTTTTCCAAAAATCATTTCTAGGTACATAAGTATCTATTTAATCAGAGAAAGTCCAAAAGTTTTGCAAGATTCAGCCCCTAGCTATGAACGGTCATGCCCGCCGTTTTGACCGCATTTTGAAACGGGCATAAGAAATTCAAAAAAAATCAAAAATATTGAAAACCTTCGCATTGTGTCATTATATTTGACCTAGTTTTCAGGAAAAATAACAAACTTGGACTAGTTATGGCAACATTCATGGTATAGTTTGTTCAAATGATATCATATTTTGCACAAGTTTGCATCTTGGAATGGCAAACAATGTCGCCTAAGGAAGTTTTCACTTTCTTTGCACGGAAAATTCAATTTCCATTTTTCGAGTGCCCAAAATGAGTTTTTTTGTGAAGGACCTACCAAATATTTGTTGCAAAATTGGACCAAATCATTTTTCTAAAATATTAGGCCATATATAATGTACAATTGACCAAATGGTTGGGTGTCAAAAGCTTTTGATCCACCTCTCGTGAAAAAGACAAATTTCCGCCGATTCAGTAGGAAGCGGGTCAAATTTTAACTACAGCAGCCTCATAGTTTGCTCTTTATTTTTTCCAAAAATCATTTCTAGGTACATAAGTATCTATTTAATCAGAGAAAGTCCAAAAGTCTTGCAAAATTCAACCCCTAGCTACGAACGGTCATGCCCGCTGTTTTGACCGCATTTTGAAACGGGCATAAGAAATTCAAAAAAAATCAAAATATTGAAAACCTTCGCATTGTGTCATTATATGTGACCTAGTTTTCAGGAAAAATAACAAACTTGGACTACGGCAAATGTCTTAAAAAAGTGTTCTCAGAAACGAGCTATCATGTATGAAGATTCATGGCTTTCAAGGCAAATGGCCAATGTTATGGCAACATTCATGGTATAGTTTGTTCAAATGATATCATATTTTGCACAAGTTTGCATCTTGGATTGGCAAACAATGTTGCCTAAGGAAGTTTTCACTTTCTTTGCACGGAAAATTCATTTTCCATTTTTCGAGTGCCCAAAATGAGTTTTTTTGTGAAGGACCTACCAAATATTTGTTGCAAAATTGGACCAAATCATTTTTCTAAAATATTAGGCCATATATAATGTACAATTGACCAAATGGTTGGGTGTCAAAAGCTTTTGATCCACCTCTCGTGAAAAAGACAAATTTCCGCCGATTCAGTAGGAAGCGGGTCAAATTTTAACTACAGCAGCCTCATAGTTTGCTCTTTATTTTTTCCAAAAATCATTTCTAGGTACATAAGTATCTATTTAATCAGAGAAAGTCCAAAAGTCTTGCAAAATTCAACCCCTAGCTACGAACGGTCATGCCCGCTGTTTTGACCGCATTTTGAAACGGGCATAAGAAATTCAAAAAAAATCAAAATATTGAAAACCTTCGCATTGTGTCATTATATGTGACCTAGTTTTCAGGAAAAATAACATACTTGGACCACGGCAAATGTCTTAAAAAAGTGTTCTCAGAAACGAGCTATCATGTATGAGGATTCATGGCTTTCAAGGCAAATCGCCAATGTTATGGCAACGTTCAGGGCATAGTTTGTTCAAATGATATCATATTTTGCACAAGTTTGCATCTTGGAATGGCAAACAATGTTGCCTAAGGAAGTTTTCACTTTCTTTGCACGGAAAATTCAATTTCCATTTTTCGAGTGCCCAAAATGAGTTTTTTTCTGAAGGACCTACCAAATATTTGTTGCCAAATTGGACCAAATCATTTTTCTAAAATATTAGGCCATATATAATGTACAATTGACCAAATGGTTGGGTGTCAAAAGCTTTTGATCCACCTCTCGTGAAAAAGACAAATTTCCGCCGATTCAGTAGGAAGCGGGTCAAATTTGAACTACAGCAGCCTCATAGTTTGCTCTTTATTTTTTCCAAAAATCATTTCGAGGTACATAAGTATCTATTTAATCAGAGAAAGTCCAAACGTTTTGCAAGATTCAACCCCTAGCTATGAACGGTCATGCCCGCCGTTTTGACCGCATTTTGAAACGGGCATAAGAAATTCAAAAAAAATCAAAAATATTGAAAACCTTCGCATTGTGTCATTATATGTGACCTAGTTTTCAGGAAAATAACAAACTTGGACTACGGCAAATGTCTTAAAAAAAGTGTTCTCAGAAACGAGTTATCATGTATGAAGATTCATGGCTTTCAAGGCAAATCGCCAATGTTATGGCAAAATTCATGGCATAGTTTGTTCAAATGATATCATATTTTGCACAAGTTTGCATCTTGGAATGGCAAACAATGTTGCCTAAGGAAGTTTTAACTTTCTTTGCACGAAAAATTCATTTTCCATTTTTCGAGTGCCCAAAATGAGTTTTTTTGTGAAGGACCTACCAAATATTTGTTGCAAAATTGGACCAAATCATTTTGTTAAAATATAATGCCATATATAATGTACAATTGACCAAATGGTTGGGTGTCAAAAGCTTTTGATCCACCTCTCGTGAAAAAGACAAATTTCCGCCGATTCAGTAGGAAGCGGGTCAAATTTGAACTACAGCAGCCTCATAGTTTGCTCTTTATTTTTTCCAAAAATCATTTCGAGGTACCTAAGTATCTATTTAATCAGAGAAAGTCCAAAAGTTTTGCAAGATTCAGCCCCTAGCTATGAACGGTCATGCCCGCCGTTTTGACCGCATTTTGAAACGGGCATAAGAAATTCAAAAAAAATCAAAAATATTGAAAACCTTCGCATTGTGTCATTATATGTGACCTAGTTTTCAGGAAAATAACAAACTTGGACTACGGCAAATGTCTTAAAAAAGTGTTCTCAGAAACGAGCTATCATGTATGAAGATTCATGGCTTTCAAGGCAAATGGCCAATGTTATGGCAACATTCATGGCATAGTTTGTTCAAATGATATCATCTTTTGCACAAGTTTGCATCTTGGAATGGCAAACAATGTTGCCTAAGGAAGTTTTCACTTTCTTTGCACGGAAAATTCATTTTCCATTTTTCGAGTGCCCAAAATGAGTTTTTTTGTGAAGGACCTACCAAATATTTGTTGCAAAATTGGACCAAATCATTTTTCTAAAATATTAGGCCATATATAATGTACAATTGACCAAATGGTTGGGTGTCAAAAGCTTTTGATCCACCTCTCGTGAAAAAGACAAATTTCCGCCGATTCAGTAGGAAGCGGGTCAAATTTTAACTACAGCAGCCTCATAGTTTGCTCTTTATTTTTTCCAAAAATCATTTCAAGGTACATAAGTATCTATTTAATCAGAGAAAGTCCAAAAGTTTTGCAAGATTCAACCCCTAGCTATGACCGGTCATGCCCGCCGTTTTGACCGCATTTTGAAACGGGCATAAGAAATTCAAAAAAAATCAAAAATATTGAAAACCTTCGCATTGTGTCATTATATGTGACCTAGTTTTCAGGAAAATAACAAACTTGGACTACGGCAAATGTCTTAAAAAAGTGTTCTCAGAAACGAGCTATCATGTATGAAGATTCATGGCTTTCAAGGCAAATGGCCAATGTTATGGCAACATTCATGGCATAGTTTGTTCAAATGATATCATCTTTTGCACAAGTTTGCATCTTGGAATGGCAAACAATGTTGCCTAAGGAAGTTTTCACTTTCTTTGCACGGAAAATTCATTTTCCATTTTTCGAGTGCCCAAAATGAGTTTTTTTGTGAAGGACCTACCAAATATTTGTTGCAAAATTGGACCAAATCATTTTTCTAAAATATTAGGCCATATATAATGTACAATTGACCAAATGGTTGGGTGTCAAAAGCTTTTGATCCACCTCTCGTGAAAAAGACAAATTTCCGCCGATTCAGTAGGAAGCGGGTCAAATTTTAACTACAGCAGCCTCATAGTTTGCTCTTTATTTTTTCCAAAAATCATTTCTAGGTACATAAGTATCTATTTAATCAGAGAAAATCCAAAAGTTTTGCAAAATTCAACCCCTAGCTACGAACGGTCATGCCCGCCGTTTTAACCGCATTTTGAAACGGGCATAAGAAATTCAAAAAAAATCAGAAAAATTGAAAACCTTCGCATTGTGTCATTATATGTGTCCTAGTTTTCAGGAAAAATAACATACTTGGACTACGGCAAATGTCTTAAAAAAGTGTTCTCAGAAACGAGCTATCATGTATGAAGATTCATGGCTTTCAAGGCAAATGCCCAATGTTATGGCAAGATTCATGGCATAGTTTGTTCAAATGATATCATATTTTGCACAAGTTTGCATCTTGGAATGGCAAACAATGTTGCCTAAGGAAGTTTTCACTTTCTTTGCACGGAAAATTCATTTTCCATTTTTCGAGTGCCCAAAATGAGTTTTTTTTGTGAAGGACCTACCAAATATTTGTTGCAAAATTGGACCAAATCATTTTTCTAAAATTTTAGGCCATATATAATGTACAATTGAGCAAATGGTTGGGTGTCAAAAGCTTTTGATCCACCTCTCGTGAAAAAGACAAATTTCCGCCGATTCAGTAGGAAGCGGGTCAAATTTGAACTACAGCAGCCTCATAGTTTGCTCTTTATTTTTTCCAAAAATCATTTCGAGGTACATAAGTATCTATTTAATCAGAGAAAGTCCAAAATTTTTGCAAGATTCAACCCCTAGCTATCAACGGTCATGCCCGCCGTTTTGACCGCATTTTGAAACGGGCATAAGAAATTCAAAAAAAATCAAAAATATTGAAAACCTTCGCATTGTGTCATTATATGTGACCTAGTTTTCAGGAAAATAACAAACTTGGACTACGGCAAATGTCTTAAAAAAAGTGTTCTCAGAAACGAGCTATCATGTATGAAGATTCATGGCTTTCAAGGCAAATGGCCAATGTTATGGCAACATTCATGGCATAGTTTGTTCAAATGATATCATATTTTGCACAAGTTTGCATCTTGGAATGGCAAACAATGTTGCCTAAGGAAGTTTTCACTTTCTTTGCACGGAAAATTCATTTTCCATTTTTCGAGTGCCCAAAATGAGTTTTTTTGTGAAGGACCTACCAAATATTTGTTGCAAAATTGGACCAAATCATTTTTCTAAAATATTAGGCCATATATAATGTACAATTGACCAAATGGTTGGGTGTCAAAAGCTTTTGATCCACCTCTCGTGAAAAAGACAAATTTCCGCCGATTCAGTAGGAAGCGGGTCAAATTTTAACTACAGCAGCCTCATAGTTTGCTCTTTATTTTTTCCAAAAATCATTTCGAGGTACATAAGTATCTATTTAATCAGAGAAAGTCCAAAATTTTTGCAAGATTCAACCCCTAGCTATCAACGGTCATGCCCGCCGTTTTGACCGCATTTTGAAACGGGCATAAGAAATTCAAAAAAAATCAAAAATATTGAAAACCTTCGCATTGTGTCATTATATGTGACCTAGTTTTCAGGAAAATAACAAACTTGGACTACGGCAAATGTCTTAAAAAAAGTGTTCTCAGAAACGAGCTATCATGTATGAAGATTCATGGCTTTCAAGGCAAATGGCCAATGTTATGGCAACATTCATGGCATAGTTTGTTCAAATGATATCATATTTTGCACAAGTTTGCATCTTGGAATGGCAAACAATGTTGCCTAAGGAAGTTTTCACTTTCTTTGCACGGAAAATTCATTTTCCATTTTTCGAGTGCCCAAAATGAGTTTTTTTGTGAAGGACCTACCAAATATTTGTTGCAAAATTGGACCAAATCATTTTTCTAAAATATTAGGCCATATATAATGTACAATTGACCAAATGGTTGGGTGTCAAAAGCTTTTGATCCACCTCTCGTGAAAAAGACAAATTTCCGCCGATTCAGTAGGAAGCGGGTCAAATTTTAACTACAGCAGCCTCATAGTTTGCTCTTTATTTTTTCCAAAAATCATTTCAAGGTACATAAGTATCTATTTAATCAGAGAAAGTCCAAAAGTTTTGCAAGATTCAACCCCTAGCTATGACCGGTCATGCCCGCCGTTTTGACCGCATTTTGAAACGGGCATAAGAAATTCAAAAAAAATCAAAAATATTGAAAACCTTCGCATTGTGTCATTATATGTGACATAGTTTTCAGGAAAATAACAAACTTGGACTACGGCAAATGTCTTAAAAAAGTGTTCTCAGAAACGAGCTATCATGTATGAAGATTCATGGCTTTCAAGGCAAATGGCCAATGTTATGGCAACATTCATGGCATAGTTTGTTCAAATGATATCATCTTTTGCACAAGTTTGCATCTTGGAATGGCAAACAATGTTGCCTAAGGAAGTTTTCACTTTCTTTGCACGGAAAATTCATTTTCCATTTTTCGAGTGCCCAAAATGAGTTTTTTTGTGAAGGACCTACCAAATATTTGTTGCAAAATTGGACCAAATCATTTTTCTAAAATATTAGGCCATATATAATGTACAATTGACCAAATGGTTGGGTGTCAAAAGCTTTTGATCCACCTCTCGTGAAAAAGACAAATTTCCGCCGATTCAGTAGGAAGCGGGTCAAATTTTAACTACAGCAGCCTCATAGTTTGCTCTTTATTTTTTCCAAAAATCATTTCTAGGTACATAAGTATCTATTTAATCAGAGAAAATCCAAAAGTTTTGCAAAATTCAACCCCTAGCTACGAACGGTCATGCCCGCCGTTTTAACCGCATTTTGAAACGGGCATAAGAAATTCAAAAAAAATCAGAAAAATTGAAAACCTTCGCATTGTGTCATTATATGTGTCCTAGTTTTCAGGAAAAATAACATACTTGGACTACGGCAAATGTCTTAAAAAAGTGTTCTCAGAAACGAGCTATCATGTATGAAGATTCATGGCTTTCAAGGCAAATGCCCAATGTTATGGCAAGATTCATGGCATAGTTTGTTCAAATGATATCATATTTTGCACAAGTTTGCATCTTGGAATGGCAAACAATGTTGCCTAAGGAAGTTTTCACTTTCTTTGCACGGAAAATTCATTTTCCATTTTTCGAGTGCCCAAAATGAGTTTTTTTTGTGAAGGACCTACCAAATATTTGTTGCAAAATTGGACCAAATCATTTTTCTAAAATTTTAGGCCATATATAATGTACAATTGACCAAATGGTTGGGTGTCAAAAGCTTTTGATCCACCTCTCGTGAAAAAGACAAATTTCCGCCGATTCAGTAGGAAGCGGGTCAAATTTGAACTACAGCAGCCTCATAGTTTGCTCTTTATTTTTTCCAAAAATCATTTCGAGGTACATAAGTATCTATTTAATCAGAGAAAGTCCAAAATTTTTGCAAGATTCAACCCCTAGCTATCAACGGTCATGCCCGCCGTTTTGACCGCATTTTGAAACGGGCATAAGAAATTCAAAAAAAATCAAAAATATTGAAAACCTTCGCATTGTGTCATTATATGTGACCTAGTTTTCAGGAAAATAACAAACTTGGACTACGGCAAATGTCTTAAAAAAAGTGTTCTCAGAAACGAGCTATCATGTATGAAGATTCATGGCTTTCAAGGCAAATGGCCAATGTTATGGCAACATTCATGGCATAGTTTGTTCAAATGATATCATATTTTGCACAAGTTTGCATCTTGGAATGGCAAACAATGTTGCCTAAGGAAGTTTTCACTTTCTTTGCACGGAAAATTCATTTTCCATTTTTCGAGTGCCCAAAATGAGTTTTTTTGTGAAGGACCTACCAAATATTTGTTGCAAAATTGGACCAAATCATTTTTCTAAAATATTAGGCCATATATAATGTACAATTGACCAAATGGTTGGGTGTCAAAAGCTTTTGATCCACCTCTCGTGAAAAAGACAAATTTCCGCCGATTCAGTAGGAAGCGGGTCAAATTTTAACTACAGCAGCCTCATAGTTTGCTCTTTATTTTTTCCAAAAATCATTTCAAGGTACATAAGTATCTATTTAATCAGAGAAAGTCCAAAAGTTTTGCAAGATTCAACCCCTAGCTATGACCGGTCATGCCCGCCGTTTTGACCGCATTTTGAAACGGGCATAAGAAATTCAAAAAAAATCAAAAATATTGAAAACCTTCGCATTGTGTCATTATATGTGACCTAGTTTTCAGGAAAATAACAAACTTGGACTACGGCAAATGTCTTAAAAAAGTGTTCTCAGAAACGAGCTATCATGTATGAAGATTCATGGCTTTCAAGGCAAATGGCCAATGTTATGGCAACATTCATGGCATAGTTTGTTCAAATGATATCATATTTTGCACAAGTTTGCATCTTGGAATGGCAAACAATGTTGCCTAAGGAAGTTTTCACTTTCTTTGCACGGAAAATTCATTTTCCATTTTTCGAGTGCCCAAAATGAGTTTTTTTTGTGAAGGACATACCAAATATTTGTTGCAAAATTGGACCAAATCATTTTTCTAAAATATTAGGCCATATATAATGTACAATTGACCAAATGGTTGGGTGTCAAAAGCTTTTGATCCACCTCTCGTGAAAAAGACAAATTTCCGCCGATTCAGTAGGAAGCGGGTCAAATTTGAACTACAGCAGCCTCATAGTTTGCTCTTTATTTTTTCCAAAAATCATTTCGAGGTACATAAGTATCTATTTAATCAGAGAAAGTCCAAAATTTTTGCAAGATTCAACCCCTAGCTATCAACGGTCATGCCCGCCGTTTTGACCGCATTTTGAAACGGGCATAAGAAATTCAAAAAAAATCAAAAATATTGAAAACCTTCGCATTGTGTCATTATATGTGACCTAGTTTTCAGGAAAATAACAAACTTGGACTACGGCAAATGTCTTAAAAAAAGTGTTCTCAGAAACGAGCTATCATGTATGAAGATTCATGGCTTTCAAGGCAAATGGCCAATGTTATGGCAACATTCATGGCATAGTTTGTTCAAATGATATCATATTTTGCACAAGTTTGCATCTTGGAATGGCAAACAATGTTGCCTAAGGAAGTTTTCACTTTCTTTGCACGGAAAATTCATTTTCCATTTTTCGAGTGCCCAAAATGAGTTTTTTTGTGAAGGACCTACCAAATATTTGTTGCAAAATTGGACCAAATAATTTTTCTAAAATATTAGGCCATATATAATGTACAATTGACCAAATGGTTGGGTGTCAAAAGCTTTTGATCCACCTCTCGTGAAAAAGACAAATTTCCGCCGATTCAGTAGGAAGCGGGTCAAATTTTAACTACAGCAGCCTCATAGTTTGCTCTTTATTTTTTCCAAAAATCATTTCAAGGTACATAAGTATCTATTTAATCAGAGAAAGTCCAAAAGTTTTGCAAGATTCAACCCCTAGCTATGACCGGTCATGCCCGCCGTTTTGACCGCATTTTGAAACGGGCATAAGAAATTCAAAAAAAATCAAAAATATTGAAAACCTTCGCATTGTGTCATTATATGTGACCTAGTTTTCAGGAAAATAACAAACTTGGACTACGGCAAATGTCTTAAAAAAGTGTTCTCAGAAACGAGCTATCATGTATGAAGATTCATGGCTTTCAAGGCAAATGGCCAATGTTATGGCAACATTCATGGCATAGTTTGTTCAAATGATATCATCTTTTGCACAAGTTTGCATCTTGGAATGGCAAACAATGTTGCCTAAGGAAGTTTTCACTTTCTTTGCACGGAAAATTCATTTTCCATTTTTCGAGTGCCCAAAATGAGTTTTTTTGTGAAGGACCTACCAAATATTTGTTGCAAAATTGGACCAAATCATTTTTCTAAAATATTAGGCCATATATAATGTACAATTGACCAAATGGTTGGGTGTCAAAAGCTTTTGATCCACCTCTCGTGAAAAAGACAAATTTCCGCCGATTCAGTAGGAAGCGGGTCAAATTTTAACTACAGCAGCCTCATAGTTTGCTCTTTATTTTTTCCAAAAATCATTTCTAGGTACATAAGTATCTATTTAATCAGAGAAAATCCAAAAGTTTTGCAAAATTCAACCCCTGGCTACGAACGGTCATGCCCGCCGTTTTAACCGCATTTTGAAACGGGCATAAGAAATTCAAAAAAAATCAGAAAAATTGAAAACCTTCGCATTGTGTCATTATATGTGTCCTAGTTTTCAGGAAAAATAACATACTTGGACTACGGCAAATGTCTTAAAAAAGTGTTCTCAGAAACGAGCTATCATGTATGAAGATTCATGGCTTTCAAGGCAAATGCCCAATGTTATGGCAAGATTCATGGCATAGTTTGTTCAAATGATATCATATTTTGCACAAGTTTGCATCTTGGAATGGCAAACAATGTTGCCTAAGGAAGTTTTCACTTTCTTTGGACGGAAAATTCATTTTCCATTTTTCGAGTGCCCAAAATGAGTTTTTTTTGTGAAGGACCTACCAAATATTTGTTGCAAAATTGGACCAAATCATTTTTCTAAAATTTTAGGCCATATATAATGTACAATTGACCAAATGGTTGGGTGTCAAAAGCTTTTGATCCACCTCTCGTGAAAAAGACAAATTTCCGCCGATTCAGTAGGAAGCGGGTCAAATTTGAACTACAGCAGCCTCATAGTTTGCTCTTTATTTTTTCCAAAAATCATTTCGAGGTACATAAGTATCTATTTAATCAGAGAAAGTCCAAAATTTTTGCAAGATTCAACCCCTAGCTATCAACGGTCATGCCCGCCGTTTTGACCGCATTTTGAAACGGGCATAAGAAATTCAAAAAAAATCAAAAATATTGAAAACCTTCGCATTGTGTCATTATATGTGACCTAGTTTTCAGGAAAATAACAAACTTGGACTACGGCAAATGTCTTAAAAAAAGTGTTCTCAGAAACGAGCTATCATGTATGAAGATTCATGGCTTTCAAGGCAAATGGCCAATGTTATGGCAACATTCATGGCATAGTTTGTTCAAATGATATCATATTTTGCACAAGTTTGCATCTTGGAATGGCAAACAATGTTGCCTAAGGAAGTTTTCACTTTCTTTGCACGGAAAATTCATTTTCCATTTTTCGAGTGCCCAAAATGAGTTTTTTTGTGAAGGACCTACCAAATATTTGTTGCAAAATTGGACCAAATCATTTTTCTAAAATATTAGGCCATATATAATGTACAATTGACCAAATGGTTGGGTGTCAAAAGCTTTTGATCCACCTCTCGTGAAAAAGACAAATTTCCGCCGAATCAGAAGGAAGCGGGTCAAATTTTAACTACAGCAGCCTCATAGTTTGCTCTTTATTTTTTCCAAAAATCATTTCGAGGTACATAAGTATCTATTTAATCAGAGAAAGTCCAAAATTTTTGCAAGATTCAACCCCTAGCTATCAACGGTCATGCCCGCCGTTTTGACCGCATTTTGAAACGGGCATAAGAAATTAAAAAAAAATCAAAAATATTGAAAACCTTCGCATTGTGTCATTATATGTGACCTAGTTTTCAGGAAAATAACAAACTTGGACTACGGCAAATGTCTTAAAAAAAGTGTTCTCAGAAACGAGCTATCATTTATGAAGATTCATGGCTTTCAAGGCAAATGGCCAATGTTATGGCAACATTCATGGCATAGTTTGTTCAAATGATATCATATTTTGCACAAGTTTGCATCTTGGAATGGCAAACAATGTTGCCTAAGGAAGTTTTCACTTTCTTTGCACGGAAAATTCATTTTCCATTTTTCGAGTGCCCAAAATGAGTTTTTTTGTGAAGGACCTACCAAATATTTGTTGCAAAATTGGACCAAATCATTTTTCTAAAATATTAGGCCATATATAATGTACAATTGATCAAATGGTTGGGTGTCAAAAGCTTTTGATCCACCTCTCGTGAAAAAGACAAATTTCCGCCGAATCAGAAGGAAGCGGGTCAAATTTGAACTACAGCAGCCTCATAGTTTGCTCTTTATTTTTTCCAAAAATCATTTCGAGGTACATAAGTATCTATTTAATGAGAGAAAGTCCAAAATTTTTGCAAGATTCAACCCCTAGCTATCAACGGTCATGCCCGCCGTTTTGACCGCATTTTGAAACGGGCGTAAGAAATTCAAAAAAAATCAAAAATATTGAAAACCTTCGCATTGTGTCATTATATGTGACCTAGTTTTCAGGAAAATAACAAACTTGGACTACGGCAAATGTCTTAAAAAAAGTGTTCTCAGAAACGAGCTATCATGTATGAAGATTCATGGCTTTCAAGGCAAATGGCCAATGTTATGGCAACATTCATGGCATAGTTTGTTCAAATGATATCATATTTTGCACAAGTTTTCATCTTGGAATGGCAAACAATGTTGCCTAAGGAAGTTTTCACTTTCTTTGCACGGAAAATTCATTTTCCATTTTTCGAGTGCCCAAAATGAGTTTTTTTGTGAAGGACCTACCAAATATTTGTTGCAAAATTGGACCAAATCATTTTTCTAAAATATTAGGCCATATATAATGTACAATTGATCAAATGGTTGGGTGTCAAAAGCTTTTGATCCACCTCTCGTGAAAAAGACAAATTTCCGCCGAATCAGAAGGAAGCGGGTCAAATTTGAACTACAGCAGCCTCATAGTTTGCTCTTTATTTTTTCCAAAAATCATTTCGAGGTACATAAGTATCTATTTAATGAGAGAAAGTCCAAAATTTTTGCAAGATTCAACCCCTAGCTATCAACGGTCATGCCCGCCGTTTTGACCGCATTTTGAAACGGGCGTAAGAAATTCAAAAAAAATCAAAAATATTGAAAACCTTCGCATTGTGTCATTATATGTGACCTAGTTTTCAGGAAAATAACAAACTTGGACTACGGCAAATGTCTTAAAAAAAGTGTTCTCAGAAACGAGCTATCATGTATGAAGATTCATGGCTTTCAAGGCAAATGGCCAATGTTATGGCAACATTCATGGCATAGTTTGTTCAAATGATATCATATTTTGCACAAGTTTGCATCTTGGAATGGCAAACAATGTTGCCTAAGGAAGTTTTCACTTTCTTTGCACGGAAAATTCATTTTCCATTTTTCGAGTGCCCAAAATGAGTTTTTTTGTGAAGGACCTACCAAATATTTGTTGCAAAATTGGACCAAATCATTTTTCTAAAATATTAGGCCATATATAATGTACAATTGACCAAATGGTTGGGTGTCAAAAGCTTTTGATCCACCTCTCGTGAAAAAGACAAATTTCCGCCGATTCAGTAGGAAGCGGGTCAAATTTTAACTACAGCAGCCTCATAGTTTGCTCTTTATTTTTTCCAAAAATCATTTCGAGGTACATAAGTATCTATTTAATCAGAGAAAGTCCAAAAGTTTTGCAAGATTCAACCCCTAGCTATGACCGGTCATGCCCGCCGTTTTGACCGCATTTTGAAACGGGCATAAGAAATTCAAAAAAAATCAAAAATATTGAAAACCTTCGCATTGTGTCATTATATGTGACCTAGTTTTCAGGAAAATAACAAACTTGGACTACGGCAAATGTCTTAAAAAAGTGTTCTCAGAAACGAGCTATCATGTATGAAGATTCATGGCTTTCAAGGCAAATGGCCAATGTTATGGCAACATTCATGGCATAGTTTGTTCAAATGATATCATCTTTTGCACAAGTTTGCATCTTGGAATGGCAAACAATGTTGCCTAAGGAAGTTTTCACTTTCTTTGCACGGAAAATTCATTTTCCATTTTTCGAGTGCCCAAAATGAGTTTTTTTGTGAAGGACCTACCAAATATTTGTTGCAAAATTGGACCAAATCATTTTTCTAAAATATTAGGCCATATATAATGTACAATTGACCAAATGGTTGGGTGTCAAAAGCTTTTGATCCACCTCTCGTGAAAAAGACAAATTTCCGCCGATTCAGTAGGAAGCGGGTCAAATTTTAACTACAGCAGCCTCATAGTTTGCTCTTTATTTTTTCCAAAAATCATTTCTAGGTACATAAGTATCTATTTAATCAGAGAAAATCCAAAAGTTTTGCAAAATTCAACCCCTGGCTACGAACGGTCATGCCCGCCGTTTTAACCGCATTTTGAAACGGGCATAAGAAATTCAAAAAAAATCAGAAAAATTGAAAACCTTCGCATTGTGTCATTATATGTGTCCTAGTTTTCAGGAAAAATAACATACTTGGACTACGGCAAATGTCTTAAAAAAGTGTTCTCAGAAACGAGCTATCATGTATGAAGATTCATGGCTTTCAAGGCAAATGCCCAATGTTATGGCAAGATTCATGGCATAGTTTGTTCAAATGATATCATCTTTTGCACAAGTTTGCATCTTGGAATGGCAAACAATGTTGCCTAAGGAAGTTTTCACTTTCTTTGCACGGAAAATTCATTTTCCATTTTTCGAGTGCCCAAAATGAGTTTTTTTTGTGAAGGACCTACCAAATATTTGTTGCAAAATTGGACCAAATCATTTTTCTAAAATTTTAGGCCATATATAATGTACAATTGACCAAATGGTTGGGTGTCAAAAGCTTTTGATCCACCTCTCGTGAAAAAGACAAATTTCCGCCGATTCAGTAGGAAGCGGGTCAAATTTGAACTACAGCAGCCTCATAGTTTGCTCTTTATTTTTTCCAAAAATCATTTCGAGGTACATAAGTATCTATTTAATCAGAGAAAGTCCAAAATTTTTGCAAGATTCAACCCCTAGCTATCAACGGTCATGCCCGCCGTTTTGACCGCATTTTGAAACGGGCATAAGAAATTCAAAAAAAATCAAAAATATTGAAAACCTTCGCATTGTGTCATTATATGTGACCTAGTTTTCAGGAAAATAACAAACTTGGACTACGGCAAATGTCTTAAAAAAAGTGTTCTCAGAAACGAGCTATCATGTATGAAGATTCATGGCTTTCAAGGCAAATGGCCAATGTTATGGCAACATTCATGGCATAGTTTGTTCAAATGATATCATATTTTGCACAAGTTTGCATCTTGGAATGGCAAACAATGTTGCCTAAGGAAGTTTTCACTTTCTTTGCACGGAAAATTCATTTTCCATTTTTCGAGTGCCCAAAATGAGTTTTTTTGTGAAGGACCTACCAAATATTTGTTGCAAAATTGGACCAAATCATTTTTCTAAAATATTAGGCCATATATAATGTACAATTGACCAAATGGTTGGGTGTCAAAAGCTTTTGATCCACCTCTCGTGAAAAAGACAAATTTCCGCCGAATCAGAAGGAAGCGGGTCAAATTTGAACTACAGCAGCCTCATAGTTTGCTCTTTATTTTTTCCAAAAATCATTTCGAGGTACATAAGTATCTATTTAATCAGAGAAAGTCCAAAATTTTTGCAAGATTCAACCCCTAGCTATCAACGGTCATGCCCGCCGTTTTGACCGCATTTTGAAACGGGCATAAGAAATTAAAAAAAAATCAAAAATATTGAAAACCTTCGCATTGTGTCATTATATGTGACCTAGTTTTCAGGAAAATAACAAACTTGGACTACGGCAAATGTCTTAAAAAAAGTGTTCTCAGAAACGAGCTATCATTTATGAAGATTCATGGCTTTCAAGGCAAATGGCCAATGTTATGGCAACATTCATGGCATAGTTTGTTCAAATGATATCATATTTTGCACAAGTTTGCATCTTGGAATGGCAAACAATGTTGCCTAAGGAAGTTTTCACTTTCTTTGCACGGAAAATTCATTTTCCATTTTTCGAGTGCCCAAAATGAGTTTTTTTGTGAAGGACCTACCAAATATTTGTTGCAAAATTGGACCAAATCATTTTTCTAAAATATTAGGCCATATATAATGTACAATTGATCAAATGGTTGGGTGTCAAAAGCTTTTGATCCACCTCTCGTGAAAAAGACAAATTTCCGCCGAATCAGAAGGAAGCGGGTCAAATTTGAACTACAGCAGCCTCATAGTTTGCTCTTTATTTTTTCCAAAAATCATTTCGAGGTACATAAGTATCTATTTAATGAGAGAAAGTCCAAAATTTTTGCAAGATTCAACCCCTAGCTATCAACGGTCATGCCCGCCGTTTTGACCGCATTTTGAAACGGGCGTAAGAAATTCAAAAAAAATCAAAAATATTGAAAACCTTCGCATTGTGTCATTATATGTGACCTAGTTTTCAGGAAAATAACAAACTTGGACTACAGCAAATGTCTTAAAAAAAGTGTTCTCAGAAACGAGCTATCATGTATGAAGATTCATGGCTTTCAAGGCAAATGGCCAATGTTATGGCAACATTCATGGCATAGTTTGTTCAAATGATATCATATTTTGCACAAGTTTGCATCTTGGAATGGCAAACAATGTTGCCTAAGGAAGTTTTCACTTTCTTTGCACGGAAAATTCATTTTCCATTTTTCGAGTGCCCAAAATGAGTTTTTTTGTGAAGGACCTACCAAATATTTGTTGCAAAATTGGACCAAATCATTTTTCTAAAATATTAGGCCATATATAATGTACAATTGACCAAATGGTTGGGTGTCAAAAGCTTTTGATCCACCTCTCGTGAAAAAGACAAATTTCCGCCGATTCAGTAGGAAGCGGGTCAAATTTTAACTACAGCAGCCTCATAGTTTGCTCTTTATTTTTTCCAAAAATCATTTCGAGGTACATAAGTATCTATTTAATCAGAGAAAGTCCAAAAGTTTTGCAAGATTCAACCCCTAGCTATGACCGGTCATGCCCGCCGTTTTGACCGCATTTTGAAACGGGCATAAGAAATTCAAAAAAAATCAAAAATATTGAAAACCTTCGCATTGTGTCATTATATGTGACCTAGTTTTCAGGAAAATAACAAACTTGGACTACGGCAAATGTCTTAAAAAAGTGTTCTCAGAAACGAGCTATCATGTATGAAGATTCATGGCTTTCAAGGCAAATGGCCAATGTTATGGCAACATTCATGGCATAGTTTGTTCAAATGATATCATCTTTTGCACAAGTTTGCATCTTGGAATGGCAAACAATGTTGCCTAAGGAAGTTTTCACTTTCTTTGCACGGAAAATTCATTTTCCATTTTTCGAGTGCCCAAAATGAGTTTTTTTGTGAAGGACCTACCAAATATTTGTTGCAAAATTGGACCAAATCATTTTTCTAAAATATTAGGCCATATATAATGTACAATTGACCAAATGGTTGGGTGTCAAAAGCTTTTGATCCACCTCTCGTGAAAAAGACAAATTTCCGCCGATTCAGTAGGAAGCGGGTCAAATTTGAACTACAGCAGCCTCATAGTTTGCTCTTTATTTTTTCCAAAAATCATTTCGAGGTACATAAGTATCTATTTAATCAGAGAAAGTCCAAAATTTTTGCAAGATTCAACCCCTAGCTATCAACGGTCATGCCCGCCGTTTTGACCGCATTTTGAAACGGGCATAAGAAATTCAAAAAAAATCAAAAATATTGAAAACCTTCGCATTGTGTCATTATATGTGACCTAGTTTTCAGGAAAATAACAAACTTGGACTACGGCAAATGTCTTAAAAAAAGTGTTCTCAGAAACGAGCTATCATGTATGAAGATTCATGGCTTTCAAGGCAAATGGCCAATGTTATGGCAACATTCATGGCATAGTTTGTTCAAATGATATCATATTTTGCACAAGTTTGCATCTTGGAATGGCAAACAATGTTGCCTAAGGAAGTTTTCACTTTCTTTGCACGGAAAATTCATTTTCCATTTTTCGAGTGCCCAAAATGAGTTTTTTTGTGAAGGACCTACCAAATATTTGTTGCAAAATTGGACCAAATCATTTTTCTAAAATATTAGGCCATATATAATGTACAATTGACCAAATGGTTGGGTGTCAAAAGCTTTTGATCCACCTCTCGTGAAAAAGACAAATTTCCGCCGAATCAGAAGGAAGCGGGTCAAATTTGAACTACAGCAGCCTCATAGTTTGCTCTTTATTTTTTCCAAAAATCATTTCGAGGTACATAAGTATCTATTTAATCAGAGAAAGTCCAAAATTTTTGCAAGATTCAACCCCTAGCTATCAACGGTCATGCCCGCCGTTTTGACCGCATTTTGAAACGGGCATAAGAAATTAAAAAAAAATCAAAAATATTGAAAACCTTCGCATTGTGTCATTATATGTGACCTAGTTTTCAGGAAAATAACAAACTTGGACTACGGCAAATGTCTTAAAAAAAGTGTTCTCAGAAACGAGCTATCATTTATGAAGATTCATGGCTTTCAAGGCAAATGGCCAATGTTATGGCAACATTCATGGCATAGTTTGTTCAAATGATATCATATTTTGCACAAGTTTGCATCTTGGAATGGCAAACAATGTTGCCTAAGGAAGTTTTCACTTTCTTTGCACGGAAAATTCATTTTCCATTTTTCGAGTGCCCAAAATGAGTTTTTTTGTGAAGGACCTACCAAATATTTGTTGCAAAATTGGACCAAATCATTTTTCTAAAATATTAGGCCATATATAATGTACAATTGATCAAATGGTTGGGTGTCAAAAGCTTTTGATCCACCTCTCGTGAAAAAGACAAATTTCCGCCGAATCAGAAGGAAGCGGGTCAAATTTGAACTACAGCAGCCTCATAGTTTGCTCTTTATTTTTTCCAAAAATCATTTCGAGGTACATAAGTATCTATTTAATGAGAGAAAGTCCAAAATTTTTGCAAGATTCAACCCCTAGCTATCAACGGTCATGCCCGCCGTTTTGACCGCATTTTGAAACGGGCGTAAGAAATTCAAAAAAAATCAAAAATATTGAAAACCTTCGCATTGTGTCATTATATGTGACCTAGTTTTCAGGAAAATAACAAACTTGGACTACAGCAAATGTCTTAAAAAAAGTGTTCTCAGAAACGAGCTATCATGTATGAAGATTCATGGCTTTCAAGGCAAATGGCCAATGTTATGGCAACATTCATGGCATAGTTTGTTCAAATGATATCATATTTTGCACAAGTTTGCATCTTGGAATGGCAAACAATGTTGCCTAAGGAAGTTTTCACTTTCTTTGCACGGAAAATTCATTTTCCATTTTTCGAGTGCCCAAAATGAGTTTTTTTGTGAAGGACCTACCAAATATTTGTTGCAAAATTGGACCAAATCATTTTTCTAAAATATTAGGCCATATATAATGTACAATTGACCAAATGGTTGGGTGTCAAAAGCTTTTGATCCACCTCTCGTGAAAAAGACAAATTTCCGCCGATTCAGTAGGAAGCGGGTCAAATTTTAACTACAGCAGCCTCATAGTTTGCTCTTTATTTTTTCCAAAAATCATTTCGAGGTACATAAGTATCTATTTAATCAGAGAAAGTCCAAAAGTTTTGCAAGATTCAACCCCTAGCTATGACCGGTCATGCCCGCCGTTTTGACCGCATTTTGAAACGGGCATAAGAAATTCAAAAAAAATCAAAAATATTGAAAACCTTCGCATTGTGTCATTATATGTGACCTAGTTTTCAGGAAAATAACAAACTTGGACTACGGCAAATGTCTTAAAAAAGTGTTCTCAGAAACGAGCTATCATGTATGAAGATTCATGGCTTTCAAGGCAAATGGCCAATGTTATGGCAACATTCATGGCATAGTTTGTTCAAATGATATCATCTTTTGCACAAGTTTGCATCTTGGAATGGCAAACAATGTTGCCTAAGGAAGTTTTCACTTTCTTTGCACGGAAAATTCATTTTCCATTTTTCGAGTGCCCAAAATGAGTTTTTTTGTGAAGGACCTACCAAATATTTGTTGCAAAATTGGACCAAATCATTTTTCTAAAATATTAGGCCATATATAATGTACAATTGACCAAATGGTTGGGTGTCAAAAGCTTTTGATCCACCTCTCGTGAAAAAGACAAATTTCCGCCGATTCAGTAGGAAGCGGGTCAAATTTTAACTACAGCAGCCTCATAGTTTGCTCTTTATTTTTTCCAAAAATCATTTGTAGGTACATAAGTATCTATTTAATCAGAGAAAATCCAAAAGTTTTGCAAAATTCAACCCCTAGCTACGAACGGTCATGCCCGCCGTTTTAACCGCATTTTGAAACGGGCATAAGAAATTCAAAAAAAATCAGAAAAATTGAAAACCTTCGCATTGTGTCATTATATGTGTCCTAGTTTTCAGGAAAAATAACATACTTGGACTACGGCAAATGTCTTAAAAAAGTGTTCTCAGAAACGAGCTATCATGTATGAAGATTCATGGCTTTCAAGGCAAATGCCCAATGTTATGGCAACATTCATGGCATAGTTTGTTCAAATGATATCATATTTTGCACAAGTTTGCATCTTGGAATGGCAAACAATGTTGCCTAAGGAAGTTTTCACTTTCTTTGCACGGAAAATTCATTTTCCATTTTTCGAGTGCCCAAAATGAGTTTTTTTTGTGAAGGACCTACCAAATATTTGTTGCAAAATTGGACCAAATCATTTTTCTAAAATTTTAGGCCATATATAATGTACAATTGACCAAATGGTTGGGTGTCAAAAGCTTTTGATCCACCTCTCGTGAAAAAGACAAATTTCCGCCGATTCAGTAGGAAGCGGGTCAAATTTGAACTACAGCAGCCTCATAGTTTGCTCTTTATTTTTTCCAAAAATCATTTCGAGGTACATAAGTATCTATTTAATCAGAGAAAGTCCAAATTTTTTGCAAGATTCAACCCCTAGCTATCAACGGTCATGCCCGCCGTTTTGACCGCATTTTGAAACGGGCATAAGAAATTCAAAAAAAATCAAAAATATTGAAAACCTTCGCATTGTGTCATTATATGTGACCTAGTTTTCAGGAAAATAACAAACTTGGACTACGGCAAATGTCTTAAAAAAAGTGTTCTCAGAAACGAGCTATCATGTATGAAGATTCATGGCTTTCAAGGCAAATGGCCAATGTTATGGCAACATTCATGGCATAGTTTGTTCAAATGATATCATATTTTGCACAAGTTTGCATCTTGGAATGGCAAACAATGTTGCCTAAGGAAGTTTTCACTTTCTTTGCACGGAAAATTCATTTTCCATTTTTCGAGTGCCCAAAATGAGTTTTTTTGTGAAGGACCTACCAAATATTTGTTGCAAAATTGGACCAAATCATTTTTCTAAAATATTAGGCCATATATAATGTACAATTGACCAAATGGTTGGGTGTCAAAAGCTTTTGATCCACCTCTCGTGAAAAAGACAAATTTCCGCCGATTCAGTAGGAAGCGGGTCAAATTTTAACTACAGCAGCCTCATAGTTTGCTCTTTATTTTTTCCAAAAATCATTTCTAGGTACATAAGTATCTATTTAATCAGAGAAAATCCAAAAGTTTTGCAAAATTCAACCCCTAGCTACGAACGGTCATGCCCGCCGTTTTAACCGCATTTTGAAACGGGCATAAGAAATTCAAAAAAAATCAGAAAAATTGAAAACCTTCGCATTGTGTCATTATATGTGTCCTAGTTTTCAGGAAAAATAACATACTTGGACTACGGCAAATGTCTTAAAAAAGTGTTCTCAGAAACGAGCTATCATGTATGAAGATTCATGGCTTTCAAGGCAAATGCCCAATGTTATGGCAAGATTCATGGCATAGTTTGTTCAAATGATATCATATTTTGCACAAGTTTGCATCTTGGAATGGCAAACAATGTTGCCTAAGGAAGTTTTCACTTTCTTTGCACGGAAAATTCATTTTCCATTTTTCGAGTGCCCAAAATGAGTTTTTTTTGTGAAGGACCTACCAAATATTTGTTGCAAAATTGGACCAAATCATTTTTCTAAAATTTTAGGCCATATATAATGTACAATTGAGCAAATGGTTGGGTGTCAAAAGCTTTTGATCCACCTCTCGTGAAAAAGACAAATTTCCGCCGATTCAGTAGGAAGCGGGTCAAATTTGAACTACAGCAGCCTCATAGTTTGCTCTTTATTTTTTCCAAAAATCATTTCGAGGTACATAAGTATCTATTTAATCAGAGAAAGTCCAAATTTTTTGCAAGATTCAACCCCTAGCTATCAACGGTCATGCCCGCCGTTTTGACCGCATTTTGAAACGGGCATAAGAAATTCAAAAAAAATCAAAAATATTGAAAACCTTCGCATTGTGTCATTATATGTGACCTAGTTTTCAGGAAAATAACAAACTTGGACTACGGCAAATGTCTTAAAAAAAGTGTTCTCAGAAACGAGCTATCATGTATGAAGATTCATGGCTTTCAAGGCAAATGGCCAATGTTATGGCAACATTCATGGCATAGTTTGTTCAAATGATATCATATTTTGCACAAGTTTGCATCTTGGAATGGCAAACAATGTTGCCTAAGGAAGTTTTCACTTTCTTTGCACGGAAAATTCATTTTCCATTTTTCGAGTGCCCAAAATGAGTTTTTTTGTGAAGGACCTACCAAATATTTGTTGCAAAATTGGACCAAATCATTTTTCTAAAATATTAGGCCATATATAATGTACAATTGACCAAATGGTTGGGTGTCAAAAGCTTTTGATCCACCTCTCGTGAAAAAGACAAATTTCCGCCGAATCAGAAGGAAGCGGGTCAAATTTGAACTACAGCAGCCTCATAGTTTGCTCTTTATTTTTTCCAAAAATCATTTCGAGGTACATAAGTATCTATTTAATCAGAGAAAGTCCAAATTTTTTGCAAGATTCAACCCCTAGCTATCAACGGTCATGCCCGCCGTTTTGACCGCATTTTGAAACGGGCATAAGAAATTCAAAAAAAATCAAAAATATTGAAAACCTTCGCATTGTGTCATTATATGTGACCTAGTTTTCAGGAAAATAACAAACTTGGACTACGGCAAATGTCTTAAAAAAAGTGTTCTCAGAAACGAGCTATCATGTATGAAGATTCATGGCTTTCAAGGCAAATGGCCAATGTTATGGCAACATTCATGGCATAGTTTGTTCAAATGATATCATATTTTGCACAAGTTTGCATCTTGGAATGGCAAACAATGTTGCCTAAGGAAGTTTTCACTTTCTTTGCACGGAAAATTCATTTTCCATTTTTCGAGTGCCCAAAATGAGTTTTTTTGTGAAGGACCTACCAAATATTTGTTGCAAAATTGGACCAAATCATTTTTATAAAATATTAGGCCATATATAATGTACAATTGATCAAATGGTTGGGTGTCAAAAGCTTTTGATCCACCTCTCGTGAAAAAGACAAATTTCCGCCGAATCAGAAGGAAGCGGGTCAAATTTGAACTATAGCAGCCTCATAGTTTGCTCTTTATTTTTTCCAAAAATCACTTCGAGGTACATAAGTATCTATTTAATCAGAGAAAGTCCAAAATTTTTGCAAGATTCAACCCCTAGCTATCAACGGTCATGCCCGCCGTTTTGACCGCATTTTGAAACGGGCATAAGAAATTCAAAAAAAATCAAAAATATTGAAAACCTTCGCATTGTGTCTTTATATGTGACCTAGTTTTCAGGAAAATAACAAACTTGGACTACAGCAAATGTCTTAAAAAAAGTGTTCTCAGAAACGAGCTATCATGTATGAAGATTCATGGCTTTCAAGGCAAATGGCCAATGTTATGGCAACATTCATGGCATAGTTTGTTCAAATGATATCATATTTTGCACAAGTTTGCATCTTGGAATGGCAAACAATGTTGCCTAAGGAAGTTTTCACTTTCTTTGCACGGAAAATTCATTTTCCATTTTTCGAGTGCCCAAAATGAGTTTTTTTGTGAAGGACCTACCAAATATTTGTTGCAAAATTGGACCAAATCATTTTTCTAAAATATTAGGCCATATATAATGTACAATTGACCAAATGGTTGGGTGTCAAAAGCTTTTGATCCACCTCTCGTGAAAAAGACAAATTTCCGCCGTTTCAGTAGGAAGCGGGTCAAATTTTAACTACAGCAGCCTCATAGTTTGCTCTTTATTTTTTCCAAAAATCATTTCGAGGTACATAAGTATCTATTTAATCAGAGAAAGTCCAAAAGTTTTGCAAGATTCAACCCCTAGCTATGACCGGTCATGCCCGCCGTTTTGACCGCATTTTGAAACGGGCATAAGAAATTCAAAAAAAATCAAAAATATTGAAAACCTTCGCATTGTGTCATTATATGTGACCTAGTTTTCAGGAAAATAACAAACTTGGACTACGGCAAATGTCTTAAAAAAGTGTTCTCAGAAACGAGCTATCATGTATGAAGATTCATGGCTTTCAAGGCAAATGGCCAATGTTATGGCAACATTCATGGCATAGTTTGTTCAAATGATATCATCTTTTGCACAAGTTTGCATCTTGGAATGGCAAACAATGTTGCCTAAGGAAGTTTTCACTTTCTTTGCACGGAAAATTCATTTTCCATTTTTCGAGTGCCCAAAATGAGTTTTTTTGTGAAGGACCTACCAAATATTTGTTGCAAAATTGGACCAAATCATTTTTCTAAAATATTAGGCCATATATAATGTACAATTGACCAAATGGTTGGGTGTCAAAAGCTTTTGATCCACCTCTCGTGAAAAAGACAAATTTCCGCCGATTCAGTAGGAAGCGGGTCAAATTTTAACTACAGCAGCCTCATAGTTTGCTCTTTATTTTTTCCAAAAATCATTTCTAGGTACATAAGTATCTATTTAATCAGAGAAAATCCAAAAGTTTTGCAAAATTCAACCCCTAGCTATGAACGGTCATGCCCGCCGTTTTAACCGCATTTTGAAACGGGCATAAGAAATTCAAAAAAAATCAGAAAAATTGAAAACCTTCGCATTGTGTCATTATATGTGTCCTAGTTTTCAGGAAAAATAACATACTTGGACTACGGCAAATGTCTTAAAAAAGTGTTCTCAGAAACGAGCTATCATGTATGAAGATTCATGGCTTTCAAGGCAAATGCCCAATGTTATGGCAAGATTCATGGCATAGTTTGTTCAAATGATATCATATTTTGCACAAGTTTGCATCTTGGAATGGCAAACAATGTTGCCTAAGGAAGTTTTCACTTTCTTTGCACGGAAAATTCATTTTCCATTTTTCGAGTGCCCAAAATGAGGTTTTTTTGTGAAGGACCTACCAAATATTTGTTGCAAAATTGGACCAAATCATTTTTCTAAAATTTTAGGCCATATATAATGTACAATTGACCAAATGGTTGGGTGTCAAAAGCTTTTGATCCACCTCTCGTGAAAAAGACAAATTTCCGCCGATTCAGTAGGAAGCGGGTCAAATTTGAACTACAGCAGCCTCACAGTTTGCTCTTTATTTTTTCCAAAAATCATTTCGAGGTACATAAGTATCTATTTAATCAGAGAAAGTCCAAATTTTTTGCAAGATTCAACCCCTAGCTATCAACGGTCATGCCCGCCGTTTTGACCGCATTTTGAAACGGGCATAAGAAATTCAAAAAAAATCAAAAATATTGAAAACCTTCGCATTGTGTCATTATATGTGACCTAGTTTTCAGGAAAATAACAAACTTGGACTACGGCAAATGTCTTAAAAAAAGTGTTCTCAGAAACGAGCTATCATGTATGAAGATTCATGGCTTTCAAGGCAAATGGCCAATGTTATGGCAACATTCATGGCATAGTTTGTTCAAATGATATCATATTTTGCACAAGTTTGCATCTTGGAATGGCAAACAATGTTGCCTAAGGAAGTTTTCACTTTCTTTGCACGGAAAATTCATTTTCCATTTTTCGAGTGCCCAAAATGAGTTTTTTTTGTGAAGGACCTACCAAATATTTGTTGCAAAATTGGACCAAATCATTTTTCTAAAATTTTAGGCCATATATAATGTACAATTGACCAAATGGTTGGGTGTCAAAAGCTTTTGATCCACCTCTCGTGAAAAAGACAAATTTCCGCCGATTCAGTAGGAAGCGGGTCAAATTTGAACTACAGCAGCCTCATAGTTTGCTCTTTATTTTTTCCAAAAATCATTTCGAGGTACATAAGTATCTATTTAATCAGAGAAAGTCCAAATTTTTTGCAAGATTCAACCCCTAGCTATCAACGGTCATGCCCGCCGTTTTGACCGCATTTTGAAACGGGCATAAGAAATTCAAAAAAAATCAAAAATATTGAAAACCTTCGCATTGTGTCTTTATATGTGACCTAGTTTTCAGGAAAATAACAAACTTGGACTACAGCAAATGTCTTAAAAAAAGTGTTCTCAGAAACGAGCTATCATGTATGAAGATTCATGGCTTTCAAGGCAAATGGCCAATGTTATGGCAACATTCATGGCATAGTTTGTTCAAATGATATCATATTTTGCACAAGTTTGCATCTTGGAATGGCAAACAATGTTGCCTAAGGAAGTTTTCACTTTCTTTGCACGGAAAATTCATTTTCCATTTTTCGAGTGCCCAAAATGAGTTTTTTTGTGAAGGACCTACCAAATATTTGTTGCAAAATTGGACCAAATCATTTTTCTAAAATATTAGGCCATATATAATGTACAATTGACCAAATGGTTGGGTGTCAAAAGCTTTTGATCCACCTCTCGTGAAAAAGACAAATTTCCGCCGATTCAGTAGGAAGCGGGTCAAATTTTAACTACAGCAGCCTCATAGTTTGCTCTTTATTTTTTCCAAAAATCATTTCTAGGTACATAAGTATCTATTTAATCAGAGAAAATCCAAAAGTTTTGCAAAATTCAACCCCTAGCTACGAACGGTCATGCCCGCCGTTTTAACCGCATTTTGAAACGGGCATAAGAAATTCAAAAAAAATCAGAAAAATTGAAAACCTTCGCATTGTGTCATTATATGTGTCCTAGTTTTCAGGAAAAATAACATACTTGGACTACGGCAAATGTCTTAAAAAAGTGTTCTCAGAAACGAGCTATCATGTATGAAGATTCATGGCTTTCAAGGCAAATGCCCAATGTTATGGCAAGATTCATGGCATAGTTTGTTCAAATGATATCATATTTTGCACAAGTTTGCATCTTGGAATGGCAAACAATGTTGCCTAAGGAAGTTTTCACTTTCTTTGCACGGAAAATTCATTTTCCATTTTTCGAGTGCCCAAAATGAGTTTTTTTTGTGAAGGACCTACCAAATATTTGTTGCAAAATTGGACCAAATCATTTTTCTAAAATTTTAGGCCATATATAATGTACAATTGAGCAAATGTTTGGGTGTCAAAAGCTTTTGATCCACCTCTCGTGAAAAAGACAAATTTCCGCCGATTCAGTAGGAAGCGGGTCAAATTTGAACTACAGCAGCCTCATAGTTTGCTCTTTATTTTTTCCAAAAATCATTTCGAGGTACATAAGTATCTATTTAATCAGAGAAAGTCCAAATTTTTTGCAAGATTCAACCCCTAGCTATCAACGGTCATGCCCGCCGTTTTGACCGCATTTTGAAACGGGCATAAGAAATTCAAAAAAAATCAAAAATATTGAAAACCTTCGCATTGTGTCATTATGTGTGACCTAGTTTTCAGGAAAATAACAAACTTGGACTACGGCAAATGTCTTAAAAAAAGTGTTCTCAGAAACGAGCTATCATGTATGAAGATTCATGGCTTTCAAGGCAAATGGCCAATGTTATGGCAACATTCATGGCATAGTTTGTTCAAATGATATCATATTTTGCACAAGTTTGCATCTTGGAATGGCAAACAATGTTGCCTAAGGAAGTTTTCACTTTCTTTGCACGGAAAATTCATTTTCCATTTTTCGAGTGCCCAAAATGAGTTTTTTTGTGAAGGACCTACCAAATATTTGTTGCAAAATTGGACCAAATCATTTTTCTAAAATATTAGGCCATATATAATGTACAATTGACCAAATGGTTGGGTGTCAAAAGCTTTTGATCCACCTCTCGTGAAAAAGACAAATTTCCGCCGAATCAGAAGGAAGCGGGTCAAATTTGAACTACAGCAGCCTCATAGTTTGCTCTTTATTTTTTCCAAAAATCATTTCGAGGTACATAAGTATCTATTTAATCAGAGAAAGTCCAAATTTTTTGCAAGATTCAACCCCTAGCTATCAACGGTCATGCCCGCCGTTTTGACCGCATTTTGAAACGGGCATAAGAAATTCAAAAAAAATCAAAAATATTGAAAACCTTCGCATTGTGTCATTATATGTGACCTAGTTTTCAGGAAAATAACAAACTTGGACTACGGCAAATGTCTTAAAAAAAGTGTTCTCAGAAACGAGCTATCATGTATGAAGATTCATGGCTTTCAAGGCAAATGGCCAATGTTATGGCAACATTCATGGCATAGTTTGTTCAAATGATATCATATTTTGCACAAGTTTGCATCTTGGAATGGCAAACAATGTTGCCTAAGGAAGTTTTCACTTTCTTTGCACGGAAAATTCATTTTCCATTTTTCGTGTGCCCAAAATGAGTTTTTTTGTGAAGGACCTACCAAATATTTGTTGCAAAATTGGACCAAATCATTTTTATAAAATATTAGGCCATATATAATGTACAATTGATCAAATGGTTGGGTGTCAAAAGCTTTTGATCCACCTCTCGTGAAAAAGACAAATTTCCGCCGAATCAGAAGGAAGCGGGTCAAATTTGAACTATAGCAGCCTCATAGTTTGCTCTTTATTTTTTCCAAAAATCACTTCGAGGTACATAAGTATCTATTTAATCAGAGAAAGTCCAAAATTTTTGCAAGATTCAACCCCTAGCTATCAACGGTCATGCCCGCCGTTTTGACCGCATTTTGAAACGGGCATAAGAAATTCAAAAAAAATCAAAAATATTGAAAACCTTCGCATTGTGTCTTTATATGTGACCTAGTTTTCAGGAAAATAACAAACTTGGACTACAGCAAATGTCTTAAAAAAAGTGTTCTCAGAAACGAGCTATCATGTATGAAGATTCATGGCTTTCAAGGCAAATGGCCAATGTTATGGCAACATTCATGGCATAGTTTGTTCAAATGATATCATATTTTGCACAAGTTTGCATCTTGGAATGGCAAACAATGTTGCCTAAGGAAGTTTTCACTTTCTTTGCACGGAAAATTCATTTTCCATTTTTCGAGTGCCCAAAATGAGTTTTTTTGTGAAGGACCTACCAAATATTTGTTGCAAAATTGGACCAAATCATTTTTCTAAAATATTAGGCCATATATAATGTACAATTGACCAAATGGTTGGGTGTCAAAAGCTTTTGATCCACCTCTCGTGAAAAAGACAAATTTCCGCCGTTTCAGTAGGAAGCGGGTCAAATTTTAACTACAGCAGCCTCATAGTTTGCTCTTTATTTTTTCCAAAAATCATTTCGAGGTACATAAGTATCTATTTAATCAGAGAAAGTCCAAAAGTTTTGCAAGATTCAACCCCTAGCTATGACCGGTCATGCCCGCCGTTTTGACCGCATTTTGAAACGGGCATAAGAAATTCAAAAAAAATCAAAAATATTGAAAACCTTCGCATTGTGTCATTATATGTGACCTAGTTTTCAGGAAAATAACAAACTTGGACTACGGCAAATGTCTTAAAAAAGTGTTCTCAGAAACGAGCTATCATGTATGAAGATTCATGGCTTTCAAGGCAAATGGCCAATGTTATGGCAACATTCATGGCATAGTTTGTTCAAATGATATCATCTTTTGCACAAGTTTGCATCTTGGAATGGCAAACAATGTTGCCTAAGGAAGTTTTCACTTTCTTTGCACGGAAAATTCATTTTCCATTTTTCGAGTGCCCAAAATGAGTTTTTTTGTGAAGGACCTACCAAATATTTGTTGCAAAATTGGACCAAATCATTTTTCTAAAATATTAGGCCATATATAATGTACAATTGACCAAATGGTTGGGTGTCAAAAGCTTTTGATCCACCTCTCGTGAAAAAGACAAATTTCCGCCGATTCAGTAGGAAGCGGGTCAAATTTTAACTACAGCAGCCTCATAGTTTGCTCTTTATTTTTTCCAAAAATCATTTCTAGGTACATAAGTATCTATTTAATCAGAGAAAATCCAAAAGTTTTGCAAAATTCAACCCCTAGCTATGAACGGTCATGCCCGCCGTTTTAACCGCATTTTGAAACGGGCATAAGAAATTCAAAAAAAATCAGAAAAATTGAAAACCTTCGCATTGTGTCATTATATGTGTCCTAGTTTTCAGGAAAAATAACATACTTGGACTACGGCAAATGTCTTAAAAAAGTGTTCTCAGAAACGAGCTATCATGTATGAAGATTCATGGCTTTCAAGGCAAATGCCCAATGTTATGGCAAGATTCATGGCATAGTTTGTTCAAATGATATCATATTTTGCACAAGTTTGCATCTTGGAATGGCAAACAATGTTGCCTAAGGAAGTTTTCACTTTCTTTGCACGGAAAATTCATTTTCCATTTTTCGAGTGCCCAAAATGAGGTTTTTTTGTGAAGGACCTACCAAATATTTGTTGCAAAATTGGACCAAATCATTTTTCTAAAATTTTAGGCCATATATAATGTACAATTGACCAAATGGTTGGGTGTCAAAAGCTTTTGATCCACCTCTCGTGAAAAAGACAAATTTCCGCCGATTCAGTAGGAAGCGGGTCAAATTTGAACTACAGCAGCCTCACAGTTTGCTCTTTATTTTTTCCAAAAATCATTTCGAGGTACATAAGTATCTATTTAATCAGAGAAAGTCCAAATTTTTTGCAAGATTCAACCCCTAGCTATCAACGGTCATGCCCGCCGTTTTGACCGCATTTTGAAACGGGCATAAGAAATTCAAAAAAAATCAAAAATATTGAAAACCTTCGCATTGTGTCATTATATGTGACCTAGTTTTCAGGAAAATAACAAACTTGGACTACGGCAAATGTCTTAAAAAAAGTGTTCTCAGAAACGAGCTATCATGTATGAAGATTCATGGCTTTCAAGGCAAATGGCCAATGTTATGGCAACATTCATGGCATAGTTTGTTCAAATGATATCATATTTTGCACAAGTTTGCATCTTGGAATGGCAAACAATGTTGCCTAAGGAAGTTTTCACTTTCTTTGCACGGAAAATTCATTTTCCATTTTTCGAGTGCCCAAAATGAGTTTTTTTGTGAAGGACCTACCAAATATTTGTTGCAAAATTGGACCAAATCATTTTTCTAAAATATTAGGCCATATATAATGTACAATTGACCAAATGGTTGGGTGTCAAAAGCTTTTGATCCACCTCTCGTGAAAAAGACAAATTTCCGCCGATTCAGTAGGAAGCGGGTCAAATTTTAACTACAGCAGCCTCATAGTTTGCTCTTTATTTTTTCCAAAAATCATTTCTAGGTACATAAGTATCTATTTAATCAGAGAAAATCCAAAAGTTTTGCAAAATTCAACCCCTAGCTACGAACGGTCATGCCCGCCGTTTTAACCGCATTTTGAAACGGGCATAAGAAATTCAAAAAAAATCAGAAAAATTGAAAACCTTCGCATTGTGTCATTATATGTGTCCTAGTTTTCAGGAAAAATAACATACTTGGACTACGGCAAATGTCTTAAAAAAGTGTTCTCAGAAACGAGCTATCATGTATGAAGATTCATGGCTTTCAAGGCAAATGCCCAATGTTATGGCAAGATTCATGGCATAGTTTGTTCAAATGATATCATATTTTGCACAAGTTTGCATCTTGGAATGGCAAACAATGTTGCCTAAGGAAGTTTTCACTTTCTTTGCACGGAAAATTCATTTTCCATTTTTCGAGTGCCCAAAATGAGTTTTTTTTGTGAAGGACCTACCAAATATTTGTTGCAAAATTGGACCAAATCATTTTTCTAAATTTTTTGGCCATATATAATGTACAATTGACCAAATGGTTGGGTGTCAAAAGCTTTTGATCCACCTCTCGTGAAAAAGACAAATTTCCGCCGATTCAGTAGGAAGCGGGTCAAATTTGAACTACAGCAGCCTCATAGTTTGCTCTTTATTTTTTCCAAAAATCATTTCGAGGTACATAAGTATCTATTTAATCAGAGAAAGTCCAAATTTTTTGCAAGATTCAACCCCTAGCTATCAACGGTCATGCCCGCCGTTTTGACCGCATTTTGAAACGGGCATAAGAAATTCAAAAAAAATCAAAAATATTGAAAACCTTCGCATTGTGTCATTATATGTGACCTAGTTTTCAGGAAAATAACAAACTTGGACTACGGCAAATGTCTTAAAAAAAGTGTTCTCAGAAACGAGCTATCATGTATGAAGATTCATGGCTTTCAAGGCAAATGGCCAATGTTATGGCAACATTCATGGCATAGTTTGTTCAAATGATATCATATTTTGCACAAGTTTGCATCTTGGAATGGCAAACAATGTTGCCTAAGGAAGTTTTCACTTTCTTTGCACGGAAAATTCATTTTCCATTTTTCGAGTGCCCAAAATGAGTTTTTTTGTGAAGGACCTACCAAATATTTGTTGCAAAATTGGACCAAATCATTTTTCTAAAATATTAGGCCATATATAATGTACAATTGACCAAATGGTTGGGTGTCAAAAGCTTTTGATCCACCTCTCGTGAAAAAGACAAATTTCCGCCGATTCAGTAGGAAGCGGGTCAAATTTTAACTACAGCAGCCTCATAGTTTGCTCTTTATTTTTTCCAAAAATCATTTCTAGGTACATAAGTATCTATTTAATCAGAGAAAGTCCAAAAGTCTTGCAAAATTCAACCCCTAGCTACGAACGGTCATGCCCGCTGTTTTGACCGCATTTTGAAACGGGCATAAGAAATTCAAAAAAAATCAAAATATTGAAAACCTTCGCATTGTGTCATTATATGTGACCTAGTTTTCAGGAAAAATAACATACTTGGACCACGGCAAATGTCTTAAAAAAGTGTTCTCAGAAACGAGCTATCATGTATGAAGATTCATGGCTTTCAAGGCAAATCGCCAATGTTATGGCAACGTTCAGGGCATAGTTTGTTCAAATGATATCATATTTTGCACAAGTTTGCATCTTGGAATGGCAAACAATGTTGCCTAAGGAAGTTTTCACTTTCTTTGCACGGAAAATTCAATTTCCATTTTTCGAGTGCCCAAAATGAGTTTTTTTCTGAAGGACCTACCAAATATTTGTTGCCAAATTGGACCAAATCATTTTTCTAAAATATTAGGCCATATATAATGTACAATTGACCAAATGGTTGGGTGTCAAAAGCTTTTGATCCACCTCTCGTGAAAAAGACAAATTTCCGCCGATTCAGTAGGAAGCGGGTCAAATTTGAACTACAGCAGCCTCATAGTTTGCTCTTTATTTTTTTCCAAAAATCATTTCGACGTACATAAGTATCTATTTAATCAGAGAAAGTCCAAAAGTTTTGCAAGATTCAACCCCTAGCTATGAACGGTCATGCCCGCCGTTTTGACCGCATTTTGAAACGGGCATAAGAAATTCAAAAAAAATCAAAAATATTGAAAACCTTCGCATTGTGTCATTATATGTGACCTAGTTTTCAGGAAAATAACAAACTTGGACTACGGCAAATGTCTTAAAAAAAGTGTTCTCAGAAACGAGTTATCATGTATGAAGATTCATGGCTTTCAAGGCAAATCGCCAATGTTATGGCAACATTCATGGCATAGTTTGTTCAAATGATATCATATTTTGCACAAGTTTGCATCTTGGAATGGCAAACAATGTTGCCTAAGGAAGTTTTAACTTTCTTTGCACGAAAAATTCATTTTCCATTTTTCGAGTGCCCAAAATGAGTGTTTTTGTGAAGGACCTACCAAATATTTGTTGCAAAATTCGACCAAATCATTTTGTTAAAATATAATGCCATATATAATGTACAATTGACCAAATGGTTGGGTGTCAAAAGCTTTTGATCCACCTCTCGTGAAAAAGACAAATTTCCGCCGATTCAGTAGGAAGCGGGTCAAATTTGAACTACAGCAGCCTCATAGTTTGCTCTTTATTTTTTCCAAAAATCATTTCGTGGTACATAAGTATCTATTTAATCAGAGAAAGTCCAAAAGTTTTGCAAGATTCAGCCCCTAGCTATGAACGGTCATGCCCGCCGTATTGACCGCATTTTGAAACGGGCATAAGAAATTCAAAAAAAATCAAAAATATTGAAAACCTTCGCATTGTGTCATTATATGTGACCTAGTTTTCAGGAAAATAACAAACTTGGACTACGGCAAATGTCTTAAAAAAGTGTTCTCAGAAACGAGCTATCATGTATGAAGATTCATGGCTTTCAAGGCAAATGGCCAATGTTATGGCAACATTCATGGCATAGTTTGTTCAAATGATATCATCTTTTGCACAAGTTTGCATCTTGGAATGGCAAACAATGTTGCCTAAGGAAGTTTTCACTTTCTTTGCACGGAAAATTCATTTTCCATTTTTCGAGTGCCCAAAATGAGTTTTTTTGTGAAGGACCTACCAAATATTTGTTGCAAAATTGGACCAAATCATTTTTCTAAAATATTAGGCCATATATAATGTACAATTGACCAAATGGTTGGGTGTCAAAAGCTTTTGATCCACCTCTCGTGAAAAAGACAAATTTCCGCCGATTCAGTAGGAAGCGGGTGAAATTTTAACTACAGCAGCCTCATAGTTTGCTCTTTATTTTTTCCAAAAATCATTTCTAGGTACATAAGTATCTATTTAATCAGAGAAAATCCAAAAGTTTTGCAAGATTCAGCCCCTAGCTATGAACAGTCATGCCCGCCGTTTTGACCGCATTTCGAAACGGGCATAAGAAATTCAAAAAAAATAAAAAATATTGAAAACCTTCGCATTGTGTCATTATATGTGACCTAGTTTTCAGGAAAATAACATACTTGGACTACGGCAAATGTCTTAAAAAAGTGTTCTCAGAAACGAGCTATCATGTATGAAGATTCATGGCTTTCAAGGCAAATGGCCAATGTTATGGCAACATTCATGGCATAGTTTGTTCAAATGATATCATCTTTTGCACAAGTTTGCATCTTGGAATGGCAAACAATGTTGCCTATGGAAGTTTTCACTTTCTTTGCACGGAAAATTCATTTTCCATTTTTCGAGTGCCCAAAATGAGTTTTTTTGTGAAGGACCTACCAAATATTTGTTGCAAAATTGGACCAAATCATTTTTCTAAAATATTAGGCCATATATAATGTACAATTGACCAAATGGTTGGGTGTCAAAAGCTTTTGATCCACCTCTCGTGAAAAAGACAAATTTCCGCCGATTCAGTAGGAAGCGGGTCAAATTTTAACTACAGCAGCCTCATAGTTTGCTCTTTATTTTTTCCAAAAATCATTTCTAGGTACATAAGTATCTATTTAATCAGAGAAAATCCAAAAGTTTTGCAAAATTCAACCCCTAGCTACGAACGGTCATGCCCGCCGTTTTGACCGCATTTTGAAACGGGCATAAGAAATTCAAAAAAAATCAAAAAAATTGAAAACCTTCGCATTGTGTCATTATATGTGACCTAGTTTTCAGGAAAAATAACATACTTGGACTACGGCAAATGTCTTAAAAAAGTGTTCTCAGAAACGAGCTATCATGTATGAAGATTCATGGCTTTCAAGGCAAATTGCCAATGTTATGGCAAGATTCATGGTATAGTTTGTTCAAATGATATCATATTTTGCACAAGTTTGCATCTTGGAATGGCAAACAATGTTGCCTAAGGAAGTTTTCACTTTTTTGCACGGAAAATTCATTTTCCATTTTTCGAGTGCCCAAAATGAGTTTTTTTGTGAAGGGCCTACCAAATATTTGTTGCAAAATTGGACCAAATCATTTTTCTAAAATATTAGGCCATATATAATGTACAATTGACCAAATGGTTGGGTGTCAAAAGCTTTTGATCCACCTCTCGTGAAAAAGACAAATTTCCGCCGATTCAGTAGGAAGCGGGTCAAATTTTAACTACAGCAGCCTCATAGTTTGCTCTTTATTTTTTCCAAAAATCATTTCTAGGTACATAAGTATCTATTTAATCAAAGAAAATCCAAAAGTTTCGCAAAATTCAACCCCTATCTACGAACGGTCATGCCCGCCGTTTTGACCGCATTTTGAAACGGGCATAAGCAATTCAAAAAAAATCAAAAATATTGAAAACCTTCGCATTGTGTCATTATATGTGACCTAGTTTTCAGGAAAAATAACATACTTGGACTACGGCAAATGTCTTAAAAAAGTGTTCTCAGAAACGAGCTATCATGTATGAAGATTCATGGCTTTCAAGGCAAATCGCCAATGTTATGGCAACATTCATGGCATAGTTTGTTCAAATGATATCATATTTTGCACAAGTTTGCATCTTGGAATGGCAAACAATGTTGCCTAAGGAAGTTTTCACTTTCTTTGCACGGAAATATCAATTTCCATTTTTCGAGTGCCCAAAATCAGTTTTTTTGTGAAGGACCTACCAAATATTTGTTGCAAAATTGGACCAAATCATTTTGATAAAATATTAGGCCATATATAATGTACAATTGACCAAATGGTTGGGTGTCAAAAGCTTTTGATCCACCTCTCGTGAAAAAGACAAATTTCCGCCGAATCAGAAGGAAGCGGGTCAAATTTGAACTACAGCAGCCTCATAGTTTGCTCTTTATTTTTTCCAAAAATCATTTCGAGGTACATAAGTATCTATTTAATCAGAGAAAGTCCAAAATTTTTGCAAGATTCAACCCCTAGCTATCAACGGTCATGCCCGCCGTTTTGACCGCATTTTGAAACGGGCATAAGAAATTCAAAAAAAATCAAAAATATTGAAAACCTTCGCATTGTGTCATTATATGTGACCTAGTTTTCAGGAAAATAACAAACTTGGACTATGGCAAATGTCTTAAAAAAAGTGTTCTCAGAAACGAGCTATCATGTATGAAGATTCATGGCTTTCAAGGCAAATGGCCAATGTTATGGCAACATTCATGGCATAGTTTGTTCAAATGATATCATATTTTGCACAAGTTTGCATCTTGGAATGGCAAACAATGTTGCCTAAGGAAGTTTTCACTTTCTTTGCACGGAAAATTCATTTTCCATTTTTCGAGTGCCCAAAATGAGTTTTTTTGTGAAGGACCTACCAAATATTTGTTGCAAAATTGGACCAAATCATTTTTCTAAAATATTAGGCCATATATAATGTACAATTGACCAAATGGTTGGGTGTCAAAAGCTTTTGATCCACCTCTCGTGAAAAAGACAAATTTCCGCCGATTCAGTAGGAAGCGGGTCAAATTTTAACTACAGCAGCCTCATAGTTTGCTCTTTATTTTTTCCAAAAATCATTTCGAGGTACATAAGTATCTATTTAATCAGAGAAAGTCCAAAAGTTTTGCAAGATTCAACCCCTAGCTATGACCGGTCATGCCCGCCGTTTTGACCGCATTTTGAAACGGGCATAAGAAATTCAAAAAAAATCAAAAATATTAAAAACCTTCGCATTGTGTCATTATATGTGACCTAGTTTTCAGGAAAATAACAAACTTGGACTACGGCAAATGTCTTAAAAAAGTGTTCTCAGAAACGAGCTATCATGTATGAAGATTCATGGCTTTCAAGGCAAATGGCCAATGTTATGGCAACATTCATGGCATAGTTTGTTCAAATGATATCATCTTTTGCACAAGTTTGCATCTTGGAATGGCAAACAATGTTGCCTAAGGAAGTTTTCACTTTCTTTGCACGGAAAATTCATTTTCCATTTTTCGAGTGCCCAAAATGAGTTTTTTTGTGAAGGACCTACCAAATATTTGTTGCAAAATTGGACCAAATCATTTTTATAAAATATTAGGCCATATATAATGTACAATTGACCAAATGGTTGGGTGTCAAAAGCTTTTGATCCACCTCTCGTGAAAAAGACAAATTTCCGCCGATTCAGTAGGAAGCGGGTCAAATTTGAACTACAGCAGCCTCATAGTTTGCTCTTTATTTTTTCCAAAAATCATTTCGAGGTACATAAGTATCTATTTAATCAGAGAAAGTCCAAAAGTTTTGCAAGATTCAACCCCTAGCTATGACCGGTCATGCCCGCCGTTTTGACCGCATTTTGAAACGGGCATAAGAAATTCAAAAAAAATCAAAAATACTGAAAACCTTCGCATTGTGTCATTATATGTGACCTAGTTTTCAGGAAAATAACAAACTTGGACTACGGCAAATGTCTTAAAAAAGTGTTCTCAGAAACGAGCTATCATGTATGAAGATTCATGGCTTTCAAGGCAAATGGCCAATGTTATGGCAACATTCATGGCATAGTTTGTTCAAATGATATCATCTTTTGCACAAGTTTGCATCTTGGAATGGCAAACAATGTTGCCTAAGGAAGTTTTCACTTTCTTTGCACGGAAAATTCATTTTCCATTTTTCGAGTGCCCAAAATGAGTTTTTTTGTGAAGGACCTACCAAATATTTGTTGCAAAATTGGACCAAATCATTTTTCTAAAATATTAGGCCATATATAATGTACAATTGACCAAATGGTTGGGTGTCAAAAGCTTTTGATCCACCTCTCGTGAAAAAGACAAATTTCCGCCGATTCAGTAGGAAGCGGGTCAAATTTTAACTACATCAGCCTCATAGTTTGCTCTTTATTTTTTCCAAAAATCATTTCTAGGTACATAAGTATCTATTTAATCAGAGAAAATCCAAAAGTTTTGCAAAATTCAACCCCTAGCTACGAACGGTCATGCCCGCCGTTTTAACCGCATTTTGAAACGGGCATAAGAAATTCAAAAAAAATCAGAAAAATTGAAAACCTTCGCATTGTGTCATTATATGTGTCCTAGTTTTCAGGAAAAATAACATACTTGGACTACGGCAAATGTCTTAAAAAAGTGTTCTCAGAAACGAGCTATCATGTATGAAGATTCATGGCTTTCAAGGCAAATGCCCAATGTTATGGCAAGATTCATGGCATAGTTTGTTCAAATGATATCATATTTTGCACAAGTTTGCATCTTGGAATGGCAAACAATGTTGCCTAAGGAAGTTTTCACTTTCTTTGCACGGAAAATTCATTTTCCATTTTTCGAGTGCCCAAAATGAGTTTTTTTTGTGAAGGACCTACCAAATATTTGTTGCAAAATTGGACCAAATCATTTTTCTAAAATTTTAGGCCATATATAATGTACAATTGACCAAATGGTTGGGTGTCAAAAGCTTTTGATCCACCTCTCGTGAAAAAGACAAATTTCCGCCGATTCAGTAGGAAGCGGGTCAAATTTGAACTACAGCAGCCTCATAGTTTGCTCTTTATTTTTTCCAAAAATCATTTCGAGGTACATAAGTATCTATTTAATCAGAGAAAGTCCAAAAATTTTGCAAGATTCAACCCCTAGCTATCAACGGTCATGCCCGCCGTTTTGACCGCATTTTGAAACGGGCATAAGAAATTCAAAAAAAATCAAAAATATTGAAAACCTTCGCATTGTGCCATTATATGTGACCTAGTTTTCAGGAAAATAACAAACTTGGACTACGGCAAATGTCTTAAAAAAAGTGTTCTCAGAAACGAGCTATCATGTATGAAGATTCATGGCTTTCAAGGCAAATGGCCAATGTTATGGCAACATTCATGGCATAGTTTGTTCAAATGATATCATATTTTGCACAAGTTTGCATCTTGGAATGGCAAACAATGTTGCCTAAGGAAGTTTTCACTTTCTTTGCACGGAAAATTCATTTTTTATTTTTTGAGTGCCCAAAATGAGTTTTTTTGTGAAGGACCTACCAAATATTTGTTGCAAAATTGGACCAAATCATTTTTCTAAAATATTAGGCCATATATAATGTACAATTGACCAATTGGTTGGGTGTCAAAAGCTTTTGATCCACCTCTCGTGAAAAAGACAAATTTCCGCCGATTCAGTAGGAAGCGGGTCAAATTTTAACTACAGCAGCCTCATAGTTTGCTCTTTATTTTTTCCAAAAATCATTTCTAGGTACATAAGTATCTATTTAATCAGAGAAAATCCAAAAGTTTTGCAAAATTCAACCCCTAGCTACGAACGATCATACCCGCCGTTTTGACCGCATTTTGAAACGGGCATAAGAAATTCAAAAAAAATCAGAAAAATTGAAAACCTTCGCATTGTGTCATTATATGTGACCTAGTTTTCAGGAAAAATAACATACTTGGACTACGGCAAATGTCTTAAAAAAGTGTTCTCAGAAACGAGCTATCATGTATGAAGATTCATGGCTTTCAAGGCAAATGCCCAATGTTATGGCAAGATTCATGGTATAGTTTGTTCAAATGATATCATATTTTGCACAAGTTTGCATCTTGGAATGGCAAACAATGTTGCCTAAGGAAGTTTTCACTTTCTTTGCACGGAAAATTCATTTTCCATTTTTCGAGTGCCCAAAATGAGTTTTTTTTGTGAAGGACCTACCAAATATTTGTTGCAAAATTGGACCAAATCATTTTTCTAAAATATTAGGCCATATATAATGTACAATTGACCAAATGGTTGGGTGTCAAAAGCTTTTGATCCACCTCTCGTGAAAAAGACAAATTTCCGCCGATTCAGTAGGAAGCGGGTCAAATTTGAACTACAGCAGCCTCATAGTTTGCTCTTTATTTTTTCCAAAAATCATTTCGAGGTATATAAGTATCTATTTAATCAGACAAAGTCCAAAATTTTTGCAAGATTCAACCCCTAGCTATCAACGGTCATGCCCGCCGTTTTGACCGCATTTTGAAACGGGCATAAGAAATTCAAAAAAAATCAAAAATATTGAAAACCTTCGCATTGTGTCATTATATGTGACCTAGTTTTCAGGAAAATAACAAACTTGGACTACGGCAAATGTCTTAAAAAAAGTGTTCTCAGAAACGAGCTATCATGTATGAAGATTCATGGCTTTCAAGGCAAATGGCCAATGTTATGGCAACATTCATGGCATAGTTTTTTCAAATGATATCATATTTTGCACAAGTTTGCATCTTGGAATGGCAAACAATGTTGCCTAAGGAAGTTTTCACTTTCTTTGCACGGAAAATTCATTTTCCATTTTTCGAGTGCCCAAAATGAGTTTTTTTGTGAAGGACCTACCAAATATTTGTTGCAAAATTGGACCAAATCATTTTTCTAAAATATTAGGCCATATATAATGTACAATTGACCAAATGGTTGGGTGTCAAAAGCTTTTGATCCACCTCTCGTGAAAAAGACAAATTTTCGCCGATTCAGTAGGAAGCGGGTCAAATTTTAACTACAGCAGCCTCATAGTTTGCTCTTTATTTTTTCCAAAAATCATTTCTAGGTACATAAGTATCTATTTAATCAAAGAAAATCCAAAAGTTTTGCAAAATTCAACCCCTATCTACGAACGGTCATGCCCGCCGTTTTGACCGCATTTTGAAACGGGCATAAGAAATTCAAAAAAAATCAAAAATATTGAAAACCTTCGCATTGTGTCTTTATATGTGACCTAGTTTTCAGGAAAAATAACATACTTGGACTACGGCAAATGTCTTAAAAAAGTGTTCTCAGAAACGAGCTATCATGTATGAAGATTCATGGCTTTCAAGGCAAATCGCCAATGTTATGGCAACATTCATGGCATAGTTTGTTCAAATGATATCATATTTTGCACAAGTTTGCATCTTGGAATGGCAAACAATGTTGCCTAAGGAAGTTTTCACTTTCTTTGCACGGAAATATCATTTTCCATTTTTCGAGTGCCCAAAATCAGTTTTTTTGTGAAGGACCTACCAAATATTTGTTGCAAAATTGGACCAAATCATTTTGATAAAATATTAGGCCATATATAATGTACAATTGACCAAATGGTTGGGTGTCAAAAGCTTTTGATCCACCTCTCGTGAAAAAGACAAATTTCCGCCGAATCAGAAGGAAGCGGGTCAAATTTGAACTACAGCAGCCTCATAGTTTGCTCTTTATTTTTTCCAAAAATCATTTCGAGGTACATAAGTATCTATTTAATCAGAGAAAGTCCAAAAGTTTTGCAAGATTCAACCCCTAGCTATGAACGGTCATGCCCGCCGTTTTGACCGCATTTTGAAACGGGCATAAGAAATTCAAAAAAAATCAAAAATATTGAAAACCTTCGCATTGTGTCATTATATGTGACCTAGTTTTCAGGAAAATAACAAACTTGGACTACGGCAAATGTCTTAAAAAAAGTGTTCTCAGAAACGAGCTATCATGTATGAAGATTCATGGCTTTCAAGGCAAATGGCCAATGTTATGGCAACATTCATGGCATAGTTTGTTCAAATGATATCATATTTTGCACAAGTTTGCATCTTGGAATGGCAAACAATGTTGCCTAAGGAAGTTTTCACTTTCTTTGCACGGAAAATTCATTTTCCATTTTTCGAGTGCCCAAAATGAGTTTTTTTGTGAAGGACCTACCAAATATTTGTTGCAAAATTGGACCAAATCATTTTTCTAAAATATTAGGCCATATATAATGTACAATTGACCTAATGGTTGGGTGTTAAAAGCTTTTGATCCACCTCTCGTGAAAAAGACAAATTTCCGCCGATTTAGTAGGAAGGGGGTCAAATTTTAACTACAGCAGCCTCATAGTTTGCTCTTTATTTTTTCCAAAAATCATTTCTAGGTACATAAGTATCTATTTAGTCAGAGAAAATCCAAAAGTTTTGCAAAATTCAACCCCTAGCTACGAACAGTCATGCCCGCCGTTTTGACCGCATTTTGAAACGGGCATCAGAAATTCAAAAAAAATCAAAAATGTTGAAAACCTTCGCATTGTGTCATTATATGTGACCTAGTTTTCAGGAAAAATAACATACTTGGACTACGGAAAATGTCTTAAAAAAGTGTTCTCAGAAACGAGCTATCATGTATGAAGATTCATGGCTTTCAAGGCAAATCGCCAATGTTATGGCAACATTCATGGCATAGTTTGTTCAAATGATATCATATTTTGCACAAGTTTGCATCTTGGAATGGCAAACAATGTTGCCTAAGGAAGTTTTCACTTTCTTTGCACGGAAAATTCAATTTCCATTTTTCGAGTGCCCAAAATGAGTTTTTTTGTGAAGGACCTACCAAATATTTGTGGCCAAATTGGACCAAATCATTTTTGTAAAATATTAGGCCATATATAATGTACAATTGACCAAATGGTTGGGTGTCAAAAGCTTTTGATCCACCTCTCGTGAAAAAGACAAATTTCCGCCGATTCAGTAGGAAGCGTGTCAAATTTTAACTACAGCAGCCTCATAGTTTGCTCGTTATTTTTTCCAAAAATCATTTCTAGGTACATAAGTATCTATTTAATCAGAGAAAGTCCAAAAGTCTTGCAAAATTCAACCCCTAGCTACGAACGGTCATGCCCGCTGTTTTGACCGCATTTTGAAACGGGCATAAGAAATTCAAAAAAAATCAAAATATTGAAAACCTTCGCATTGTGTCATTATATGTGACCTAGTTTTCAGGAAAAATAACAAACTTGGACTACGGCAAATGTCTTAAAAAAGTGTTCTCAGAAACGAGCTATCATGTATGAAGATTCATGGCTTTCAAGGCAAATGGCCAATGTTATGGCAACATTCATGGTATAGTTTGTTCAAATGATATCATATTTTGCACAAGTTTGCATCTTGGATTGGCAAACAATGTTGCCTAAGGAAGTTTTCACTTTCTTTGCACGGAAAATTCATTTTCCATTTTTCGAGTGCCCAAAATGAGTTTTTTTGTGAAGGACCTACCAAATATTTGTTGCAAAATTGGACCAAATCATTTTTCTAAAATATTAGGCCATATATAATGTACAATTGACCAAATGGTTGGGTGTCAAAAGCTTTTGATCCACCTCTCGTGAAAAAGACAAATTTCCGCTGATTCAGTAGGAAGCGGGTCAAATTTGAACTACAGCAGCCTCATAGTTTGCTCTTTATTTTTTCCAAAAATCATTTCGAGGTACATAAGTATCTATTTAATCAGAGAAAGTCCAAAAGTTTTGCAAGATTCAACCCCTAGCTATGAACGGTCATGCCCGCCGTTTTGACCGCATTTTGAAACGGGCATAAGAAATTCAAAAAAAATCAAAAATATTGAAAACCTTCGCATTGTGTCATTATATGTGACCTAGTTTTCAGGAAAATAACAAACTTGGACTACGGCAAATGTCTTAAAAAAAGTGTTCTCAGAAACGAGTTATCATGTATGAAGATTCATGGCTTTCAAGGCAAATCGCCAATGTTATGGCAACATTCATGGCATAGTTTGTTCAAATGATATCATATTTTGCACAAGTTTGCATCTTGGAATAGAAAACAATGTTGCCTAAGGAAGTTTTCACTTTCTTTGCACGAAAAATTCATTTTCCATTTTTCGAGTGCCCAAAATGAGTTTTTTTGTGAAGGACCTACCAAATATTTGTTGCAAAATTGGACCAAATCATTTTTCTAAAATATTAGGCCATATATAATGTACAATTGACCAAATGGTTGGGTGTCAAAAGCTTCTGATCCACCTCTCGTGAAAAAGACAAATTTCCGCCGATTCAGTAGGAAGTGGGTGAAATTTTAACTACAGCAGCCTCATAGTTTGCTCTTTATTTTTTCCAAAAATCATTTCTAGGTACATAAGTATCTATTTAATCAGAGAAAATCCAAAAGTTTTGCAAAATTCAACCCCTAGCTACGAACGGTCATGCCCGCCGTTTTGACCGCATTTTGAAACGGGCATAAGAAATTCAAAAAAAATCAAAAAAATTGAAAACCTTCGCATTGTGTCATTATATGTGACCTAGTTTTCAGGAAAAATAACAAACTTGGACTACGGTAAATGTCTTAAAAAAGTGTTCTCAGAAACGAGCTATCATGTATGAAGATTCATGGCTTTCAAGGCAAATGGCCAATGTTATGGCAAGATTCATGGTATAGTTTGTTCAAATGATATCATATTTTGCACAAGTTTGCATCTTGGAATGGCAAACAATGTTGCCTAAGGAAGTTTTCACTTTCTTTGCACGGAAAATTCATTTTCCATTTTTCGAGTGCCCAAAATGAGTTTTTTTGTGAAGGACCTACCAAATATTTGTTGCAAAATTGGACCAAATCATTTTTCTAAAATATTAGGCCATATATAATGTACAATTGACCAAATGGTTGGGTGTCAAAAGCTTCTGATCCACCTCTCGTGAAAAAGACAAATTTCCGCCGATTCAGTAGGAAGTGGGTGAAATTTTAACTACAGCAGCCTCATAGTTTGCTCTTTATTTTTTCCAAAAATCATTTCTAGGTACATAAGTATCTATTTAATCAGATAAAGTCCAAAAGTCTTGCAAAATTCAACCCCTAGCTACGAAAGGTCATGCCCGCTGTTTTGACCGCATTTTGAAACGGGCATAAGAAATTCAAAAAAAATCAAAAAAATTGAAAACCTTCGCATTGTGTCATTATATGTGACCTAGTTTTCAGGAAAAATAACATACTTGGACTACGGCAAATGTCTTAAAAAAGTGTTCTCAGAAACGAGCTATCATGTATGAAGATTCATGGCTTTCAAGGCAAATGCCCAATGTTATGGCAAGATTCATGGTATAGTTTGTTCAAATGATATCATATTTTGCAAAAGTTTGCATATTGGAATGGCAAACAATGTTGCCTAAGGAAGTTTTCACTTTCTTTGCACGGAAAATTCATTTTCCATTTTTCGAGTGCCCAAAATGAGTTTTTTTGTGAAGGACCTACCAAATATTTGTTGCAAAATTGGACCAAATCATTTTTCGAAAATATTAGGCCATATATAATGTACAATTGACCAAATGGTTGGGTGTCAAAAGCTTTTGATCCACCTCTCGTGAAAAAGACAAATTTCCGCCGATTCAGTAGGAAGCGGGTCAAATTTTAACTACAGCAGCCTCATAGTTTGCTCTTTATTTTTTCCAAAAATCATTTCTAGGTACATAAGTATCTATTTAATCAGAGAAAATCCAAAAGTTTTGCAAAATTCAACCCCTAGCTACGAACGGTCATGCCCGCCGTTTTGACCGCATTTTGAAACGGGCATAAGAAATTCAAAAAAAATCAAAAAAATTGAAAACCTTCGCATTGTGTCATTATATGTGACCTAGTTTTCAGGAAAAATAACATACTTGGACTACGGTAAATGTCTTAAAAAAGTGTTCTCAGAAACGAGCTATCATGTATGAAGATTCATGGCTTTCAAGGCAAATGGCCAATGTTATGGCAAGATTCATGGTATAGTTTGTTCAAATTATATCATATTTTGCACAAGTTTGCATCTTGGAATGGCAAACAATGTTGCCTAAGGAAGTTTTCACTTTCTTTGCACGGAAAATTCATTTTCCATTTTTCGAGTGCCCAAAATGAGTTTTTTTGTGAAGGACCTACCAAATATTTGTTGCAAAATTGGACCAAATCATTTTTCGAAAATATTAGGCCATATATAATGTACAATTGACCAAATGGTTGGGTGTCAAAAGCTTTTGATCCACCTCTCGTGAAAAAGACAAATTTCCGCCGATTCAGTAGGAAGCGGGTCAAATTTTAACTACAGCAGCCTCATAGTTTGCTCTTTATTTTTTCCAAAAATCATTTCTAGGTACATAAGTATCTATTTAATCAGAGAAAATCCAAAAGTTTTGCAAAATTCAACCCCTAGCTACGAACGGTCGTGCCCGCCGTTTTGACCGCATTTTGAAACGGGCATAAGAAATTCAAAAAAAATCAAAAAAATTGAAAACCTTCGCATTGTGTCATTATATGTGACCTAGTTTTCAGGAAAATAACAAACTTGGACTACGGCAAACGTCTTAAAAAAAGTGTTCTCAGAAACGAGCTATCATGTATGAAGATTCATGGCTTTCAAGGCAAATGGCCAATGTTATGGCAACATTCATGGCATAGTTTGTTCAAATGATATCATATTTTGCACAAGTTTGCATCTTGGAATGGCAAACAATGTTGCCTAAGGAAGTTTTCACTTTCTTTGCACGGAAAATTCATTTTCCATTTTTTGAGTGCCCAAAATGAGTTTTTTGGTGGAGGACCTACCAAATATTTGTTGCAAAATTGGACCAAATCATTTTTCTAAAATATTAGGCAATATATAATGTACAATTGACCAAATGGTTGGGTGTCAAAAGCTTTTGCTCCACCTCTCGTGAAAAAGACAAATTTCCGCCGATTCAGTAGGAAGCGGGTGAAATTTTAACTACAGCAGCCTCATAGTTTGCTCTTTATTTTTTCCAAAAATCATTTCTAGGTACATAAGTATCTATTTAATCAGAGAAAATCCAAAAGTTTTGCAAAATTCAACCCCTAGCTACGAACGGTCATGCCCGCCGTTTTGACCGCATTTTGAAACGGGCATAAGAAATTCAAAAAAAATCAAAAATATTGAAAACCTTCGCATTGTGTCATTATATGTGACCTAGTTTTCAGGAAAAATAACATACTTGGACTACGGCAAATGTCTTAAAAAAGTGTTCTCAGAAACGAGCTATCATGTATGAAGATTCATGGCTCTCAAGGCAAATGCCCAATGTTATGGCAAGATTCATGGTATAGTTTGTTCAAATGATATCATATTTTGCACAAGTTTGCATCTTGGAATGGCAAACAATGTTGCCTAAGGAAGTTTTCACTTTCTTTGCACGGAAAATTCATTTTCCATTTTTCGAGTGCCCAAAATGAGTATTTTGGTGAAGGACCTACCAAATATTTGTTGCAAAATTGGACCAAATCATTTTTCTAAAATATTAGGCCATATATAATGTACAATTGATCAAATGGTTGGGTGTCAAAAGCTTTTGATCCACCTCTCGTGAAAAAGACAAATTTCCGCCGATTCAGTAGGAAGCGGGTCAAATTTGAACTACAGCAGCCTCATAGTTTGCTCTTTATTTTTTCCAAAAATCATTTCGAGGTACATAAGTATCTATTTAATCAGAGAAAGTCCAAAAGTTTTGCAAGATTCAGCCCCTAGCTATGAACGGTCATGCCCGCCGTTTTGACCGCATTTTGAAACGGGCATAAGAAATTCAAAAAAAATCAAAAATATTGAAAACCTTCGCATTGTGTCATTATATGTGACCTAGTTTTCAGGAAAATAACAAACTTGGACTACGGCAAACGTCTTAAAAAAAGTGTTCTCAGAAACGAGCTATCATGTATGAAGATTCATGGCTTTCAAGGCAAATGGCCAATGTTATGGCAACATTCATGGCATAGTTTGTTCAAATGATATCATATTTTGCACAAGTTTGCATCTTGGAATGGCAAACAATGTTGCCTAAGGAAGTTTTCACTTTCTTTGCACGGAAAATTCATTTTCCATTTTTTGAGTGCCCAAAATGAGTTTTTTGGTGGAGGACCTACCAAATAATTGTTGCAAAATTGGACCAAATCATTTTTCTAAAATATTAGGCCATATATAATGTACAATTGACCAAATGGTTGGGTGTCAAAAGCTTTTGATCCACCTCTCGTGAAAAAGACAAATTTCCGCCGATTCAGTAGGAAGCGGGTCAAATTTGAACTACAGCAGCCTCATAGTTTGCTCTTTATTTTTTCCAAAAATCATTTCGAGGTACATAATTATCTATTTAATCAGAGAAAGTCCAAAAGTTTTGCAAGATTCAACCCCTAGCTATGAACGGTCATGCCCGCCGTTTTGACCGCATTTTGAAACGGGCATAAGAAATTCAAAAAAAATCAAAAATATTGAAAACCTTCGCATTGTGTCATTATATGTGACCTAGTTTTCAGGAAAATAACAAACTTGGACTACGGCAAATGTCTTAAAAAAGTGTTCTCAGAAACGAGCTATGATGTATGAAGATTCATGGCTTTCAAGGCAAATGGCCAATGTTATGGCAACATTCATGGCATAGTTTGTTCAAATGATATCATCTTTTGCACAAGTTTGCATCTTGGAATGGCAAACAATGTTGCCTAAGGAAGTTTTCACTTTCTTTGCACGGAAAATTCATTTTCCATTTTTCGAGTGCCCAAAATGAGTTTTTTTGTGAAGGACCTACCAAATATTTGTTGCAAAATTGGACCAAATCATTTTTCTAAAATATTAGGCCATATATAATGTACAATTGACCAAATGGTTGGGTGTCAAAAGCTTTTGATCCACCTCTCGTGAAAAAGACAAATTTCCGCCGATTTAGTAGGAAGCGGGCGAAATTTTAACTACAGCAGCCTCATAGTTTGCTCTTTATTTTTTCAAAAATCATTTCTAGGTACATAAGTATCTATTTAATTAGAGAAAATCCAAAAGTTTTGCAAAATTCAACCCCTAGGTACGAACGGTCATGCCCGCCGTTTTGACCGCATTTTGAAACGGGCATAAGAAATTCAAAAAAAATCAAAAAAATTGAAAACCTTTGCATTGTGTCATTATATCTGACCTAGTTTTGAGGAAAAATAACATACTTGGAATACGGCAAATGTCTTAAAAAAGTGTTCTCAGAAACGAGCTATCATGTATGAAGATTCATGGCTTTCAAGGCAAATGGCCAATGTTATGGCAAGATTCATGGTATAGTTTGTTCAAATGATATCATATTTTGCACAAGTTTGCATCTTGGAATGGCAAACAATGTTGCCTAAGTAAGTTTTCACTTTCTTTGCACGGAAAATTCATTTTCCATTTTTCGAGTGCCCAAAATGAGTTTTTTTGTGAAGGACCTACCAAATATTTGTTGCAAAATTGGACCAAATCATTTTTCTAAAATATTAGGCCATATATAATGTACAATTGACCAAATGGTTGGGTGTCAAAAGCTTTTGATCCACCTCTCGTGAAAAAGACAAATTTCCGCCGATTCAGTAGGAAGCGGGTGAAATTTTAACTACAGCAGCCTCATAGTTTGCTCTTTATTTTTTCCAAAAATCATTTCTAGGTACATAAGTATCTATTTAATCAGAGAAAATCCAAAAGTTTTGCAAAATTCAACCCCTAGCTACGAACGGTCATGCCCGCCGTTTTGACCGCATTTTGAAACGGGCATAAGAAATTCAAAAAAAATCAAAAAAATTGAAAACCTTCGCATTGTGTCATTATATGTGACCTAGTTTTCAGGAAAAATAACATACTTGGACTACGGCAAATGTCTTAAAAAAGTGTTCTCAGAAACGAGCTATCATGTATGAAGATTCATGGCTTTCAAGGCAAATGCCCAATGTTATGGCAAGATTCATGGTATAGTTTGTTCAAATGATATCATATTTTGCAAAAGTTTGCATCTTGGAATGGCAAACAATGTTGCCTAAGGAAGTTTTCACTTTCTTTGCACGGAAAATTCATTTTCCATTTTTCGAGTGCCCAAAATGAGTTTTTTTGTGAAGGACCTACCAAATATTTGTTGCAAAATTGGACCAAATCATTTTTCGAAAATATTAGGCCATATATAATGTACAATTGACCAAATGGTTGGGTGTCAAAAGCTTTTGATCCACCTCTCGTGAAAAAGACAAATTTCCGCCGATTCAGTAGGAAGCGGGTCAAATTTTAACTACAACAGCCTCATAGTTTGCTCTTTATTTTTTCCAAAAATCATTTCTAGGTACATAAGTATCTATTTAATCAGAGAAAATCCAAAAGTTTTGCAAAATTCAACGCCTAGCTACGAACGGTCATGCCCGCCGTTTTGACCGCATTTTGAAACGGGCATAAGAAATTCAAAAAAAATCAAAAAAATTGAAAACCTTCGCATTGTGTCATTATATGTGACCTAGTTTTCAGGAAAAATAACATACTTGGACTACGGTAAATGTCTTAAAAAAGTGTTCTCAGAAACGAGCTATCATGTATGAAGATTCATGGCTTTCAAGGCAAATGGCCAATGTTATGGCAAGATTCATGGTATAGTTTGTTCAAATGATATCATATTTTGCACAAGTTTGCATCTTGGAATGGCAAACAATGTTGCCTAAGGAAGTTTTCACTTTCTTTGCACGGAAAATTCATTTTCCATTTTTCGAGTGCCCAAAATGAGTTTTTTTGTGAAGGACCTACCAAATATTTGTTGCAAAATTGGACCAAATCATTTTTCTAAAATATTAGGCCATATATAATGTACAATTGACCAAATGGTTGGGTGTCAAAAGCTTTTGATCCACCTCTCGTGAAAAAGACAAATTTCCGCCGATTCAGTAGGAAGCGGGTCAAATTTTAACTACAGCAGCCTCATAGTTTGCTCTTTATTTTTTCCAAAAATCATTTCTAGGTACATAAGTATCTATTTAATCAGAGAAAGTCCAAAAGTTTTGCAAGATTCAACCCCTAGCTACGAACGGTCATGCCCGCCGTTTTGACCGCATTTTGAAACGGGCATAAGAAATTCAAAAAAAATCAAAAAAATTGAAAACCTTCGCATTGTGTCATTATATCTGACCTAGTTTTGAGGAAAAATAACATACTTGGACTACGGCAAATGTCTTAAAAAAGTGTTCTCAGAAACGATCTATCATGTATGAAGATTCATGGCTTTCAAGGCAAATGCCCAATGTTATGGCAAGATTCATGGCATAGTTTGTTCAAATGATATCATATTTTGCACAAGTTTGCATCTTGGAATGGCAAACAATGTTGCCTAAGGAAGTTTTCACTTTCTTTGCACGGAAAATTCATTTTCCATTATTCGAGTGCCCAAAATGAGTTTTTTTGTGAAGGACCTACCAAATATTTGGTGCAAAATTGGACCAAATAATTTTTCTAAAATATTAGGCCATATATAATGTACAATTGACCAAATGGTTGGGTGTCAAAAGCTTTTGATCCACCTCTCGTGAAAAAGACAAATTTCTGCCGATTCAGTAGGAAGCGGGTCAAATTTTAACTACAGCAGCCTCATAGTTTGCTCTTTATTTTTTCCAAAAATCATTTCTAGGTACATAAGTATCTATTTAATCAGAGAAAATCCAAAAGTTTTGCAAAATTCAACCCCTAGCTACGAACGGTCATGCCCGCCGTTTTGACCGCATTTTGAAACGGGCATAAGAAATTCAAAAAAAATCAAAAAAATTGAAAACCTTCGCATTGTGTCATTATATGTGACCTAGTTTTCAGGAAAAATAACATACTTGGACTACGGCAAATGTCTTAAAAAAGTGTTCTCAGAAACGAGCTATCATGTATGAAGATTCATGGCTTTCAAGGCAAATGCCCAATGTTATGGCAACATTCATGGCATAGTTTGTTCAAATGATATCATATTTTGCACAAGTTTGCATCTTGGAATGGCAAACAATGTTGCCTAAGGAAGTTTTCACTTTCTTTGCACGGAAAATTCATTTTCCATTTTTCGAGTGCCCAAAATGAGTTTTTTTGTGAAGGACCTACCAAATATTTGTTGCAAAATTGGACCAAATCATTTTTCTAAAATATTAGGCCATATATAATGTACAATTGACCAAATGGTTGGGTGTCAAAAGCTTTTGATCCACCTCTTGTGAAAAAGACAAATTTCCGCCGATTTAGTAGGAAGCGGGTCAAATTTGAACTACAGCAGCCTCATAGTTTGCTCTTTATTTTTTCCAAAAATCATTTCTAGGTACATAAGTATCTATTTAATCAGAGAAAATCCAAAAGTTTTGCAAAATTCAACCCCTAGCTACGAACGGTCATGCCCGCCGTTTTGACCGCATTTTGAAACGGGCATAAGAAATTCAAAAAAAATCAAAAAAATTGAAAACCTTCGCATTGTGTCATTATATGTGACCTAGTTTTCAGGAAAAATAACATACTTGGACTACGGCAAATGTCTTAAAAAAGTGTTCTCAGAAACGAGCTATCATGTATGAAGATTCATGGCTTTCAAGGCAAATGGCCAATGTTATGGCAAGATTCATGGTATAGTTTGTTCAAATGATATCATATTTTGCACAAGTTTGCATCTTGGAATGGCAAACAATGTTGCCTAAGTATGTTTTCACTTTCTTTGCACGGAAAATTCATTTTCCATTTTTCGAGTGCCCAAAATGAGTTTTTTTGTGAAGGACCTACCAAATATTTGTTGCAAAATTGGACCAAATCATTTTTCTAAAATATTAGGCCATATATAATGTACAATTGACCAAATGGTTGGGTGTCAAAAGCTTTTGATCCACCTCTCGTGAAAAAGACAAATTTCCGCCGATTCAGTAGGAAGCGGGTCAAATTTGAACTACAGCAGCCTCATAGTTTGCTCTTTATTTTTTCCAAAAATCATTTCTAGGTACATAAGTATCTATTTAATCAGACAAAGTCCAAAAGTTTTGCAAGATTCAAACCCTAGCTATGAACGGTCATGCCCGCCGTTTTGACCGCATTTTGAAACGGGCATAAGAAATTCAAAAAAAATCAAAAATATTGAAAACCTTCGCATTGTGTCATTATATGTGACCTAGTTTTCAGGAAAATAACAAACTTGGACTACGGCAAACGTCTTAAAAAAAGTGTTCTCAGAAACGAGCTATCATGTATGAAGATTCATGGCTTTCAAGGCAAATGGCCAATGTTATGGCAAGATTCATGGCATAGTTTGTTCAAATGATATCATCTTTTGCACAAGTTTGCATCTTGGAATGGCAAACAATGTTGCCTAAGGAAGTTTTCACTTTCTTTGCACGGAAAATTCATTTTCCATTTTTCGAGTGCCCAAAATGAGTTTTTTTTGTGAAGGACCTACCAAATATTTGTTGCAAAATTGGACCAAATCATTTTTCGAAAATATTAGGCCATATATAATGTACAATTGACCAAATGGTTGGGTGGCAAAAGCTTTTGATCCACCTCTCGTGAAAAAGACAAATTTCCGCCGATTCAGTAGGAAGCGGGTCAAATTTTAACTACAGCAGCCTCATAGTTTGCTCTTTATTTTTTCCAAAAATCATTTCTAGGTACATAAGTATCTATTTAATCAGAGAAAATCCAAAAGTTTTGCAAAATTCAACCCCTAGCTACGAACGGTCATGCCCGCCGTTTTGACCGCATTTTGAAACGGGCATAAGAAATTCAAAAAAAATCAAAAAAATTGAAAACCTTCGCATTGTGTCATTATATGTGACCTAGTTTTCAGGAAAAATAACATACTTGGACTACGGCAAATGTCTTAAAAAAGTGTTCTCAGAAACGAGCTATCATGTATGAAGATTCATGGCTTTCAAGGCAAATGCCCAATGTTATGGCAACATTCATGGCATAGTTTGTTCAAATGATATCATATTTTGCACAAGTTTGCATCTTGGAATGGCAAACAATGTTGCCTAAGGAAGTTTTCACTTTCTTTGCACGGAAAATTCATTTTCCATTTTTCGAGTGCCCAAAATGAGTTTTTTTGTGAAGGACCTACCAAATATTTGTTGCAAAATTGGACCAAATCATTTTTCTAAAATATTAGGCCATATATAATGTACAATTGACCAAATGGTTGGGTGTCAAAAGCTTTTGATCCACCTCTCGTGAAAAAGACAAATTTCCGCCGATTCAGTAGGAAGCGGGTCAAATTTGAACTACAGCAGCCTCATAGTTTGCTCTTTATTTTTTCCAAAAATCATTTCTAGGTACATAAGTATCTATTTAATCAGAGAAAGTCCAAAAGTTTTGCAAGATTCAACCCCTAGCTATGAACGGTCATGCCCGCCGTTTTGACCGCATTTTGAAACGGGCATAAGAAATTCAAAAAAAATCAAAAATATTGAAAACCTTCGCATTGTGTCATTATATGTGACCTAGTTTTCAGGAAAATAACAAACTTGGACTACGGCAAACGTCTTAAAAAAAGTGTTCTCAGAAACGAGCTATCATGTATGAAGATTCATGGCTTTCAAGGCAAATGGCCAATGTTATGGCAACATTCATGGCATAGTTTGTTCAAATGATATCATATTTTGCACAAGTTTGCATCTTGGAATGGCAAACAATGTTGCCTAAGGAAGTTTTCACTTTCTTTGCACGGAAAATTCATTTTCCATTTTTCGAGTGCCCAAAATGAGTTTTTTGGTGGAGGACCTACCAAATATTTGTTGCAAAATTGGACCAAATCATTTTTCTAAAATATTAGGCCATATATAATGTACAATTGACCCAATGGTTTGGTGTCAAAAGCTTTTGCTCCACCTCTCGTGAAAAAGACAAATTTCCGCCGATTCAGTAGGAAGCGGGTCAAATTTTAACTACAGCAGCCTCATAGTTTGCTCTTTATTTTTTCCAAAAATCATTTCTAGGTACATAAGTATCTATTTAATCAGAGAAAATCCAAAAGTTTTGCAAGATTCAACCCCTAGCTACGAACGGTCATGCCCGCCGTTTTGACCGCATTTTGAAACGGGCATAAGAAATTCAAAAAAAATCAAAAATATTGAAAACCTTCGCATTGTGTCATTATATGTGACCTAGTTTTCAGGAAAAATTACATACTTGGACTACGGCAAATGTCTTAAAAAAGTGTTCTCAGAAACGAGCTATCATGTATGAAGATTCATGGCTCTCAAGGCAAATGCCCAATGTTATGGCAAGATTCATGGCATAGTTTGTTCAAATGATATCATCTTTTGCACAAGTTTGCATCTTGGAATGGCAAACAATGTTGCCTAAGGAAGTTTTCACTTTCTTTGCACGGAAAATTCATTTTCCATTTTTTGAGTGCCCAAAATGAGTTTTTTTTGTGAAGGACCTACCAAATATTTGTTGCAAAATTGGACCAAATCATTTTTCGAAAATATTAGGCCATATATAATGTACAATTGACCAAATGGTTGGGTGGCAAAAGCTTTTGATCCACCTCTCGTGAAAAAGACAAATTTCCGCCGATTCAGTAGGAAGCGGGTCAAATTTTAACTACAGCAGCCTCATAGTTTGCTCTTTATTTTTTCCAAAAATCATTTCTAGGTACATAAGTATCTATTTAATCAGAGAAAATCCAAAAGTTTTGCAAAATTCAACCCCTAGCTACGAACGGTCATGCCCGCCGTTTTGACCGCATTTTGAAACGGGCATAAGAAATTCAAAAAAAATCAAAAAAATTGAAAACCTTCGCATTGTGTCATTATATGTGACCTAGTTTTCAGGAAAAATAACATACTTGGACTACGGCAAATGTCTTAAAAAAGTGTTCTCAGAAACGAGCTATCATGTATGAAGATTCATGGCTTTCAAGGCAAATGCCCAATGTTATGGCAACATTCATGGCATAGTTTGTTCAAATGATATCATATTTTGCACAAGTTTGCATCTTGGAATGGCAAACAATGTTGCCTAAGGAAGTTTTCACTTTCTTTGCACGGAAAATTCATTTTCCATTTTTCGAGTGCCCAAAATGAGTTTTTTTGTGAAGGACCTACCAAATATTTGTTGCAAAATTGGACCAAATCATTTTTCTAAAATATTAGGCCATATATAATGTACAATTGACCAAATGGTTGGGTGTCAAAAGCTTTTGATCCACCTCTCGTGAAAAAGACAAATTTCCGCCGATTCAGTAGGAAGCGGGTCAAATTTGAACTACAGCAGCCTCATAGTTTGCTCTTTATTTTTTCCAAAAATCATTTCTAGGTACATAAGTATCTATTTAATCAGAGAAAGTCCAAAAGTTTTGCAAGATTCAACCCCTAGCTATGAACGGTCATGCCCGCCGTTTTGACCGCATTTTGAAACGGGCATAAGAAATTCAAAAAAAATCAAAAATATTGAAAACCTTCGCATTGTGTCATTATATGTGACCTAGTTTTCAGGAAAATAACAAACTTGGACTACGGCAAACGTCTTAAAAAAAGTGTTCTCAGAAACGAGCTATCATGTATGAAGATTCATGGCTTTCAAGGCAAATGGCCAATGTTATGGCAACATTCATGGCATAGTTTGTTCAAATGATATCATATTTTGCACAAGTTTGCATCTTGGAATGGCAAACAATGTTGCCTAAGGAAGTTTTCACTTTCTTTGCACGGAAAATTCATTTTCCATTTTTCGAGTGCCCAAAATGAGTTTTTTGGTGGAGGACCTACCAAATATTTGTTGCAAAATTGGACCAAATCATTTTTCTAAAATATTAGGCCATATATAATGTACAATTGACCAAATGGTTTGGTGTCAAAAGCTTTTGCTCCACCTCTCGTGAAAAAGACAAATTTCCGCCGATTCAGTAGGAAGCGGGTCAAATTTTAACTACAGCAGCCTCATAGTTTGCTCTTTATTTTTTCCAAAAATCATTTCTAGGTACATAAGTATCTATTTAATCAGAGAAAATCCAAAAGTTTTGCAAGATTCAACCCCTAGCTACGAACGGTCATGCCCGCCGTTTTGACCGCATTTTGAAACGGGCATAAGAAATTCAAAAAAAATCAAAAATATTGAAAACCTTCGCATTGTGTCATTATATGTGACCTAGTTTTCAGGAAAAATAACATACTTGGACTACGGCAAATGTCTTAAAAAAGTGTTCTCAGAAACGAGCTATCATGTATGAAGATTCATGGCTCTCAAGGCAAATGCCCAATGTTATGGCAAGATTCATGGCATAGTTTGTTCAAATGATATCATCTTTTGCACAAGTTTGCATCTTGGAATGGCAAACAATGTTGCCTAAGGAAGTTTTCACTTTCTTTGCACGGAAAATTCATTTTCCATTTTTCGAGTGCCCAAAATGAGTTTTTTTTGTGAAGGACCTACCAAATATTTGTTGCAAAATTGGACCAAATCATTTTTCGAAAATATTAGGCCATATATAATGTACAATTGACCAAATGGTTGGGTGGCAAAAGCTTTTGATCCACCTCTCGTGAAAAAGACAAATTTCCGCCGATTCAGTAGGAAGCGGGTCAAATTTTAACTACAGCAGCCTCATAGTTTGCTCTTTATTTTTTCCAAAAATCATTTCTAGGTACATAAGTATCTATTTAATCAGAGAAAATCCAAAAGTTTTGCAAAATTCAACCCCTAGCTACGAACGGTCATGCCCGCCGTTTTGACCGCATTTTGAAACGGGCATAAGAAATTCAAAAAAAATCAAAAAAATTGAAAACCTTCGCATTGTGTCATTATATGTGACCTAGTTTTCAGGAAAAATAACATACTTGGACTACGGCAAATGTCTTAAAAAAGTGTTCTCAGAAACGAGCTATCATGTATGAAGATTCATGGCTTTCAAGGCAAATGCCCAATGTTATGGCAACATTCATGGCATAGTTTGTTCAAATGATATCATATTTTGCACAAGTTTGCATCTTGGAATGGCAAACAATGTTGCCTAAGGAAGTTTTCACTTTCTTTGCACGGAAAATTCATTTTCCATTTTTCGAGTGCCCAAAATGAGTTTTTTTGTGAAGGACCTACCAAATATTTGTTGCAAAATTGGACCAAATCATTTTTCTAAAATATTAGGCCATATATAATGTACAATTGACCAAATGGTTGGGTGTCAAAAGCTTTTGATCCACCTCTCGTGAAAAAGACAAATTTCCGCCGATTCAGTAGGAAGCGGGTCAAATTTGAACTACAGCAGCCTCATAGTTTGCTCTTTATTTTTTCCAAAAATCATTTCTAGGTACATAAGTATCTATTTAATCAGAGAAAGTCCAAAAGTTTTGCAAGATTCAACCCCTAGCTATGAACGGTCATGCCCGCCGTTTTGACCGCATTTTGAAACGGGCATAAGAAATTCAAAAAAAATCAAAAATATTGAAAACCTTCGCATTGTGTCATTATATGTGACCTAGTTTTCAGGAAAATAACAAACTTGGACTACGGCAAACGTCTTAAAAAAAGTGTTCTCAGAAACGAGCTATCATGTATGAAGATTCATGGCTTTCAAGGCAAATGGCCAATGTTATGGCAACATTCATGGCATAGTTTGTTCAAATGATATCATATTTTGCACAAGTTTGCATCTTGGAATGGCAAACAATGTTGCCTAAGGAAGTTTTCACTTTCTTTGCACGGAAAATTCATTTTCCATTTTTCGAGTGCCCAAAATGAGTTTTTTGGTGGAGGACCTACCAAATATTTGTTGCAAAATTGGACCAAATCATTTTTCTAAAATATTAGGCCATATATAATGTACAATTGACCAAATGGTTTGGTGTCAAAAGCTTTTGCTCCACCTCTCGTGAAAAAGACAAATTTCCGCCGATTCAGTAGGAAGCGGGTCAAATTTTAACTACAGCAGCCTCATAGTTTGCTCTTTATTTTTTCCAAAAATCATTTCTAGGTACATAAGTATCTATTTAATCAGAGAAAATCCAAAAGTTTTGCAAGATTCAACCCCTAGCTACGAACGGTCATGCCCGCCGTTTTGACCGCATTTTGAAACGGGCATAAGAAATTCAAAAAAAATCAAAAATATTGAAAACCTTCGCATTGTGTCATTATATGTGACCTAGTTTTCAGGAAAAATAACATACTTGGACTACGGCAAATGTCTTAAAAAAGTGTTCTCAGAAACGAGCTATCATGTATGAAGATTCATGGCTCTCAAGGCAAATGCCCAATGTTATGGCAAGATTCATGGCATAGTTTGTTCAAATGATATCATCTTTTGCACAAGTTTGCATCTTGGAATGGCAAACAATGTTGCCTAAGGAAGTTTTCACTTTCTTTGCACGGAAAATTCATTTTCCATTTTTCGAGTGCCCAAAATGAGTTTTTTTTGTGAAGGACCTACCAAATATTTGTTGCAAAATTGGACCAAATCATTTTTCGAAAATATTAGGCCATATATAATGTACAATTGACCAAATGGTTGGGTGGCAAAAGCTTTTGATCCACCTCTCGTGAAAAAGACAAATTTCCGCCGATTCAGTAGGAAGCGGGTCAAATTTTAACTACAGCAGCCTCATAGTTTGCTCTTTATTTTTTCCAAAAATCATTTCTAGGTACATAAGTATCTATTTAATCAGAGAAAATCCAAAAGTTTTGCAAAATTCAACCCCTAGCTACGAACGGTCATGCCCGCCGTTTTGACCGCATTTTGAAACGGGCATAGGAAATTCAAAAAAAATCAAAAAAATTGAAAACCTTCGCATTGTGTCATTATATGTGACCTAGTTTTCAGGAAAAATAACATACTTGGACTACGGCAAATGTCTTAAAAAAGTGTTCTCAGAAACGAGCTATCATGTATGAAGATTCATGGCTTTCAAGGCAAATGCCCAATGTTATGGCAACATTCATGGCATAGTTTGTTCAAATGATATCATATTTTGCACAAGTTTGCATCTTGGAATGGCAAACAATGTTGCCTAAGGAAGTTTTCACTTTCTTTGCACGGAAAATTCATTTTCCATTTTTCGAGTGCCCAAAATGAGTTTTTTTGTGAAGGACCTACCAAATATTTGTTGCAAAATTGGACCAAATCATTTTTCTAAAATATTAGGCCATATATAATGTACAATTGACCAAATGGTTGGGTGTCAAAAGCTTTTGATCCACCTCTCGTGAAAAAGACAAATTTCCGCCGATTCAGTAGGAAGCGGGTCAAATTTGAACTACAGCAGCCTCATAGTTTGCTCTTTATTTTTTCCAAAAATCATTTCTAGGTACATAAGTATCTATTTAATCAGAGAAAGTCCAAAAGTTTTGCAAGATTCAACCCCTAGCTATGAACGGTCATGCCCGCCGTTTTGACCGCATTTTGAAACGGGCATAAGAAATTCAAAAAAAATCAAAAATATTGAAAACCTTCGCATTGTGTCATTATATGTGACCTAGTTTTCAGGAAAATAACAAACTTGGACTACGGCAAACGTCTTAAAAAAAGTGTTCTCAGAAACGAGCTATCATGTATGAAGATTCATGGCTTTCAAGGCAAATGGCCAATGTTATGGCAACATTCATGGCATAGTTTGTTCAAATGATATCATATTTTGCACAAGTTTGCATCTTGGAATGGCAAACAATGTTGCCTAAGGAAGTTTTCACTTTCTTTGCACGGAAAATTCATTTTCCATTTTTCGAGTGCCCAAAATGAGTTTTTTGGTGGAGGACCTACCAAATATTTGTTGCAAAATTGGACCAAATCATTTTTCTAAAATATTAGGCCATATATAATGTACAATTGACCAAATGGTTGGGTGTCAAAAGCTTTTGCTCCACCTCTCGTGAAAAAGACAAATTTCCGCCGATTCAGTAGGAAGCGGGTCAAATTTTAACTACAGCAGCCTCATAGTTTGCTCTTTATTTTTTCCAAAAATCATTTCTAGGTACATAAGTATCTATTTAATCAGAGAAAATCCAAAAGTTTTGCAAGATTCAACCCCTAGCTACGAACGGTCATGCCCGCCGTTTTGACCGCATTTTGAAACGGGCATAAGAAATTCAAAAAAAATCAAAAATATTGAAAACCTTCGCATTGTGTCATTATATGTGACCTAGTTTTCAGGAAAAATAACATACTTGGACTACGGCAAATGTCTTAAAAAAGTGTTCTCAGAAACGAGCTATCATGTATGAAGATTCATGGCTCTCAAGGCAAATGCCCAATGTTATGGCAAGATTCATGGCATAGTTTGTTCAAATGATATCATCTTTTGCACAAGTTTGCATCTTGGAATGGCAAACAATGTTGCCTAAGGAAGTTTTCACTTTCTTTGCACGGAAAATTCATTTTCCATTTTTCGAGTGCCCAAAATGAGTTTTTTTTGTGAAGGACCTACCAAATATTTGTTGCAAAATTGGACCAAATCATTTTTAGAAAATATTAGGCCATATATAATGTACAATTGACCAAATGGTTGGGTGGCAAAAGCTTTTGATCCACCTCTCGTGAAAAAGACAAATTTCCGCCGATTCAGTAGGAAGCGGGTCAAATTTTAACTACAGCAGCCTCATAGTTTGCTCTTTATTTTTTCCAAAAATCATTTCTAGGTACATAAGTATCTATTTAATCAGAGAAAATCCAAAAGTTTTGCAAAATTCAAACCCTAGCTACGAACGGTCATGCCCGCCGTTTTGACCGCATTTTGAAACGGGCATAAGAAATTCAAAAAAAATCAAAAAAATTGAAAACCTTCGCATTGTGTCATTATATGTGACCTAGTTTTCAGGAAAAATAACATACTTGGACTACGGCAAATGTCTTAAAAAAGTGTTCTCAGAAACGAGCTATCATGTATGAAGATTCATGGCTTTCAAGGCAAATGCCCAATGTTATGGCAACATTCATGGCATAGTTTGTTCAAATGATATCATATTTTGCACAAGTTTGCATCTTGGAATGGCAAACAATGTTGCCTAAGGAAGTTTTCACTTTCTTTGCACGGAAAATTCATTTTCCATTTTTCGAGTGCCCAAAATGAGTTTTTTTGTGAAGGACCTACCAAATATTTGTTGCAAAATTGGACCAAATCATTTTTCTAAAATATTAGGCCATATATAATGTACAATTGACCAAATGGTTGGGTGTCAAAAGCTTTTGATCCACCTCTCGTGAAAAAGACAAATTTCCGCCGATTCAGTAGGAAGCGGGTCAAATTTGAACTACAGCAGCCTCATAGTTTGCTCTTTATTTTTTCCAAAAATCATTTCGAGGTACATAAGTATCTATTTAATCAGAGAAAGTCCAAAAGTTTTGCAAGATTCAACCCCTAGCTATGAACGGTCATGCCCGCCGTTTTGACCGCATTTTGAAACGGGCATAAGAAATTCAAAAAAAAATCAAAAATATTGAAAACCTTCGCATTGTGTCATTATATGTGACCTAGTTTTCAGGAAAATAACAAACTTGGACTACGGCAAATGTCTTAAAAAAGTGTTCTCAGAAACGAGCTATCATGTATGAAGATTCATGGCTTTCAAGGCAAATGGCCAATGTTATGGCAACATTCATGGCATAGTTTGTTCAAATGATAACATCTTTTGCACAAGTTTGCATCTTGGAATGGCAAACAATGTTGCCTAAGGAAGTTTTCACTTTCTTTGCACGGAAAATTCATTTTCCATTTTTCGAGTGCCCAAAATGAGTTTTTTTGTGAAGGACCTACCAAATATTTGTTGCAAAATTGGACCAAATCATTTTTCTAAAATATTAGGTCATATATAATGTACAATTGACCAAATGGTTGGGTGTCAAAAGCTTTTGATCCACCTCTCGTGAAAAAGACAAATTTCCGCCGATTCAGTAGGAAGCGGGTGAAATTTTAACTACAGCAGCCTCATAGTTTGCTCTTTATTTTTTCCAAAAATCATTTCTAGGTACATAAGTATCTATTTAATAAGAGAAAATCCAAAAGTTTTGCAAAATTCAACCCCTAGCTACGAACGGTCATGCCCGCCGTTTTGACCGCATTTTGAAACGGGCATAAGAAATTCAAAAAAAATCAAAAAAATTGAAAACCTTCGCATTGTGTCATTATATGTGACCTAGTTTTCAGGAAAAATAACATACTTGGACTACGGCAAATGTCTTAAAAAAGTGTTCTCAGAAACGAGCTATCATGTATGAAGATTCATGGCTTTCAAGGCAAATGCCCAATGTTATGGCAAGATTCATGGCATAGTTTGTTCAAATGATATCATATTTTGCACAAGTTTGCATCTTGGAATGGCAAACAATGTTGCCTAAGGAAGTTTTCACTTTCTTTGCACGGAAAATTCATTTTCCATTTTTCGAGTGCCCAAAATGAGTTTTTTTGTGAAGGACCTACCAAATATTTGTTGCAAAATTGGACCAAATCATTTTTCTAAAATATTAGGCCATATATAATGTACAATTGACCAAATGGTTGGGTGTCAAAAGCTTTTGATCCACCTCTCGTGAAAAAGACAAATTTCCGCCGATTCAGTAGGAAGCGGGTCAAATTTGAACTACAGCAGCCTCATAGTTTGCTCTTTATTTTTTCCAAAAATCATTTCGAGGTACATAAGTATCTATTTAATCAAAGAAAGTCCAAAAGTTTTGCAAGATTCAACCCCTAGCTACGAACGGTCATGCCCGCCGTTTTGACCGCATTTTGAAACGGGCATGAGAAATTCAAAAAAAATCAAAAATATTGAAAACCTTCGCATTGTGTCATTATATGTGACCTAGTTTTCAGGAAAAATAACATACTTGGACTACGGCAAATGTCTTAAAAAAGTGTTCTCAGAAACGAGCTATCATGTATGAAGATTCATGGCTTTCAAGGCAAATGCCCAATGTTATGGCAAGATTCATGGTATAGTTTGTTCAAATGATATCATATTTTGCACAAGTTTGCATCTTGGAATGGCAAACAATGTTGCCTAAGGAAGTTTTCACTTTCTTTGCACGGAAAATTCATTTTCCATTTTTCGAGTGCCCAAAATGAGTTTTTTTGTGAAGGACCTACCAAATATTTGTTGCAAAATTGGACCAAATCATTTTTCTAAAATATTAGGCCATATATAATGTACAATTGACCAAATGGTTGGGTGTCAAAAGCTTTTGATCCACCTCTCGTGAAAAAGACAAATTTCCGCCGATTCAGTAGGAAGCGGGTCAAATTTGAACTACAGCAGCCTCATAGTTTGCTCTTTATTTTTTCCAAAAATCATTTCTAGGTACATAAGTATCTATTTAATCAGAGAAAGTCCAAAAGTTTTGCAAGATTCAACCCCTAGCTATGAACGGTCATGCCCGCCGTTTTGACCGCATTTTGGAACGGGCATAAGAAATTCAAAAAAAATCGAAAATATTGAAAACCTTCGCATTGTGTCATTATATGTGACCTAGTTTTCAGGAAAATAACAAACTTGGACTACGGCAAACGTCTTAAAAAAAGTGTTCTCAGAAACGAGCTATCATGTATGAAGATTCATGGCTTTCAAGGCAAATGGCCAATGTTATGGCAACATTCATGGCATAGTTTGTTCAAATGATATCATATTTTGCACAAGTTTGCATCTTGGAATGGCAAACAATGTTGCCTAAGGAAGTTTTCACTTTCTTTGCACGGAAAATTCATTTTCCATTTTTCGAGTGCCCAAAATGAGTTTTTTGGTGGAGGACCTACCAAATATTTGTTGCAAAATTGGACCAAATCATTTTTCTAAAATATTAGGCCATATATAATGTACAATTGACCAAATGGTTGGGTGTCAAAAGCTTTTGCTCCACCTCTCGTGAAAAAGACAAATTTCCGCCGATTCAGTAGGAAGCGGGTCAAAATTTAACTACAGCAGCCTCATAGTTTGCTCTTTATTTTTTCCAAAAATCATTTCTAGGTACATAAGTATCTATTTAATCAGAGAAAATCCAAAAGTTTTGCAAGATTCAACCCCTAGCTACGAACGGTCATGCCCGCCGTTTTGACCGCATTTTGAAACGGGCATAAGAAATTCAAAAAAAATCAAAAATATTGAAAACCTTCGCATTGTGTCATTATATGTGACCTAGTTTTCAGGAAAAATAACATACTTGGACTACGGGAAATGTCTTAAAAAAGTGTTCTCAGAAACGAGCTATCATGTATGAAGATTCATGGCTCTCAAGGCAAATGCCCAATGTTATGGCAAGATTCATGGCATAGTTTGTTCAAATGATATCATCTTTTGCACAAGTTTGCATCTTGGAATGGCAAACAATGTTGCCTAAGGAAGTTTTCACTTTCTTTGCACGGAAAATTCATTTTCCATTTTTCGAGTGCCCAAAATGAGTTTTTTTGTGAAGGACCTACCAAATATTTGTTGCAAAATTGGACCAAATCATTTTTCTAAAATATTAGGCCATATATAATGTACAATTGACCAAATGGTTGGGTGTCAAAAGCTTTTGATCCACCTCTCGTGAAAAAGACAAATTTCCGCCGATTCAGTAGGAAGCGGGTCAAATTTGAACTACAGCAGCCTCATAGTTTGCTCTTTATTTTTTCCAAAAATCATTTCGAGGTACATAAGTATCTATTTAATCAGAGAAAGTCCAAAAGTTTTGCAAGATTCAACCCCTAGCTACGAACGGTCATGCCCGCCGTTTTGACCGCATTTTGAAACGGGCATGAGAAATTCAAACAAAATCAAAAATATTGAAAACCTTCGCATTGTGTCATTATATGTGACCTAGTTTTCAGGAAAAATAACATACTTGGACTACGGCAAATGTCTTAAAAAAGTGTTCTCAGAAACGAGCTATCATGTATGAAGATTCATGGCTTTCAAGGCAAATGCCCAATGTTATGGCAACATTCATGGCATAGTTTGTTCAAATGATATCATATTTTGCACAAGTTTGCATCTTGGAATGGCAAACAATGTTGCCTAAGGAAGTTTTCACTTTCTTTGCACGGAAAATTCATTTTCCATTTTTCGAGTGCCCAAAATGAGTTTTTTTGTGAAGGAGCTACCAAATATTTGTTGCAAAATTGGACCAAATCATTTTTCTAAAATATTAGGCCATATATAATGTACAATTGACCAAATGGTTGGGTGTCAAAAGCTTTTGATCCACCTCTCGTGAAAAAGACAAATTTCCGCCGATTCAGTAGGAAGCGGGTCAAATTTGAACTACAGCAGCCTCATAGTTTGCTCTTTATTTTTTCCAAAAATCATTTCGAGGTACATAAGTATCTATTTAATCAGATAAAGTCCAAAAGTTTTGCAAGATTCAACCCCTAGCTATGAACGGTCATGCCCGCCGTTTTGACCGCATTTTGAAACGGGCATAAGAAATTCAAAAAAAAATCAAAAATATTGAAAACCTTCGCATTGTGTCATTATATGTGACCTAGTTTTCAGGAAAATAACAAACTTGGACTACGGCAAATGTCTTAAAAAAGTGTTCTCAGAAACGAGCTATCATGTATGAAGATTCATGGCTTTCAAGGCAAATGGCCAATGTTATGGCAACATTCATGGCATAGTTTGTTCAAATGATAACATCTTTTGCACAAGTTTGCATCTTGGAATGGCAAACAATGTTGCCTAAGGAAGTTTTCACTTTCTTTGCACGGAAAATTCATTTTCCATTTTTCGAGTGCCCAAAATGAGTTTTTTTGTGAAGGACCTACCAAATATTTGTTGCAAAATTGGACCAAATCATTTTTCTAAAATATTAGGCCATATATAATGTACAATTGACCAAATGGTTGGGTGTCAAAAGCTTTTGGTCCACCTCTCGTGAAAAAGACAAATTTCCGGCGATTCAGTAGGAAGCGGGTCAAATTTGAACTACAGCAGCCTCATAGTTTGCTCTTTATTTTTTCCAAAAATCATTTCGAGGTACATAAGTATCTATTTAATCAGAGAAAATCCAAAAGTTTTGCAAAATTCAACCCCTAGCTACGAACGGTCATGCCCGCCGTTTTGACCGCATTTTGAAACGGGCATAAGAAATTCAAAAAAAATCAAAAAAATTGAAAACCTTCGCATTGTGTCATTATATGTGACCTAGTTTTCAGGAAAAATAACATACTTGGACTACGGCAAATGTCTTAAAAAAGTGTTCTCAGAAACGAGCTATCATGTATGAAGATTCATGGCCTTCAAGGCAAATGCCCAATGTTATGGCAAGATTCATGGTATAGTTTGTTCAAATGATATCATATTTTGCACAAGTTTGCATCTTGGAATGGCAAACAATGTTGCCTAAGGAAGTTTTCACTTTCTTTGAACGGAAAATTCATTTTCCATTTTTCGAGTGCCCAAAATGAGTTTTTTGGTGAAGGACCTACAAAATATTTGTTGCAAAATTGGACCAAATCATTTTTCTAAAATATTAGGCCATATATAATGTACAATTGACCAAATGGTTGGGTGTCAAAAGCTTTTGATCCACCTCTCGTGAAAAAGACAAATTTCCGCCGATTCAGTAGGAAGCGGGTCAAATTTTAACTACAGCAGCCTCATAGTTTGCTCTTTATTTTTTCCAAAAATCATTTCTAGGTACATAAGTATCTATTTAATCAGAGAAAGTCCAAAAGTTTTGCAAGATTCAACCCCTAGCTATGAACGGTCATGCCCGCCGTTTTGACCACATTTTGAAACGGGCATGAGAAATTCAAAAAAAATCAAAAATATTGAAAACCTTCGCATTGTGTCATTATATGTGACCTAGTTTTCAGGAAAATAACAAACTTGGACTACGGCAAATGTCTTAAAAAAGTGTTCTCAGAAACGAGCTATCATGTATGAAGATTCATGGCTTTCAAGGCAAATGGCCAATGTTATGGCAACATTCATGGCATAGTTTGTTCAAATGATATCATCTTTTGCACAAGTTTGCATCTTGGAATGGCAAACAATGTTGCCTAAGGAAGTTTTCACTTTCTTTGCACGGAAAATTCATTTTCCATTTTTCGAGTGCCCAAAATGAGTTTTTTTGTGAAGGACCTACCAAATATTTGTTGCAAAATTGGACCAAATCATTTTTCTAAAATATTAGGCCATATATAATGTACAATTGACCAAATGGTTGGGTGTCAAAAGCTTTTGATCCACCTCTCGTGAAAAAGCCAAATTTCCGCCGATTCAGTAGGAAGCGGGTGAAATTTTAACTACAGCAGCCTCATAGTTTGCTCTTTATTTTTTCAAAAATCTTTTCTAGGTACATAAGTATCTATTTAATTAGAGAAAATCCAAAAGTTTTGCAAAATTCCACCCCTAGCTACGAACGGTCATGCCCGCCGTTTTGACCGCATTTTGAAACGGGCATAAGAAATTCAAAAAAAATCAAAAAAATTGAAAACCGTCGCATTGTGTCATTATATGTGACCTAGTTTTCAGGAAAAATACCATACTTGGACTACGGCAAATGTCTTAAAAAAGTGTTCTCAGAAACGAGCTATCATGTATGAAGATTCATGGCTTTCAAGGCAAATGCCCAATGTTATGGCAAGATTCATGGTATAGTTTGTTCAAATGATATCATATTTTGCACAAGTTTGCATCTTGGAATGGCAAACAATGTTGCCTAAGGAAGTTTTCACTTTCTTTGCACGGAAAATTCATTTTCCATTTTTCGAGTGCCCAAAATGAGTTTTTTTGTGAAGGACCTACCAAATATTTGTTGCAAAATTGGACCAAATCATTTTTCTAAAATATTAGGCCATATATAATGTACAATTGACCAAATGGTTGGGTGTCAAAAGCTTTTGATCCACCTCTCGTGAAAAAGCCAAATTTCCGCCGATTTAGTAGGAAGCGGGTGAAATTTTAACTACAGCAGCCTCATAGTTTGCTCTTTATTTTTTCAAAAATCTTTTCTAGGTACATAAGTATCTATTTAATTAGAGAAAATCCAAAAGTTTTGCAAAATTCAACCCCTAGCTACGAACGGTCATGCCCGCCATTTTGACCGCATTTTGAAACGGGCATAAGAAATTCAAAAAAAATCAAAAAAATTGAAAACCGTCGCATTGTGTCATTATATGTGACCTAGTTTTCAGGAAAAATACCATACTTGGACTACGGCAAATGTCTTAAAAAAGTGTTCTCAGAAACGAGCTATCATGTATGAAGATTCATGGCTTTCAAGGCAAATGCCCAATGTTATGGCAAGATTCATGGTATAGTTTGTTCAAATGATATCATATTTTGCACAAGTTTGCATCTTGGAATGGCAAACAATGTTGCCTAAGGAAGTTTTCACTTTCTTTGCACGGAAAATTCATTTTCCATTTTTCGAGTGCCCAAAATGAGTTTTTTTGTGAAGGACCTACCAAATATTTGTTGCAAAATTGGACCAAATCATTTTTCTAAAATATTAGGCCATATATAATGTACAATTGACCAAATGGTTGGGTGTCAAAAGCTTTTGGTCCACCTCTCGTGAAAAAGACAAATTTCCGCCGATTCAGTAGGAAGCGGGTCAAATTTGAACTACAGCAGCCTCATAGTTTGCTCTTTATTTTTTCCAAAAATCATTTCGATGTACATAAGTATCTATTTAATCAGAGAAAGTCCAAAAGTTTTGCAAGATTCAACCCCTAGCTATGAACGGTCATGCCCGTCGTTTTGACCGCATTTTGAAACGGGCATAAGAAATTCAAAAAAAATAAAAATATTGAAAACCTTCGCATTGTGTCATTATATGTGACCTAGTTTTCAGGAAAATAACAAACTTGAACTACGGCAAATGTCTTAAAAAAAGTGTTCTCAGAAACGAGCTATCATGTATGAAGATTCATGGCTTTCAAGGCAAATGGCCAATGTTATGGCAACATTCATGGCATAGTTTGTTCAAATGATATCATATTTTGCACAAGTTTGCATCTTGGAATGGCAAACAATGTTGCCTAAGGAAGTTTTCACTTTCTTTGCACGGAAAATTCATTTTCCATTTTTTGAGTGCCCAAAATGAGTTTTTTTGTGAAGGACCTACCAAATATTTGTTGCAAAATTGGACCAAATCATTTTTCTAAAATATTAGGCCATATATAATGTACAATTGACCAAATGGTTGGGTGTCAAAAGCTTTTGATCCACCTCTCGTGAGAAAGACAAATTTCCGCCGATTTAGTAGGAAGCGGGTTAAATTTTAACTACAGCAGCCTCATAGTTTGCTCTTTATTTTTTCCAAAAATAATTTCTAGGTACATAAGTATCTATTTAATCAGAGAAAATCCAAAAGTTTTGCAAAATTCAACCCCTAGCTACGAACGGTCATGCCCGCCGTTTTAACCGCATTTTGAAACGGGCATAAGAAATTCAAAAAAAATCAAAAAAATTGAAAACCTTCGCATTGTGTCATTATATGTGACCTCGTTTTCAGGAAAAATAACATACTTGGACTACGGCAAATGTCTTAAAAAAGTGTTCTCAGAAACGAGCAATCATGTATGAAGATTCATGGCTTTCAAGGCAAATCGCCAATGTTATGGCAACATTCATGGCATAGTTTGTTCAAATGATAACATATTTTGCACAAGTTTGCATCTTGGAATGGCAAACAATGTTGCCTAAGGAAGTTTTCACTTTCTTTGCACGGAAAATTCATTTTCCATTTTTTGAGTGCCCAAAATGAGTTTTTTTGTGAAGGACCTACCAAATATTTGTTGCAAAATTGGACCAAATCATTTTTCTAAAATATTAGGCCATATATAATGTACAATTGACCAAATGGTTGGGTGTCAAAAGCTTTTGATCCACCTCTCGTGAGAAAGACAAATTTCCGCCGATTCAGTAGGAAGCGGGTCAAATTTTAACTACAGCAGCCTCATAGTTTGCTCTTTATTTTTTCCAAAAATAATTTCTAGGTACATAAGTATCTATTTAATCAGAGAAAATCCAAAAGTTTTGCAAAATTCAACCCCTAGCTACGAACGGTCATGCCCGCCGTTTTAACCGCATTTTGAAACGGGCATAAGAAATTCAAAAAAAATCAAAAAAATTGAAAACCGTCGCATTGTGTCATTATATGTGACCTAGTTTTCAGGAAAAATACCATACTTGGACTACGGCAAATGTCTTAAAAAAGTGTTCTCAGAAACGAGCTATCATGTATGAAGATTCATGGCTTTCAAGGCAAATGCCCAATGTTATGGCAAGATTCATGGTATAGTTTGTTCAAATGATATCATATTTTGCACAAGTTTGCATCTTGGAATGGCAAACAATGTTGCCTAAGGAAGTTTTCACTTTCTTTGCACGGAAAATTCATTTTCCATTTTTCGAGTGCCCAAAATGAGTTTTTTTGTGAAGGACCTACCAAATATTTGTTGCAAAATTGGACCAAATCATTTTTCTAAAATATTAGGCCATATATAATGTACAATTGACCAAATGGTTGGGTGTCAAAAGCTTTTGATCCACCTCTCGTGAAAAAGCCAAATTTCCGCCGATTCAGTAGGAAGCGGGTGAAATTTTAACTACAGCAGCCTCATAGTTTGCTCTTTATTTTTTCAAAAATCTTTTCTAGGTACATAAGTATCTATTTAATTAGAGAAAATCCAAAAGTTTTGCAAAATTCAACCCCTAGCTACGAACGGTCATGCCCGCCGTTTTGACCGCATTTTGAAACGGGCATAAGAAATTCAAAAAAAATCAAAAAAATTGAAAACCGTCGCATTGTTTCATTATATGTGACCTAGTTTTCAGGAAAAATACCATACTTGGACTACGGCAAATGTCTTAAAAAAGTGTTCTCAGAAACGAGCTATCATGTATGAAGATTCATGGCTTTCAAGGCAAATGCCCAATGTTATGGCAAGATTCATGGTATAGTTTGTTCAAATGATATCATATTTTGCACAAGTTTGCATCTTGGAATGGCAAACAATGTTGCCTAAGGAAGTTTTCACTTTCTTTGCACGGAAAATTCATTTTCCATTTTTTGAGTGCCCAAAATGAGTTTTTTTGTGAAGGACCTACCAAATATTTGTTGCAAAATTGGACCAAATCATTTTTCTAAAATATTAGGCCATATATAATGTACAATTGACCAAATGGTTGGGTGTCAAAAGCTTTTGATCCACCTCTCGTGAGAAAGACAAATTTCTGCCGATTCAGTAGGAAGCGGGTTAAATTTTAACTACAGCAGCCTCATAGTTTGCTCTTTATTTTTTCCAAAAATAATTTCTAGGTACATACGTATCTATTTAATCAGAGAAAATCCAAAAGTTTTGCAAAATTCAACCCCTAGCTACGAACGGTCATGCCCGCCGTTTTAACCGCATTTTGAAACGGGCATAAGAAATTCAAAAAAAATCAAAAAAATTGAAAACCTTCGCATTGTGTCATTATATGTGACCTCGTTTTCAGGAAAAATAACATACTTGGACTACGGCAAATGTCTTAAAAAAGTGTTCTCAGAAACGAGCAATCATGTATGAAGATTCATGGCTTTCAAGGCAAATCGCCAATGTTATGGCAACATTCATGGCATAGTTTGTTCAAATGATATCATATTTTGCACAAGTTTGCATCTTGGAATGGCAAACAATGTTGCCTAAGGAAGTTTTCACTTTCTTTGCACGGAAAATTCATTTTCCATTTTTTGAGTGCCCAAAATGAGTTTTTTTGTGAAGGACCTACCAAATATTTGTTGCAAAATTGGACCAAATCATTTTTCTAAAATATTAGGCCATATATAATGTACAATTGACCAAATGGTTGGGTGTCAAAAGCTTTTGATCCACCTCTCGTGAGAAAGACAAATTTCCGCCGATTCAGTAGGAAGCGGGTCAAATTTTAACTACAGCAGCCTCATAGTTTGCTCTTTATTTTTTCCAAAAATAATTTCTAGGTACATAAGTATCTATTTAATCAGAGAAAATCCAAAAGTTTTGCAAAATTCAACCCCTAGCTACGAACGGTCATGCCCGCCGTTTTAACCGCATTTTGAAACGGGCATAAGAAATTCAAAAAAAATCAAAAAAATTGAAAACCTTCGCATTGTGTCATTATATGTGACCTCGTTTTCAGGAAAAATAACATACTTGGACTACGGCAAATGTCTTAAAAAAGTGTTCTCAGAAACGAGCAATCATGTATGAAGATTCATGGCTTTCAAGGCAAATCGCCAATGTTATGGCAACATTCATGGCATAGTTTGTTCAAATGATATCATATTTTGCACAAGTTTGCATCTTGGAATGGCAAACAATGTTGCCTAAGGAAGTTTTCACTTTCTTTGCACGAAACATTCATTTTCCATTTTTCGAGTGCCCAAAATGAGTTTTTTTGTGAAGCACCTACCAAATATTTGTTGCAAAATTGGACCAAATCATTTTTCTAAAATATTAGGCCATATATAATGTACAATTGACCAAATGGTTGGGTGTCAAAAGCTTTTGATCCACCTCTCGTGAAAAAGACAAATTTCCGCCGATTCAGTAGGAAGCGGGTGAAATTTTAACTACAGCAACCTCATAGTTTGCTCTTTATTTTTTCCAAAAATCATTTCTAGGTACATAAGTATCTATTTAATCATAGAAAATCCAAAAGTTTTGCAAAATTCAACCCCTAGCTACGAACGGTCATGCCCGCCGTTTTGACCGCATTTTGAAACGGGCATAAGAAATTCAAAAAAAATCAAAAAAATTGAAAACCTTCGCATTGTGTCATTATATGTGACCTAGTTTTCAGGAAAAATAACATACTTGGACTACGGCAAACGTCTTAAAAAAGTGTTCTCAGAAACGAGTTATCATGTATGAAGATTCATGGCTTTCAAGGCAAATCGCTAATGTTATGGCAACATTCATGGCATAGTTTGTTCAAATGATATCATATTTTGCACAAGTTTGCATCTTGGAATGGCAAACAATGTTGCCTAAGGAAGTTTTCAGTTTCTTTGCACGGAAAATTCAATTTCCATTTTTCGTGTGCCCAAAATGAGTTTTTTTGTGAAGGACCTACCAAATATTTGTTGCCAAATTGGACCAAATCATTTTTCTAAAATATTAGGCCATATATAATGTACAATTGACCAAATGGTTGGGTGTCAAAAGCATTTGATCCACCTCTCGTGAAAAAGACAAATTTCTGCCGATTCAGTAGGAAGCGGGTCAAATTTTAACTACAGCAGCCTCATAGTTTGCTCTTTATTTTTTCCAAAAATCATTTCTAGGTAAATAAGTATCTATTTAATCAGAGAAAGTCCAAAAGTCTTGAAAATTCAACCCCTAGCTACGAACGGTCATGCCCGCTGTTTTGACCGCATTTTGAAACGGGCATAAGAAATTCAAAAAAAATCAAAAATATTGAAAACCTTCGCATTGTGTCATTATATGTGACCTAGTTTTCAGGAAAAATAACAAACTTGGACTACGGCAAATGTCTTTAAAAAGTGTTCTCAGAAACGAGCTATCATGTATGAAGATTCATGGCTTTCAAGGCAAATGGCCAATGTTATGGCAACATTCATGGTATAGTTTGTTAAAATGATATCATATTTTGCACAAGTTTGCATCTTGAAATGGCAAACAATGTTTCCTAAGGAAGTTTTCACTTTCTTTGCACGGAAAATTCATTTTCCATTTTTCGAGTGCCCAAAATGAGATTTTTTGTGAAGGACCTACCAAATATTTGTTGCAAAATTGGACCAAATCAGTTTTCTAAAATATTAGGCCATATATAATGTACAATTGACCAAATGGTTGGGTGTCAAAAGCTTTTGATCCACCTCTCGTGAAAAAGACAAATTTCCGCCGATTCAGTAGGAAGCGGGTCAAATTTGAACTACAGCAGCCTCATAGTTTGCTCTTTATTTGTTCCAAAAATCATTTCAAGGTACATAAGTATCTATTTAATCAGAGAAAGTCCAAAAGTTTTGCAAGATTCAACCCCTAGCTATGAACGGTCATGCCCGCCGTTTTGACCGCATTTTGAAACGGGCATGAGAAATTCAAAAAAAATCAAAAATATTGAAAACCTTCGCATTGTGTCATTATATGTGACCTAGTTTTCAGGAAAATAACAAACTTGGACTACGGCAAATGTCTTAAAAAAGTGTTCTCAGAAACGAGCTATCATGTATGAAGATTCATGGCTTTCAAGGCAAATGGCCAATGTTATGGCAACATTCATGGCATAGTTTGTTCAAATGATATCATCTTTTGCACAAGTTTGCATCTTGGAATGGCAAACAATGTTGCCTAAGGAAGTTTTCACTTTCTTTGCACGGAAAATTCATTTTCCATTTTTCGAGTGCCCAAAATGAGTTTTTTTGTGAAGGACCTACCAAATATTTGTTGCAAAATTGGACCAAATCATTTTTCTAAAATATTAGGCCATATATAATGTACAATTGACCAAATGGTTGGGTGTCAAAAGCTTTTGATCCACCCCTCGTGAAAAAGACAAATTTCCGCCGATTCAGTAGGAAGCGGGTGAAATTTTAACTACAGCAGCCTCATAGTTTGCTCTTTATTTTTTCAAAAATCTTTTCTAGGTACATAAGTATCTATTTAATTATAGAAAATCCAAAAGTTTTGCAAAATTCAACCCCTAGCTACGAACGGTCATGCCCGCCGTTTTGAACGCATTTTGAAACGGGCATAAGAAATTCAAAAAAAATCAAAAAAATTGAAAACCGTCGCATTGTGTCATTATATGTGACCTTGTTTTCAGGAAAAATACCATACTTGGACTACGGCAAATGTCTTAAAAAAGTGTTCTCAGAAACGAGCTATCATGTATGAAGATTCATGGCTTTCAAGGCAAATGCCCAATGTTATGGCAAGATTCATGGTATAGTTTGTTCAAATGATATCATATTTTGCACAAGTTTGCATCTTGGAATGGCAAACAATGTTGCCTAAGGAAGTTTTCACTTTCTTTGCACGGAAAATTCATTTTCCATTTTTCGAGTGCCCAAAATGAGTTTTTTTGTGAAGGACCTACCAAATATTTGTTGCAAAATTGGACCAAATCATTTTTCTAAAATATTAGGCCATATATAATGTACAATTGACCAAATGGTTGGGTGTCAAAAGCTTTTGGTCCACCTCTCGTGAAAAAGACAAATTTCCGCCGATTCAGTAGGAAGCGGGTGAAATTTTAACTACAGCAGCCTCATAGTTTGCTCTTTATTTTTTCCAAAAATCATTTCGATGTACATAAGTATCTATTTAATCAGAGAAAGTCCAAAAGTTTTGCAAGATTCAACCCCTAGCTATGAACGGTCATGCCCGTCGTTTTGACCGCATTTTGAAACGGGCATAAGAAATTCAAAAAAAATAAAAATATTGAAAACCTTCGCATTGTGTCATTATATGTGACCTAGTTTTCAGGAAAATAACAAACTTGGACTACGGCAAATGTCTTAAAAAAAGTGTTCTCAGAAACGAGCTATCATGTATGAAGATTCATGGCTTTCAAGGCAAATGGCCAATGTTATGGCAACATTCATGGCATAGTTTGTTCAAATGATATCATATTTTGCACAAGTTTGCATCTTGGAATGGCAAACAATGTTGCCTAAGGAAGTTTTCACTTTCTTTGCACGAAAAATTCATTTTCCATTTTTTGAGTGCCCAAAATTAGTTTTTTTGTGAAGGACCTACCAAATATTTGTTGCAAAATTGGACCAAATCATTTTTCTAAAATATTAGGCCATATATAATGTACAATTGACCAAATGGTTGGGTGTCAAAAGCTTTTGATCCACCTCTCGTGAGAAAGACAAATTTCCGCCGATTCAGTAGGAAGCGGGTCAAATTTTAACTACAGCAGCCTCATAGTTTGCTCTTTATTTTTTCCAAAAATAATTTCTAGGTACATAAGTATCTATTTAATCAGAGAAAATCCAAAAGTTTTGCAAAATTCAACCCCTAGCTACGAACGATCATGCCCGCCGTTTTAACCGCATTTTGAAACGGGCATAAGAAATTCAAAAAAAATCAAAAAAATTGAAAACCTTCGCGTTGTGTCATTATATGTGACCTCGTTTCCAGGAAAAATAACATACTTGGACTACGGCAAATGTCTTAAAAAAGTGTTCTCAGAAACGAGCAATCATGTATGAAGATTCATGGCTTTCAAGGCAAATCGCCAATGTTATGGCAACATTCATGGCATAGTTTGTTCAAATGATAACATATTTTGCACAAGTTTGCATCTTGGAATGGCAAACAATGTTGCCTAAGGAAGTTTTCACTTTCTTTGCACGAAACATTCATTTTCCATTTTTCGAGTGCCCAAAATAAGTTTTTTTGTGAAGGACCTACCAAATATTTGTTGCAAAATTGGACCAAATCATTTTTCTAAAATATTAGGCCATATATAATGTACAATTGACCAAATGGTTGGGTGTCAAAAGCTTTTGATCCACCTCTCGTGAAAAAGACAAATTTCCGCCGATTTAGTAGGAAGCGGGTGAAATTTTAACTACAGCAGCCTCATAGTTTGCTCTTTATTTTTTCCAAAAATCATTTCTAGGTACATAAGTATCTATTTAATCAGAGAAAATCCAAAAGTTTTGCAAAATTCAACCCCTAGCTACGAACGGTCATGCCCGCCGTTTTGACCGCATTTTGAAACGGGCATAAGAAATTCAAAAAAAATTGAAAAAATTGAAAACCTTCGCATTGTGTCATTATATGTGACCTAGTTTTCAGGAAAAATAACATACTTGGACTACGGCAAACGTCTTAAAAAAGTGTTCTCAGAAACGAGTTATGATGTATGAAGATTCATGGCTTTCAAGGCAAATCGCTAATGTTATGGCAACATTCATGGCATAGTTTGTTCAAATGATATCATATTTTGCACAAGTTTGCATGTTGGAATGGCAAACAATGTTGCCTAAGGAAGTTTTCAGTTTCTTTGCACGGAAAATTCAATTTCCATTTTTCGTGTGCCCAAAATGAGTTTTTTTGTGAAGGACCTACCAAATATTTGTTGCCAAATTGGACCAAATCATTTTTCTAAAATATTAGGCCATATATAATGTACAATTGGCCAAATGGTTGGGTGTCAAAAGCTTTTGATCCACCTGTCGTGAAAAAGACAAATTTCCGCCGATTCAGTAGGAAGCGGGTCAAATTTTAACTACAGCAGCCTCATAGTTTGCTCTTTATTTTTTCCAAAAATCATTTCTAGGTAAATAAGTATCTATTTAATCAGAGAAAGTCCAAAAGTCTTGCAAAATTCAACCCCTAGCTACGAACGGTCATGCCCGCTGTTTTGACCGCATTTTGAAACGGGCATAAGAAATTCAAATAAAATCAAAAATATTGAAAACCTTCGCATTGTGTCATTATATGTGACCTAGTTTTCAGGAAAAATAACAAACTTGGACTACGGCAAATGTCTTAAAAAAGTGTTCTCAGAAACGAGCTATCATGTATGAAGATTCATGGCTTTCAAGGCAAATGGCCAATGTTATGGCAACATTCATGGTATAGTTTGTTAAAATGATATCATATTTTGCACAAGTTTGCATCTTGAAATGGCAAACAATGTTGCCTAAGGAAGTTTTCACTTTCTTTGCACGGAAAATTCATTTTCCATTTTTCGAGTGCCCAAAATGAGATTTTTTGTGAAGGACCTACCAAATATTTGTTGCAAAATTGGACCAAATCATTTTTCTAAAATATTAGGCCATATATAATGTACAATTGACCAAATGATTGGGTGTCAAAAGCTTTTGATCCACCTCTCGTGAAAAAGACAAATTTCCGCCGATTCAGTAGGAAGCGGGTCAAATTTGAACTACAGCAGCCTCATAGTTTGCTCTTTATTTTTTCCAAAAATCATTTCGAGGTACATAAGTATCTATTTAATCAGAGAAAGTCCAAAAGTTTTGCAAGATTCAACCCCTAGCTATGAACGGTCATGCCCGCCGTTTTGACCGCATTTTGAAACGGGCATAAGAAATTCAAAAAAAATCAAAAATATTGAAAACCTTCGCATTGTGTCATTATATGTGACCTAGTTTTCAGGAAAATAACAAACTTGGACTACAGCAAATGTCTTAAAAAAAGTGTTCTCAGAAACGAGCTATCATGTATGAAGATTCATGGCTTTCAAGGCAAATGGCCAATGTTATGGCAACATTCATGGCATAGTTTGTTCAAATGATATCATATTTTGCACAAGTTTGCATCTTGGAATGGCAAACAATGTTGCCTAAGGAAGTTTTCACTTTCTTTGCACGGAAAATTCATTTTCCATTTTTCGAGTGCCCAAAATGAGTTTTTTTGTGAAGGACCTACCAAATATTTGTTGCAAAATTGGACCAAATCATTTTTCTAAAATAGTAGGCCATATATAATGTACAATTGACCAAATGGTTGGGTGTCAAAAGCTTTTGATCCACCTCTCGTGAAAAAGACAAATTTCCGCCGATTCAGTAGGAAGCGGGTGAAATTTTAACTACAGCAGCCTCATAGTTTGCTCTTTATTTTTTCCAAAAATCATTTCTAGGTACGTAAGTATCTATTTAATCAGAGAAAGTCCAGAAGTCTTGCAAAATTCAACCCCTAGCTACGAACGGTCATGCCCGCCGTTTTAACCGCATTTTGAAACGGGCATAAGAAATTCAAAAAAAATGAAAAAAATTGAAAACCTTCGCATTGTGTTATTATATGTGACCTAGTTTTCAGGAAAAATAACAAACTTGGACTACGGCAAATGTCTTATCAAAGTGTTCTCAGAAACGAGCTATCATGTATGAAGATTCATGGCTTTCAAGGCAAATGGCCAATGTTATGGCAACATTCATGGTATAGTTTGTTCAAATGATATCATATTTTGCACAAGTTTGCATCTTGAAATGGCAAACAATGTTGCCTAAGGAAGTTTTCACTTTCTTTGCACGGAAAATTCATTTTCCATTTTTCGAGTGCCCAAAATGAGTTTTTTTGTGAAGGACCTACTAAATATTTGTTGCAAAATTGGATCAAATCATTTTTCTAAAATATTAGGCCATATATAATGTACAATTGACCAAATGGTTGGGTGTCAAAAGCTTTTGATCCACCTCTCGTGAAAAAGACAAATTTCCGCCGATTCAGTAGGAAGCGGGTCAAATTTGAACTACAGCAGCCTCATAGTTTGCTCTTTATTTTTTCCAAAAATCATTTCGAGGTACATAAGTATCTATTTAATCAGATAAAGTCCAAAAGTGTTGCAAGATTCAACCCCTAGCTACGAACGGTCATGCCCGCCGTTTTGACCGCATTTTGAAACGGGCATAAGAAATTCAAAAAAAATCAAAAATATTGAAAACCTTCGCATTGTGTCATTATATGTGACCTAGTTTTCAGGAAAAATAACATACTTGGACTACGGCAAATGTCTTAAAAAAAGTGTTCTCAGAAACGAGCTATCATGTATGAAGATTCATGGCTTTCAAGGCAAATGGCCAATGTTATGGCAACATTCATGGCATAGTTTGTTCAAATGATATCATATTTTGCACAAGTTTGCATCTTGGAATGGCAAACAATGTTGCCTAAGGAAGTTTTCACTTTCTTTGCACGGAAAATTCAATTTCCATTTTTCGAGTGCCCAAAATGTGTTTTTTTGTGAAGGACCTACCAAATATTTGTTGCCAAATTGGACCAAATCATTTTTCTAAAATATTAGGCCATATATAATGTACAATTGACCAAATGGTTGGGTGTCAAAAGCTTTTGATCCACCTCTCGTGAAAAAGACAAATTTCCGCCGATTCAGTAGGAAGCGGGTCAAATTTGAACTACAGCAGCCTCATAGTTTGCTCTTTATTTTTTCCAAAAATCTTTTCTAGGTACATAAGTATCTATTTAATCAGAGAAAGTCCAAAAGTCTTGCAAGATTCAACCCCTAGCTATGAACGGTCATGCCCGCCGTTTTGACCGCATTTTGAAACGGGCATAAGAAATTCAAAAAAAATCAAAAATATTGAAAACCTTCGCATTGTGTCATTATATGTGACCTAGTTTTCAGGAAAATAACAAACTTGGACTACGGCAAATGTCTTAAAAAAAGTGTTCTCAGAAACGAGCTATCATGTATGAAGATTCATGGCTTTCAAGGCAAATGGCCAATGTTATGGCAACATTCATGGCATAGTTTGTTCAAATGATATCATATTTTGCACAAGTTTTCATCTTGGAATGGCAAACAATGTTGCCTAAGGAAGTTTTTACTTTCTTTGCACGGAAAATTCATTTTCCATTTTTCGAGTGCCCAAAATGAGTTTTTTTGTGAAGGACCTACCAAATATTTGTTGCAAAATTGGACCAAATCATTTTTCTAAAATATTAGGCCATATATAATGTACAATTGACCAAATGGTTGGGTGTCAAAAGCTTTTGATCCACCTCTCGTGAAAAAGACAAATTTCCGCCGATTCAGTAGGAAGCGGGTGAAATTTTAACTACAGCAGCCTCATAGTTTGCTCTTTATTTTTTCCAAAAATCATTTCTAGGTACATAAGTATCTATTTAATCAGAGAAAGTCCAAAAGTTTTGCAAGATTCAACCCCTAGCTACGAACGGTCATGCCCGCCGTTTTGACCGTATTTTGCAACGGGCATAAGAAATTCAAAAACAATCAAAAAAATTGAAAACCTTCGCATTGTGTCATTATATGTGACCTAGTTTTCAGGAAAAATAACATACTTGGACTACGGCAAATGTCTTAAAAAAGTGTTCTCAGAAACGAGCTATCATGTATGAAGATTCATGGCTTTCAAGGCAAATGGCCAATGTTATGGCAACATTCATGGCATAGTTTGTTCAAATGATATCATATTTTGCACAAGTTTGCATCTTGGAATGGCAAACAATGTTGCCTAAGGAAGTTTTCACTTTCTTTGCACGGAAAATTCGTTTTCCATTTTTCGAGTGCCCAAAATGAGTTTTTTTGTGAAGGACCTACCAAATATTTGTTGCAAAATTGGACCAAATCATTTTTCTAAAATATTAGGCCATATATAATGTACAATTGACCAAATGGTTGGGTGTCAAAAGCTTTTGATCCACCTCTCGTGAAAAAGACAAATTTCCGTCGATTCAGTAGGAAGCGGGTGAAATTTTAACTACAGCAGCCTCATAGTTTGCTCTTTATTTTTTCCAAAAATCATTTCTAGGTACATAAGTATCTATTTAATCAGAGAAAGTCCAAAAGTTTTGCAAGATTCAACCCCTAGCTACGAACGGTCATGCCCGCCGTTTTGACCGCATTTTGAAACGGGCACAAGAAATTCAAAAACAATCAAAAAATTGAAAACCTTCGCATTGTGTCATTATATGTGACCTCGTTTTCAGGAAAAATAACATACTTGGACTACGGCAAATGTCTTAAAAAAGTGTTCTCAGAAACGAGCTATCATGTATGAAGATTCATGGCTTTCAAGGCAAATGGCCAATGTTATGGCAACATTCATGGCATAGTTTGTTCAAATGATATCATATTTTGCACAAGTTTGCATCTTGGAATGTCAAACAATGTTGCCTAAGGAAGTTTTCACTTTCTTTGCACGGAAAATTCGTTTTCCATTTTTCGAGTGCCCAAAATGAGTTTTTTTTGTGAAGGACCTACCAAATATTTGTTGCAAAATTGGACCAAATCATTTTTCTAAAATATTAGGCCATATATAATGTACAATTGACCAAATGGTTGGGTGTGAAAAGCTTTTGATCCACCTCTCGTGAAAAAGACAAATTTCCGCCGATTCAGTAGGAAGCGGGTGAAATTTTAACTACAACAGCCTCATAGTTTGCTCTTTATTTTTTCCAAAAATCATTTCTAGGTACATAAGTATCTATTTAATCAGAGAAAATCCAAAAGTGTTGCAAAATTCAACCCCTAGCTACGAACGGTCATGCCCGCCGTTTTGACCGCATTTTGAAACGGGCATAAGAAATTCAAAAAAAATCAAAAATATTGAAAACCTTCGCATTGTGTCATTATATGTGACCTAGTTTTCAGGAAAAATAACATACTTGGACTACGGCAAATGTCTTAAAAAATTGTTCTCAGAAACGAGCTATCATGTATGAAGATTCATGGCTTTCAAGGCAAATCGCCAATGTTATGGCAACATTCATGGCATAGTTTGTTCAAATGATATCATATTTTGCACAAGTTTGCATCTTGGAATGGCAAACAATGTTGCCTAAGGAAGTTTTCACTTTCTTTGCACGGAAAATTCAATTTCCATTTTTCGAGTGCCCAAAATGTGTTTTTTTGTGAAGGACCTACCAAATATTTGTTGCCAAATTGGACCAAATCATTTTTCTAAAATATTAGGCCATATATAATGTACAATTGACCAAATGGTTGGGTGTCAAAAGCTTTTGATCCACCTCTCGTGAAAAAGACAAATTTCCGCCGATTCAGTAGGAAGCGGGTCAAATTTGAACTACAGCAGACTCATAGTTTGCTCTTTATTTTTTCCAAAAATCTTTTCTAGGTACATAAGTATCTATTTAATCAGAGAAAGTCCAAAAGTCTTGCAAGATTCAACCCCTAGCTATGAACGGTCATGCCCGCCGTTTTGACCGCATTTTGAAACGGGCATAAGAAATTCAAAAAAAATCAAAAATATTGAAAACCTTCGCATTGTGTCATTATATGTGACCTAGTTTTCAGGAAAATAACAAACTTGGACTACGGCAAATGTCTTAAAAAAAGTGTTCTCAGAAACGAGCTATCATGTATGAAGATTCATGGCTTTCAAGGCAAATGGCCAATGTTATGGCAACATTCATGGCATAGTTTGTTCAAATGATATCATATTTTGCACAAGTTTTCATCTTGGAATGGCAAACAATGTTGCCTAAGGAAGTTTTCACTTTCTTTGCACGGAAAATTCATTTTCCATTTTTCGAGTGCCCAAAATGAGTTTTTTTGTGAAGGACCTACCAAATATTTGTTGCAAGATTGGACCAAATAATTTTTCTAAAATATTAGGCCATATATAATGTACAATTGACCAAATGGTTGGGTGTCAAAAGCTTTTGATCCACCTCTCGTGAAAAAGACAAATTTCCGCCGATTCAGTAGGAAGCGGGTGAAATTTTAACTACAGCAGCCTCATAGTTTGCTCTTTATTTTTTCCAAAAATCATTTCTAGGTACATAAGTATCTATTTAATCAGAGAAAGTCCAAAAGTTTTGCAAGATTCAACCCCTAGCTACGAACGGTCATGCCCGCCGTTTTGACCGTATTTTGCAACGGGCATAAGAAATTCAAAAACAATCAAAAAAATTGAAAACCTTCGCATTGTGTCATTATATGTGACCTAGTTTTCAGGAAAAATAACATACTTGGACTACGGCAAATGTCTTAAAAAAGTGTTCTCAGAAACGAGCTATCATGTATGAAGATTCATGGCTTTCAAGGCAAATGGCCAATGTTATGGCAACATTCATGGCATAGTTTGTTCAAATGATATCATATTTTGCACAAGTTTGCATCTTGGAATGGCAAACAATGTTGCCTAAGGAAGTTTTCACTTTCTTTGCACGGAAAATTCGTTTTCCATTTTTCGAGTGCCCAAAATGAGTTTTTTTGTGAAGGACCTACCAAATATTTGTTGCAAAATTGGAACAAATCATTTTTCTAAAATATTAGGCCATATATAATGTACAATTGACCAAATGGTTGGGTGTCAAAAGCTTTTGATCCACCTCTCGTGAAAAAGACAAATTTCCGCCGATTCAGTAGGAAGCGGGTGAAATTTTAACTACAGCAGCCTCATAGTTTGCTCTTTATTTTTTCCAAAAATCATTTCTAGGTACATAAGTATCTATTTAATCAGAGAAAGTCCAAAAGTTTTGCAAGATTCAACCCCTAGCTACGAACGGTCATGCCCGCCGTTTTGACCGCATTTTGAAACGGGCACAAGAAATTCAAAAACAATCAAAAAATTGAAAATCTTCGCATTGTGTAATTATATGTGACCTCGTTTTCAGGAAAAATAACATACTTGGACTACGGCAAATGTCTTAAAAAAGTGTTCTCAGAAACGAGCTATCATGTATGAAGATTCATGGCTTTCAAGGCAAATGGCCAATGTTATGGCAACATTCATGGCATAGTTTGTTCAAATGATATCATATTTTGCACAAGTTTGCATCTTGGAATGTCAAACAATGTTGCCTAAGGAAGTTTTCACTTTCTTTGCACGGAAAATTCGTTTTCCATTTTTCGAGTGCCCAAAATGAGTTTTTTTTGTGAAGGACCTACCAAATATTTGTTGCAAAATTGGACCAAATCATTTTTCTAAAATATTAGGCCATATATAATGTACAATTGACCAAATGGTTGGGTGTGAAAAGCTTTTGATCCACCTCTCGTGAAAAAGACAAATTTCCGCCGATTCAGTAGGAAGCGGGTGAAATTTTAACTACAACAGCCTCATAGTTTGCTCTTTATTTTTTCCAAAAATCATTTCTAGGTACATAAGTATCTATTTAATCAGAGAAAATCCAAAAGTGTTGCAAAATTCAACCCCTAGCTACGAACGGTCATGCCCGCCGTTTTGACCGCATTTTGAAACGGGCATAAGAAATTCAAAAAAAATCAAAAATATTGAAAACCTTCGCATTGTGTCATTATATGTGACCTAGTTTTCAGGAAAAATAACATACTTGGACTACGGCAAATGTCTTAAAAAATTGTTCTCAGAAACGAGCTATCATGTATGAAGATTCATGGCTTTCAAGGCAAATCGCCAATGTTATGGCAACATTCATGGCATAGTTTGTTCAAATGATATCATATTTTGCACAAGTTTGCATCTTGGAATGGCAAACAATGTTGCCTAAGGAAGTTTTCACTTTCTTTGCACGGAAAATTCAATTTCCATTTTTCGAGTGCCCAAAATGTGTTTTTTTGTGAAGGACCTACCAAATATTTGTTGCCAAATTGGACCAAATCATTTTTCTAAAATATTAGGCCATATATAATGTACAATTGACCAAATGGTTGGGTGTCAAAAGCTTTTGATCCACCTCTCGTGAAAAAGACAAATTTCCGCCGATTCAGTAGGAAGCGGGTCAAATTTGAACTACAGCAGCCTCATAGTTTGCTCTTTATTTTTTCCAAAAATCTTTTCTAGGTACATAAGTATCTATTTAATCAGAGAAAGTCCAAAAGTCTTGCAAGATTCAACCCCTAGCTATGAACGGTCATGCCCGCCGTTTTGACCGCATTTTGAAACGGGCATAAGAAATTCAAAAAAAATCAAAAATATTGAAAACCTTCGCATTGTGTCATTATATGTGACCTAGTTTTCAGGAAAATAACAAACTTGGACTACGGCAAATGTCTTAAAAAAAGTGTTCTCAGAAACGAGCTATCATGTATGAAGATTCATGGCTTTCAAGGCAAATGGCCAATGTTATGGCAACATTCATGGCATAGTTTGTTCAAATGATATCATATTTTGCACAAGTTTTCATCTTGGAATGGCAAACAATGTTGCCTAAGGAAGTTTTCACTTTCTTTGCACGGAAAATTCATTTTCCATTTTTCGAGTGCCCAAAATGAGTTTTTTTGTGAAGGACCTACCAAATATTTGTTGCAAAATTGGACCAAATCATTTTTCTAAAATATTAGGCCATATATAATTTACAATTGACCAAATGGTTGGGTGTCAAAAGCTTTTGATCCACCTCTCGTGAAAAAGACAAATTTCCGCCGATTCAGTAGGAAGCGGGTGAAATTTTAACTACAGCAGCCTCATAGTTTGCTCTTTATTTTTTCCAAAAATCATTTCTAGGTACATAAGTATCTATTTAATCAGAGAAAGTCCAAAAGTTTTGCAAGATTCAACCCCTAGCTACGAACGGTCATGCCCGCCGTTTTGACCGTATTTTGCAACGGGCATAAGAAATTCAAAAACAATCAAAAAAATTGAAAACCTTCGCATTGTGTCATTATATGTGACCTAGTTTTCAGGAAAAATAACATACTTGGACTACGGCAAATGTCTTAAAAAAGTGTTCTCAGAAACGAGCTATCATGTATGAAGATTCATGGCTTTCAAGGCAAATGGCCAATGTTATGGCAACATTCATGGCATAGTTTGTTCAAATGATATCATATTTTGCACAAGTTTGCATCTTGGAATGGCAAACAATGTTGCCTAAGGAAGTTTTCACTTTCTTTGCACGGAAAATTCGTTTTCCATTTTTCGAGTGCCCAAAATGAGTTTTTTTGTGAAGGACCTACCAAATATTTGTTGCAAAATTGGAACAAATCATTTTTCTAAAATATTAGGCCATATATAATGTACAATTGACCAAATGGTTGGGTGTGAAAAGCTTTTGATCCACCTCTCGTGAAAAAGACAAATTTCCGCCGATTCAGTAGGAAGCGGGTGAAATTTTAACTACAGCAGCCTCATAGTTTGCTCTTTATTTTTTCCAAAAATCATTTCTAGGTACATAAGTATCTATTTAATCAGAGAAAGTCCAAAAGTTTTGCAAGATTCAACCCCTAGCTACGAACGGTCATGCCCGCCGTTTTGACCGCATTTTGAAACGGGCACAAGAAATTCAAAAACAATCAAAAAATTGAAAACCTTCGCATTGTGTAATTATATGTGACCTCGTTTTCAGGAAAAATAACATACTTGGACTACGGCAAATGTCTTAAAAAAGTGTTCTCAGAAACGAGCTATCATGTATGAAGATTCATGGCTTTCAAGGCAAATGGCCAATGTTATGGCAACATTCATGGCATAGTTTGTTCAAATGATATCATATTTTGCACAAGTTTGCATCTTGGAATGTCAAACAATGTTGCCTAAGGAAGTTTTCACTTTCTTTGCACGGAAAATTCGTTTTCCATTTTTCGAGTGCCCAAAATGAGTTTTTTTTGTGAAGGACCTACCAAATATTTGTTGCAAAATTGGACCAAATCATTTTTCTAAAATATTAGGCCATATATAATGTACAATTGACCAAATGGTTGGGTGTGAAAAGCTTTTGATCCACCTCTCGTGAAAAAGACAAATTTCCGCCGATTCAGTAGGAAGCGGGTGAAATTTTAACTACAACAGCCTCATAGTTTGCTCTTTATTTTTTCCAAAAATCATTTCTAGGTACATAAGTATCTATTTAATCAGAGAAAATCCAAAAGTGTTGCAAAATTCAACCCCTAGCTACGAACGGTCATGCCCGCCGTTTTGACCGCATTTTGAAACGGGCATAAGAAATTCAAAAAAAATCAAAAATATTGAAAACCTTCGCATTGTGTCATTATATGTGACCTAGTTTTCAGGAAAAATAACATACTTGGACTACGGCAAATGTCTTAAAAAATTGTTCTCAGAAACGAGCTATCATGTATGAAGATTCATGGCTTTCAAGGCAAATCGCCAATGTTATGGCAACATTCATGGCATAGTTTGTTCAAATGATATCATATTTTGCACAAGTTTGCATCTTGGAATGGCAAACAATGTTCCCTAAGGAAGTTTTCACTTTCTTTGCACGGAAAATTCAATTTCCATTTTTCGAGTGCCCAAAATGTGTTTTTTTGTGAAGGACCTACCAAATATTTGTTGCCAAATTGGACCAAATCATTTTTCTAAAATATTAGGCCATATATAATGTACAATTGACCAAATGGTTGGGTGTCAAAAGCTTTTGATCCACCTCTCGTGAAAAAGACAAATTTCCGCCGATTCAGTAGGAAGCGGGTCAAATTTGAACTACAGCAGCCTCATAGTTTGCTCTTTATTTTTTCCAAAAATCTTTTCTAGGTACATAAGTATCTATTTGATCAGAGAAAGTCCAAAAGTCTTGCAAGATTCAACCCCTAGCTATGAACGGTCATGCCCGCCGTTTTGACCGCATTTTGAAACGGGCATAAGAAATTCAAAAAAAATCAAAAATATTGAAAACCTTCGCATTGTGTCATTATATGTGACCTAGTTTTCAGGAAAATAACAAACTTGGACTACGGCAAATGTCTTAAAAAAAGTGTTCTCAGAAACGAGCTATCATGTATGAAGATTCATGGCTTTCAAGGCAAATGGCCAATGTTATGGCAACATTCATGGCATAGTTTGTTCAAATGATATCATATTTTGCACAAGTTTTCATCTTGGAATGGCAAACAATGTTGCCTAAGGAAGTTTTCACTTTCTTTGCACGGAAAATTCATTTTCCATTTTTCGAGTGCCCAAAATGAGTTTTTTTGTGAAGGACCTACCAAATATTTGTTGCAAAATTGGACCAAATCATTTTTCTAAAATATTAGGCCATATATAATGTACAATTGACCAAATGGTTGGGTGTCAAAAGCTTTTGATCCACCTCTCGTGAAAAAGACAAATTTCCGCCGATTCAGTAGGAAGCGGGTGAAATTTTAACTACAGCAGCCTCATAGTTTGCCCTTTATTTTTTCCAAAAATCATTTCTAGGTACATAAGTATCTATTTAATCAGAGAAAGTCCAAAAGTTTTGCAAGATTCAACCCCTAGCTACGAACGGTCATGCCCGCCGTTTTGACCGTATTTTGCAACGGGCATAAGAAATTCAAAAACAATCAAAAAAATTGAAAACCTTCGCATTGTGTCATTATATGTGACCTAGTTTTCAGGAAAAATAACATACTTGGACTACGGCAAATGTCTTAAAAAAGTGTTCTCAGAAACGAGCTATCATGTATGAAGATTCATGGCTTTCAAGGCAAATGGCCAATGTTATGGCAACATTCATGGCATAGTTTGTTCAAATGATATCATATTTTGCACAAGTTTGCATCTTGGAATGGCAAACAATGTTGCCTAAGGAAGTTTTCACTTTCTTTGCACGGAAAATTCGTTTTCCATTTTTCGAGTGCCCAAAATGAGTTTTTTTGTGAAGGACCTACCAAATATTTGTTGCAAAATTGGACCAAATCATTTTTCTAAAATATTAGGCCATATATAATGTACAATTGACCAAATGGTTGGGTGTCAAAAGCTTTTGATCCACCTCTCGTGAAAAAGACAAATTTCCGCCGATTCAGTAGGAAGCGGGTGAAATTTTAACTACAGCAGCCTCATAGTTTGCTCTTTATTTTTTCCAAAAATAATTTCTAGGTACATAAGTATCTATTTAATCAGAGAAAATACAAAATTTTTGCAAAATTCAACACCTAGCTACGAACGGTCATGCCCGCCGTTTTGACCGCATTTTGAAACGGGCATAAGAAATTCAAAAAAAATCAAAAATATTGAAAACCTTCGCATTGTGTCATTATATGTGACCTAGTTTTCAGGAAAAATAACATACTTGGACTACGGCAAATGTCTTAAAAAAGTATTCTCAGAAACGAGCTATCATGTATGAAGATTCATGGCTTTCAAGGCAAATCGCCAATGTTATGGCAACATTCATGGCATAGTTTGTTCAAATGATATCATATTTTGCACAAGTTTGCATCTTGGAATGGCAAACAATGTTGCCTAAGGAAGTTTTCACTTTCTTTGCCCGGAAAATTCAATTTCCATTTTTCGAGTGCCCAAAATGAGTTTTTTTGTGAAGGACCTACCAAATATTTGTTGCCAAATTGGACCAAATCATTTTTCTAAAATATTAGGCCATATATAATATACAATTGACCAAATGGTTGGGTGTCAAAAGCTTTTGATCCACCTCTCGTGAAAAAGACAAATTTCCGCCGATTCAGTAGGAAGCGGGTCAAATTTTAACTACAGCAGCCTCATAGTTTGCTCTTTATTTTTTCCAAAAATCTTTTCTAGGTACATAAGTATCTATTTAATCAGAGAAAGTCCAAAAGTCTAGCAAGATTCAATCCCTAGCTATGAACGGTCATGCCCGCCGTTTTGACCGCATTTTGAAACGGGCATAAGAAATTCAAAAAAAATCAAAAATATTGAAAACCTTCGCATTGTGTCATTATATGTGACCTAGTTTTCAGGAAAAATAACAAACTTGGAGTACGGCAAATGTCTTAAAAAAGTGTTCTCAGAAACGAGCTATCATGTATGAAGATTCATGGCTTTCAAGGCAAATGGCCAATGTTATGGCAACATTCATGGCATAGTTTGTTCAAATGATATCATATTTTGCACAAGTTTGCATCTTGGAATGTCAAACAATGTTGCCTAAGGAAGTTTTCACTTTCTTTGCACGGAAAATTCGTTTTCCATTTTTCGAGTGCCCAAAATGAGTTTTTTTGTGAAGGACCTACCAAATATTTGTTGCAAAATTGGACCAAATCATTTTTCTAAAATATTAGGCCATATATAATGTACAATTGACCAAATGGTTGGGTGTGAAAAGCTTTTGATCCACCTCTCGTGAAAAAGACAAATTTCCGCCGATTCAGTAGGAAGCGGGTGAAATTTTAACTACAACAGCCTCATAGTTTGCTCTTTATTTTTTCCAAAAATCATTTCTAGGTACATAAGTATCTATTTAATCAGAGAAAATCCAAAAGTGTTGCAAAATTCAACCCCTAGCTACGAACGGTCATGCCCGCCGTTTTGACCGCATTTTGAAACGGGCATAAGAAATTCAAAAAAAATCAAAAATATTGAAAACCTTCGCATTGTGTCATTATATGTGACCTAGTTTTCAGGAAAAATAACATACTTGGACTACGGCAAATGTCTTAAAAAATTGTTCTCAGAAACGAGCTATCATGTATGAAGATTCATGGCTTTCAAGGCAAATCGCCAATGTTATGGCAACATTCATGGCATAGTTTGTTCAAATGATATCATATTTTGCACAAGTTTGCATCTTGGAATGGCAAACAATGTTCCCTAAGGAAGTTTTCACTTTCTTTGCACGGAAAATTCAATTTCCATTTTTCGAGTGCCCAAAATGTGTTTTTTTGTGAAGGACCTACCAAATATTTGTTGCCAAATTGGACCAAATCATTTTTCTAAAATATTAGGCCATATATAATGTACAATTGACCAAATGGTTGGGTGTCAAAAGCTTTTGATCCACCTCTCGTGAAAAAGACAAATTTCCGCCGATTCAGTAGGAAGCGGGTGAAATTTTAACTACAGCAGCCTCATAGTTTGCTCTTTATTTTTTCCAAAAATCATTTCTAGGTACATAAGTATCTATTTAATCAGAGAAAATACAAAATTTTTGCAAAATTCAACACCTAGCTACGAACGGTCATGCCCGCCGTTTTGACCGCATTTTGAAACGGGCATAAGAAATTCAAAAAAAATCAAAAATATTGAAAACCTTCGCATTGTGTCATTATATGTGACCTAGTTTTCAGGAAAAATAACATACTTGGACTACGGCAAATGTCTTAAAAAAGTATTCTCAGAAACGAGCTATCATGTATGAAGATTCATGGCTTTCAAGGCAAATCGCCAATGTTATGGCAACATTCATGGCATAGTTTGTTCAAATGATATCATATTTTGCACAAGTTTTCATCTTGGAATGGCAAACAATGTTGCCTAAGGAAGTTTTCACTTTCTTTGCACGGAAAATTCATTTTCCATTTTTCGAGTGCCCAAAATGAGTTTTTTTGTGAAGGACCTACCAAATATTTGTTGCAAAATTGGACCAAATCATTTTTCTAAAATATTAGGCCATATATAATGTACAATTGACCAAATGGTTGGGTGTCAAAAGCTTTTGATCCACCTCTCGTGAAAAAGACAAATTTCCGCCGATTCAGTAGGAAGCGGGTGAAATTTTAACTACAGCAGCCTCATAGTTTGCCCTTTATTTTTTCCAAAAATCATTTCTAGGTACATAAGTATCTATTTAATCAGAGAAAGTCCAAAAGTTTTGCAAGATTCAACCCCTAGCTACGAACGGTCATGCCCGCCGTTTTGACCGTATTTTGCAACGGGCATAAGAAATTCAAAAACAATCAAAAAAATTGAAAACCTTCGCATTGTGTCATTATATGTGACCTAGTTTTCAGGAAAAATAACATACTTGGACTACGGCAAATGTCTTAAAAAAGTGTTCTCAGAAACGAGCTATCATGTATGAAGATTCATGGCTTTCAAGGCAAATGGCCAATGTTATGGCAACATTCATGGCATAGTTTGTTCAAATGATATCATATTTTGCACAAGTTTGCATCTTGGAATGGCAAACAATGTTGCCTAAGGAAGTTTTCACTTTCTTTGCACGGAAAATTCGTTTTCCATTTTTCGAGTGCCCAAAATGAGTTTTTTTGTGAAGGACCTACCAAATATTTGTTGCAAAATTGGACCAAATCATTTTTCTAAAATATTAGGCCATATATAATGTACAATTGACCAAATGGTTGGGTGTCAAAAGCTTTTGATCCACCTCTCGTGAAAAAGACAAATTTCCGCCGATTCAGTAGGAAGCGGGTGAAATTTTAACTACAGCAGCCTCATAGTTTGCTCTTTATTTTTTCCAAAAATCATTTCTAGGTACATAAGTATCTATTTAATCAGAGAAAATACAAAATTTTTGCAAAATTCAACACCTAGCTACGAACGGTCATGCCCGCCGTTTTGACCGCATTTTGAAACGGGCATAAGAAATTCAAAAAAAATCAAAAATATTGAAAACCTTCTCATTGTGTCATTATATGTGACCTAGTTTTCAGGAAAAATAACATACTTGGACTACGGCAAATGTCTTAAAAAAGTATTCTCAGAAACGAGCTATCATGTATGAAGATTCATGGCTTTCAAGGCAAATCGCCAATGTTATGGCAACATTCATGGCATAGTTTGCTCAAATGATATCATATTTTGCACAAGTTTGCATCTTGGAATGGCAAACAATGTTGCCTAAGGAAGTTTTCACTTTCTTTGCCCGGAAAATTCAATTTCCATTTTTCGAGTGCCCAAAATGAGTTTTTTTGTGAAGGACCTACCAAATATTTGTTGCCAAATTGGACCAAATCATTTTTCTAAAATATTAGGCCATATATAATGTACAATTGACCAAATGGTTGGGTGTCAAAAGCTTTTGATCCACCTCTCGTGAAAAAGACAAATTTCCGCCGATTCAGTAGGAAGCGGGTCAAATTTTAACTACAGCAGCCTCATAGTTTGCTCTTTATTTTTTCCAAAAATCTTTTCTAGGTACATAAGTATCTATTTAATCAGAGAAAGTCCAAAAGTCTAGCAAGATTCAATCCCTAGCTATGAACGGTCATGCCCGCCGTTTTGACCGCATTTTGAAACGGGCATAAGAAATTCAAAAAAAATCAAAAATATTGAAAACCTTCGCATTGTGTCATTATATGTGACCTAGTTTTCAGGAAAAATAACAAACTTGGAGTACGGCAAATGTCTTAAAAAAGTGTTCTCAGAAACGAGCTATCATGTATGAAGATTCATGGCTTTCAAGGCAAATGGCCAATGTTATGGCAACATTCATGGCATAGTTTGTTCAAATGATATCATATTTTGCACAAGTTTGCATCTTGGAATGTCAAACAATGTTGCCTAAGGAAGTTTTCACTTTCTTTGCACGGAAAATTCGTTTTCCATTTTTCGAGTGCCCAAAATGAGTTTTTTTGTGAAGGACCTACCAAATATTTGTTGCAAAATTGGACCAAATCATTTTTCTAAAATATTAGGCCATATATAATGTACAATTGACCAAATGGTTGGGTGTGAAAAGCTTTTGATCCACCTCTCGTGAAAAAGACAAATTTCCGCCGATTCAGTAGGAAGCGGGTGAAATTTTAACTACAACAGCCTCATAGTTTGCTCTTTATTTTTTCCAAAAATCATTTCTAGGTACATAAGTATCTATTTAATCAGAGAAAATCCAAAAGTGTTGCAAAATTCAACCCCTAGCTACGAACGGTCATGCCCGCCGTTTTGACCGCATTTTGAAACGGGCATAAGAAATTCAAAAAAAATCAAAAATATTGAAAACCTTCGCATTGTGTCATTATATGTGACCTAGTTTTCAGGAAAAATAACATACTTGGACTACGGCAAATGTCTTAAAAAATTGTTCTCAGAAACGAGCTATCATGTATGAAGATTCATGGCTTTCAAGGCAAATCGCCAATGTTATGGCAACATTCATGGCATAGTTTGTTCAAATGATATCATATTTTGCACAAGTTTGCATCTTGGAATGGCAAACAATGTTCCCTAAGGAAGTTTTCACTTTCTTTGCACGGAAAATTCAATTTCCATTTTTCGAGTGCCCAAAATGTGTTTTTTTGTGAAGGACCTACCAAATATTTGTTGCCAAATTGGACCAAATCATTTTTCTAAAATATTAGGCCATATATAATGTACAATTGACCAAATGGTTGGGTGTCAAAAGCTTTTGATCCACCTCTCGTGAAAAAGACAAATTTCCGCCGATTCAGTAGGAAGCGGGTCAAATTTGAACTACAGCAGCCTCATAGTTTGCTCTTTATTTTTTCCAAAAATCATTTCTAGGTACATAAGTATCTATTTAATCAGAGAAAATACAAAAATTTTGCAAAATTCAACACCTAGCTACGAACGGTCATGCCCGCCGTTTTGACCGCATTTTGAAACGGGCATAAGAAATTCAAAAAAAATCAAAAATATTGAAAACCTTCGCATTGTGTCATTATATGTGACCTAGTTTTCAGGAAAAATAACATACTTGGACTACGGCAAATGTCTTAAAAAAGTATTCTCAGAAACGAGCTATCATGTATGAAGATTCATGGCTTTCAAGGCAAATCGCCAATGTTATGGCAACATTCATGGCATAGTTTGTTCAAATGATATCATATTTTGCACAAGTTTGCATCTTGGAATGGCAAACAATGTTGCCTAAGGAAGTTTTCACTTTCTTTGCCCGGAAAATTCAATTTCCATTTTTCGAGTGCCCAAAATGAGTTTTTTTGTGAAGGACCTACCAAATATTTGTTGCCAAATTGGACCAAATCATTTTTCTAAAATATTAGGCCATATATAATGTACAATTGACCAAATGGTTGGGTGTCAAAAGCTTTTGATCCACCTCTCGTGAAAAAGACAAATTTCCGCCGATTCAGTAGGAAGCGGGTCAAATTTTAACTACAGCAGCCTCATAGTTTGCTCTTTATTTTTTCCAAAAATCTTTTCTAGGTACATAAGTATCTATTTAATCAGAGAAAGTCCAAAAGTCTAGCAAGATTCAATCCCTAGCTATGAACGGTCATGCCCGCCGTTTTGACCGCATTTTGAAACGGGCATAAGAAATTCAAAAAAAATCAAAAATATTGAAAACCTTCGCATTGTGTCATTATATGTGACCTAGTTTTCAGGAAAAATAACAAACTTGGAGTACGGCAAATGTCTTAAAAAAGTGTTCTCAGAAACGAGCTATCATGTATGAAGATTCATGGCTTTCAAGGCAAATGGCCAATGTTATGGCAACATTCATGGCATAGTTTGTTCAAATGATATCATATTTTGCACAAGTTTGCATCTTGGAATGTCAAACAATGTTGCCTAAGGAAGTTTTCACTTTCTTTGCACGGAAAATTCGTTTTCCATTTTTCGAGTGCCCAAAATGAGTTTTTTTGTGAAGGACCTACCAAATATTTGTTGCAAAATTGGACCAAATCATTTTTCTAAAATATTAGGCCATATATAATGTACAATTGACCAAATGGTTGGGTGTGAAAAGCTTTTGATCCACCTCTCGTGAAAAAGACAAATTTCCGCCGATTCAGTAGGAAGCGGGTGAAATTTTAACTACAACAGCCTCATAGTTTGCTCTTTATTTTTTCCAAAAATCATTTCTAGGTACATAAGTATCTATTTAATCAGAGAAAATCCAAAAGTGTTGCAAAATTCAACCCCTAGCTACGAACGGTCATGCCCGCCGTTTTGACCGCATTTTGAAACGGGCATAAGAAATTCAAAAAAAATCAAAAATATTGAAAACCTTCGCATTGTGTCATTATATGTGACCTAGTTTTCAGGAAAAATAACATACTTGGACTACGGCAAATGTCTTAAAAAATTGTTCTCAGAAACGAGCTATCATGTATGAAGATTCATGGCTTTCAAGGCAAATCGCCAATGTTATGGCAACATTCATGGCATAGTTTGTTCAAATGATATCATATTTTGCACAAGTTTGCATCTTGGAATGGCAAACAATGTTCCCTAAGGAAGTTTTCACTTTCTTTGCACGGAAAATTCAATTTCCATTTTTCGAGTGCCCAAAATGTGTTTTTTTGTGAAGGACCTACCAAATATTTGTTGCCAAATTGGACCAAATCATTTTTCTAAAATATTAGGCCATATATAATGTACAATTGACCAAATGGTTGGGTGTCAAAAGCTTTTGATCCACCTCTCGTGAAAAAGACAAATTTCCGCCGATTCAGTAGGAAGCGGGTGAAATTTTAACTACAGCAGCCTCATAGTTTGCTCTTTATTTTTTCCAAAAATCATTTCTAGGTACATAAGTATCTATTTAATCAGAGAAAATACAAAATTTTTGCAAAATTCAACACCTAGCTACGAACGGTCATGCCCGCCGTTTTGACCGCATTTTGAAACGGGCATAAGAAATTCAAAAAAAATCAAAAATATTGAAAACCTTCGCATTGTGTCATTATATGTGACCTAGTTTTCAGGAAAAATAACATACTTGGACTACGGCAAATGTCTTAAAAAAGTATTCTCAGAAACGAGCTATCATGTATGAAGATTCATGGCTTTCAAGGCAAATCGCCAATGTTATGGCAACATTCATGGCATAGTTTGTTCAAATGATATCATATTTTGCACAAGTTTGCATCTTGGAATGGCAAACAATGTTGCCTAAGGAAGTTTTCACTTTCTTTGCCCGGAAAATTCAATTTCCATTTTTCGAGTGCCCAAAATGAGTTTTTTTGTGAAGGACCTACCAAATATTTGTTGCCAAATTGGACCAAATCATTTTTCTAAAATATTAGGCCATATATAATGTACAATTGACCAAATGGTTGGGTGTCAAAAGCTTTTGATCCACCTCTCGTGAAAAAGACAAATTTCCGCCGATTCAGTAGGAAGCGGGTCAAATTTTAACTACAGCAGCCTCATAGTTTGCTCTTTATTTTTTCCAAAAATCTTTTCTAGGTACATAAGTATCTATTTAATCAGAGAAAGTCCAAAAGTCTAGCAAGATTCATTCCCTAGCTATGAACGGTCATGCCCGCCGTTTTGACCGCATTTTGAAACGGGCATAAGAAATTCAAAAAAAATCAAAAATATTGAAAACCTTCGCATTGTGTCATTATATGTGACCTAGTTTTCAGGAAAAATAACAAACTTGGAGTACGGCAAATGTCTTAAAAAAGTGTTCTCAGAAACGAGCTATCATGTATGAAGATTCATGGCTTTCAAGGCAAATGGCCAATGTTATGGCAACATTCATGGCATAGTTTGTTCAAATGATATCATATTTTGCACAAGTTTGCATCTTGGAATGTCAAACAATGTTGCCTAAGGAAGTTTTCACTTTCTTTGCACGGAAAATTCGTTTTCCATTTTTCGAGTGCCCAAAATGAGTTTTTTTGTGAAGGACCTACCAAATATTTGTTGCAAAATTGGACCAAATCATTTTTCTAAAATATTAGGCCATATATAATGTACAATTGACCAAATGGTTGGGTGTGAAAAGCTTTTGATCCACCTCTCGTGAAAAAGACAAATTTCCGCCGATTCAGTAGGAAGCGGGTGAAATTTTAACTACAACAGCCTCATAGTTTGCTCTTTATTTTTTCCAAAAATCATTTCTAGGTACATAAGTATCTATTTAATCAGAGAAAATCCAAAAGTGTTGCAAAATTCAACCCCTAGCTACGAACGGTCATGCCCGCCGTTTTGACCGCATTTTGAAACGGGCATAAGAAATTCAAAAAAAATCAAAAATATTGAAAACCTTCGCATTGTGTCATTATATGTGACCTAGTTTTCAGGAAAAATAACATACTTGGACTACGGCAAATGTCTTAAAAAATTGTTCTCAGAAACGAGCTATCATGTATGAAGATTCATGGCTTTCAAGGCAAATCGCCAATGTTATGGCAACATTCATGGCATAGTTTGTTCAAATGATATCATATTTTGCACAAGTTTGCATCTTGGAATGGCAAACAATGTTCCCTAAGGAAGTTTTCACTTTCTTTGCACGGAAAATTCAATTTCCATTTTTCGAGTGCCCAAAATGTGTTTTTTTGTGAAGGACCTACCAAATATTTGTTGCCAAATTGGACCAAATCATTTTTCTAAAATATTAGGCCATATATAATGTACAATTGACCAAATGGTTGGGTGTCAAAAGCTTTTGATCCACCTCTCGTGAAAAAGACAAATTTCCGCCGATTCAGTAGGAAGCGGGTCAAATTTGAACTACAGCAGCCTCATAGTTTGCTCTTTATTTTTTCCAAAAATCTTTTCTAGGTACATAAGTATCTATTTAATCAGAGAAAGTCCAAAAGTCTTGCAAGATTCAACCCCTAGCTATGAACGGTCATGCCCGCCGTTTTGACCGCATTTTGAAACGGGCATAAGAAATTCAAAAAAAATCAAAAATATTGAAAACCTTCGCATTGTGTCATTATATGTGACCTAGTTTTCAGGAAAATAACAAACTTGGACTACGGCAAATGTCTTAAAAAAAGTGTTCTCAGAAACGAGCTATCATGTATGAAGATTCATGGCTTTCAAGGCAAATGGCCAATGTTATGGCAACATTCATGGCATAGTTTGTTCAAATGATATCATATTTTGCACAAGTTTTCATCTTGCAATGGCAAACAATGTTGCCTAAGGAAGTTTTCACTTTCTTTGCACGGAAAATTCATTTTCCATTTTTCGAGTGCCCAAAATGAGTTTTTTTGTGAAGGACCTACCAAATATTTGTTGCAAAATTGGACCAAATCATTTTTCTAAAATATTAGGCCATATATAATGTACAATTGACCAAATGGTTGGGTGTCAAAAGCTTTTGATCCACCTCTCGTGAAAAAGACAAATTTCCGCCGATTCAGTAGGAAGCGGGTGAAATTTTAACTACAGCAGCCTCATAGTTTGCTCTTTATTTTTTCCAAAAATCATTTCTAGGTACATAAGTATCTATTTAATCAGAGAAAGTCCAAAAGTTTTGCAAGATTCAACCCCTAGCTACGAACGGTCATGCCCGCCGTTTTGACCGTATTTTGCAACGGGCATAAGAAATTCAAAAACAATCAAAAAAATTGAAAACCTTCGCATTGTGTCATTATATGTGACCTAGTTTTCAGGAAAAATAACATACTTGGACTACGGCAAATGTCTTAAAAAAGTGTTCTCAGAAACGAGCTATCATGTATGAAGATTCATGGCTTTCAAGGCAAATGGCCAATGTTATGGCAACATTCATGGCATAGTTTGTTCAAATGATATCATATTTTGCACAAGTTTGCATCTTGGAATGGCAAACAATGTTGCCTAAGGAAGTTTTCACTTTCTTTGCACGGAAAATTCGTTTTCCATTTTTCGAGTGCCCAAAATGAGTTTTTTTGTGAAGGACCTACCAAATATTTGTTGCAAAATTGGACCAAATCATTTTTCTAAAATATTAGGCCATATATAATGTACAATTGACCAAATGGTTGGGTGTCAAAAGCTTTTGATCCACCTCTCGTGAAAAAGACAAATTTCCGCCGATTCAGTAGGAAGCGGGTGAAATTTTAACTACAGCAGCCTCATAGTTTGCTCTTTATTTTTTCCAAAAATCATTTCTAGGTACATAAGTATCTATTTAATCAGAGAAAATACAAAATTTTTGCAAAATTCAACACCTAGCTACGAACGGTCATGCCCGCCGTTTTGACCGCATTTTGAAACGGGCATAAGAAATTAAAAAAAAATCAAAAATATTGAAAACCTTCGCATTGTGTCATTATATGTGACCTAGTTTTCAGGAAAAATAACATACTTGGACTACGGCAAATGTCTTAAAAAAGTATTCTCAGAAACGAGCTATCATGTATGAAGATTCATGGCTTTCAAGGCAAATCGCCAATGTTATGGCAACATTCATGGCATAGTTTGTTCAAATGATATCATATTTTGCACAAGTTTGCATCTTGGAATGGCAAACAATGTTGCCTAAGGAAGTTTTCACTTTCTTTGCCCGGAAAATTCAATTTCCATTTTTCGAGTGCCCAAAATGAGTTTTTTTGTGAAGGACCTACCAAATATTTGTTGCCAAATTGGACCAAATCATTTTTCTAAAATATTAGGCCATATATAATGTACAATTGACCAAATGGTTGGGTGTCAAAAGCTTTTGATCCACCTCTCGTGAAAAAGACAAATTTCCGCCGATTCAGTAGGAAGCGGGTCAAATTTTAACTACAGCAGCCTCATAGTTTGCTCTTTATTTTTTCCAAAAATCTTTTCTAGGTACATAAGTATCTATTTAATCAGAGAAAGTCCAAAAGTCTAGCAAGATTCATTCCCTAGCTATGAACGGTCATGCCCGCCGTTTTGACCGCATTTTGAAACGGGCATAAGAAATTCAAAAAAAATCAAAAATATTGAAAACCTTCGCATTGTGTCATTATATGTGACCTAGTTTTCAGGAAAAATAACAAACTTGGAGTACGGCAAATGTCTTAAAAAAGTGTTCTCAGAAACGAGCTATCATGTATGAAGATTCATGGCTTTCAAGGCAAATGGCCAATGTTATGGCAACATTCATGGCATAGTTTGTTCAAATGATATCATATTTTGCACAAGTTTGCATCTTGGAATGTCAAACAATGTTGCCTAAGGAAGTTTTCACTTTCTTTGCTCGGAAAATTCGTTTTCCATTTTTCGAGTGCCCAAAATGAGTTTTTTTGTGAAGGACCTACCAAATATTTGTTGCAAAATTGGACCAAATCATTTTTCTAAAATATTAGGCCATATATAATGTACAATTGACCAAATGGTTGGGTGTGAAAAGCTTTTGATCCACCTCTCGTGAAAAAGACAAATTTCCGCCGATTCAGTAGGAAGCGGGTGAAATTTTAACTACAACAGCCTCATAGTTTGCTCTTTATTTTTTCCAAAAATCATTTCTAGGTACATAAGTATCTATTTAATCAGAGAAAATCCAAAAGTGTTGCAAAATTCAACCCCTAGCTACGAACGGTCATGCCCGCCGTTTTGACCGCATTTTGAAACGGGCATAAGAAATTCAAAAAAAATCAAAAATATTGAAAACCTTCGCATTGTGTCATTATATGTGATCTAGTTTTCAGGAAAAATAACATACTTGGACTACGGCAAATGTCTTAAAAAATTGTTCTCAGAAACGAGCTATCATGTATGAAGATTCATGGCTTTCAAGGCAAATCGCCAATGTTATGGCAACATTCATGGCATAGTTTGTTCAAATGATATCATATTTTGCACAAGTTTGCATCTTGGAATGGCAAACAATGTTGCCTAAGGAAGTTTTCACTTTCTTTGCACGGAAAATTCAATTTCCATTTTTCGAGTGCCCAAAATGTGTTTTTTTGTGAAGGACCTACCAAATATTTGTTGCCAAATTGGACCAAATCATTTTTCTAAAATATTAGGCCATATATAATGTACAATTGACCAAATGGTTGGGTGTCAAAAGCTTTTGATCCACCTCTCGTGAAAAAGACAAATTTCCGCCGATTCAGTAGGAAGCGGGTCAAATTTTAACTACAGCAGCCTCATAGTTTGCTCTTTATTTTTTCCAAAAATCTTTTCTAGGTACATAAGTATCTATTTAATCAGAGAAAGTCCAAAAGTCTAGCAAGATTCAATCCCTAGCTATGAACGGTCATGCCCGCCGTTTTGACCGCATTTTGAAACGGGCATAAGAAATTCAAAAAAAATCAAAAATATTGAAAACCTTCGGATTGTGTCATTATATGTGACCTAGTTTTCAGGAAAAATAACAAACTTGGAGTACGGCAAATGTCTTAAAAAAGTGTTCTCAGAAACGAGCTATCATGTATGAAGATTCATGGCTTTCAAGGCAAATTGCCAATGTTATGGCAACATTCATGGTATAGTTTGTTCAAATGATATCATATTTTGCACAAGTTTGCATCTTGGAATGGCAAACAATGTTGCCTAAGGAAGTTTTCACTTTCTTTGCACGGAAAATTCGTTTTCCATTTTTCGAGTGCCCAAAATGAGTTTTTTTGTGAAGGACCTACCAAATATTTGTTGCAAAATTGGACCAAATCATTTTTATAAAATATTAGGCCATATATAACGTACAATTGACCAAATGGTTGGGGGTCAAAAGCTTTTGATCCACCTCTCGTGAAAAAGACAAATTTCCGCCGATTCAGTAGGAAGCGGGTGAAATTTTAACTACAGCAGCCTCATAGTTTGCTCTTTATTTTTTCCAAAAATCATTTCTAGGTACATAAGTATCTATTTAATCAGAGAAAGTCCAAAAGTTTTGCAAGATTCAACCCCTAGCTACGAACGGTCATGCCCGCCGTTTTGACCGTATTTTGCAACGGGCATAAGAAATTCAAAAACAATCAAAAAAAATTGAAAACCTTCGCATTGTGTCATTATATGTGACCTAGTTTTCAGGAAAAATAACATACTTGGACTACGGCAAATGTCTTAAAAAAGTGTTCTCAGAAACGAGCTATCATGTATGAAGATTCATGGCTTTCAAGGCAAATGGCCAATGTTATGGCAACATTCATGGTATAGTTTGTTCAAATGATATCATATTTTGCACAAGTTTGCATCTTGGAATGGCAAACAATGTTGCCTAAGGAAGTTTTCACTTTCTTTGCACGGAAAATTCGTTTTCCATTTTTCGAGTGCCCAAAATGAGTTTTTTTGTGAAGGACCTACCAAATATTTGTTGCAAAATTGGACCAAATCATTTTTCTAAAATATTAGGCCATATATAATGTACAATTGACCAAATGGTTGGGGGTCAAAAGCTTTTGATCCACCTCTCGTCAAAAAGACAAATTTCCGCTGATTCAGTAGGAAGCGGGTGAAATTTTAACTACAGCAGCCTCATAGTTTGCTCTTTATTTTTTCCAAAAATCATTTCTAGGTACATAAGTATCTATTTAATCAGAGAAAGTCCAAAAGTTTTGCAAGATTCAACCCCTAGCTACGAACGGTCATGCCCGCCGTTTTGACCGTATTTTGCAACGGGCATAAGAAATTCAAAAACAATCAAAAAAATTGAAAACCTTCGCATTGTGTCATTATATGTGACCTAGTTTTCAGGAAAAATAACATACTTGGACTACGGCAAATGTCTTAAAAAAGTGTTCTCAGAAACGAGCTATCATGTATGAAGATTCATGGCTTTCAAGGCAAATGGCCAATGTTATGGCAACATTCATGGCATAGTTTGTTCAAATGATATCATATTTTGCACAAGTTTGCATCTTGGAATGGCAAACAATGTTGCCTAAGGAAGTTTTCACTTTCTTTGCACGGAAAATTCGTTTTCCATTTTTCGAGTGCCCAAAATGAGTTTTTTTGTTAAGGACCTACCAAATATTTGTTGCAAAATTGGACCAAATCATTTTTCTAAAATATTAGGCCATATATAATGTACAATTGACCAAATGGTTGGGTGTGAAAAGCTTTTGATCCACCTCTCGTGAAAAAGACAAATTTCCGCCGATTCAGTAGGAAGCGGGTGAAATTTTAACTACAGCAGCCTCATAGTTTGCTCTTTATTTTTTCCAAAAATCATTTCTAGGTACATAAGTATCTATTTAATCAGAGAAAGTCCAAAAGTTTTGCAAGATTCAACCCCTAGCTACGAACGGTCATGCCCGCCGTTTTGACCGCATTTTGAAACGGGCACAAGAAATTCAAAAACAATCAAAAAATTGAAAATCTTCGCATTGTGTAATTATATGTGACCTCGTTTTCAGGAAAAATAACATACTTGGACTACGGCAAATGTCTTAAAAAAGTGTTCTCAGAAACGAGCTATCATGTATGAAGATTCATGGCTTTCAAGGCAAATGGCCAATGTTATGGCAACATTCATGGCATAGTTTGTTCAAATGATATCATATTTTGCACAAGTTTGCATCTTGGAATGTCAAACAATGTTGCCTAAGGAAGTTTTCACTTTCTTTGCACGGAAAATTCGTTTTCCATTTTTCGAGTGCCCAAAATGAGTTTTTTTTGTGAAGGACCTACCAAATATTTGTTGCAAAATTGGACCAAATCATTTTTCTAAAATATTAGGCCATATATAATGTACAATTGACCAAATGGTTGGGTGTGAAAAGCTTTTGATCCACCTCTCGTGAAAAAGACAAATTTCCGCCGATTCAGTAGGAAGCGGGTGAAATTTTAACTACAACAGCCTCATAGTTTGCTCTTTATTTTTTCCAAAAATCATTTCTAGGTACATAAGTATCTATTTAATCAGAGAAAATCCAAAAGTGTTGCAAAATTCAACCCCTAGCTACGAACGGTCATGCCCGCCGTTTTGACCGCATTTTGAAACGGGCATAAGAAATTCAAAAAAAATCAAAAATATTGAAAACCTTCGCATTGTGTCATTATATGTGATCTAGTTTTCAGGAAAAATAACATACTTGGACTACGGCAAATGTCTTAAAAAATTGTTCTCAGAAACGAGCTATCATGTATGAAGATTCATGGCTTTCAAGGCAAATCGCCAATGTTATGGCAACATTCATGGCATAGTTTGTTCAAATGATATCATATTTTGCACAAGTTTGCATCTTGGAATGGCAAACAATGTTGCCTAAGGAAGTTTTCACTTTCTTTGCACGGAAAATTCAATTTCCATTTTTCGAGTGCCCAAAATGTGTTTTTTTGTGAAGGACCTACCAAATATTTGTTGCCAAATTGGACCAAATCATTTTTCTAAAATATTAGGCCATATATAATGTACAATTGACCAAATGGTTGGGTGTCAAAAGCTTTTGATCCACCTCTCGTGAAAAAGACAAATTTCCGCCGATTCAGTAGGAAGCGGGTCAAATTTTAACTACAGCAGCCTCATAGTTTGCTCTTTATTTTTTCCAAAAATCTTTTCTAGGTACATAAGTATCTATTTAATCAGAGAAAGTCCAAAAGTCTAGCAAGATTCAATCCCTAGCTATGAACGGTCATGCCCGCCGTTTTGACCGCATTTTGAAACGGGCATAAGAAATTCAAAAAAAATCAAAAATATTGAAAACCTTCGGATTGTGTCATTATATGTGACCTAGTTTTCAGGAAAAATAACAAACTTGGAGTACGGCAAATGTCTTAAAAAAGTGTTCTCAGAAACGAGCTATCATGTATGAAGATTCATGGCTTTCAAGGCAAATTGCCAATGTTATGGCAACATTCATGGTATAGTTTGTTCAAATGATATCATATTTTGCACAAGTTTGCATCTTGGAATGGCAAACAATGTTGCCTAAGGAAGTTTTCACTTTCTTTGCACGGAAAATTCGTTTTCCATTTTTCGAGTGCCCAAAATGAGTTTTTTTGTGAAGGACCTACCAAATATTTGTTGCAAAATTGGACCAAATCATTTTTATAAAATATTAGGCCATATATAACGTACAATTGACCAAATGGTTGGGGGTCAAAAGCTTTTGATCCACCTCTCGTGAAAAAGACAAATTTCCGCCGATTCAGTAGGAAGCGGGTGAAATTTTAACTACAGCAGCCTCATAGTTTGCTCTTTATTTTTTCCAAAAATCATTTCTAGGTACATAAGTATCTATTTAATCAGAGAAAGTCCAAAAGTTTTGCAAGATTCAACCCCTAGCTACGAACGGTCATGCCCGCCGTTTTGACCGTATTTTGCAACGGGCATAAGAAATTCAAAAACAATCAAAAAAAATTGAAAACCTTCGCATTGTGTCATTATATGTGACCTAGTTTTCAGGAAAAATAACATACTTGGACTACGGCAAATGTCTTAAAAAAGTGTTCTCAGAAACGAGCTATCATGTATGAAGATTCATGGCTTTCAAGGCAAATGGCCAATGTTATGGCAACATTCATGGTATAGTTTGTTCAAATGATATCATATTTTGCACAAGTTTGCATCTTGGAATGGCAAACAATGTTGCCTAAGGAAGTTTTCACTTTCTTTGCACGGAAAATTCGTTTTCCATTTTTCGAGTGCCCAAAATGAGTTTTTTTGTGAAGGACCTACCAAATATTTGTTGCAAAATTGGACCAAATCATTTTTCTAAAATATTAGGCCATATATAATGTACAATTGACCAAATGGTTGGGGGTCAAAAGCTTTTGATCCACCTCTCGTCAAAAAGACAAATTTCCGCTGATTCAGTAGGAAGCGGGTGAAATTTTAACTACAGCAGCCTCATAGTTTGCTCTTTATTTTTTCCAAAAATCATTTCTAGGTACATAAGTATCTATTTAATCAGAGAAAGTCCAAAAGTTTTGCAAGATTCAACCCCTAGCTACGAACGGTCATGCCCGCCGTTTTGACCGTATTTTGCAACGGGCATAAGAAATTCAAAAACAATCAAAAAAATTGAAAACCTTCGCATTGTGTCATTATATGTGACCTAGTTTTCAGGAAAAATAACATACTTGGACTACGGCAAATGTCTTAAAAAAGTGTTCTCAGAAACGAGCTATCATGTATGAAGATTCATGGCTTTCAAGGCAAATGGCCAATGTTATGGCAACATTCATGGCATAGTTTGTTCAAATGATATCATATTTTGCACAAGTTTGCATCTTGGAATGGCAAACAATGTTGCCTAAGGAAGTTTTCACTTTCTTTGCACGGAAAATTCGTTTTCCATTTTTCGAGTGCCCAAAATGAGTTTTTTTGTTAAGGACCTACCAAATATTTGTTGCAAAATTGGACCAAATCATTTTTCTAAAATATTAGGCCATATATAATGTACAATTGACCAAATGGTTGGGTGTGAAAAGCTTTTGATCCACCTCTCGTGAAAAAGACAAATTTCCGCCGATTTAGTAGGAAGCGGGTGAAATTTTAACTACAACAGCCTCATAGTTTGCTCTTTATTTTTTCCAAAAATCATTTCTAGGTACATAAGTATCTATTTAATCAGAGAAAATCCAAAAGTGTTGCAAAATTCAACCCCTAGCTACGAACGGTCATGCCCGCCGTTTTGACCGCATTTTGAAACAGGCATAAGAAATTCAAAAAAAATCAAAAATATTGAAAACCTTCGCATTGTGTCATTATATGTGACCTAGTTTTCTGGAAAAATAACATACTTGGACTACGGCAAATGTCTTCAAAAATTGTTCTCAGAAACGAGCTATCATGTATGAAGATTCATGGCTTTCAAGGCAAATCGCCAATGTTATGGCAACATTCATGGCATAGTTTGTTCAAATGATATCATATTTTGCACAAGTTTGCATCTTGGAATGGCAAACAATGTTGCCTAAGGAAGTTTTCACTTTCTTTGCACGGAAAATTCAATTTCCATTTTTCGAGTGCCCAAAATGTGTTTTTTTGTGAAGGACCTACCAAATATTTGTTGCCAAATTGGACCAAATCATTTTTCTAAAATATTAGGCCATATATAATGTACAATTGACCAAATGGTTGGGTGTCAAAAGCTTTTGATCCACCTCTCGTGAAAAAGACAAATTTCCGCCGATTCAGTAGGAAGCGGGTCAAATTTGAACTACAGCAGCCTCATAGTTTGCTCTTTATTTTTTCCAAAAATCTTTTCTAGGTACATAAGTATCTATTTAATCAGAGAAAGTCCAAAAGTCTTGCAAGATTCAACCCCTAGCTATGAACGGTCATGCCCGCCGTTTTGACCGCATTTTGAAACGGGCATAAGAAATTCAAAAAAAATCAAAAATATTGAAAACCTTCGCATTGTGTCATTATATGTGACCTAAATTTCAGGAAAATAACAAACTTGGACTACGGCAAATGTCTTAAAAAAAGTGTTCTCAGAAACGAGCTATCATGTATGAAGATTCATGGCTTTCAAGGCAAATGGCCAATGTTATGGCAACATTCATGGCATAGTTTGTTCAAATGATATCATATTTTGCACAAGTTTTCGTCTTGGAATGGCAAACAATGTTGCCTAAGGAAGTTTTCACTTTCTTTGCACGGAAAATTCATTTTCCATTTTTCGAGTGCCCAAAATGAGTTTTTTTGTGAAGGACCTACCAAATATTTGTTGCAAAATTGGACCAAATCATTTTTCTAAAATATTAGGCCATATATAATGTACAATTGACCAAATGGTTGGGTGTCAAAAGCTTTTGATCCACCTCTCGTGAAAAAGACAAATTTCCGCTGATTCAGTAGGAAGCGGGTGAAATTTTAACTACAGCAGCCTCATAGTTTGCTCTTTATTTTTTCCAAAAATCATTTCTAGGTACATAAGTATCTATTTAATCAGAGAAAGTCCAAAAGTTTTGCAAGATTCAACCCCTAGCTACGAACGGTCATGCCCGCCGTTTTGACCGTATTTTGCAACGGGCATAAGAAATTCAAAAACAATCAAAAAAATTGAAAACCTTCGCATTGTGTCATTATATGTGACCTAGTTTTCAGGAAAAATAACATACTTGGACTACGGCAAATGTCTTAAAAAAGTGTTCTCAGAAACGAGCTATCATGTATGAAGATTCATGGCTTTCAAGGCAAATGGCCAATGTTATGGCAACATTCATGGCATAGTTTGTTCAAATGATATCATATTTTGCACAAGTTTGCATCTTGGAATGGCAAACAATGTTGCCTAAGGAAGTTTTCACTTTCTTTGCACGGAAAATTCGTTTTCCATTTTTCGAGTGCCCAAAATGAGTTTTTTTGTTAAGGACCTACCAAATATTTGTTGCAAAATTGGACCAAATCATTTTTCTAAAATATTAGGCCATATATAATGTACAATTGACCAAATGGTTGGGTGTGAAAAGCTTTTGATCCACCTCTCGTGAAAAAGACAAATTTCCGCCGATTTAGTAGGAAGCGGGTGAAATTTTAACTACAACAGCCTCATAGTTTGCTCTTTATTTTTTCCAAAAATCATTTCTAGGTACATAAGTATCTATTTAATCAGAGAAAATCCAAAAGTGTTGCAAAATTCAACCCCTAGCTACGAACGGTCATGCCCGCCGTTTTGACCGCATTTTGAAACAGGCATAAGAAATTCAAAAAAAATCAAAAATATTGAAAACCTTCGCATTGTGTCATTATATGTGACCTAGTTTTCTGGAAAAATAACATACTTGGACTACGGCAAATGTCTTCAAAAATTGTTCTCAGAAACGAGCTATCATGTATGAAGATTCATGGCTTTCAAGGCAAATCGCCAATGTTATGGCAACATTCATGGCATAGTTTGTTCAAATGATATCATATTTTGCACAAGTTTGCATCTTGGAATGGCAAACAATGTTGCCTAAGGAAGTTTTCACTTTCTTTGCACGGAAAATTCAATTTCCATTTTTCGAGTGCCCAAAATGTGTTTTTTTGTGAAGGACCTACCAAATATTTGTTGCCAAATTGGACCAAATCATTTTTCTAAAATATTAGGCCATATATAATGTACAATTGACCAAATGGTTGGGTGTCAAAAGCTTTTGATCCACCTCTCGTGAAAAAGACAAATTTCCGCCGATTCAGTAGGAAGCGGGTCAAATTTGAACTACAGCAGCCTCATAGTTTGCTCTTTATTTTTTCCAAAAATCTTTTCTAGGTACATAAGTATCTATTTAATCAGAGAAAGTCCAAAAGTCTTGCAAGATTCAACCCCTAGCTATGAACGGTCATGCCCGCCGTTTTGACCGCATTTTGAAACGGGCATAAGAAATTCAAAAAAAATCAAAAATATTGAAAACCTTCGCATTGTGTCATTATATGTGACCTAAATTTCAGGAAAATAACAAACTTGGACTACGGCAAATGTCTTAAAAAAAGTGTTCTCAGAAACGAGCTATCATGTATGAAGATTCATGGCTTTCAAGGCAAATGGCCAATGTTATGGCAACATTCATGGCATAGTTTGTTCAAATGATATCATATTTTGCACAAGTTTTCGTCTTGGAATGGCAAACAATGTTGCCTAAGGAAGTTTTCACTTTCTTTGCACGGAAAATTCATTTTCCATTTTTCGAGTGCCCAAAATGAGTTTTTTTGTGAAGGACCTACCAAATATTTGTTGCAAAATTGGACCAAATCATTTTTCTAAAATATTAGGCCATATATAATGTACAATTGACCAAATGGTTGGGTGTCAAAAGCTTTTGATCCACCTCTCGTGAAAAAGACAAATTTCCGCCGATTCAGTAGGAAGCGGGTGAAATTTTAACTACAGCAGCCTCATAGTTTGCTCTTTATTTTTTCCAAAAATCATTTCTAGGTACATAAGTATCTATTTAATCAGAGAAAGTCCAAAAGTTTTGCAAGATTCAACCCCTAGCTACGAACGGTCATGCCCGCCGTTTTGACCGTATTTTGCAACGGGCATAAGAAATTCAAAAACAATCAAAAAAATTGAAAACCTTCGCATTGTGTCATTATATGTGACCTAGTTTTCAGGAAAAATAACATACTTGGACTACGGCAAATGTCTTAAAAAAGTGTTCTCAGAAACGAGCTATCATGTATGAAGATTCATGGCTTTCAAGGCAAATGGCCAATGTTATGGCAACATTCATGGCATAGTTTGTTCAAATGATATCATATTTTGCACAAGTTTGCATCTTGGAATGGCAAACAATGTTGCCTAAGGAAGTTTTCACTTTCTTTGCACGGAAAATTCGTTTTCCATTTTTCGAGTGCCCAAAATGAGTTTTTTTGTGAAGGACCTACCAAATATTTGTTGCAAAATTGGACCAAATCATTTTTCTAAAATATTAGGCCATATATAATGTACAATTGACCAAATGGTTGGGTGTCAAAAGCTTTTGATTCACCTCTCGTGAAAAAGACAAATTTCCGCCGATTCAGTAGGAAGCGGGTGAAATTTTAACTACAGCAGCCTCATAGTTTGCTCTTTATTTTTTCCAAAAATCATTTCTAGGTACATAAGTATCTATTTAATCAGAGAAAATCCAAAACTTTTGCAAAATTCAACACCTAGCTACGAACGGTCATGCCCGCCGTTTTGACCGCATTTTGAAACGGGCATAAGAAATTCAAAAAAAATCAAAAATATTGAAAACCTTCGCATTGTGTCATTATATGTGACCTAGTTTTCAGGAAAAATAACATACTTGGACTACGGCAAATGTCTTAAAAAAGTGTTCTCAGAAACGAGCTATCATGTATGAAGATTCATGGCTTTCAAGGCAAATCGCCAATGTTATGGCAACATTCATGGCATAGTTTGTTCAAATGATATCTTATTTTGCACAAGTTTGCATCTTGGAATGGCAAACAATGTTGCCTAAGGAAGTTTTCACTTTCTTTGCACGGAAAATTCAATTTCCATTTTTCGAGTGCCCAAAATGAGTTTTTTTGTGAAGGACCTACCAAATATTTGTTGCCAAATTGGACCAAATCATTTTTCTAAAATATTAGGCCATATATAATGTACAATTGACCAAATGGTTGGGTGTCAAAAGCTTTTGATCCACCTCTCGTGAAAAAGACAAATTTCCGCCGATTCAGTAGGAAGCGGGTCAAATTTTAACTACAGCAGCCTCATAGTTTGCTCTTTATTTTTTCCAAAAATCTTTTCTAGGTACATAAGTATCTATTTAATCAGAGAAAGTCCAAAAGTCTAGCAAGATTCAATCCCTAGCTATGAACGGTCATGCCCGCCGTTTTGACCGCATTTTGAAACGGGCATAAGAAATTCAAAAAAAATCAAAAATATTGAAAACCTTCGCATTGTGTCATTATATGTGACCTAGTTTTCAGGAAAATAACAAACTTGGACTACGGCAAATGTCTTAAAAAAAGTGTTCTCAGAAACGAGCTATCATGTATGAAGATTCATGGCTTTCAAGGCAAATGGCCAATGTTATGGCAACATTCATGGCATAGTTTGTTCAAATGATATCATATTTTGCACAAGTTTGCATCTTGGAATGGCAAACAATGTTGCCTAAGGAAGTTTTCACTTTCTTTGCACGGAAAATTCGTTTTCCATTTTTCGAGTGCCCAAAATGAGTTTTTTTGTGAAGGACCTACCAAATATTTGTTGCAAAATTGGACCAAATCATTTTTATAAAATATTAGGCCATATATAACGTACAATTGACCAAATGGTTGGGTGTCAAAAGCTTTTGATCCACCTCTCGTGAAAAAGACAAATTTCCGCCGATTCAGTAGGAAGCGGGTCAAATTTGAACTACAGCAGCCTCATAGTTTGCTCTTTATTTTTGCCAAAAATCATTTCTAGGTACATAAGTATCTATTTAATCAGAGAAAGTCCAAAAGTTTTGCAAGATTCAACCCCTAGCTATGAACGGTCATGCCCGCCGTTTTGACCGCATTTTGAAACGGGCATAGGAAATTCAAAAAAAAATCAAAAATATTGAAAACCTTCGCATTGCATACTTGGACTACGGCAAATGTCTTAAAAAAGTGTTCTCAGAAACGAGCTATCATGTATGAAGATTCATGGCTTTCAAGGCAAATCGCCAATGTTATGGCAACATTCATGGCATAGTTTGTTCAAATGATATCATATTTTGCACAAGTTTGCATCTTGGAATGGCAAACAATGTTGCCTAAGGAAGTTTTCACTTTCTTTGCACGGAAAATTCAATTTCCATTTTTCGAGTGCCCAAAATGAGTTTTTTTGTGAAGGACCTACCAAATATTTGTTGCAAAATTGGACCAAATCATTTTTCTAAAATAGTAAGCCATATATAATGTACAATTGACCAAATGGTTGGGTGTCAAAAGCTTTTGATCCACCTCTCGTGAAAAAGACAAATTTCCGCCGATTCAGTAGGAAGCGGGTGAAATTTTAACTACAGCAGCCTCATAGTTTGTCCTTTATTTTTTCCAAAAATCTTTTCTAGGTACATAAGTATCTATTTAATCAGAGAAAGTCCAAAAGTCTTGCAAAATTCAACCCCTAGCTACGAATGGTCATGCCCGCTGTTTTGACCGCATTTTGAAACGGGCATAAGAAATTCAAAAACAATCAAAAAAATTGAAAACCTTCGCATTGTGTCATTATATGTGACCTAGTTTTCAGGAAAAATAACATACTTGGACTACGGCAAATGTCTTAAAAAAGTGTTCTCAGAAACGAGCTATCATGTATGAAGATTCATGGCTTTCAAGGCAAATGGCCAATGTTATGGCAACATTCATGGCATAGTTTGTTCAAATGATATCATATTTTGCACAAGTTTTCATCTTGGAATGGCAAACAATGTTGCCTAAGGAAGTTTTCACTTTCTTTGCACGGAAAATTCAATTTCCATTTTTCGAGTGCCCAAAATGAGTTTTTTTGTGAAGGACCTACCAAATATTTGTTGCAAAATTGGACCAAATCATTTTTCTAAAATATTAGGACATATATAATGTACAATTGACCAAATGGTTGGGTGTCAAAAGCTTTTGATCCACCTCTCGTGAAAAAGACAAATTTCCGCCGATTCAGTAGGAAGCGGGTGAAATTTTAACTACAACAGCCTCATAGTTTGCTCTTTATTTTTTCCAAAAATCATTTCTAGGTACATAAGTATCTATTTAATCAGAGAAAATCCAAAAGTTTTGCAAAATACAACCCCTAGCTACGAACGGTCATGCCCGCCGTTTTGACCGCATTTTGAAACGGGCATAAGAAATTCAAAAAAAATCAAAAATATAGAAAACCTTCGCATTGTGTCATTATATGTGACCTAGTTTTCAGGAAAAATAACATACTTGGACTACGGCAAATGTCTTAAAAAAGTGTTCTCAGAAACGAGCTATCATGTATGAAGATTCATGGCTTTCAAGGCAAATCGCCAATGTTATGGCAACATTCATGGCATAGTTTGTTCAAATGATATCATATTTTGCACAAGTTTGCATCTTGGAATGGCAAACAATGTTGCCTAAGGAAGTTTTCACTTTCTTTGCACGGAAAATTCAATTTCCATTTTTCGAGTGCCCAAAATGAGTTTTTTTGTGAAGGACCTACCAAATATTTGTTGCCAAATTGGACCAAATCATTTTTCTAAAATATTAGGCCATATATAATGTACAATTGACCAAATGGTTGGGTGTCAAAAGCTTTTGATCCACCTCTCGTGAAAAAGACAAATTTCCGCCGATTCAGTAGGAAGCGGGTCAAATTTGAACTACAGCAGCCTCATAGTTTGCTCTTTATTTTTTCCAAAAATCTTTTCTAGGTACATAAGTATCTATTTAATCAGAGAAAGTCCAAAAGTCTTGCAAGATTCAACCCCTAGCTATGAACGGTCATGCCCGCCGTTTTGACGGCATTTTGAAACGGGCATAAGAAATTCAAAAAAATCAAAAATATTGAAAACCTTCGCATTGTGTCATTATATGTGACCTAGTTTTCAGGAAAATAACAAACTTGGACTACGGTAAATGTCTTAAAAAAAGTGTTCTCAGAAACGAGCTATCATGTATGAAGATTCATGGCTTTCAAGGCAAATGGCCAATGTTATGGCAACATTCATGGCATAGTTTGTTCAAATGATATCATATTTTGCACAAGTTTTCATCTTGGAATGGCAAACAATGTTGCCTAAGGAAGTTTTCACTTTCTTTGCACGGAAAATTCATTTTCCATTTTTTGAGGGCCCAAAATGAGTTTTTTTGTGAAGGACCTACCAAATATTTGTTGCAAAATTGGACCAAATCATTTTTTAAAATATTAGGCCATATATAATGTACAATTTACCAAATGGTTGGGTGTCAAAAGCTTTTGATCCACCTCTCGTGAAAAAGAGAAATTTCCGCCGATTCAGTACGAAGCGGGTGAAATTTTAACTACAGCAGCCTCATAGTTTGCTCTTTATTTTTTCCAAAAATCATTTCTAGGTACATAAGTATCTATTTAATCAGAGAAAGTCCAAAAGTCTTGCAAAATTCAACCCCTAGCTACGAACGGTCATGCCCGCTGTTTTGACCGCATTTTGAAACGGGCATAAGAAATTCAAAAAAAATCAAAAAATTGAAAACCTTCGCATTGTGTCATTATATGTGACCTAGTTTTCAGGAAAAATAACAAACTTGGACTACGGCAAATGTCTTAAAAAAGTGTTCTCAGAAACGAGCTATCATGTATGAAGATTCATGGCTTTCAAGGCAAATGTTCAATGTTATGGCAACATTCATGGCATAGTTTGTTCAAATGATATCATATTTTGCACAAGTTTGCATCTTGGAATGGCAAACAATGTTGCCTAAGGAAGTTTTCACTTTCTTTGCACGGAAAATTCATTTTCCATTTTTCGAGTGCCCAAAATGAGTTTTTTTGTGAAGGACCTACCAAATATTTGTTGCAAAATTGGACCAAATCATTTTTCTAAAATATTAGGACATATATAATGTACAATTGACCAAATGGTTGGGTGTCAAAAGCTTTTGATCCACCTCTCGTGAAAAAGACAAATTTCCGCCGATTTAGTAGGAAGCGGGTGAAATTTTAACTACAGCAGCCTCATAGTTTGCTCTTTATTTTTTCCAAAAATCATTTCTAGGTACATAAGTATCTATTTAATCAGAAAAAGTCCAAAAGTTTTGCAAGATTCAACCCCTAGCTACGAACGGTCATGCCCGCCGTTTTGACCGCATTTTGAAACGGGCATAAGAAATTCAAAAACAATCAAAAAAATTGAAAACCTTCGCATTGTGTCATTATATGTGACCTAGTTTTCAGGAAAAATAACATACTTGGACTACGGCAAATGTCTTAAAAAAGTGTTCTCAGAAACGAGCTATCATGTATGAAGATTCATGGCTTTCAAAGCAAATGGCCAATGTTATGGCAACATTCATGGCATAGTTTGTTCAAATGATATCATATTTTGCACAAGTTTGCATCTTGGAATGGCAAACAATGTTGCCTAAGGAAGTTTTCACTTTCTTTGCACGGAAAATTCGTTTTCCATTTTTCGAGTGCCCAAAATGAGTTTTTTTGTGAAGGACCTACCAAATATTTGTTGCAAAATTGGACCAAATCATTTTTCTAAAATATTAGGCCATATATAATGTACAATTGACCAAATGGTTGGGTGTCAAAAGCTTTTGATCCACCTCTCGTGAAAAAGACAAATTTCCGCCGATTCAGTAGGAAGCGGGTGAAATTTGAACTACAGCAGCCTCATAGTTTGCTCTTTATTTTTTCCAAAAATCTTTTCTAGGTACATAAGTATCTATTTAATCAGAGAAAGTCCAAAAGTCTTGCAAGATTCAACCCCTAGCTATGAACGGTCATGCCCGTCGTTTTGACCGCATTTTGAAACGGGCATAAGAAATTCAAAAAAAAACAAAAATATTGAAAACCTTCGCATTGTGTCATTATATGTGACCTAGTTTTCAGGAAAATAACAAACTTGGACTACGGCAAATGTCTTAAAAAAAGTGTTCTCAGAAACGAGCTATCATGTATGAAGATTCATGGCTTTCAAGGCAAATGGCCAATGTTATGGCAACATTCATGGCATAGTTTGCTCAAATGATATCATATTTTGCACAAGTTTGCATCTTGGAATGGCAAACAATGTTGCCTAAGGAAGTTTTCACTTTCTTTGCACGGAAAATTCATTTTCCATTTTTCGAGTGCCCAAAATGAGTTTTTTTGTGAAGGACCTACCAAATATTTGTTGCCAAATTGGACCAAATCATTTTTATAAAATATTAGGCCATATATAATGTACAATTGACCAAATGGTTGGGTGTCAAAAGCTTTTGATCCACCTCTCGTGAAAAAGACAAATTTCCGCCGATTCAGTAGGAAGCGGGTCAAATTTGAACTACAGCAGCCTCATAGTTTGCTCTTTATTTTTTCCAAAAATCTTTTCTAGGTACATAAGTATCTATTTAATCAGAGAAAGTCCAAAAGTCTTGCAAGATTCAACCCCTAGCTATGAACGGTCATGCCCGCCGTTTTGACGGCATTTTGAAACGGGCATAAGAAATTCAAAAAAAATCAAAAATATTGAAAACCTTCGCATTGTGTCATTATATGTGACCTAGTTTTCAGGAAAATAACAAACTTGGACTTCGGCAAATGTCTTAAAAAAAGTGTTCTCAGAAACGAGCTATCATGTATGAAGATTCATGGCTTTCAAGGCAAATGGCCAATGTTATGGCAACATTCATGGCATAGTTTGTTCAAATGATATCATATTTTGCACAAGTTTTCATCTTGGAATGGCAAACAATGTTGCCTAAGGAAGTTTTCACTTTCTTTGCACGGAAAATTCATTTTCCATTTTTTGAGGGCCCAAAATGAGTTTTTTTGTGAAGGACCTACCAAATATTTGTTGGAAAATTGGACCAAATCATTTTTCTAAAATATTAGGCCATATATAATGTACAATTGACCAAATGGTTGGGTGTCAAAAGCTTTTGATCCACCTCTCGTGAAAAAGACAAATTTCCGCCGATTCAGTACGAAGCGGGTGAAATTTTAACTACAGCAGCCTCATAGTTTGCTCTTTATTTTTTCCAAAAATCATTTCTAGGTACATAAGTATCTATTTAATCAGAGAAAGTCCAAAAGTCTTGCAAAATTCAACCCCTAGCTACGAACGGTCATGCCCGCTGTTTTGACCGCATTTTGAAACGGGCATAAGAAATTCAAAAAAAATCAAAAAATTGAAAACCTTCGCATTGTGTCATTATATGTGACCTAGTTTTCAGGAAAAATAACAAACTTGGACTACGGCAAATGTCTTAAAAAAGTGTTCTCAGAAACGAGCTATCATGTATGAAGATTCATGGCTTTCAAGGCAAATGTTCAATGTTATGGCAACATTCATGGCATAGTTTGTTCAAATGATATCATATTTTGCACAAGTTTGCATCTTGGAATGGCAAACAATGTTGCCTAAGGAAGTTTTCACTTTCTTTGCACGGAAAATTCATTTTCCATTTTTCGAGTGCCCAAAATGAGTTTTTTTGTGAAGGACCTACCAAATATTTGTTGCAAAATTGGACCAAATCATTTTTCTAAAATATTAGGCCATATATAATGTACAATTGACCAAATGGTTGGGTGTCAAAAGCTTTTGATCCACCTCTCGTGAAAAAGACAAATTTCCGCCGATTTAGTAGGAAGCGGGTGAAATTTTAACTACAGCAGCCTCATAGTTTGCTCTTTATTTTTTCCAAAAATCATTTCTAGGTACATAAGTATCTATTTAATCAGAGAAAGTCCAAAAGTTTTGCAAGATTCAACCCCTAGCTACGAACGGTCATGCCCGCCGTTTTGACCGCATTTTGAAACGGGCATAAGAAATTCAAAAACAATCAAAAAAATTGAAAACCTTCGCATTGTGTCATTATATGTGACCTAGTTTTCAGGAAAAATAACATACTTGGACTACGGCAAATGTCTTAAAAAAGTGTTCTCAGAAACGAGCTATCATGTATGAAGATTCATGGCTTTCAAAGCAAATGGCCAATGTTATGGCAACATTCATGGCATAGTTTGTTCAAATGATATCATATTTTGCACAAGTTTGCATCTTGGAATGGCAAACAATGTTGCCTAAGGAAGTTTTCACTTTCTTTGCACGGAAAATTCGTTTTCCATTTTTCGAGTGCCCAAAATGAGTTTTTTTGTGAAGGACCTACCAAATATTTGTTGCAAAATTGGACCAAATCATTTTTCTAAAATATTAGGCCATATATAATGTACAATTGACCAAATGGTTGGGTGTCAAAAGCTTTTGATCCACCTCTCGTGAAAAAGACAAATTTCCGCCGATTCAGTAGGAAGCGGGTGAAATTTTAACTACAGCAGCCTCATAGTTTGCTCTTTATTTTTTCCAAAAATCATTTCTAGGTACATAAGTATCTATTTAATCAGAGAAAATCCAAAAGTTTTGCAAAATTCAACCCCTAGCTACGAACGGTCATGCCCGCCGTTTTGACCGCATTTTGAAACGGGCATAAGAAATTCAAAAAAAATCAAAAATATTGAAAACCTCCGCATTGTGTCATTATATGTGACCTAGTTTTCAGGAAAAATAACATACTTGGACTACGGCAAATGTCTTAAAAAAGTGTTCTCAGAAACGAGCTATCATGTATGAAGATTCATGGCTTTCAAGGCAAATCGCCAATGTTATGGCAACATTCATGGCATAGTTTGGTCAAATGATATCATATTTTGCACAAGTTTGCATCTTGGAATGGCAAACAATGTTGCCTAAGGAAGTTTTCACTTTCTTTGCACGGAAAATTCAATTTCCATTTTTCGAGTGCCCAAAATGAGTTTTTTTGTGAAGGACCTACCAAATATTTGTTGCCAAATTGGACCAAATCATTTTTCTAAAATATTAGGCCATATATAATGTACAATTGACCAAATGGTTGGGTGTCAAAAGCTTTTGATCCACCTCTCGTGAAAAAGACAAATTTCCGCCGATTCAGTAGGAAGCGGGTCAAATTTGAACTACAGCAGCCTCATAGTTTGCTCTTTATTTTTTCCAAAAATCTTTTCTAGGTACATAAGTATCTATTTAATCAGAGAAAGTCCAAAAGTCTTGCAAGATTCAACCCCTAGCTATGAACGGTCATGCCCGTCGTTTTGACCGCATTTTGAAACGGGCATAAGAAATTCAAAAAAAAACAAAAATATTGAAAACCTTCGCATTGTGTCATTATATGTGACCTAGTTTTCAGGAAAATAACAAACTTGGACTACGGCAAATGTCTTAAAAAAAGTGTTCTCAGAAACGAGCTATCATGTATGAAGATTCATGGCTTTCAAGGCAAATGGCCAATGTTATGGCAACATTCATGGCATAGTTTGCTCAAATGATATCATATTTTGCACAAGTTTGCATCTTGGAATGGCAAACAATGTTGCCTAAGGAAGTTTTCACTTTCTTTGCACGGAAAATTCATTTTCCATTTTTCGAGTGCCCAAAATGAGTTTTTTTGTGAAGGACCTACCAAATATTTGTTGGAAAATTGGACCAAATCATTTTTCTAAAATATTAGGCCATATATAATGTACAATTGACCAAATGGTTGGGTGTCAAAAGCTTTTGATCCACCTCTCGTGAAAAAGACAAATTTCCGCCGATTCAGTACGAAGCGGGTGAAATTTTAACTACAGCAGCCTCATAGTTTGCTCTTTATTTTTTCCAAAAATCATTTCTAGGTACATAAGTATCTATTTAATCAGAGAAAGTCCAAAAGTCTTGCAAAATTCAACCCCTAGCTACGAACGGTCATGCCCGCTGTTTTGACCGCATTTTGAAACGGGCATAAGAAATTCAAAAAAAATCAAAAAATTGAAAACCTTCGCATTGTGTCATTATATGTGACCTAGTTTTCAGGAAAAATAACAAACTTGGACTACGGCAAATGTCTTAAAAAAGTGTTCTCAGAAACGAGCTATCATGTATGAAGATTCATGGCTTTCAAGGCAAATGTTCAATGTTATGGCAACATTCATGGCATAGTTTGTTCAAATGATATCATATTTTGCACAAGTTTGCATCTTGGAATGGCAAACAATGTTGCCTAAGGAAGTTTTCACTTTCTTTGCACGGAAAATTCATTTTCCATTTTTCGAGTGCCCAAAATGAGTTTTTTTGTGAAGGACCTACCAAATATTTGTTGCAAAATTGGACCAAATCATTTTTCTAAAATATTAGGCCATATATAATGTACAATTGACCAAATGGTTGGGTGTCAAAAGCTTTTGATCCACCTCTCGTGAAAAAGACAAATTTCCGCCGATTTAGTACGAAGCGGGTGAAATTTTAACTACAGCAGCCTCATAGTTTGCTCTTTATTTTTTCCAAAAATCATTTCTAGGTACATAAGTATCTATTTAATCAGAGAAAGTCCAAAAGTTTTGCAAGATTCAACCCCTAGCTACGAACGGTCATGCCCGCCGTTTTGACCGCATTTTGAAACGGGCATAAGAAATTCAAAAACAATCAAAAAAATTGAAAACCTTCGCATTGTGTCATTATATGTGACCTAGTTTTCAGGAAAAATAACATACTTGGACTACGGCAAATGTCTTAAAAAAGTGTTCTCAGAAACGAGCTATCATGTATGAAGATTCATGGCTTTCAAGGCAAATGGCCAATGTTATGGCAACATTCATGGCATAGTTTGCTCAAATGATATCATATTTTGCACAAGTTTGCATCTTGGAATGGCAAACAATGTTGCCTAAGGAAGTTTTCACTTTCTTTGCACGGAAAATTCATTTTCCATTTTTCGAGTGCCCAAAATGAGTTTTTTTGTGAAGGACCTACCAAATATTTGTTGGAAAATTGGACCAAATCATTTTTCTAAAATATTAGGCCATATATAATGTACAATTGACCAAATGGTTGGGTGTCAAAAGCTTTTGATCCACCTCTCGTGAAAAAGACAAATTTCCGCCGATTCAGTACGAAGCGGGTGAAATTTTAACTACAGCAGCCTCATAGTTTGCTCTTTATTTTTTCCAAAAATCATTTCTAGGTACATAAGTATCTATTTAATCAGAGAAAGTCCAAAAGTCTTGCAAAATTCAACCCCTAGCTACGAACGGTCATGCCCGCTGTTTTGACCGCATTTTGAAACGGGCATAAGAAATTCAAAAAAAATCAAAAAATTGAAAACCTTCGCATTGTGTCATTATATGTGACCTAGTTTTCAGGAAAAATAACAAACTTGGACTACGGCAAATGTCTTAAAAAAGTGTTCTCAGAAACGAGCTATCATGTATGAAGATTCATGGCTTTCAAGGCAAATGTTCAATGTTATGGCAACATTCATGGCATAGTTTGTTCAAATGATATCATATTTTGCACAAGTTTGCATCTTGGAATGGCAAACAATGTTGCCTAAGGAAGTTTTCACTTTCTTTGCACGGAAAATTCATTTTCCATTTTTCGAGTGCCCAAAATGAGTTTTTTTGTGAAGGACCTACCAAATATTTGTTGCAAAATTGGACCAAATCATTTTTCTAAAATATTAGGCCATATATAATGTACAATTGACCAAATGGTTGGGTGTCAAAAGCTTTTGATCCACCTCTCGTGAAAAAGACAAATTTCCGCCGATTTAGTAGGAAGCGGGTGAAATTTTAACTACAGCAGCCTCATAGTTTGCTCTTTATTTTTTCCAAAAATCATTTCTAGGTACATAAGTATCTATTTAATCAGAGAAAGTCCAAAAGTTTTGCGAGATTCAACCCCTAGCTACGAACGGTCATGCCCGCCGTTTTGACCGCATTTTGAAACGGGCATAAGAAATTCAAAAACAATCAAAAAAATTGAAAACCTTCGCATTGTGTCATTATATGTGACCTAGTTTTCAGGAAAAATAACATACTTGGACTACGGCAAATGTCTTAAAAAAGTGTTCTCAGAAACGAGCTATCATGTATGAAGATTCATGGCTTTCAAAGCAAATGGCCAATGTTATGGCAACATTCATGGCATAGTTTGTTCAAATGATATCATATTTTGCACAAGTTTGCATCTTGGAATGGCAAACAATGTTGCCTAAGGAAGTTTTCACTTTCTTTGCACGGAAAATTCGTTTTCCATTTTTCGAGTGCCCAAAATGAGTTTTTTTGTGAAGGACCTACCAGATATTTGTTGCAAAATTGGACCAAATCATTTTTCTAAAATATTAGGCCATATATAATGTACAATTGACCAAATGGTTGGGTGTCAAAAGCTTTTGATCCACCTCTCGTGAAAAAGACAAATTTCCGCCGATTCAGTAGGAAGCGGGTGAAATTTTAACTACAGCAGCCTCATAGTTTGCTCTTTATTTTTTCCAAAAATCATTTCTAGGTACATAAGTATCTATTTAATCAGAGAAAATCCAAAAGTTTTGCAAAATTCAACCCCTAGCTACGAACGGTCATGCCCGCCGTTTTGACCGCATTTTGAAACGGGCATAAGAAATTCAAAAAAAATCAAAAATATTGAAAACCTTCGCATTGTGTCATTATATGTGACCTAGTTTTCAGGAAAAATAACATACTTGGACTACGGCAAATGTCTTAAAAAAGTGTTCTCAGAAACGAGCTATCATGTATGAAGATTCATGGCTTTCAAGGCAAATCGCCAATGTTATGGCAACATTCATGGCATAGTTTGGTCAAATGATATCATATTTTGCACAAGTTTGCATCTTGGAATGGCAAACAATGTTGCCTAAGGAAATTTTCACTTTCTTTGCACGGAAAATTCAATTTCCATTTTTCGAGTGCCCAAAATGAGTTTTTTTGTGAAGGACCTACCAAATATTTGTTGCCAAATTGGACCAAATCATTTTTCTAAAATATTAGGCCATATATAATGTACAATTGACCAAATGGTTGGGTGTCAAAAGCTTTTGATCCACCTCTCGTGAAAAAGACAAATTTCCGCCGATTCAGTAGGAAGCGGGTCAAATTTGAACTACAGCAGCCTCATAGTTTGCTCTTTATTTTTTCCAAAAATCTTTTCTAGGTACATAAGTATCTATTTAATCAGAGAAAGTCCAAAAGTCTTGCAAGATTCAACCCCTAGCTATGAACGGTCATGCCCGTCGTTTTGACCGCATTTTGAAACGGGCATAAGAAATTCAAAAAAAAACAAAAATATTGAAAACCTTCGCATTGTGTCATTATATGTGACCTAGTTTTCAGGAAAATAACAAACTTGGACTACGGCAAATGTCTTAAAAAAGTGTTCTCAGAAACGAGCTATCATGTATGAAGATTCATGGCTTTCAAGGCAAATGGCCAATGTTATGGCAACATTCATGGCATAGTTTGCTCAAATGATATCTTATTTTGCACAAGTTTGCATCTTGGAATGGCAAACAATGTTGCCTAAGGAAGTTTTCACTTTCTTTGCACGGAAAATTCATTTTCCATTTTTCGAGTGCCCAAAATGAGTTTTTTTGTGAAGGACCTACCAAATATTTGTTGCAAAATTGGACCAAATCATTTTTCTAAAATATGAGGCCATATATAATGTACAATTGACCAAATGGTTGGGTGTCAAAAGCTTTTGATCCACCTCTCGTGAAAAAGACAAATTTCCGCCGATTCAGTAGGAAGCGGGTGAAATTTTAACTACAGCAGCCTCATAGTTTGCTCTTTATTTTTTCCAAAAATCATTTCTAGGTACATAAGTATCTATTTAATCAGAGAAAGTCCAAAAGTCTTGCAAAATTCAACCCATAGCTACGAACGGTCATGCCCGCTGTTTTGACCGCATTTTGAAACGGGCATAAGAAATTCAAAAAAAATCAAAAAATTGAAAACCTTCGCATTGTGTCATTATATGTGACCTAGTTTTCAGGAAAAATAACAAACTTGGACTACGGCAAATGTCTTAAAAAAGTGTTCTCAGAAACGAGCTATCATGTATGAAGATTCATGGCTTTCAAGGCAAATGTTCAATGTTATGGCAACATTCATGGCATAGTTTATTCAAATGATATCATATTTTGCACAAGTTTGCATCTTGGAATGGCAAACAATGTTGCCTAAGGAAGTTTTCACTTTCTTTGCACGGAAAATTCATTTTCCATTTTTCGAGTGCCCAAAATGAGTTTTTTTGTGAAGGACCTACCAAATATTTGTTGAAAAATTGGACCAAATCATTTTTCTAAAATATTAGGCCATATATAATGTACAATTGACCAAATGGTTGGGTGTCAAAAGCTTTTGATCCACCTCTCGTGAAAAAGACAAATTTCCGCTGATTCAGTAGGAAGCGGGTGAAATTTTAACTACAGCAGCCTCATAGTTTGCTCTTTATTTTTTCCAAAAATCATTTCTAGGTACATAAGTATCTATTTAATCAGAGAAAGTCCAAAAGTTTTGCAAGATTCAACCCCTAGCTACGAACGGTCATGCCCGCCATTTTGACCGCATTTTGAAACGGGCATAAGAAATTCAAAAACAATCAAAAAAATTGAAAACCTTCGCATTGTGTCATTATATGTGACCTAGTTTTCAGGAAAAATAACATACTTGGACTACGGCAAATGTCTTAAAAAAGTGTTCTCAGAAACGAGCTATCATGTATGAAGATTCATGGCTTTCAAGGCAAATGGCCAATGTTATGGCAACATTCATGGCATAGTTTGTTCAAATGATATCATATTTTGCACAAGTTTGCATCTTGGAATGGCAAACAATGTTGCCTAAGGAAGTTTTCACTTTCTTTGCACGGAAAATTCATTTTCCATTTTTCGAGTGCCCAAAATGAGTTTTTTTGTGAAGGACATACCAAATATTTGTTGCAAAATTGGACCAAATCATTTTTCTAAAATATTAGGCCATATATAATGTACAATTGACCAAATGGTTGGGTGTCAAAAGCTTTTGATCCACCTCTCGTGAAAAAGACAAATTTCCGCCGATTCAGTAGGAAGCGTGTGAAATTTTAACTACAGCAGCCTCATAGTTTGCTCTTTATTTTTTCCAAAAATCATTTCTAGGTACATAAGTATCTATTTAATTAGAGAAAATCCGAAAGTTTTGCAAAATTCAACCCCTAGCTACGAACGGTCATGCCCGCCGTTTTGACCGCATTTTGAAACAGGCATAAGAAATTCAAAAAAAATCAAAAATATTGAAAACCTTCGCATTGTATCATTATATGTGACCTAGTTATCAGGAAAAATAACATACTTGGACTACGGCAAATGTCTTAAAAAAGTGTTCTCAGAAACGAGCTATCATGTATGAAGATTCATGGCTTTCAAGGCAAATCGCCAATGTTATGGCAACATTCATGGCATAGTTTGTTCAAATGATATCATATTTTGCACAAGTTTGCATCTTGGAATGGCAAACAATGTTGCCTAAGGAAGTTTTCACTTTCTTTGCACGGAAAATTCAATTTCTATTTTTCGAGTGCCCAAAATGAGTTTTTTTGTGAAGGACCTACCAAATATTTGTTGCCAAATTGGACCAAATCATTTTTCTAAAATATTAGGCCATATATAATGTACAATAGACCAAATGGTTGGGTGTCAAAAGCTTTTGATCCACCTCTCGTGAAAAAGACAAATTTCCGCCGATTCAGTAGGAAGCGGGTCAAATTTGAACTACAGCAGCCTCATAGTTTGCTCTTTATTTTTTCCAAAAATCTTTTATAGGTACATAAGTATCTATTTAATCAGAGAAAGTCCAAAAGTCTTGCAAGATTCAACCCCTAGCTATGAACGGTCATGCCCGTCGTTTTGACCGCATTTTGAAACGGGCATAAGAAATTCAAAAAAAATCAAAAATATTGAAAACCTTCGCATTGTGTCATTATATGTGACCTAGTTTTCAGGAAAATAACAAACTTGGACTACGGCAAATGTCTTAAAAAAAGTGTTCTCAGAAACGAGCTATCATGTATGAAGATTCATGGCTTTCAAGGCAAATGGCCAATGTTATGGCAACATTCATGGCATAGTTTGTTCAAATGATATCATATTTTGCACAAGTTTGCATCTTGGAATGGCAAACAATGTTGCCTAAGGAAGTTTTCACTTTCTTTGCACGGAAAATTCATTTTCCATTTTTTGAGTGCCCAAAATGAGTTTTTTTGTGAAGGACCTACCAAATATTTGTTGCAAAATTGGACCAAATCATTTTTCTAAAATAGTAGGCCATATATAATGTACAATTGACCAAATGGTTGGGTGTCAAAAGCTTTTGATCCACCTCTCGTGAAAAAGACAAATTTCCGCCGATTCAGTAGGAAGCGGGTGAAATTTTAACTACAGCAGCCTCATAGTTTGCTCTTTATTTTTTCCAAAAATCATTTCTAGGTACATAAGTATCTATTTAATCAGAGAAAGTCCAAAAGTCTTGCAAAATTCAACCCCTAGCTACGAACGGTCATGCCCGCTGTTTTGACCGCATTTTGAAACGGGCATAAGAAATTCAAAAAAAAATCAAAAAATTGAAAACCTTCGCATTGTGTCATTATATGTGACCTAGTTTTCAGGAAAAATAACAAACTTGGACTACGGCAAATGTCTTAAAAAAGTGTTCTCAGAAACGAGCTATCATGTATGAAGATTCATGGCTTTCAAGGCAAATGTTCAATGTTATGGCAACATTCATGGCATAGTTTGTTCAAATGATATCATATTTTGCACAAGTTTGCATCTTGGAATGGCAAACAATGTTGCCTAAGGAAGTTTTCACTTTCTTTGCACGGAAAATTCATTTTCCATTTTTCGAGTGCCCAAAATGAGTTTTTTTGTGAAGGACCTACCAAATATTTGTTGCAAAATTGGACCAAATCATTTTTATAAAATATTAGGCCATATATAATGTACAATTGACCAAATGGTTGGGTGTCAAAAGCTTTTGATCCACCTCTCGTGAAAAAGACAAATTTCCGCCGATTCAGTAGGAAGCGGGTGAAATTTTAACTACAGCAGCCTCATAGTTTGCTCTTTATTTTTTCCAAAAATCATTTCTAGGTACATAAGTATCTATTTAATCAGAGAAAGTCCAAAAGTTTTGCAAGATTGAACCCCTATCTACGAACGGTCATGCCCGCCGTTTTGACCGCATGTTGAAACGGGCATAAGAAATTCAAAAACAATCAAAAAAATTGAAAACCTTCGCATTGTGTCATTATATGTGACCTAGTTTTCAGGAAAAATAACATACTTGGACTACGGCAAATGTCTTAAAAAAGTGTTCTCAGAAACGAGCTATCATGTATGAAGATTCATGGCTTTCAAGGCAAATGGCCAATGTTATGGCAACATTCATGGCATAGTTTGTTCAAATGATATCATATTTTGCACAAGTTTGCATCTTGGAATGGCAAACAATGTTGCCTAAGGAAGTTTTCACTTTCTTTGCACGGAAAATTCGTTTTCCATTTTTCGAGTGCCCAAAATGAGTTTTTTTGTGAAGGACCTACCAAATATTTGTAGCAAAATTGGACCAAATGATTTTTCTAAAATATTAGGCCATATATAATGTACAATTGACCAAATGGTTGGGTGTCAAAAGCTTTTGATCCACCTCTCGTGAAAAAGACAAATCTCCGCCGATTCAGTAGGAAGCGGGTGAAATTTTCACTACAGCAGCCTCATAGTTTGCTCTTTATTTTTTCCAAAAATCATTTCTAGGTACATAAGTATCTATTTAATCAGAGAAAATCCAAAAGTTTTGCAAAATTCAACCCCTAGCTACGAACGGTCATGCCCGCCGTTTTGACCGCATTTTGAAACGGGCATAAGAAATTCAAAAAAAATCAAAAATATTGAAAACCTTCGCATTGTGTCATTATATGTGACCTAGTTTTCAGGAAAAATAACATACTTGGACTACGGCAAATGTCTTAAAAAAGTGTTCTCAGAAACGAGCTATCATGTATGAAGATTCATGGCTTTCAAGGCAAATCGCCAATGTTATGGCAACATTCATGGCATAGTTTGTTCAAATGATATCATATTTTGCACAAGTTTGCATCTTGGAATGGCAAACAATGTTGCCTAAGGAAGTTTTCACTTTCTTTGCACGGAAAATTCAATTTCCATTTTTCGAGTGCCCAAAATGAGTTTTTTTGTGAAGGACCTACCAAATATTTGTTGCCAAATTGGACCAATTCATTTTTATAAAATATTAGGCCATATATAATGTACAATTGACCAAATGGTTGGGTGTCAAAAGCTTTTGATCCACCTCTCGTGAAAAAGACAAATTTCCGCCGATTCAGTAGGAAGCGGGTCAAATTTGAACTACAGCAGCCTCATAGTTTGCTCTTTATTTTTTCCAAAAATATTTTCTAGGTTCATAAGTATCTATTTAATCAGAGAAAGTCCAAAAGTCTTGCAAGATTCAACCCCTAGCTATGAACGGTCATGCCCGTCGTTTTGACCGCATTTTGAAACGGGCATAAGAAATTCAAAAAAAATCAAAAATATTGAAAACCTTCGCATTGTGTCATTATATGTGACCTTGTTTTCAGGAAAATAACAAACTTGGACTACGGCAAATGTCTTAAAAAAAGTGTTCTCAGAAACGAGCTATCATGTATGAAGATTCATGGCTTTCAAGGCAAATGGCCAATGTTATGGCAACATTCATGGCATAGTTTGTTCAAATGATATCATATTTTGCACAAGTTTGCATCTTGGAATGGCAAACAATGTTGCCTAAGGAAGTTTTGACTTTCTTTGCACGGAAAATTCATTTTCCATTTTTCGAGTGCCCAAAATGAGTTTTTTTATGAAGGACCTACCAAATATTTGTTGCAAAATTGGACCAAATCATTTTTCTAAAATAGTAGGCCATATATAATGTACAATTGACCAAATGGTTGGGTGTCAAAAGCTTTTCATCCACCTCTCGTGAAAAAGACAAATTTCCGCCGATTCAGTAGGAAGCGGGTGAAATTTTAACTACAGCAGCCTCATAGTTTGCTCTTTATTTTTTCCAAAAATCATTTCTAGGTACATAAGTATCTATTTAATCAGAGAAAGTCCAAAAGTCTTGCAAAATTCAACCCCTAGCTACGAACGGTCATGCCCGCTGTTTTGACCGCATTTTGAAACGGGCATAAGAAATTCAAAAAAAATCAAAAAAATTGAAAACCTTCGGATTGTGTCATTATATGTGACCTAGTTTTCAGGAAAAATAACAAACTTGGACTACGGCAAATGTCTTAAAAAAGTGTTCTCAGAAACGAGCTATCATGTATGAAGATTCATGGCTTTCAAGGCTAATGGCGAATGTTATGGCAACATTCATGGTATAGTTTGTTCAAATGATATCATATTTTGCACAAGTTTGCATCTTGGAATGGCAAACAATGTTGCCTAAGGAAGTTTTCACTTTCTTTGCACGGAAAATTCGTTTTCCATTTTTCGAGTGCCCAAAATGAGTTTTTTTGTGAAGGACCTACCAAATATTTGTTGCAAAATTGGACCAAATCATTTTTCTAAAATATTAGGCCATATATAATGTACAATTGACCAAATGGTTGGGTGTCAAAAGCTTTTGATCCACCTCTCGTGAAAAAGACAAATTTCCGCCGATTCAGTAGGAAGCGGGTGAAATTTTAACTACAGCAGCCTCATAGTTTGCTCTTTATTTTTTCCAAAAATCATTTCTAGGTACATAAGTATCTATTTAATCAGAGAAAGTCCAAAAGTTTTGCAAGATTCAACCCCTAGCTACGAACGGTCATGCCCGCCGTTTTGACCGCATTTTGAAATGGGCATAAGAAATTCAAAAACAATCAAAAAAATTGAAAACCTTCGCATTGTGTCATTATATGTGACCTAGTTTTCAGGAAAAATAACATACTTGGACTACGGCAAATGTCTTAAAAAAGTGTTCTCAGAATCGAGCTATCATGTATGAAGATTCATGGCTTTCAAGGCAAATGGCCAATGTTATGGCAACATTCATGGCATAGTTTGTTCAAATGATATCATATTTTGCACAAGTTTGCATCTTGGAATGGCAAACAATGTTGCCTAAGGAAGTTTTCACTTTCTTTGCACGGAAAATTCGTTTTCCGTTTTTCGAGTGCCCAAAATGAGTTTTTTTGTGAAGGACCTACCAAATATTTGTTGCAAAATTGGACCAAATCATTTTTCTAAAATATTAGGCCATATATAATGTACAATTGACCAAATGGTTGGGTGTCAAAAGCTTTTGATCCACCTCTCGTGAAAAAGACAAATTTCCGCCGATTCAGTAGGAAGCGGGTGAAATTTTAACTACAGCAGCCTCATAGCTTGCTCTTTATTTTTTCCAAAAATCTTTTCTAGGTACATAAGTATCTATTTAATCAGAGAAAATCCAAAAGTTTTGCAAAATTCAACCCCTAGCTACGAACGGTCATGCCCGCCGTTTTGACCGCATTTTGAAACGGGCATAAGAAATTCAAAAAAAATCAAAAATATTGAAAACCTTCGCATTGTGTCATTATATGTGACCTAGTTTTCAGGAAAAATAATAAACTTGGACTACGGCAAATGTCTTAAAAAAGTGTTCTCAGAAACGAGCTATCATGTATGAAGATTCATGGCTTTCAAGGCAAATGACCAATGTTATGGCAACATTCATGGTATAGTTTGTTCAAATGATATCATATTTTGCACAAGTTTGCATCTTGAAATGGCAAACAATGTTGCCTAAGGAAGTTTTCACTTTCTTTGCACGGAAAATTCATTTTCCATTTTTCGAGTGCCCAAAATGAGTTTTTTTGTGAAGGACCTACCAAATATTTGTTGCAAAATTGGACCAAATCATTTTTCTAAAATATTAGGCCATATATAATGTACAATTGACCAAATGGTTGGGTGTCAAAAGCTTTTGATCCACCTCTCGTGAAAAAGACAAATTTCCGCCGATTCAGTAGGAAGCGGGTCAAATTTGAACTACAGCAGCCTCATAGTTTGCTCTTTATTTTTTCCAAAAATATTTTCTAGGTTCATAAGTATCTATTTAATCAGAGAAAGTCCAAAAGTCTTGCAAGATTCAACCCCTAGCTATGAACGGTCATGCCCGTCGTTTTGACCGCATTTTGAAACGGGCATAAGAAATTCAAAAAAAATCAAAAATATTGAAAACCTTCGCATTGTGTCATTATATGTGACCTTGTTTTCAGGAAAATAACAAACTTGGACTACGGCAAATGTCTTAAAAAAAGTGTTCTCAGAAACGAGCTATCATGTATGAAGATTCATGGCTTTCAAGGCAAATGGCCAATGTTATGGCAACATTCATGGCATAGTTTGTTCAAATGATATCATATTTTGCACAAGTTTGCATCTTGGAATGGCAAACAATGTTGCCTAAGGAAGTTTTCACTTTCTTTGCACGGAAAATTCATTTTCCATTTTTCGAGTGCCCAAAATGAGTTTTTTTGTGAAGGACCTACCAAATATTTGTTGCAAAATTGGACCAAATCATTTTTATAAAATAGTAGGCCATATATAATGTACAATTGACCAAATGGTTGGGTGTCAAAAGCTTTTCATCCACCTCTCGTGAAAAAGACAAATTTCCGCCGATTCAGTAGGAAGCGGGTGAAATTTTAACTACAGCAGCCTCATAGCTTGCTCTTTATTTTTTCCAAAAATCTTTTCTAGGTACATAAGTATCTATTTAATCAGAGAAAATCCAAAAGTTTTGCAAAATTCAACCCCTAGCTACGAACGGTCATGCCCGCCGTTTTGACCGCATTTTGAAACGGGCATAAGAAATTCAAAAAAAATCAAAAATATTGAAAACCTTCGCATTGTGTCATTATATGTGACCTAGTTTTCAGGAAAAATAATAAACTTGGACTACGGCAAATGTCTTAAAAAAGTGTTCTCAGAAACGAGCTATCATGTATGAAGATTCATGGCTTTCAAGGCAAATGACCAATGTTATGGCAACATTCATGGTATAGTTTGTTCAAATGATATCATATTTTGCACAAGTTTGCATCTTGAAATGGCAAACAATGTTGCCTAAGGAAGTTTTCACTTTCTTTGCACGGAAAATTCATTTTCCATTTTTCGAGTGCCCAAAATGAGTTTTTTTGTGAAGGACCTACCAAATATTTGTTGCAAAATTGGACCAAATCATTTTTCTAAAATATTAGGCCATATATAATGTACAATTGACCAAATGGTTGGGTGTCAAAAGCTTTTGATCCACCTCTCGTGAAAAAGACAAATTTCCGCCGATTCAGTAGGAAGCGGGTCAAATTTGAACTACAGCAGCCTCATAGTTTGCTCTTTATTTTTTCCAAAAATATTTTCTAGGTTCATAAGTATCTATTTAATCAGAGAAAGTCCAAAAGTCTTGCAAGATTCAACCCCTAGCTATGAACGGTCAAGCCCGTCGTTTTGACCGCATTTTGAAACGGGCATAAGAAATTCAAAAAAAATCAAAAATATTGAAAACCTTCGCATTGTGTCATTATATGTGACCTTGTTTTCAGGAAAATAACAAACTTGGACTACGGCAAATGTCTTAAAAAAAGTGTTCTCAGAAACGAGCTATCATGTATGAAGATTCATGGCTTTCAAGGCAAATGGCCAATGTTATGGCAACATTCATGGCATAGTTTGTTCAAATGATATCATATTTTGCACAAGTTTGCATCTTGGAATGGCAAACAATGTTGCCTAAGGAAGTTTTCACTTTCTTTGCACGGAAAATTCATTTTCCATTTTTCGAGTGCCCAAAATGAGTTTTTTTGTGAAGGACCTACCAAATATTTGTTGCAAAATTGGACCAAATCATTTTTATAAAATAGTAGGCCATATATAATGTACAATTGACCAAATGGTTGGGTGTCAAAAGCTTTTCATCCACCTCTCGTGAAAAAGACAAATTTCCGCCGATTCAGTAGGAAGCGGGTGAAATTTTAACTACAGCAGCCTCATAGTTTGCTCTTTATTTTTTCCAAAAATCATTTCTAGGTACATAAGTATCTATTTAATCAGAGAAAGTCCAAAAGTCTTGCAAAATTCAACCCCTAGCTACGAACGGTCATGCCCGCTGTTTTGACCGCATTTTGAAACGGGCATAAGAAATTCAAAAAAAATCAAAAAAATTGAAAACCTTCGGATTGTGTCATTATATGTGACCTAGTTTTCAGGAAAAATAACAAACTTGGACTACGGCAAATGTCTTAAAAAAGTGTTCTCAGAAACGAGCTATCATGTATGAAGATTCATGGCTTTCAAGGCAAATGGCGAATGTTATGGCAACATTCATGGTATAGTTTGTTCAAATGATATCATATTTTGCACAAGTTTGCATCTTGGAATGGCAAACAATGTTGCCTAAGGAAGTTTTCACTTTCTTTGCACGGAAAATTCGTTTTCCATTTTTCGAGTGCCCAAAATGAGTTTTTTTGTGAAGGACCTACCAAATATTTGTTGCAAAATTGGACCAAATCATTTTTCTAAAATATTAGGCCATATATAATGTACAATTGATCAAATGGTTGGGTGTCAAAAGCTTTTGATCCACCTCTCGTGAAAAAGACAAATTTCCGCCGATTCAGTAGGAAGCGGGTGAAATTTTAACTACAGCAGCCTCATAGTTTGCTCTTTATTTTTTCCAAAAATCATTTCTAGGTACATAAGTATCTATTTAATCAGAGAAAGTCCAAAAGTTTTGCAAGATTCAACCCCTAGCTACGAACGGTCATGCCCGCCGTTTTGACCGCATTTTGAAATGGGCATAAGAAATTCAAAAACAATCAAAAAAATTGAAAACCTTCGCATTGTGTCATTATATGTGACCTAGTTTTCAGGAAAAATAACATACTTGGACTACGGCAAATGTCTTAAAAAAGTGTTCTCAGAATCGAGCTATCATGTATGAAGATTCATGGCTTTCAAGGCAAATGGCCAATGTTATGGCAACATTCATGGCATAGTTTGTTCAAATGATATCATATTTTGCACAAGTTTGCATCTTGGAATGGCAAACAATGTTGCCTAAGGAAGTTTTCACTTTCTTTGCACGGAAAATTCGTTTTCCGTTTTTCGAGTGCCCAAAATGAGTTTTTTTGTGAAGGACCTACCAAATATTTGTTGCAAAATTGGACCAAATCATTTTTCTAAAATATTAGGCCATATATAATGTACAATTGACCAAATGGTTGGGTGTCAAAAGCTTTTGATCCACCTCTCGTGAAAAAGACAAATTTCCGCCGATTCAGTAGGAAGCGGGTGAAATTTTAACTACAGCAGCCTCATAGCTTGCTCTTTATTTTTTCCAAAAATCTTTTCTAGGTACATAAGTATCTATTTAATCAGAGAAAATCCAAAAGTTTTGCAAAATTCAACCCCTAGCTACGAACGGTCATGCCCGCCGTTTTGACCGCATTTTGAAACGGGCATAAGAAATTCAAAAAAAATCAAAAATATTGAAAACCTTCGCATTGTGTCATTATATGTGACCTAGTTTTCAGGAAAATAACAAACTTGGACTACGGCAAATGTCTTAAAAAAAGTGTTCTCAGAAACGAGCTATCATGTATGAAGATTCATGGCTTTCAAGGCAAATGGCCAATGTTATGGCAACATTCATGGCATAGTTTGTTCAAATGATATCATATTTTGCACAAGTTTGCATCTTGGAATGGCAAACAATGTTGCCTAAGGAAGTTTTCACTTTCTTTGCACGGAAAATTCAATTTCCATTTTTCGAGTGCCCAAAATGAGTTTTTTTGTGAAGGACCTACCAAATATTTGTTGCCAAATTGGACCAATTCATTTTTATAAAATATTAGGCCATATATAATGTACAATTGACCAAATGGTTGGGTGTCAAAAGCTTTTGATCCACCTCTCGTGAAAAAGACAAATTTCCGCCGATTCAGTAGGAAGCGGGTCAAATTTGAACTACAGCAGCCTCATAGTTTGCTCTTTATTTTTTCCAAAAATATTTTCTAGGTTCATAAGTATCTATTTAATCAGAGAAAGTCCAAAAGTCTTGCAAGATTCAACCCCTAGCTATGAACGGTCATGCCCGTCGTTTTGACCGCATTTTGAAACGGGCATAAGAAATTCAAAAAAAATCAAAAATATTGAAAACCTTCGCATTGTGTCATTATATGTGACCTTGTTTTCAGGAAAATAACAAACTTGGACTACGGCAAATGTCTTAAAAAAAGTGTTCCCAGAAACGAGCTATCATGTATGAAGATTCATGGCTTTCAAGGCAAATGGCCAATGTTATGGCAACATTCATGGCATAGTTTGTTCAAATGATATCATATTTTGCACAAGTTTGCATCTTGGAATGGCAAACAATGTTGCCTAAGGAAGTTTTGACTTTCTTTGCACGGAAAATTCATTTTCCATTTTTCGAGTGCCCAAAATGAGTTTTTTTATGAAGGACCTACCAAATATTTGTTGCAAAATTGGACCAAATCATTTTTCTAAAATAGTAGGCCATATATAATGTACAATTGACCAAATGGTTGGGTGTCAAAAGCTTTTCATCCACCTCTCGTGAAAAAGACAAATTTCCGCCGATTCAGTAGGAAGCGGGTGAAATTTTAACTACAGCAGCCTCATAGTTTGCTCTTTATTTTTTCCAAAAATCATTTCTAGGTACATAAGTATCTATTTAATCAGAGAAAGTCCAAAAGTCTTGCAAAATTCAACCCCTAGCTACGAACGGTCATGCCCGCTGTTTTGACCGCATTTTGAAACGGGCATAAGAAATTCAAAAAAAATCAAAAAAATTGAAAACCTTCGGATTGTGTCATTATATGTGACCTAGTTTTCAGGAAAAATAACAAACTTGGACTACGGCAAATGTCTTAAAAAAGTGTTCTCAGAAACGAGCTATCATGTATGAAGATTCATGGCTTTCAAGGCAAATGGCGAATGTTATGGCAACATTCATGGTATAGTTTGTTCAAATGATATCATATTTTGCACAAGTTTGCATCTTGGAATGGCAAACAATGTTGCCTAAGGAAGTTTTCACTTTCTTTGCACGGAAAATTCGTTTTCCATTTTTCGAGTGCCCAAAATGAGTTTTTTTGTGAAGGACCTACCAAATATTTGTTGCAAAATTGGACCAAATCATTTTTCTAAAATATTAGGCCATATATAATGTACAATTGACCAAATGGTTGGGTGTCAAAAGCTTTTGATCCACCTCTCGTGAAAAAGACAAATTTCCGCCGATTCAGTAGGAAGCGGGTGAAATTTTAACTACAGCAGCCTCATAGTTTGCTCTTTATTTTTTCCAAAAATCATTTCTAGGTACATAAGTATCTATTTAATCAGAGAAAGTCCAAAAGTTTTGCAAGATTCAACCCCTAGCTACGAACGGTCATGCCCGCCGTTTTGACCGCATTTTGAAATGGGCATAAGAAATTCAAAAACAATCAAAAAAATTGAAAACCTTCGCATTGTGTCATTATATGTGACCTAGTTTTCAGGAAAAATAACATACTTGGACTACGGCAAATGTCTTAAAAAAGTGTTCTCAGAATCGAGCTATCATGTATGAAGATTCATGGCTTTCAAGGCAAATGGCCAATGTTATGGCAACATTCATGGCATAGTTTGTTCAAATGATATCATATTTTGCACAAGTTTGCATCTTGGAATGGCAAACAATGTTGCCTAAGGAAGTTTTCACTTTCTTTGCACGGAAAATTCGTTTTCCGTTTTTCGAGTGCCCAAAATGAGTTTTTTTGTGAAGGACCTACCAAATATTTGTTGCAAAATTGGACCAAATCATTTTTCTAAAATATTAGGCCATATATAATGTACAATTGACCAAATGGTTGGGTGTCAAAAGCTTTTGATCCACCTCTCGTGAAAAAGACAAATTTCCGCCGATTCAGTAGGAAGCGGGTGAAATTTTAACTACAGCAGCCTCATAGCTTGCTCTTTATTTTTTCCAAAAATCTTTTCTAGGTACATAAGTATCTATTTAATCAGAGAAAATCCAAAAGTTTTGCAAAATTCAACCCCTAGCTACGAACGGTCATGCCCGCCGTTTTGACCGCATTTTGAAACGGGCATAAGAAATTCAAAAAAAATCAAAAATATTGAAAACCTTCGCATTGTGTCATTATATGTGACCTAGTTTTCAGGAAAATAACAAACTTGGACTACGGCAAATGTCTTAAAAAAAGTGTTCTCAGAAACGAGCTATCATGTATGAAGATTCATGGCTTTCAAGGCAAATGGCCAATGTTATGGCAACATTCATGGCATAGTTTGTTCAAATGATATCATATTTTGCACAAGTTTGCATCTTGGAATGGCAAACAATGTTGCCTAAGGAAGTTTTCACTTTCTTTGCACGGAAAATTCAATTTCCATTTTTCGAGTGCCCAAAATGAGTTTTTTTGTGAAGGACCTACCAAATATTTGTTGCCAAATTGGACCAATTCATTTTTATAAAATATTAGGCCATATATAATGTACAATTGACCAAATGGTTGGGTGTCAAAAGCTTTTGATCCACCTCTCGTGAAAAAGACAAATTTCCGCCGATTCAGTAGGAAGCGGGTCAAATTTGAACTACAGCAGCCTCATAGTTTGCTCTTTATTTTTTCCAAAAATATTTTCTAGGTTCATAAGTATCTATTTAATCAGAGAAAGTCCAAAAGTCTTGCAAGATTCAACCCCTAGCTATGAACGGTCATGCCCGTCGTTTTGACCGCATTTTGAAACGGGCATAAGAAATTCAAAAAAAATCAAAAATATTGAAAACCTTCGCATTGTGTCATTATATGTGACCTTGTTTTCAGGAAAATAACAAACTTGGACTACGGCAAATGTCTTAAAAAAAGTGTTCCCAGAAACGAGCTATCATGTATGAAGATTCATGGCTTTCAAGGCAAATGGCCAATGTTATGGCAACATTCATGGCATAGTTTGTTCAAATGATATCATATTTTGCACAAGTTTGCATCTTGGAATGGCAAACAATGTTGCCTAAGGAAGTTTTGACTTTCTTTGCACGGAAAATTCATTTTCCATTTTTCGAGTGCCCAAAATGAGTTTTTTTATGAAGGACCTACCAAATATTTGTTGCAAAATTGGACCAAATCATTTTTCTAAAATAGTAGGCCATATATAATGTACAATTGACCAAATGGTTGGGTGTCAAAAGCTTTTCATCCACCTCTCGTGAAAAAGACAAATTTCCGCCGATTCAGTAGGAAGCGGGTGAAATTTTAACTACAGCAGCCTCATAGTTTGCTCTTTATTTTTTCCAAAAATCATTTCTAGGTACATAAGTATCTATTTAATCAGAGAAAGTCCAAAAGTCTTGCAAAATTCAACCCCTAGCTACGAACGGTCATGCCCGCTGTTTTGACCGCATTTTGAAACGGGCATAAGAAATTCAAAAAAAATCAAAAAAATTGAAAACCTTCGGATTGTGTCATTATATGTGACCTAGTTTTCAGGAAAAATAACAAACTTGGACTACGGCAAATGTCTTAAAAAAGTGTTCTCAGAAACGAGCTATCATGTATGAAGATTCATGGCTTTCAAGGCTAATGGCGAATGTTATGGCAACATTCATGGTATAGTTTGTTCAAATGATATCATATTTTGCACAAGTTTGCATCTTGGAATGGCAAACAATGTTGCCTAAGGAAGTTTTCACTTTCTTTGCACGGAAAATTCGTTTTCCATTTTTCGAGTGCCCAAAATGAGTTTTTTTGTGAAGGACCTACCAAATATTTGTTGCAAAATTGGACCAAATCATTTTTCTAAAATATTAGGCCATATATAATGTACAATTGACCAAATGGTTGGGTGTCAAAAGCTTTTGATCCACCTCTCGTGAAAAAGACAAATTTCCGCCGATTCAGTAGGAAGCGGGTGAAATTTTAACTACAGCAGCCTCATAGTTTGCTCTTTATTTTTTCCAAAAATCATTTCTAGGTACATAAGTATCTATTTAATCAGAGAAAGTCCAAAAGTTTTGCAAGATTCAACCCCTAGCTACGAACGGTCATGCCCGCCGTTTTGACCGCATTTTGAAATGGGCATAAGAAATTCAAAAACAATCAAAAAAATTGAAAACCTTCGCATTGTGTCATTATATGTGACCTAGTTTTCAGGAAAAATAACATACTTGGACTACGGCAAATGTCTTAAAAAAGTGTTCTCAGAATCGAGCTATCATGTATGAAGATTCATGGCTTTCAAGGCAAATGGCCAATGTTATGGCAACATTCATGGCATAGTTTGTTCAAATGATATCATATTTTGCACAAGTTTGCATCTTGGAATGGCAAACAATGTTGCCTAAGGAAGTTTTCACTTTCTTTGCACGGAAAATTCGTTTTCCGTTTTTCGAGTGCCCAAAATGAGTTTTTTTGTGAAGGACCTACCAAATATTTGTTGCAAAATTGGACCAAATCATTTTTCTAAAATATTAGGCCATATATAATGTACAATTGACCAAATGGTTGGGTGTCAAAAGCTTTTGATCCACCTCTCGTGAAAAAGACAAATTTCCGCCGATTCAGTAGGAAGCGGGTGAAATTTTAACTACAGCAGCCTCATAGCTTGCTCTTTATTTTTTCCAAAAATCTTTTCTAGGTACATAAGTATCTATTTAATCAGAGAAAATCCAAAAGTTTTGCAAAATTCAACCCCTAGCTACGAACGGTCATGCCCGCCGTTTTGACCGCATTTTGAAACGGGCATAAGAAATTCAAAAAAAATCAAAAATATTGAAAACCTTCGCATTGTGTCATTATATGTGACCTAGTTTTCAGGAAAAATAATAAACTTGGACTACGGCAAATGTCTTAAAAAAGTGTTCTCAGAAACGAGCTATCATGTATGAAGATTCATGGCTTTCAAGGCAAATGACCAATGTTATGGCAACATTCATGGTATAGTTTGTTCAAATGATATCATATTTTGCACAAGTTTGCATCTTGAAATGGCAAACAATGTTGCCTAAGGAAGTTTTCACTTTCTTTGCACGGAAAATTCATTTTCCATTTTTCGAGTGCCCAAAATGAGTTTTTTTGTGAAGGACCTACCAAATATTTGTTGCAAAATTGGACCAAATCATTTTTCTAAAATATTAGGCCATATATAATGTACAATTGACCAAATGGTTGGGTGTCAAAAGCTTTTGATCCACCTCTCGTGAAAAAGACAAATTTCCGCCGATTCAGTAGGAAGCGGGTCAAATTTGAACTACAGCAGCCTCATAGTTTGCTCTTTATTTTTTCCAAAAATATTTTCTAGGTTCATAAGTATCTATTTAATCAGAGAAAGTCCAAAAGTCTTGCAAGATTCAACCCCTAGCTATGAACGGTCATGCCCGTCGTTTTGACCGCATTTTGAAACGGGCATAAGAAATTCAAAAAAAATCAAAAATATTGAAAACCTTCGCATTGTGTCATTATATGTGACCTTGTTTTCAGGAAAATAACAAACTTGGACTACGGCAAATGTCTTAAAAAAAGTGTTCTCAGAAACGAGCTATCATGTATGAAGATTCATGGCTTTCAAGGCAAATGGCCAATGTTATGGCAACATTCATGGCATAGTTTGTTCAAATGATATCATATTTTGCACAAGTTTGCATCTTGGAATGGCAAACAATGTTGCCTAAGGAAGTTTTCACTTTCTTTGCACGGAAAATTCATTTTCCATTTTTCGAGTGCCCAAAATGAGTTTTTTTGTGAAGGACCTACCAAATATTTGTTGCAAAATTGGACCAAATCATTTTTATAAAATAGTAGGCCATATATAATGTACAATTGACCAAATGGTTGGGTGTCAAAAGCTTTTCATCCACCTCTCGTGAAAAAGACAAATTTCCGCCGATTCAGTAGGAAGCGGGTGAAATTTTAACTACAGCAGCCTCATAGTTTGCTCTTTATTTTTTCCAAAAATCATTTCTAGGTACATAAGTATCTATTTAATCAGAGAAAGTCCAAAAGTCTTGCAAAATTCAACCCCTAGCTACGAACGGTCATGCCCGCTGTTTTGACCGCATTTTGAAACGGGCATAAGAAATTCAAAAAAAATCAAAAAAATTGAAAACCTTCGGATTGTGTCATTATATGTGACCTAGTTTTCAGGAAAAATAACAAACTTGGACTACGGCAAATGTCTTAAAAAAGTGTTCTCAGAAGCGAGCTATCATGTATGAAGATTCATGGCTTTCAAGGCAAATGGCGAATGTTATGGCAACATTCATGGTATAGTTTGTTCAAATGATATCATATTTTGCACAAGTTTGCATCTTGGAATGGCAAACAATGTTGCCTAAGGAAGTTTTCACTTTCTTTGCACGGAAAATTCGTTTTCCATTTTTCGAGTGCCCAAAATGAGTTTTTTTGTGAAGGACCTACCAAATATTTGTTGCAAAATTGGACCAAATCATTTTTCTAAAATATTAGGCCATATATAATGTACAATTGATCAAATGGTTGGGTGTCAAAAGCTTTTGATCCACCTCTCGTGAAAAAGACAAATTTCCGCCGATTCAGTAGGAAGCGGGTGAAATTTTAACTACAGCAGCCTCATAGTTTGCTCTTTATTTTTTCCAAAAATCATTTCTAGGTACATAAGTATCTATTTAATCAGAGAAAGTCCAAAAGTTTTGCAAGATTCAACCCCTAGCTACGAACGGTCATGCCCGCCGTTTTGACCGCATTTTGAAATGGGCATAAGAAATTCAAAAACAATCAAAAAAATTGAAAACCTTCGCATTGTGTCATTATATGTGACCTAGTTTTCAGGAAAAATAACATACTTGGACTACGGCAAATGTCTTAAAAAAGTGTTCTCAGAATCGAGCTATCATGTATGAAGATTCATGGCTTTCAAGGCAAATGGCCAATGTTATGGCAACATTCATGGCATAGTTTGTTCAAATGATATCATATTTTGCACAAGTTTGCATCTTGGAATGGCAAACAATGTTGCCTAAGGAAGTTTTCACTTTCTTTGCACGGAAAATTCGTTTTCCGTTTTTCGAGTGCCCAAAATGAGTTTTTTTGTGAAGGACCTACCAAATATTTGTTGCAAAATTGGACCAAATCATTTTTCTAAAATATTAGGCCATATATAATGTACAATTGACCAAATGGTTGGGTGTCAAAAGCTTTTGATCCACCTCTCGTGAAAAAGACAAATTTCCGCCGATTCAGTAGGAAGCGGGTGAAATTTTAACTACAGCAGCCTCATAGCTTGCTCTTTATTTTTTCCAAAAATCTTTTCTAGGTACATAAGTATCTATTTAATCAGAGAAAATCCAAAAGTTTTGCAAAATTCAACCCCTAGCTACGAACGGTCATGCCCGCCGTTTTGACCGCATTTTGAAACGGGCATAAGAAATTCAAAAAAAATCAAAAATATTGAAAACCTTCGCATTGTGTCATTATATGTGACCTAGTTTTCAGGAAAAATAACATACTTGGACTACGGCAAATGTCTTAAAAAAGTGTTCTCAGAAACGAGCTATCATGTATGAAGATTCATGGCTTTCAAGGCAAATCGCCAATGTTATGGCAACATTCATGGCATAGTTTGTTCAAATGATATCATATTTTGCACAAGTTTGCATCTTGGAATGGCAAACAATGTTGCCTAAGGAAGTTTTCACTTTCTTTGCACGGAAAATTCAATTTCCATTTTTCGAGTGCCCAAAATGAGTTTTTTTGTGAAGGACCTACCAAATATTTGTTGCCAAATTGGACCAAATCATTTTTCTAAAATATTAGGCCATATATAATGTACAATTGACCAAATGGTTGGGTGTCAAAAGCTTTTGATCCACCTCTCGTGAAAAAGACAAATTTCCGCCGATTCAGTAGGAAGCGGGTCAAATTTGAACTACAGCAGCCTCATAGTTTGCTCTTTATTTTTTCCAAAAATCTTTTCTAGGTACATAAGTATCTATTTAATCAGAGAAAGTCCAAAAGTCTTGCAAGATTCAACCCCTAGCTATGACTAGGTCATGCCCGTCGTTTTGACCGCATTTTGAAACGGGCATAAGAAATTCAAAAAAAATCAAAAATATTGAAAACCTTCGCATTGTGTCATTATATGTGACCTAGTTTTCAGGAAAATAACAAACTTGGACTACGGCAAATGTCTTAAAAAAAGTGTTCTCAGAAACGAGCTATCATGTATGAAGATTCATGGCTTTCAAGGCAAATGGCCAATGTTATGGCAACATTCATGGCATAGTTTGTTCAAATGATATCATATTTTGCACAAGTTTGCATCTTGGAATGGAAAACAATGTTGCCTAAGGAAGTTTTCACTTTCTTTGCACGGAAAATTCATTTTCCATTTTTCGAGTGCCCAAAATGAGTTTTTTTGTGAAGGACCTACCAAATATTTGTTGCAAAATTGGACCAAATCATTTTTCTAAAATAGTAGGCCATATATAATGTACAATTGACCAAATGGTTGGGTGTCAAAAGCTTTTCATCCACCTCTCGTGAAAAAGACAAATTTCCGCCGATTTAGTAGGAAGCGGGTGAAATTTTAACTACAGCAGCCTCATAGTTTGCTCCTTATTTTTTCCAAAAATCATTTCTAGGTACATAAGTATCTATTTAATCAGAGAAAGTCCAAAAGTCTTGCAAAATTCAACCCCTAGCTACGAACGGTCATGCCCGCTGTTTTGACCGCATTTTGAAACGGGCATAAGAAATTCAAAAAAAATCAAAAAAATTGAAAACCTTCGCATTGTGTCATTATATGTGACCTAGTTTTCAGGAAAATAACAAACTTGGACTACGGCAAATGTCTTAAAAAAAGTGTTCTCAGAAACGAGCTATCATGTATGAAGATTCATGGCTTTCAAGGCAAATGGCCAATGTTATGGCAACATTCATGGCATAGTTTGTTCAAATGATATCATATTTTGCACAAGTTTGCATCTTGGAATGGCAAACAATGTTGCCTAAGGAAGTTTTCACTTTCTTTGCACGGAAAATTCATTTTCCATTTTTCGAGTGCCCAAAATGAGTTTTTTTGTGAAGGACCTACCAAATATTTGTTGCAAAATTGGACCAAATCATTTTTCTAAAATAGTAGGCCATATATAATGTACAATTGACCAAATGGTTGGGTGTCAAAAGCTTTTGATCCACCTCTCGTGAAAAAGACAAATTTCCGCCGATTCAGTAGGAAGCGGGTGAAATTTTAACTACAGCAGCCTCATAGTTTGCTCTTTATTTTTTCCAAAAATCATTTCTAGGTACATAAGTATCTATTTAATCAGAGAAAGTCCAAAAGTCTTGCAAAATTCAACCCCTAGCTACGAACGGTCATCCCCGCTGTTTTGACCGCATTTTGAAACGGGCATAAGAAATTCAAAAAAAATCAAAAAAATTGAAAACCTTCGCATTGTGTCATTATATGTGACCTAGTTTTCAGGAAAAATAACAAACTTGGACTACGGCAAATGTCTTAAAAAAGTGTTCTCAGAAACGAGCTATCATGTATGAAGATTCATGGCTTTCAAGGCAAATGGCCAATGTTATGGCAACATTCATGGTATAGTTTGTTCAAATGATATAATATTTTGCACAAGTTTGCATCTTGGAATGGCAAACAATGTTGCCTAAGGAAGTTTTCACTTTCTTTGCACGGAAAATTCGTTTTCCATTTTTCGAGTGCCCAAAATGAGTTTTTTTGTGAAGGACCTACCAAATATTTGTTGCAAAATTGGACCAAATCATTTTTCTAAAATATTAGGCCATATATAATGTAAAATTGACCAAATGGTTGGGTGTCAAAACTTTTGATCCACCTCTCGTGAAAAAGACAAATTTCCGCCGATTCAGTAGGAAGCGGGTGAAATTTTAACTACAGCAGCCTCATAGTTTGCTCTTTATTTTTTCCAAAAATCATTTATAGGTACATAAGTATCTATTTAATCAGAGAAAGTCCAAAAGTTTTGCAAGATTCAACCCCTAGCTATGAACGGTCATGCCCGCCGTTTTGACCGCATTTTGAAACGGGCATAGGAAATTCAAAAAAAATCAAAAATATTGAAAACCTTCGCATTGTGTCATTATATGTGACCTAGTTTTCAGGAAAAATAACATTCTTGGACTACGGAAAATGTCTTAAAAAAGTGTTCTCAGAAACGAGCTATCATGTATGAAGATTCATGGCTTTCAAGGCAAATCGCCAATGTTATGGCAACATTCATGGCATAGTTTGTTCAAATGATATCATATTTTGCACAAGTTTGCATCTTGGAATGGCAAACAATGTTGCCTAAGGAAGTTTTCACTTTCTTTGCACGGAAAATTCGTTTTCCATTTTTCGAGTGCCAAAAATGAGTTTTTTTGTGAAGGACCTACCAAATATTTGTTGCAAAATTGGACCAAATCATTTTTCTAAAATATTAGGCCATATATAATGTACAATTGACCAAATGGTTGGGTGTCAAAAGCTTTTGATCCACCTCTCGTGAAAAAGACAAATTTCCGCCGATTCACTAGGAAGCGGGTCAAATTTTAACTACAGCAGCCTCATAGTTTGCTCTTTATTTTTTCCAAAAATCATTTCTAGGTACATAAGTATCTATTTAATCAGAGAAAGTCCAAAAGTCTTGCAAAATTCAACCCCTAGCTACGAACGGTCATGCCCGTTGTTTTGACCGCATTTTGAATCGGGCATAAGAAATTAAAAAAAAATCAAAAATATTGAAAACCTTCGCATTGTGTCATTATATGTGACCTAGTTTTCAGGAAAATAACAAACTTGGACTACGGCAAATGTCTTAAAAAAAGTGTTCTCAGAAACGAGCTATCATGTATGAAGATTCATGGCTTTCAAGGCAAATGGCCAATGTTATGGCAACATTCATGGCATAGTTTGTTCAAATGATATCATATTTTGCACAAGTTTGCATCTTGGAATGGCAAACAATGTTGCCTAAGGAAGTTTTCACTTTCTTTGCACGGAAAATTCATTTTCCATTTTTCGAGTGCCCAAAATGAGTTTTTTTGTGAAGGACCTACCAAATATTTGTTGCAAAATTGGACCAAATCATTTTTCTAAAATAGTAGGCCATATATAATGTACAATTGACCAAATGGTTGGGTGTCAAAAGCTTTTGATCCACCTCTCGTGAAAAAGACAAATTTCCGCCGATTCAGTAGGAAGCGGGTGAAATTTTAACTACAGCAGCCTCATAGTTTGCTCTTTATTTTTTCCAAAAATCATTTCTAGGTACATAAGTATCTATTTAATCAGAGAAAATCCAAAAGTTTTGCAAAATTCAACCCCTAGCTACGAACGGTCATGCCCGCCGTTTGGACCGCATTTTGAAACGGGCATAAGAAATTCAAAAAAAATCAAAAAAAATTGAAAACCTTCGCATTGTGTCATTATATGTGTCCTCGTTTTCAGGAAAAATAACATACTTGGACTACGGCAAATGTCTTAAAAAAGTGTTCTCAGAAACGAGCAATCATGTATGAAGATTCATGGCTTTCAAGGCAAATCGCCAATGTTATGGCAACATTCATGGCATAGTTTGTTCAAATGATATCATATTTTGCACAAGTTTGCATCTTGGAATGGCAAACAATGTTGCCTAAGGTAGTTTTCACTTTCTTTGCACGGAAAATTCAATTTCCATTTTTCGAGTGCCCAAAATGAGTTTTTTTGTGAAGGACCTACCAAATATTTGTTGCCAAATTGGACCAAATCATTTTTCTAAAATATTAGGCCATATATAATGTACAATTGACCAAATGGTTGGGTGTCAAAAGCTTTTGATCCACCTCTCGTGAAAAAGACAAATTTCCGCCGATTCAGTAGGAAGCGGGTGAAATTTTAACTACAGCAGCCTCATAGTTTGCTCTTTATTTTTTCCAAAAATCATTTCTAGGTACATAAGTATCTATTTAATCAGAGAAAGTCCAAAAGTCTTGCAAAATTCAACCCCTAGCTACGAACGGTCATGCCTGCTGTTTTGACCGCATTTTGAATCGGGCATAAGAAATTCAAAAAAATCAAAAATATTGAAAACCTTCGCATTGTGTCATTATATGTGACCTAGTTTTCAGGAAAAATAACAAACTTGGAATACGGCAAATGTCTTAAAAAAGTGTTCTCAGAAACGAGCTATCACGTATGAAGATTCATGGCTTTCAAGGCAAATGGCCAATGTTATGGCAACATTCATGGTATAGTTTGTTCAAATGATATCATATTTTGCACAAGTTTGCATCTTGAAATGGCAAACAATGTTGCCTATGGAAGTTTTCACTTTCTTTGCACGGAAAATTCATTTTCCATTTTTCGAGTGCCCAAAATGAGTTTTTTTGTGAAGGACCTACCAAATATTTGTTGCAAAATTGGACCAAATCATTTTTCTAAAATATTAGGCCATATATAATGTACAATTGACCAAATGGTTGGGTGTCAAAAGCTTTTGATACACCTCTCGTGAAAAAGACAAATTTCCGCCGAATCAGTAGGAAGCGGGTCAAAATTTAACTACAGCAGCCTCATAGTTTGCTCTTTATTTTTTCCAAAAATCATTTCTAGGTACATAAGTATCTATTTAATCAGAGAAAGTCCAAAAGTCTTGCAAAATTCAACCCCTAGCTACGAACGGTCATGCCCGCTGTTTTGACCGCATTTTGAAACGGGCATAAGAAATTCAAAAAAAATCAAAAAAATTGAAAACCTTCGCATTGTGTCATTATATGTGACCTAGTTTTCAGGAAAAATAACAAACTTGGACTACGGCAAATGTCTTAAAAAAGTGTTCTCAGAAACGAGCTATCATGTATGAAGATTCATGGCTTTCAAGGCAAATGGCCAATGTTATGGCAACATTCATGGTATAGTTTGTTCAAATGATATCATATTTTGCACAAGTTTGCATCTTGAAATGGCAAACAATGTTGCCTAAGGAAGTTTTCACTTTCTTTGCACGGAAAATTCATTTTCCATTTTTCAAGAGCCCAAAATGAGTTTTTTTGTGAAGGACCTACGAAATATTTGTTGCAAAATTGGACCAAATCATTTTTCTAAAATGTGTACAATTGACCAAATGGTTGGGTGTCAAAAGCTTTTGATCCACCTCTCGTGAAAAAGACAAATTTCCGCCGATTCAGTAGGAAGCGGGTCAAATTTGAACTACAGCAGCCTCATAGTTTGCTCTTTATTTTTTCCAAAAATCATTTCGAGGTACATAAGTATCTATTTAATCAGAGAAAGTCCAAAAGTTTTGCAAGATTCAACCCCTAGCTATGAACGGTCATGCCCTCCGTTTTGACCGCATTTTGAAACGGGCATAAGAAATTCAAAAAAAATCAAAAATATTGAAAACCTTCGCATTGTGTCATTATATGTGACCTAGTTTTCAGGAAAATAACAAACTTGGACTACGGCAAATGTCTTAAAAAAAGTGTTCTCAGAAACGAGCTATCATGTATGAAGATTCATGGCTTTCAAGGCAAATGGCCAATGTTATGGCAACATTCATGGCATAGTTTGTTCAAATGATATCATATTTTGCACAACTTTGCATCTTGGAATGGCAAACAATGTTGCCTAAGGAAGTTTTCACTTTCTTTGCACGGAAAATTCATTTTCCATTTTTCGAGTGCCCAAAATAAGTTTTTTTGTGAAGGACCTACCAAATATTTGTTGCCAAATTGGACCAAATCATTTTTCTAAAATATTAGGCCATATATAATGTACAATTGACCAAATGGTTGGGTGTCAAAAGCTTTTGATCCACCTCTCGTGAAAAAGACAAATTTCCGCCGATTCAGTAGGAAGCGGGTGAAATTTTAACTACAGCAGCCTCCTAGTTTGCTCTTTATTTTTTCCAAAAATCATTTCTAGGTACATAAGTATCTATTTAATCAGAGAAAATCCAAAAGTTTTGCAAAATTCAACCCCTAGCTACGAACGGTCATGCCCGTCGTTTTGACCGCATTTTGAAACGGGCATAAGAAATTCAAAAAAAATCAAAAAAATTGAAAACCTTCGCATTGTGTCATTATATGTGTCCTCGTTTTCAGGAAAAATAACATACTTGGACGACGGCAAATGTCTTAAAAAAGTGTTCTCAGAAACGAGCAATCATGTATGAAGATTCATGGCTTTCAAGGCAAATCGCCAATGTTATGGCAACATTCATGGCATAGTTTGTTCAAATGATATCATATTTCGCACAAGTTTGCATCTTGGAATGCCAAACAATGTTGCCTAAGGAAGTTTTCACTTTCTTTGCACGGAAAATTCAATTTCCATTTTTCGAGTGCCCAAAATGAGTTTTTTTGTGAAGGACCTACCAAATATTTGTTGCCAAATTGGACCAAATCGTTTTTCTAAAATATTAGGCCATATATAATGTACAATTGACCAAATGGTTGGGTGTCAAAAGCTTTTGATCCACCTCTCGTGAAAAAGACAAATTTCCGCCGATTCAGTAGGAAGCGGGTGAAATTTTAACTACAGCAGCCTCATAGTTTGCTCTTTATTTTTTCCAAAAATCATTTCTAGGTACATAAGTATCTATTTAATCAGAGAAAGTCCAAAAGTCTTGCAAAATTCAACCCCTAGCTACGAACGGTCATGCCCGCTGTTTTGACCGCATTTTGAAACGGGCATAAGAAATTAAAAAAAAATCAAAAATATTGAAAACCTTCGCATTGTGTCATTATATGTGACCTAGTTTTTAGGAAAAATAATAAACTTGGACTACGGCAAATGTCTTAAAAAAGTGTTCTCAGAAACGAGCTATCATGTATGAAGATTCATGGCTTTCAAGGCAAATGACCAATGTTATGGCAACATTCATGGTATAGTTTGTTCAAATGATATCATATTTTGCACAAGTTTGCATCTTGAAATGGCAAACAATGTTGCCTAAGGAAGTTTTCACTTTCTTTGCACGCAAAATTCATTTTCCATTTTTCGAGTGCCCAAAATGAGTTTTTTTGTGAAGGACCTACCAAATATTTGTTGCAAAATTGGACCAAATCATTTTTCTAAAATATTAGGCCATATATAATGTACAATTGACCAAATGGTTGGGTGTCAAAAGCTTTTGATCCACCTCTCGTGAAAAAGACAAATTTCCACCGAATCAGTAGGAAGCGGGTCAAATTTTAACTACAGCAGCCTCATAGTTTGCTCTTTATTTTTTCCAAAAATCATTTCTAGGTACATAAGTAACTATTTAATCAGAGAAAGTCCAAAAGTCTTGCAAAATTCAACCCCTAGCTACGAACGGTCATGCCCGCTGTTTTGACCGCATTTTGAAACGGGCATAAGAAATTCAAAAAAAATCAAAAATAATGAAAACCTTCGCATTGTGTCATTATATGTGACCTAGTTTTCAGGAAAAATAATAAACTTGGACTACGGCAAATGTCTTAAAAAAGTGTTCTCAGAAACGAGCTATCGTGTATGAAGATTCATGGCTTTCAAGGCAAATGGCCAATGTTATGGCAACATTCATGGCATAGTTTGTTCAAATGATATCATATTTTGCACAAGTTTGTATCTTGGAATGGCAAACAATGTTGCCTAAGGAAGTTTTCACTTTCTTTGCACGGAAAATTCATTTTCCATTTTTCGAGTGCCCAAAATGAGTTTTTTTGTGAAGGACCTACCAAATATTTGTTGCAAAATTGGACCAAATCATTTTTCTAAAATATTAGGCCATATATAATGTACAATTGACCAAATGGTTGGGTGTCGAAAGCTTTTGATCCACCTCTCGTGAAAAAGACAAATTTCCGCCGATTCAATAGGAAGCGGGTCAAATTTTAACTACAGCAGCCTCATAGTTTGCTCTTTATTTTTTCCAAAAATCATTTCTAGGTACATAAGTATCTATTTAATCAAAGAAAATCCAAAAGTTTTGCAAAATTCAACCCCTATCTACGAACGGTCATGCCCGCCGTTTTGACCGCATTTTGAAACGGGCATAAGAAATTCAAAAAAAATCAAAAATATTGAAAACCTTCGCATTGTGTCATTATATGTGACCTAGTTTTCAGGAAAAATAACATACTTGGACTACGGCAAATGTCTTAAAAAAGTGTTCTCAGAAACGAGCTATCATGTATGAAGATTCATGGCTTTCAAGGCAAATCGCCAATGTTATGGCAACATTCATGGCATAGTTTGTTCAAATGATATCATATTTTGCACAAGTTTGTATCTTGGAATGGCAAACAATGTTGCCTAAGGAAGTTTTCACTTTCTTTGCACGGAAAATTCATTTTCCATTTTTCGAGTGCCCAAAATGAGTTTTTTTGTGAAGGACCTACCAAATACTTGTTGCCAAATTGGAGCAAATCATTTTTCTAAAATATTAGGCCATATATAATGTACAATTGACCAAATGGTTGGGTGTCAAAAGCTTTTGATCCACCTCTCGTGAAAAAGACAAATTTCTGCCGATTCAGTAGGAAGCGAGTCAAATTTTAACTACAGCAGCCTCATAGTTTGCTCTTTATTTTTTCCAAAAATCATTTCTAGGTACATAAGTATCTATTTAATCAGAGAAAGTCCAAAAGTCTTGCAAAATTCAACCCCTAGCTACGAACTGTCATGCCCGCTGTTTTGTCCGCATTTTGAAACGGGCATAAGAAATTCAAAAAAAATCAAAAATATTGAAAACCTTCGCATTGTGTCATTATATGTGACCTAGTTTTCAGGAAAAATAACAAACTTGGACTAGTTATGGCAACATTCATGGTATAGTTTGTTCAAATGATATCATATTTTGCACAAGTTTGCATCTTGGAATGGCAAACAATGTTGCCTAAGGAAGTTTTCACTTTCTTTGCACGGAAAATTCATTTTCCATTTTTCGAGTGCCCAAAATGAGTTTTTTTGTGAAGGACCTACCAAATATTTGTTGCAAAATTGGACCAAATCATTTTTCTAAAATATTAGGCCAAATATAATGTACAATTGACCAAATGGTTGGGTGTCAAAAGCTTTTGATCCACCTCTCGTGAAAAAGAAAAATTTCCGCCGATTCTGTAGGAAGCGGGTCAAATTTGAACTACAGCAGCCTCATAGTTTGCTCTTTATTTTTTCCAAAAATCATTTCGAGGTACATAAGTATCTATTTAATCAGAGAAAGTCCAAAAGTTTTGCAAGATACAACCCCTAGCTATGAACGGTCATGCCCGCCGTTTTGACCGCATTTTGAATCGGGCATAAGAAATTCAAAAAAAATCAAAAATATTGAAAACCTTCGCATTGTGTCATTATATGTGACCTAGATTTCAGGAAAATAACAAACTTGGACTACGGCAAATGTCTTAAAAAAAGTGTTCTCAGAAACGAGCTATCATGTATGAAGATTCATGGATTTCAAGGCAAATGGCCAATGTTATGGCAACATTCATGGCATTGTTTATCAAATGATATCATATTTTGCACAAGTTTGCATCTTGGAATGGCAAACAATGTTCCCTAAGGAAGTTTTCACTTTCTTTGCACGGAAAATTCATTTTCCATTTTTCGAGTGCCCAAAATGAGTTTTTTTGTGAAGGACCTACCAAATATTTGTTGCCAAATTGGACCAAATCATTTTTATAAAATATTAGGCCATATATAATGTACAATTGAGCAAATGGTTGGGTGTCAAAAGCTTTTGATCCACCTCTCGTGAAAAAGACAAATTTCCGCCGATTCAGTAGGAAGCGGTCGAAATTTTAACTACAGCAGCCTCATAGTTTGCTCTTTATTTTTTCCAAAAATCATTTCTAGGTACATAAGTATCTATTTAATCAGAGAAAATCCAAAAGTTTTGCAAAATTCAACCCCTAGCTACGAACGGTCATGCCCGCCGTTTTGACCGCATTTTGAAACGGGCATAAGAAATTCAAAAAAAATCAAAAATATTGAAAACCTTCGCATTGTGTCATTATATGTGACCTAGTTTTCAGGAAAAATAATAAACTTGGACTACGGCAAATGTCTTAAAAAAGTGTTCTCAGAAACGAGCTATCATGTATGAAGATTCATGGCTTTCAAGGCAAATGACCAATGTTATGGCAACATTCATGGTATAGTTTGTTCAAATGATATCATATTTTGCACAAGTTTGCATCTTGAAATGGCAAACAATGTTGCCTAAGGAAGTTTTCACTTTCTTTGCATGGAAAATTCATTTTCCATTTTTCGAGTGCCCAAAATGAGTTTTTTTGTGAAGGACCTACCAAATATTTGTTGCAAAATTGGACCAAATCATTTTTCTAAAATATTAGGCCATATATAATGTACAATTGACCAAATGGTTGGGTGTCAAAAGCTTTTGATCCACCTCTCGTGAAAAAGACAAATTTCCACCGAATCAGTAGGAAGCGGGTCAAATTTTAACTACAGCAGCCTCATAGTTTGCTCTTTATTTTTTCCAAAAATCATTTCTAGGTACATAAGTAACTATTTAATCAGAGAAAGTCCAAAAGTCTTGCAAAATTCAACCCCTAGCTACGAACGGTCATGCCCGCTGTTTTGACCGCATTTTGAAACGGGCATAAGAAATTCAAAAAAAATCAAAAATAATGAAAACCTTCGCATTGTGTCATTATATGTGACCTAGTTTTCAGGAAAAATAATAAACTTGGACTACGGCAAATGTCTTAAAAAAGTGTTCTCAGAAACGAGCTATCATGTAAGAAGATTCATGGCTTTCAAGGCAAATGGCCAATGTTATGGCAACATTCATGGTATAGTTTGTTCAAATGATATCATATTTTGCACAAGTTTGCATCTTGAAATGGCAAACAATGTTGCCTAAGGAAGTTTTCACTTTCTTTGCACGGAAAATTCATTTTCCATTTTTCGAGTGCCCAAAATGAGTTTTTTTGTGAAGGACCTACCAAATATTTGTTGCCAAATTGGACCAAATCATTTTTATAAAATATTAGGCCATATATAATGTACAATTGAGCAAATGGTTGGGTGTCAAAAGCTTTTGATCCACCTCTCGTGAAAAAGACAAATTTCCGCCGATTCAGTAGGAAGCGGGTGAAATTTTAACTACAGCAGCCTCATAGTTTGCTCTTTATTTTTTCCAAAAATCATTTCTAGGTACATAAGTATCTATTTAATCAGAGAAAATCCAAAAGTTTTGCAAAATTCAACCCCTAGCTACGAACGGTCATGCCCGCCGTTTTGACCGCATTTTGAAACGGGCATAAGAAATTCAAAAAAAATCAAAAATATTGAAAACCTTCGCATTGTGTCATTATATGTGACCTAGTTTTCAGGAAAAATAATAAACTTGGACTACGGCAAATGTCTTTAAAAAGTGTTCTCAGAAACGAGCTATCATGTATGAAGATTCATGGCTTTCAAGGCAAATGACCAATGTTATGGCAACATTCATGGTATAGTTTGTTCAAATGATATCATATTTTGCACAAGTTTGCATCTTGAAATGGCAAACAATGTTGCCTAAGGAAGTTTTCACTTTCTTTGCACGGAAAATTCATTTTCCATTTTTCGAGTGCCCAAAATGAGTTTTTTTGTGAAGGACCTACCAAATATTTGTTGCAAAATTGGACCAAATCATTTTTCTAAAATATTAGGCCATATATAATGTACAATTGACCAAATGGTTTGGTGTCAAAAGCTTTTGATCCACCTCTCGTGAAAAAGACAAATTTCCGCCGAATCAGTAGGAAGCGGGTCAAATTTTAACTACAGCAGCCTCATAGTTTGCTCTTTATTTTTTCCAAAAATCATTTCTAGGTACATAAGTAACTATTTAATCAGAGAAAGTCCAAAAGTCTTGCAAAATTCAACCCCTAGCTACGAACGGTCATGCCCGCTGTTTTGACCGCATTTTGAAACGGGCATAAGAAATTCAAAAAAAATCAAAAATAATGAAAACCTTCGCATTGTGTCATTATATGTGACCTAGTTTTCAGGAAAAATAATAAACTTGGACTACGGCAAATGTCTTAAAAAAGTGTTCTCAGAAACGAGCTATCATGTAAGAAGATTCATGGCTTTCAAGGCAAATGGCCAATGTTATGGCAACATTCATGGTATAGTTTGTTCAAATGATATCATATTTTGCACAAGTTTGCATCTTGAAATGGCAAACAATGTTGCCTAAGGAAGTTTTCACTTTCTTTGCACGGAAAATTCATTTTCCATTTTTCGAGTGCCCAAAATGAGTTTTTTTGTGAAGGACCTACCAAATATTTGTTGCAAAATTGGACCAAATCATTTTTCTAAAATATTAGGCCATATATAATGTACAATTGACCAAATGGTTTGGTGTCAAAAGCTTTTGATCCACCTCTCGTGAAAAAGACAAATTTCCGCCGAATCAGTAGGAAGCGGGTCAAATTTTAACTACAGCAGCCTCATAGTTTGCTCTTTATTTTTTCCCAAAATCATTTCTAGGTACAAAAGTATCTATTTAATCAGAGAAAGTCCAAAAGTCTTGCAAAATTCAACCCCTACCTACGAACGGTCATGCCCGCTGTTTTGACCGCATTTTGAAACGGGCATAAGAAATTCAAAAAAAATCAAAAATAATGAAAACCTTCGCATTGTGTCATTATATGTGACCTAGTTTTCAGGAAAAATAATAAACTTGGACTACGGCAAATGTCTTAAAAAAGTGTTCTCAGAAACGAGCTATCATGTATGAAGATTCATGGCTTTCAAGGCAAATGGCCAATGTTATGGCAACATTCATGGTATAGTTTGTTCAAATGATATCATATTTTGCACAAGTTTGCATCTTGAAATGGCAAACAATGTTGCCTAAGGAAGTTTTCACTTTCTTTGCACGGAAAATTCATTTTCCATTTTTCGAGTGCCCAAAATGAGTTTTTTTGTGAAGGACCTACCAAATATTTGTTGCAAAATTGGACAAAATCATTTTTCTAAAATATTAGGCCATATATAATGTACAATTGACCAAATGGTTGGGTGTCAAAAGCTTTTGATCCACCTCTCGTGAAAAAGACATATTTCCGCCGATTCAGTAGGAAGCGGGTCAAATTTGAACTACAGCAGCCTCATAGTTTGCTCTTTATTTTTTCCAAAAATCATTTCGAGGTACATAAGTATCTATTTAATCAGAGAAAGTCCAAAAGTTTTGCAAGATTCAACCCCTAGCTATGAACGGTCATGCCCGCCGTTTTGACCGCATTTTGAAACGGGCATAAGAAATTCAAAAAAAATCAAAAATATTGAAAACCTTCGCATTGTGTCATTATATGTGACCTAGTTTTCAGGAAAATAACAAACTTGGACTACGGCAAATGTCTTAAAAAAAGTGTTCTCAGAAACGAGCTATCATGTATGAAGATTCATGGCTTTCAAGGCAAATGGCCAATGTTATGGCAACATTCATGGCATAGTTTGTTCAAATGATATCATATTTTGCACAAGTTTGTATCTTGGAATGGCAAACAATGTTGCCTAAGGAAGTTTTCACTTTCTTTGCACGGAAAATTCATTTTCCATTTTTCGAGTGCCCAAAATGAGTTTTTTTGTGAAGGACCTACCAAATATTTGTTGCAAAATTGGACCAAATCATTTTTCTAAAATATTAGGCCATATATAATGTACAATTGACCAAATGGTTGGGTGTCGAAAGCTTTTGATCCACCTCTCGTGAAAAAGACAAATTTCCGCCGATTCAATAGGAAGCGGGTCAAATTTTAACTACAGCAGCCTCATAGTTTGCTCTTTATTTTTTCCAAAAATCATTTCTAGGTACATAAGTATCTATTTAATCAAAGAAAATCCAAAAGTTTTGCAAAATTCAACCCCTATCTACGAACGGTCATGCCCGCCGTTTTGACCGCATTTTGAAACGGGCATAAGAAATTCAAAAAAAATCAAAAATATTGAAAACCTTCGCATTGTGTCATTATATGTGACCTAGTTTTCAGGAAAAATAACATACTTGGACTACGGCAAATGTCTTAAAAAAGTGTTCTCAGAAACGAGCTATCATGTATGAAGATTCATGGCTTTCAAGGCAAATCGCCAATGTTATGGCAACATTCATGGCATAGTTTGTTCAAATGATATCATATTTTGCACAAGTTTGCATCTTGGAATGGCAAACAATGTTGCCTAAGGAAGTTTTCACTTTCTTTGCACGGAAAATTCAATTTCCATTTTTCGAGTGCCCAAAATGAGTTTTTTTGTGAAGGACCTACCAAATACTTGTTGCCAAATTGGAGCAAATCAATTTTCTAAAATATTAGGCCATATATAATGTACAATTGACCAAATGGTTGTTTGTCAAAAGCTTTTGATCCACCTCTCGTGAAAAAGACAAATTTCTGCCGATTCAGTAGGAAGCGGGTCAAATTTTAACTACAGCAGCCTCATAGTTTGCTCTTTATTTTTTCCAAAAATCATTTCTAGGTACATAAGTATCTATTTAATCAGAGAAAGTCCAAAAGTCTTGCAAAATTCAACCCCTAGCTACGAACTGTCATGCCCGCTGTTTTGTCCGCATTTTGAAACGGGCATAAGAAATTCAAAAAAAATCAAAAATATTGAAAACCTTCGCATTGTGTCATTATATGTGACCTAGTTTTCAGGAAAAATAACAAACTTGGACTAGTTATGGCAACATTCATGGTATAGTTTGTTCAAATGATATCATATTTTGCACAAGTTTGCATCTTGGAATGGCAAACAATGTTGCCTAAGGAAGTTTTCACTTTCTTTGCACGGAAAATTCATTTTCCATTTTTCGAGTGCCCAAAATGAGTTTTTTTGTGAAGGACCTACCAAATATTTGTTGCAAAATTGGACCAACTCATTTTTCTAAAATATTAGGCCAAATATAATGTACAATTGACCAAATGGTTGGGTGTCAAAAGCTTTTGATCCACCTCTCGTGAAAAAGAAAAATTTCCGCCGATTCTGTAGGAAGCGGGTCAAATTTGAACTACAGCAGCCTCATAGTTTGCTCTTTATTTTTTCCAAAAATCATTTCGAGGTACATAAGTATCTATTTAATCAGAGAAAGTCCAAAAGTTTTGCAAGATACAACCCCTAGCTATGAACGGTCATGCCCGCCGTTTTGACCGCATTTTGAATCGGGCATAAGAAATTCAAAAAAAATCAAAAATATTGAAAACCTTCGCATTGTGTCATTATATGTGACCTAGATTTCAGGAAAATAACAAACTTGGACTACGGCAAATGTCTTAAAAAAAGTGTTCTCAGAAACGAGCTATCATGTATGAAGATTCATGGATTTCAAGGCAAATGGCCAATGTTATGGCAACATTCATGGCATTGTTTGTTCAAATGATATCATATTTTGCACAAGTTTGCATCTTGGAATGGCAAACAATGTTCCCTAAGGAAGTTTTCACTTTCTTTGCACGGAAAATTCATTTTCCATTTTTCGAGTGCCCAAAATGAGTTTTTTTGTGAAGGACCTACCAAATATTTGTTGCAAAATTGGACCAAATCATTTTTATAAAATATTAGGCCATATATAATGTACAATTGAGCAAATGGTTGGGTGTCAAAAGCTTTTGATCCACCTCTCGTGAAAAAGACAAATTTCCGCCGATTCAGTAGGAAGCGGGTGAAATTTTAACTACAGCAGCCTCATAGTTTGCTCTTTATTTTTTCCAAAAATCATTTCTAGGTACATAAGTATCTATTTAATCAGAGAAAATCCAAAAGTTTTGCAAAATTCAACCCCTAGCTACGAACGGTCATGCCCGCCGTTTTGACCGCATTTTGAAACGGGCATAAGAAATTCAAAAAAAATCAAAAATATTGAAAACCTTCGCATTGTGTCATTATATGTGACCTAGTTTTCAGGAAAAATAACATACTTGGACTACGGCAAATGTCTTAAAAAAGTGTTCTCAGAAACGAGCTATCATGTTTGAAGATTCATGGCTTTCAAGGCAAATCGCCAATGTTATGGCAACATTCATGGCACAGTTTGTTCAAATGATATCATATTTTGCACAAGTTTGCATCTTGGAATGGCAAACAATGTTGCCTAAGGAAGTTTTCACTTTTTTGCACGGAAAATTCATTTTCCATTTTTCGAGTGCCCAAAATGAGTTTTTTTGTGAAGGACCGACCAAATATTTGTTGCAAAATTGGACCAAATCATTTTTCTAAAATATTAGGCCATATATAATGTACAATTGACCAAATGGTTGGGTGTCAAAAGCTTTTGATCCACCTCTCGTGAAAAAGACAAATTTCCGCCGATTCAGTAGGAAGCGGGTCAAATTTTAACTACAGCAGCCTCATAGTTTGCTCTTTATTTTTTCCAAAAATCATTTCTAGGTACATAAGTATCTATTTAATCAAAGAAAATCCAAAAGTTTTGCAAAATTCAACCCCTATCTACGAACGGTCATGCCCGCCGTTTTGACCGCATTTTGAAATGGGCATAAGAAATTCAAAAAAAATCAAAAATATTGAAAACCTTCGCATTGTGTCATTATATGTGACCTAGTTTTCAGGAAAAATAACATACTTGGACTACGGCAAATTTCTTAAAAAAGTGTTCTCAGAAACGAGCTATCATGTATGAAGATTCATGGCTTTCAAGGCAAATCGCCAATGTTATGGCAACATTCATGGCATAGTTTGTTCAAATGATATCATATTTTGCACAAGTTTGCATCTTGGAATGGCAAACAATGTTGCCTAAGGAAGTTTTCACTTTCTTTGCACGGAAAATTCATTTTACATTTTTCGAGTGCCCAAAATGATTTTTTTTGTGAAGGACCTACCAAATATTTGTTGCAAAATTGGACCAAATCATTTTTATAAAATATTAGGCCATATATAATGTACAATTGACCAAATGGTTGGGTGTCAAAAGCTTTTGATCCACCTCTCGTGAAAAAGACAAATTTCCGCCGATTCAGTAGGAAGCGGGTGAAATCTTAACTACAGCAGCCTCATAGTTTGCTCTTTATTTTTTCCAAAAATCATTTCTAGGTACATAAGTATCTATTTAATCAGAGAAAATCCAAAAGTTTTGCAAAATTCAACCCCTAGCTACGAACGGTCATGCCCGCCGTTTTGACCGCATTTTGAAACGGGCATAATAAATTCAAAAAAAATCAAAAATATTGAAAACCTTCACATTGTGTCATTATATGTGACCTAGTTTTCAGGAAAAATAACATACTTGGACTACGGCAAATGTCTTAAAAAAGTGTTCTCAGAAACGAGCTATCATGTTTGAAGATTCATGGCTTTCAAGGCAAATCGCCAATGTTATGGCAACATTCATGGCACAGTTTGTTCAAATGATATCATATTTTTCACAAGTTTGCATCTTGGAATGGCAAACAATGTTGCCTAAGGAAGTTTTCACTTTTTTGCACGGAAAATTCATTTTCCATTTTTCGAGTGCCCAAAATGAGTTTTTTTGTGAAGGACCTACCAAATATTTGTTGCAAAATTGGACCAAATCATTTTTCTAAAATATTAGGCCATATATATTGTACAATTGACCAAATGGTTGGGTGTCAAAAGCTTTTGATCCACCTCTCGTGAAAAAGACAAATTTCCGCCGATTCAGTAGGAAGCGGGTCAAATTTTAACTACAGCAGCCTCATAGTTTGCTCTTTATTTTTTCCAAAAATCATTTCTAGGTACATAAGTATCTATTTAATCAAAGAAAATCCAAAAGTTTTGCAAAATTCAACCCCTATCTACGAACGGTCATGCCCGCCGTTTTGACCGCATTTTGAAACGGGCATAAGAAATTCAAAAAAAATCAAAAATATTGAAAACCTTCGCATTGTGTCATTATATGTGACCTAGTTTTCAGGAAAAATAACATACTTGGACTACGGCAAATTTCTTAAAAAAGTGTTCTCAGAAACGAGCTATCATGTATGAAGATTCATGGCTTTCAAGGCAAATCGCCAATGTTATGGCAACATTCATGGCATAGTTTGTTCAAATGATATCATATTTTGCACAAGTTTGCATCTTGGAATGGCAAACAATGTTGCCTAAGGAAGTTTTCAATTTCTTTGCACGGAAAATTCATTTTCCATTTTTCGAGTGCCCAAAATGAGTTTTTTTGTGAAGGACCTACCAAATATTTGTTGCAAAATTGGACCAAATCATTTTTCTAAAATATTAGGCCATATATAATGTACAATTGACCAAATGGTTGGGTGTCAAAAGCTTTTGATCCACCTCTCGTGAAAAAGACAAATTTCCGCCGATTCAGTAGGAAGCGGGTCAAATTTTAACTACAGCAGCCTCATAGTTTGCTCTTTATTTTTTCCAAAAATCATTTCTAGGTACATAAGTATCTATTTAATCAAAGAGAATCCAAAAGTTTTGCAAAATTCAACCCCTATCTACGAACGGTCATGCCCGCCGTTTTGACCGCATTTTGAAACGGGCATAAGAAATTCAAAAAAAATCAAAAATATTGAAAACCTTCGCATTGTGTCATTATATGTGACCTAGTTTTCAGGAAAAATAACATACTTGGACTACGGCAAATTTCTTAAAAAAGTGTTCTCAGAAACGAGCTATCATGTATGAAGATTCATGGCTTTCAAGGCAAATCGCCAATGTTATGGCAACATTCATGGCATAGTTTGTTCAAATGATATCATATTTTGCACAAGTTTGCATCTTGGAATGGCAAACAATGTTGCCTAAGGAAGTTTTCACTTTCTTTGCACGGAAAATTCATTTTACATTTTTCGAGTGCCCAAAATGAGTTTTTTTGTGAAGGACCTACCAAATATTTGTTGCAAAATTGGACCAAATCATTTTTATAAAATATTAGGCCATATATAATGTACAATTGACCAAATGGTTGGGTGTCAAAAGCTTTTGATCCACCTCTCGTGAAAAAGACAAATTTCCGCCGATTCAGTAGGAAGCGGGTGAAATCTTAACTACAGCAGCCTCATAGTTTGCTCTTTATTTTTTCCAAAAATCATTTCTAGGTACATAAGTATCTATTTAATCAGAGAAAATCCAAAAGTTTTGCAAAATTCAACCCCTAGCTACGAACGGTCATTCCCGCCGTTTTGACCGCATTTTGAAACGGGCATAAGAAATTCAAAAAAAATCAAAAATATTGAAAACCTTCACATTGTGTCATTATATGTGACCTAGTTTTCAGGAAAAATAACATACTTGGACTACGGCAAATGTCTTAAAAAAGTGTTCTCAGAAACGAGCTATCATGTTTGAAGATTCATGGCTTTCAAGGCAAATCGCCAATGTTATGGCAACATTCATGGCACAGTTTGTTCAAATGATATCATATTTTTCACAAGTTTGCATCTTGGAATGGCAAACAATGTTGCCTAAGGAAGTTTTCACTTTTTTGCACGGAAAATTCATTTTCCATTTTTCGAGTGCCCAAAATGAATTTTTTTGTGAAGGACCTACCAAATATTTGTTGCAAAATTGGACCAAATCATTTTTCTAAAATATTAGGCCATATATAATGTACAATTGACCAAATGGTTGGGTGTCAAAAGCTTTTGATCCACCTCTCGTGAAAAAGACAAATTTCCGCCGATTCAGTAGGAAGCGGGTCAAATTTTAACTACAGCAGCCTCATAGTTTGCTCTTTATTTTTTCCAAAAATCATTTCTAGGTACATAAGTATCTATTTAATCAAAGAAAATCCAAAAGTTTTGCAAAATTCAACCCCTATCTACGAACGGTCATGCCCGCCGTTTTGACCGCATTTTGAAACGGGCATAAGAAATTCAAAAAAAATCAAAAATATTGAAAACCTTCGCATTGTGTCATTATATGTGACCTAGTTTTCAGGAAAAATAACATACTTGGACTACGGCAAATTTCTTAAAAAAGTGTTCTCAGAAACGAGCTATCATGTATGAAGATTCATGGCTTTCAAGGCAAATCGCCAATGTTATGGCAACATTCATGGCATAGTTTGTTCAAATGATATCATATTTTGCACAAGTTTGCATCTTGGAATGGCAAACAATGTTGCCTAAGGAAGTTTTCACTTTCTTTGCACGGAAAATTCATTTTCCATTTTTCGAGTGCCCAAAATGAGTTTTTTTGTGAAGGACCTACCAAATATTTGTTGCAAAATTGGACCAAATCATTTTTCTAAAATATTAGGCCATATATAATGTACAATTGACCAAATGGTTGGGTGTCAAAAGCTTTTGATCCACCTCTCGTGAAAAAGACAAATTTCCGCCGATTCAGTAGGAAGCGGGTCAAATTTTAACTACAGCAGCCTCATAGTTTGCTCTTTATTTTTTCCAAAAATCATTTCTAGGTACATAAGTATCTATTTAATCAAAGAAAATCCAAAAGTTTTGCAAAATTCAACCCCTATCTACGAACGGTCATGCCCGCCGTTTTGACCGCATTTTGAAACGGGCATAAGAAATTCAAAAAAAATCAAAAATATTGAAAACCTTCGCATTGTGTCATTATATGTGACCTAGTTTTCAGGAAAAATAACATACTTGGACTACGGCAAATTTCTTAAAAAAGTGTTCTCAGAAACGAGCTATCATGTATGAAGATTCATGGCTTTCAAGGCAAATCGCCAATGTTATGGCAACATTCATGGCATAGTTTGTTCAAATGATATCATATTTTGCACAAGTTTGCATCTTGGAATGGCAAACAATGTTGCCTAAGGAAGTTTTCACTTTCTTTGCACGGAAAATTCATTTTCCATTTTTCGAGTGCCCAAAATGAGTTTTTTTGTGAAGGACCTACCAAATATTTGTTGCAAAATTGGACCAAATCATTTTTATAAAATATTAGGCCATATATAATGTACAATTGACCAAATGGTTGGGTGTCAAAAGCTTTTGATCCACCTCTCGTGAAAAAGACAAATTTCCGCCGATTCAGTAGGAAGCGGGTGAAATCTTAACTACAGCAGCCTCATAGTTTGCTCTTTATTTTTTCCAAAAATCATTTCTAGGTACATAAGTATCTATTTAATCAGAGAAAATCCAAAAGTTTTGCAAAATTCAACCCCTAGCTACGAACGGTCATGCCCGCCGTTTTGACCGCATTTTGAAACGGGCATAAGAAATTCAAAAAAAATCAAAAATATTGAAAACCTTCGCATTGTGTCATTATATGTGACCTAGTTTTCAGGAAAAATAACATACTTGGACTACGGCAAATGTCTTAAAAAAGTGTTCTCAGAAACGAGCTATCATGTTTGAAGATTCATGGCTTTCAAGGCAAATCGCCAATGTTATGGCAACATTCATGGCACAGTTTGTTCAAATGATATCATATTTGGCACAAGTTTGCATCTTGGAATGGCAAACAATGTTGCCTAAGGAAGTTTTCACTTTCTTTGCACGGAAAATTCATTTTCCATTTTTCGAGTGCCCAAAATGAGTTTTTTTGTGAAGGACCTACCAAATATTTGTTGCAAAATTGGACCAAATCATTTTTCTAAAATATTAGGCCATATATAATGTACAATTGACCAAATGGTTGGGTGTCAAAAGCTTTTGATCCACCTCTCGTGAAAAAGACAAATTTCCGCCGAATCAGTAGGAAGCGGGTCAAATTTTAACTACAGCAGCCTCATAGTTTGCTCTTTATTTTTTCCAAAAATCATTTCTAGGTACATAAGTATCTATTTAATCAGAGAAAGTCCAAAAGTCTTGCAAAATTCAACCCCTAGCTACGAACGGTCATGCCCGCTGTTTTGACCGCATTTTGAAACGGGCATAAGAAATTAAAAAAAAATCAAAAATATTGAAAACCTTCGCATTGTGTCATTATATGTGACCTAGTTTTCAGGAAAAATAACAAACTTGGACTACGGCAAATGTCTTAAAAAAGTGTTCTCAGAAACGAGCTATCATGTATTAAGATTCATGGCTTTCAAGGCAAATGGCCAATGTTATGGCAACATTCATGGTATAGTTTGTTCAAATGATATCATATTTTGCACAAGTTTGCATCTTGGAATGGCAAACAATGTTGCCTAAGGAAGTTTTCACTTTCTTTGCACGGAAAACTCGTTTTCCATTTTTCGAGTGCCCAAAATGAGTTTTTTTGTGAAGGACCTACCAAATATTTGTAGCAAAATTGGACCAAATCATTTTTCTAAAATATTAGGCCATATATAATGTACAATTGACCAAATGGTTGGGTGTCAAAAGCTTTTGATCCACCTCTCGAGAAAAAGACAAATTTCCGCCGATTCAGTAGGAAGCGGGTCAAATTTGAACTACAGCAGCCTCATAGTTTGCTCTTTATTTTTTCCAAAAATCATTTCGAGGTACATAAGTATCTATTTAATCAGAGAAAGTCCAAAAGTTTTGCAAGATTCAACCCCTAGCTATGAACGGTGATGCCCGCCGTTTTGACCGCATTTTGAAACGGGCATAAGAAATTCAAAAAAAATCAAAAATATTGAAAACCTTCGCATTGTGTCATTATATGTGACCTAGTTTTCAGGAAAATAACAAACTTGGACTACGGCAAATGTCTTAAAAAAAGTGTTCTCAGAAACGAGCTATCATGTATGAAGATTCATGGCTTTCAAGGCAAATGGCCAATGTTATGGCAACATTCATGGCATAGTTTGTTCAAATGATATCATATTTCGCACAAGTTTGCATCTTGGAATGGCAAACAATGTTGCCTAAGGAAGTTTTCACTTTCTTTGCACGGAAAATTCATTTTCCATTTTTCGAGTGCCCAAAATGAGTTTTTTTGTGAAGGACCTACCAAATATTTGTTGCAAAATTGGACCAAATCATTTTTCTAAAATATTAGGCCATATATAATGTACAATTGACCAAATGGTTGGGTGTCGAAAGCTTTTGATCCACCTCTCGTGAAAAAGACAAATTTCCGCCGATTTAGTAGGAAGCGGGTCAAATTTTAACTACAGCAGCCTCATAGTTTGCTCTTTATTTTTTCCAAAAATCATTTCTAGGTACATAAGTATCTATTTAATCAAAGAAAATCCAAAAGTTTTGCAAAATTCAACCCCTATCTACGAACGGTCATGCCCGCCGTTTTGACCGCATTTTGAAACGGGCATAAGAAATTCAAAAAAAATCAAAAATATTGAAAACCTTCGCATTGTGTCATTATATGTGACCTAGATTTCAGGAAAATAACAAACTTGGACTACGGCAAATGTCTTAAAAAAAGTGTTCTCAGAAACGAGCTATCATGTATGAAGATTCATGGATTTCAAGGCAAATGGCCAATGTTATGGCAACATTCATGGCATTGTTTGTTCAAATGATATCATATTTTGCACAAGTTTGCATCTTGGAATGGCAAACAATGTTGCCTAAGGAAGTTTTCACTTTCTTTGCACGGAAAATTCATTTTCCATTTTTCGAGTGCCCAAAATGAGTTTTTTTGTGAAGGACCTACCAAATATTTGTGGCAAAATTGGACCAAATCATTTTTCTAAAATATTAGGCCAAATATAATGTACAATTGACCAAATGGTTGGGTGTCAAAAGCTTTTGATCCACCTCTCGTGAAAAAGAAAAATTTCCGCCGATTCTGTAGGAAGCGGGTCAAATTTGAACTACAGCAGCCTCATAGTTTGCTCTTTATTTTTTCCAAAAATCATTTCGAGGTACATAAGTATCTATTTAATCAGAGAAAGTCCAAAAGTTTTGCAAGATACAACCCCTAGCTATGAACGGTCATGCCCGCCGTTTTGACCGCATTTTGAATCGGGCATAAGAAATTCAAAAAAAATCAAAAATATTGAAAACCTTCGCATTGTGTCATTATATGTGACCTAGATTTCAGGAAAATAACAAACTTGGACTACGGCAAATGTCTTAAAAAAAGTGTTCTCAGAAACGAGCTATCATGTATGAAGATTCATGGATTTCAAGGCAAATGGCCAATGTTATGGCAACATTCATGGCATTGTTTGTTCAAATGATATCATATTTTGCACAAGTTTGCATCTTGGAATGGCAAACAATGTTCCCTAAGGAAGTTTTCACTTTCTTTGCACGGAAAATTCATTTTCCATTTTTCGAGTGCCCAAAATGAGTTTTTTTGTGAAGGACCTACCAAATATTTGTTGCCAAATTGGACCAAATCATTTTTATAAAATATTAGGCCATATATAATGTACAATTGAGCAAATGGTTGGGTGTCAAAAGCTTTTGATCCACCTCTCGTGAAAAAGACAAATTTCCGCCGATTCAGTAGGAAGCGGGTGAAATTTTAACTACAGCAGCCTCATAGTTTGCTCTTTATTTTTTCCAAAAATCATTTCTAGGTACATAAGTATCTATTTAATCAGAGAAAATCCAAAAGTTTTGCAAAATTCAACCCCTAGCTACGAACGGTCATGCCCGCCGTTTTGACCGCATTTTGAAACGGGCATAAGAAATTCAAAAAAAATCAATAATATTCAAAACCTTCGCATTGTGTCATTATATGTGACCTAGTTTTCAGGAAAAATAATAAACTTGGACTACGGCAAATGTCTTAAAAAAGTGTTCTGAGAAACGAGCTATCATGTATGAAGATTCATGGCTTTCAAGGCAAATGACCAATGTTATGGCAACATTCATGGTATAGTTTGTTCAAATGATATCATATTTTGCACAAGTTTGCATCTTGAAATGGCAAACAATGTTGCCTAAGGAAGTTTTCACTTTCTTTGCACGGAAAATTCATTTTCCATTTTTCGAGTGCCCAAAATGAGTTTTTTTGTGAAGGACCTACCAAATATTTGTTGCAAAATTGGACCAAATCATTTTTCTAAAATATTAGGCCATATATAATGTACAATTGACCAAATGGTTGGGTGTCAAAAGCTTTTGATCCACCTCTCATGAAAAAGACAAATTTCCACCGAATCAGTAGGAAGCGGGTCAAATTTTAACTACAGCAGCCTCATAGTTTGCTCTTTATTTTTTCCAAAAATCATTTCTAGGTACATAAGTAACTATTTAATCAGAGAAAGTCCAAAAGTCTTGCAAAATTCAACCCCTAGCTACGAACGGTCATGCCCGCTGTTTTGACCGCATTTTGAAACGGGCATAAGAAATTCAAAAAAAATCAAAAATAATGAAAACCTTCGCATTGTGTCATTATATGTGACCTAGTTTTCAGGAAAAATAATAAACTTGGACTACGGCAAATGTCTTAAAAAAGTGTTCTCAGAAACGAGCTATCATGTAAGAAGATTCATGGCTTTCAAGGCAAATGGCCAATGTTATGGCAACATTCATGGTATAGTTTGTTCAAATGATATCATATTTTGCACAAGTTTGCATCTTGAAATGGCAAACAATGTTGCCTAAGGAAGTTTTCACTTTCTTTGCACGGAAAATTCATTTTCCATTTTTCGAGTGCCCAAAATGAGTTTTTTTGTGAAGGACCTACCAAATATTTGTTGCAAAATTGGACCAAATCATTTTTCTAAAATATTAGGCCATATATAATGTACAATTGACCAAATGGTTGGGTGTCAAAAGCTTTTGATCCACCTCTCGTGAAAAAGACAAATTTCCGCCGAATCAGTAGGAAGCGGGTCAAATTTTAACTACAGCAGCCTCATAGTTTGCTCTTTATTTTTTCCCAAAATCATTTCTAGGTACAAAAGTATCTATTTAATCAGAGAAAGTCCAAAAGTCTTGCAAAATTCAACCCCTACCTACGAACGGTCATGCCCGCTGTTTTGACCGCATTTTGAAACGGGCATAAGAAATTCAAAAATAATCAAAAATAATGAAAACCTTCGCATTGTGTCATTATATGTGACCTAGTTTTCAGGAAAAATAATAAACTTGGACTACGGCAAATGTCTTAAAAAAGTGTTCTCAGAAACGAGCTATCATGTATGAAGATTCATGGCTTTCAAGGCAAATGGCCAATGTTATGGCAACATTCATGGTATAGTTTGTTCAAATGATATCATATTTTGCACAAGTTTGCATCTTGAAATGGCAAACAATGTTGCCTAAGGAAGTTTTCACTTTCTTTGCACGGAAAATTCATTTTCCATTTTTCGAGTGCCCAAAATGAGTTTTTTTGTGAAGGACCTACCAAATATTTGTTGCAAAATTGGACAAAATCATTTTTCTAAAATATTAGGCCATATATAATGTACAATTGACCAAATGGTTGGGTGTCAAAAGCTTTTGATCCACCTCTCGTGAAAAAGACATATTTCCGCCGATTCAGTAGGAAGCGGGTCAAATTTGAACTACAGCAGCCTCATAGTTTGCTCTTTATTTTTTCCAAAAATCAATTCGAGGTACATAAGTATCTATTTAATCAGAGAAAGTCCAAAAGTTTTGCAAGATTCAACCCCTAGCTATGAACGGTCATGCCCGCCGTTTTGACCGCATTTTGAAACGGGCATAAGAAATTCAAAAAAAATCAAAAATATTGAAAACCTTCGCATTGTGTCATTATATGTGACCTAGTTTTCAGGAAAATAACAAACTTGGACTACGGCAAATGTCTTAAAAAAAGTGTTCTCAGAAACGAGCTATCATGTATGAAGATTCATGGCTTTCAAGGCAAATGGCCAATGTTATGGCAACATTCATGGCATAGTTTGTTCAAATGATATCATATTTTGCACAAGTTTGTATCTTGGAATGGCAAACAATGTTGCCTAAGGAAGTTTTCACTTTCTTTGCACGGAAAATTCATTTTCCATTTTTCGAGTGCCCAAAATGAGTTTTTTTGTGAAGGACCTACCAAATATTTGTTGCAAAATTGGACCAAATCATTTTTCTAAAATATTAGGCCATATATAATGTACAATTGACCAAATGGTTGGGTGTCGAAAGCTTTTGATCCACCTCTCGTGAAAAAGACAAATTTCCGCCGATTCAATAGGAAGCGGGTCAAATTTTAACTACAGCAGCCTCATAGTTTGCTCTTTATTTTTTCCAAAAATCATTTCTAGGTACATAAGTATCTATTTAATCAAAGAAAATCCAAAAGTTTTGCAAAATTCAACCCCTATCTATGAACGGTCATGCCCGCCGTTTTGACCGCATTTTGAAACGGGCATAAGAAATTCAAAAAAAATCAAAAATATTGAAAACCTTCGCATTGTGTCATTATATGTGACCTAGTTTTCAGGAAAAATAACATACTTGGACTACGGCAAATGTCTTAAAAAAGTGTTCTCAGAAACGAGCTATCATGTATGAAGATCCATGGCTTTCAAGGCAAATCGCCAATGTTATGGCAACATTCATGGCATAGTTTGTTCAAATGATATCATATTTTGCACAAGTTTGCATCTTGGAATGGCAAACAATGTTGCCTAAGGAAGTTTTCACTTTCTTTGCACGGAAAATTCAATTTCCATTTTTCGAGTGCCCAAAATGAGTTTTTTTGTGAAGGACCTACCAAATACTTGTTGCCAAATTGGAGCAAATCATTTTTCTAAAATATTAGGCCATATATAATGTACAATTGACCAAATGGTTGGGTGTCAAAAGCTTTTGATCCACCTCTCGTGAAAAAGACAAATTTCTGCCGATTCAGTAGGAAGCGGGTCAAATTTTAACTACAGCAGCCTCATAGTTTGCTCTTTATTTTTTCCAAAAATCATTTCTAGGTACATAAGTATCTATTTAATCAGAGAAAGTCCAAAAGTCTTGCAAAATTCAACCCCTAGCTACGAACTGTCATGCCCGCTGTTTTGTCCGCATTTTGAAACGGGCATAAGAAATTCAAAAAAAATCAAAAATATTGAAAACCTTCGCATTGTGTCATTATATGTGACCTAGTTTTCAGGAAAAATAACAAACTTGGACTAGTTATGGCAACATTCATGGTATAGTTTGTTCAAATGATATCATATTTTGCACAAGTTTGCATCTTGGAATGGCAAACAATGTTGCCTAAGGAAGTTTTCACTTTCTTTGCACGGAAAATTCATTTTCCATTTTTCGAGTGCCCAAAATGAGTTTTTTTGTGAAGGACCTACCAAATATTTGTTGCAAAATTGGACCAAATCATTTTTCTAAAATATTAGGCCAAATATAATGTACAATTGACCAAATGGTTGGGTGTCAAAAGCTTTTGATCCACCTCTCGTGAAAAAGAAAAATTTCCGCCGATTCTGTAGGAAGCGGGTCAAATTTGAACTACAGCAGCCTCATAGTTTGCTCTTTATTTTTTCCAAAAATCATTTCGAGGTACATAAGTATCTATTTAATCAGAGAAAGTCCAAAAGTTTTGCAAGATACAACCCCTAGCTATGAACGGTCATGCCCGCCGTTTTGACCGCATTTTGAATCGGGCATAAGAAATTCAAAAAAAATCAAAAATATTGAAAACCTTCGCATTGTGTCATTATATGTGACCTAGATTTCAGGAAAATAACAAACTTGGACTACGGCAAATGTCTTAAAAAAAGTGTTCTCAGAAACGAGCTATCATGTATGAAGATTCATGGATTTCAAGGCAAATGGCCAATGTTATGGCAACATTCATGGCATTGTTTGTTCAAATGATATCATATTTTGCACAAGTTTGCATCTTGGAATGGCAAACAATGTTCCCTAAGGAAGTTTTCACTTTCTTTGCACGGAAAATTCATTTTCCATTTTTCGAGTGCCCAAAATGAGTTTTTTTGTGAAGGACCTACCAAATATTTGTTGCAAAATTGGACCAAATCATTTTTATAAAATATTAGGCCATATATAATGTACAATTCAGCAAATGGTTGGGTGTCAAAAGCTTTTGATCCACCTCTCGTGAAAAAGACAAATTTCCGCCGATTCAGTAGGAAGCGGGTGAAATTTTAACTACAGCAGCCTCATAGTTTGCTCTTTATTTTTTCCAAAAATCATTTCTAGGTACATAAGTATCTATTTAATCAGAGAAAATCCAAAAGTTTTGCAAAATTCAACCCCTAGCTACGAACGGTCATGCCCGCCGTTTTGACCGCATTTTGAAACGGGCATAAGAAATTCAAAAAAAATCAAAAATATTGAAAACCTTCGCATTGTGTCATTATATGTGACCTAGTTTTCAGGAAAAATAACATACTTGGACTACGGCAAATGTCTTAAAAAAGTGTTCTCAGAAACGAGCTATCATGTTTGAAGATTCATGGCTTTCAAGGCAAATCGCCAATGTTATGGCAACATTCATGGCACAGTTTGTTCAAATGATATCATATTTTTCACAAGTTTGCATCTTGGAATGGCAAACAATGTTGCCTAAGGAAGTTTTCACTTTTTTGCACGGAATATTCATTTTCCATTTTTCGAGTGCCCAAAATGAGTTTTTTTGTGAAGGACCGACCAAATATTTGTTGCAAAATTGGACCAAATCATTTTTCTAAAATATTAGGCCATATATAATGTACAATTGACCAAATGGTTGGGTGTCAAAAGCTTTTGATCCACCTCTCGTGAAAAAGACAAATTTCCGCCGATTCAGTAGGAAGCGGGTCAAATTTTAACTACAGCAGCCTCATAGTTTGCTCTTTATTTTTTCCAAAAATCATTTCTAGGTACATAAGTATCTATCTAATCAAAGAAAATCCAAAAGTTTTGCAAAATTCAACCCCTATCTACGAACGGTCATGCCCGCCGTTTTGACCGCATTTTGAAACGGGCATAAGAAATTCAAAAAAAATCAAAAATATTGAAAACCTTCGCATTGTGTCATTATATGTGACCTAGTTTTCAGGAAAAATAACATACTTGGACTACGGCAAATTTCTTAAAAAAGTGTTCTCAGAAACGAGCTATCATGTATGAAGATTCATGGCTTTCAAGGCAAATCGCCAATGTTATGGCAACATTCATGGCATAGTTTGTTCAAATGATATCATATTTTGCACAAGTTTGCATCTTGGAATGGCAAACAATGTTGCCTAAGGAAGTTTTCACTTTCTTTGCACGGAAAATTCATTTTCCATTTTTCGAGTGCCCAAAATGAGTTTTTTTGTGAAGGACCTACCAAATATTTGTTGCAAAATTGGACCAAATCATTTTTCTAAAATATTAGGCCATATATAATGTACAATTGACCAAATGGTTGGGTGTCAAAAGCTTTTGATCCACCTCTCGTGAAAAAGACAAATTTCCGCCGATTCAGTAGGAAGCGGGTCAAATTTTAACTACAGCAGCCTCATAGTTTGCTCTTTATTTTTTCCAAAAATAATTTCTAGGTACATAAGTATCTATTTAATCAAAGAAAATCCAAAAGTTTTGCAAAATTCAACCCCTATCTACGAACGGTCATGCCCGCCGTTTTGACCGCATTTTGAAACGGGCATAAGAAATTCAAAAAAAATCAAAAATATTGAAAACCTTCGCATTGTGTCATTATATGTGACCTAGTTTTCAGGAAAAATAACATACTTGGACTACGGCAAATTTCTTAAAAAAGTGTTCTCAGAAACGAGCTATCATGTATGAAGATTCATGGCTTTCAAGGCAAATCGCCAATGTTATGGCAACATTCATGGCATACTTTGTTCAAATGATATCATATTTTGCACAAGTTTGCATCTTGGAATGGCAAACAATGTTGCCTAAGGAAGTTTTCACTTTCTTTGCACGGAAAATTCATTTTACATTTTTCGAGTGCCCAAAATGAGTTTTTTTGTGAAGGACCTACCAAATATTTGTTGCAAAATTGGACCAAATCATTTTTATAAAATATTAGGCCATATATAATGTACAATTGACCAAATGGTTGGGTGTCAAAAGCTTTTGATCCACCTCTCGTGAAAAAGACAAATTTCCGCCGATTCAGTAGGAAGCGGGTGAAATCTTAACTACAGCAGCCTCATAGTTTGCTCTTTATTTTTTCCAAAAATCATTTCTAGGTACATAAGTATCTATTTAATCAGAGAAAATCCAAAAGTTTTGCAAAATTCAACCCCTAGCTACGAACGGTCATGCCCGCCGTTTTGACCGCATTTTGAAACGGGCATAAGAAATTCAAAAAAAATCAAAAATATTGAAAACCTTCACATTGTGTCATTATATGTGACCTAGTTTTCAGGAAAAATAACATACTTGGACTATGGCAAATGTCTTAAAAAAGTGTTCTCAGAAACGAGCTATCATGTTTGAAGATTCATGGCTTTCAAGGCAAATCGCCAATGTTATGGCAACATTCATGGCACAGTTTGTTCAAATGATATCATATTTTTCACAAGTTTGCATCTTGGAATGGCAAACAATGTTGCCTAAGGAAGTTTTCACTTTTTTGCACGGAAAATTCATTTTCCTTTTTTCGAGTGCCCAAAATGAGTTTTTTTGTGAAGGACCTACCAAATATTTGTTGCAAAATTGGACCAAATCATTTTTCTAAAATATTAGGCCATATATAATGTACAATTGACCAAATGGTTGGGTGTCAAAAGCTTTTGATCCACCTCTCGTGAAAAAGACAAATTTCCGCCGATTCAGTAGGAAGCGGGTCAAATTTTAACTACAACAGCCTCATAGTTTGCTCTTTATTTTTTCCAAAAATCATTTCTAGGTACATAAGTATCTATTTAATCAAAGAAAATCCAAAAGTTTTGCAAAATTCAACCCCTATCTACGAACGGTCCTGCCCGCCGTTTTGACCGCATTTTGAAACGGGCATAAGAAATTCAAAAAAAATCAAAAATATTGAAAACCTTCGCATTGTGTCATTATATGTGACCTAGTTTTCAGGAAAAATAACATACTTGGACTACGGCAAATTTCTTAAAAAAGCGTTCTCAGAAACGAGCTATCATGTATGAAGATTCATGGCTTTCAAGGCAAATCGCCAATATTATGGCAACATTCATGGCATAGTTTGTTCAAATGATATCATATTTTGCACAAGTTTGCATCTTGGAATGGCAAACAATGTTGCCTAAGGAAGTTTTCACTTTCTTTGCACGGAAAATTCATTTTCCATTTTTCGAGTGCCCAAAATGAGTTTTTTTGTGAAGGACCTACCAAATATTTGTTGCAAAATTGGACCAAATCATTTTTCTAAAATATTAGGCCATATATAATGTACAATTGACCAAATGGTTGGGTGTCAAAAGCTTTTGATCCACCTCTCGTGAAAAAGACAAATTTCCGCCGATTCAGTAGGAAGCGGGTCAAATTTTAACTACAGCAGCCTCATAGTTTGCTCTTTATTTTTTCCAAAAATCATTTCTAGGTACATAAGTATCTATTTAATCAAAGAAAATCCAAAAGTTTTGCAAAATTCAACCCCTATCTACGAACGGTCATGCCCGCCGTTTTGACCGCATTTTGAAACGGGCATAAGAAATTCAAAAAAAATCAAAAATATTGAAAACCTTCGCATTGTGTCATTATATGTGACCTAGTTTTCAGGAAAAATAACATACTTGGACTACGGCAAATTTCTTAAAAAAGTGTTCTCAGAAACGAGCTATCATGTATGAAGATTCATGGCTTTCAAGGCAAATCGCCAATGTTATGGCAACATTCATGGCATAGTTTGTTCAAATGATATCATATTTTGCACAAGTTTGCATCTTGGAATGGCAAACAATGTTGCCTAAGGAAGTTTTCACTTTCTTTGCACGGAAAATTCATTTTCCATTTTTCGAGTGCCCAAAATGAGTTTTTTTGTGAAGGACCTACCAAATATTTGTTGCAAAATTGGACCAAATCATTTTTATAAAATATTAGGCCATATATAATGTACAATTGACCAAATGGTTGGGTGTCAAAAGCTTTTGATCCACCTCTCGTGAAAAAGACAAATTTCCGCCGATTCAGTAGGAAGCGGGTGAAATCTTAACTACAGCAGCCTCATAGTTTGCTCTTTATTTTTTCCAAAAATCATTTCTAGGTACATAAGTATCTATTTAATCAGAGAAAATCCAAAAGTTTTGCAAAATTCAACCCCTAGCTACGAACGGTCATGCCCGCCGTTTTGACCGCATTTTGAAACGGGCATAAGAAATTCAAAAAAAATCAAAAATATTGAAAACCTTCGCATTGTGTCATTATATGTGACCTAGTTTTCAGGAAAAATAACATACTTGGACTACGGCAAATGTCTTCAAAAAGTGTTCTCAGAAACGAGCTATCATGTTTGAAGATTCATGGCTTTCAAGGCAAATCGCCAATGTTATGGCAACATTCATGGCACAGTTTGTTCAAATGATATCATATTTGGCACAAGTTTGCATCTTGGAATGGCAAACAATGTTGCCTAAGGAAGTTTTCACTTTTTTGCACGGAAAATTCATTTTCCATTTTTCGAGTGCCCAAAATGAGTTTTTTTGTGAAGGACCTACCAAATATTTGTTGCAAAATTGGACCAAATCATTTTTCTAAAATATTAGGCCATATATAATGTACAATTGACCAAATGGTTGGGTGTCAAAAGCTTTTGATCCACCTCTCGTGAAAAAGACAAATTTCCGCCGAATCAGTAGGAAGCGGGTCAAATTTTAACTACAGCAGCCTCATAGTTTGCTCTTTATTTTTTCCAAAAATCATTTCTAGGTACATAAGTATCTATTTAATCAGAGAAAGTCCAAAAGTCTTGCAAAATTCAACCCCTTGCTACGAACGGTCATGCCCGCTGTTTTGACCGCATTTTGAAACGGGCATAAGAAATTCAAAAAAAATCAAAAATATTGAAAACCTTCGCATTGTGTCATTATATGTGACCTAGTTTTCAGGAAAAATAACAAACTTGGACTACGGCAAATGTCTTAAAAAAGTGTTCTCAGAAACGAGCTATCATGTATGAAGATTCATGGCTTTCAAGGCAAATGGCCAATGTTATGGCAACATTCATGGTATAGTTTGTTCAAATGATATCATATTTTGCACAAGTTTGCATCTTGGAATGGCAAACAATGTTGCCTAAGGAAGTTTTCACTTTCTTTGCACGGAAAATTCGTTTTCCATTTTTCGAGTGCCCAAAATGAGTTTTTTTGTGAAGGACCTACCAAATATTTGTAGCAAAATTGGACCAAATCATTTTTCTAAAATATTAGGCCATATATAATGTACAATTGACCAAATGGTTGGGTGTCAAAAGCTTTTGATCCACCTCTCGAGAAAAAGACAAATTTCCGCCGATTCAGTAGGAAGCGGGTCAAATTTGAACTACAGCAGCCTCATAGTTTGCTCTTTATTTTTTCCAAAAATCATTTCGAGGTACATAAGTATCTATTTAATCAGAGAAAGTCCAAAAGTTTTGCAAGATTCAACCCCTAGCTATGAACGGTCATGCCCGCCGTTTTGACCGCATTTTGAAACGGGCATAAGAAATTCAAAAAAAATCAAAAATATTGAAAACCTTCGCATTGTGTCATTATATGTGACCTAGTTTTCAGGAAAATAACAAACTTGGACTACGGCAAATGTCTTAAAAAAAGTGTTCTCAGAAACGAGCTATCATGTATGAAGATTCATGGCTTTCAAGGCAAATGGCCAATGTTATGGCAACATTCATGGCATAGTTTGTTCAAATGATATCATATTTTGCACAAGTTTGCATCTTGGAATGGCAAACAATGTTGCCTAAGGAAGTTTTCACTTTCTTTGCACGGAAAATTCATTTTCCATTTTTCGAGTGCCCAAAATGAGTTTTTTTGTGAAGGACCTACCAAATATTTGTTGCAAAATTGGACCAAATCATTTTTCTAAAATATTAGGCCAAATATAATGTACAATTGACCAAATGGTTGGGTGTCGAAAGCTTTTGATCCACCTCTCGTGAAAAAGACAAATTTCCGCCGATTTAGTAGGAAGCGGGTCAAATTTTAACTACAGCAGCCTCATAGTTTGCTCTTTATTTTTTCCAAAAATCATTTCTAGGTACATAAGTATCTATTTAATCAAAGAAAATCCAAAAGTTTTGCAAAATTCAACCCCTATCTACGAACGGTCATGCCCGCCGTTTTGACCGCATTTTGAAACGGGCATAAGAAATTCAAAAAAAATCAAAAATATTGAAAACCTTCGCATTGTGTCATTATATGTGACCTAGTTTTCAGGAAAAATAACAAACTTGGACTAGTTATGGCAACATTCATGGTATAGTTTGTTCAAATGATATCATATTTTGCACAAGTTTGTATCTTGGAATGGCAAACAATGTTGCCTAAGGAAGTTTTCACTTTCTTTGCACGGAAAATTCATTTTCCATTTTTCGAGTGCCCAAAATGAGTTTTTTTGTGAAGGACCTACCAAATATTTGTTGCAAAATTGGACCAAATCATTTTTCTAAAATATTAGGCCATATATAATGTACAATTGACCAAATGGTTGGGTGTCGAAAGCTTTTGATCCACCTCTCGTGAAAAAGACAAATTTCCGCCGATTTAGTAGGAAGCGGGTGAAATTTTAACTACAGCAGCCTCATAGTTTGCTCTATATTTTTTCCAAAAATCATTTCTAGGTACATAAGTATCTATTTAATCAAAGAAAATCCAAAAGTTTTGCAAAATTCAACCCCTATCTACGAACGGTCATGCCCGCCGTTTTGACCGCATTTTGAAACGGGCATAAGAAATTCAAAAAAAATCAAAAATATTGAAAACCTTCGCATTGTGTCATTATATGTGACCTAGTTTTCAGGAAAAATAACATACTTGGACTACGGCAAATGTCTTAAAAAAGTGTTCTCAGAAACGAGCTATCATGTATGAAGATTCATGGCTTTCAAGGCAAATCGCCAATGTTATGGCAACATTCATGGCATAGTTTGTTCAAATGATATCATATTTTGCACAAGTTTGCATCTTGGAATGGCAAACAATGTTGCCTAAGGAAGTTTTCACTTTCTTTGCACGGAAAATTCAGTTTCCATTTTTCGAGTGCCCAAAATGAGTTTTTTTGTGAAGGACCTACCAAATACTTGTTGCCAAATTGGAGCAAATCATTTTTCTAAAATATTAGGCCATATATAATGTACAATTGACCAAATGGTTGGGTGTCAAAAGCTTTTGATCCACCTCTCGTGAAAAAGACAAATTTCTGCCGATTCAGTAGGAAGCGGGTCAAATTTTAACTACAGCAGCCTCATAGTTTGCTCTTTATTTTTTCCAAAAATCATTTCTAGGTACATAAGTATCTATTTAATCAGAGAAAGTCCAAAAGTCTTGCAAAATTCAACCCCTAGCTACGAACTGTCATGCCCGCTGTTTTGTCCGCATTTTGAAACGGCCATAAGAAATTAAAAAAAATCAAAAATATTGAAAACCTTCGCATTGTGTCATTATATGTGACCTAGTTTTCAGGAAAAATAACAAACTTGGACTAGTTATGGCAACATTCATGGTATAGTTTGTTCAAATGATATCATATTTTGCACAAGTTTGCATCTTGGAATGGCAAACAATGTTGCCTAAGGAAGTTTGAACTTTCTTTGCACGGAAAATTCATTTTCCATTTTTCGAGTGCCCAAAATGAGTTTTTTTTGTGAAGGACCTACCAAATATTTGTTGCAAAATTGGACCAAATCATTTTTCTAAAATATTAGGCCATATATAATGTACAATTGACCAAATGGTTGGGTGTCAAAAGCTTTTGATCCACCTCTCGTGAAAAAGACAAATTTCCGCCGATTCAGTAGGAAGCGGGTCAAATTTGAACTACAGCAGCCTCATAGTTTGCTCTTTATTTTTTCCAAAAATCATTTCGAGGTACATAAGTATCTATTTAATCAGAGAAAGTCCAAAAGTTTTGCAAGATTCAACCCCTAGCTATGAACGGTCATGCCCGCCGTTTTGACCGCATTTTGAATCGGGCATAAGAAATTCAAAAAAAATCAAAAATATTGAAAACCTTCGCATTGTGTCATTATATGTGACCTAGTTTTCAGGAAAAATAACATACTTGGACTACGGCAAATGTCTTAAAAAAGTGTTCTCAGAAACGAGCTATCATGTTTGAAGATTCATGGCTTTCAAGGCAAATCGCCAATGTTATGGCAACATTCATGGCACAGTTTGTTCAAATGATATCATATTTGGCACAAGTTTGCATCTTGGAATGGCAAACAATGTTGCCTAAGGAAGTTTTCACTTTCTTTGCACGGAAAATTCATTTTCCATTTTTCGAGTGCCCAAAATGAGTTTTTGTGTGAAGGACCTACCAAATATTTGTTGCAAAATTGGACCAAATCATTTTTCTAAAATATTAGGCCATATATAAGGTACAATTGACCAAATGGTTGGGTGTCAAAAGCTTTTGATCCACCTCTCGTGAAAAAGACAAATTTCCGCCGAATCAGCAGGAAGCGGGTCAAATTTTAACTACAGCAGCCTCATAGTTTGCTCTTTATTTTTTCCAAAAATCATTTCTAGGTACATAAGTATCTATTTAATCAGAGAAAGTCCAAAAGTCTTGCAAAATTCAACCCCTAGCTACGAACGGTCATGCCCGCTGTTTTGACCGCATTTTGAAACGGGCATAAGAAATTCAAAAAAAAATCAAAAATATTGAAAACCTTCGCATTGTGTCATTATATGTGACCTAGTTTTCCGGAAAAATAACAAACTTGGACTACGGCAAATGTCTTAAAAAAGTGTTCTCAGAAACGAGCTATCATGTATGAAGATTCATGGCTTTCAAGGCAAATGGCCAATGTTATGGCAACATTCATGGTATAGTTTGTTCAAATGATATCACATTTTGCACAAGTTTGCATCTTGAAATGGCAAACAATGTTGCCTAAGGAAGTTTTCACTTTCTTTGCACGGAAAATTCATTTTCCATTTTTCGAGTGCCCAAAATGAGTTTTTTTGTGAAGGACCTACCAAATATTTGTTGCAAAATTGGACCAAATCATTTTTCTAAAATATTAGGCCATATATAATGTACAATTGACCAAATGGTTGGGTGTCAAAAGCTTTTGATCCACCTCTCGTGAAAAAGACAAATTTCCGCCGATTCAGTAGGAAGCGGGTCAAATTTGAACTACAGCAGCCTCATAGTTTGCTCTTTATTTTTTCCAAAAATCATTTCGAGGTACATAAGTATCTATTTAATCAGAGAAAGTCCAAAAGTTTTGCAAGATTCAACCCCTAGCTATGAATGGTCATGCCCGCCGTTTTGACCGCATTTTGAAACGGGCATAAGAAATACAAAAAAAATCAAAAATATTCAAAACCTTCGCATTGTGTCATTATATGTGACCTAGTTTTCAGGAAAATAACAAACTTGGACTACGGCAAATGTCTTAAAAAAAGTGTTCTCAGAAACGAGCTATCATGTATGAAGATTCATGGCTTTCAAGGCAAATGGCCAATGTTATGGCAACATTCATGGCATAGTTTGTTCAAATGATATCATATTTTGCACAAGTTTGTATCTTGGAATGGCAAACAATGTTGCCTAAGGAAGTTTTCACTTTCTTTGCACGGAAAATTCATTTTCCATTTTTCGAGTGCCCAAAATGAGTTTTTTTGTGAAGGACCTACCAAATATTTGTTGCAAGATTGGACAAAATCATTTTTCTAAAATATTAGGCCATATATAATGTACAATTGACCAAATGGTTGGGTGTCAAAAGCTTTTGATCCACCTCTCGTGAAAAAGACATATTTCCGCCGATTCAGTAGGAAGCGGGTCAAATTTGAACTACAGCAGCCTCATAGTTTGCTCTTTATTTTTTCCAAAAATCAATTCGAGGTACATAAGTATCTATTTAATCAGAGAAAGTCCAAAAGTTTTGCAAGATTCAACCCCTAGCTACGAACGGTCATGCCCGCCGTTTTGACCGCATTTTGAAACGGGCATAAGAAATTCAAAAAAAATCAAAAATATTGAAAACCTTCGCATTGTGTCATTATATGTGACCTAGTTTTCAGGAAAAATAACATACTTGGACTACGTCAAATGTCTTAAAAAAGTGTTCTCAGAAACGAGCTATCATGTATGAAGATTCATGGCTTTCAAGGCAAATCGCCAATGTTATGGCAACATTCATGGCATAGTTTGTTCAAATGATATCATATTTTGCACAATTTTGCATCTTGGAATGGCACACAATGTTGCCTAAGGAAGTTTTCACTTTCTTTGCACGGAAAATTCAATTTCCATTTTTCGAGTGCCCAAAATGAGTTTTTTTGTGAAGGACCTACGAAATACTTGTTGCCAAATTTGAGCAAATCATTTTTCTAAAATATTAGGCCATATATAATGTACAATTGACCAAATGGTTGGGTGTCAAAAGCTTTTGATCCACCTCTCGTGAAAAAGACAAACTATGCCGATTCAGTAGGAAGCGGGTCAAATTTTAACTACAGCAGCCTCATAGTTTGCTCTTTATTTTTTCCAAAAATCATTTCTAGGTACATAAGTATCTATTTAATCAGAGAAAGTCCAAAAGTCTTGCAAAATTAAACCCCTAGCTACGAACTGTCATGCCCGCTGTTTTGTCCGCATTTTGAAACGGGCATAAGAAATTCAAAAAAAATCAAAAATATTGAAAACCTTCGCATTGTGTCATTATATGTGACCTAGTTTTCAGGAAAAATAACAAACTTGGACTAGTTATGGCAACATTCATGGAATAGTTTGTTCAAATGATATCATATTTTGCACAAGTTTGCATCTTGCAATGGCAAACAATGTTGCCTAAGGAAGTTTGAACTTTCTTTGCACGGAAAATTCATTTTCCATTTTTCTAGTGCCCAAAATGAGTTTTTTTGTGAAGGACCTACCAAATATTTGTTGCAAAATTGGACCAAATCATTTTTCTAAAATATTATTCCATATATAATGTACAATTGACCAAATGGTTGGGTGTCAAAAGCTTTTGATCCACCTCTCGTGAAAAAGACAAATTTCCGCCGATTCAGTAGGAAGCGGGTCAAATTTGAACTACAGCAGCCTCATAGTTTGCTCTTTATTTTTTCCAAAAATCATTTCGAGGTACATAAGTATCTATTTAATCAGAGAAAGTCCAAAAGTTTTGCAAGATTCAACCCCTAGCTATGAACGGTCATGCCCGCCGTTTTGACCGCATTTTGAAACGGGCATAAGAAATTCAAAAAAAATCAAAATTATTGAAAACCTTCGCATTGTGTCATTATATGTGACCTAGATTTCAGGAAAATAACAAACTTGGACTACGGCAAATGTCTTAAAAAAAGTGTTCTCAGAAACGAGCTATCATGTATGAAGATTCATGGATTTCAAGGCAAATGGCCAATGTTATGGCAACATTCATGGCATAGTTTGTTCAAATGATATCATATTTTGCACAAGTTTGCATCTTGGAATGGCAAACAATGTTGCCTAAGGAAGTTTTCACTTTCTTTGCACAGAAAATTCATTTTCCATTTTTCGAGTGCCCAAAATGAGTTTTTTTGTGAAGGACCTACCAAATATTTGTTGCAAAATTGGACCAAATCATTTTTATAAAATATTAGGCCATATATAATGTACAATTGACCAAATGTTTGGGTGTCAAAAGCTTTTGATCCACCTCTCGTGAAAAAGACAAATTTCCGCCGATTCAGTAGGAAGCTGGTGAAATTTTAACTACAGCAGCCTCATAGTTTGCTCTTTATTTTTTCCAAAAATCATTTCTAGGTTCATAAGTATCTATTTAATCAGAGAATATCCAAAAGTTTTGCTAAATTCAACCCCTAGCTACGAACGGTCATGCCCGCCGTTTTGACCGCATTTTCAAACGGGCATAAGAAATTCAAACAAAATCAAAAATATTGAAAACCTTCGCATTGTGTCATTATATGTGACCTAGTTTTCAGGAAAAATAACATACTTGGACTACGGCAAATGTCTTAAAAAAGTGTTCTCAGAAACGAGCTATCATGTTTGAAGATTCATGGCTTTCAAGGCAAATCGCCAATGTTATGGCAACATTCATGGCATAGTATGTTCAAATAATATCATATTTTGCACAAGTTTGCATCTTGGAATGGCAAACAATGTTTCCTAAGGAAGTTTTCACTTTCTTTGCACGGAAAATTCAATTTCCATTTTTCGAGTGCCCAAAATGAGTTTTTTTGTGAAGGACCTACCAAATATTTGTTGCCAAATTGGACCAAATCATTTTTCTAAAATATTAGGCCATATATAATGTACAATTGACCAGATGGTTGGGTGTCAAAATCTTTTGATCCACCTCTCGTGAAAAAGACAAATTTCCGCCGATTCAGTAGGAAGCGGGTCAAATTTTAACTACAGCAGCCTCAAAGTTTGCTCTTTATTTTTTCCAAAAATCATTTCTAGGTACATAAGTATCTATTTAATCAGAGAAAGTCCAAAAGTCTTGCAAAATTCAACCCCTAGCTATGAACGGTCATGCCCGCTGTTTTGACCGCATTTTGAAATGGGCATAAGAAATCCAAAAAAAATCAAAAATATTGAAAACCTTCGCATTGTGTCATTATATGTGACCTAGTTTTCAGGAAAAATAACAAACTTGGACTACGGCAAATGTCTTAAAAAAGTGTTCTCAGAAACGAGCTATCATGTATGAAGATTCATGGCTTTCAAGGCAAATGGCCAATGTTATGGCAACATTCATGGTATAGTTTGTTCAAATGATATCATATTTTGCACAAGTTTGCATCTTGGAATGGCAAACAATGTTGCCTAAGGAAGTTTTCACTTTCTTTGCACGGAAAATTCATTTTCCATTTTTTGAGTGCCCAAAATGAGTTTTTTTGTGAAGGACCTACCAAATATTTGTTGCAAAATTGGACCAAATCATTTTTCTAAAATATTAGGCCATATATAATGTACAATTGACCAAATGGTTGGGTGTCAAAATCTTTTGATCCACCTCTCGTGAAAAAGACAAATTTCCACCGATTCAGTTGGAAGCGGGTCAAATTTGAACTACAGCAGCCTCATAGTTTGCTCTTTATTTTTTCCAAAAATCATTTCTAGGTACATAAGTATCTATTTAATCAGAGAAAGTCCAAAAGTTTTGCAAAATTCAACCCCTAGCTACGAACTGTCATGCCCACTGTTTTGTCCGCATTTTGAAACGGGCATAAGAAATTCATGGTATGTGACTTAGTTTTCAGGAAAAATAACAAACTTGGACTAGTTATGGCAACATTCATGGTATAGTTTGTTCAAATGATATCATATTTTGCACAAGTTTGCATCTTGGAATGGCAAACAATGTTGCCTAAGGAAGTTTTCACTTTCTTTGCACGGAAAATTCAATTTCCATTTTTCGAGTGCCCAAAATGAGTTTTTTTGTGAAGGACCTACCAAATATTTGTTGCAAAATAGGACCAAATCATTTTTATAAAATATTAGGCCATATATAATTTACAATTGACCAAATGGTTGGGTGTCAAAAGCTTTTGATCCACCTCTCGTGAAAAAGACAAATTTCCGCCGATTCAGTAGGAAGCGTGTGAAATTTTAACTACCGCAGCCTCATAGTTTGCTCTTTATTTTTTCCAAAAATCCTTTCTAGGTACATAAGTATCTATTTAATAAGAGAAAATCCAAAAGTTTTGCAAAATTAGACCCCTAGCTACGAACGGTCATGCCCGCCGTTTTGACCGCATTTTTAAACGGGCATAAGAAATTCAAAAAAAATCAAAAATATTGAAAACCTTCGCATTGTGTCATTATATGTGACCTAGTTTTCAGGAAAAATAACAAACTTGGACTACGGCAAATGTCTTAAAAAAGTGTTCTCAGAAACGAGCTATCATGTATGAAGATTCATGGCTTTCAAGGCAAATGGCCAATGTTATGGCAACATTCATGGCATAGTTTGTTCAAATGATATCATATTTTGAACAAGTTTGCATCTTGGAATGGCAAACAATGTTTCCTAAGGAAGTTTTCACTTTCTTTGCACGGAAAATTCAATTTCCATTTTTCGAGTGCCCAAAATGAGTTTTTTTGTGAAGGACCTACCAAATATTTGTTGCCAAATTGGACCAAATCATTTTTCTAAAATATTAGGCCATATATAATGTACAATTGACCAAATGGTTGGGTGTCAAAAGCTTTTGATCCACCTCTCGTGAAAAAGACAAATTTCCTCCGATTCAGTAGGAAGCGGGTCAAATTTTAACTACAACAGCCTCAAAGTTTGCTCTTTATTTTTTCCAAAAATCATATCTAGGTACATAAGTATCTATTTAATCAGAGAAAGTCCAAAAGTCTTGCAAAATTCAACCCCTAGCTACGAACTGTCATGCCCGCTGTTTTGTCCGCATTTTGAAACGGGCATAAGAAATTCAAAAAAAATCAAAAATATTGAAAACCTTCGCATTGTGTCATTATATGTGACCTAGTTTTCAGGAAAAATAACAAACTTGGACTAGTTATGGCAACATTCATGGTATAGTTTGTTCAAATGATATCATATTTTGCACAAGTTTGCATCTTGGAATGGCAAACAATGTTGCCTAAGGAAGTTTTCACTTTCTTTGCACGGAAAATTCAATTTCCATTTTTCGAGTGCCCAAAATGAGTTTTTTTGTGAAGGACCTACCAAATATTTGTTGCAAAATTGGACCAAATCATTTTTCTAAAATATTAGGCGATATATAATGTACAATTGACCAAATGGTTGGGTGTCAAAAGCTTTTGATCCACCTCTCGTGAAAAAGACAAATTTCCGCCGATTCAGTAGGAAGCGGGTCAAATTTGAACTACAGCAGCCTCATAGTTTGCTCTTTATTTTTTCCAAAAATCATTTCGAGGTACATAAGTATCTATTTAATCAGAGAAAGTCCAAAAGTTTTGCAAGATTCAACCCCTAGCTATGAACGGTCATGCCCGCCGTTTTGACCGCAATTTGAAACGGGCATAAGAAATTCAAAAAAATCAAAAATATTGAAAACCTTCGCATTGTGTCATTATATGTGACCTAGATTTCAGGCAAATAACAAACTTGGACTACGGCAAATGTCTTAAAAAAAGTGTTCTCAGAAACGAGCTATCATGTATGAAGATTCATGGATTTCAAGGCAAATGGCCAATGTTATGGCAACATTCATGGCATAGTTTGTTCAAATGATATCATATTTTGCACAAGTTTGCATCTTGGAATGGCAAACAATGTTGCCTGAGGAAGTTTTCACTTTCTTTGCACGGAAAATTCATTTTCCATTTTTCGAATGCCCAAAATGAGTATTTTTGTGAAGGACCTACCAAATATTTGTTGCAAAATTGGACCAAATCATTTTTCTAAAATATTAGGCAATATATAATGTACAATTGACCAAATGGTTGGGTGTCAAAAGCTTTTGATCCACCTCTCGTGAAAAAGACAAATTTCCGCCGATTCAGTAGGAAGCGGGTGAAATTTTAACTACAGCAGCCTCATAGTTTGCTCTTTATTTTTTCCAAAAATCATTTCTAGGTACATAAGTATCTATTTAATCAGAGAAAATCCAAAAGTTTTGCAAAATTCAACCCCTAGCTATGAACGGCCATGCCCGCCGTTTTGACCGCATTTTGAAACGGGCATAAGAAATTCAAAAAAAATCAAAAATATAGAAAACCTTCGCATTGTGTCATTATATGTGACCTAGTTTTCAGGAAAAATAACATACTTGGACTACGGCAAATGTCTTAAAAAAGTGTTCTCAGAAACGAGCTATCATGTATGAAGATTCATGGCTTTCAAGGCAAATCGCCAATGTTATGGCAACATTCATGGCATAGTTTGTTCAAATGATATCATATTTTGCACAAGTTTGCATCTTGGAATGGCAAACAATGTTGCCTAAGGAAGTTTTCACTTTCTTTGCACGAAAAATTCATTTTCCATTTTTCGAGTGCCCAAAATGAGTTTTTTTGTGAAGGACCTACCAAATATTTGTTGCCAAATTGGACCAAATCATTTTTCTAAAATATTAGGCCATATATAATGTACAATTGACCAAATGGTTGGGTGTCAAAAGCTTTTGATCCACCTCTCGTGAAAAAGACAAATTTCCGCCGATTCAGTAGGAAGCGGGTCAAATTTTAACTACAGCAGCCTCAAAGTTTGCTCTTTATTTTTTCCAAAAATCATTTCTAGGTACATAAGTATCTATTTAATCAGAGAAAGTCCAAAAGTCTTGCAAAATTCAACCCCTAGCTACGAACTGTCATGCCCGCTGTTTTGTCCGCATTTTGAAACGGGCATAAGAAATTCAAAAAAAATCAAAAATATTGAAAACCTTCGCATTGTGTCATTATATGTGACCTAGTTTTCAGGAAAAATAACAAACTTGGACTAGTTATGGCAACATTCATGGTATAGTTTGTTCAAATGATATCATATTTTGCACAAGTTTGCATCTTGGAATGGCAAACAATGTTGCCTTAGGAAGTTTTCACTTTCTTTGCACGGAAAATACAATTTCCATTTTTCGAGTGCCCAAAATGAGTTTTTTTGTGAAGGACCTACCAAATATTTGTTGCAAAATTGGACCAAATCATTTTTCTAAAATATTAGGCGATATATAATGTACAATTGACTAAATGGTTGGGTGTCAAAAGCTTTTGATCCACCTCTCGTGAAAAAGACAAATTTCCGCCGATTCAGTAGGAAGCGGGTCAAATTTGAACTACAGAAGCCTCATAGTTTGCTCTTTATTTTTTCCAAAAATCATTTCGAGGTACATAAGTATCTATTTAATCAGAGAAAGTCCAAAAGTTTTGCAAGATTCAACCCCTAGCTATGAACGGTCATGCCCGCTGTTTTGACCGCATTTTGAAACGGGCATAAGAAATTCAAAAAAATCAAAAATATTGAAAACCTTCGCATTGTGTCATTATATGTGACCAAGATTTCAGGCAAATAACAAACTTGGACTACGGCAAATGTCTTAAAAAAAGTGTTCTCAGAAACGAGCTATCATGTATGAACATTCATGGATTTCAAGGCAAATGGCCAATGTTATGGCAACATTCATGGCATAGTTTGTTCAAATGATATCATATTTTGCAAAAGTTTGCATCTTGGAATGGCAAACAATGTTGCCTGAGGAAGTTTTCACTTTCTTTGCACGGAAAATTCATTTTCCATTTTTTGAATGCCCAAAATGAGTATTTTTGTGAAGGACCTACCAAATATTTGTTGCAAAATTGGACCAAATCATTTTTCTAAAATATTAGGCCATATATAATGTACAATTGACCAAATGGTTGGGTGTCAAAAGCTTTTGATCCACCTCTCGTGAAAAAGACAAATTTCCGCTGATTCAGTAGGAAGCGGGTGAAATTTTAACTACAGCAGCCTCATAGTTTGCTCTTTATTTTTTCCAAAAATCATTTCTAGGTACATAAGTATCTATTTAATCAGAGAAAATCCAAAATTTTTGCAAAATTCAACCCCTAGCTACGAACGGCCATGCCCGCCGTTTTGACCGCATTTTGAAACGGGCATAAGAAATTCAAAAAAAATCAAAAATATTAAAAACCTTCGCATTGTGTCATTATATGTGACCTAGATTTCAGGAAAAATAACATACTTGGACTACGGCAAATGTCTTAAAAAAGTGTTCTCAGAAACGAGCTATCATGTATGAAGATTCATGGCTTTCAAGGCAAATCGCCAATGTTATGGCAACATTCATGGCATAGTTTGTTCAAATGATATCATATTTTGCACAAGTTTGCATCTTGGAATGGCAAACAATGTTGACTAAGGAAGTTTTCACTTTCTTTGCACGGAAAATTCATTTACCATTTTTCGAGTGCCCAAAATGAGTTTTTTTGTGAAGGATCTACCAAATATTTGTTGCCAAATTGGACCAAATCATTTTTCTAAAATATTAGGCCATATATAATGTACAATTGACCAAATGGTTGGGTGTCAAAAGCTTTTGATCCACCTCTCGTGAAAAAGACAAATTTCCGCCGATTCAGTAGGAAGCGGGTCAAATTTGAACTACAGCAGCCTCATAGTTTGCTCTTTATTTTTTCCAAAAATCATTTCGAGGTACATAAGTATCTATTTAATCAGAGAAAGTCCAAAAGTTTTGCAAGATTCAACCCCTAGCTATGAACGGTCATGCCCGCCGTTTTGACCGCATTTTGAAACGGGCATAAGAAATTCAAAAAAAATCAAAAATATTGAAAACCTTCACATTGTGTCATTATATGTGACCTAGTTTTCAGGAAAATAACAAACTTGGACTACGGCAAATGTCTTAAAAAAGTGTTCTCAGAAACGAGCTATCATGTATGAAGATTCATGGCTTTCAAGGCAAATGGCCAATGTTATGGCAACATTCATGGTATAGTTTGTTCAAATGATATCATATTTTGCACAAGTTTGCATCTTGGAATGGCAAACAATGTTGCCTGACGAAGTTTTCACTTTCTTTGCACGGAAAATTCATTTTCCATTTTTCGAGTGCCCAAAATGAGTTTTTTTGTGAAGGACCTACCAAATATTTGTTGCAAAATTGGACCAAATCATTTTTCTAAAATATTAGGCCATATATAATGTACAATTGACCAAATGGTTGGGTGTCAAAAGCTTTTGATCCACCTCTCGTGAAAAAGACAAAATTTCCGCCGATTTAGTAGGAAGCGGGTCAAATTTTAACTACAGCAGCCTCATAGTTTGCTCTTTATTTTTTCCAAAAATCATTTCTAGGTACATAAGTATCTATTTAATCAGAGAAAATCCAAAATTTTTGCAAAATTCAACCCCTAGCTACGAACGGCCATGCCCGTCGTTTTGACCGCATTTTGAAACGGGCATAAGAAATTCAAAAAAATCAAAAATATTGAAAACCTTCGCATTGTGTCATTATATGTGACCTAGTTTTCAGGAAAAATAACATACTTGGACTACGGCAAATGTCTTAAAAAAGTGTTCTCAGAAACGAGCTATCATGTATGAAGATTCATGGCTTTCAAGGCAAATCGCCAATGTTATGGCAACATTCATGGCATAGTTTGTTCAAATGATATCATATTTTGCACAAGTTTGCATCTTGGAATGGCAAACAATGTTGCCTAAGGAAGTTTTCACTTTCTTTGCACGAAAAATTCATTTTCCATTTTTCGAGTGCCCAAAATGAGTTTTTTTGTGAAGGACCTACCAAATATTTGTTGCCAAATTGGACCAAATCATTTTTCTAAAATATTAGGCCATATATAATGTACAATTGACCAAATGGTTGGGTGTCAAAAGCTTTTGATCCACCTCTCGTGAAAAAGACAAATTTCCGCCGATTCAGTAGGAAGCGGGTCAAATTTTAACTACAGCAGCCTCATAGTTTGCTCTTTATTTTTTCCAAAAATCATTTCGAGGTACATAAGTATCTATTTAATCAGAGAAAGTCCAAAAGTTTTGCAAGATTCAACCCCTAGCTATGAACGGTCATGCCCGCCGTTTTGACCGCATTTTGAAACGGGCATAAGAAATTCAAAAAAATCAAAAATATTGAAAACGTTCGCATTGCATCATTATATGTGACCTAGATTTCAGGCAAATAACAAACTTGGACTACGGCAAATGTCTTAAAAAAAGTGTTCTCAGAAACGAGCTATCATGTATGAAGATTCATGGATTTCAAGGCAAATGGCCAATGTTATGGCAACATTCATGGCATAGTTTGTTCAAATGATATCATATTTTGCACAAGTTTGCATCTTGGAATGGCAAACAATGTTGCCTGAGGAAGTTTTAACTTTCTTTGCACGGAAAATTCATTTTCCATTTTTCGAATGCCCAAAATGAGTATTTTTGTGAAGGACCTACCAAATATTTGTTGCAAAATTGGACCAAATCATTTTTCTAAAATATTAGGCAATATATAATGTACAATTGACCAAATGGTTGGGTGTCAAAAGCTTTTGATCCACCTCTCGTGAAAAAGACAAATTTCCGCCGATTCAGTAGGAAGCGGGTGAAATTTTAACTACAGCAGCCTCATAGTTTGCTCTTTATTTTTTCCAAAAATCATTTCTAGGTACATAAGTATCTATTTAATCTGAGAAAATCCAAAAGTTTTGCAAAATTCAACCCCTAGCTATGAACGGCCATGCCCGCCGTTTTGACCGCATTTTGAAACGGGCATAAGAAATTCAAAAAAAATCAAAAATATAGAAAACCTTCGCATTGTGTCATTATATGTGACCTAGTTTTCAGGAAAAATAACATACTTGGACTACGGCAAATGTCTTAAAAAAGTGTTCTCAGAAACGAGCTATCATGTATGAAGATTCATGGCTTTCAAGGCAAATCGCCAATGTTATGGCAACATTCATGGCATAGTTTGTTCAAATGATATCATATTTTGCACAAGTTTGCATCTTGGAATGGCAAACAATGTTGCCTAAGGAAGTTTTCACTTTCTTTGCACGAAAAATTCATTTTCCATTTTTCGAGTGCCCAAAATGAGTTTTTTTGTGAAGGACCTACCAAATATTTGTTGCCAAATTGGACCAAATCATTTTTCTAAAATATTAGGCCATATATAATGTACAATTGACCAAATGGTTGGGTGTCAAAAGCTTTTGATCCACCTCTCGTGAAAAAGACAAATTTCCGCCGATTCAGTAGGAAGCGGGTCAAATTTTAACTACAGCAGCCTCAAAGTTTGCTCTTTATTTTTTCCAAAAATCATTTCTAGGTACATAAGTATCTATTTAATCAGAGAAAGTCCAAAAGTCTTGCAAAATTCAACCCCTAGCTACGAACTGTCATGCCCGCTGTTTTGTCCGCATTTTGAAACGGGCATAAGAAATTCAAAAAAAATCAAAAATATTGAAAACCTTCGCATTGTGTCATTATATGTGACCTAGTTTTCAGGAAAAATAACAAACTTGGACTAGTTATGGCAACATTCATGGTATAGTTTGTTCAAATGATATCATATTTTGCACAAGTTTGCATCTTGGAATGGCAAACAATGTTGCCTTAGGAAGTTTTCACTTTCTTTGCACGGAAAATACAATTTCCATTTTTCGAGTGCCCAAAATGAGTTTTTTTGTGAAGGACCTACCAAATATTTGTTGCAAAATTGGACCAAATCATTTTTCTAAAATATTAGGCGATATATAATGTACAATTGACTAAATGGTTGGGTGTCAAAAGCTTTTGATCCACCTCTCGTGAAAAAGACAAATTTCCGCCGATTCAGTAGGAAGCGGGTCAAATTTGAACTACAGCAGCCTCATAGTTTGCTCTTTATTTTTTCCAAAAATCATTTCGAGGTACATAAGTATCTATTTAATCAGAGAAAGTCCAAAAGTTTTGCAAGATTCAACCCCTAGCTATGAACGGTCATGCCTGCCGTTTTGACCGCATTTTGAAACGGGCATAAGAAATTCAAAAAAATCAAAAATATTGAAAACCTTCGCATTGTGTCATTATATGTGACCTAGATTTCAGGCAAATAACAAACTTGGACTACGGCAAATGTCTTAAAAAAAGTGTTCTCAGAAACGAGCTATCATGTATGAACATTCATGGATTTCAAGGCAAATGGCCAATGTTATGGCAACATTCATGGCATAGTTTGTTCAAATGATATCATATTTTGCACAAGTTTGCATCTTGGAATGGCAAACAATGTTGCCTGAGGAAGTTTTCACTTTCTTTGCACGGAAAATTCATTTTCCATTTTTTGAATGCCCAAAATGAGTATTTTTGTGAAGGACCTACCAAATATTTGTTGCAAAATTGGACCAAATCATTTTTCTAAAATATTAGGCCATATATAATGTACAATTGACCAAATGGTTGGGTGTCAAAAGCTTTTGATCCACCTCTCGTGAAAAAGACAAATTTCCGCCGATTCAGTAGGAAGCGGGTGAAATTTTAACTACAGCAGCCTCATAGTTTGCTCTTTATTTTTTCCAAAAATCATTTCTAGGTACATAAGTATCTATTTAATCAGAGAAAATCCAAAAGTTTTGCAAAATTCAACCCCTAGCTACGAACGGCCATGCCCGCCGTTTTGACCGCATTTTGAAACGGGCATAAGAAATTCAAAAAAAATCAAAAATATTGAAAACCTTCGCGTTGTGTCATTATATGTGACCTAGATTTCAGGAAAAATAACATACTTGGACTACGGCAAATGTCTTAAAAAAGTGTTCTCAGAAACGAGCTATCATGTATGAAGATTCATGGCTTTCAAGGCAAATCGCCAATGTTATGGCAACATTCATGGCATAGTTTGTTCAAATGATATCATATTTTGCACAAGTTTGCATCTTGGAATGGCAAACAATGTTGACTAAGGAAGTTTTCACTTTCTTTGCACGGAAAATTCATTTACCATTTTTCGAGTGCCCAAAATGAGTTTTTTTGTGAAGGACCTACCAAATATTTGTTGCCAAATTGGACCAAATCATTTTTCTAAAATATTAGGCCATATATAATGTACAATTGACCAAATGGTTGGGTGTCAAAAGCTTTTGATCCACCTCTCGTGAAAAAGACAAATTTCCGCCGATTCAGTAGGAAGCGGGTCAAATTTGAACTACAGCAGCCTCATAGTTTGCTCTTTATTTTTTCGAAAAATCATTTCGAGGTACATAAGTATCTATTTAATCAGAGAAAGTCCAAAAGTTTTGCAAGATTCAACCCCTAGCTATGAACGGTCATGCCCGCCGTTTTGACCGCATTTTGAAACGGGCATAAGAAATTCAAAAAAAATCAAAAATATTGAAAACCTTCACATTGTGTCATTATATGTGACCTAGTTTTCCGGAAAATAACAAACTTGGACTACGGCAAATGTCTTAAAAAAGTGTTCTCAGAAACGAGCTATCATGTATGAAGATTCATGGCTTTCAAGGCAAATGGCCAATGTTATGGCAACATTCATGGTATAGTTTGTTCAAATGATATCATATTTTGCACAAGTTTGCATCTTGGAATGGCAAACAATGTTGCCTGACGAAGTTTTCACTTTCTTTGCACGGAAAATTCATTTTCCATTTTTTGAGTGCCCAAAATGAGTTTTTTTGTGAAGGACCTACCAAATATTTGTTGCAAAATTGGACCAAATCATTTTTCTAAAATATTAGGCCATATATAATGTACAATTGACCAAATGGTTGGGTGTCAAAAGCTTTTGATCCACCTCTCGTGAAAAAGACAAAATTTCCGCCGATTTAGTAGGAAGCGGGTCAAATTTTAACTACAGCAGCCTCATAGTTTGCTCTTTATTTTTTCCAAAAATCATTTCTAGGTATATAAGTATCTATTTAATCAGAGAAAATCCAAAATTTTTGCAAAATTCAACCCCTAGCTACGAACGGCCATGCCCGTCGTTTTGACCGCATTTTGAAACGGGCATAAGAAATTCAAAAAAATCAAAAATATTGAAAACCTTCGCATTGTGTCATTATATGTGACCTAGTTTTCAGGAAAAATAACATACTTGGACTACGGCAAATGTCTTAAAAAAGTGTTCTCAGAAACGAGCTATCATGTATGAAGATTCATGGCTTTCAAGGCAAATCGCCAATGTTATGGCAACATTCATGGCATAGTTTGTTCAAATGATATCATATTTTGCACAAGTTTGCATCTTGGAATGGCAAACAATGTTGCCTAAGGAAGTTTTCACTTTCTATGCACGAAAAATTCATTTTCCATTTTTCGAGTGCCCAAAATGAGTTTTTTTGTAAAGGACCTGCCAAATATTTGTTGCCAAATTGGACCAAATCATTTTTCTAAAATATTAGGCCATATATAATGTACAATTGACCAAATGGTTGGGTGTCAAAAGCTTTTGATCCACCTCTCGTGAAAAAGACAAATTTCCGCCGATTCAGTAGGAAGCGGGTCAAATTTTAACTACAGCAGCCTCAAAGTTTGCTCTTTATTTTTTCCAAAAATCATTTCTAGGTACATAAGTATCTATTTAATCAGAGAAAGTCCAAAAGTCTTGCAAAATTCAACCCCTAGCTACGAACTGTCATGCCCGCTGTTTTGTCCGCATTTTGAAACGGGCATAAGAAATTCAAAAAAAATCAAAAATATTGAAAACCTTCGCATTCTGTCATTATATGTGACCTAGTTTTCAGGAAAAATAACAAACTTGGACTAGTTATGGCAACATTCATGGTATAGTTTGTTCAAATGATATCATATTTTGCACAAGTTTGCATCTTGGAATGGCAAACAATGTTGCCTAAGGAAGTTTTCACTTTCTTTGCACGGAAAATTCAATTTCCATTTTTCGAGTGCCCAAAATGAGTTTTTTTGTGAAGGACCTACCAAATATTTGTTGCAAAATTGGACCAAATCATTTTTCTAAAATATTAGGCCATATATAATGTACAATTGACCAAATGGTTGGGTGTCAAAAGCTTTTGATCCACTTCTCGTGAAAAAGACAAATTTCCGCCGATTCAGTAGGAAGCGGGTGAAATTTTAACTACAGCAGCCTCATAGTTTGCTCTTTATTTTTTCCAAAAATCATTTCTAGGTACATAAGTATCTATTTAATCAGAGAAAATCCAAAAGTTTTGCAAAATTCAACCCCTAGCTACGAACGGCCATGCCCGCCGTTTTGACCGCATTTTGAAACGGGCATAAGAAATTCAAAAAAAATCAAAAATATTGAAAACCTTCGCATTGTGTCATTATATGTGACCTAGTTTTCAGGAAAAATAACATACTTGGACTACGGCAAATGTCTTAAAAAAGTGTTCTCAGAAACGAGCTATCATGTATGAAGATTCATGGCTTTCAAGGCAAATCGCCAATGTTATGGCAACATTCATGGCATAGTTTGTTCAAATGATATCATATTTTGCACAAGTTTGCATCTTGGAATGGCAAACAATGTTGACTAAGGAAGTTTTCACTTTCTTTGCACGGAAAATTCATTTACCATTTTTCGAGTGCCCAAAATGAGTTTTTTTGTGAAGGACCTACCAAATATTTGTTGCCAAATTGGGCCAAATCATTTTTCTAAAATATTAGGCCATATATAATGTACAATTGACCAAATGGTTGGGTGTCAAAAGCTTTTGATCCACCTCTCGTGAAAAAGACAAATTTCCGCCGATTCAGTAGGAAGCGGGTCAAATTTGAACTACAGCAGCCTCATAGTTTGCTCTTTATTTTTTCCAAAAATCATTTCGAGGTACATAAGTATTTATTTAATCAGATAAAGTCCAAAAGTTTTGCAAGATTCAACCCCTAGCTATGAACGGTCATGCCCGCCGTTTTGACCGCATTTTGAAACGGGCATAAGAAATTCAAAAAAAAATCAAAAATATTGAAAACCTTCACATTGTGTCATTATATGTGACCTAGTTTTCAGGAAAATAACAAACTTTGACTACGGTAAATGTCTTAAAAAAGTGTTCTCAGAAACGAGCTATCATGTATGAAGATTCATGGCTTTCAAGGCAAATGGCCAATGTTATGGCAACATTCATGGTATAGTTTGTTCAAATGATATCATATTTTGCACAAGTTTGCATCATGGAATGGCAAACAATGTTGCCTGACGAAGTTTTCACTTTCTTTGCACGGAAAATTCATTTTCCATTTTTCGAGTGCCCAAAATGAGTTTTTTTGTGAAGGACCTACCAAATATTTGTTGCAAAATTGGACCAAATCATTTTTCTAAAATATTAGGCCATATATAATGTACAATTGACCAAATGGTTGGGTGTCAAAAGCTTTTGATCCACCTCTCGTGAAAAAGACAAAATTTCCGCCGATTTAGTAGGAAGCGGGTCAAATTTTAACTACAGCAGCCTCATAGTTTGCTCTTTATTTTTTCCAAAAATCATTTCTAGGTACATAAGTATCTATTTAATCAGAGAAAATCCAAAATTTTTGCAAAATTCAACCCCTAGCTACGAACGGCCATGCCCGCCGTTTTGACCGCATTTTGAAACGGGCATAAGAAATTCAAAAAAAATCAAAAATATTGAAAACCTTCGCATTGTGTCATTATATGTGACCTAGTTTTCAGGAAAAATAACATACTTGGACTACGGCAAATGTCTTAAAAAAGTGTTCTCAGAAACGAGCTATCATGTATGAAGATTCATGGCTTTCAAGGCAAATCGCCAATGTTATGGCAACATTCATGGCATAGTTTGTTCAAATGATATCATATTTTGCACAAGTTTGCATCTTGGAATGGCAAACAATGTTGCCTAAGGAAGTTTTCACTTTCTTTGCACGGAAAATTCAATTTCCATTTTTCGAGTGCCCAAAATGAGTTTTTTTGTGAAGAACCTACCAAATATTTGTTGCCAAATTGGACCAAATCATTTTTCTAAAATATTAGGCCATATATAATGTACAATTGACCAAATGGTTGGGTGTCAAAAGCTTTTGATCCACCTCTCGTGAAAAAGACAAATTTCCGCCGATTCAGTAGGAAGCAGGTCAAATTTTAACTACAGCAGCCTCATAGTTTGCTCTTTATTTTTTCCAAAAATCATTTCGAGGTACATAAGTATCTATTTAATCAGAGAAAGTCCAAAAGTTTTGCAAGATTCAACCCCTAGCTATGAACGGTCATGCCCGCCGTTTTGACCGCATTTTGAAACGGGCATAAGAAATTCAAAAAAAATCAAAAATATTGAAAACCTTCGCATTGTGTCATTATATGTGACCTAGTTTTCAGGAAAAATAACAAACTTGGACTAGTTATGGCAACATTCATGGTATAGTTTGTTCAAATTATATCATATTTTGCACAAGTTTGCATCTTGGAATGGCAAACAATGTTGCCTAAGGAAGTTTTCACTTTCTTTGCACGGAAAATTCAATTTCCATTTTTCGAGTGCCCAAAATGAGTTTTTTTGTGAAGGACCTACCAAATATTTGTTGCAAAATTGGACCAAATCATTTTTCTAAAATATTAGGCGATATATAATGTACAATTGACCAAATGGTTGGGTGTCAAAAGCTTTTGATCCACCTCTCGTGAAAAAGACAAATTTCCGCCGATTCAATAGGAAGCGGGTCAAATTTGAACTACAGCAGCCTCATAGTTTGCTCTTTATTTTTTCCAAAAATCATTTCGAGGTACATAAGTATCTATTTAATCAGAGAAAGTCCAAAAGTTTTGCAAGATTCAACCCCTAGCTATGAACGGTCATGCCCGCCGTTTTGACCGCATTTTGAAACGGGCATAAGAAATTCAAAAAAATCAAAAATATTGAAAACCTTCGCATTGTGTCATTATATGTGACCTAGATTTCAGGCAAATAACAAAATTGGACTACGGCAAATGTCTTAAAAAAAGTGTTCTCAGAAACGAGCTATCATGTATGAAGATTCATGGATTTCAAGGCAAATGGCCAATGTTATGGCAACATTCATGCCATAGTTTGTTCAAATGATATCATATTTTGCACAAGTTTGCATCTTGGAATGGCAAACAATGTTGCCTGAGGAAGTTTTCACTTTCTTTGCACGGAAAATTCATTTTCCATTTTTCGAATGCCCAAAATGAGTATTTTTGTGAAGGACCTACCAAATATTTGTTGCAAAATTGGACCAAATCATTTTTCTAAAATATTAGGCCATATATAATGTACAATTGACCAAATGGTTGGGTGTCAAAAGCTTTTGATCCACTTCTCGTGAAAAAGACAAATTTCCGCCGATTCAGTAGGAAGCGGGGGAAATTTTAACTACAGCAGCCTCATAGTTTGCTCTTTATTTTTTCCAAAAATCATTTCTAGGTACATAAGTATCTATTTAATCAGAGAAAATCCAAAAGTTTTGCAAAATTCAACCCCTAGCTATGAACGGCCATGCCCGCCGTTTTGACCGCATTTTGAAACGGGCATAAGAAATTCAAAAAAAATCAAAAATATTGAAAACCTTCGCATTGTGTCATTATATGTGACCTAGTTTTCAGGAAAAATAACATACTTGGACTACGGCAAATGTCTTAAAAAAGTGTTCTCAGAAACGAGCTATCATGTATGAAGATTCATGGCTTTCAAGGCAAATCGCCAATGTTATGGCAACATTCATGGCATAGTTTGTTCAAATGATATCATATTTTGCACAAGTTTGCATCTTGGAATGGCAAACAATGTTGACTAAGGAAGTTTTCACTTTCTTTGCACGGAAAATTCATTTACCATTTTTCGAGTGCCCAAAATGAGTTTTTTTGTGAAGGACCTACCAAATATTTGTTGCCAAATTGGACCAAATCATTTTTCTAAAATATTAGGCCATATATAATGTACAATTGACCAAATGGTTGGGTGTCAAATGCTTTTGATCCACCTCTCGTGAAAAAGACAAATTTCCGCCGATTCAGTAGGAAGCGGGTCAAATTTGAACTACAGCAGCCTCATAGTTTGCTCTTTATTTTTTCCAAAAATCATTTCGAGGTACATAAGTATCTATTTAATCAGAGAAAGTCCAAAAGTTTTGCAAGATTCAACCCCTAGCTATGAACGGTCATGCCCGCCGTTTTGACCGCATTTTGAAACGGGCATAAGAAATTCAAAAAAAATCAAAAATATTGAAAACCTTCACATTGTGTCATTATATGTGACCTAGTTTTCAGGAAAATAACAAACTTGGACTACGGCAAATGTCTTAAAAAAGTGTTCTCAGAAACGAGCTATCATGTATGAAGATTCATGGCTTTCAAGGCAAATGGCCAATGTTATGGCAACATTCATGGTATAGTTTGTTCAAATGATATCATATTTTGCACAAGTTTGCATCTTGGAATGGCAAACAATGTTGCCTGACGAAGTTTTCACTTTCTTTGCACGGAAAATTCATTTTCCATTTTTCGAGTGCCCAAAATGAGTTTTTTTGTGAAGGACCTACCAAATATTTGTTGCAAAATTGGACCAAATCATTTTTCTAAAATATTAGGCCATATATAATGTACAATTGACCAAATGGTTGGGTGTCAAAAGCTTTTGATCAACCTCTCGTGAAAAAGACAAAATTTCCGCCGATTTAGTAGGAAGCGGGTCAAATTTTAACTACAGCAGCCTCATAGTTTGCTCTTTATTTTTTCCAAAAATCATTTCTAGGTACATAAGTATCTATTTAATCAGAGAAAATCCAAATTTTTTGCAAAATTCAACCCCTAGCTACGAACGGCCATGCCCGCCGTTTTGACCGCATTTTGAAACGGGCATAAGAAATTCAAAAAAAATCAAAAATATTGAAAACCTTCGCATTGTGTCATTATATGTGACCTAGTTTTCAGGAAAAATAACATACTTGGACTACGGCAAATGTCTTAAAAAAGTGTTCTCAGAAACGAGCTATCATGTATGAAGATTCATGGCTTTCAAGGCAAATCGCCAATGTTATGGCAACATTCATGGCATAGTTTGTTCAAATGATATCATATTTTGCACAAGTTTGCATCTTGGAATGGCAAACAATGTTGCCTAAGGAAGTTTTCACTTTCTTTGCACGGAAAATTCAATTTCCATTTTTCGAGTGCCCAAAATGAGTTTTTTTGTGAAGGACCTACCAAATATTTGTTGCAAAATTGGACCAAATCATTTTTCTAAAATATTAGGCCATATATAATGTACAATTGACCAAATGGTTGGGTGTCAAAAGCTTTTGATCCACTTCTCGTGAAAAAGACAAATTTCCGCCGATTCAGTAGGAAGCGGGTGAAATTTTAACTACAGCAGCCTCATAGTTTGCTCTTTATTTTTTCCAAAAATCATTTCTAGGTACATAAGTATCTATTTAATCAGAGAAAATCCAAAAGTTTTGCAAAATTCAACCCCTAGCTACGAACGGCCATGCCCGCCGTTTTGACCGCATTTTGAAACGGGCATAAGAAATTCAAAAAAAATCAAAAATATTGAAAACCTTCGCATTGTGTCATTATATGTGACCTAGTTTTCAGGAAAAATAACATACTTGGACTACGGCAAATGTCTTAAAAAAGTGTTCTCAGAAACGAGCTATCATGTATGAAGATTCATGGCTTTCAAGGCAAATCGCCAATGTTATGGCAACATTCATGGCATAGTTTGTTCAAATGATATCATATTTTGCACAAGTTTGCATCTTGGAATGGCAAACAATGTTGACTAAGGAAGTTTTCACTTTCTTTGCACGGAAAATTCATTTACCATTTTTCGAGTGCCCAAAATGAGTTTTTTTGTGAAGGACCTACCAAATATTTGTTGCCAAATTGGGCCAAATCATTTTTCTAAAATATTAGGCCATATATAATGTACAATTGACCAAATGGTTGGGTGTCAAAAGCTTTTGATCCACCTCTCGTGAAAAAGACAAATTTCCGCCGATTCAGTAGGAAGCGGGTCAAATTTGAACTACAGCAGCCTCATAGTTTGCTCTTTATTTTTTCCAAAAATCATTTCGAGGTACATAAGTATTTATTTAATCAGATAAAGTCCAAAAGTTTTGCAAGATTCAACCCCTAGCTATGAACGGTCATGCCCGCCGTTTTGACCGCATTTTGAAACGGGCATAAGAAATTCAAAAAAAAATCAAAAATATTGAAAACCTTCACATTGTGTCATTATATGTGACCTAGTTTTCAGGAAAATAACAAACTTTGACTACGGTAAATGTCTTAAAAAAGTGTTCTCAGAAACGAGCTATCATGTATGAAGATTCATGGCTTTCAAGGCAAATGGCCAATGTTATGGCAACATTCATGGTATAGTTTGTTCAAATGATATCATATTTTGCACAAGTTTGCATCATGGAATGGCAAACAATGTTGCCTGACGAAGTTTTCACTTTCTTTGCACGGAAAATTCATTTTCCATTTTTCGAGTGCCCAAAATGAGTTTTTTTGTGAAGGACCTACCAAATATTTGTTGCAAAATTGGACCAAATCATTTTTCTAAAATATTAGGCCATATATAATGTACAATTGACCAAATGGTTGGGTGTCAAAAGCTTTTGATCCACCTCTCGTGAAAAAGACAAAATTTCCGCCGATTTAGTAGGAAGCGGGTCAAATTTTAACTACAGCAGCCTCATAGTTTGCTCTTTATTTTTTCCAAAAATCATTTCTAGGTACATAAGTATCTATTTAATCAGAGAAAGTCCAAAAGTCTTGCAAAATTCAACCCCTAGCTACGAACGGTCATGCCCGCTGTTTTGACCGCATTTTGAAACGGGCATAAGAAATTCAAAAAAAATCAAAAATATTGAAAACCTTCGCATTGTGTCATTATATGTGACCTAGTTTTCAGGAAAAATAACATACTTGGACTACGGCAAATGTCTTAAAAAAGTGTTCTCAGAAACGAGCTATCATGTATGAAGATTCATGGCTTTCAAGGCAAATCGCCAATGTTATGGCAACATTCATGGCATAGTTTGTTCAAATGATATCATATTTTGCACAAGTTTGCATCTTGGAATGGCAAACAATGTTGCCTAAGGAAGTTTTCACTTTCTTTGCACGGAAAATTCAATTTCCATTTTTCGAGTGCCCAAAATGAGTTTTTTTGTGAAGAACCTACCAAATATTTGTTGCCAAATTGGACCAAATCATTTTTCTAAAATATTAGGCCATATATAATGTACAATTGACCAAATGGTTGGGTGTCAAAAGCTTTTGATCCACCTCTCGTGAAAAAGACAAATTTCCGCCGATTCAGTAGGAAGCAGGTCAAATTTTAACTACAGCAGCCTCATAGTTTGCTCTTTATTTTTTCCAAAAATCATTTCGAGGTACATAAGTATCTATTTAATCAGAGAAAGTCCAAAAGTTTTGCAAGATTCAACCCCTAGCTATGAACGGTCATGCCCGCCGTTTTGACCGCATTTTGAAACGGGCATAAGAAATTCAAAAAAAATCAAAAATATTGAAAACCTTCGCATTGTGTCATTATATGTGACCTAGTTTTCAGGAAAAATAACAAACTTGGACTAGTTATGGCAACATTCATGGTATAGTTTGTTCAAATTATATCATATTTTGCACAAGTTTGCATCTTGGAATGGCAAACAATGTTGCCTAAGGAAGTTTTCACTTTCTTTGCACGGAAAATTCAATTTCCATTTTTCGAGTGCCCAAAATGAGTTTTTTTGTGAAGGACCTACCAAATATTTGTTGCAAAATTGGACCAAATCATTTTTCTAAAATATTAGGCGATATATAATGTACAATTGACCAAATGGTTGGGTGTCAAAAGCTTTTGATCCACCTCTCGTGAAAAAGACAAATTTCCGCCGATTCAATAGGAAGCGGGTCAAATTTGAACTACAGCAGCCTCATAGTTTGCTCTTTATTTTTTCCAAAAATCATTTCGAGGTACATAAGTATCTATTTAATCAGAGAAAGTCCAAAAGTTTTGCAAGATTCAACCCCTAGCTATGAACGGTCATGCCCGCCGTTTTGACCGCATTTTGAAACGGGCATAAGAAATTCAAAAAAATCAAAAATATTGAAAACCTTCGCATTGTGTCATTATATGTGACCTAGATTTCAGGCAAATAACAAAATTGGACTACGGCAAATGTCTTAAAAAAAGTGTTCTCAGAAACGAGCTATCATGTATGAAGATTCATGGATTTCAAGGCAAATGGCCAATGTTATGGCAACATTCATGCCATAGTTTGTTCAAATGATATCATATTTTGCACAAGTTTGCATCTTGGAATGGCAAACAATGTTGCCTGAGGAAGTTTTCACTTTCTTTGCACGGAAAATTCATTTTCCATTTTTCGAATGCCCAAAATGAGTATTTTTGTGAAGGACCTACCAAATATTTGTTGCAAAATTGGACCAAATCATTTTTCTAAAATATTAGGCCATATATAATGTACAATTGACCAAATGGTTGGGTGTCAAAAGCTTTTGATCCACTTCTCGTGAAAAAGACAAATTTCCGCCGATTCAGTAGGAAGCGGGGGAAATTTTAACTACAGCAGCCTCATAGTTTGCTCTTTATTTTTTCCAAAAATCATTTCTAGGTACATAAGTATCTATTTAATCAGAGAAAATCCAAAAGTTTTGCAAAATTCAACCCCTAGCTATGAACGGCCATGCCCGCCGTTTTGACCGCATTTTGAAACGGGCATAAGAAATTCAAAAAAAATCAAAAATATTGAAAACCTTCGCATTGTGTCATTATATGTGACCTAGTTTTCAGGAAAAATAACATACTTGGACTACGGCAAATGTCTTAAAAAAGTGTTCTCAGAAACGAGCTATCATGTATGAAGATTCATGGCTTTCAAGGCAAATCGCCAATGTTATGGCAACATTCATGGCATAGTTTGTTCAAATGATATCATATTTTGCACAAGTTTGCATCTTGGAATGGCAAACAATGTTGACTAAGGAAGTTTTCACTTTCTTTGCACGGAAAATTCATTTACCATTTTTCGAGTGCCCAAAATGAGTTTTTTTGTGAAGGACCTACCAAATATTTGTTGCCAAATTGGACCAAATCATTTTTCTAAAATATTAGGCCATATATAATGTACAATTGACCAAATGGTTGGGTGTCAAATGCTTTTGATCCACCTCTCGTGAAAAAGACAAATTTCCGCCGATTCAGTAGGAAGCGGGTCAAATTTGAACTACAGCAGCCTCATAGTTTGCTCTTTATTTTTTCCAAAAATCATTTCGAGGTACATAAGTATCTATTTAATCAGAGAAAGTCCAAAAGTTTTGCAAGATTCAACCCCTAGCTATGAACGGTCATGCCCGCCGTTTTGACCGCATTTTGAAACGGGCATAAGAAATTCAAAAAAATCAAAAATATTGAAAACCTTCGCATTGTGTCATTATATGTGACCTAGATTTCAGGCAAATAACAAAATTGGACTACGGCAAATGTCTTAAAAAAAGTGTTCTCAGAAACGAGCTATCATGTATGAAGATTCATGGATTTCAAGGCAAATGGCCAATGTTATGGCAACATTCATGCCATAGTTTGTTCAAATGATATCATATTTTGCACAAGTTTGCATCTTGGAATGGCAAACAATGTTGCCTGACGAAGTTTTCACTTTCTTTGCACGGAAAATTCATTTTCCATTTTTCGAATGCCCAAAATGAGTATTTTTGTGAAGGACCTACCAAATATTTGTTGCAAAATTGGACCAAATCATTTTTCTAAAATATTAGGCCATATATAATGTACAATTGACCAAATGGTTGGGTGTCAAAAGCTTTTGATCCACTTCTCGTGAAAAAGACAAATTTCCGCCGATTCAGTAGGAAGCGGGGGAAATTTTAACTACAGCAGCCTCATAGTTTGCTCTTTATTTTTTCCAAAAATCATTTCGAGGTACATAAGTATTTATTTAATCAGATAAAGTCCAAAAGTTTTGCAAGATTCAACCCCTAGCTATGAACGGTCATGCCCGCCGTTTTGACCGCATTTTGAAACGGGCATAAGAAATTCAAAAAAAAATCAAAAATATTGAAAACCTTCACATTGTGTCATTATATGTGACCTAGTTTTCAGGAAAATAACAAACTTTGACTACGGTAAATGTCTTAAAAAAGTGTTCTCAGAAACGAGCTATCATGTATGAAGATTCATGGCTTTCAAGGCAAATGGCCAATGTTATGGCAACATTCATGGTATAGTTTGTTCAAATGATATCATATTTTGCACAAGTTTGCATCATGGAATGGCAAACAATGTTGCCTGACGAAGTTTTCACTTTCTTTGCACGGAAAATTCATTTTCCATTTTTCGAGTGCCCAAAATGAGTTTTTTTGTGAAGGACCTACCAAATATTTGTTGCAAAATTGGACCAAATCATTTTTCTAAAATATTAGGCCATATATAATGTACAATTGACCAAATGGTTGGGTGTCAAAAGCTTTTGATCCACCTCTCGTGAAAAAGACAAAATTTCCGCCGATTTAGTAGGAAGCGGGTCAAATTTTAACTACAGCAGCCTCATAGTTTGCTCTTTATTTTTTCCAAAAATCATTTCTAGGTACATAAGTATCTATTTAATCAGAGAAAGTCCAAAAGTCTTGCAAAATTCAACCCCTAGCTACGAACGGTCATGCCCGCTGTTTTGACCGCATTTTGAAACGGGCATAAGAAATTCAAAAAAAATCAAAAATATTGAAAACCTTCGCATTGTGTCATTATATGTGACCTAGTTTTCAGGAAAAATAACATACTTGGACTACGGCAAATGTCTTAAAAAAGTGTTCTCAGAAACGAGCTATCATGTATGAAGATTCATGGCTTTCAAGGCAAATCGCCAATGTTATGGCAACATTCATGGCATAGTTTGTTCAAATGATATCATATTTTGCACAAGTTTGCATCTTGGAATGGCAAACAATGTTGCCTAAGGAAGTTTTCACTTTCTTTGCACGGAAAATTCAATTTCCATTTTTCGAGTGCCCAAAATGAGTTTTTTTGTGAAGAACCTACCAAATATTTGTTGCCAAATTGGACCAAATCATTTTTCTAAAATATTAGGCCATATATAATGTACAATTGACCAAATGGTTGGGTGTCAAAAGCTTTTGATCCACCTCTCGTGAAAAAGACAAATTTCCGCCGATTCAGTAGGAAGCAGGTCAAATTTTAACTACAGCAGCCTCATAGTTTGCTCTTTATTTTTTCCAAAAATCATTTCGAGGTACATAAGTATCTATTTAATCAGAGAAAGTCCAAAAGTTTTGCAAGATTCAACCCCTAGCTATGAACGGTCATGCCCGCCGTTTTGACCGCATTTTGAAACGGGCATAAGAAATTCAAAAAAAATCAAAAATATTGAAAACCTTCGCATTGTGTCATTATATGTGACCTAGTTTTCAGGAAAAATAACAAACTTGGACTAGTTATGGCAACATTCATGGTATAGTTTGTTCAAATTATATCATATTTTGCACAAGTTTGCATCTTGGAATGGCAAACAATGTTGCCTAAGGAAGTTTTCACTTTCTTTGCACGGAAAATTCAATTTCCATTTTTCGAGTGCCCAAAATGAGTTTTTTTGTGAAGGACCTACCAAATATTTGTTGCAAAATTGGACCAAATCATTTTTCTAAAATATTAGGCGATATATAATGTACAATTGACCAAATGGTTGGGTGTCAAAAGCTTTTGATCCACCTCTCGTGAAAAAGACAAATTTCCGCCGATTCAATAGGAAGCGGGTCAAATTTGAACTACAGCAGCCTCATAGTTTGCTCTTTATTTTTTCCAAAAATCATTTCGAGGTACATAAGTATCTATTTAATCAGAGAAAGTCCAAAAGTTTTGCAAGATTCAACCCCTAGCTATGAACGGTCATGCCCGCCGTTTTGACCGCATTTTGAAACGGGCATAAGAAATTCAAAAAAATCAAAAATATTGAAAACCTTCGCATTGTGTCATTATATGTGACCTAGATTTCAGGCAAATAACAAAATTGGACTACGGCAAATGTCTTAAAAAAAGTGTTCTCAGAAACGAGCTATCATGTATGAAGATTCATGGATTTCAAGGCAAATGGCCAATGTTATGGCAACATTCATGCCATAGTTTGTTCAAATGATATCATATTTTGCACAAGTTTGCATCTTGGAATGGCAAACAATGTTGCCTGAGGAAGTTTTCACTTTCTTTGCACGGAAAATTCATTTTCCATTTTTCGAATGCCCAAAATGAGTATTTTTGTGAAGGACCTACCAAATATTTGTTGCAAAATTGGACCAAATCATTTTTCTAAAATATTAGGCCATATATAATGTACAATTGACCAAATGGTTGGGTGTCAAAAGCTTTTGATCCACTTCTCGTGAAAAAGACAAATTTCCGCCGATTCAGTAGGAAGCGGGGGAAATTTTAACTACAGCAGCCTCATAGTTTGCTCTTTATTTTTTCCAAAAATCATTTCTAGGTACATAAGTATCTATTTAATCAGAGAAAATCCAAAAGTTTTGCAAAATTCAACCCCTAGCTATGAACGGCCATGCCCGCCGTTTTGACCGCATTTTGAAACGGGCATAAGAAATTCAAAAAAAATCAAAAATATTGAAAACCTTCGCATTGTGTCATTATATGTGACCTAGTTTTCAGGAAAAATAACATACTTGGACTACGGCAAATGTCTTAAAAAAGTGTTCTCAGAAACGAGCTATCATGTATGAAGATTCATGGCTTTCAAGGCAAATCGCCAATGTTATGGCAACATTCATGGCATAGTTTGTTCAAATGATATCATATTTTGCACAAGTTTGCATCTTGGAATGGCAAACAATGTTGACTAAGGAAGTTTTCACTTTCTTTGCACGGAAAATTCATTTACCATTTTTCGAGTGCCCAAAATGAGTTTTTTTGTGAAGGACCTACCAAATATTTGTTGCCAAATTGGACCAAATCATTTTTCTAAAATATTAGGCCATATATAATGTACAATTGACCAAATGGTTGGGTGTCAAATGCTTTTGATCCACCTCTCGTGAAAAAGACAAATTTCCGCCGATTCAGTAGGAAGCGGGTCAAATTTGAACTACAGCAGCCTCATAGTTTGCTCTTTATTTTTTCCAAAAATCATTTCGAGGTACATAAGTATCTATTTAATCAGAGAAAGTCCAAAAGTTTTGCAAGATTCAACCCCTAGCTATGAACGGTCATGCCCGCCGTTTTGACCGCATTTTGAAACGGGCATAAGAAATTCAAAAAAAATCAAAAATATTGAAAACCTTCACATTGTGTCATTATATGTGACCTAGTTTTCAGGAAAATAACAAACTTGGACTACGGCAAATGTCTTAAAAAAGTGTTCTCAGAAACGAGCTATCATGTATGAAGATTCATGGCTTTCAAGGCAAATGGCCAATGTTATGGCAACATTCATGGTATAGTTTGTTCAAATGATATCATATTTTGCACAAGTTTGCATCTTGGAATGGCAAACAATGTTGCCTGACGAAGTTTTCACTTTCTTTGCACGGAAAATTCATTTTCCATTTTTCGAGTGCCCAAAATGAGTTTTTTTGTGAAGGACCTACCAAATATTTGTTGCAAAATTGGACCAAATCATTTTTCTAAAATATTAGGCCATATATAATGTACAATTGACCAAATGGTTGGGTGTCAAAAGCTTTTGATCCACTTCTCGTGAAAAAGACAAATTTCCGCCGATTCAGTAGGAAGCGGGGGAAATTTTAACTACAGCAGCCTCATAGTTTGCTCTTTATTTTTTCCAAAAATCATTTCTAGGTACATAAGTATCTATTTAATCAGAGAAAATCCAAAAGTTTTGCAAAATTCAACCCCTAGCTATGAACGGCCATGCCCGCCGTTTTGACCGCATTTTGAAACGGGCATAAGAAATTCAAAAAAAATCAAAAATATTGAAAACCTTCGCATTGTGTCATTATATGTGACCTAGTTTTCAGGAAAAATAACATACTTGGACTACGGCAAATGTCTTAAAAAAGTGTTCTCAGAAACGAGCTATCATGTATGAAGATTCATGGCTTTCAAGGCAAATCGCCAATGTTATGGCAACATTCATGGCATAGTTTGTTCAAATGATATCATATTTTGCACAAGTTTGCATCTTGGAATGGCAAACAATGTTGACTAAGGAAGTTTTCACTTTCTTTGCACGGAAAATTCATTTACCATTTTTCGAGTGCCCAAAATGAGTTTTTTTGTGAAGGACCTACCAAATATTTGTTGCCAAATTGGACCAAATCATTTTTCTAAAATATTAGGCCATATATAATGTACAATTGACCAAATGGTTGGGTGTCAAATGCTTTTGATCCACCTCTCGTGAAAAAGACAAATTTCCGCCGATTCAGTAGGAAGCGGGTCAAATTTGAACTACAGCAGCCTCATAGTTTGCTCTTTATTTTTTCCAAAAATCATTTCGAGGTACATAAGTATCTATTTAATCAGAGAAAGTCCAAAAGTTTTGCAAGATTCAACCCCTAGCTATGAACGGTCATGCCCGCCGTTTTGACCGCATTTTGAAACGGGCATAAGAAATTCAAAAAAAATCAAAAATATTGAAAACCTTCACATTGTGTCATTATATGTGACCTAGTTTTCAGGAAAATAACAAACTTGGACTACGGCAAATGTCTTAAAAAAGTGTTCTCAGAAACGAGCTATCATGTATGAAGATTCATGGCTTTCAAGGCAAATGGCCAATGTTATGGCAACATTCATGGTATAGTTTGTTCAAATGATATCATATTTTGCACAAGTTTGCATCTTGGAATGGCAAACAATGTTGCCTGACGAAGTTTTCACTTTCTTTGCACGGAAAATTCATTTTCCATTTTTCGAGTGCCCAAAATGAGTTTTTTTGTGAAGGACCTACCAAATATTTGTTGCAAAATTGGACCAAATCATTTTTCTAAAATATTAGGCCATATATAATGTACAATTGACCAAATGGTTGGGTGTCAAAAGCTTTTGATCAACCTCTCGTGAAAAAGACAAAATTTCCGCCGATTTAGTAGGAAGCGGGTCAAATTTTAACTACAGCAGCCTCATAGTTTGCTCTTTATTTTTTCCAAAAATCATTTCTAGGTACATAAGTATCTATTTAATCAGAGAAAATCCAAATTTTTTGCAAAATTCAACCCCTAGCTACGAACGGCCATGCCCGCCGTTTTGACCGCATTTTGAAACGGGCATAAGAAATTCAAAAAAAATCAAAAATATTGAAAACCTTCGCATTGTGTCATTATATGTGACCTAGTTTTCAGGAAAAATAACATACTTGGACTACGGCAAATGTCTTAAAAAAGTGTTCTCAGAAACGAGCTATCATGTATGAAGATTCATGGCTTTCAAGGCAAATCGCCAATGTTATGGCAACATTCATGGCATAGTTTGTTCAAATGATATCATATTTTGCACAAGTTTGCATCTTGGAATGGCAAACAATGTTGCCTAAGGAAGTTTTCACTTTCTTTGCACGGAAAATTCAATTTCCATTTTTCGAGTGCCCAAAATGAGTTTTTTTGTGAAGGTACTACCAAATATTTGTTGCCAAATTCGACCAAATCATTTTTCTAAAATATTAGGCCATATATAATGTACAATTGACCAAATGGTTGGGTGTCAAAAGCTTTTGATCCACCTCTCGTGAAAAAGACAAATTTCCGCCGATTCAGTAGGAAGCGGGTCAAATTTTAACTACAGCAGCCTCATAATTTGCTCTTTATTTTTTCCAAAACTCATTTCTAGGTACATAAGTATCTATTTAATTAGAGAAAGTCCAAAAGTCTTGCAAAATTCAACCCCTAGCTACGAACGGTCATGCCCGCTGTTTTGACCGCATTTTGAAACGGGCATAAGAAATTCAAAAAAAATCAAAAATATTGAAAACCTTCGAATTGTGTCATTATATGTGACCTAGTTTTCAGGAAAAATAACAAACTTGGACTACGGCAAATGTCTTAAAAAAGTGTTCTCAGAAACGAGCTATCATGTATGAAGATTCATGGCTTTCAAGGCAAATGGCCAATGTTATGGCAACATTCATGGTATAGTTTGTTCAAATGATATCATATTTTGCACAAGTTTGCATCTTGGAATGGCAAACAATGTTGCCTAAGGAAGTTTTCACTTTCTTTGCACGGAAAATTCATTTTCCATTTTTCGAGTGCCCAAAATGAGTTTTTTTGTGAAGGACCTACGAAATATTTGTTGCAAAATTGGACCAAATCATTTTTCTAAAATATTAGGCCATATATAATGTACAATTGACCAAATGGTTGGGTGTCAAAAGCTTTTGATCCACCTCTCTTGACAAAGACAAATTTCCGCCGATTCAGTAGGAAGCGGGTCAAATTTTAACTACAGCAGCCTCATAGTTTGCTCTTTATTTTTTCCAAAAATCATTTCGAGGTACATAAGTATCTATTTAATCAGAGAAAGTCCAAAAGTTTTGCAAGATTCAACCCCTAGCTATGAACGGTCATGCCCGCCGTTTTGACCGCATTTTGAAACGGGCATAAGAAATTAAAAAAAAATCAAAAATATTGAAAACCTTCGCATTGTGTCATTATATGTGACCTAGTTTTCAGGAAAAATAACATACTTGGACTACGGCAAATGTCTTAAAAAAGTGTTCTCAGAAACGAGCTATCATGTATGAAGATTCATGGCTTTCAAGGCAAATCGCCAATGTTATGGCAACATTCATGGCATAGTTTGTTCAAATGATATCATATTTTGCACAAGTTTGCATCTTGGAATGGCAAACAATGTTGCCTAAGGAAGTTTTCATTTTCTTTGCACGGAAAATTCATTTTCCATTTTTCGAGTGCCCAAAATGAGTTTTTTTGTGAAGGACCTACCAAATATTTGTTGCAAAATTGGACCAAATCATTTTTCTGAAATATCAGGCCATATATAATGTACAATTGACCAAATGGTTGGGTGTCAAAAGCTTTTGATCCATCTCTCGTGAAAAAGACAAATTTCCGCCGATTCAGTAGGAAGCGGGTCAAATTTTAACTACAGCAGCCTCATAGTTTGCTCTTTATTTTTTCCAAAAATCATTTCTAGGTACATAAGTATCTATTTAATCAGAGAAAGTCCAAAAGTCTTGCAAAATTCAACCCCTAGCTACGAACGGTCATGCCCGCTGTTTTGACCGCATTTTGAAACGGGCATAAGAAATTCAAAAAAAATCAAAAATATTGAAAACCTTCGCATTGTGTCATTATATGTGACCTAGTTTTCAGGAAAAATAACAAACTTAGACTACGGCAAATGTCTTAAAAAAGTGTTCTCAGAAACGAGCTATCATGTATGAAGATTCATGGCTTTCAAGGCAAATCGCCAATGTTATGGCAACATTCATGGTATAGTTTGTTCAAATGATATCATATTTTGCACAAGTTTGCATCTTGGAATGGCAAACAATCTTGCCTAAGGAAGTTTTCACTTTCTTTGCACGGAAAATTCATTTTCCATTTTTCGAGTGCCCAAAATGAGTTTTTTTGTGAAGGACCTACCAAATATTTGTTGCAAAATTGGACCAAATCATTTTTCTAAAATATTAGGCCATATATAATGTACAATTGACCAAATGGTTGGGTGTCTAAAGCTTTTGATCCACCTCTCGTGAAAAAGACAAATTTCCGCCGATTCAGTAGGAAGCGGGTCAAATTTTAACTACAGCAGCCTCATAGTTTGCTCTTTATTTTGTCCAAAAATCATTTCTATGTACATAAGTATCTAATTAATCAAAGAAAATCCAAAAGTTTTGCAAAATTCAACCCCTATCTACGAACGGTCATGCCCGCCGTTTTGACCGCATTTTGAAACGGGCATAAGAAATTCAAAAAAAATCAAAAATATTGAAAACCTTCGCATTGTGTCATTATATGTGACCTAGTTTTCAGGAAAAATAACATACTTGGACTACGGCAAATGTCTTAAAAAAGTGTTCTCAGAAACGAGCTATCATGTATGAAGATTCATGGCTTTCAAGGCAAATCGCCAATGTTATGGCAACATTCATTGCATAGTTTGTTCAAATGATATCATATTTTGCACAAGTTTGCATCTTGTAATGGCAAACAATGTTGCCTAAGGAAGTTTTCACTTCCTTTGCACGGAAAATTCAATTTCCATTTTTCGAGTGCCCAAAATGAGTTTTTTTGTCAAGGACCTACCAAATATTTGTTGCCAAATTGGACCAAATCATTTTTCTAAAATATTAGGCCATATATAATGTACAATTGACCAAATGGTTGGGTGTCAAAAGCTTTTGATCCACCTCTCGTGAAAAAGACAAATTTCCACCGATTCAGTAGGAAGCGGGTCAAATTTTAACTACAGCAGCCTCATAGTTTGCTCTTTATTTTTTCCAAAACTCATTTCTAGGTACATATGTTTCTATTTAATTAGAGAAAGTCCAAAAGTCTTGCAAAATTCAACCCCTAGCTACGAACGGTCATGCCCGCTGTTTTGACCGCATTTTGAAACGGGCATAAGAAATTCAAAAAAAATCAAAAATATTGAAAACCTTCGCATTGTGTCATTATATGTGACCTAGTTTTCAGGAAAAATAACATACTTGGACTACGGCAAATGTCTTAAAAAAGTGTTCTCAGAAACGAGCTATCATGTATGAAGATTCATGGCTTTCAAGGCAAATCGCCAATGTTATGGCAACATTCATGGCATAGTTTGTTCAAATGATATCATATTTTGCACAAGTTTGCATCTTGGAATGGCAAACAATGTTGCCTAAGGAAGTTTTCATTTTCTTTGCACGGAAAATTCATTTTCCATTTTTCGATTGCCCAAAATGAGTTTTTTTGTGAAGGACCTACCAAATATTTGTTGCAAAATTGGACCAAATCATTTTTCTAAAATATCAGGCCATATATAATGTACAATTGACCAAATGGTTGGGTGTCAAAAGCTTTTGATCCATCTCTCGTGAAAAAGACAAATTTCCGCCGATTCAGTAGGAAGCGGGTCAAATTTTAACTACAGCAGCCTCATAGTTTGCTCTTCATTTTTTCCAAAAATCATTTCTAGGTACATAAGTATCTATTTAATCAGAGAAAGTCCAAAAGTCTTGCAAAATTCAACCCCTAGCTACGAACGGTCATGCCCGCTGTTTTGACCGCATTTTGAAACGGGCATAAGAAATTCAAAAAAAATCAAAAATATTGAAAACCTTCGCATTGTGTCATTATATGTGACCTAGTTTTCAGGAAAAATAACAAACTTAGACTACGGCAAATGTCTTAAAAAAGTGTTCTCAGAAACGAGCTATCATGTATGAAGATTCATGGCTTTCAAGGCAAATCGCCAATGTTATGGCAACATTCATGGTATAGTTTGTTCAAATGATATCATATTTTGCACAAGTTTGCATCTTGGAATGGCAAACAATCTTGCCTAAGGAAGTTTTCACTTTCTTTGCACGGAAAATTCATTTTCCATTTTTCGAGTGCCCAAAATGAGTTTTTTTGTGAAGGACCTACCAAATATTTGTTGCAAAATTGGACCAAATCATTTTTCTAAAATATTAGGCCATATATAATGTACAATTGACCAAATGGTTGGGTGTCGAAAGCTTTTGATCCACCTCTCGTGAAAAAGACAAATTTCCGCCGATTCAGTAGGAAGCGGGTCAAATTTTAACTACAGCAGCCTCATAGTTTGCTCTTTATTTTGTCCAAAAATCATTTCTATGTACATAAGTATCTAATTAATCAAAGAAAATCCAAAAGTTTTGCAAAATTCAACCCCTATCTACGAACGGTCATGCCCGCCGTTTTGACCGCATTTTGAAACGGGCATAAGAAATTCAAAAAAAATCAAAAATATTGAAAACCTTCGCATTGTGTCATTATATGTGACCTAGTTTTCAGGAAAAATAACATACTTGGACTACGGCAAATGTCTTAAAAAAGTGTTCTCAGAAACGAGCTATCATGTATGAAGATTCATGGCTTTCAAGGCAAATCGCCAATGTTATGGCAACATTCATTGCATAGTTTGTTCAAATGATATCATATTTTGCACAAGTTTGCATCTTGGAATGGCAAACAATGTTGCCTAAGGAAGTTTTCACTTCCTTTGCACGGAAAATTCAATTTCCATTTTTCGAGTGCCCAAAATGAGTTTTTTTGTCAAGGACCTACCAAATATTTGTTGCCAAATTGGACCAAATCATTTTTCTAAAATATTAGGCCATATATAATGTACAATTGACCAAATGGTTGGGTGTCAAAAGCTTTTGATCCACCTCTCGTGAAAAAGACAAATTTCCGCCGATTCAGTAGGAAGCGGGTCAAATTTTAACTACAGCAGCCTCATAGTTTGCTCTTTATTTTTTCCAAAACTCATTTCTAGGTACATATGTATCTATTTAATTAGAGAAAGTCCAAAAGTCTTGCAAAATTCAACCCCTAGCTACGAACGGTCATGCCCGCTGTTTTGACCGCATTTTGAAACGGGCATAAGAAATTCAAAAAAAATCAAAAATATTGAAAACCTTCGAATTGTGTCATTATATGTGACCTAGTTTTCAGGAAAAATAACAAACTTGGACTACGGCAAATGTCTTAAAAAAGTGTTCTCAGAAACGAGCTATCATGTATGAAGATTCATGGCTTTCAAGGCAAATGGCCAATGTTATGGCAACATTCATGGTATAGTTTGTTCAAATGATATCATATTTTGCACAAGTTTGCATCTTGGAATGGCAAACAATGTTGCCTAAGGAAGTTTTCACTTTCTTTGCACGGAAAATTCATTTTCCATTTTTCGAGTGCCCAAAATGAGTTTTTTTGTGAAGGACCTACCAAATATTTGTTGCAAAATTGGACCAAATCATTTTTCTAAAATATTAGGCCATATATAATGTACAATTGACCAAATGGTTGGGTGTCAAAAGCTTTTGATCCACCTCTCTTGACAAAGACAAATTTCCGCCGATTCAGTAGGAAGCGGGTCAAATTTTAACTACAGCAGCCTCATAGTTTGCTCTTTATTTTTTCCAAAAATCATTTCGAGGTACATAAGTATCTATTTAATCAGAGAAAGTCCAAAAGTTTTGCAAGATTCAACCCCTAGCTATGAACGGTCATGCCCGCCGTTTTGACCGCATTTTGAAACGGGCATAAGAAATTCAAAAAAAATCAAAAATATTGAAAACCTTCGCATTGTGTCATTATATGTGACCTAGTTTTCAGGAAAAATAACATACTTGGACTACGGCAAATGTCTTAAAAAAGTGTTCTCAGAAACGAGCTATCATGTATGAAGATTCATGGCTTTCAAGGCAAATCGCCAATGTTATGGCAACATTCATGGCATAGTTTGTTCAAATGATATCATATTTTGCACAAGTTTGCATCTTGGAATGGCAAACAATGTTGCCTAAGGAAGTTTTCATTTTCTTTGCACGGAAAATTCATTTTCCATTTTTCGAGTGCCCAAAATGAGTTTTTTTGTGAAGGACCTACCAAATATTTGTTGCAAAATTGGACCAAATCATTTTTCTAAAATATCAGGCCATATATAATGTACAATTGACCAAATGGTTGGGTGTCAAAAGCTTTTGATCCACCTCTCGTGAAAAAGACAAATTTCCGCCGATTGAGTAGGAAGCGGGTCAAATTTTAACTACAGCAGCCTCATAGTTTGCTCTTTATTTTTTCCAAAAATCATTTCTAGGTACATAAGTATCTATTTAATCAGAGAAAGTCCAAAAGTCTTGCAAAATTCAACCCCTAGCTACGAACGGTCATGCCCGCTGTTTTGACCGCATTTTGAAACGGGCATAAGAAATTCAAAAAAAATCAAAAATATTGAAAACCTTCGCATTGTGTCATTATATGTGACCTAGTTTTCAGGAAAAATAACAAACTTAGACTACGGCAAATGTCTTAAAAAAGTGTTCTCAGAAACGAGCTATCATGTATGAAGATTCATGGCTTTCAAGGCAAATCGCCAATGTTATGGCAACATTCATGGTATAGTTTGTTCAAATGATATCATATTTTGCACAAGTTTGAATCTTGGAATGGCAAACAATCTTGCCTAAGGAAGTTTTCACTTTCTTTGCACGGAAAATTCATTTTCCATTTTTCGAGTGCCCAAAATGAGTTTTTTTGTGAAGGACCTACCAAATATTTGTTGCAAAATTGGACCAAATCATTTTTCTAAAATATTAGGCCATATATAATGTACAATTGACCAAATGGTTGGGTGTCGAAAGCTTTTGATCCACCTCTCGTGAAAAAGACAAATTTCCGCCGATTCAGTAGGAAGCGGGTCAAATTTTAACTATAGCAGCCTCATAGTTTGCTCTTTATTTTTTCCAAAAATCATTTCTAGGTACATAAGTATCTATTTAATCAAATAAAATCCAAAAGTTTTGCAAAATTCAACCCCTATCTACGAACGGTCATGCCCGCCGTTTTGACAGCATTTTCAAACGGGCATAAGAAATTCAAAAAAAATCAAAAATATTGAAAACCTTCGCATTGTGTCATTATATGTGACCTAGTTTTCAGAAAAAATAACATACTTGGACTACGGCAAATGTCTTAAAAAAGTGTTCTCAGAAACGAGCTATCATGTATGAAGATTCATGGCTTTCAAGGCAAATCGCCAATGTTATGGCAACATTCATTGCATAGTTTGTTCAAATGATATCATATTTTGCACAAGTTTGCATCTTGGAATGGCAAACAATGTTGCCTAAGGAAGTTTTCACTTTCTTTGCACGGAAAATTCAATTTCCATTTTTCGAGTGCCCAAAATGAGTTTTTTTGTGAAGGACCTACCAAATACTTGTTGCCAAATTGGAGCAAATCATTTTTCTAAAATATTAGGCCATATATAATGTACAATTGACCAAATGGTTGGGTGTCAAAAGCTTTTGATCCACCTCTCGTGAAAAAGACAAATTTCTGCCGATTCAGTAGGAAGCGGGACAAATTTTAACTACAGCAGCCTCATAGTTTGCTCTTTATTTTTTCCAAAAATCATTTCTAGGTACATAAGTATCTATTTAATCAGAGAAAGTCCAAAAGTCTTGCAAAATTCAACCCCTAGCTACGAACTGTCATGCCCGCTGTTTTGTCCGCATTTTGAAACGGGCATAAGAAATTCAAAAAAAATCAAAAATATTGAAAACCTTCGCATTGTGTCATTATATGTGACCTAGTTTTCAGGAAAAATAACAAACTTGGACTAGTTATGGCAACATTCATGGTATAGTTTGTTCAAATGATATCATATTTTGCACAAGTTTGCATCTTGGAATGGCAAACAATGTTGCCTAAGGAAGTTTTCACTTTCTTTGCACGGAAAATTCATTTTCCATTTTTCGAGTGCCCAAAATGAGTTTTTTTGTCAAGGACCTACCAAATATTTGTTGCAAAATTGGACCAAATCATTTTTCTAAAATATTAGGCCATATATAATGTACAATTGACCAAATGGTTGGGTGTCAAAAGCTTTTGATCCACCTCTCGTGAAAAAGACAAATTTCCGCCGATTCAGTAGGAAGCGTGTCAAATTTGAACTACAGCAGCCTCATAGTTTGCTCTTTATTTTTTCCAAAAATCATTTCGAGGTACATAAGTATCTATTTAATCAGAGAAAGTCCAAAAGTTTTGCAAGATTCAACCCCTAGCTATGAACGGTCATGCCTGCCGTTTTGACCGCATTTTGAAACGGGCATAAGAAATTCAAAAAAAATCAAAAATATTGAAAACCTTCGCATTGTGTCATTATATGTGACCTAGATTTCTGGAAAATAACAAACTTGGACTACGGCAAATGTCTTAAAAAAAGTGTTCTCAGAAACGAGCTATCATGTATGAAGATTCATGGATTTCAAGGCAAATGGCCAATGTTATGGCAACATTCATGGCATAGTTTGTTCAAATGATATCATATTTTGCGCAAGTTTGCATCTTGGAATGGCAAACAATGTTGCCTAAGGAAGTTTTCACTTTCTTTGCACGGAAAATTCATTTTCCATTTTTCGAGTGCCCAAAATGAGTTTTTTTGTGAAGGACCTACCAAATATTTGTTGCAAAATTGGACCAAATCATTTTTATAAAATATTAGGCCATACATAATGTACAATTGACCAAATGGTTGGGTGTCAAAAGCTTTTGATCCACCTCTCGTGAAAAAGACAAATTTCCGCCGATTCAGTAGGAAGCGGGTGAAATTTTAACTACAGCAGCCTCATAGTTTGCTCTTTATTTTTTCCAAAAATCATTTCTAGGTACATAAGTATCTATTTAATCAGAGAAAATCCAAAAGTTTTGCAAAATTCAACCCCTAGCAACGAACGGTCATGCCCGCCGTTTTGACCGCATTTTGAAACGGGCATAAGAAATTCAAAAAAAATCAAAAATATTGAAAACCTTCGCATTGTGTCATTATATGTGACCTAGTTTTCAGGAAAAATAACATACTTGGACTACGGCAAATGTCTTAAAAAAGTGTTCTCAGAAACGAGCTATCATGTTTGAAGATTCATGGCTTTCAAGGCAAATCGCCAATGTTATGGCAACATTCATGGCACAGTTTGTTCAAATGATATCATATTTTGCACAAGTTTGCATCTTGGAATGGCAAACAATGTTGCCTAAGGAAGTTTTCACTTTCTTTGCACGGAAAATTCATTTTCCATTTTTCGAGTGCCCAAAATGAGTTTTTTTGTGAAGGACCTACCAAATATTTGTTGCAAAACTGGACCAAATCATTTTTCTAAAATATTAGGCCATATATAATGTACAATTGACCAAATGGTTGGGTGTCAAAAGCTTTTGATCCACCTCTCGTGAAAAAGACAAATTTCCGCCGATTCAGTAGGAAGCGGGTCAAATTTTAACTACAGCAGCCTCATAGTTTGCTCTTTATTTTTTCCAAAACTCATTTCTAGGTACATAAGTATCTATTTAATTAGAGAAAGTCCAAAAGTCTTGCAAAATTCAACCCCTAGCTACGAACGGTCATGCCCGCTGTTTTGACCGCATTTTGAAACGGGCATAAGAAATTCAAAAAAAATCAAAAATATTGAAAACCTTTGAATTGTGTCATTATATGTGACCTAGTTTTCAGGAAAAATAACAAACTTGGACTACGGCAAATGTCTTAAAAAAGTGTTCTCAGAAACGAGCTATCATGTATGAAGATTCATGGCTTTCAGGGCAAATGGCCAATGTTATGGCAACATTCATGGTATAGTTTGTTCAAATGATATCATATTTTGCACAAGTTTGCATCTTGGAATGGCAAACAATGTTGCCTAAGGAAGTTTTCACTTTCTTTGCACGGAAAATTCATTTTCCATTTTTCGAGTGCCCAAAATGAGTTTTTTTGTGAAGGACCTACCAAATATTTGTTGCAAAATTGGACCAAATCATTTTTCTAAAATATTAGGCCATATATAATGTACAATTGACCAAATGGTTGGGTGTCAAAAGCTTTTGATCCACCTCTCTTGACAAAGACAAATTTCCGCCGATTTAGTAGGAAGCGGGTCAAATTTTAACTACAGCAGCCTCATAGTTTGCTCTTTATTTTTTCCAAAAATCATTTCGAGGTACATAAGTATCTATTTAATCAGAGAAAGTCCAAAAGTTTTGCAAGATTCAACCCCTAGCTATGAACGGTCATGCCCGCCGTTTTGACCGCATTTTGAAACGGGCATAAGAAATTCAAAAAAAATCAAAAATATTGAAAACCTTCGCATTGTGTCATTATATGTGACCTAGTTTTCAGGAAAAATAACATACTTGGACTACGGCAAATGTCTTAAAAAAGTGTTCTCAGAAACGAGCTATCATGTATGAAGATTCATGGCTTTCAAGGCAAATCGCCAATGTTATGGCAACATTCATGGCATAGTTTGTTCAAATGATATCATATTTTGCACAAGTTTGCATCTTGGAATGGCAAACAATGTTGCCTAAGGAAGTTTTCGTTTTCTTTGCACGGAAAATTCATTTTCCATTTTTCGAGTGCCCAAAATGAGTTTTTTTGTGAAGGACCTACCAAATATTTGTTGCAAAATTGGACCAAATCATTTTTCTAAAATATCAGGCCATATATAATGTACAATTGACCAAATGGTTGGGTGTCAAAAGCTTTTGATCCACCTCTCGTGAAAAAGGCAAATTTCCGTCGATTCAGTAGGAAGCGGGTCAAATTTTAACTACAGCAGCCTCATAGTTTGCTCTTTATTTTTTCCAAAAATCATTTCGAGGTACATAAGTATCTATTTAATCAGAGAAAGTCCAAAAGTTTTGCAAGATTCAACCCCTAGCTATGAACGGTCATGCCCGCCGTTTTGACCGCATTTTGAAACGGGCATAAGAAATTCAAAAAAAATCAAAAATATTGAAAACCTTCGCATTGTGTCATTATATGTGACCTAGATTTCAGGAAAATAACAAACTTGGACTACGGCAAATGTCTTAAAAAAAGTGTTCTCAGAAACGAGCTATCATGTATGAAGATTCATGGATTTCAAGGCAAATGGCCAATGTTATGGCAACATTCATGGCATAGTTTGTTCAAATGATATCATATTTTGCGCAAGTTTGCATCTTGGAATGGCAAACAATGTTGCCTAAGGAAGTTTTCACTTTCTTTGCACGGAAAATTCATTTTCCATTTTTCGAGTGCCCAAAATGAGTTTTTTTGTGAAGGACCTACCAAATATTTGTTGCAAAATTGGACCAAATCATTTTTATAAAATATTAGGCCATACATAATGTACAATTGACCAAATGGTTGGGTGTCAAAAGCTTTTGATCCACCTCTCGTGAAAAAGACAAATTTCCGCCGATTCAGTAGGAAGCGGGTCAAATTTTAACTACAGCAGCCTCATAGTTTGCTCTTTATTTTTTCCAAAAATCATTTCTAGGTACATAAGTATCTATTTAATCAAAGAAAATCCAAAAGTTTTGCAAAATTCAACCCCTATCTACGAACGGTCATGCCCGCCGTTTTGACCGCATTTTGAAACGGGCATAAGAAATTCAAAAAAAGTCAAAAATATTGAAAACCTTCGCATTGTGTCATTATATGTGACCTAGTTTTCAGGAAAAATAACATACTTGGACTACGGCAAATGTCTTAAAAAAGTGTTCTCAGAAACGAGCTATCATGTATGAAGATTCATGGCTTTCAAGGCAAATCGCCAATGTTATGGCAACATTCATTGCATAGTTTGTTCAAATGATATCATATTTTGCACAAGTTTGCATCTTGGAATGGCAAACAATGTTGCCTAAGGAAGTTTTCACTTTCTTTGCACGAAAAATTCAATTTCCATTTTTCGAGTGCCCAAAATGAGTTTTTTTGTGAAGGACCTACCAAATACTTGTTGCCAAATTGGAGCAAATCATTTTTCTAAAATATTAGGCCATATATAATGTACAATTGACCAAATGGTTGGGTGTCAAAAGCTTTTGATCCACCTCTCGTGAAAAAGACAAATTTCTGCCGATTCAGTAGGAAGCGGGTCAAATTTTAACTACAGCAGCCTCATAGTTTGCTCTTTATTTTTTCCAAAAATCATTTCTAGGTACATAAGTATCTATTTAATCAGAGAAAGTCCAAAAGTCTTGCAAAATTCAACCCCTAGCTACGAACTGTCATGCCCGCTGTTTTGTCCGCATTTTGAAACGGGCATAAGAAATTCAAAAAAAATCAAAAATATTGAAAACCTTCGCATTGTGTCATTATATGTGACCTAGTTTTCAGGAAAAATAACAAACTTGGACTAGTTATGGCAACATTCATGGTATAGTTTGTTCAAATGATATCATATTTTGCACAAGTTTGCATCTTGGAATGGCAAACAATGTTGCCTAAGGAAGTTTTCACTTTCTTTGCACGGAAAATTCATTTTCCATTTTTCGAGTGCCCAAAATGAGTTTTTTTGTGAAGGACCTACCAAATATTTGTTGCAAAATTGGACCAAATAATTTTTCTAAAATATTAGGCCATATATAATGTACAATTGACCAAATGGTTGGGTGTCAAAAGCTTTTGATCCACCTGTCTTGACAAAGACAAATTTCCGCCGATTCAATAGGAAGCGGGTCAAATTTTAACTACAGCAGCCTCATAGTTTGCTCTTTATTTTTTCCAAAAATCATTTCGAGGTACATAAGTATCTATTTAATCAGAGAAAGTCCAAAAGTTTTGCAAGATTCAACCCCTAGCTATGAACGGTCATGCACGCCGTTTTGACCGCATTTTGAAACGGGCATAAGAAATTCAAAAAAAATCAAAAATATTGAAAACCTTCGCATTGTGTCATTATATGTTACCTAGTTTTCAGGAAAAATAACATACTTGGACTACGGCAAATGTCTTAAAAAAGTGTTCTCAGAAACGAGCTATCATGTATGAAGATTCATGGCTTTCAAGGCAAATCGCCAATGTTATGGCAACATTCATGGCATAGTTTGTTCAAATGATATCATATTTTGCACAAGTTTGCATCTTGGAATGGCAAACAATGTTGCCTAAGGAAGTTTTCGTTTTCTTTGCACGGAAAATTCATTTTCCATTTTTCGAGTGCCCAAAATGAGTTTTTTTGTGAAGGACCTACCAAATATTTGTTGCAAAATTGGACCAAATCATTTTTCTAAAATATCAGGCCATATATAATGTACAATTGACCAAATGGTTGGGTGTCAAAAGCTTTTGATCCACCTCTCGTGAAAAAGACAAATTTCCGCCGATTCAGTAGGAAGCGGGTCAAATTTTAACTACAGCAGCCTCATAGTTTGCTCTTTATTTTTTCCAAAAATCATTTCTAGGTACATAAGTATCTATTTAATCAGAGAAAGTCCAAAAGTCTTGCAAAATTCAACCCCTAGCTACGAACGGTCATGCCCGCTGTTTTGACCGCATTTTGAAACGGGCATAAGAAATTCAAAAAAAATCAAAAATATTGAAAACCTTCGCATTGTGTCATTATATGTGACCTAGTTTTCAGGAAAAATAACAAACTTAGACTACGGCAAATGTCTTAAAAAAGTGTTCTCAGAAACGAGCTATCATGTATGAAGATTCATGGCTTTCAAGGCAAATCGCCAATGTTATGGCAACATTCATGGTATAGTTTGTTCAAATGATATCATATTTTGCACAAGTTTGCATCTTGGAATGGCAAACAATCTTGCCTAAGGAAGTTTTCACTTTCTTTGCACGGAAAATTCATTTTCCATTTTTCGAGTGCCCAAAATGAGTTTTTTTGTGAAGGACCTACCAAATATTTGTTGCAAAATTGGACCAAATCATTTTTCTAAAATATTAGGCCATATATAATGTACAATTGACCAAATGGTTGGGTCTCGAAAGCTTTTGATCCACCTCTCGTGAAAAAGACAAATTTCCGCCGATTCAGTAGGAAGCGGGTCAAATTTTAACTACAGCAGCCTCATAGTTTGCTCTTTATTTTTTCCAAAAATCATTTCTAGGTACATAAGTATCTATTTAATCAAAGAAAATCCAAAAGTTTTGCAAAATTCAACCCCTATCTACGAACGGTCATGCCCGCCGTTTTGACCGCATTTTGAAACGGGCATAAGAAATTCAAAAAAAGTCAAAAATATTGAAAACCTTCGCATTGTGTCATTATATGTGACCTAGTTTTCAGGAAAAATAACATACTTGGACTACGGCAAATGTCTTAAAAAAGTGTTCTCAGAAACGAGCTATCATGTATGAAGATTCATGGCTTTCAAGGCAAATCGCCAATGTTATGGCAACATTCATTGCATAGTTTGTTCAAATGATATCATATTTTGCACAAGTTTGCATCTTGGAATGGCAAACAATGTTGCCTAAGGAAGTTTTCACTTTCTTTGCACGGAAAATTCAATTTCCATTTTTCGAGTGCCCAAAATGAGTTTTTTTGTGAAGGACCTACCAAATACTTGTTGCCAAATTGGAGCAAATCATTTTTCTAAAATATTAGGCCATATATAATGTACAATTGACCAAATGGTTGGGTGTCAAAAGCTTTTGATCCACCTCGCGTGAAAAAGACAAATTTCTGCCGATTCAGTAGGAAGCGGGTCAAATTTTAACTACAGCAGCCTCATAGTTTGCTCTTTATTTTTTCCAAAAATCATTTCTAGGTACATAAGTATCTATTTAATCAGAGAAAGTACAAAAGTCTTGCAAAATTCAACCCCTAGCTATGAACTGTCATGCCCGCTGTTTTGTCCGCATTTTGAAACGGGCATAAGAAATTCAAAAAAAATCAAAAATATTGAAAACCTTCGCATTGTGTCATTATATGTGACCTAGTTTTCAGGAAAAATAACAAACTTGGACTAGTTATGGCAACATTCATGGTATAGTTTGTTCAAATGATATCATATTTTGCACAAGTTTGCATCTTGGAATGGCAAACAATGTTGCCTAAGGAAGTTTTCACTTTCTTTGCACGGAAAATTCATTTTCCATTTTTCGAGTGCCCAAAATGAGTTTTTTTGTGAAGGACCTACCAAATATTTGTTGCAAAATTGGACCAAATCATTTTTCTAAAATATTAGGCCATATATAATGTACAATTAACCAAATGGTTGGGTGTCAAAAGCTTTTGATCCACCTCTCGTGAAAAAGACAAATTTCCGCCGATTCAGTAGGAAGCGGGTCAAATTTGAACTACAGCAGCCTCATAGTTTGCTCTTTATTTTTTCCAAAAATCATTTCGAGGTACATAAGTATCTATTTAATCAGAGAAAGTCCAAAAGTTTTGCAAGATTCAACCCCTAGCTATGAACGGTCATGCCCGCCGTTTTGACCGCATTTTGAAACGGGCATAAGAAATTCAAAAAAAATCAAAAATATTGAAAACCTTCGCATTGTGTCATTATATGTGACATAGATTTCAGGAAAATAACAAACTTGGACTACGGCAAATGTCTTAAAAAAAGTGTTCTCAGAAACGAGCTATCATGTATGAAGATTCATGGATTTCAAGGCAAATGGCCAATGTTATGGCAACATTCATGGCATAGTTTGTTCAAATGATATCATATTTTGCACAAGTTTGCATCTTGGAATGGCAAACAATGTTGCCTAAGGAAGTTTTCACTTTCTTTGCACGGAAAATTCATTTTCCATTTTTCGAGTGCCCAAAATGAGTTTTTTTGTGAAGGACCTACCAAATATTTGTTGCAAAATTGGACCAAATCATTTTTATAAAATATTAGGCCATATATAAATTTACAATTGACCAAATGGTTGGGTGTCAAAAGCTTTTGATCCACCTCTCGTGAAAAAGACAAATTTCCGCCGATTCAGTAGGAAGCGGGTGAAATTTTAACTACAGCAGCCTCATAGTTTGCTCTTTATTTTTTCCAAAAATCATTTCTAGGTACATAAGTATCTATTTAATCAGAGAAAATCCAAAAGTTTTGCAAAATTCAACCCCTAGCTACGAACGGTCATGCCCGCCATTTTGACCGCATTTTGAAACGGGCATAAGAAATTCAAAAAAAATCAAAAATATTGGAAACCTTCGCATTGTTTCATTATATGTGACCTAGTTTTCAGGAAAAATAACATACTTGGACTACGGCAAATGTCTTAAAAAAGTGTTCTCAGAAACGAGCTATCATGTTTGAAGATTCATGGCTTTCAAGGCAAATCGCCAATGTTATGGCAACATTCATGGCACAGTTTGTTCAAATGATATCATATTTTGCACAAGTTTGCATCTTGGAATGGCAAACAATGTTGCCTAAGGAAGTTTTCACTTTCTTTGCACGGAAAATTCATTTTCCATTTTTCGAGTGCCCAAAATGAGTTTTTTTGTGAAGGACCTACCAAATATTTGTTGCAAAATTGGACCAAATCATTTTTCTAAAATATTAGGCCATATATAATGTACAATTGACCAAATGGTTGGGTGTCAAAAGCTTTTGATCCACCTCTCGTGAAAAAGACAAATTTCCGCCGATTCAGTAGGAAGCGGGTCAAATTTTAACTACAGCAGCCTCATAGTTTGCTCTTTATTTTTTCCAAAACTCATTTCTAGTTACATAAGTATCTATTTAATTAGAGAAAGTCCAAAAGTCTTGCAAAATTCAACCCCTAGCTACGAACGGTCATGCCCGCTGTTTTGACCGCATTTTGAAACGGGCATAAGAAATTCAAAAAAAATCAAAAATATTGAAAACCTTCGAATTGTGTCATTATATGTGACCTAGTTTTCAGGAAAAATAACAAACTTGGACTACGGCAAATGTCTTAAAAAAGTGTTCTCAGAAACGAGCTATCATGTATGAAGATTCATGGCTTTCAAGGCAAATGGCCAATGTTATGGCAACATTCATGGTATAGTTTGTTCAAATGATATCATATTTTGCAAAAGTTTGCATTTTGGAATGGCAAACAATGTTGCCTAAGGAAGTTTTCACTTTCTTTGCACGGAAAATTCATTTTCCATTTTTCGAGTGCCCAAAATGAGTTTTTTTGTGAAGGACCTACCAAATATTTTTTGCAAAATTGGACCAAATCATTTTTCTAAAATATTAGGCCATATATAATGTACAATTGACCAAATGGTTGGGTGTCAAAAGCTTTTGATCCACCTCTCTTGACAAAGACAAATTTCCGCCGATTCAGTAGGAAACGGGTCAAATTTTAACTACAGCATCCTCATAGTTTGCTCTTTATTTTTTCCAAAAATCATTTCGAGGTACATAAGTATCTATTTAATCAGAGAAAGTCCAAAAGTTTTGCAAGATTCAACCCCTAGCTATGAACGGTCATGCCCGCCGTTTTGACCGCATTTTGAAACGGGCATAAGAAATTCAAAAAAAATCAAAAATATTGAAAACCTTCGCATTGTGTCATTATATGTGACCTAGTTTTCAGGAAAAATAACATACTTGGACTACGGCAAATGTCTTAAAAAAGTGTTCTCAGAAACGAGCTATCATGTATGAAGATTCATGGCTTTCAAGGCAAATCGCCAATGTTATGGCAACATTCATGGCATAGTTTGTTCAAATGATATCATATTTTGCACAAGTTTGCATCTTGGAATGGCAAACAATGTTGCCTAAGGAAGTTTTCGTTTTCTTTGCACGGAAAATTCATTTTCCATTTTTCGAGTGCCCAAAATGAGTTTTTTTGTGAAGGACCTACCAAATATTTGTTGCAAAATTGGACCAAATCATTTTTCTAAAATATCAGGCCATATATAATGTACAATTGACCAAATGGTTGGGTGTCAAAAGCTTTTGATCCACCTCTCGTGAAAAAGACAAATTTCCGCCGATTCAGTAGGAAGCGGGTCAAATTTTAACTACAGCAGCCTCATAGTTTGCTCTTTATTTTTTCCAAAAATCATTTCTAGGTACATAAGTATCTATTTAATCAAAGAAAATCCAAAAGTTTTGCAAAATTCAACCCCTATCTACGAACGGTCATGCCCGCCGTTTTGACCGCATTTTGAAACGGGCATAAGAAATTCAAAAAAAATCAAAAATATTGAAAACCTTCGCATTGTGTCATTATATGTGACCTAGTTTTCAGGAAAAATAACATACTTGGACTACGGCAAATGTCATAAAAAAGTGTTCTCAGAAACGAGCTATCATGTATGAAGATTCATGGCTTTCAAGGCAAATCGCCAATGTTATGGCAACATTCATTGCATAGTTTGTTCAAATGATATCATATTTTGCACAAGTTTGCATCTTGGAATGGCAAACAATGTTGCCTAAGGAAGTTTTCACTTTCTTTGCACGGAAAATTCAATTTCCATTTTTCGAGTGCCCAAAATGAGTTTTTTTGTGAAGGACCTACCAAATACTTGTTGCCAAATTGGAGCAAATCATTTTTCTAAAATATTAGGACATATATAATGTACAATTGACCAAATGGTTGGGTGTCAAAAGCTTTTGATCCATCTCTCGTGAAAAAGACAAATTTCTGCCGATTCAGTAGGAAGCGGGTCAAATTTTAACTACAACAGCCTCATAGTTTGCTCTTTATTTTTTCCAAAAATCATTTCTAGGTACATAAGTATCTATTTAATCAGAGAAAGTCCAAAAGTCTTGCAAAATTCAACCCCTAGCTACGAACGGTCATGCCCGCTGTTTTGTCCGCATTTTGAAACGGGCATAAGAAATTCAAAAAAAATCAAAAATATTGAAAACCTTCGCATTGTGTCATTATATGTGACCTAGTTTTCAGGAAAAATAACAAACTTGGACTAGTTATGGCAACATTCATGGTATAGTTTGTTCAAATGATATCATATTTTGCACAAGTTTGCATCTTGGAATGGCAAACAATGTTGCCTAAGGAAGTTTTCACTTTCTTTGCACGGAAAATTCATTTTCCATTTTTCGAGTGCCCAAAATGAGTTTTTTTGTGAAGGACCTACCAAATATTTGTTGCAAAATTGGACCAAATCATTTTGATAAAATAATAGGCCATATATAATGTACAATTGACCAAATGGTTGGGTGTCAAAAGCTTTTGATCCACCTCTTGTGAAAAAGACAAATTTCCGCCGATTCAGTAGGAAGCGGGTCAAATTTGAACTACAGCAGCCTCATAGTTTGCTCTTTATTTTTTCCAAAAATCATTTCGAGGTACATAAGTATCTATTTAATCAGAGAAAGTCCAAAAGTTTTGCAAGATTCAACCCCTAGCTATGAACGGTCATGCCCGCCGTTTTGACCGCATTTTGAAACGGGCATAAGAAATTCAAAAAAAATCAAAAATATTGAAAACCTTCGCATTGTGTCATTATATGTGACCTAGATTTCAGGAAAATAACAAACTTGGACTACGGCAAATGTCTTAAAAAAAGTGTTCTCAGAAACGAGCTATCATGTATGAAGATTCATGGATTTCAAGGCAAATGGCCAATGTTATGGCAACATTCATGGCATAGTTTGTTCAAATGATATCATATTTTGCACAAGTTTGCATCTTGGAATGGCAAACAATGTTGCCTAAGGAAGTTTTCACTTTCTTTGCACGGAAAATTCATTTTCCATTTTTCGAGTGCCCAAAATGAGTTTTTTTGTGAAGGACCTACCAAATATTTGTTGCAAAATTGGACCAAATCATTTTTATAAAATATTAGGCCATATATAATGTACAATTGACCAAATGGTTGGGTGTCAAAAGCTTTTGATCCACCTCTCGTGAAAAAGACAAATTTCTGCCGATTCAGTAGGAAGCGGGTCAAATTTTAACTACAGCAGCCTCATAGTTTGCTCTTTATTTTTTCCAAAAATCATTTCTAGGTACATAAGTATCTATTTAATCAGAGAAAGTCCAAAAGTCTTGCAAAATTCAACCCCTAGCTACGAACGGTCATGCCCGCTGTTTTGACCGCATTTTGAAACGGGCATAAGAAATTCAAAAAAAATCAAAAATATTGAAAACCTTCACATTGTGTCATTATATGTGACCTAGATTTCAGGAAAATAACAAACTTGGACTACGGCAAATGTCTTAAAAAAAGTGTTCTCAGAAACGAGCTATCATGTATGAACATTCATGGATTTCAAGGCAAATGGCCAATGTTATGGCAACATTCATGGCATAGTTTGTTCAAATGATATCATATTTTGCACAAGTTTGCATCTTGGAATGGCAAACAATGTTGCCTAAGGAAGTTTTCACTTTCTTTGCACGGAAAATTCATTTTCCATTTTTCGAGTGCCCAAAATGAGTTTTTTTGTGAAGGACCTACCAAATATTTGTTGCAAAATTGGACCAAATCATTTTTATAAAATATTAGGCCATATATAATGTACAATTGACCAAATGGTTGGGTGTCAAAAGCTTTTGATCCACCTCTCTTGACAAAGACAAATTTCCGCCGATTCAGTAGGAAACGGGTCAAATTTTAACTACAGCATCCTCATAGTTTGCTCTTTATTTTTTCCAAAAATCATTTCGAGGTACATAAGTATCTATTTAATCAGAGAAAGTCCAAAAGTTTTGCAAGATTCAACCCCTAGCTATGAACGGTCATGCCCGCCGTTTTGACCGCATTTTGAAACGGGCATAAGAAATTCAAAAAAAATCAAAAATATTGAAAACCTTCGCATTGTGTCATTATATGTGACCTAGATTTCAGGAAAATAACAAACTTGGACTACGGCAAATGTCTTAAAAAAAGTGTTCTCAGAAACGAGCTATCATGTATGAAGATTCATGGATTTCAAGGCAAATGGCCAATGTTATGGCAACATTCATGGCATAGTTTGTTCAAATGATATCATATTTTGCACAAGTTTGCATCTTGGAATGGCAAACAATGTTGCCTAAGGAAGTTTTCACTTTCTTTGCACGGAAAATTCATTTTCCATTTTTTGAGTGCCCAAAATGAGTTTTTTTGTGAAGGACCTACCAAATATTTGTTGCAAAATTGGACCAAATCATTTTTATAAAATATTAGGCCATATATAATGTACAATTGACCAAATGGTTGGGTGTCAAAAGCTTTTGATCCACCTCTCGTGAAAAAGACAAATTTCTGCCGATTCAGTAGGAAGCGGGTCAAATTTTAACTACAGCAGCCTCATAGTTTGCTCTTTATTTTTTCCAAAAATCATTTCTAGGTACATAAGTATCTATTTAATCAGAGAAAGTCCAAAAGTCTTGCAAAATTCAACCCCTAGCTACGAACGGTCATGCCCGCTGTTTTGACCGCATTTTGAAACGGGCATAAGAAATTCAAAAAAAATCAAAAATATTGAAAACCTTCGCATTGTGTCATTATATGTGACCTAGATTTCAGGAAAATAACAAACTTGGACTACGGCAAATGTCTTAAAAAAAGTGTTCTCAGAAACGAGCTATCATGTATGAACATTCATGGATTTCAAGGCAAATGGCCAATGTTATGGCAACATTCATGGCATAGTTTGTTCAAATGATATCATATTTTGCACAAGTTTGCATCTTGGAATGGCAAACAATGTTGCCTAAGGAAGTTTTCACTTTCTTTGCACGGAAAATTCATTTTCCATTTTTCGAGTGCCCAAAATGAGTTTTTTTGTGAAGGACCTACCAAATATTTGTTGCAAAATTGGACCAAATCATTTTTATAAAATATTAGGCCATATATAATGTACAATTGACCAAATGGTTGGGTGTCAAAAGCTTTTGATCCACCTCTCGTGAAAAAGACAAATTTCTGCCGATTCAGTAGGAAGCGGGTCAAATTTTAACTACAGCAGCCTCATAGTTTGCTCTTTATTTTTTCCAAAAATCATTTCTAGGTACATAAGTATCTATTTAATCAGAGAAAGTCCAAAAGTCTTGCAAAATTCAACCCCTAGCTACGAACGGTCATGCCCGCTGTTTTGACCGCATTTTGAAACGGGCATAAGAAATTCAAAAAAAATCAAAAATATTGAAAACCTTCGCATTGTGTCATTATATGTGACCTAGTTTTCAGGAAAAATAACAAACTTAGACTACGGCAAATGTCTTAAAAAAGTGTTCTCAGAAACGAGCTATCATGTATGAAGATTCATGGCTTTCAAGGCAAATCGCCAATGTTATGGCAACATTCATGGTATAGTTTGTTCAAATGATATCATATTTTGCACAAGTTTGCATCTTGGAATGGCAAACAATGTTGCCTAAGGAAGTTTTCACTTTCTTTGCACGGAAAATTCAATTTCCATTTTTCGAGTGCCCAAAATGAGTTTTTTTGTGAAGGACCTACCAAATACTTGTTGCCAAATTGGAGCAAATCATTTTTCTAAAATATTAGGACATATATAATGTACAATTGACCAAATGGTTGGGTGTCAAAAGCTTTTGATCCATCTCTCGTGAAAAAGACAAATTTCTGCCGATTCAGTAGGAAGCGGGTCAAATTTTAACTACAACAGCCTCATAGTTTGCTCTTTATTTTTTCCAAAAATCATTTCTAGGTACATAAGTATCTATTTAATCAGAGAAAGTCCAAAAGTCTTGCAAAATTCAACCCCTAGCTACGAACTGTCATGCCCGCTGTTTTGTCCGCATTTTGAAACGGGCATAAGAAATTCAAAAAAAATCAAAAATATTGAAAACCTTCGCATTGTGTCATTATATGTGACCTAGTTTTCAGGAAAAATAACAAACTTGGACTAGTTATGGCAACATTCATGGTATATTTTGTTCAAATGATATCATATTTTGCACAAGTTTGCATCTTGGAATGGCAAACAATGTTGCCTAAGGAAGTTTTCACTTTCTTTGCACGGAAAATTCATTTTCCATTTTTCGAGTGCCCAAAATGAGTTTTTTTGTGAAGGACCTACCAAATATTTGTTGCAAAATTGGACCAAATCATTTTGATAAAATATTAGGCCATATATAATGTACAATTGACCAAATGGTTGGGTGTCAAAAGCTTTTGATCCACCTCTTGTGAAAAAGACAAATTTCCGCCGATTCAGTAGGAAGCGGGTCAAATTTGAACTACAGCAGCCTCATAGTTTGCTCTTTATTTTTTCCAAAAATCATTTCGAGGTACATAAGTATCTATTTAATCAGAGAAAGTCCAAAAGTTTTGCAAGATTCAACCCCTAGCTATGAACGGTCATGCCCGCCGTTTTGACCGCATTTTGAAACGGGCATAAGAAATTCAAAAAAAATCAAAAATATTGAAAACCTTCGCATTGGGTCATTATATGTGACCTAGATTTCAGGAAAATAACAAACTTGGACTACGGCAAATGTCTTAAAAAAAGTGTTCTCAGAAACGAGCTATCATGTATGAAGATTCATGGATTTCAAGGCAAATGGCCAATGTTATGGCAACATTCATGGCATAGTTTGTTCAAATGATATCATATTTTGCACAAGTTTGCATCTTGGAATGGCAAACAATGTTGCCTAAGGAAGTTTTCACTTTCTTTGCACGGAAAATTCATTTTCCATTTTTCGAGTGCCCAAAATGAGTTTTTTTGTGAAGGACCTACCAAATATTTGTTGCAAAATTGGACCAAATCATTTTTATAAAATATTAGGCCATATATAATGTACAATTGACCAAATGGTTGGGTGTCAAAAGCTTTTGATCCACCTCTCGTGAAAAAGACAAATTTCTGCCGATTCAGTAGGAAGCGGGTCAAATTTTAACTACAGCAGCCTCATAGTTTGCTCTTTATTTTTTCCAAAAATCATTTCTAGGTACATAAGTATCTATTTAATCAGAGAAAGTCCAAAAGTCTTGCAAAATTCAACCCCTAGCTACGAACGGTCATGCCCGCTGTTTTGACCGCATTTTGAAATGGGCATAAGAAATTCAAAAAAAATCAAAAATATTGAAAACCTTCGCATTGTGTCATTATATGTGACCTAGATTTCAGGAAAATAACAAACTTGGACTACGGCAAATGTCTTAAAAAAAGTGTTCTCAGAAACGAGCTATCATGTATGAACATTCATGGATTTCAAGGCAAATGGCCAATGTTATGGCAACATTCATGGCATAGTTTGTTCAAATGATATCATATTTTGCACAAGTTTGCATCTTGGAATGGCAAACAATGTTGCCTAAGGAAGTTTTCACTTTCTTTGCACGGAAAATTCATTTTCCATTTTTCGAGTGCCCAAAATGAGTTTTTTTGTGAAGGACCTACCAAATATTTGTTGCAAAATTGGACCAAATCATTTTTATAAAATATTAGGCCATATATAATGTACAATTGACCAAATGGTTGGGTGTCAAAAGCTTTTGATCCACCTCTCGTGAAAAAGACAAATTTCTGCCGATTCAGTAGGAAGCGGGTCAAATTTTAACTACAGCAGCCTCATAGTTTGCTCTTTATTTTTTCCAAAAATCATTTCTAGGTACATAAGTATCTATTTAATCAGAGAAAGTCCAAAAGTCTTGCAAAATTCAACCCCTAGCTACGAACGGTCATGCCCGCTGTTTTGACCGCATTTTGAAACGGGCATAAGAAATTCAAAAAAAATCAAAAATATTGAAAACCTTCGCATTGTGTCATTATATGTGACCTAGATTTCAGGAAAATAACAAACTTGGACTACGGCAAATGTCTTAAAAAAAGTGTTCTCAGAAACGAGCTATCATGTATGAACATTCATGGATTTCAAGGCAAATGGCCAATGTTATGGCAACATTCATGGCATAGTTTGTTCAAATGATATCATATTTTGCACAAGTTTGCATCTTGGAATGGCAAACAATGTTGCCTAAGGAAGTTTTCACTTTCTTTGCACGGAAAATTCATTTTCCATTTTTCGAGTGCCCAAAATGAGTTTTTTTGTGAAGGACCTACCAAATATTTGTTGCAAAATTGGACCAAATCATTTTTATAAAATATTAGGCCATATATAATGTACAATTGACCAAATGGTTGGGTGTCAAAAGCTTTTGATCCACCTCTCGTGAAAAAGACAAATTTCTGCCGATTCAGTAGGAAGCGGGTCAAATTTTAACTACAGCAGCCTCATAGTTTGCTCTTTATTTTTTCCAAAAATCATTTCTAGGTACATAAGTATCTATTTAATCAGAGAAAGTCCAAAAGTCTTGCAAAATTCAACCCCTAGCTACGAACGGTCATGCCCGCTGTTTTGACCGCATTTTGAAACGGGCATAAGAAATTCAAAAAAAATCAAAAATATTGAAAACCTTCGCATTGTGTCATTATATGTGACCTAGTTTTCAGGAAAAATAACAAACTTAGACTACGGCAAATGTCTTAAAAAAGTGTTCTAAAAAACGAGCTATCATGTATGAAGATTCATGGATTTCAAGGCAAATGGCCAATGTTATGGCAACATTCATGGCATAGTTTGTTCAAATGATATCATATTTTGCACAAGTTTGCATCTTGGAATGGCAAACAATGTTTCCTAAGGAAGGTTTCACTTTCTTTGCACGGAAAATTCAATTTCCATTTTTCGAGTGCCCAAAATGAGTTTTTTTCTGAAGGACCTACCAAATATTTGTTGCCAAATTGGACCAAATCATTTTTCTAAAATATTAGGCCATATATAATGTACAATTGACCAAATGGTTGGGTGTCAAAAGCTTTTGATCCACCTCTCGTGAAAAAGACAAATTTCTGCCGATTCAGTAGGAAGCGGGTCAAATTTTAACTACAGCAGCCTCAAAGTTTGCTCTTTATTTTTTCCAAAAATCATTTCTAGGTACATAAGTATCTATTTAATCAGAGAAAGTCCAAAAGTCTTGCAAAATTCAACCCCTAGCTACGAACGGTCATGCCCGCCGTTTTGACCGCATTTTGAAACGAGCATAAGAAATTCAAAAAAAATCAAAAATATTGAAAACCTTCGCATTGTGTCATTATATGTGACCTAGTTTTCAGGAAAAATAACATACTTGGACTACGGCAAATGTCTTAAAAAAGTGTTCTTAGAAACGCGCTATCATGTTTGAAGATTCATGGCTTTCAAGGCAAATCGCCAATGTTATGGCAACATTCATGGCATAGTTTGTTCAAATGATATCATATTTTGCACAAGTTTGCATCTTGGAATGGCAAACAATGTTGCCTAAGGAAGTTTTCACTTTCTTTGCACGGAAAATTCATTTTCCATTTTTCGAGTGCCCAAAATGAGTTTTTTTGTGAAGGACCTACCAAATATTTGTTGCAAAATTGGACCAAATCATTTTTATAAAATATTAGGCCATATATAATGTACAATTGACCAAATGGTTGGGTGTCAAAAGCTTTTGATCCACCTCTCGTGAAAAAGACAAATTTCCGCCGATTCAGTAGGAAGCGGGTCAAATTTTAACTACAGCAGCCTCATAGTTTGCTCTTTATTTTTACCAAAAATCATTTCTAGGTACATAAGTCTCTATTTAATCAGAGAAAATCCAAAAGTTTTGCAAAAGTCAACCCCTAGCTACGAACGGTCATGCCCGCCGTTTTGACCGCATTTTGAAACGGGCATAAGAAATTCAAAAAAAATCAAAAATATTGAAAACCTTCGCATTGTGTCATTATATGTGACCTAGTTTTCAGGAAAAATAACATACTTGGACTACGGCAAATGTCTTAAAAAAGTGTTCTCAAAAACGAGCTATCATGTATGAAGATTCATGGATTTCAAGGCAAATGGCCAATGTTATGGCAACATTCATGGCATAGTTTCTTCAAATGATATCATATTTTGCACAAGTTTGCATCTTGGAATGGCAAACAATGTTTCCTAAGGAAGTTTTCACTTTCTTTGCACGGAAAATTCAATTTCCATTTTTCGAGTGCCCAAAATGAGTTTTTTTGTGATGGACCTACCAAATATTTGTTGCCAAATTGGACCAAATCATTTTTCTAAAATATTAGGCCATATATAATGTACAATTGACCAAATGGTTGGGTGTCAAAAGCTTTTGATCCACCTCTCGTGAAAAAGACAAATTTCCGCCGATTCAGTAGGAATCGGGTCAAATTTTAACTACAGCATCCTCAAAGTTTGCTCTTTATTTTTTCCAAAAATCATTTCTAGGTACATAAGTATCTATTTAATCAGAGAAAGTCCAAAAGTCTTGCAAAATTCAACCCCTAGCTACGAACTGTCATGCCCGCTGTTTTGTCCGCATTTTGAAACGGGCATAAGAAATTCAAAAAAAATCAAAAATATTGAAAACCTTCGCATTGTGTCATTATATGTGACCTAGTTTTCAGGAAAAATAACAAACTTGGACTAGTTATGGCAACATTCATGGTATAGTTTGTTCAAATGATATCATATTTTGCACAAGTTTGCATCTTGGAATGGCAAACAATGTTGCCTAAGGAAGTTTTCACTTTCTTTGCACGGAAAATTCAATTTCCATTTTTCGAGTGCCAAAAATGAGTTTTTTTGTGAAGGACCTACCAAATATTTGTTGCAAAATTGGACCAAATCATTTTTCTAAAATATTAGGCCATATATAATGTACAATTGACCAAATGGTTGGGTGTCAAAAGCTTTTGATCCACCTCTCGTGAAAAAGACAAATTTCCGCCGATTTAGTAGGAAGCGGGTCATATTTTAACTACAGCAGCCTCATAGTTTGCTCTTTATTTTTTCCAAAAATCATTTCTAGGTACATAAGTATCTATTTAATCAGAGAAAGTCCAAAAGTTTTGCAAGATTCAACCCCTAGCTATGAACGGTCATGCCAGCCGTTTTGACCGCATTTTGAAACGGGCATAAGAAATTCAAAAAAAATCAAAAATATTGAAAACCTTCGCATTGTGTCATTATATGTGACCTAGATTTCAGGAAAATAACAAACTTGGACTACGGCAAATGTCTTAAAAAAAGTGTTCTCAGAAACGAGCTATCATGTATGAAGATTCATGGATTTCAAGGCAAATGGCCAATGTTATGGCAACATTCATGGCATAGTTTGTTCAAATGATATCATATTTTGCACAAGTTTGCATCTTGGAATGGCAAACAATGTTGCCTAAGGAAGTTTTCACTTTCTTTGCACGGAAAATTCATTTTCCATTTTTCGAGTGCCCAAAATGAGTTTTTTTGTGAAGGACCTACCAAATATTTGTTGCAAAATTGGAACAAATCATTTTTATAAAATATTAGGCCATATATAATGTACAATTGACCAAATGGTTGGGTGTCAAAAGCTTTTGATCCACCTCTCGTGAAAAAGACAAATTTCCGCCGATTCAGTAGGAAGCGGGTGAAATTTTAACTACAGCAGCCTCATAGTTTGCTCTTTATTTTTACCAAAAATCATTTCTAGGTACATAAGTATCTATTTAATCAGAGAAAATCCAAAAGTTTTGCAAAATTCAACCCCTAGCTACGAACGGTCATGCCCGCCATTTTGACCGCATTTTGAAACGGGCATAAGAAATTCAAAAAAAATCAAAAATATTGAAAACCTTCGCATTGTGTCATTATATGTGACCTAGTTTTCAGGAAAAATAACATACTTGGACTACGGCAAATGTCTTAAAAAAGTGTTCTCAGAAACGAGCTATCATGTATGAAGATTCATGGATTTCAAGGCAAATGGCCAATGTTATGGCAACATTCATGGCATAGTTTGTTCAAATGATATCATATTTTGCACAAGTTTGCATCTTGGAATGGCAAACAATGTTTCCTAAGGAAGTTTTCACTTTCTTTGCACGGAAAATTCAATTTCCATTTTTCGAGTGCCCAAAATGAGTTTTTTTGTGAAGGACCTACCAAATATTTGTTGCCAAATTGGACCAAATCATTTTTCTAAAATATTAGGCTATATATAATGTACAATTGACCAAATGGTTGGGTGTCAAAAGCTTTTGATCCACCTCTCGTGAAAATGACAAATTTCCGCCGATTCAGTAGGAAGCGGGTGAAATTTTAACTACAGCAGCCTCATAGTTTGCTCTGTATTTTTTCCAAAAATCATTTCTAGGTACATAAGTATCTATTTAATCAGAGAAAATCCAAAAGTTTTGCAAAATTCAACCCCTAGCTACGAACGGTCATGCCCGCCGTTTTGACCGCATTTTGAAACGAGCATAAGAAATTCAAAAAAAATCAAAAATATTGAAAACCTTCGCATTGTGTCATTATACGTGACCTAGTTTTCAGGAAAAATAACATACTTGGACTACGGCAAATGTCTTAAAAAAGTGTTCTTAGAAACGAGCTATCATGTTTGAAGATTCATGGCTTTCAAGGCAAATCGCCAATGTTATGGCAACATTCATGGCATAGTTTGTTCAAATGATATCATATTTTGCACAAGTTTGCATCTTGGAATGCCAAACAATGTTTCCTAAGGAAGTTTTCACTTTCTTTGCACGGAAAATTCAATTTCCATTTTTCGAGTGCCCAAAATGAGTTTTTTTGTGAAGGACCTACCAAATATTTGTTGCCAAATTGGACCAAATCATTTTTATAAAATATTAGGCCATATATAATGTACAATTGACCAAATGGTTAGGTGTCAAAAGCTTTTGATCCACCTCTCGTGAAAAACAAAAATTTCTGCCGATTCAGTAGGAAGCGGGTCAAATTTTAACTACAGCAGCCTCAAAGTTTGCTCTTTATTTTTTCCAAAAATCATTTCTAGGTACATAAGTATCTATTTAATCAGAGAAAGTCCAAAAGTCTTGCAAAATTCAACCCCTAGCTACGAACGGTCATGCCCGCTGTTTTGACCGAATTTTGAAACGGGCATAAGAAATCCAAAAAAAATCAAAAATATTGAAAACCTTCGCATTGTGTCATTATATGTGACCTAGTTTTCAGGAAAAATAACAAACTTGGACTACGGCAAATGTCTTAAAAAAGTGTTCTCAGAAACGAGCTATCATGTATGAAGATTCATGGCTTTCAAGGCAAATGGCCAATGTTATGGCAACATTCATGGCATAGTTTGTTCAAATGATATCATATTTTGCACAAGTTTGCATCTTGGAATAGCAAACAATGTTGCCTGAGGAAGTTTTCACTTTCTTTGCACGGAAAATTCATTTTCCATTTTTCGAGTGCCCAAAATGAGTTTTTTTGTGAAGGACCTACCAAATATTTGTTGCAAAATTGGACCAAATCATTTTTCTAAAATATTAGGCCATATATAATGTACAATTGACCAAATGGTTGGGTGCCAAAAGCTTTTGATCCACCTCTCGTGAAAAAGACAAATTTCCGCTGATTCAGTAGGAAGCGGGTGAAATTTTAACTACAGCAGCCTCATAGTTTGCTCTTTATTTTTTCCAAAAATCATTTCTAGGTACATAAGTATCTATTTAATTAGAGAAAATCCAAAAGTTTTGCAAAATTCAACCCCTAGCTACGAACGGTCATGCCCGCCGTTTTGACCGCATTTTGAAACGGGCATAAGAAATTCCAAAAAAATCAAAAATATTGAAAACCTTCGCATTGTGTCATTATATGTGACCTAGTTTTCAGGAAAAATAACATACTTGGACTACGACAAATGTCTTAGAAAAGTGTTCTCAGAAACGAGCTATCATGTATGAGATTCATGGCTTTCAAGGCAAATCGCCAATGTTATGGCAACATTCATGGCATAGTTTGTTCAAATGATATCATATTTTGCACAAGTTTGCATCTTGGAATGGCAAACAATGTTGCCTAAGGAAGTTTTCACTTTCTTTGCACGGAAAATTCATTTTCCATTTTTCGAGTGCCCAAAATGAGTTTTTTTGTGAAGGACCTACCAAATATTTGTTGCCAAATTGGACCAAATCATTTTTATAAAATATTAGGCCATATATAATGTACAATTGACCAAATGGTTGGGTGTCAAAAGCTTTTGATCCACCTATCGTGAAAAACACAAATTTCCGCCGATTCAGTAGGAAGCGGGTCAAATTTGAACTACAGCAGCCTCATAGTTTGCTCTTTATTTTTTCCAAAAATCATTTCGAGGTACATAAGTATCTATTTAATCAGAGAAAGTCCAAAAGTTTTGCAAGATTCAACCCCTAGCTATGAACGGTGATGCCCGCCGTTTTGACCGCATTTTGAAACGGGCATAAGAAATTCAAAAAAAATCAAAAATATTGAAAACCTTCGCATTGTGTCATTATATGTGACCTAGTTTTCAGGAAAATAACAAACTTGGACTACGGCAAATGTCTTAAAAAAGTGTTCTCAGAAACGAGCTATCATGTATGAAGATTCATGGCTTTCAAGGCAAATGGCCAATGTTATGGCAACATTCATGGCATAGTTTGTTCAAATGATATCATATTTTGCACAAGTTTGCATCTTGGAATGGCAAACAATGTTGCCTGAGGAAGTTTTCACTTTCTTTGCACGGAAAATTCATTTTCCATTTTTCGAGTGCCCAAAATGAGTTTTTTTGTGAAGGACCTACCAAATATTTGTTGCAAAATTGGACCAAATCATTTTTCTTAAATATTAGGCCATATATAATGTACAATTGACCAAATGGTTGGGTGTCAAAAGCTTTTGATCCACCTCTCGTGAAAAAGACAAATTTCCGCCGATTCAGTAGGAAGCGGGTGAAATTTTAACTACACCAGCCTCATAGTTTGCTCTTTATTTTTTCCAAAAATTATTTCTAGGTACATAAGTATCTATTTAATCAGAGAAAATCCAAAAGTTTTGCAAAATTCAACCCCTAGCTACGAACGGTCATGCCCTCCGTTTTGACCACATTTTGAAACGGGCATAAGAAATTCAAAAAAAATCAAAAATATTGAAAACCTTCGCATTGTGTCATTATATGTGACCTAGTTTTCAGGAAAAATAACATACTTGGACTACGGCAAATGTCTTAAAAAAGTGTTCTCAGAAACGAGCTATCATGTATGAAGATTCATGGCTTTCAAGGCAAATCGCCAATGTTATGGCAACATTCATGGCATAGTTTGTTCAAATGATATCATATTTTGCACAAGTTTGCATCTTGGAATGGCAAACAATGTTGCCTAAGGAAGTTTTCACTTTCTTTGCACGGAAAATTCAATTTCCATTTTTCGAGTGCCCAAAATGAGTTTTTTTGTGAAGGACCTACCAAATATTTGTTGCCAAATTGGACCAAATCATTTTTCTAAAATATTAGGCCATATATAATGTACAATTGACCAAATGGTTGGGTGTCAAAAGCTTTTGATCCACCTCTCGTGAAAAAGACAAATTTCTGCCGATTCAGTAGGAAGCGGGTCAAATTTTAACTACAGCAGCCTCATAGTTTGCTCTTTATTTTTGCCAAAAATCATTTATAGGTACATAAGTATCTATTTAATCAGAGAAAGTCCAAAAGTCTTGCAAAATTCAACCCCTAGCTACGAACGGTCATGCCCGCTGTTTTGACCGCATTTTGAAACGGGCATAAGAAATTCAAAAAAAATCAAAAATATTGAAAACCTTCGCATTGTGTCATTATATGTGACCTAGTTTTCAGGAAAAATAACAAACTTGGACTACGGCAAATGTCTTAAAAAAGTGTTCTCAGAAACGAGCTATCATGTATGAAGATTCATGGCTTTCAAGGCAAATGGCCAATGTTATGGCACCATTCATGGTATAGTTTGTTCAAATGATATCATATTTTGCCCAAGTTTGCATCTTGGAATGGCAAACAATGTTGCCTAAGGAAGTTTTCACTTTCTTTGCACGGAAAATTCATTTTCCATTTTTTGAGTGCCCAAAATGAGTTTTTTTGTGAAGGACCTACCAAATATTTGTTGCAAAATTGGACCAAATCATTTTTCTAAAATATTAGGCCATATATAATGTACAATTGACCAAATGGTTGGGTGTCAAAAGCTTTTGATCCACCTCTCGTGAAAAAGACAAATTTCCGCCGATTTAGTACGAAGCGGGTCAAATTTGAACTACAGCAGCCTCATAGTTTGCTCTTTATTTTTTCCAAAAATCATTTCTAGGTACATAAGTATCTATTTAATCAGAGAAAATCCAAAAGTTTTGCAAAATTCAACCCCTAGCTACGAACGGCCATGCCCGCCATATTGATCGCATTTTGAAACGGGCATAAGAAATTCAAAAAAAATCAAAAATATTGAAAACCTTCGCATTGTGTCATTATATGTGACCTAGTTTTCAGGAAAAATAACAAACTTGGACTACGGCAAATGTCTTAAAAAAGTGTTCTCAGAAACGAGCTATCATGTATGAAGATTCAGGGCTTTCAAGGCAAATGGCCAATGTTATGGCAACATTCATGGCATAGTTTGTTCAAATGATATCATATTTTGCACAAGTTTGCATCTTGGAATGGCAAACAATGTTGCCTAAGGAAGTTTTCACTTTCTTTGCACGGAAAATTCATTTTCCAATTTTCGAGTGCCCAAAATGAGTTTTTTTGTGAAGGACCTACCAAATATTTGTTGCAAAATTGGACAAAATCATTTTTCTAAAATATTAGGCCATATATAATGTACAATTGACCAAATGGTTGGGTGTCAAAAGCTTTTGATCCACCTCTCGTGAAAAAGACAAATTTCCGCCGATTCAGTAGGAAGCGGGTCAAATTTTAACTACAGCAGCCTCATAGTTTGCTCTTTATTTTTTCCAAAAATCATTTCTAGGTAAATAAGTATCTATTTAATCAGAGAAAATCCAAAAGTTTTGCAAAATTCAACCCCTAGCTACGAACGGCCATGCCCGCCGTTTTGACCGCATTTTGAAACGGGCATAAGAAATTCAAAAAAAATCAAAAATATTGAAGACCTTCGCATTGTGTCATTATATGTGACCTAGTTTTCAGGAAAAATAACATACTTGGACTACGGCAAATGTCTTAAAAAAGTGTTCTCAGAAACGAGCTATCATGTATGAAGATTCATGGCTTTCAAGGCAAATCGCCAATGTTATGGCAACATTCATGGCATAGTTTGTTCAAATGATATCATATTTTGCACAAGTTTGCATCTTGGAATGGCAAACAATGTTGCCTAAGGAAGTTTTCACTTTCTTTGCACGGAAAATTCAATTTCCATTTTTCGAGTGCCCAAAATGAGTTTTTTTGTGAAGGACCTACCAAATATTTGTTGCCAAATTGGACCAAATCATTTTTCTAAAATATTAGGCCATATATAATGTACAATTGACCAAATGGTTGGGTGTCAAAAGCTTTTGATCCACCTCTCGTGAAAAAGACAAATTTCCGCCGATTCAGTAGGAAGCGGGTCAAATTTTAACTACAGCAGCCTCATAGTTTGCTCTTTATTTTTTCCAAAACTCATTTCTAGGTACATAAGTATCTATTTAATTAGAGAAAGTCCAAAAGTCTTGCAAAATTCAACCCCTAGCTACGAACGGTCATGCCCGCTGTTTTGACCGCATTTTGAAACGGGCATAAGAAATTCAAAAAAAATCAAAAATATTGAAAACCTTCGAATTGTGTCATTATATGTGACCTAGTTTTCAGGAAAAATAACAAACTTGGACTACGGCAAATGTCTTAAAAAAGTGTTCTCAGAAACGAGTTATCATGTATGAAGATTCATGGCTTTCAAGGCAAATGGCCAATGTTATGGCAACATTCATGGTATAGTTTGTTCAAATGATATTATATTTTGCACAAGTTTGCATCTTGGAATGGCAAACAATGTTGCCTAAGGAAGTTTTCACTTTCTTTGCACGGAAAATTCATTTTCCATTTTTCGAGTGCCCAAAATGAGTTTTTTTGTGAGGGACCTACCAAATATTTGTTGCAAAATTGGACCAAATCATTTTTCTAAAATATTAGGCCATATATAATGTACAATTGACCAAATGGTTGGGTGTCAAAAGCTTTTGATCCACCTCTCTTGACAAAGACAAATTTCCGCCGATTCAGTATGAAGCGGGTCAAATTTGAACTACAGCAGCCTCATAGTTTGCTCTTTATTTTTTCCAAAAATCATTTCAAGGTACATAAGTATCTATTTAATCAGAGAAAGTCCAAAAGTTTTGCAAGATTCAACCCCTACCTATGAACGGTCATACCCGCCGTTTTGACCGCATTTTGAAACGGGCATAAGAAATTCAAAAAAAATCAAAAATATTGAAAACCTTCGCATTGTGTCATTATATGTGACCGAGTTTTCAGGGAAAATAACATACTTGGACTCCGGCAAATGTCTTAAAAAAGTGTTCTCAGAAACGAGTTATCATGTATGAAGATTCATGGCTTTCAAGGCAAATCGCCAATGTTATGGCAACATTCATGGCATAGTTTGTTCAAATGATATCATATTTTGCACAAGTTTGCATCTTGGAATGGCAAACAATGTTGCCTAAGGAAGTTTTCACTTTCTTTGCACGGAAAATTCATTTTCCATTTTTCGAGTGCCCAAAATGAGTTTTTTTGTGAAGGACCTACCAAATATTTGTTGCAAAATTGGACCAAATCATTTTTCTAAAATATTAGGCCATATATAATGTACAATTGACCAAATGGTTGGGTGTCAAAAGCTTTTGATCCACCTCTCGTGAAAAAGACAAATTTCCGCCGATTCAGTAGGAAGCGGGTGAAATTTTAACTACAGCAGCCTCATAGTTTGCTCTTTATTTTTTCCAAAAATCATTTCTAGGTACATAAGTATCTATTTAATCAGAGAAAGTCCAAAAGCCTTGCAAAATTCAACCCCTAGCTACGAGCGGTCATGCCCGCTGTTTTGACCGCATTTTGAAACGGGCATAAGAAATTCAAAAAAAATTGAAAAAATTGAAAACCTTCGCATTGTGTCATTATATGTGACCTAATTTTCCGGAAAAATAACAAACTTAGACAACGACAAATGTCTTCAAAAAGTGTTCTCAGAAACGAGCTATCATATATGAAGATTCATGGCTTTCAAGGCAAATGGCCAATGTTATGGCAACATTCATGGTATAGTTTGTTCAAATGATATCATATTTTGCACAAGTTTGCATCTTGGAATGGCAAACAATGTTGCCTAAGGAAGTTTTCACTTTCTTTGCACGGAAAATTCATTTTCCATTTTTCGAGTGCCCAAAATGAGTTTTTTTGTGAAGGACCTACCAAATATTTGTTGCAAAATTGGACCAAATCATTTTTCTAAAATATTAGGCCATATATAATGTACAATTGACCAAATGGTTGGGTGTCAAAAGCTTTTGATCCACCTCTCGTGAAAAAGACAAATTTCCGCCTATTCAGTAGGAAGCGGGTGAAATTTTAACTACAGCAGCCTCATAGTTTGCTCTTTATTTTTTCCAAAAATCATTTCTAGGTACATAAGTATCTATTTAATCAGAGAAAATCCAAAAGTTTTGCAAAATTCAACCCCTAGCTACGAACGGTCATGCCCGCCGTTTTGACCGCATTTTGAAACGGGCATTAGAAATTCAAAAAAAATCAAAAAAATTGAAAACCTTCGCATTGTGTAATTATATGTGACCTAGTTTTCAGGAAAAATAACATACTTGGACTACGGCAAATGTCTTAAAAAATTGTTCTCAGAAACGAGCTATCATGTATGAAGATTCATGGCTTTCAAGGCAAATGCCCAATGTTATGGCAAGATTCATGGTATAGTTTGTTCAAATGATATCATATTTTGCACAAGTTTGCATCTTGGAATGGCAAACAATGTTGCCTAAGGAAGTTTTCACTTTCTTTGCACGGAAAATTCATTTTCCATTTTTCGAGTGCCCAAAATGAGTTTTTTGTGAAGGACCTACCAAATATTTGTTGCAAAATTGGACCAAATCATTTTTCTAAAATATTAGGCCATATATAATGTACAATTGACCAAATGGTTGGGTGTCAAAAGCTTTTGATCCACCTCTCGTGAAAAAGACAAATTTCCGCCGATTCAGTAGGAAGCGGGTCAAATTTGAACTATAGCAGCCTCATAGTTTGCTCTTTATTTTTTCCAAAAATCATTTCTAGGTACATAAGTATCTATTTAATCAGAGAAAGTCCAAAAGTTTTGCAAGATTCAACCCCTAGCTATGAACGGTCATGCCCGCCGTTTTGACCGCATTTTGAAACGGGCATAAGAAATTCAAAAAAAATCAAAAATATTGAAAACCTTCGCATTGTGTCATTATATGTGACCTAGTTTTCAGGAAAATAACAAACTTGGACTACGGCAAATGTCTTAAAAAAAGTGTTCTCAGAAACGAGCTATCATGTATGAATATTCATGGCTTTCAAGGCAAATGGCCAATGTTATGGCAACATTCATGGCATAGTTTGTTCAAATGATATCATATTTTGCACAAGTTTGCATCTTGGAATGGCAAACAATGTTGCCTAAGGAAGTTTTCACTTTCTTTGCACGGAAATTTCATTTTCCATTTTTCGAGTGCCCAAAATGAGTTTTTTTGGGAAGGACCTACCAAATATTTGTTGCAAAATTGGACCAAATCATTTTTCTAAAATATTAGGCCATATATAATGTACAATTGACCAAATGGTTGGGTGTCAAAAGCTTTTGATCCACCTCTCGTGAAAAAGACAAATTTCCACCGATTTAGTAGGAAGCGGGTCAAATTTGAACTACAGCAGCCTCATAGTTTGCTCTTTATTTTTCCCAAAAATCATTTCTAGGTACATAAGTATCTATTTAATCAGAGAAAGTCCAAAAGTTTTGCAAGATTCAACCCCTAGCTATGAACGGCCAGGCCCGCCGTTTTGACCGCATTTTGAAACGGGCATAAGAAATTCCAAAAAAATCAAAAATATTGAAAACCTTCGCATTGTGTCATTATATGTGACCTAGTTTTTAGGAAAATAACAAACTTGGACTACGGCAAATGTCTTCAAAAAGTGTTCTCAGAAACGAGCTATCATGTATGAAGATTCATGGCTTTCAAGGCAAATGGCCAATGTTATGGCAACATTCATGGCATAGTTTGTTCAAATGATATCATATTTTGCACAAGTTTGCATCTTGGAATGGCAAACAATGTTGCCTAAGGAAGTTTTCACTTTCTTTGCACGGAAAATTCATTTTCCATTTTTCGAGTGCCCAAAATGAGTTTTTTTGTGAAGGAACTACCAAATATTTGTTGCAAAATTGGACCAAATCATTTTTATAAAATATTAGGCCATATATAATGTACAATTGACCAAATGGTTGGGTGTCAAAAGCTTTTGATCCACCTCTCGTGAAAAAGACAAATTTCCGCCGAATCAGTAGGAAGCGGGCCAAATTTGAACTACAGCAGCCTCATAGTTTCCTCTTTATTTTTTCCAAAAATAATTTCGAGGTACATAAGTATCTATTTATTCGGAGAAAGTCCAAAAGTTTTGCAAGATTCAACCCCTAGCTACGAACGGTCATGCCCGCCGTTTTGACCGCATTTTGAAACGGGCATAAGAAATTCAAAAGAAATCAAAAAATTTGAAAACCTTCGCATTGTGTCATTATATGTGACTTAGTTTTCAGGAAAAATAACAAACTTGGACTACGGCAAATGTCTTAAAAAAGTGTTCTCAGAAACGAGTTATCATGTATGAAGATTCATGGCTTTCAAGGCAAATGGCCAATGTTATGGCAACATTCATGGCAGAGTTTGTTCAAATTATATCATATTTTGCACAAGTTTGCATCTTGGAATGGCAAACAATGTTGCCTAAGGAAGTTTTCACTTTCTTTGCACGGAAAATTCATTTTCCATTTTTCAAGTGCCCAAAATGAGTTTTTTTGTGAAGGACCTACCAAATATTTGTTGCAAAATTGGACCAAGTCATTTTTATAAAATATTAGGCCATATATAATGTACAATTGACCAAATGGTTGGGTGTCAAAAGCTTTTGATCCACCTCTCGTGAAAAAGACAAATTTCCGCCGATTCAGTACGAAGCGGGTCAAATTTGAACTACAGCAGCCTCGTAGTTTGCTCTTTATTTTTTCCAAAAATCATTTCGAGGTACATAAGTATCTATTTAATCAGAGAAAGTCCAAAAGTTTTGCAAGATTCAACCCCTAGCTATGAACGGTCAGGCCCGCCGTTTTGACCGCATTTTGAAACGGGCATAAGAAATTCCAAAAAAATCAAAAATATTGAAAACCTTCGCGTTGTGTCATTATATGTGACCTAGTTTTCAGGAAAATAACAAACTTGGACTACGGCAAATGTCTTCAAAAAGTGTTCTCAGAAACGAGCTATCATGTATATAGATTCATGGCTTTCAAGGCAAATGTCCAATGTTATGGCAACATTCATGGCATAGTTTGTTCAAATGATATCATATTTTGCACAAGTTTGCATCTTGGAATGGCAAACATTGTTGCCTAAGGAAGTTTTCACTTTCTTTGCACGGAAAATTTATTTTCCATTTTTCGAGTGCCCAAAATGAGTTTTTTTGTGAAGGACCTACCAAATATTTGTTGCAAAATTGGACCAAATCATTTTAATAAAATATTAGGCCATATATAATGTACAATTGACCAAATGGTTGGGTGTCAAAAGCTTTTGGTCCACCTCTCGTGAAAAAGACAAATTTCCGCCGAATCAGCAGGAAGCGGGTCAAATTTGAACTACAGAAGCCTCATAGTTTGCTCTTTATTTTTTCCAAAAATAATTTCTAGGTACATAAGTATCTATTTAATCAGAGAAACTCCAAATTTTTTGCAAAATTCAACCCCTAGCTACGAACGGTCATGCCCGCCGTTTTGACCGCATTTTGAAACGGGCATAAGAAATTCAAAAAAAATCAAAAAAATTGAAAACCTTCGCATTGTGTCATTATATGTGACCTAGTTTTCAGGACAAATAACAAACTTGGACTACGGCAATTGTCTTAAAAAAGTGTTCTCAGAAACGAGCTATCCTGTATGAAGATTCGTGGCTTTCAAGGCAAATGGCCAATGTTATGGCAACATTCATGGCATAGTTTGTTCAAATGATATCATATTTTGCACAAGTTTGCATCTTGGAATGGCAAACAATGTTGCCTAAGGAAGTTTTCACTTTCTTTGCACGGAAAATTCATTTTCCATTTTTCAAGTGCCCAAAATGAGTTTTTTAGTGAAGGACCTACCAAATATTTGTTGCAAAATTGGACCAAATCATTTTTCTAAAATATTAGGCCATATATAATGTACAATTGACCAAATGGTTGGGTGTCAAAAGCTTTTGATCCACCTCTCGTGAAAAAGACAAATTTCCACCGATTCAGTAGGAAGCGCGTCAAATTTGAACTATAGCAGCCTCATAGTTTGCTCTTTATTTTTTCCAAAAATCATTTCGAGGTACATAAGTATCTATTTAATCAGAGAAAGTCCAAAAGTTTTGCAAGATTCAACCCGTAGCTACGAACGGTCAGGCCCGCCGTTTTGACCGCATTTTGAATCGGGCATAAGAAATTCCAAAAAAATCAAAAAAATTGAAAACCTTCGCATTGTGTCATTATATGTGACCTAGTTTTCAGGACAAATAACAAACTTGGACTACGGCAATTGTCTTAAAAAAGTGTTCTCAGAAACGAGCTATCCTGTATGAAGATTCGTGGCTTTCAAGGCAAATGGCCAATGTTATGGCAACATTCATGGCATAGTTTGTTCAAATGATATCATAGTTTGCACAAGTTTGCATCTTGGAATGGCAAACAATGTTGCCTAAGGAAGTTTTCACTTTCTTTGCACGGAAAATTCATTTTCCATTTTTCGAGTGCCCAAAATGAGTTTTTTTTTGAAGGACCTACCAAATATTTGTTGCAAAATTGGACCAAATCATTTTTCTAAAATATTAGGCCATATATAATGTACAATTGACCAAATAATTGGGTGTCAAAAGCTTTTGATCCACCTCTCGTGAAAAAGACAAATTTCCACCGAATCAGCAGGAAGCGGGTCAAATTTGAACTACAGCTACCTCATAGTTTGCTCTTTATTTTTTCCAAAAATCATTTCGAGGTACATAAGTATCTATTTAATCAGAGAAAGTCCAAAAGTTTTGCAAAATTCAACCCCTAGCTACGAACGGTCATGCCCGCCGTTTTGACCGCATTTTGAAACGGGCATAAGAAATTCAAAAAAAAATCAAAAAAATTGAAAACCTTCGCATTGTGTCATTATATGTGACCTAGTTTTCAGGAAAAATAACAAACTTGGACTACGGCAAATGTCTTAAAAAAGTGTTCTCAGAAACGAGCTATCATGTATGAAGATTCATGGCTTTCAAGGCAAATGGCCAATGTTATGGCAACATTCATGGTATAGTTTGTTCAAATGATATCATATTTTGCACAAGTTTGCATCTTGGAATGGCAAACAATGTTGCCTAAGGAAGTTTTCACTTTCTTTGCACGGAAAATTCATTTTCCATTTTTTGAGTGCCCAAAATGAGTTTTTTTGTGAAGGACCTACCAAATATTTGTTGCAAAATTGGACCAAATCATTTTTCTAAAATATTAGGCCATATATAATGTACAATTGACCAAATGGTTGGGTGTCAAAAGCTTTTGATCCACCTCTCGTGAAAAAGACAAATTTCCACCGATTTAGTAGGAAGCGGGTCAAATTTGAACTACAGCAGCCTCATAGTTTGCTCTTTATTTTTCCCAAAAATCATTTCTAGGTACATAAGTATCTATTTAATCAGAGAAACTCCAAAAGTTTTGCAAGATTCAACCACTAGCTATGAACGGCCAGGCCCGCCGTTTTGACCGCATTTTGAAACGGGCATAAGAAATTCCAAAAAAATCAAAAATATTGAAAACCTTCGCATTGTGTCATTATATGTGACCTAGTTTTCAGGAAAATAACAAACTTGGACTACGGCAAATGTCTTCAAAAAGTGTTCTCAGAAACGAGCTATCATGTATGAAGATTCATGGCTTTCAAGGCAAATGGCCAATGTTATGGCAACATTCATGGCATAGTTTGTTCAAATGATATCATATTTTGCACAAGTTTGCATCTTGGAATGGCAAACAATGTTGCCTAAGGAAGTTTTCACTTTCTTTGCACGGAAAATTCATTTTCCATTTTTCGAGTGCCCAAAATGAGTTTTTTTGTGAAGGAACTACCAAATATTTGTTGCAAAATTGGACCAAATCATTTTTATAAAATATTAGGCCATATATAATGTACAATTGACCAAATGGTTGGGTGTCAAAAGCTTTTGATCCACCTCTCGTGAAAAAGACAAATTTCCGCCGAATTAGTAGGAAGCGGGTCAAATTTGAACTACAGCAGCATCATAGTTTCCTCTTTATTTTTTCCAAAAATAATTTCGAGGTACATAAGTATCTATTTATTCAGAGAAAGTCCAAAAGTTTTGCAAGATTCAACCCCTAGCTACGAACGGTCATGCCCGCCGTTTTGACCGCATTTTGAAACGGGCATAAGAAATTCAAAAGAAATCAAAAAATTTGAAAACCTTTGCATTGTGTCATTATATGTGACTTAGTTTTCAGGAAAAATAACAAACTTGGACTACGGCAAATGTCTTAAAAAAGTGTTCTCAGAAACGAGTTATCATGTATGAAGATTCATGGCTTTCAAGGCAAATGGCCAATGTTATGGCAACATTCATGGCAGAGTTTGTTCAAATTATATCATATTTTGCACAAGTTTGCATCTTGGAATGGCAAACAATGTTGCCTAAGGAAGTTTTCACTTTCTTTGCACGGAAAATTCATTTTCCATTTTTCAAGTGCCCAAAATGAGTTTTTTTGTGAAGGACCTACCAAATATTTGTTGCAAAATTGGACCAAGTCATTTTTATAAAATATTAGGCCATATATAATGTACAATTGACCAAATGGTTGGGTGTCAAAAGCTTTTGATCCACCTCTCGTGAAAAAGACAAATTTCCGCCGATTCAGTACGAAGCGGGTCAAATTTGAACTACAGCAGCCTCGTAGTTTGCTCTTTATTTTTTCCAAAAATCATTTCGAGGTACATAAGTATCTATTTATTCAGAGAAAGTCCAAAAGTTTTGCAAGATTCAACCCCTAGCTATGAACGGTCAGGCCCGCCGTTTTGACCGCATTTTGAAACGGGCATAAGAAATTCAAAAGAAATCAAAAAATTTGAAAACCTTTGCATTGTGTCATTATATGTGACTTAGTTTTCAGGAAAAATAACAAACTTGGACTACGGCAAATGTCTTAAAAAAGTGTTCTCAGAAACGAGTTATCATGTATGAAGATTCATGGCTTTCAAGGCAAATGGCCAATGTTATGGCAACATTCATGGCAGAGTTTGTTCAAATTATATCATATTTTGCACAAGTTTGCATCTTGGAATGGCAAACAATGTTGCCTAAGGAAGTTTTCACTTTCTTTGCACGGAAAATTCATTTTCCATTTTTCAAGTGCCCAAAATGAGTTTTTTTGTGAAGGACCTACCAAATATTTGTTGCAAAATTGGACCAAGTCATTTTTATAAAATATTAGGCCATATATAATGTACAATTGACCAAATGGTTGGGTGTCAAAAGCTTTTGATCCACCTCTCGTGAAAAAGACAAATTTCCGCCGATTCAGTACGAAGCGGGTCAAATTTGAACTACAGCAGCCTCGTAGTTTGCTCTTTATTTTTTCCAAAAATCATTTCGAGGTACATAAGTATCTATTTAATCAGAGAAAGTCCAAAAGTTTTGCAAGATTCAACCCCTAGCTATGAACGGTCAGGCCCGCCGTTTTGACCGCATTTTGAAACGGGCATAAGAAATTCCAAAAAAATCAAAAATATTGAAAACATTCGCGTTGTGTCATTATATGTGACCTAGTTTTCAGGAAAATAACAAACTTGGACTACGGCAAATGTCTTCAAAAAGTGTTCTCAGAAACGAGCTATCATGTATGAAGATTCATGGCTTTCAAGGCAAATGTCCAATGTTATGGCAACATTCATGGCATAGTTTGTTCAAATGATATCATATTTTGCACAAGTTTGCATCTTGGAATGGCAAACATTGTTGCCTAAGGAAGTTTTCACTTTCTTTGCACGGAAAATTCATTTTCCATTTTTCGAGTGCCCAAAATGAGTTTTTTTGTGAAGGACCTACCAAATATTTGTTGCAAAATTGGACCAAATCATTTTAATAAAATATTAGGCCATATATAATGTACAATTGACCAAATGGTTGGGTGTCAAAAGCTTTTGGTCCACCTCTCGTGAAAAAGACAAATTTCCGCCGAATCAGCAGGAAGCGGGTCAAATTTGAACTACAGAAGCCTCATAGTTTGCTCTTTATTTTTTCCAAAAATAATTTCTAGGTACATAAGTATCTATTTAATCAGAGAAAGTCCAAATTTTTTGCAAAATTCAACCCCTAGCTACGAACGGTCATGCCCGCCGTTTTGACCGCATTTTGAAACGGGCATAAGAAATTCAAAAAAAATCAAAAAAATTGAAAACCTTCGCAGTGTGTTATTATATGTGACCTAGTTTTCAGGATAAATAACAAACTTGGACTACGGCAATTGTCTTAAAAAAGTGTTCTCAGAAACGAGCTATCCTGTATGAAGATTCGTGGCTTTCAAGGGAAATGGCCAATGTTATGGCAACATTCATGGCATAGTTTGTTCAAATGATATCATATTTTGCACAAGTTTGCATCTTGGAATGGCAAACAATGTTGCCTAAGGAAGTTTTCACTTTCTTTGCACGGAAAATTCATTTTCCATTTTTCAAGTGCCCAAAATGAGTTTTTTAGTGAAGGACCTACCAAATATTTGTTGCAAAATTGGACCAAATCATTTTTCTAAAATATTAGGCCATATATAATGTACAATTGACCAAATGGTTGGGTGTCAAAAGCTTTTGATCCACCTCTCGTGAAAAAGACAAATTTCCACCGATTCAGTAGGAAGCGCGTCAAATTTGAACTATAGCAGCCTCATAGTTTGCTCTTTATTTTTTCCAAAAATCATTTCGAGGTACATAAGTATCTATTTAATCAGAGAAAGTCCAAAAGTTTTGCAAGATTCAACCCCTAGCTACGAACGGTCAGGCCCGCCGTTTTGACCGCATTTTGAATCGGGCATAAGAAATTCCAAAAAAATCAAAAATATTGAAAACCTTCGCATTGTGTCATTATATGTGACTTAGTTTTCAGGAAAATAACAATCTTGGACTACGGCAAATGTCTTAAAAAAAGTGTTCTCAGAAACGAGCTATCATGTATGAAGATTCATGGCTTTCAAGGCAAATGGCCAATGTTATGGCAACATTCATGGCATAGTTTGTTCAAATGATATCATAGTTTGCACAAGCTTGCATCTTGGAATGGCAAACAATGTTGCCTAAGGAAGTTTTCACTTTCTTTGCACGGAAAATTCATTTTCCATTTTTCGAGTGCCCAAAATGAGTTTTTTTTTGAAGGACCTACCAAATATTTGTTGCAAAATTGGACCAAATCATTTTTATAAAATATTAGGCCATATATAATGTACAATTGACCAAATAATTGGGTGTCAAAAGCTTTTGATCCACCTCTCGTGAAAAAGACAAATTTCCACCGAATCAGCAGGAAGCGGGTCAAATTTGAACTACAGCTACCTCATAGTTTGCTCTTTATTTTTTCCAAAAATCATTTCGAGGTACATAAGTATCTATTTAATCAGAGAAAGTCCAAAAGTTTTGCAAAATTCAACCCCTAGCTACGAACGGTCATGCCCGCCGTTTTGACCGCATTTTGAAACGGGCATAAGAAATTCAAAAAAAATCAAAAAAATTGAAAACCTTCGCATTGTGTCATTATATGTGACCTAGTTTTCAGGAAAAATTACAAACTTGGACTACGGCAAATGTCTTAAAAAAGTGTTCTCAGAAACGAGCTATCATGTATGAAGATTCATGGCTTTCAAGGCAAATGGCCAATGTTATGGCAACATTCATGGCATAGTTTGTTCAAATGATATCATATTTTGCACAAGTTTGCATCTTGGAATGGCAAACAATGTTGCCTAAGGAACTTTTCACTTTCTTTGCACGGAAAATTCATTTTCCATTTTTCGAGTGCCCAAAATGAGTTTTTTTGTGAAGGACCTACCAAATATTTGTTGCAAAATTGGACCAAATCATTTTTCTAAAATATTAGGCCATATATAATGTACAATTGACCAAATAATTGGGTGTCAAAAGCTTTTGATCCACCTCTCGTGAAAAAGACAAATTTCCACCGAATCAGCAGGAAGCGGGTCAAATTTGAACTACAGCTACCTCATAGTTTGCTCTTTATTTTTTCCAAAAATCTTTTCGAGGTACATAAGTATCTATTTAATCAGAGAAAGTCCAAAAGTTTTGCAAAATTCAACCCCTAGCTACGAACGGTCATGCCCGCCGTTTTGACCGCATTTTGAAACGGGCATAAGAAATTCAAAAAAAATCAAAAATATTGAAAACCTTCGCATTGTGTCATTATATGTGACCTAGTTTTCAGGAAAAATAACAAACTTGGACTACGGCAAATGTCTTAAAAAAGTGTTCTCAGAAACGAGCTATCATGTATGAAGATTCATGGCTTTCAAGGCAAATGGCCAATGTTATGGCAACATTCATGGCATAGTTTGTTCAAATGATATCATATTTTGCACAAGTTTGCATCTTGGAATGGCAAACAATGTTGCCTAAGGAAGTTTTCACTTTCTTTGCACGGAAAATTCATTTTCCATTTTTCGAGTGCCCAAAATGAGTTTTTTTGTGAAGGACCTACCAAATATTTGTTGCAAAATTGGACCATATCATTTTAATAAAATATTAGGCCATATATAATGTACAATTGCCCAAATGGTTGGGTGTCAAAAGCTTTTGATCCACCTCTCGTGAAAAAGACAAATTTCCGCCGAATCAGTAGGAAGCGGGTCAAATTTGAACTACAGAAGCCTCATAGTTTGCTCTTTATTTTTTCCAAAAATAATTTCTAGGTACATAAGTATCTATTTAATCAGAGAAAGTCCAAATTTTTTGCAAAATTCAACCCCTAGCTACGAACGGTCATGCCCGCCGTTTTGACCGCATTTTGAAACGGGCATAAGAAATTCAAAAAAAATCAAAAAAATTGAAAAACTTCGCATTGTGTCATTATATGTGACCTAGTTTTCAGGACAAATAACAAACTTGGACTACGGCAATTGTCTTAAAAAAGTGTTCTCAGAAACGAGCTATCCTGTATGAAGATTCGTGGCTTTCAAGGCAAATGGCCAATGTTATGGCAACATTCATGGCATAGTTTGTTCAAATGATATCATATTTTGCACAAGTTTGCATCTTGGAATGGCAAACAATGTTGCCTAAGGAAGTTTTCACTTTCTTTGCACGAAAAATTCATTTTCCATTTTTCGAGTGCCCAAAATGAGTTTTTTTGTGAAGGAACTACCAAATATTTGTTGCAAAATTGGACCAAATCATTTTTATAAAATATTAGGCCATATATAATGTACAATTGACCAAATGGTTGGGTGTCAAAAGCTTTTGATCCACCTCTCGTGAAAAAGACAAATTTCCGCCGAATTAGTAGGAAGCGGGTCAAATTTGAACTACAGCAGCATCATAGTTTCCTCTTTATTTTTTCCAAAAATCATTTCGAGGTACATAAGTATCTATTTATTCAGAGAAAGTCCAAAAGTTTTGCAAGATTCAACCCCTAGCTACGAACGGTCATGCCCGCCGTTTTGACCGCATTTTGAAACGGGCATAAGAAATTCAAAAGAAATCAAAAAATTTGAAAACCTTTGCATTGTGTCATTATATGTGACTTAGTTTTCAGGAAAAATAACAAACTTGGACTACGGCAAATGTCTTAAAAAAGTGTTCTCAGAAACGAGTTATCATGTATGAAGATTCATGGCTTTCAAGGCAAATGGCCAATGTTATGGCAACATTCATGGCAGAGTTTGTTCAAATTATATCATATTTTGCACAAGTTTGCATCTTGGAATGGCAAACAATGTTGCCTAAGGAAGTTTTCACTTTCTTTGCACGGAAAATTCATTTTCCATTTTTCAAGTGCCCAAAATGAGTTTTTTTGTGAAGGACCTACCAAATATTTGTTGCAAAATTGGACCAAGTCATTTTTATAAAATATTAGGCCATATATAATGTACAATTGACCAAATGGTTGGGTGTCAAAAGCTTTTGATCCACCTCTCGTGAAAAAGACAAATTTCCGCCGATTCAGTACGAAGCGGGTCAAATTTGAACTACAGCAGCCTCGTAGTTTGCTCTTTATTTTTTCCAAAAATCATTTCGAGGTACATAAGTATCTATTTAATCAGAGAAAGTCCAAAAGTTTTGCAAGATTCAACCCCTAGCTATGAACGGTCAGGCTCGCCGTTTTGACCGCATTTTGAAACGGGCATAAGAAATTCCAAAAAAATCAAAAATATTGAAAACCTTCGCATTGTGTCATTATATGTGACTTAGTTTTCAGGAAAATAACAATCTTGGACTACGGCAAATGTCTTAAAAAAAGTGTTCTCAGAAACGAGCTATCATGTAGGAAGATTCATGGCTTTCAAGGCAAATGGCCAATGTTATGGCAACATTCATGGCATAGTTTGTTCAAATGATATCATATTTTGCACAAGTTTGCATCTTGGAATGGCAAACAATGTTGCCTAAGGAAGTTTTCACTTTCTTTGCACGGAAAATTCATTTTCCATTTTTCGAGTGCCCAAAATGAGTTTTTTTTTGAAGGACCTACCAAATATTTGTTGCAAAATTGGACCAAATCATTTGTCTAAAATATTAGGCCATATATAATGTACAATTGACCAAATAATTGGGTGTCAAAAGCTTTTGATCCACCTCTCGTGAAAAAGACAAATTTCCACCGAATCAGCAGGAAGCGGGTCAAATTTGAACTACAGCTACCTCATAGTTTGCTCTTTATTTTTTCCAAAAATCATTTCGAGGTACATAAGTATCTATTTAATCAGAGAAAGTCCAAAAGTTTTGCAAAATTCAACCCCTAGCTACGAACGGTCATGCCCGCCGTTTTGACCGCATTTTGAAACGGGCATAAGAAATTCAAAAAAAATCAAAAAAATTGAAAACCTTCGCATTGTGTCATTATATGTGACCTAGTTTTCAGGAAAAATTACAAACTTGGACTACGGCAAATGTCTTAAAAAAGTGTTCTCAGAAACGAGCTATCATGTATGAAGATTCATGGCTTTCAAGGCAAATGGCCAATGTTATGGCAACATTCATGGCATAGTTTGTTCAAATGATATCATATTTTGCACAAGTTTGCATCTTGGAATGGCAAACAATGTTGCCTAAGGAACTTTTCACTTTCTTTGCACGGAAAATTCATTTTCCATTTTTCGAGTGCCCAAAATGAGTTTTTTTGTGAAGGACCTACCAAATATTTGTTGCAAAATTGGACCAAATCATTTTTCTAAAATATTAGGCCATATATAATGTACAATTGACCAAATAATTGGGTGTCAAAAGCTTTTGATCCACCTCTCGTGAAAAAGACAAATTTCCACCGAATCAGCAGGAAGCGGGTCAAATTTGAACTACAGCTACCTCATAGTTTGCTCTTTATTTTTTCCAAAAATCTTTTCGAGGTACATAAGTATCTATTTAATCAGAGAAAGTCCAAAAGTTTTGCAAAATTCAACCCCTAGCTACGAACGGTCATGCCCGCCGTTTTGACCGCATTTTGAAACGGGCATAAGAAATTCAAAAAAAATCAAAAATATTGAAAACCTTCGCATTGTGTCATTATATGTGACCTAGTTTTCAGGAAAAATAACAAACTTGGACTACGGCAAATGTCTTAAAAAAGTGTTCTCAGAAACGAGCTATCATGTATGAAGATTCATGGCTTTCAAGGCAAATGGCCAATGTTATGGCAACATTCATGGCATAGTTTGTTCAAATGATATCATATTTTGCACAAGTTTGCATCTTGGAATGGCAAACAATGTTGCCTAAGGAAGTTTTCACTTTCTTTGCACGGAAAATTCATTTTCCATTTTTCGAGTGCCCAAAATGAGTTTTTTTGTGAAGGACCTACCAAATATTTGTTGCAAAATTGGACCATATCATTTTAATAAAATATTAGGCCATATATAATGTACAATTGCCCAAATGGTTGGGTGTCAAAAGCTTTTGATCCACCTCTCGTGAAAAAGACAAATTTCCGCCGAATCAGTAGGAAGCGGGTCAAATTTGAACTACAGAAGCCTCATAGTTTGCTCTTTATTTTTTCCAAAAATAATTTCTAGGTACATAAGTATCTATTTAATCAGAGAAAGTCCAAATTTTTTGCAAAATTCAACCCCTAGCTACGAACGGTCATGCCCGCCGTTTTGACCGCATTTTGAAACGGGCATAAGAAATTCAAAAAAAATCAAAAAAATTGAAAAACTTCGCATTGTGTCATTATATGTGACCTAGTTTTCAGGACAAATAACAAACTTGGACTACGGCAATTGTCTTAAAAAAGTGTTCTCAGAAACGAGCTATCCTGTATGAAGATTCGTGGCTTTCAAGGCAAATGGCCAATGTTATGGCAACATTCATGGCATAGTTTGTTCAAATGATATCATATTTTGCACAAGTTTGCATCTTGGAATGGCAAACAATGTTGCCTAAGGAAGTTTTCACTTTCTTTGCACGAAAAATTCATTTTCCATTTTTCGAGTGCCCAAAATGAGTTTTTTTGTGAAGGAACTACCAAATATTTGTTGCAAAATTGGACCAAATCATTTTTATAAAATATTAGGCCATATATAATGTACAATTGACCAAATGGTTGGGTGTCAAAAGCTTTTGATCCACCTCTCGTGAAAAAGACAAATTTCCGCCGAATTAGTAGGAAGCGGGTCAAATTTGAACTACAGCAGCATCATAGTTTCCTCTTTATTTTTTCCAAAAATCATTTCGAGGTACATAAGTATCTATTTATTCAGAGAAAGTCCAAAAGTTTTGCAAGATTCAACCCCTAGCTACGAACGGTCATGCCCGCCGTTTTGACCGCATTTTGAAACGGGCATAAGAAATTCAAAAGAAATCAAAAAATTTGAAAACCTTTGCATTGTGTCATTATATGTGACTTAGTTTTCAGGAAAAATAACAAACTTGGACTACGGCAAATGTCTTAAAAAAGTGTTCTCAGAAACGAGTTATCATGTATGAAGATTCATGGCTTTCAAGGCAAATGGCCAATGTTATGGCAACATTCATGGCAGAGTTTGTTCAAATTATATCATATTTTGCACAAGTTTGCATCTTGGAATGGCAAACAATGTTGCCTAAGGAAGTTTTCACTTTCTTTGCACGGAAAATTCATTTTCCATTTTTCAAGTGCCCAAAATGAGTTTTTTTGTGAAGGACCTACCAAATATTTGTTGCAAAATTGGACCAAGTCATTTTTATAAAATATTAGGCCATATATAATGTACAATTGACCAAATGGTTGGGTGTCAAAAGCTTTTGATCCACCTCTCGTGAAAAAGACAAATTTCCGCCGATTCAGTACGAAGCGGGTCAAATTTGAACTACAGCAGCCTCGTAGTTTGCTCTTTATTTTTTCCAAAAATCATTTCGAGGTACATAAGTATCTATTTAATCAGAGAAAGTCCAAAAGTTTTGCAAGATTCAACCCCTAGCTATGAACGGTCAGGCTCGCCGTTTTGACCGCATTTTGAAACGGGCATAAGAAATTCCAAAAAAATCAAAAATATTGAAAACCTTCGCATTGTGTCATTATATGTGACTTAGTTTTCAGGAAAATAACAATCTTGGACTACGGCAAATGTCTTAAAAAAAGTGTTCTCAGAAACGAGCTATCATGTAGGAAGATTCATGGCTTTCAAGGCAAATGGCCAATGTTATGGCAACATTCATGGCATAGTTTGTTCAAATGATATCATATTTTGCACAAGTTTGCATCTTGGAATGGCAAACAATGTTGCCTAAGGAAGTTTTCACTTTCTTTGCACGGAAAATTCATTTTCCATTTTTCGAGTGCCCAAAATGAGTTTTTTTTTGAAGGACCTACCAAATATTTGTTGCAAAATTGGACCAAATCATTTGTCTAAAATATTAGGCCATATATAATGTACAATTGACCAAATAATTGGGTGTCAAAAGCTTTTGATCCACCTCTCGTGAAAAAGACAAATTTCCACCGAATCAGCAGGAAGCGGGTCAAATTTGAACTACAGCTACCTCATAGTTTGCTCTTTATTTTTTCCAAAAATCATTTCGAGGTACATAAGTATCTATTTAATCAGAGAAAGTCCAAAAGTTTTGCAAAATTCAACCCCTAGCTACGAACGGTCATGCCCGCCGTTTTGACCGCATTTTGAAACGGGCATAAGAAATTCAAAAAAAATCAAAAAAATTGAAAACCTTCGCATTGTGTCATTATATGTGACCTAGTTTTCAGGAAAAATAACAAACTTGGACTACGGCAAATGTCTTAAAAAAGTGTTCTCAGAAACGAGCTATCATGTATGAAGATTCATGGCTTTCAAGGCAAATGGCCAATGTTATGGCAACATTCATGGCATAGTTTGTTCAAATGATATCATATTTTGCACAAGTTTGCATCTTGGAATGGCAAACAATGTTGCCTAAGGAAGTTTTCACTTTCTTTGCACGGAAAATTCATTTTCCATTTTTCGAGTGCCCAAAATGAGTTTTTTTGTGAAGGACCTACCAAATATTTGTTGCAAAATTGGACCAAATCATTTTAATAAAATATTAGGCCATATATAATGTACAATTGACCAAATGGTTGGGTGTCAAAAGCTTTTGATCCACCTCTCGTGAAAAAGACAAATTTCCGCCGAATCAGTAGGAAGCGGGTCAAATTTGAACTACAGAAGCCTCATAGTTTGCTCTTTATTTTTTCCAAAAATAATTTCTAGGTACATAAGTATCTATTTAATCAGAGAAAGTCCAAAATTTTTGCAAAATTCAACCCCTAGCTACGAACGGTCATGCCTGCCGTTTTGACCGCATTTTGAAACGGGCATAAGAAATTCAAAAAAAATCAAAAAAATTGAAAACCTTCGCATTGTGTCATTATATGTGACCTAGTTTTCAGGAAAAATAACAAACTTGGACTACGGAAAATGTCTTAAAAAAGTGTTCTTAGAAACGAGCTATCATGTATGAAGATTCATGGCTTTCAAGGCAAATGGCCAATGTTATGGCAACATTCATGGCATAGTTTGTTCAAATGATATCATATTTTGCACGAGTTTGCATCTTGGAATGGCAAACAATGTTGCCTAAGGAAGTTTTCACTTTCTTTGCACGGAAAATTCATTTTCCATTTTTCAAGTGCCCAAAATGAGTTTTTTTGTGAAGGACCTACCAAATATTTGTTGCAAAATAGGACCAAATCATTTTTCTGAAATATTAGGCATTAAATAATGTACAATTGACCAAATGGTTGGGTGTCAAAAGCTTTTGATCCACCTCTCGTGAAAAAGACAAATTTCCACCGATTCAGTAGGAAGCGGGTCAAATTTGAACTATAGCAGCCTCATAGTTTGCTCTTTATTCTGTCCAAAAATCATTTCGAGGTACATAAGTATCTATTTAATCAGTGAAAGTCCAAAAGTTTTGCAAGATTCAACCCCTAGCTACGAACGGTCATGCCCGCCGTTTTGACCGCATTTTGAAACGGGCATAAGAAATTCAAAAAAATCATAAAAATTGAAAACCTTCGCATTGTGTCATTATATGTGACCTAGTTTTCAGGAAAAATAACATACTTGGACTACGGCAAATGTCTTTAAAAAGTGTTCTCAGAAACGAGCTATCATGTATGAAGATTCATGGCTTTCAAGGCAAATGGCCAATGTTATGGCAACATTCATGGCATAGTTTGTTCAAATGATATCATATTTTGCACAAGTTTGCATCTTGGAATGGCAAACAATGTTGCCTAAGGAAGTTTTCACTTTCTTGGCACGGAAAATTCATTTTCCATTTTTCAAGTGCCCAAAATCAGTTTTTTTGTGAAGGACCTACCAAATATTAGTTGCAAAATTGGACCAAATCATTTTAATAAAATATTAGCCATTAAATAATGTACAGTTGACCAAATGGTTGGGTGTCAAAAGCTTTTGATCCACCTCTCGTGAAAAGGACAAATTTCCACCGATTCAGTAGGAAGCGGGTCAAATTTGAACTATAGCAGCCTCATAGTTTGCTCTTTATTCTTTCCAAAAATCATTTCGAGGTACGTAAGTATCCATTTAATCAGTGAAAGTCCAAAAGTTTTGCAAGATTCAACCCCTAGCTATGAACGGTCAGGCCCGCCGTTTTAACCGCATTTTGAAACGGGCATAAGAAATTCCAAAAAAATCAAAAATATTGAAAACCTTCGCATTGTGTCATTATATGTGACTTAGTTTTCAGGAAAATAACAATCTTGGACTACGGCAAATGTCTTAAAAAAAGTGTTCTCAGAAACGAGCTATCATGTAGGAAGATTCATGGCTTTCAAGGCAAATGGCCAATGTTATGGCAACATTCATGGCATAGTTTGTTCAAATGATATCATATTTTGCACAAGTTTGCATCTTGGAATGGCAAACAATGTTGCCTAAGGAAGTTTTCACTTTCTTTGCACGGAAAATTCATTTTCCATTTTTCGAGTGCCCAAAATGAGTTTTTTTTTGAAGGACCTACCAAATATTTGTTGCAAAATTGGACCAAATCATTTTTCTAAAATATTAGGCCATATATAATGTACAATTGACCAAATAATTGGGTGTCAAAAGCTTTTGATCCACCTCTCGTGAAAAAGACAAATTTCCACCGAATCAGCAGGAAGCGGGTCAAATTTGAACTACAGCTACCTCATAGTTTGCTCTTTATTTTTTCCAAAAATCATTTCGAGGTACATAAGTATCTATTTAATCAGAGAAAGTCCAAAAGTTTTGCAAAATTCAACCCCTAGCTACGAACGGTCATGCCCGCCGTTTTGACCGCATTTTGAAACGGGCATAAGAAATTCAAAAAAAATCAAAAAAATTGAAAACCTTCGCATTGTGTCATTATATGTGACCTAGTTTTCAGGAAAAATAACAAACTTGGACTACGGCAAATGTCTTAAAAAAGTGTTCTCAGAAACGAGCTATCATGTATGAAGATTCATGGCTTTCAAGGCAAATGGCCAATGTTATGGCAACATTCATGGCATAGTTTGTTCAAATGATATCATATTTTGCACAAGTTTGCATCTTGGAATGGCAAACAATGTTGCCTAAGGAAGTTTTCACTTTCTTTGCACGGAAAATTCATTTTCCATTTTTCGAGTGCCCAAAATGAGTTTTTTTGTGAAGGACCTACCAAATATTTGTTGCAAAATTGGACCAAATCATTTTAATAAAATATTAGGCCATATATAATGTACAATTGACCAAATGGTTGGGTGTCAAAAGCTTTTGATCCACCTCTCGTGAAAAAGACAAATTTCCGCCGAATCAGTAGGAAGCGGGTCAAATTTGAACTACATAAGCCTCATAGTTTGCTCTTTATTTTTTCCAAAAATAATTTCTAGGTACATAAGTATCTATTTAATCAGAGAAAGTCCAAAATTTTTGCAAAATTCAACCCCTAGCTACGAACGGTCATGCCTGCCGTTTTGACCGCATTTTGAAACGGGCATAAGAAATTCAAAAAAAATCAAAAAAATTGAAAACCTTCGCATTGTGTCATTATATGTGACCTAGTTTTCAGGAAAAATAACAAACTTGGACTACGGCAAATGCCTTAAAAAAGTGTTCTTAGAAACGAGCTATCATGTATGAAGATTCATGGCTTTCAAGGCAAATGGCCAATGTTATGGCAACATTCATGGCATAGTTTGTTCAAATGATATCATATTTTGCACGAGTTTGCATCTTGGAATGGCAAACAATGTTGCCTAAGGAAGTTTTCACTTTCTTTGCACGGAAAATTCATTTTCCATTTTTCAAGTGCCCAAAATGAGTTTTTTTGTGAAGGACCTACCAAATATTTGTTGCAAAATTGGACCAAATCATTTTTCTAAAATATTAGGCATTAAATAATGTACAATTGACCAAATGGTTGGGTGTCAAAAGCTTTTGATCCACCTCTCGTGAAAAAGACAAATTTCCACCGATTCAGTAGGAAGCGGGTCAAATTTGAACTATAGCAGCCTCATAGTTTGCTCTTTATTCTGTCCAAAAATCATTTCGAGGTACATAAGTATCTATTTAATCAGTGAAAGTCCAAAAGTTTTGCAAGATTCAACCCCTAGCTACGAACGGTCATGCCCGCCGTTTTGACCGCATTTTGAAACGGGCATAAGAAATTCAAAAAAATCATAAAAATTGAAAACCTTCGCATTGTGTCATTATATGTGACCTAGTTTTCAGGAAAAATAACATACTTGGACTACGGCAAATGTCTTAAAAAAGTGTTCTCAGAAACGAGCTATCATGTATGAAGATTCATGGCTTTCAAGGCAAATGGCCAATGTTATGGCAACATTCATGGCATAGTTTGTTCAAATGATATCATATTTTGCACAAGTTTGCATCTTGGAATGGCAAACAATGTTGCCTAAGGAAGTTTTCACTTTCTTGGCACGGAAAATTCATTTTCCATTTTTCAAGTGCCCAAAATCAGTTTTTTTGTGAAGGACCTACCAAATATTAGTTGCAAAATTGGACCAAATCATTTTAATAAAATATTAGCCATTAAATAATGTACAGTTGACCAAATGGTTGGGTGTCAAAAGCTTTTGATCCACCTCTCGTGAAAAAGACAAATTTCCACCGATTCAGTAGGAAGCGGGTCAAATTTGAACTATAGCAGCCTCATAGTTTGCTCTTTATTCTTTCCAAAAATCATTTCGAGGTACATAAGTATCCATTTAATCAGTGAAAGTCCAAAAGTTTTGCAAGATTCAACCCCTAGCTATGAACGGTCAGGCCCGCCGTTTTGACCGCATTTTGAAACGGGCATAAGAAATTAAAAAAAAATCAAAAATATTGAAAACCTTCGCATTGTGTCATTATATGTGACTTAGTTTTCAGGAAAATAACAAACTTGGACTACGGCAAATGTCTTCAAAAAGTGTTCTCAGAAACGAGCTATCATGTATGAAGATTCATGGCTTTCAAGGCAAATGGCCAATGTTATGGCAACATTCATGGCATAGTTTGTTCAAATAATATCATATTTTGCACAAGTTTGCATCTTGGAATGGCAAACAATGTTGCCTAAGGAAGTTTTCACTTTCTTTGCATGGAAAATTCATTTTCCATTTTTCGAGTGCCCAAAATCAGTTTTTTTGTGAAGGACCTACCAAATATTTGTTGGAAAATTGGACCAAATCATTTTAATAAAATATTAGGCCATATATAATGTACAATTGACCAAATGGTTGGGTGTCAAAAGCTTTTGATCTACCTCTCGTGAAAAAGACAAATTTCCGCCGAATCAGTAGGAAGCGGGTCAAATTTGAACTACAGCAGCCTCATAGTTTGCTCTTTATTTTTTCCAAAAATCATTTCTAGGTACATAAGTATCTATTTAATCAGAGAAAGTCCAAAATTTTTGCAAAATTCAACCCCTAGCAACGGACGGTCATGCCCGCCGTTTTGACCGCATTTTAAAACGGGCATAAGAAATTCAAAAATATCAAAAAAATTGAAAACCTTCGCATTGTGTCATTATATGTGACCTAGTTTTCAGGAAAAATAACAAACTTGGACTACGGCAAATGTCTTAAAAAAGTGTTCTCAGAAACGAGGTATCCTGTATGAAGATTCATGGCTTTCAAGGCAAATGGCCAATGTTGTGGCAACATTCATGGCATAGTTTGTTCAAATAATATCATATTTTGCACAAGTTTGCATCTTGGAATGGCAAACAATGTTGCCTAAGGAAGTTTTCACTTTCTTTGCATGGAAAATTCATTTTCCATTTTTCGAGTGCCCAAAATCAGTTTTTTTGTGAAGGACCTACCAAATATTTGTTGCAAAATTGGACCAAATCATTTTTATAAAATATTAGGCCATATATAATGTACAATTGACCAAATGGTTGGGTGTCAAAAGCTTTTGATCCACCTCTCGTGAAAAAGACAAATTTCCGCCGATTCAGTAGGAAGCGGGTCAAATTTGAACTACAGCTGCCTCATAGTTTGCTCTTTATTTTTTCCAAAAATCATTTCGAGGTACACAAGTATCTATTTAATCAGAGAAAGTCCAAAAGTTTAGCAAAATTCAACCCCTAGCTACGAATGGTCATGCCCGCCGTTTTGACCGCATTTTGAAACGGGCATAAGAAATTCAAAAAAAATCAAAAATATTGAAAACCTTCGCATTGTGTCATTATATGTGACCTAGTTTTCAGGAAAAATAACAAACTTGGACTACGGCAAATGTCTTAAAAAAGTGTTCTCAGAAACGAGTTATCATGTATGAAGACTCATGGCTTTCAAGGCAAATGGTCAATGTTGTGGCAACATTCATGGCACAGTTTGTTCAAATGATATCATATTTTGCACAAGTTTGCATCTTGGAATAGCAAACAATGTTGCCTAAGGAAGATTTCACTTTCTTTGCACGGAAAATTCATTTTCCATTTTTCGTGTGCCCAAAATCAGTTTTTTTGTGAAGGACCTACCAAATATTTGTTGCAAAATTGGACCAAATCATTTTGATAAAATATTAGGCCATATATAATGTACAATTGACCAAATGGTTGGGTGTCAAAAGCTTTTGATCCACCTCTCGTGAAAAAGACAAATTTCCGCCGATTCAGTAGGAAGCGGGTCAAATTTGAAGTACAGCAGCCTCATAGTTTGCTCTTTATTTATTTCAAAAATCATTTCTAGGAACATAAGTATCTATTTAATCAGAGAAAGTCCAAAAGTTTTGCAAAATTCAACCCCTAGCTACGAACGGTCATGCCCGCCGTTTTGACCGCATATTGTAACGGGCATAAGAAATTCAAAAAAATCAAAAAAATTGAAAACCTTCGCATTGTGTCATTATATGTGACTTAGTTTTCAGGAAAAATAACAAACTAGGATTACGGCAAATGTCTTAAAAAAGTGTTCTCAGAAACGAGCTATCGTGTATGACGATTCATGGCTTTCAAGGCAAATGGCCAATGTTATGGCAACATTCATGGCATAGTTTGTTCAAATGATATCATATTTTGCACAAGTTTGCATCTTGGAATGGCAAACAATGTTGCCTAAGGAAGTTTTCACTTTCTTTGCATGGAAAATTCATTTTCCATTTTTCGAGTGCCCAAAATGAGTTTTTTTGTGAAGGACCTACCAAATATTTGTTGCAAAATTGGACCAAATCATTTTTATAAAATATTAGGCCATATATAATGTACAATTGACCAAATGGTTGGGTGTCAAAAGCTTTTGATCCACCTCTCGTGAAAAAGACAAATTTCCGCCGATTCAGTAGGAAGCGGGTCAAATTTGAACTACAGCTGCCTCATAGTTTGCTCTTTAATTTTTCCAAAAATCATTTCGAGGTACACAAGTATCTATTTAATCAGAGAAAGTCCAAAAGTTTTGCAAAATTCAACCCCTAGCTACGAATGGTCATGCCCGCCGTTTTGACCGCATTTTGAAACGGGCATAAGAAATTCAAAAAAAATCAAAAATATTGAAAACCTTCTCATTGTGTCATTATATGTGACCTAGTTTTCAGGAAAAATAACAAACTTGGACTACGGCAAATGTCTTAAAAAAGTGTTCTCAGAAACGAGTTATCATGTATGAAGATTCATGGCTTTCAAGGCAAATGGTCAATGTTGTGGCAACATTCATGGCACAGTTTGTTCAAATGATATCATATTTTGCACAAGTTTGCATCTTGGAATAGCAAACAATGTTGCCTAAGGAAGATTTCACTTTCTTTGCACGGAAAATTCATTTTCCATTTTTCGTGTGCCCAAAATCAGTTTTTTTGTGAAGGACCTACCAAATATTTGTTGCAAAATTGGACCAAATCATTTTTATAAAATATTAGGCCATATATAATGTACAATTGACCAAATGGTTGGGTGTCAAAAGCTTTTGATCCACCTCTCGTGAAAAAGACAAATTTCCGCCGATTCAGTAGGAAGCGGGTCAAATTTGAAGTACAGCAGCCTCATAGTTTGCTCTTTATTTATTTCAAAAATCATTTCTAGGAACATAAGTATCTATTTAATCAGAGAAAGTCCAAAAGTTTTGCAAAATTCAACCCCTAGCTACGAACGGTCATGCCCGCCGTTTTAACCGCATATTGTAACGGGCATAAGAAATTCAAAAAAATCAAAAAAATTGAAAATCTTCGCATTGTGTCATTATATGTGACCTAGTTTTCAGGAAAAATAACAAACTTGGACTACGGCAAATTTCTTAAAAAAGTGTTCTCAGAAACGAGCTATCGTGTATGACGATTCATGGCTTTCAAGGCAAATGGCCAATGTTATGGCAACATTCATGGCATAGTTTGTTCAAATGATATCATATTTTGCACAAGTTTGCATCTTGGAATGGCAAACAATGTTGCCTAAGGAAGTTTTCACTTTCTTTGCATATAAAATTCATTTTCCATTTTTCGAGTGCCCAAAATCAGTTTTTTTGTGAAGAACCTACCAAATATTTGTTGCAAAATTGGACCAAATCATTTTTATAAAATATTAGGCCATATATAATGTACAATTGACCAAATGGTTGGGTGTCAAAAGCTTTTGATCCACCTCTCGTGAAAAAGACAAATTTCCGCCGATTCAGTAGGAAGCGGGTCAAATTTGAACTACAGCTGCCTCATAGTTTGCTCTTTATTTTTTCCAAAAATCATTTCGAGGTACACAAGTATCTATTTAATCAGAGAAAGTCCAAAAGTTTTGCAAAATTCAACCCCTAGCTACGAATGGTCATGCCCGCCGTTTTGACCGCATTTTGAAGCGGGCATAAGAAATTCAAAAAAAATCAAAAATATTGAAAACCTTCTCATTGTGTCATTATATGTGACCTAGTTTTCAGGAAAAATAACAAACTTGGACTACGGCAAATGTCTTAAAAAAGTGTTCTCAGAAACGAGTTATCATGTATGAAGATTCATGGCTTTCAAGGCAAATGGTCAATGTTGTGGCAACATTCATGGCACAGTTTGTTCAAATGATATCATATTTTGCACAAGTTTGCATCTTGGAATAGCAAACAATGTTGCCTAAGGAAGTTTTCACTTTCTTTGCACGGAAAATTCATTTTCCATTTTTCGAGTGCCCAAAATCAGTTTTTTTGTGAAGGACCCACCAAATATTTGTTGCAAAATTAGACCAAATCATCTTGATAAAATATTAGGCCATATATAATGTACAATTGACCAAATGGTTGGGTGTCAAAAGCTTTTGATCCACCTCTCGTGAAAAAGACAAATTTCCGCCGATTCAGTAGGAAGCGGGTCAAATTTGAAGTACAGCAGCCTCATAGTTTCCTCTTTATCTATTTCAAAAATCATTTCTAGGTACATAAGTATCTATTTAATCAGAGAAAGTCCAAAATTTTTGCAAAATTCAACCCCTAGCTACGAACGGTCATGCCCGCTGTTTTGACCGCATTTTGAAACGGGCATAAGAAATTCAAAAAAAATCAAAAACATTGAAAACCTTCGCATTGTGTCATTATATGTGACCTAGTTTTCAGGAAAAATAACAAACTTGGACTACGGCAAATGTCTTAAAAAAGTGTTCTCAGAAACGAGCTATCGTGTATGACGATTCATGGCTTTCAAGGCAAATGGCCAATGTTATGGCAACATTCATGGCATAGTTTGTTCAAATGATATCATATTTTGCACAAGTTTGCATCTTGGAATGGCAAACAATGTTGCCTAAGGAAGTTTTCACTTTCTTTGCACGGAAAATTCATTTTCCATTTTTCGAGTACCCAAAATCAGTTTTTTTGTGAAGGACCTACCAAATATTTGTTGCAAAATTGGACCAAATCATTTCAATAAAATATTAGGCCATATATAATGTACAATTGACCAAATGGTTGGGTGTCAAAAGCTTTTGATCCACCTCTCGTGAAAAAGACAAATTTCCGCCGAATCAGCAGGAAGCGGGTCAAATTTGAACTATAGCAGCCTCATAGTTTGCTCTTTATTTTTTCCAAAAATCATTTCTAGGTACATAATTATCTATTTAATCAGAGAAAGTCCAAAATTTTTGCAAAATTCAACCCCTAGCTACGAACGGTCATGCCCGCTGTTTTGACCGCATTTTGAAACGGGCATAAGAAATTAAAAAAAAATCAAAAAAATTGAAAACCTTCGCATTGTGTCATTATATGTGACCTAGTTTTCAGGAAAAATAACAAACTTGGACTACGGCAAATGTCTTAAAAAAGTGTTCTCAGAAACGAGCTATCGTGTATGACGATTCATGGCTTTCAAGTCAAATGGCCAATGTTATGGCAAAATTCATGGCATAGTTTGTTCAAATGATATCATATTTTGCACAAGTTTGCATCTTGGAATGGCAAACAATGTTGCCTAAGGAAGTTTTCACTTTCTTTGCACGGAAAATTCATTTTCCATTTTTCGAGTACCCAAAATCAGTTTTTTTGTGAAGGACCTACCAAATATTTGTTGCAAAATTGGACCAAATCATTTCAATAAAATATTAGGCCATATATAATGTACAATTGACCAAATGGTTGGGTGTCAAAAGCTTTTGATCCACCTCTCGTGAAAAAGACAAATTTCCGCCGAATCAGCAGGAAGCGGGTCAAATTTGAACTACAGCAGCCTCATAGTTTGCTCTTTATTTTTTCCAAAAATCATTTCTAGGTACATAAGTATCTACTTAATCAGAGAAAGTCCAAAATTTTTGCAAAATTCAACCCCTAGCTACGAACGGTCATGCCCGCTGTTTTGACCGCATTTTGAAACGGGCATAAGAAATTAAAAAAAAATCAAAAACATTGAAAACCTTCGCATTGTGTCATTATATGTGACCTAGTTTTCAGGAAAAATAACAAACTTGGACTACGGCAAATGTCTTAAAAAAGTGTTCTCAGAAACGAGCTATCGTGTATGACGATTCATGGCTTTCAAGGCAAATGGCCAATGTTATGGCAACATTCATGGCATAGTTTGTTCAAATGATATCATATTTTGCACAAGTTGGCATCTTGGAATGGCAAACAATGTTGCCTAAGTAAGTTTTCACTTTCTTTGCACGGAAAATTCATTTTCCATTTTTCAAGTGCCCAAAATGTGTTTTTTTGTGAAGGACCTACCAAATATTTGTTGCAAAATTGGACCAAATCATTTTTCTAAAATATTAGGCCATGTATAATGTACAATTGACCAAATGGTTGGGTGTCAAAAGCTTTTGATCCACCTCTCGTGAAAAAGACAAATTTCCACCGATTCAGTAGGAAGCGCGTCAAATTTGAACTATAGCAGCCTCATAGTTTGCTCTTTATTTTTTCCAAAAATCATTTCGAGGTACATAAGTATCTATTTAATCAGAGAAAGTCCAAAAGTTTTGCAAAATTCAACCCCTAGCTACGAATGGTCATGCCCGCCGTTTTGACCGCATTTTGAAACGGGCATAAGAAATTCAAAAAAAATCAAAAATATTGAAAACCTTCTCATTGTGTCATTATATGTGACCTAGTTTTCAGGAAAAATAACAAACTTGGACTACGGCAAATGTCTTAAAAAAGTGTTCTCAGAAACGAGTTATCATGTATGAAGATTCATGGCTTTCAAGGCAAATGGTCAACGTTGTGGCAACATTCATGGCACAGTTTGTTCAAATGATATCATATTTTGCACAAGATTGCATCTTGGAATAGCAAACAATGTTGCCTAAGGAAGTTTTCACTTTCTTTGCACGGAAAATTCATTTTCCATTTTTCGAGTGCCCAAAATCAGTTTTTTTGTGAAGGACCTACCAAATATTTGTTGCAAAATTAGACCAAATCATTTTGATAAAATATTAGGCCATATATAATGTACAATTGACCAAATGGTTGGGTGTCAATAGCTTTTGATCCACCTCTCGTGAAAAAGACAAATTTCCGCCGATTCAGTAGGAAGCGGGTCAAATTTGAAGTACAGCAGCCTCATAGTTTCCTCTTTATTTATTTCAAAAATCATTTCTAGGAACATAAGTATCTATTTAATCAGAGAAAGTCCAAAAGTTTTGCAAAATTCAACCCCTAGCTACGAACGGTCATGCCCGCCGTTTTGACCGCATATTGTAACGGGCATAAGAAATTCAAAAAAATCAAAAAAATTGAAAACCTTCGCATTGTGTCATTATATGTGACCTAGTTTTCAGGAAAAATAACATACTTGGACTACGGCAAATGTCTTAAAAAAGTGTTCTCAGAAACGAGCTATCGTGTATGACGATTCATGGCTTTCAAGGCAAATGGCCAATGTTATGGCAACATTCATGGCATAGTTTGTTCAAATGATATCATATTTTGCACAAGTTTGCATCTTGGAATGGCAAACAATGTTGCCTAAGGAAGTTTTCACTTTCTTTGCACGGAAAATTCATTTTCCATTTTTCGAGTACCCAAAATCAGTTTTTTTGTGAAGGACCTACCAAATATTTGTTGCAAAATTGGACCAAATCATTTCAATAAAATATTAGGCCATATATAATGTACAATTGACCAAATGGTTGGGTGTCAAAAGCTTTTGATCCACCTCTCGTGAAAAAGACAAATTTCCGCCGAATCAGCAGGAAGCGGGTCAAATTTGAACTACAGCAGCCTCATAGTTTGCTCTTTATTTTTTCCAAAAATCATTTCTAGGTACATAAGTATCTATTTAATCAGAGAAAGTCCAAAATTTTTGCAAAATTCAACCCCTAGCTACGAACGGTCATGCCCGCTGTTTTGACCGCATTTTGAAACGGGCATAAGAAATTCAAAAAAAAACAAAAAAATTGAAAACCTTCGCATTGTGTCATTATATGTGACCTAGTTTTCAGGAAAAATAACAAACTTGGACTACGGCAAATGTCTTAAAAAAGTGTTCTCAGAAACGAGCTATCGTGTATGACGATTCATGGCTTTCAAGGCAAATGGCCAATGTTATGGCAACATTCATGGCATAGTTTGTTCAAATGATATCATATTTTGCACAAGTTTGCATCTTGGAATGGCAAACAATGTTGCCTAAGGAAGTTTTCACTTTCTTTGCACGGAAAATTCATTTTCCATTTTTCGAGTACCCAAAATCAGTTTTTTTGTGAAGGACCTACCAAATATTTTTTGCAAAATTGGACCAAATCATTTCAATAAAATATTAGGCCATATATAATGTACAATTGACCAAATGGTTGGGTGTCAAAAGCTTTTGATCCACCTCTCGTGAAAAAGACAAATTTCCGCCGAATCAGCAGGAAGCGGGTCAAATTTGAACTACAGCAGCCTCATAGTTTGCTCTTTATTTTTTCCAAAAATCATTTCTAGGTACATAAGTATCTATTTAATCAGAGAAAGTCCAAATTTTTTGCAAAATTCAACCCCTAGCTACGAACGGTTATGCCCGCTGTTTTGACCGCATTTTGAAACGGGCATAAGAAATTCAAAAAAAATCAAAAAAATTGAAAACCTTCGCATTGTGTCATTATATGTGACCTTGTTTTCAGGAAAAATAACAAACTTGGACTACGGCAAATGTCTTAAAAAAGTGTTCTCAGAAACGAGCTATCGTGTATGACGATTCATGGCTTTCAAGGCAAATGACCAATGTTATGGCCACATTCATGGCATAGTTTGTTCAAATGATATCATATTTTGCACAAGTTTGCATCTTGGAATGGCAAACAATGTTGCCTAAGGAAGTTTTCACTTTCTTTGCACGGAAAATTCATTTTCCATTTTTCAAGTGCCCAAAATGAGTTTTTTTGTGAAGGACCTACCAAATATTTGTTGCAAAATTGGACCAAATCATTTTTCTAAAATATTAGGCCATATATAATGTACAATTGACCAAATGGTTGGGTGTCAAAAGCTTTTGATCCACCTCTCGTGAAAAAGACAAATTTCCACCGATTCAGTAGGAAGCGGGTCAAATTTGAACTATAGCAGCCTCATAGTTTGCTCTTTCTTTTTTCCAAAAATCATTTCGAGGTACATAAGTATCTATTTAATCAGAGAAAGTCCAAAAGTTTTGCAAGATTCAACCCATAGCTGTGAACGGTCAGGCCCGCCGTTTTGACCGCATTTTGAAACGGGCATAAGAAATTCAAAAAAAATCAAAAATATTGAAAACCTTCGCATTGTGTCATTATATGTGACCTAGTTTTCAGGAAAATAACAAACTTGGACTACGGCAAATGTCTTCAAAAAGTGTTCACAGAAACGAGCTATCATGTATAAAGATTCATGGCTTTCAAGGCAAATGGCCAATGTTATGGCAACATTCATGGCATAGTGTGTTCAAATGATATCATATTTTGCACAAGTTTGCATCTTGGAATGGCAAACAATGTTGCCTAAGGAAGTTTTCACTTTCTTTGCACGGAAAATTCATTTTCCATTTTTCAAGTGCCCAAAATGAGTTTTTTTTGTGAAGGACCTACCAAATATTTGTTGCAAAATTGGACCAAATCATTTTGATAAAATATTAGGCCATATATAATGTACAATTGACCAAATGGTTGGGTGTCAAAAGCTTTTGATCCACCTCTCGTGAAAAAGACAAATTTCCACCGATTCAGTTGGAAGCGGGTCAAATTTGAACTACAGCAGCCTCATAGTTTGCTCTTTCTTTTTTCCAAAAATCATTTCTAGGTACATAAGTATCTATTTAATCAGAGAAAGTCCAAAAGTTTTGCAAAATTCAACCCCTAGCTATGAACGGTCAGGCCCGCCGTTTTGACCGCATTTTGAAACGGGCATAAGAAATTCAAAAAAAATCAAAAATATTGAAATTGTTCACATTGTGTCATTATATGTGACCTAGTTTTCAGGAAAATAACAAACTTGGACTACGGCAAATGTCTTCAAAAAGTGTTCTCAGAAACGAGCTATCATGTATGAAGATTCATGGCTTTCAAGGCAAATGGCCAATGTTATGGCAACATTCATGGCATAGTTTGTTCAAATGATATCATATTTTGCACAAGTTTGCATCTTGGAATGGCAAACAATGTTGCCTAAGGAATTTTTCACTTTCTTTGCACGGAAAATTCATTTTCCATTTTTCGAGTACCCAAAATCAGTTTTTTTGTGAAGGACCTACCAAATATTTGTTCCAAAATTGGACCAAATCATTTTAATAAAATATTAGGCCATATATAATGTACAATTGACCAAATTGTTGGGTGTCAAAAGCTTTTGATCCACCTCTCGTGAAAAAGACAAATTTCCGCCGAATCAGTAGGAAGCGGGTCAAATTTGAACTACAGCAGCCTCATAGTTTGCTCTTTATTTTTTCCAAAAATCATTTCTTGGTACATAAGTATCTATTTAATTAGAGAAAGTCCAAAATTTTTGCACAATTCAACCCCTAGCTATGACCGGTCATGCCCGCCCTTTTGACCGCATTTTGAAACGGGCATAAGAAATTCAAAAAAAATCAAAAATATTAAAAACCTTCGCATTGTGTCATTATATGTGACCTAGTTTTCAGGAAAATAACAAACTTGGACTACGGCAAATGTCTTAAAAAAAGTGTTCTCAGAAACGAGCTATCATGTATGAAGATTCATGGCTTTCAAGGCAAATGGCCAATGTTATGGCAACATTCATGGCATAGTTTGTTCAAATTATATCATATTTTGCACAAGTTTGCATCTTGGAATGGCAAACAATGTTGCCTAAGGAAGCTTTCACTTTCTTTGCACGGAAAATTCATTTTCCATTTTTCGAGTGCCCAAAATGAGTTTTTTTGTGAAGGACCTACCTAATATTTGTTGCAAAATTGGACCAAATCATTTTTCTAAAATATTAGGCCATATATAATGTACAATTGACCAAATGGTTGGGTGTCAAAAGCTTTTGATCCACCTCTCGTGAAAAAGACAAATTTCCGCCGATTCAGTAGGAAGCGGGTGAAATTTTAACTACAGCAGCCTCATAGTTTGCTCTTTATTTTTTCCAAAAATCATTTCAAGGTACATAAGTATCTATTTAATCAGAGAAAGTCCAAAAGTTTTGCAAGATTCAACCCCTAGCTATGAACGGTCATGCCCGCCGTTTTGACCGCATTTTGAAACGGGCATAAGAAATTCAAAAAAAATCAAAAATATTGAAAACCTTCGCATTGTGTCATTATATGTGACCTAGTTTTCAGGAAAATAACAAACTTGGACTACGGCAAATGTCTTAAAAAAAGTGTTCTCAGAAACGAGCTATCATGTATGAAGATTCATGGCTTTCAAGGCAAATGGCCAATGTTATGGCAACATTCATGGCATAGTTTGTTCAAATGATATCATATTTTGCACAAGTTTGCATCTTGGAATGGCAAACAATGTTGCCTAAGGAAGTTTTCACTTTCTTTGCACGGAAAATTCATTTTCCATTTTTCGAGTGCCCAAAATGAGATTTTTTGTGAAGGAGCTACCAAATATTTGTTGCAAAATTGGACCAAATCATTTTTCTAAAATATTAGGCCATATATAATGTACAATTGACCAAATGGTTGGGTGTCAAAAGCTTTTGATCCACCTCTCGTGAAAAAGACAAATTTCCGCCGATTCAGTAGGAAGCGGGTGAAATTTTAACTACAGCAGCCTCATAGTTTGCTCTTTATTTTTTCCAAAAATCATTTCTAGGTACATAAGTATCTATTTAATCAGAGAAAATCCAAAAGTTTTGCAAAATTCAACCCCTAGCTACGAACGGTCATGCCCGCCGTTTTGACCGCATTTTGAAACGGGCATTAGAAATTCAAAAAAAATCAAAAAAATTGAAAACCTTCGCATTGTGTCATTATATGTGACCTAGTTTTCAGGAAAAATAACATACTTGGACTACGGCAAATGTCTTAAAAAATTGTTCTCAGAAACGAGCTATCATGTATGAAGATTCATGGCTTTCAAGGCAAATGCCCAATGTTATGGCAAGATTCATGGTATAGTTTGTTCAAATGATATCATATTTTGCACAAGTTTGCATCTTGGAATGGCAAACAATGTTGCCTAAGGAAGTTTTCACTTTCTTTGCACGGAAAATTCATTTTCCATTTTTCAAGTGCCCAAAATGAGTTTTTTTGTGAAGGACCTATCAAATATTTGTTGCAAAATTGGACCAAATCATTTTGATAAAATATTAGGTGATATATAATGTACAATTGACCAAATGGTTGGGTGTCAAAAGCTTTTGATCCACCTCTCGTGAAAAAGACAAATTTCCACCGATTCAGTAGGAAGCGGGTCAAATTTGAACTACAGCAGCCTCATAGTTTGCTCTTTATTTTTTCCAAAAATCATTTCTAGGTACATAAGTATCTATTTAATCAGAGAAATTCCAAAAGTTTTGCAAAATTCAACCCCTAGCTATGAACGGTCAGGCCCGCCGTTTTAACCGCATTTTGAAACGGGCATAAGAAATTCAAAAAAAATCAAAAATATTGAAATCCTTCGCATTGTGTCATTATATGTGACCTAGTTTTCAGGAAAATAACAAACTTGGACTACGGCAAATGTCTTCAAAAAGTGTTCTCAGAAACGAGCTATCATGTATGAAGATTCATGGCTTTCAAGGCAAATGGCCAATGTTATGGCAACATTCATGGCATAGTTTGTTCAAATGATATCATATTTTGCACAAGTTTGCATCTTGGAATGGCAAACAATGTTGCCTAAGGAATTTTTCACTTTCTTTGCACGGAAAATTCATTTTCCATTTTTCGAGTACCCAAAATCAGTTTTTTTGTGAAGGACCTACCAAATATTTGTTGCAAAATTGGACCAAATCATTTTAATAAAATATTAGGCCATATATAATGTACAATTGACCAAATGGTTGGGTGTCAAAAGCTTTTGATCCACCTCTCGTGAAAAAGACAAATTTCCGCCGAATCAGTAGGAAGCGGGTCAAATTTGAACTACAGCTACCTCATAGTTTGCTCTTTATTTTTTCCAAAAATCATTTCGAGGTACATAAGTATCTATTTAATCAGAGAAAGTCCAAAATTTTGCAAGATTCAACCCCTAGCTATGAACGGTCAGGCCCGCCGTTTTGACCGCATTTTGAAACGGGCATAAGAAATTCCAAAAAAATCAAAAATATTGAAAACCTTCGCATTGTGTCATTATATGTGACCTAGTTTTCAGGAAAATAACAAACTTGGACTACGGCAAATGTCTTCAAAAAGTGTTCTCAGAAACGAGCTATCATGTATGAAGATTCATGGCTTTCAAGGCAAATGTCCAATGTTATGGCAACATTCATGGCATAGTTTGTTCAAATGATATCATATTTTGCACAAGTTTGCATCTTGGAATGGCAAACATTGTTGCCTAAGGAAGTTTTCACTTTCTTTGCACGCAAAATTCATTTTCCATTTTTCGAGTGCCCAAAATGAGTTTTTTTGTGAAGGACCTACCAAATATTTGTTGCAAAATTGGACCAAATCATTTTAATAAAATATTAGGCCATATATAATGTACAATTGACCAAATGGTTGGGTGTCAAAAGCTTTTGATCCACCTCTCGTGAAAAAGACAAATTTCCGCCGAATCAGCAGGAAGCGGGTCAAATTTGAACTACAGAAGCCTCATAGTTTGCTCTTTATTTTTTCCAAAAATAATTTCTAGGTACATAAGTATCCATTTAATCAGTGAAAGTCCAAAAGTTTTGCAAAATTCAACCCCTAGCTACGAACGGTCATGCCCGCCGTTTTGACCTCATTTTGAAACGGGCATAAGAAATTAAAAAAAAAAATCAAAAATATTGAAAACCTTCGCATTGTGTCATTATATGTGACCTAGTTTTCAGGAAAATAACAAACTTGGACTACGGCAAATGTCTTAAAAAAGTGTTCTCAGAAACGAGCTATCATGTATGAAGATTCATGGCTTTCAAGGCAAATGGCCAATGTTATGGCAACATTCATGGCATAGTTTGTTCAAATGATATCATATTTTGCACAAGTTTGCATCTTGGAATGGCAAACAATGTTGCCTAAGGAAGTTTTCACTTTCTTTGCATGGAAAATTCATTTTCCATTTTTCGAGTGCCCAAAATCAGTTTTTTTGTGAAGGACCTACCAAATATTTGTTGCAAAATTGGACCAAATCATTTTAATAAAATATTAGGCCATATATAATGTACAATTGACCAAATGGTTGGGTGTCAAAAGCTTTTGATCTACCTCTCGTGAAAAAGACAAATTTCCGTCGAATCAGTAGGAAGCGGGTCAAATTTGAACTACAGCAGCCTCATAGTTTGCTCTTTATTTTTTCCAAAAATCATTTCTAGGTACATAAGTATCTATTTAATCAGAGAAAGTCCAAATTTTTTGCAAATTTCAACCCCTAGCTACGAACGGTCATGCCCGCCGTTTTGACCGCATTTTAAAACGGGCATAAGAAATTCAAAAATATCAAAAAAATTGAAAACATTCGCATTGTGTCATTATATGTGACCTAGTTTTCAGGAAAAATAACAAACTTGGACTACGGCAAATGTCTTAAAAAAGTGTTCTCAGAAACGAGTTATCATGTATGAAGATTCATGGCATTCAAGGCAAATGGTCAATGTTGTGGCAACATTCATGGCACAGTTTGTTCAAATGATATCATATTTTGCACAAGTTTGCATCTTGGAATAGCAAACAATGTTGCCTAAGGAAGTTTTCACTTTCTTTATACGGAAAATTCATTTTCCATTTTTCGAGTGCCCAAAATCAGTTTTTTTGTGAAGGACCTACCAAATATTTGTTGCAAAATTGGACCAAATCATTTTGATAAAATATTAGGCCATATATAATGTACAATTGACCAAATGGTTGGGTGTCAAAAGCTTTTGATCCACCTCTCGTGAAAAAGACAAATTTCCGCCGATTCATTAGGAAGCGGGTCAAATTTGAAGTACTGCAGCCTCATAGTTTGCTCTTTATTTATTTAAAAAATCATTTCTAGGAACATAAGTATCTATTTAATCAGAGAAAGTCCAAAAGTTTTGCAAAATTCAACCCCTAGCTACGAACGGTCATGCCCGCCGTTTTGACCACATATTGTAACGGGCATAAGAAATTCAAAAAAATCAAAAAAATTGAAAACCTTCGCATTGTGTCATTATATGTGACCTAGTTTTCAGGAAAAATAACAAACTTGGACTACGGCAAATGTCTTAAAAAAGTGTTCTCAGAAACGAGCTATCGTGTATGACGATTCATGGCTTTCAAGGCAAATGGCCAATGTTATGGCAACATTCATGGCATAGTTTGTTCAAATGATATCATATTTTGCACAAGTTTGCATCTTGGAATGGCAAACAATGTTGCCTAAGGAAGTTTTCACTTTCTTTGCATGGAAAATTCATTTTCCATTTTTCGAGTGCCCAAAATCAGTTTTTTTGTGAAGGACCTACCAAATATTTGTTGCAAAATTGGACCAAATCATTTTTATAAAATATTAGGCCATATATAATGTACAATTGACCAAATGGTTGGGTGTCAAAAGTTTTTGATCCACCTCTCGTGAAAAAGACAAATTTCCGCCGAATCAGTAGGAAGCGGGTCAAATTTGAACTACAGCAGCCTCATAGTTTGCTCTTTATTTTTTCCAAAAATCATTTCTAGGTACATAAGTATCTATTTAATCAGAGAAAGTCCAAATTTTTTGCAAAATTCAACCCCTAGCTACGAACGGTCATGCCCGCCGTTTTGACCGCATTTTAAAACGGGCATAAGAAATTCAAAAATATCAAAAAAATTGAAAACATTCGCATTGTGTCATTATATGTGACCTAGTTTTCAGGAAAAATAACAAACTTGTACTACGGAAAATGTCTTAAAAAAGTGTTCTCAGAAACGAGTTATCATGTATGAAGATTCATGGCTTTCAAGGCAAATGGTCAATACTGTGGCAACATTCATGGCACAGTTTGTTCAAATGATATCATATTTTGCACAAGTTTGCATCTTGGAATAGCAAACAATGTTGCCTAAGGAAGTTTTCACTTTCTTTGCACGGAAAATTCATTTTCCATTTTTCGAGTGCCCAAAATCAGTTTTTTTGTGAAGGACCTACCAAATATTTGTTGCAAAATTGGACCAAATCATTTTGATAAAATATTAGGCCATATATAATGTACAATTGACCAAATGGTTGGGTGTCAAAAGCTTTTGATCCACCTCTCGTGAAAAAGACAAATTTCCGCCGATTCATTAGGAAGCGGGTCAAATTTGAAGTACAGCAGCCTCATAGTTTGCTCTTTATTTATTTCAAAAATCATTTCTAGGAACATAAGTATCTATTTAATCAGAGAAAGTCCAAAAGTTTTGCAAAATTCAACCCCTAGCTACGAACGGTCATGCCCGCCGTTTTGACCACATATTGTAACGGGCATAAGAAATTCAAAAAAATCAAAAAAATTGAAAACCTTCGCATTGTGTCATTATATGTGACCTAGTTTTCAGGAAAAATAACAAACTTGGACTACGGCAAATGTCTTAAAAAAGTGTTCTCAGAAACGAGCTATCGTGTATGACGATTCATGGCTTTCAAGGCAAATGGCCAATGTTATGGCAACATTCATGGCATAGTTTGTTCAAATGATATCATATTTTGCACAAGTTTGCATCTTGGAATGGCAAACAATGTTGCCTAAGGAAGTTTTCACTTTCTTTGCATGGAAAATTCATTTTCCATTTTTCGAGTGCCCAAAATCAGTTTTTTTGTGAAGGACCTACCAAATATTTGTTGCAAAATTGGACCAAATCATTTTTATAAAATATTAGGCCATATATAATGTACAATTGACCAAATGGTTGGGTGTCAAAACCTTTTGATCGACCTCTCGTGAAAAAGACAAATTTCCGCCGATTCAGTAGGAAGCGGGTCAAATTTGAACTACAGCTGCCTCATAGTTTGCTCTTTATTTTTTCCAAAAATCATTTCGAGGTACACAAGTATCTATTTAATCAGAGAAAGTCCAAAAGTTTTGCAAAATTCAACCCCTAGCTACGAATGGTCATGCCCGCCGTTTTGACCGCATTTTGAAACGGGCATAAGAAATTCAAAAAAAATCAAAAATATTGAAAACCTTCGCATTGTGTCATTATATGTGACCTAGTTTTCAGGAAAAATAACAAACTTGGACTACGGCAAATGTCTTAAAAAAGTGTTCTCAGAAACGAGTTATCATGTATGAAGATTCATGGCTTTCAAGGCAAATGGTCAATGTTGTGGCAACATTCATGGCACAGTTTGTTCAAATGATATCATATTTTGCACAAGTTTGCATCTTGGAATAGCAAACAATGTTGCCTAAGGAAGTTTTCACTTTCTTTGCACGGAAAATTCATTTTCCATTTTTCGAGTGCCCAAAATCAGTTTTTTTGTGAAGGACCTACCAAATATTTGTTGCAAAATTGGACCAAATCATTTTGATAAAATATTAGGCCATATATAATGTACAATTGACCAAATGGTTGGGTGTCAAAAGCTTTTGATCCACCTCTCGTGAAAAAGACAAATTTCCGCCGATTCATTAGGAAGCGGGTTAAATTTGAAGTACAGCAGCCTCATAGTTTGCTCTTTATTTATTTCAAAAATCATTTCTAGGAACATAAGTATCTATTTAATCAGAGAAAGTCCAAAAGTTTTGCAAAATTCAACCCCTAGCTACGAACGGTCATGCCCGCCGTTTTGACCGCATATTGTAACGGGCATAAGAAATTCAAAAAAATCAAAAAAATTGAAAACCTTCGCATTGTGTCATTATATGTGACCTAGTTTTCCGGAAAAATAACAAACTTGGACTACGGCAAATGTCTTAAAAAAGTGTTCTCAGAAACGAGCTATCGTGTATGACGATTCATGGCTTTCAAGGCAAATGGCCAATGTTATGGCAACATTCATGGCATAGTTTGTTCAAATGATATCATATTTTGCACAAGTTTGCATCTTGGAATGGCAAACAATGTTGCCTAAGGAAGTTTTCACTTTCTTTGCATGGAAAATTCATTTTCCATTTTTCGAGTGCCCAAAATCAGTTTTTTTGTGAAGGACCTACCAAATATTTGTTGCAAAATTGGACCAAATCATTTTTATAAAATATTAGGCCATATATAATGTACAATTGACCAAATGGTTGGGTGTCAAAAGCTTTTGATCCACCTCTCGTGAAAAATACAAATTTCCGCCGATTCAGTAGGAAGCGGGTCAAATTTGAACTACAGCTGCCTCATAGTTTGCTCTTTATTTTTTCCAAAAATCATTTCGAGGTACACAAGTATCTATTTAATCAGAGAAAGTCCAAAAGTTTTGCAAAATTCAACCCCTAGCAACGAATGGACATGCCCGCCGTTTTGACCGCATTTTGAAACGGGCATAAGAAATTCAAAAAAAATCAAAAATATTGAAAACCTTCGCATTGTGTCATTATATGTGACCTAGTTTTCAGGAAAATAACAAACTTGGACTACGGCAAATGTCTTAAAAAAAGTGTTCTCAGAAACGAGCTATCATGTATGAAGATTCATGGCTTTCAAGGCAAATGGCCAATGTTATGGCAACATTCATGGCATAGTTTGTTCAAATGATATCATATTTTGCACAAGTTTGCATCTTGGAATGGCAAACAATGTTGCCTAAGGAAGTTTTCACTTTCTTTGCACGGAAAATTCATTTTCCATTTTTCGAGTGCCCAAAATGAGTTTTTTTGTGAAGGACCTACCAAATATTTGTTGCAAAATTGGACCAAATCATTTTTCTAAAATATTAGGCCATATATAATGTACAATTGACCAAATGGTTGGGTGTCAAAAGCTTTTGATCCACCTCTCGTGAAAAAGACAAATTTCCACCGATTCAGTAGGAAGCGGGTCAAATTTGAACTATAGCAGCGTCATAGTTTGCTCTTTATTTTTTCCAAAAATCATTTCGAGGTACATAAGTATCTATTTAATCAGAGAAAGTCCAAAATTTTGCAAGATTCAACCCCTAGCTATGAACGGTCAGGCCCGCCGTTTTGACCGCATTTTGAAACGGGCATAAGAAATTCCAAAAAAATCAAAAATATTGAAAACCTTCGCATTGTGTCATTATATGTGACCTAGTTTTCAGGAAAATAACAAACTTGGACTACGGCAAATGTCTTCAAAAAGTGTTCTCAGAAACGAGCTATCATGTATGAAGATTCATGGCTTTCAAGGCAAATGTCCAATGTTATGGCAACATTCATGGCATAGTTTGTTCAAATGATATCATATTTTGCACAAGTTTGCATCTTGGAATGGCAAACATTGTTGCCTAAGGAAGTTTTCACTTTCTTTGCACGCAAAATTCATTTTCCATTTTTCGAGTGCCCAAAATGAGTTTTTTTGTGAAGGACCTACCAAATATTTGTTGCAAAATTGGACCAAATCATTTTAATAAAATATTAGGCCATATATAATGTACAATTGACCAAATGGTTGGGTGTCAAAAGCTTTTGATCCACCTCTCGTGAAAAAGACAAATTTCCGCCGAATCAGCAGGAAGCGGGTCAAATTTGAACTACAGAAGCCTCATAGTTTGCTCTTTATTTTTTCCAAAAATAATTTCTAGGTACATAAGTATCCATTTAATCAGTGAAAGTCCAAAAGTTTTGCAAAATTCAACCCCTAGCTACGAACGGTCATGCCCGCCGTTTTGACCTCATTTTGAAACGGGCATAAGAAATTAAAAAAAAAAATCAAAAATATTGAAAACCTTCGCATTGTGTCATTATATGTGACCTAGTTTTCAGGAAAATAACAAACTTGGACTACGGCAAATGTCTTAAAAAAGTGTTCTCAGAAACGAGCTATCATGTATGAAGATTCATGGCTTTCAAGGCAAATGGCCAATGTTATGGCAACATTCATGGCATAGTTTGTTCAAATGATATCATATTTTGCACAAGTTTGCATCTTGGAATGGCAAACAATGTTGCCTAAGGAAGTTTTCACTTTCTTTGCATGGAAAATTCATTTTCCATTTTTCGAGTGCCCAAAATCAGTTTTTTTGTGAAGGACCTACCAAATATTTGTTGCAAAATTGGACCAAATCATTTTAATAAAATATTAGGCCATATATAATGTACAATTGACCAAATGGTTGGGTGTCAAAAGCTTTTGATCTACCTCTCGTGAAAAAGACAAATTTCCGTCGAATCAGTAGGAAGCGGGTCAAATTTGAACTACAGCAGCCTCATAGTTTGCTCTTTATTTTTTCCAAAAATCATTTCTAGGTACATAAGTATCTATTTAATCAGAGAAAGTCCAAATTTTTTGCAAAATTCAACCCCTAGCTACGAACGGTCATGCCCGCCGTTTTGACCGCATTTTAAAACGGGCATAAGAAATTCAAAAATATCAAAAAAATTGAAAACATTCGCATTGTGTCATTATATGTGACCTAGTTTTCAGGAAAAATAACAAACTTGGACTACGGCAAATGTCTTAAAAAAGTGTTCTCAGAAACGAGTTATCATGTATGAAGATTCATGGCATTCAAGGCAAATGGTCAATGTTGTGGCAACATTCATGGCACAGTTTGTTCAAATGATATCATATTTTGCACAAGTTTGCATCTTGGAATAGCAAACAATGTTGCCTAAGGAAGTTTTCACTTTCTTTATACGGAAAATTCATTTTCCATTTTTCGAGTGCCCAAAATCAGTTTTTTTGTGAAGGACCTACCAAATATTTGTTGCAAAATTGGACCAAATCATTTTGATAAAATATTAGGCCATATATAATGTACAATTGACCAAATGGTTGGGTGTCAAAAGCTTTTGATCCACCTCTCGTGAAAAAGACAAATTTCCGCCGATTCATTAGGAAGCGGGTCAAATTTGAAGTACTGCAGCCTCATAGTTTGCTCTTTATTTATTTCAAAAATCATTTCTAGGAACATAAGTATCTATTTAATCAGAGAAAGTCCAAAAGTTTTGCAAAATTCAACCCCTAGCTACGAACGGTCATGCCCGCCGTTTTGACCACATATTGTAACGGGCATAAGAAATTCAAAAAAATCAAAAAAATTGAAAACCTTCGCATTGTGTCATTATATGTGACCTAGTTTTCAGGAAAAATAACAAACTTGGACTACGGCAAATGTCTTAAAAAAGTGTTCTCAGAAACGAGCTATCGTGTATGACGATTCATGGCTTTCAAGGCAAATGGCCAATGTTATGGCAACATTCATGGCATAGTTTGTTCAAATGATATCATATTTTGCACAAGTTTGCATCTTGGAATGGCAAACAATGTTGCCTAAGGAAGTTTTCACTTTCTTTGCATGGAAAATTCATTTTCCATTTTTCGAGTGCCCAAAATCAGTTTTTTTGTGAAGGACCTACCAAATATTTGTTGCAAAATTGGACCAAATCATTTTTATAAAATATTAGGCCATATATAATGTACAATTGACCAAATGGTTGGGTGTCAAAAGTTTTTGATCCACCTCTCGTGAAAAAGACAAATTTCCGCCGAATCAGTAGGAAGCGGGTCAAATTTGAACTACAGCAGCCTCATAGTTTGCTCTTTATTTTTTCCAAAAATCATTTCTAGGTACATAAGTATCTATTTAATCAGAGAAAGTCCAAATTTTTTGCAAAATTCAACCCCTAGCTACGAACGGTCATGCCCGCCGTTTTGACCGCATTTTAAAACGGGCATAAGAAATTCAAAAATATCAAAAAAATTGAAAACATTCGCATTGTGTCATTATATGTGACCTAGTTTTCAGGAAAAATAACAAACTTGTACTACGGAAAATGTCTTAAAAAAGTGTTCTCAGAAACGAGTTATCATGTATGAAGATTCATGGCTTTCAAGGCAAATGGTCAATACTGTGGCAACATTCATGGCACAGTTTGTTCAAATGATATCATATTTTGCACAAGTTTGCATCTTGGAATGGCAAACAATGTTGCCTAAGGAAGTTTTCACTTTCTTTGCATGGAAAATTCATTTTCCATTTTTCGAGTGCCCAAAATCAGTTTTTTTGTGAAGGACCTACCAAATATTTGTTGCAAAATTGGACCAAATCATTTTGATAAAATATTAGGCCATATATAATGTACAATTGACCAAATGGTTGGGTGTCAAAAGCTTTTGATCCACCTCTCGTGAAAAAGACAAATTTCCGCCGATTCATTAGGAAGCGGGTCAAATTTGAAGTACAGCAGCCTCATAGTTTGCTCTTTATTTATTTCAAAAATCATTTCTAGGAACATAAGTATCTATTTAATCAGAGAAAGTCCAAAAGTTTTGCAAAATTCAACCCCTAGCTACGAACGGTCATGCCCGCCGTTTTGACCACATATTGTAACGGGCATAAGAAATTCAAAAAAATCAAAAAAATTGAAAACCTTCGCATTGTGTCATTATATGTGACCTAGTTTTCAGGAAAAATAACAAACTTGGACTACGGCAAATGTCTTAAAAAAGTGTTCTCAGAAACGAGCTATCGTGTATGACGATTCATGGCTTTCAAGGCAAATGGCCAATGTTATGGCAACATTCATGGCATAGTTTGTTCAAATGATATCATATTTTGCACAAGTTTGCATCTTGGAATGGCAAACAATGTTGCCTAAGGAAGTTTTCACTTTCTTTGCATGGAAAATTCATTTTCCATTTTTCGAGTGCCCAAAATCAGTTTTTTTGTGAAGGACCTACCAAATATTTGTTGCAAAATTGGACCAAATCATTTTTATAAAATATTAGGCCATATATAATGTACAATTGACCAAATGGTTGGGTGTCAAAAGCTTTTGATCGACCTCTCGTGAAAAAGACAAATTTCCGCCGATTCAGTAGGAAGCGGGTCAAATTTGAACTACAGCTGCCTCATAGTTTGCTCTTTATTTTTTCCAAAAATCATTTCGAGGTACACAAGTATCTATTTAATCAGAGAAAGTCCAAAAGTTTTGCAAAATTCAACCCCTAGCTACGAATGGTCATGCCCGCCGTTTTGACCGCATTTTGAAACGGGCATAAGAAATTCAAAAAAAATCAAAAATATTGAAAACCTTCGCATTGTGTCATTATATGTGACCTAGTTTTCAGGAAAAATAACAAACTTGGACTACGGCAAATGTCTTAAAAAAGTGTTCTCAGAAACGAGTTATCATGTATGAAGATTCATGGCTTTCAAGGCAAATGGTCAATGTTGTGGCAACATTCATGGCACAGTTTGTTCAAATGATATCATATTTTGCACAAGTTTGCATCTTGGAATAGCAAACAATGTTGCCTAAGGAAGTTTTCACTTTCTTTGCACGGAAAATTCATTTTCCATTTTTCGAGTGCCCAAAATCAGTTTTTTTGTGAAGGACCTACCAAATATTTGTTGCAAAATTGGACCAAATCATTTTGATAAAATATTAGGCCATATATAATGTACAATTGACCAAATGGTTGGGTGTCAAAAGCTTTTGATCCACCTCTCGTGAAAAAGACAAATTTCCGCCGATTCATTAGGAAGCGGGTTAAATTTGAAGTACAGCAGCCTCATAGTTTGCTCTTTATTTATTTCAAAAATCATTTCTAGGAACATAAGTATCTATTTAATCAGAGAAAGTCCAAAAGTTTTGCAAAATTCAACCCCTAGCTACGAACGGTCATGCCCGCCGTTTTGACCGCATATTGTAACGGGCATAAGAAATTCAAAAAAATCAAAAAAATTGAAAACCTTCGCATTGTGTCATTATATGTGACCTAGTTTTCCGGAAAAATAACAAACTTGGACTACGGCAAATGTCTTAAAAAAGTGTTCTCAGAAACGAGCTATCGTGTATGACGATTCATGGCTTTCAAGGCAAATGGCCAATGTTATGGCAACATTCATGGCATAGTTTGTTCAAATGATATCATATTTTGCACAAGTTTGCATCTTGGAATGGCAAACAATGTTGCCTAAGGAAGTTTTCACTTTCTTTGCATGGAAAATTCATTTTCCATTTTTCGAGTGCCCAAAATCAGTTTTTTTGTGAAGGACCTACCAAATATTTGTTGCAAAATTGGACCAAATCATTTTTATAAAATATTAGGCCATATATAATGTACAATTGACCAAATGGTTGGGTGTCAAAAGCTTTTGATCCACCTCTCGTGAAAAAGACAAATTTCCGCCGATTCAGTAGGAAGCGGGTCAAATTTGAACTACAGCTGCCTCATAGTTTGCTCTTTATTTTTTCCAAAAATCATTTCGAGGTACACAAGTATCTATTTAATCAGAGAAAGTCCAAAAGTTTTGCAAAATTCAACCCCTAGCAACGAATGGACATGCCCGCCGTTTTGACCGCATTTTGAAACGGGCATAAGAAATTCAAAAAAAATCAAAAATATTGAAAACCTTCGCATTGTGTCATTATATGTGACCTAGTTTTCAGGAAAAATAACAAACTTGGACTACGGCAAATGTCTTAAAAAAGTGTTCTCAGAAACGAGTTATCATGTATGAAGATTCATGGCTTTCAAGGCAAATGGTCAATGTTGTGGCAACATTCATGGCACAGTTTGTTCAAATGATATCATATTTTCCACAAGTTTGCATCTTGGAATAGCAAACAATGTTGCCTAAGGAAGTTTTCACTTTCTTTGCACGGAAAATTCATTTTCCATTTTTCGAGTGCCCAAAATCAGTTTTTTTGTGAAGGACCTACCAAATATTTGTTGCAAAATTGGACCAAATCATTTTTATAAAATATTAGGCCATATATAATGTACAATTGACCAAATGGTTGGGTGTCAAAAGCTTTTGATCCACCTCTCGTGAAAAAGACAAATTTCCGCCGATTCATTAGGAAGCGGGTCAAATTTGAAGTACAGCAGCCTCATAGTTTGCTCTTTATTTTTTCCAAAAATCATTTCGAGGTACACAAGTATCTATTTAATCAGAGAAAGTCCAAAAGTTTTGCAAAATTCAACCCCTAGCTACGAATGGTCATGCCCGCCGTTTTGACCGCATTTTGAAACGGGCATAAGAAATTCAAAAAAAATCAAAAATATAGAAAACCTTCTCATTGTGTCATTATATGTGACCTAGTTTTCAGGAAAAATAACAAACTTGCACTACGGCAAATGTCTTAAAAAAGTGTTCTCAGAAACGAGTTATCATGTATGAAGATTCATGGCTTTCAAGGCAAATGGTCAATGTTGTGGCAACATTCATGGCACAGTTTGTTCAAATGATATCATATTTTGCACAAGTTTGCATCTTGGAATAGCAAACAATGTTGCCTAAGGAAGTTTTCACTTTCTTTGCACGGAAAATTCATTTTCCATTTTTCGAGTGCCCAAAATCAGTTTTTTTGTGAAGGACCTACCAAATATTTGTTGCAAAATTGGACCAAATCATTTTGATAAAATATTAGGCCATATATAATGTACAATTGACCAAATGGTTGGGTGTCAAAAGCTTTTGATCCACCTCTCGTGAAAAAGACAAATTTCCGCCGATTCATTAGGAAGCGGGTTAAATTTGAAGTACAGCAGCCTCATAGTTTGCTCTTTATTTATTTCAAAAATCATTTCTAGGAACATAAGTATCTATTTAATCAGAGAAAGTCCAAAAGTTTTGCAAAATTCAACCCCTAGCTACGAACGGTCATGCCCGCCGTTTTGACCGCATATTGTAACGGGCATAAGAAATTCAAAAAAATCAAAAAAATTGAAAACCTTCGCATTGTGTCATTATATGTGACCTAGTTTTCAGGAAAAATAACAAACTTGGACTACGGCAAATGTCTTAAAAAAGTGTTCTCAGAAACGAGCTATCGTGTATGACGATTCATGGCTTTCAAGGCAAATGGCCAATGTTATGGCAACATTCATGGCATAGTTTGTTCAAATGATATCATATTTTGCACAAGTTTGCATCTTGGAATGGCAAACAATGTTGCCTAAGGAAGTTTTCACTTTCTTTGCATGGAAAATTCATTTTCCATTTTTCGAGTGCCCAAAATCAGTTTTTTTGTGAAGGACCTACCAAATATTTGTTGCAAAATTGGACCAAATCATTTTTATAAAATATTAGGCCATATATAATGTACAATTGACCAAATGGTTGGGTGTCAAAAGCTTTTGATCCACCTCTCGTGAAAAAGACAAATTTCCGCCGATTCAGTAGGAAGCGGGTCAAATTTGAACTACAGCTGCCTCATAGTTTGCTCTTTATTTTTTCCAAAAATCATTTTGAGGTACACAAGTATCTATTTAATCAGAGAAAGTCCAAAAGTTTTGCAAAATTCAACCCCTAGCAACGAATGGACATGCCCGCCGTTTTGACCGCATTTTGAAACGGGCATAAGAAATTCAAAAAAAATCAAAAATATTGAAAACCTTCGCATTGTGTCATTATATGTGACCTAGTTTTCAGGAAAAATAACAAACTTGGACTACGGCAAATGTCTTAAAAAAGTGTTCTCAGAAACGAGTTATCATGTATGAAGATTCATGGCTTTCAAGGCAAATGGTCAATGTTGTGGCAACATTCATGGCACAGTTTGTTCAAATGATATCATATTTTGCACAAGTTTGCATCTTGGAATAGCAAACAATGTTGCCTAAGGAAGTTTTCACTTTCTTTGCACGGAAAATTCATTTTCCATTTTTCGAGTGCCCAAAATCAGTTTTTTTGTGAAGGACCTACCAAATATTTGTTGCAAAATTGGACCAAATCATTTTTATAAAATATTAGGCCATATATAATGTACAATTGACCAAATGGTTGGGTGTCAAAAGCTTTTGATCCACCTCTCGTGAAAAAGACAAATTTCCGCCGATTCATTAGGAAGCGGGTCAAATTTGAAGTACAGCAGCCTCATAGTTTGCTCTTTATTTTTTCCAAAAATCATTTCGAGGTACACAAGTATCTATTTAATCAGAGAAAGTCCAAAAGTTTTGCAAAATTCAACCCCTAGCTACGAATGGTCATGCCCGCCGTTTTGACCGCATTTTGAAACGGGCATAAGAAATTCAAAAAAAATCAAAAATATAGAAAACCTTCTCATTGTGTCATTATATGTGACCTAGTTTTCAGGAAAAATAACAAACTTGCACTACGGCAAATGTCTTAAAAAAGTGTTCTCAGAAACGAGTTATCATGTATGAAGATTCATGGCTTTCAAGGCAAATGGTCAATGTTGTGGCAACATTCATGGCACAGTTTGTTCAAATGATATCATATTTTGCACAAGTTTGCATCTTGGAATAGCAAACAATGTTGCCTAAGGAAGTTTTCACTTTCTTTGCACGGAAAATTCATTTTCCATTTTTCGAGTGCCCAAAATCAGTTTTTTTGTGAAGGACCTACCAAATATTTGTTGCAAAATTGGACCAAATCATTTTGATAAAATATTAGGCCATATATAATGTACAATTGACCAAATGGTTGGGTGTCAAAAGCTTTTGATCCACCTCTCGTGAAAAAGACAAATTTCCGCCGATTCAGTAGGAAGCGGGTCAAATTTGAAGTACAGCAGCCTCATAGTTTGCTCTTTATTTATTTCAAAAATCATTTCTAGGAACATAAGTATCTATTTAATCAGAGAAAGTCCAAAAGTTTTGCAAAATTCAACCCCTAGCTACGAACGGTCATGCCCGCCGTTTTGATCGCATATTGTAACGGGCATAAGAAATTCAAAAAAATCAAAAAAATTGAAAACCTTCGCATTGTGTCATTATATGTGACCTAGTTTTCAGGAAAAATAACAAACTTGGACTACGGCAAATGTCTTAAAAAAGTGTTCTCAGAAACGAGCTATCGTGTATGACGATTCATGGCTTTCAAGTCAAATGGCCAATGTTATGGCAACATTCATGGCATAGTTTGTTCAAATGATATCATATTTTGCACAAGTTTGCATCTTGGAATGGCAAACAATGTTGCCTAAGGAAGTTTTCACTTTCTTTGCATGGAAAATTCATTTTCCATTTTTCGAGTGCCCAAAATCAGTTTTTTTGTGAAGGACCTACCAAATATTTGTTGCAAAATTGGACCAAATCATTTTTATAAAATATTAGGCCATATATAATGTACAATTGACCAAATGGTTGGGTGTCAAAAGCTTTTGATCCACCTCTCGTGAAAAAGACAAATTTCCGCCGATTCAGTAGGAAGCGGGTCAAATTTGAACTACAGCTGCCTCATAGTTTGATCTTTATTTTTTCCAAAAATCATTTCGAGGTACACAAGTATCTATTTAATCAGAGAAAGTCCAAAAGTTTTGCAAAATTCAACCCCTAGCTACGAATGGTCATGCCCGCCGTTTTGACCGCATTTTGAAACGGGCATAAGAAATTCAAAAAAAATCAAAAATATTGAAAACCTTCGCATTGTGTCATTATATGTGACCTAGTTTTCAGGAAAAATAACAAACTTGGACTACGGCAAATGTCTTAAAAAAGTGTTCTCAGAAACGAGTTATCATGTATGAAGATTCATGGCTTTCAAGGCAAATGGTCAATGTTGTGGCAACATTCATGGCACAGTTTGTTCAAATGATATCATATTTTTCACAAGTTTGCATCTTGGAATAGCAAACAATGTTGCCTAAGGAAGTTTTCACTTTCTTTGCACGGAAAATTCATTTTCCATTTTTCGAGTGCCCAAAATCAGTTTTTTTGTGAAGGACCTACCAAATATTTGTTGCAAAATTGGACCAAATCATTTTTATAAAATATTAGGCCATATATAATGTACAATTGACCAAATGGTTGGGTGTCAAAAGCTTTTGATCCACCTCTCGTGAAAAAGACAAATTTCCGCCGATTCATTAGGAAGCGGGTCAAATTTGAAGTACAGCAGCCTCATAGTTTGCTCTTTATTTTTTCCAAAAATCATTTCGAGGTACACAAGTATCTATTTAATCAGAGAAAGTCCAAAAGTTTTGCAAAATTCAACCCCTAGCTACGAATGGTCATGCCCGCCGTTTTGACCGCATTTTGAAACGGGCATAAGAAATTCAAAAAAAATCAAAAATATAGAAAACCTTCTCATTGTGTCATTATATGTGACCTAGTTTTCAGGAAAAATAACAAACTTGCACTACGGCAAATGTCTTAAAAAAGTGTTCTCAGAAACGAGTTATCATGTATGAAGATTCATGGCTTTCAAGGCAAATGGTCAATGTTGTGGCAACATTCATGGCACAGTTTGTTCAAATGATATCATATTTTGCACAAGTTTGCATCTTGGAATAGCAAACAATGTTGCCTAAGGAAGTTTTCACTTTCTTTGCACGGAAAATTCATTTTCCATTTTTCGAGTGCCCAAAATCAGTTTTTTTGTGAAGGACCTACCAAATATTTGTTGCAAAATTGGACCAAATCATTTTGATAAAATATTAGGCCATATATAATGTACAATTGACCAAATGGTTGGGTGTCAAAAGCTTTTGATCCACCTCTCGTGAAAAAGACAAATTTCCGCCGATTCAGTAGGAAGCGGGTCAAATTTGAAGTACAGCAGCCTCATAGTTTGCTCTTTATTTATTTCAAAAATCATTTCTAGGAACATAAGTATCTATTTAATCAGAGAAAGTCCAAAAGTTTTGCAAAATTCAACCCCTAGCTACGAACGGTCATGCCCGCCGTTTTGATCGCATATTGTAACGGGCATAAGAAATTCAAAAAAATCAAAAAAATTGAAAACCTTCGCATTGTGTCATTATATGTGACCTAGTTTTCAGGAAAAATAACAAACTTGGACTACGGCAAATGTCTTAAAAAAGTGTTCTCAGAAACGAGCTATCGTGTATGACGATTCATGGCTTTCAAGTCAAATGGCCAATGTTATGGCAACATTCATGGCATAGTTTGTTCAAATGATATCATATTTTGCACAAGTTTGCATCTTGGAATGGCAAACAATGTTGCCTAAGGAAGTTTTCACTTTCTTTGCATGGAAAATTCATTTTCCATTTTTCGAGTGCCCAAAATCAGTTTTTTTGTGAAGGACCTACCAAATATTTGTTGCAAAATTGGACCAAATCATTTTTATAAAATATTAGGCCATATATAATGTACAATTGACCAAATGGTTGGGTGTCAAAAGCTTTTGATCCACCTCTCGTGAAAAAGACAAATTTCCGCCGATTCAGTAGGAAGCGGGTCAAATTTGAACTACAGCTGCCTCATAGTTTGATCTTTATTTTTTCCAAAAATCATTTCGAGGTACACAAGTATCTATTTAATCAGAGAAAGTCCAAAAGTTTTGCAAAATTCAACCCCTAGCTACGAATGGTCATGCCCGCCGTTTTGACCGCATTTTGAAACGGGCATAAGAAATTCAAAAAAAATCAAAAATATTGAAAACCTTCGCATTGTGTCATTATATGTGACCTAGTTTTCAGGAAAAATAACAAACTTGGACTACGGCAAATGTCTTAAAAAAGTGTTCTCAGAAACGAGTTATCATGTATGAAGATTCATGGCTTTCAAGGCAAATGGTCAATGTTGTGGCAACATTCATGGCACAGTTTGTTCAAATGATATCATATTTTTCACAAGTTTGCATCTTGGAATAGCAAACAATGTTGCCTAAGGAAGTTTTCACTTTCTTTGCACGGAAAATTCATTTTCCATTTTTCGAGTGCCCAAAATCAGTTTTTTTGTGAAGGACCTACCAAATATTTGTTGCAAAATTGGACCAAATCATTTTTATAAAATATTAGGCCATATATAATGTACAATTGACCAAATGGTTGGGTGTCAAAAGCTTTTGATCCACCTCTCGTGAAAAAGACAAATTTCCGCCGATTCATTAGGAAGCGGGTCAAATTTGAAGTATAGCAGCCTCATAGTTTGCTCTTTATTTTTTCCAAAAATCATTTCGAGGTACACAAGTATCTATTTAATCAGAGAAAGTCCAAAAGTTTTGCAAAATTCAACCCCTAGCTACGAATGGTCATGCCCGCCGTTTTGACCGCATTTTGAAACGGGCATAAGAAATTCAAAAAAAATCAAAAATATAGAAAACCTTCTCATTGTGTCATTATATGTGACCTAGTTTTCAGGAAAAATAACAAACTTGCACTACGGCAAATGTCTTAAAAAAGTGTTCTCAGAAACGAGTTATCATGTATGAAGATTCATGGCTTTCAAGGCAAATGGTCAATGTTGTGGCAACATTCATGGCACAGTTTGTTCAAATGATATCATATTTTGCACAAGTTTGCATCTTGGAATAGCAAACAATGTTGCCTAAGGAAGTTTTCACTTTCTTTGCACGGAAAATTCATTTTCCATTTTTCGAGTGCCCAAAATCAGTTTTTTTGTGAAGGACCTACCAAATATTTGTTGCAAAATTGGACCAAATCATTTTGATAAAATATTAGGCCATATATAATGTACAATTGACCAAATGGTTGGGTGTCAAAAGCTTTTGATCCACCTCTCGTGAAAAAGACAAATTTCCGCCGATTCAGTAGGAAGCGGGTCAAATTTGAAGTACAGCAGCCTCATAGTTTGCTCTTTATTTATTTCAAAAATCATTTCTAGGAACATAAGTATCTATTTAATCAGAGAAAGTCCAAAAGTTTTGCAAAATTCAACCCCTAGCTACGAACGGTCATGCCCGCCGTTTTGACCGCATATTGTAACGGGCATAAGAAATTCAAAAAAATCAAAAAAATTGAAAACCTTCGCATTGTGTCATTATATGTGACCTAGTTTTCAGGAAAAATAACAAACTTGGACTACGGCAAATGTCTTAAAAAAGTGTTCTCAGAAACGAGCTATCGTGTATGACGATTCATGGCTTTCAAGTCAAATGGCCAATGTTATGGCAACATTCATGGCATAGTTTGTTCAAATGATATCATATTTTGCACAAGTTTGCATCTTGGAATGGCAAACAATGTTGCCTAAGGAAGTTTTCACTTTCTTTGCATGGAAAATTCATTTTCCATTTTTCAAGTGCCCAAAATCAGTTTTTTTGTGAAGGACCTACCAAATATTTGTTGCAAAATTGGACCAAATCATTTTTATAAAATATTAGGCCATATATCATGTACAATTGACCAAATGGTTGGGTGTCAAAAGCTTTTGATCCACCTCTCGTGAAAAAGACAAATTTCCGCCGATTCAGTAGGAAGCGGGTCAAATTTGAACTACAGCTGCCTCATAGTTTGCTCTTTATTTTTTCCAAAAATCATTTCGAGGTACACAAGTATCTATTTAATCAGAGAAAGTCCAAAAGTTTTGCAAAATTCAACCCCTAGCTACGAATGGTCATGCCCGCCGTTTTGACCGCATTTTGAAACGGGCATAAGAAATTCAAAAAAAATCAAAAATATTGAAAACCTTCCCATTGTGTCATTATATGTGACCTAGTTTTCAGGAAAAATAACAAACTTGCACTACGGCAAATGTCTTAAAAAAGTGTTCTCAGAAACGAGTTATCATGTATGAAGATTCATGGCTTTCAAGGCAAATGGTCAATGTTGTGGCAACATTCATGGCACAGTTTGTTCAAATGATATCATATTTTGCACAAGTTTGCATCTTGGAATAGCAAACAATGTTGCCTAAGGAAGTTTTCACTTTCTTTGCACGGAAAATTCATTTTCCATTTTTCGAGTGCCCAAAATCAGTTTTTTTGTGAAGGACCTACCAAATATTTGTTGCAAAATTAGACCAAATCATTTTGATAAAATATTAGGCCATATATAATGTACAATTGACCAAATGGTTGGGTGTCAAAAGCTTTTGATCCACCTCTCGTGAAAAAGACAAATTTCCGCCGATTCAGTAGGAAGCGGGTCAAATTTGAAGTACAGCAGCCTCATAGTTTGCTCTTTATTTATTTCAAAAATCATTTCTAGGAACATAAGTATCTATTTAATCAGAGAAAGTCCAAAAGTTTTGCAAAATTCAACCCCTAGCTACGAACGGTCATGCCCGCCGTTTTGACCGCATATTGTAACGGGCATAAGAAATTCAAAAAAATCAAAAAATTGAAAACCTTCGCATTGTGTCATTATAAATGTCCTAGTTTTCAGGAAAAATAACGAACTTGGACTACGGCAAATGTCTTAAAAAAGTGTTCTCAGAATCGAGCTATCGTGTATGACGATTCATGGCTTTCAAGGCAAATGGCCAATGTTATGGCAACATTCATGGCATAGTTTGTTCAAATGATATCATATTTTGCACAAGTTTGCATCTTGGAATGGCAAACAATGTTGCCTAAGGAAGTTTTCACTTTCTTTGCACGGAAAATTCATTTTCCATTTTTCGAGTACCCAAAATCTGTTTTTTTGTGAAGGACCTACCAAATATTTGTTGCAAAATTGGACCAAATCATTTCAATAAAATATTAGGCCATATATAATGTAAATTTACCAAATGGTTGGGTGTCAAAAGCTTTTGATCCACCTCTCGTGAAAAAGACAAATTTCCGCCGATTCAGTAGGAAGCGGGTCAAATTTGAAGTACAGCAGCCTCATAGTTTCCTCTTTATTTATTTCAAAAATCATTTCTAGGAACATAAGTATCTATTTAATCAGAGAAAGTCCAAAAGTTTTGCAAAATTCAACCCCTAGCTACGAACGGTCATGCCCGCCGTTTTGACCGCATATTGTAACGGGCATAAGAAATTCAAAAAAATCAAAAAAATTGAAAACCTTCGCATTGTGTCATTATATGTGACCTAGTTTTCAGGAAAAATAACAAATTTGGACTACGGCAAATGTCTTAAAAAAGTGTTCTCAGAAACAAGCTATCGTGTATGACGATTCATGGCTTTCAAGGCAAATGGCCAATGTTATGGCAACATTCATGGCATAGTTTGTTCAAATGATATCATATTTAGCACAAGTTTGCATCTTGGAATGACAAACAATGTTGCCTAAGGAAGTTTTCACTTTCTTTGCACGGAAAATTCATTTTCCATTTTTCGAGTACCCAAAATCAGTTTTTTTGTGAAGGACCTACCAAATATTTGTTGCAAAATTGGACCAAATCATTTCAATAAAATATTAGGCCATATATAATGTACAATTGACCAAATGGTTGGGCGTGAAAAGCTTTTGATCCACCTCTCGTGAAAAAGACAAATTTCCGCCGAATCAGCAGGAAGCGGGTCAAATTTGAACTACAGCAGCCTCATAGTTTGCTCTTTATTTTTTCCAAAAATCATTTCTAGGTACATAAGTATCTATTTAATCAGAGAAAGTCCAAAATTTTTGCAAAATTCAACCCCTAGCTACGAACGGTCATGCCCGCTGTTTTGACCGCATTTTGAAACGGGCATAAGAAATTCAAAAAAAATCAAAAAAATTGAAAACCTTCGCATTGTGTCATTATATGTGACCTAGTTTTCAGGAAAAATAACAAACTTGGACTACGGCAAATGTCTTAAAAAAGTGTTCTCAGAAACGAGCTATCGTGTATGACGATTCATGGCTTTCAAGTCAAATGGCCAATGTTATGGCAACATTCATGGCATAGTTTGTTCAAATGATATCATATTTTGCACAAGTTTGCATCTTGGAATGGCAAACAATGTTGCCTAAGGAAGTTTTCACTTTCTTTGCATGGAAAATTCATTTTCCATTTTTCGAGTGCCCAAAATCAGTTTTTTTGTGAAGGACCTACCAAATATTTGTTGCAAAATTGGACCAAATCATTTTTATAAAATATTAGGCCATATATAATGTACAATTGACCAAATGGTTGGGTGTCAAAAGCTTTTGATCCACCTCTCGTGAAAAAGACAAATTTCCGCCGATTCAGTAGGAAGCGGGTCAAATTTGAACTACAGCTGCCTCATAGTTTGATCTTTATTTTTTCCAAAAATCATTTCGAGGTACACAAGTATCTATTTAATCAGAGAAAGTCCAAAAGTTTTGCAAAATTCAACCCCTAGCTACGAATGGTCATGCCCGCCGTTTTGACCGCATTTTGAAACGGGCATAAGAAATTCAAAAAAAATCAAAAATATTGAAAACCTTCGCATTGTGTCATTATATGTGACCTAGTTTTCAGGAAAAATAACAAACTTGGACTACGGCAAATGTCTTAAAAAAGTGTGCTCAGAAACGAGTTATCATGTATGAAGATTCATGGCTTTCAAGGCAAATGGTCAATGTTGTGGCAACATTCATGGCACAGTTTGTTCAAATGATATCATATTTTTCACAAGTTTGCATCTTGGAATAGCAAACAATGTTGCCTAAGGAAGTTTTCACTTTCTTTGCACGGAAAATTCATTTTCCATTTTTCGAGTGCCCAAAATCAGTTTTTTTGTGAAGGACCTACCAAATATTTGTTGCAAAATTGGACCAAATCATTTTTATAAAATATTAGGCCATATATAATGTACAATTGACCAAATGGTTGGGTGTCAAAAGCTTTTGATCCACCTCTCGTGAAAAAGACAAATTTCCGCCGATTCATTAGGAAGCGGGTCAAATTTGAAGTACAGCAGCCTCATAGTTTGCTCTTTATTTTTTCCAAAAATCATTTCGAGGTACACAAGTATCTATTTAATCAGAGAAAGTCCAAAAGTTTTGCAAAATTCAACCCCTAGCTACGAATGGTCATGCCCGCCGTTTTGACCGCATTTTGAAACGGGCATAAGAAATTCAAAAAAAATCAAAAATATAGAAAACCTTCTCATTGTGTCATTATATGTGACCTAGTTTTCAGGAAAAATAACAAACTTGCACTACGGCAAATGTCTTAAAAAAGTGTTCTCAGAAACGAGTTATCATGTATGAAGATTCATGGCTTTCAAGGCAAATGGTCAATGTTGTGGCAACATTCATGGCACAGTTTGTTCAAATGATATCATATTTTGACAAGTTTGCATCTTGGAATAGCAAACAATGTTGCCTAAGGAAGTTTTCACTTTCTTTGCACGGAAAATTCATTTTCCATTTTTCGAGAGCCCAAAATCAGTTTTTTTGTGAAGGACCTACCAAATATTTGTTGCAAAATTGGACCAAATCATTTTGATAAAATATTAGGCCATATATAATGTACAATTAACCAAATGGTTGGGTGTCAAAAGCTTTTGATCCACCTCTCGTGAAAAAGACAAATTTCCGCCGATTCAGTAGGAAGCGGGTCAAATTTGAAGTACAGCAGCCTCATAGTTTGCTCTTTATTTATTTCAAAAATCATTTCTAGGAACATAAGTATCTATTTAATCAGAGAAAGTCCAAAAGTTTTGCAAAATTCAACCCCTAGCTACGAACGGTCATGCCCGCCGTTTTGACCGCATATTGTAACGGGCATAAGAAATTCAAAAAAATCAAAAAAATTGAAAACCTTCGCATTGTGTCATTATATGTGACCTAGTTTTCAGGAAAAATAACAAACTTGGACTACGGCAAATGTCTTAAAAAAGTGTTCTCAGAAACGAGCTATCGTGTATGACGATTCATGGCTTTCAAGTCAAATGGCCAATGTTATGGCAACATTCATGGCATAGTTTGTTCAAATGATATCATATTTTGCACAAGTTTGCATCTTGGAATGGCAAACAATGTTGCCTAAGGAAGTTTTCACTTTCTTTGCATGGAAAATTCATTTTCCATTTTTCAAGTGCCCAAAATCAGTTTTTTTGTGAAGGACCTACCAAATATTTGTTGCAAAATTGGACCAAATCATTTTTATAAAATATTAGGCCATATATCATGTACAATTGACCAAATGGTTGGGTGTCAAAAGCTTTTGATCCACCTCTCGTGAAAAAGACAAATTTCCGCCGATTCAGTAGGAAGCGGGTCAAATTTGAACTACAGCTGCCTCATAGTTTGCTCTTTATTTTTTCCAAAAATCATTTCGAGGTACACAAGTATCTATTTAATCAGAGAAAGTCCAAAAGTTTTGCAAAATTCAACCCCTAGCTACGAATGGTCATGCCCGCCGTTTTGACCGCATTTTGAAACGGGCATAAGAAATTCAAAAAAAATCAAAAATATTGAAAACCTTCCCATTGTGTCATTATATGTGACCTAGTTTTCAGGAAAAATAACAAACTTGCACTACGGCAAATGTCTTAAAAAAGTGTTCTCAGAAACGAGTTATCATGTATGAAGATTCATGGCTTTCAAGGCAAATGGTCAATGTTGTGGCAACATTCATGGCACAGTTTGTTCAAATGATATCATATTTTGCACAAGTTTGCATCTTGGAATAGCAAACAATGTTGCCTAAGGAAGTTTTCACTTTCTTTGCACGGAAAATTCATTTTCCATTTTTCGAGTGCCCAAAATCAGTTTTTTTGTGAAGGACCTACCAAATATTTGTTGCAAAATTAGACCAAATCATTTTGATAAAATATTAGGCCATATATAATGTACAATTGACCAAATGGTTGGGTGTCAAAAGCTTTTGATCCACCTCTCGTGAAAAAGACAAATTTCCGCCGATTCAGTAGGAAGCGGGTCAAATTTGAAGTACAGCAGCCTCATAGTTTGCTCTTTATTTATTTCAAAAATCATTTCTAGGAACATAAGTATCTATTTAATCAGAGAAAGTCCAAAAGTTTTGCAAAATTCAACCCCTAGCTACGAACGGTCATGCCCGCCGTTTTGACCGCATATTGTAACGGGCATAAGAAATTCAAAAAAATCAAAAAATTGAAAACCTTCGCATTGTGTCATTATATGTGACCTAGTTTTCAGGAAAAATAACAAACTTGGACTACGGCAAATGTCTTAAAAAAGTGTTCTCAGAATCGAGCTATCGTGTATGACGATTCATGGCTTTCAAGGCAAATGGCAATGTTATGGCAACATTCATGGCATAGTTTGTTCAAATGATATCATATTTTGCACAAGTTTGCATCTTGGAATGGCAAACAATGTTGCCTAAGGAAGTTTTCACTTTCTTTGCACGGAAAATTCATTTTCCATTTTTCGAGTACCCAAAATCTGTTTTTTTGTGAAGGACCTACCAAATATTTGTTGCAAAATTGGACCAAATCATTTCAATAAAATATTAGGCCATATATAATGTAAATTTACCAAATGGTTGGGTGTCAAAAGCTTTTGATCCACCTCTCGTGAAAAAGACAAATTTCCGCCGATTCAGTAGGAAGCGGGTCAAATTTGAAGTACAGCAGCCTCATAGTTTCCTCTTTATTTATTTCAAAAATCATTTCTAGGAACATAAGTATCTATTTAATCAGAGAAATTCCAAAAGTTTTGCAAAATTCAACCCCTAGCTACGAACGGTCATGCCCGCCGTTTTGACCGCATATTGTAACGGGCATAAGAAATTCAAAAAAATCAAAAAAATTGAAAACCTTCGCATTGTGTCATTATATGTGACCTAGTTTTCAGGAAAAATAACAAATTTGGACTACGGCAAATGTCTTAAAAAAGTGTTCTCAGAAACAAGCTATCGTGTATGACGATTCATGGCTTTCAAGGCAAATGGCCAATGTTATGGCAACATTCATGGCATAGTTTGTTCAAATGATATCATATTTAGCACAAGTTTGCATCTTGGAATGACAAACAATGTTGCCTAAGGAAGTTTTCACTTTCTTTGCACGGAAAATTCATTTTCCATTTTTCGAGTACCCAAAATCAGTTTTTTTGTGAAGGACCTACCAAATATTTGTTGCAAAATTGGACCAAATCATTTCAATAAAATATTAGGCCATATATAATGTACAATTGACCAAATGGTTGGGCGTGAAAAGCTTTTGATCCACCTCTCGTGAAAAAGACAAATTTCCGCCGAATCAGCAGGAAGCGGGTCAAATTTGAACTACAGCAGCCTCATAGTTTGCTCTTTATTTTTTCCAAAAATCATTTCTAGGTACATAAGTATCTATTTAATCAGAGAAAGTCCAAATTTTTTGCAAAATTCAACCCCTAGCTACGAACGGTCATGCCCGCTGTTTTGACCGCATTTTGAAACGGGCATAAGAAATTCAAAAAAAATCAAAAAAATTGAAAACCTTCGCATTGTGTCATTATATGTGACCTAGTTTTCAGGAAAAATAACAAACTTTGACTACGGCAAATGTCTTAAAAATGTGTTCTCAGAAACGAGCTATCGTGTATGACGATTCATGGCTTTCAAGGCAAATGGCCAATGTTATGGCAACATTCATGGCATAGTTTGTTCAAATGATATCATATTTTGCACAAGTTTGCATCTTGGAATGGCAAACAATGTTGCCTAAGGAAGTTTTCACTTTCTTTGCACGGAAAATTCATTTTCCATTTTTCGAGTGCCCAAAATCAGTTTTTTTGTGAAGGACCTAACAAATATTTGCTGCAAAATTGGACCAAATCATGTTGATAAAATATTAGGCCATATATAATGTACAATTGACCAAATGGTTGGGTGTCAAAAGCTTTTGATCCACCTCTCGTGAAAAAGACAAATTTCTGCCGAATCAGCAGGAAGCGGGTCAAATTTAAACTACAGCAGCCTCATAGTTTGCTCTTTATTTTTTCCAAAAATCATTTCTAGGTACATAAGTATCTATTTAATCAGAGAAAGTCCAAAATTTTTGCAAAATTCAACCCCTAGCTACGAACGGTCATGCCCGCTGTTTTGACCGCATTTTGAAACGGGCATAAGAAATTCAAAAAAAATCAAAAATATTGAAAACCTTCGCATTGTGTCATTATATGTGACCTAGTTTTCAGGAAAATAACAAACTTGGACTACGGCAAATGTCTTCAAAAAGTGTTCACAGAAACGAGCTATCATGTATGAAGATTCATGGCTTTCAAGGCAAATGGCCAATGTTATGGCAACATGCATGGCATAGTTTGTTCAAATGATATCATATTTTGCACAAGTTTGCATCTTGGAATGGCAAACAATGTTGCCTCAGGAAGTTTTCACTTTCTTTGCACGGAAAATTCATTTTCCATTTTTCAAGTGCCCAAAATGAGTTTTTTTGTGAAGGACCTACCAAATATTTGTTGCAAAATTGGACCAAATCATTTTGATAAAATATTAGGCCATATATAATGTACAATTGACCAAATGGTTGGGTGTCAAAAGCTTTTTATCCACCTCTCGTGAAAAAGACAAATTTCCACCGATTCAGTAGGAAGCGGGTCAAATTTGAACTACAGCAGCCTTATAGTTTGCTCTTTATTTTTTCCAAAAATCATTTCTAGGTACATAAGTATCTATTTAATCAGAGAAAGTCCAAAAGTTTTGCAAAATTCAACCCCTAGCTATGAACGGTCAAGCCCGCCGTTTTGACCGCATTTTGAAACGGGCATAAGAAATTCAAAAAAAATCAAAAATATTGAAATCCTTCGCATTGTGTCATTATATGTGACCTAGTTTTCAGGAAAATAACAAACTTGGACTACGGCAAATGTCTTCAAAAAGTGTTCTCAGAAACGAGCTATCATGTATGAAGATTCATGGCTTTCAAGGCAAATGGCCAATGTTATGGCAACATTCATGGCATAGTTTGTTCAAATGATATCATATTTTGCACAAGTTTGCATCTTGGAATGGCAAACAATGTTGCCTAAGGAATTTTTCACTTTCTTTGCACGGAAAATTGATTTTCCATTTTTCGAGTACCCAAAATCAGTTTTTTTGTGAAGGACCTACCAAATATTTGTTGCAAAATTGGACCAAATCATTTTAATAAAATATTAGGCCATATATAATGTACAATTGACCTAATGGTTGGGTGTCAAAAGCTTTTGATCCACCTCTCGTGAAAAAGACAAATTTCCGCCGAATCAGTAGGAAGCGGGTCAAATTTGAACTACAGCAGCCTCATAGTTTGCTCTTTATTTTTTCCAAAAATCATTTCTAGGTACATAAGTATCTATTTAATTAGAGAAAGTCCAAAATTTTTGCAAAATTCAACCCCTAGCTACGAACGGTCATGCCCGCCGTTTTGACCGCATTTTAAAACGGGCATAAGAAATTCAAAAATATCAAAAAAATTGAAAACCTTCGCATTGTGTCATTATATGTGACCTAGTTTTCAGGAAAAATAACAAACTTGGACTACGGCAAATGTCTTAAAAAAGTGTTCTCAGAAACGAGGTATCCTGTATGAAGATTCATGGCTTTCAAGGCAAATGGCCAATGTTATGGCAACATTCATGGCATAGTTTGTTCAAATAATATCATATTTTGCACAAGTTTGCATCTTGGAATGGCAAACAATGTTGCCTAAGGAAGTTTTCACTTTCTTTGCATGGAAAATTGATTTTCCATTTTTCGAGTGCCCAAAATCAGTTTTTTTGTGAAGGACCTACCAAATATTTGTTGCAAAATTGGGCCAAATCATTTTTAAAAAATATTAGGCCATATATAATGTACAATTGACCAAATGGTTGGGTGTCAAAAGCTTTTGATCCACCTCTCGTGAAAAAGACAAATTTCCGCCGATTCAGTAGGAAGCGGGTCAAATTTGAACTACAGCTGCCTCATAGTTTGCTCTTTATTTTTTCCAAAAATCATTTCGAGGTACACAAGTATCTATTTAATCAGAGAAAGTCCAAAAGTTTTGCAAAATTCAACCCCTAGCTACGAATGGTCATGCCCGCCGTTTTGACCGCATTTTGAAACGGGCATAAGAAATTCAAAAAAAATCAAAAATATTGAAAACCTTCGCATTATGTCATTATATGTGACCTAGTTTTCAGGAAAAATAACAAACTTGGACTACGGCAAATGTCTTAAAAAAGTGTTCTCAGAAACGAGTTATCATGTATGAAGATTCATGGCTTTCAAGGCAAATGGCCAATGTTATGGCAACATTCATGGCATAGTTTGTTCAAATGATATCATATTTTGCACAAGTTTGCATCTTGGAATGGCAAACAATGTTGCCTAAGGAAGTTTTCACTTTCTTTGCACGGAAAATTCATTTTCCATTTTTCGAGTACCCAAAATCAGTTTTTTTGTGAAGGACCTACCAAATATTTGTTGCAAAATTGGACCAAATCATTTCCATAAAATATTAGGCCATATATAATGTACAATTGACCAAATGGTTGGGTGTCAAAAGCTTTTGATCCACCTCTCGTGAAAAAGACAAATTTCTGCCGAATCAGCAGGAAGCGGGTCAAATTTAAACTACAGCAGCCTCATAGTTTGCTCTTTATTTTTTCCAAAAATCATTTCTAGGTACATAGGTATCTATTTAATCAGAGAAAGTCCAAATTTTTTGCAAAATTCAACCCCTAGCTACGAACGGTCATGCCCGCTGTTTTGACCGCATTTTGAAACGGGCATAAGAAATTCAAAAAAAATCAAAAATATTGAAAACCTTCGCATTGTGTCATTATATGTGACCTAGTTTTCAGGAAAATAACAAACTTGGACTACGGCAAATGTCTTCAAAAAGTGTTCACAGAAACGAGCTATCATGTATGAAGATTCATGGCTTTCAAGGCAAATGGCCAATGTTATGGCAACATGCATGGCATAGTTTGTTCAAATGATATGATATTTTGCACAAGTTTGCATCTTGGAATGGCAAACAATGTTGCCTAAGGAAGTTTTCACTTTCTTTGCACGGAAAATTCATTTTCCATTTTTCAAGTGCCCAAAATGAGTTTTTTTGTGAAGGACCTACCAAATATTTGTTGCAAAATTGGACCAAATCATTTTGATAAAATATTAGGCCATATATAATGTACAATTGACCAAATGGTTGGGTGTCAAAAGCTTTTGATCCACCTCTCGTGAAAAAGACAAATTTCCGCCGATTCAGTAGGAAGCGGGTCAAATTTGAACTACAGCTGCCTCATAGTTTGCTCTTTATTTTTTCCAAAAATCATTTCGAGGTACACAAGTATCTATTTAATCAGAGAAAGTCCAAAAGTTTTGCAAAATTCAACCCCTAGCTACGAATGGTCATGCCCGCCGTTTTGACCGCATTTTGAAACGGGCATAAGAAATTCAAAAAAAATCAAAAATATTGAAAACCTTCGCATTGTGTCATTATATGTGACCTAGTTTTCAGGAAAAATAACAAACTTGGACTACGGCAAATGTCTTAAAAAAGTGTTCTCAGAAACGAGTTATCATGTATGAAGATTCATGGCTTTCAAGGCAAATGGCCAATGTTATGGCAACATTCATGGCATAGTTTGTTCAAATGATATCATATTTTGCACAAGTTTGCATCTTGGAATGGCAAACAATGTTGCCTAAGGAAGTTTTCACTTTCTTTGCACGGAAAATTCATTTTCCATTTTTCGAGTACCCAAAATCAGTTTTTTTGTGAAGGACCTACCAAATATTTGTTGCAAAATTGGACCAAATCATTTCAATAAAATATTAGGCCATATATAATGTACAATTGACCAAATGGTTGGGTGTCAAAAGCTTTTGATCCACCTCTCGTGAAAAAGACAAATTTCTGCCGAATCAGCAGGAAGCGGGTCAAATTTAAACTACAGCAGCCTCATAGTTTGCTCTTTATTTTTTCCAAAAATCATTTCTAGGTACATAGGTATCTATTTAATCAGAGAAAGTCCAAAATTTTTGCAAAATTCAACCCCTAGCTACGAACGGTCATGCCCGCTGTTTTGACCGCATTTTGAAACGGGCATAAGAAATTCAAAAAAAATCAAAAATATTGAAAACCTTCGCATTGTGTCATTATATGTGACCTAGTTTTCAGGAAAATAACAAACTTGGACTACGGCAAATGTCTTAAAAATATGTTCTCAGAAACGAGTTATCATGTATGAAGATTCATGGCTTTCAAGGCAAATGGCCAATGTTATGGCAACATGCATGGCATAGTTTGTTCAAATGATATCATATTTTGCACAAGTTTGCATCTTGGAATGGCAAACAATGTTGCCTAAGGAAGTTTTCACTTTCTTTGCACGGAAAATTCATTTTCCATTTTTCAAGTGCCCAAAATGAGTTTTTTTGTGAAGGACCTACCAAATATTTGTTGCAAAATTGGACCAAATCATTTTGATAAAATATTAGGCCATATATAATGTACAATTGACCAAATGGTTGGGTGTCAAAAGCTTTTGATCCACCTCTCGTGAAAAACACAAATTTCCACCGATTCAGTAGGAAGCGGGTCAAATTTGAACTACAGCTGCCTTATAGTTTGCTCTTTATTTTTTCCAAAAATCATTTCTAGGTACATAAGTATCTATTTAATCAGAGAAAGTCCAAAAGTTTTGCAAAATTCAACCCCTAGCTATGAACGGTCAAGCCCGCCGTTTTGACCGCATATTGAAACGGGCATAAGAAATTCAAAAAAAATCAAAAATATTGAAATCCTTCGCATTGTGTCATTATATGTGACCTAGTTTTCAGGAAAATAACAAACTTGGACTACGGCAAATGTCTTCAAAAAGTGTTCTCAGAAACGAGCTATCATGTATGAAGATTCATGGCTTTCAAGGCAAATGGCCAATGTTATGGCAACATTCATGGCATAGTTTGTTCAAATTATATCATATTTTGCACAAGTTTGCATCTTGGAATGGCAAACAATGTTGCCTAAGGAATTTTTCACTTTCTTTGCACGGAAAATTCATTTTCCATTTTTCGAGTACCCAAAATCAGTTTTTTTGTGAAGGACCTACCAAATATTTGTTGCAAAATTGGACCAAATCATTTTAATAAAATATTAGGCCATATATAATGTACAATTGACCAAATGGTTGGGTGTCAAAAGCTTTTGATCCACCTCTCGTGAAAAAGACAAATTTCCGCCGAATCAGTAGGAAGCGGGTCAAATTTGAACTACAGCAGCCTCATAGTTTGCTCTTTATTTTTTCCAAAAATCATTTCTAGGTACATAAGTATCTATTTAATTAGAGAAAGTCCAAAATTTTTGCAAAATTCAACCCCTAGCTACGAACGGTCATGCCCGCCGTTTTGACCGCATTTTAAAACGGGCATAAGAAATTGAAAAATATCAAAAAAATTGAAAACCTTCGCATTGTGTCATTATATGTGACCTAGTTTTCAGGAAAAATAACAAACTTGGACTACGGCAAATGTCTTAAAAAAGTGTTCTCAGAAACGAGGTATCCTGTATGAAGATTCATGGCTTTCAAGGCAAATGGCCAATGTTATGGCAACATTCATGGCATAGTTTGTTCAAATAATATCATATTTTGCACAAGTTTGCATCTTGGAATGGCAAACAATGTTGCCTAAGGAAGTTTTCACTTTCTTTGCATGGAAAATTGATTTTCCATTTTTCGAGTGCCCAAAATCAGTTTTTTTGTGAAGGACCTACCAAATATTTGTTGCAAAATTGGACCAAATCATTTTTATAAAATATTAGGCCATATATAATGTACAATTGACCAAATGGTTGGGTGTCAAAAGCTTTTGATCCACCTCTCGTGAAAAAGACAAATTTCCGCCGATTCAGTAGGAAGCGGGTCAAATTTGAACTACAGCTGCCTCATAGTTTGCTCTTTATTTTTTCCAAAAATCATTTCGAGGTACACAAGTATCTATTTAATCAGAGAAAGTCCAAAAGTTTTGCAAAATTCAACCCCTAGCTACGAATGGTCATGCCCGCCGTTTTGACCGCATTTTGAAACGGGCATAAGAAATTCAAAAAAAATCAAAAATATTGAAAACCTTCGCATTATGTCATTATATGTGACCTAGTTTTCAGGAAAAATAACAAACTTGGACTACGGCAAATGTCTTAAAAAAGTGTTCTCAGAAACGAGTTATCATGTATGAAGATTCATGGCTTTCAAGGCAAATGGCCAATGTTATGGCAACATTCATGGCACAGTTTGTTCAAATGATATCATATTTTGCACAAGTTTGCATCTTGGAATGGCAAACAATGTTGCCTAAGGAAGTTTTCACTTTCTTTGCCCGGAAAATTCATTTTCCATTTTTCTAGTGCCCAAAATCAGTTTTTTTGTGAAGGACCTACCAAATATTTGTTGCAAAATTGGACCAAATCATTTTGATAAAATATTAGGCCATATATAATGTACAATTGACCAAATGGTTGGGTGTCAAAAGCTTTTGATCCACCTCTCGTGAAAAAGACAAATTTCCGCCGATTCAGTAGGAAGCGGGTCAAATTTGAGGTACAGCAGCCTCATAGTTTGCTCTTTATTTATTTCAAAAATCATTTCTAGGAACATAAGTATCTATTTAATCAGAGAAAGTCCAAAAGTTTTGCAAAATTTAACCCCTAGCTACGAACGGTCATGCCCGCCGTTTTGACCGCATATTGAAACGGGCATAAGAAATTCAAAAAAATCCAAAAAATTGAAAACCTTTGCATTGTGTCATTATATGTGACCTAGTTTTCAGGAAAAATAACAAACTTGTACTACGGCAAATGTCTTAAAAATATGTTCTCAGAAACGAGTTATCATGTATGAAGATTCATGGCTTTCAAGGCAAATGGCCAATGTTATGGCAACATTCATGGCACAGTTTGTTCAAATGATATCATATTTTGCACAAGTTTGCATCTTCGAATAGCAAACAATGTTGCCTAAGGAAGTTTTCACTTTCTTTGCATGGAAAATTCATTTTCCATTTTTCGAGTGCCCAAAATGAGTTTTTTTGTGAAGGACCTACCAAATATTTGTTGCAAAATTGGACCAAATAATTTTTCTAAAATATTAGGCCATATATAATGTACAATTGACCAAATGGTTGGGTGTCAAAATCTTTTGATCCACCTCTCGTGAAAAAGACAAATTTCGCCGATTCAGTAGGAAGCGGGTCACATTTGAACTACAGCAGCCTCATAGTTTGCTCTTTTTTTTTTCAAAAATCATTTCTAGGAACATAAGTATCTATTTAATCAGAGAAAGTCCAAAAGTTTTGCAAAATTCAACCCCTAGCTACGAACGGTCATGCCCGCCGTTTTGACCGCATATTGAAACGGGCATAAGAAATTCAAAAAAATCAAAAAAATTGAAAACCTTCGCATTGTGTCATTATATGTGACCTAGTTTTCAGGAAAAATAACAAACTTGGACTACGGCAAATGTCTTAAAAAAGTGTTCTCAGAAACGAGCTATCATGTATGACGATTGATGGCTTTCAAGGCAAATGGCCAATGTTATGGCAACATTCATGGCATAGTTTGTTCAAATGATATCATATTTTGCACAAGTTTGCATCTTGGAATGGCAAACAATGTTGCCTTAGGAAGTTTTCACTTTCTTTGCACGGAAAATTCAATTTCCATTTTTCGAGTGCCCAAAATCAGTTTTTTTGTGAAGGACCTACCAAATATTTGTTGCAAAATTGGAACAAATCATTTTGATAAAATATTAGGCCATATATAATGTACAATTGACCAAATGGTTGGGTGTCAAAAGCTTTTGATCCACCTCTCGTGAAAAAGACAAATTTCCGCCGATTCAGTAGGAAGCGGGTCAAATTTGAACTACAGCTGCCTCATAGTTTGCTCTTTATTTTTTCCAAAAATCATTTCGAGGTACACAAGTATCTATTTAATCAGAGAAAGTCCAAAAGTTTTGCAAAATTCAACCCCTAGCTACGAATGGTCATGCCCGCCGTTTTGACCGCATTTTGAAACGGGCATAAGAAATTCAAAAAAAATCAAAAATATTGAAAACCTTCGCATTATGTCATTATATGTGACCTAGTTTTCAGGAAAAATAACAAACTTGGACTACGGCAAATGTCTTAAAAAAGTGTTCTCAGAAACGAGTTATCATGTATGAAGATTCATGGCTTTCAAGGCAAATGGCCAATGTTATGGCAACATTCATGGCACAGTTTGTTCAAATGATATCATATTTTGCACAAGTTTGCATCTTGGAATGGCAAACAATGTTGCCTAAGGAAGTTTTCACTTTCTTTGCCCGGAAAATTCATTTTCCATTTTTCTAGTGCCCAAAATCAGTTTTTTTGTGAAGGACCTACCAAATATTTGTTGCAAAATTGGACCAAATCATTTTGATAAAATATTAGGCCATATATAATGTACAATTGACCAAATGGTTGGGTGTCAAAAGCTTTTGATCCACCTCTCGTGAAAAAGACAAATTTCCGCCGATTCAGTAGGAAGCGGGTCAAATTTGAGGTACAGCAGCCTCATAGTTTGCTCTTTATTTATTTCAAAAATCATTTCTAGGAACATAAGTATCTATTTAATCAGAGAAAGTCCAAAAGTTTTGCAAAATTTAACCCCTAGCTACGAACGGTCATGCCCGCCGTTTTGACCGCATATTGAAACGGGCATAAGAAATTCAAAAAAATCCAAAAAATTGAAAACCTTTGCATTGTGTCATTATATGTGACCTAGTTTTCAGGAAAAATAACAAACTTGTACTATGGCAAATGTCTTAAAAATATGTTCTCAGAAACGAGTTATCATGTATGAAGATTCATGGCTTTCAAGGCAAATGGCCAATGTTATGGCAACATTCATGGCACAGTTTGTTCAAATGATATCATATTTTGCACAAGTTTGCATCTTCGAATAGCAAACAATGTTGCCTAAGGAAGTTTTCACTTTCTTTGCATGGAAAATTCATTTTCCATTTTTCGAGTGCCCAAAATGAGTTTTTTTGTGAAGGACCTACCAAATATTTGTTGCAAAATTGGACCAAATAATTTTTCTAAAATATTAGGCCATATATAATGTACAATTGAGCAAATGGTTGGGTGTCAAAATCTTTTGATCCACCTCTCGTGAAAAAGACAAATTTCGCCGATTCAGTAGGAAGCGGGTCACATTTGAACTACAGCAGCCTCATAGTTTGCTCTTTATTTTTTTCAAAAATCATTTCTAGGAACATAAGTATCTATTTAATCAGAGAAAGTCCAAAAGTTTTGCAAAATTCAACCCCTAGCTACGAACGGTCATGCCCGCCGTTTTGACCGCATATTGAAACGGGCATAAGAAATTCAAAAAAATCAAAAAAATTGAAAACCTTCGCATTGTGTCATTATATGTGACCTAGTTTTCAGGAAAAATAACAAACTTGGACTACGGCAAATGTCTTAAAAAAGTGTTCTCAGAAACGAGCTATCATGTATGACGATTGATGGCTTTCAAGGCAAATGGCCAATGTTATGGCAACATTCATGGCATAGTTTGTTCAAATGATATCATATTTTGCACAAGTTTGCATCTTGGAATGGCAAACAATGTTGCCTTAGGAAGTTTTCACTTTCTTTGCACGGAAAATTCAATTTCCATTTTTCGAGTGCCCAAAATCAGTTTTTTTGTGAAGGACCTACCAAATATTTGTTGCAAAATTGGAACAAATCATTTTGATAAAATATTAGGCCATATATAATCTACAATTGACCAAATGGTTGGGTGTCAAAAGCTTTTGATCCACCTCTCGTGAAAAAGACAAATTTCGGTCGAATCAAAAGGAAGCGGGTCAAATTTGAACTACAGCAGCCTCATAGTTTGCTCTTTATTTTTTCCAAAAATCATTTCTAGGTACATAAGTATCTATTTAATCAGAGAAAGTCCAAAAGTTTTGCAAAATTCAACCCTTAGCTACGAACGGTCATGCCCGCCGTTTTGACCGCATTTTGAAACGGGCATAAGAAATTCAAAAAAATCATAAAAATTGAAAACCTTCGCATTGTGTCATTATATGTGACCTTGTTTTCAGGATAAATAACAAACTTGGACTATGGCAAATGTCTTAAAAAAGTGTTCTCAGAAACGAGTTATCATGTATGAAGATTCATGGCTTTCAAGGCAAATGGCCAATGTTATGGCAACATTCATGGCACAGTTTGTTCAAATGATATCATATTTTGCACAAGTTTGCATCTTGGAATATCAAACAATGTTTCCTAAGGAAGTTTTCACTTTCTTTGCACGGAAAATTTATTTTCCATTTTTCGAGTGCCCAAAATGAGTTTTTTTGTGATGGACCTACCAAATATTTGTTGCAAAATTGGACGAAATAATTTTTCTAAAATATTAGGCCATATATAATGTACAATTGACCAAATGGTTGGGTGTCAAAAGCTTTTGATCCACCTCTCGTGAAAAAGACAAATTTCTTCCGATTCAGTAGGAAGCGGGTAAAATTTGAACTACAGCAGCCTCATAGTTTGCTCTTTATTTTTTTCAAAAATCATTTCTAGGAACATAAGTATCTATTTAATCAGAGAAAGTCCAAAAGTTTTGCAAAATTCAACCCGTAGCTACGAACGGTCATGCCCGCCGTTTTGACCGCATATTGAAACGGGCATAAGAAATTCAAAAAAATCAAAAATATTGAAAACCTTCGCATTGTGTCATTATATGTGACCTAGTGTTCAGGAAAAATAACAAACTTGGACTACGGCAAATGTCTTAAAAAAGTGTTCTCAGAAACGAGCTATCATGTATGACGATTCATGGCTTTCAAGGCAAATGGCCAATGTTATGGCAACATTCATGGCATAGTTTGTTCAAATGATATCATATTTTGCACAAGTTTGCATCTTGGAATGGCAAACAATGTTGCCTAAGGAAGTTTTCATTTTCTTTGCACGGAAAATTCATTTTCCATTTTTCGAGTGCACAAAATGAGTTTTTTTGTGAAGGACCTACCAAATATTTGTTGCAAAATTGGACCAAATCATTTTTCTAAAATATTAGGCCATATATAATGTACAATTGACCAAATGGTTGAATGTCAAAAGGTTTTGATCCACCTCTCGTGAAAAAGACAAATTTCCGCCGATTCAGAAGGAAGCGGGTCAAATTTGAACTACAGCAGCCTCATAGTGTGCTATTTATTTTTTCCAAAAATCATTTCTAGGTACATAAGTATCTATTTAATCAGAGAAAGTCCAAAAGTTTTGCAAAATTCAACCCCTAGCTACGAACGGTCATGCCTGCCGTTTTGACCGCATTTTGAAACGGGCATAAGAAATTCAAAAAAATCAAAAAAATTGAAAACCTTCGCATTGTGTCATGATATGTGACCTTGTTTTCAGGATAAATAACAAACTTGGACTACGGCAAATGTCTTAAAAAAGTGTTCTCAGAAACGAGTTATCATGTATGAAGATTCATGGCTTTCAAGGCAAATGGCCAATGTTATGGCAACATTCATGGCACAGTTTGTTCAAATGATATCATATTTTGCACAAGTTTGCATCTTGGAATATCAAACAATGTTGCCTAAGGAAGTTTTCACTTTCTTTGCACGGAAAATTTATTTTCCATTTTTCGAGTGCCCAAAATGAGTTTTTTTGTGATGGACCTACCAAATATTTGTTGCAAAATTGGACCAAATCATTTTGATAAAATATTAGGCCATATATAATGTACAATTGACCAAATGGTTGGGTGTCAAAAGCTTTTGATCCACCTCTCGTGAAAAAGACAAATTTCTTCCGATTCAGTAGGAAGCGGGTAAAATTTGAACTACAGCCGCCTCATAGTTTGCTCTTTATTTTTTTCAAAAATCATTTCTAGGAACATAAGTATCTATTTAATCAGAGAAAGTCCAAAAGTTTTGCAAAATTCAACCCGTAGCTACGAACGGTCATGCCCGCCGTTTTGACCGCATATTGAAACGGGCATAAGAAATTCAAAAAAATCAAAAAAATTGAAAACCTTCGCATTGTGTCATTATATGTGACCTAGTGTTCAGGAAAAATAACAAACTTGGACTACGGCAAATGTCTTAAAAAAGTGTTCTCAGAAACGAGCTATCATGTATGACGATTCATGGCTTTCAAGGCAAATGGCCAATGTTATGGCAACATTCATGGCATAGTTTGTTCAAATGATATCATATTTTGCACAAGTTTGCATCTTGGAATGGCAAACAATGTTGCCTAAGGAAGTTTTCATTTTCTTTGCACGGAAAATTCATTTTCCATTTTTCGAGTGCACAAAATGAGTTTTTTTGTGAAGGACCTACCAAATATTTGTTGCAAAATTGGACCAAATCATTTTTCTAAAATATTAGGCCATATATAATGTACAATTGACCAAATGGTTGAATGTCAAAAGGTTTTGATCCACCTCTCGTGAAAAAGACAAATTTCCGCCGATTCAGAAGGAAGCGGGTCAAATTTGAACTACAGCAGCCTCATAGTGTGCTCTTTATTTTTTCCAAAAATCATTTCTAGGTACATAAGTATCTATTTAATCAGAGAAAGTCCAAAAGTTTTGCAAAATTCAACCCCTAGCTACGAACGGTCATGCCCGCCGTTTTGACCGCATTTTGAAACGGGCATAAGAAATTCAAAAAAATCAAAAAAATTGAAAACCTTCGCATTGTGTCATTATATGTGACCTTGTTTTCAGGATAAATAACAAACTTGGACTACGGCAAATGTCTTAAAAAAGTGTTCTCAGAAACGAGTTATCATGTATGAAGATTCATGGCTTTCAAGGCAAATGGTCAATGTTATGGCAACATTCATGGCATAGTTTGTTCAAATGATATGATATTTTGCACAAGTTTGCATCTTGTAATGGCAAGCAATGTTGCCTAAGGAAGTTTTCACTTTCTTTGCACGGAAAATTCATTTTCCATTTTTCGAGTGCCCAAAATCAGTTTTTTTGTGAAGGACCTACCAAATATTTGTTGCAAAATTGGACCAAATCATTTTGATAAAATATTAGGCCATATATAATGTACAATTGACCAAATGGTTGGGTGTCAAAAGCTTTTGATCCACCTCTCGTGAAAAAGACAAATTTCCCTCGAATCAGTAGGAAGTGGGTCAAATTTGAACTACATGAGCCTTCTAGTTTGCTCTTTATTTTTTCCAAAAATCATTTCTAGGTACATAAGTATCTATTTAATCAGAGAAAGTCCAAAAGTTTTGCAAAATTCACCCCCTAGCTACGAACGGTCATGCCCGCCGTTTTGACCGCATTTTGAAACGGGCATAAGAAATTCAAAAAAATCAAAAAAATTGAAAACCTTTGCATTGTGTCATTATATGTGACCTAGTTTTCAGGAAAAATAACAAACTTGGACTATGGCAAATGTCTTAAAAAAGTGTTCTCAGAAACGAGTTATCATGTATGAAGATTCATGGCTTTCAAAGCAAATGGCCAATGTTATGGCAACATTCATGGCATAGTTTGTTCAAATGATATCATATTTTGCACAAGTTTGCATCTTGGAATGGCAAACAATGTTGCCTAAGGAAGTTTTCACTTTCTTTGCACGGAAATATCATTTTCCATTTTTCGAGTGCCCAAAATCAGTTTTTTTGTGAAGGACCTACCAAATATTTGTTGCAAAATTGGACCAAATCATTTTGATAAAATATTAGGCCATATATAATGTACAATTGACCAAATGGTTGGGTGTCAAAAGCTTTTGATCCACCTCTCGTGAAAAAGACAAATTTCCGCCGAATCAGAAGGAAGCGGGTCAAATTTGAACTACAGCAGCCTCATAGTTTGCTCTTTATTTTTTCCAAAAATCATTTCTAGGTACATAAGTATCTATTTAATCAGAGAAAGTCCAAAAGTTTTGCAAAATTCAACCCCTAGCTACGAACGGTCATGCCCGCCGTTTTGACCGCATTTTGAAACGGGCATAAGAAATTCAAAAAAATCAAAAAAATTGAAAACCTTTGCATTGTGTCATTATATGTGACCTTGTTTTCAGGAAAAATAACAAACTTGGACTACGGCAAATGTCTTAAAAAAGTGTTCTCAGAAACGAGTTATCATGTATGAAGATTCATGGCTTTCAAGGCAAATGGCCAATGTTATGGCAACATTCATCGCATAGTTTGTTCAAATGATATCATATTTTGCACAAGTTTGCATCTTGGAATGGCAAACAATGTTGCCTAAGGAAGTTTTCACTTTCTTTGCACGGAAAATTCATTTTCCATTTTTCGAGTGCCCAAAATCAGTTTTTTTGTGAAGGACCTACCAAATATTTGTTGCAAAATTGGACCAAATCATTTTGATAAAATATTAGGCCATATATAATGTACAATTGACCAAATCGTTATGTGTCAAAAGCTTTTGATCCACCTCTCGTGAAAAAGACAAATTTCCGCCGAATCAGGAGGAAGCGGGTCAAATTTGAACTACAGCAGCCTCATAGTTTGCTCTTTATTTTTTCCAAAAATCATTTCTAGGTACATAAGTATCTATTTAATCAGAGAAAGTCCAAAAGTTTTGCAAAATTGAACCCCTAGCTACGAACGGTCATGCCCGCCGTTTTGACCGCATATGGAAACGGGCATAAGAAATTCAAAAAAATCAAAAAAATTGAAAACCTTCGCATTGTGTCATTATATGTGACCTAGTTTTCAGGAAAAATAACAAACTTGGACTACGGCAAATGTCTTAAAAATGTGTTCTCAGAAACGAGCTATCATGTATGACGATTCATGGCTTTCAAGGCAACTGGCCAATGTTATGGCAACATTCATGGCATAGTCTGTTCAAATGATATCATATTTTGCACAAGTTTTCATCTTGGAATGGCAAACAATGTTGCCTAAGGAAGTTTTCACTTTCTTTGCACGGAAAATTCATTTTCCATTTTTCGAGTGCACAAAATGAGTTTTTTTGTGAAGGACCTACCAAATATTTGTTGCAAAATTGGACCAAATCATTTTTCTAAAATATTAGGCCATATATAATGTACAATTGACCAAATGGTTGGGTGTCAAAAGCTTTTGATCCACCTCTCGTGAAAAAGACAAATTTCCGCCGATTCAGAAGTTAGCGGGTCAAATTTGAACTACAACAGCCTCATAGTTTGCTCTTTATTTTTTCCAAAAATCATTTCTAGGTACATAAGTATCTATTTAATCAGAGAAAGTCCAAAAGTTTTGCAAAATTCAACCCCTAGCTACGAACGGTCATGCCCGCCGTTTTGACCGCATTTTGAAACGGGCATAAGAAATTCAAAAAATTCAAAAAAATTGAAAACCTTCGCATTGTGTCATTATATGTGACCTTGTTATCAGGATAAATAACAAACTTGGACTACGGCAAATATCTTAAAAAAGTGTTCTCAGAAACGAGTTATCATGTATGAAGATTCATGGCTTTCAAGGCAAATGGCCAATGTTATGGCAACATTCATGGCACAGTTTGTTCAAATGATATCATATTTTGCACAAGTTTGCATCTTGGAATAGCAAACAATGTTGCCTAAGGAAGTTTTCACTTTCTTTGCACGGAAAATTCATTTTCCATTTTTCGAGTGCCCAAAATAAGTTTTTTTGTGACGGACCTACCAAATATTTGTTGCAAAATTGGACCAAATCATTTTTCTAAAATATTAGGCCATATATAATGTACAATTGACCAAATGGTTGGGTGTCAAAAGCTTTTGATCCACCTCTCGTGAAAAAGACAAATTTCCGCCGATTCAGTAGGAAGCGGGTCAAATTTGAACTACAGCAGCCTCATAGTTTGCTCTTTATTTTTTTCAAAAATAATTTCTAGGAACATAAGTATCTATTTAATCAGAGAAAGTCCAAAAGTTTTGCAAAATTCAACCCCTAGCTACGAACGGTCATGCCCGCCGTTTTGACCGCATTTTGAAACGGGCATAAGAAATTCAAAAAAATCAAAAAAATTGAAAACCTTCGCATTGTGTCATTATATGTGACCTAGTTTTCAGGAAAAATAACAAACTTGTACTACGGCAAATGTATTAAAAAAGTGTTCTCAAAAACGAGTTATCATGTATGAAGATTCATGGCTTTCAAGGCAAATGGCCAATGTTATGGCAACATTCATGGCATATTTTGTTCAAATGATATCATATTTTTCACAAGTTTGCATCTTGGAATGACAAACAATGTTGCCTAAGGAAGTTTTCCCTTTCTTTGCACGGAAAATTCATTTTCCATTTTTCGAGTGCCCAAAATCAGTTTTTTTGTGAAGGACCTAACAAATATTTGTTGCAAAATTGGACCAAATCATGTTGATAAAATATTAGGCCATATATAATGTACAATTGACCAAATGGTTGGGTGTCGAAAGCTTTTGATCCACCTCTCGTGAAAAAGACAAATTTCCGCCGATTCAGTAGGAAGCGGGTCAAATTTGAACTACAGCAGCCTCATAGTTTGCTCTTTATTTTTTTCAAAAATAATTTCTAGGAACATAAGTATCTATTTAATCAGAGAAAGTCCAAAAGTTTTGCAAAATTCAACCCCTAGCTACGAACGGTCATGCCCGCAGTTTTGACCGCATTTTGAAACGGGCATAAGAAATTCAAAAAAATCAAAAAAATTGAAAACCTTCGCATTGTGTCATTATATGTGACCTAGTTTTCAGGAAAAATAACAAACTTGGACTACGGTAAATGTATTAAAAAATTGTTCTCAGAAACGAGTTATCATGTATGAAGATTCATGGCTTTCAAGGCAAATGGCCAATGTTATGGCAACATTCATGGCATATTTTGTTCAAATGATATCATATTTTTCACAAGTTTGCATCTTGGAATGGCAAACAATGTTGCCTAAGGAAGTTTTCACTTTCTTTGCACGGAAAATTCATTTTCCATTTTTCGAGTGCCCAAAATCAGTTTTTTTGTGAAGGACCTACCAAATATTTGTTGCAAAATTGGACCAAATCATGTTGATAAAATATTAGGCCATATATAATGTACAATTGACCAAATGGTTGGGTGTCAAAAGCTTTTGATCCACCTCTCGTGAAAAAGACAAATTTCCGCCGAATCAGGAGGAAGCGGGTCAAAGTTGAACTACAGCAGCCTCATAGTTTGCTCTTTATTTTTTCCAAAAATCATTTCTAGGTACATAAGTATCTATTTAATCAGTGAAAGTCCAAAAGTTTTGCAAAATTCAACCCCTAGCTACGAACGGTCATGCCCGCCGTTTTGACCGCATATTGAAACGGGCATAAGAAATTCAAAAAATTCAAAAAAATTGAAAACCATCGCATTGTGTCATTATATGTGACCTTGTTTTCAGGATAAATAACAAACTTGGACTATGGCAAATGTCTTAAAAAAGTGTTCTCAGAAACGAGTTATCATGTGTGAAGATTCATGGCTTTCAAGGCAAATGGCCAATGTTATGGCAACATTCATGGCACAGTTTGTTCAAATGATATCATATTTTGCACAAGTTTGCATCTTGGAATAGCAAACAATGTTGCCTAAGGAAGTTTTCACTTTCTTTGCACGGAAAATTCATTTTCCATTTTTCGAGTGCCCAAAATGAGTTTTTTTGTGAAGGACCTACCAAATATTTGTTGCAAAATTGGACCAAATCATTTTTCTAAAATATTAGGCCATATATAATGTACAATTGACCAAATGGTTGGGTGTCGAAAGCTTTTGATCCACCTCTTGTGAAAAAGACAAATTTCCGCCGATTCAGTAGGAAGCGGGTCAAATTTGAACTACAGCAGCCTCATAGTTTGCTCTTTATTTTTTTCAAAAATAATTTCTAGGAACATAAGTATCTATTTAATCAGAGAAAGTCCAAAAGTTTTGCAAAATTCAACCCCTAGCTACGAACGGTCATGCCCGCAGTTTTGACCGCATTTTGAAACGGGCATAAGAAATTCAAAAAAATCAAAAAAATTGAAAACCTTCGCATTGTGTCATTATATGTGACCTAGTTTTCAGGAAAAATAACAAACTTGGACTACGGGAAATGTATTAAAAAAGTGTTCTCAGAAACGAGTTATCATGTATGAAGATTCATGGCTTTCAAGGCAAATGGCCAATGTTATGGCAACATTCATGGCATATTTTGTTCAAATGATATCATATTTTTCACAAGTTTGCATCTTGGAATGGCAAACAATGTTGCCTAAGGAAGTTTTCACTTTCTTTGCACGGAAAATTCATTTTCCATTTTTCGAGTGCCCAAAATCAGTTTTTTTGTGAAGGACCTACCAAATATTTGTTGCAAAATTGGACCAAATCATGTTGATAAAATATTAGGCCATATATAATGTACAATTGACCAAATGGTTGGGTGTCAAAAGCTTTTGATCCACCTCTCGTGAAAAAGACAAATTTCCGCCGAATCAGGAGGAAGCGGGTCAAAGTTGAACTACAGCAGCCTCATAGTTTGCTCTTTATTTTTTCCAAAAATCATTTCTAGGTACATAAGTATCTATTTAATCAGTGAAAGTCCAAAAGTTTTGCAAAATTCAACCCCTAGCTACGAACGGTCATGCCCGCCGTTTTGACCGCATATTGAAACGGGCATAAGAAATTCAAAAAATTCAAAAAAATTGAAAACCATCGCATTGTGTCATTATATGTGACCTTGTTTTCAGGATAAATAACAAACTTGGACAATGGCAAATGTCTTAAAAAAGTGTTCTCAGAAACGAGTTATCATGTATGAAGATTCATGGCTTTCAAGGCAAATGGCCAATGTTATGGCAACATTCATGGCACAGTTTGTTCAAATGATATCATATTTTGCACAAGTTTGCATCTTGGAATAGCAAACATTGTTGCCTAAGGAAGTTTTCACTTTCTTTGCACGGAAAATTCATTTTCCATTTTTCGAGTGCCCAAAATGAGTTTTTTTGTGAAGGACCTACCAAATATTTGTTGCAAAATTGGACCAAATCATTTTTCTAAAATATTAGGCCATATATAATGTACAATTGACCAAATGGTTGGGTGTCGAAAGCTTTTGATCCACCTCTCGTGAAAAAGACAAATTTCCGCCGATTCAGTAGGAAGCGGGTCAAATTTGAACTACAGCAGCCTCATAGTTTGCTCTTTATTTTTTTCAAAAATAATTTCTAGGAACATAAGTATCTATTTAATCAGAGAAAGTCCAAAAGTTTTGCAAAATTCAACCCCTAGCTACGAACGGTCATGCCCGCAGTTTTGACCGCATTTTGAAACGGGCATAAGAAATTCAAAAAAATCAAAAAAATTGAAAACCTTCGCATTGTGTCATTATATGTGACCTAGTTTTCAGGAAAAATAACAAACTTGGACTACGGTAAATGTATTAAAAAAGTGTTCTCAGAAACGAGTTATCATGTATGAAGATTCATGGCTTTCAAGGCAAATGGCCAATGTTATGGCAACATTCATGGCATATTTTGTTCAAATGATATCATATTTTTCACAAGTTTGCATCTTGGAATGGCAAACAATGTTGCCTAAGGAAGTTTTCACTTTCTTTGCACGGAAAATTCATTTTCCATTTTTCGAGTGCCCAAAATCAGTTTTTTTGTGAAGGACCTACCAAATATTTGTTGCAAAATTGGACCAAATCATGTTGATAAAATATTAGGCCATATATAATGTACAATTGACCAAATGGTTGGGTGTCAAAAGCTTTTGATCCACCTCTCGTGAAAAAGACAAATTTGCGCCGAATCAGGAGGAAGCGGGTCAAAGTTGAACTACAGCAGCCTCATAGTTTGCTCTTTATTTTTTCCAAAAATCATTTCTAGGTACATAAGTATCTATTTAATCAGTGAAAGTCCAAAAGTTTTGCAAAATTCAACCCCTAGCTACGAACGGTCATGCCCGCCGTTTTGACCGCATATTGAAACGGGCATAAGAAATTCAAAAAATTCAAAAAAATTGAAAACCATTGCATTGTGTCATTATATGTGACCTTGTTTTCAGGATAAATAACAAACTTGGACAATGGCAAATGTCTTAAAAAAGTGTTCTCAGAAACGAGTTATCATGTATGAAGATTCATGGCTTTCAAGGCAAATGGCCAATGTTATGGCAACATTCATGGCACAGTTTGTTCAAATGATATCATATTTTGCACAAGTTTGCATCTTGGAATAGCAAACATTGTTGCCTAAGGAAGTTTTCACTTTCTTTGCACGGAAAATTCATTTTCCATTTTTCGAGTGCCCAAAATGAGTTTTTTTGTGAAGGACCTACCAAATATTTGTTGCAAAATTGGACCAAATCATTTTTCTAAAATATTAGGCCATATATAATGTACAATTGACCAAATGGTTGGGTGTCGAAAGCTTTTGATCCACCTCTCGTGAAAAAGACAAATTTCCGCCGATTCAGTAGGAAGCGGGTCAAATTTGAACTACAGCAGCCTCATAGTTTGCTCTTTATTTTTTTCAAAAATAATTTCTAGGAACATAAGTATCTATTTAATCAGAGAAAGTCCAAAAGTTTTGCAAAATTCAACCCCTAGCTACGAACGGTCATGCCCGCAGTTTTGACCGCATTTTGAAACGGGCATAAGAAATTCAAAAAAATCAAAAAAATTGAAAACCTTCGCATTGTGTCATTATATGTGACCTAGTTTTCAGGAAAAATAACAAACTTGGACTACGGTAAATGTATTAAAAAAGTGTTCTCAGAAACGAGTTATCATGTATGAAGATTCATGGCTTTCAAGGCAAATGGCCAATGTTATGGCAACATTCATGGCATATTTTGTTCAAATGATATCATATTTTTCACAAGTTTGCATCTTGGAATGGCAAACAATGTTGCCTAAGGAAGTTTTCACTTTCTTTGCACGGAAAATTCATTTTCCATTTTTCGAGTGCCCAAAATCAGTTTTTTTGTGAAGGACCTACCAAATATTTGTTGCAAAATTGGACCAAATCATGTTGATAAAATATTAGGCCATATATAATGTACAATTGACCAAATGGTTGGGTGTCAAAAGCTTTTGATCCACCTCTCGTGAAAAAGACAAATTTCCGCCGAATCAGGAGGAAGCGGGTCAAAGTTGAACTACAGCAGCCTCATAGTTTGCTCTTTATTTTTTCCAAAAATCATTTCTAGGTACATAAGTATCTATTTAATCAGTGAAAGTCCAAAAGTTTTGCAAAATTCAACCCCTAGCTACGAACGGTCATGCCCGCCGTTTTGACCGCATATTGAAACGGGCATAAGAAATTCAAAAAATTCAAAAAAATTGAAAACCATCGCATTGTGTCATTATATGTGACCTTGTTTTCAGGATAAATAACAAACTTGGACTATGGCAAATGTCTTAAAAAAGTGTTCTCAGAAACGAGTTATCATGTATGAAGATTCATGGCTTTCAAGGCAAATGGCCAATGTTATGGCAACATTCATGGCACAGTTTGTTCAAATGATATCATATTTTGCACAAGTTTGCATCTTGGAATAGCAAACAATGTTGCCTAAGGAAGTTTTCACTTTCTTTGCACGGAAAAATCATTTTCCATTTTTCGAGTGCCCAAAATGAGTTTTTTTGTGAAGGACCTACCAAATATTTGTTGCAAAATTGGACCAAATCATTTTTCTAAAATATTAGGCCATATATAATGTACAATTGACCAAATGGTTGGGTGTCGAAAGCTTTTGATCCACCTCTTGTGAAAAAGACAAATTTCCGCCGATTCAGTAGGAAGCGGGTCAAATTTGAACTACAGCAGCGTCATAGTTTGCTCTTTATTTTTTTCAAAAATAATTTCTAGGAACATAAGTATCTATTTAATCAGAGAAAGTCCAAAAGTTTTGCAAAATTCAACCCCTAGCTACGAACGGTCATGCCCGCAGTTTTGACCGCATTTTGAAACGGGCATAAGAAATTCAAAAAAATCAAAAAAATTGAAAACCTTCGCATTGTGTCATTATATGTGACCTAGTTTTCAGGAAAAATAACAAACTTGGACTACGGTAAATGTATTAAAAAAGTGTTCTCAGAAACGAGTTATCATGTATGAAGATTCATGGCTTTCAAGGCAAATGGCCAATGTTATGGCAACATTCATGGCATATTTTGTTCAAATGATATCATATTTTTCACAAGTTTGCATCTTGGAATGGCAAACAATGTTGCCTAAGGAAGTTTTCACTTTCTTTGCACGGAAAATTCATTTTCCATTTTTCGAGTGCCCAAAATCAGTTTTTTTGTGAAGGACCTACCAAATATTTGTTGCAAAATTGGACCAAATCATGTTGATAAAATATTAGGCCATATATAATGTACAATTGACCAAATGGTTGGGTGTCAAAAGCTTTTGATCCACCTCTCGTGAAAAAGACAAATTTCCGCCGAATCAGGAGGAAGCGGGTCAAAGTTGAACTACAGCAGCCTCATAGTTTGCTCTTTATTTTTTCCAAAAATCATTTCTAGGTACATAAGTATCTATTTAATCAGTGAAAGTCCAAAAGTTTTGCAAAATTCAACCCCTAGCTACGAACGGTCATGCCCGCCGTTTTGACCGCATATTGAAACGGGCATAAGAAATTCAAAAAATTCAAAAAAATTGAAAACCATCGCATTGTGTCATTATATGTGACCTTGTTTTCAGGATAAATAACAAACTTGGACTATGGCAAATGTCTTAAAAAAGTGTTCTCAGAAACGAGTTATCATGTATGAAGATTCATGGCTTTCAAGGCAAATGGCCAATGTTATGGCAACATTCATGGCACAGTTTGTTCAAATGATATCATATTTTGCACAAGTTTGCATCTTGGAATAGCAAACAATGTTGCCTAAGGAAGTTTTCACTTTCTTTGCACGGAAAAATCATTTTCCATTTTTCGAGTGCCCAAAATGAGTTTTTTTGTGAAGGACCTACCAAATATTTGTTGCAAAATTGGACCAAATCATTTTTCTAAAATATTAGGCCATATATAATGTACAATTGACCAAATGGTTGGGTGTCGAAAGCTTTTGATCCACCTCTTGTGAAAAAGACAAATTTCCGCCGATTCAGTAGGAAGCGGGTCAAATTTGAACTACAGCAGCGTCATAGTTTGCTCTTTATTTTTTTCAAAAATAATTTCTAGGAACATAAGTATCTATTTAATCAGAGAAAGTCCAAAAGTTTTGCAAAATTCAACCCCTAGCTACGAACGGTCATGCCCGCAGTTTTGACCGCATTTTGAAACGGGCATAAGAAATTCAAAAAAATCAAAAAAATTGAAAACCTTCGCATTGTGTCATTATATGTGACCTAGTTTTCAGGAAAAATAACAAACTTGGACTACGGGAAATGTATTAAAAAAGTGTTCTCAGAAACGAGTTATCATGTATGAAGATTCATGGCTTTCAAGGCAAATGGCCAATGTTATGGCAACATTCATGGCATATTTTGTTCAAATGATATCATATTTTTCACAAGTTTGCATCTTGGAATGGCAAACAATTTTGCCTAAGGAAGTTTTCACTTTCTTTGCACGGAAAATTCATTTTCCATTTTTCGAGTGCCCAAAATCAGTTTTTTTGTGAAGGACCTACCAAATATTTGTTGCAAAATTGGACCAAATCATGTTGATAAAATATTAGGCCATATATAATGTACAATTGACCAAATGGTTGGGTGTCAAAAGCTTTTGATCCACCTCTCGTGAAAAAGACAAATTTCCGCCGAATCAGGAGGAAGCGGGTCAAAGTTGAACTACAGCAGCCTCATAGTTTGCTCTTTATTTTTTCCAAAAATCATTTCTAGGTACATAAGTATCTATTTAATCAGTGAAAGTCCAAAAGTTTTGCAAAATTCAACCCCTAGCTACGAACGGTCATGCCCGCCGTTTTGACCGCATATTGAAACGGGCATAAGAAATTCAAAAAATTCAAAAAAATTGAAAACCATCGCATTGTGTCATTATATGTGACCTTGTTTTCAGGATAAATAACAAACTTGGACAATGGCAAATGTCTTAAAAAAGTGTTCTCAGAAACGAGTTATCATGTATGAAGATTCATGGCTTTCAAGGCAAATGGCCAATGTTATGGCAACATTCATGGCACAGTTTGTTCAAATGATATCATATTTTGCACAAGTTTGCATCTTGGAATAGCAAACATTGTTGCCTAAGGAAGTTTTCACTTTCTTTGCACGGAAAATTCATTTTCCATTTTTCGAGTGCCCAAAATGAGTTTTTTTGTGAAGGACCTACCAAATATTTGTTGCAAAATTGGACCAAATCATTTTTCTAAAATATTAGGCCATATATAATGTACAATTGACCAAATGGTTGGGTGTCGAAAGCTTTTGATCCACCTCTCGTGAAAAAGACAAATTTCCGCCGATTCAGTAGGAAGCGGGTCAAATTTGAACTACAGCAGCCTCATAGTTTGCTCTTTATTTTTTTCAAAAATAATTTCTAGGAACATAAGTATCTATTTAATCAGAGAAAGTCCAAAAGTTTTGCAAAATTCAACCCCTAGCTACGAACGGTCATGCTCGCAGTTTTGACCGCATTTTGAAACGGGCATAAGAAATTCAAAAAAATCAAAAAAATTGAAAACCTTCGCATTGTGTCATTATATGTGACCTAGTTTTCAGGAAAAATAACAAACTTGGACTACGGCAAATGTATTAAAAAAGTGTTCTCAGAAACGAGTTATCATGTATGAAGATTCATGGCTTTCAAGGCAAATGGCCAATGTTATGGCAACATTCATGGCATATTTTGTTCAAATGATATCATATTTTTCACAAGTTTGCATCTTGGAATGGCAAATAATGTTGCCTAAGGAAGTTTTCACTTTCTTTGCACGGAAAATTCATTTTCCATTTTTCGAGTGCCCAAAATCAGTTTTTTTGTGAAGGACCTACCAAATATTTGTTGCAAAATTGGACCAAATCATGTTGATAAAATATTAGGCCATATATAATGTACAATTGACCAAATGGTTGGGTGTCAAAAGCTTTTGATCCACCTCTCGTGAAAAAGACAAATTTCCGCCGAATCAGGAGGAAGCGGGTCAAAGTTGAACTACAGCAGCCTCATAGTTTGCTCTTTATTTTTTCCAAAAATCATTTCTAGGTACATAAGTATCTATTTAATCAGTGAAAGTCCAAAAGTTTTGCAAAATTCAACCCCTAGCTACGAACGGTCATGCCCGCCGTTTTGACCGCATATTGAAACGGGCATAAGAAATTCAAAAAATTCAAAAAAATTGAAAACCATCGCATTGTGTCATTATATGTGACCTTGTTTTCAGGATAAATAACAAACTTGGACTATGGCAAATGTCTTAAAAAAGTGTTCTCAGAAACGAGTTATCATGTATGAAGATTCATGGCTTTCAAGGCAAATGGCCAATGTTATGGCAACATTCATGGCACAGTTTGTTCAAATGATATCATATTTTGCACAAGTTTGCATCTTGGAATAGCAAACATTGTTGCCTAAGGAAGTTTTCACTTTCTTTGCACGGAAAATTCATTTTCCATTTTTCGAGTGGCCAAAATGAGTTTTTTTGTGAAGGACCTACCAAATATTTGTTGCAAAATTGGACCAAATCATTTTTATAAAATATTAGGCCATATATAATGTACAATTGACCAAATGGTTGGGTGTCGAAAGCTTTTGATCCACCTCTCGTGAAAAAGACAAATTTCCGCCGATTCAGTAGGAAGCGGGTCAAATTTGAACTACAGCAGCCTCATAGTTTGCTCTTTATTTTTTTCAAAAATAATTTCTAGGAACATAAGTATCTATTTAATCAGAGAAAGTCCAAAAGTTTTGCAAAATTCAACCCCTAGCTACGAACGGTCATGGCCGCAGTTTTGACCGCATTTTGAAACGGGCATAAGAAATTCAAAAAAATCAAAAAAATTGAAAACCTTCGCATTGTGTCATTATATGTGACCTAGTTTTCAGGAAAAATAACAAACTTGGACTACGGCAAATGTATTAAAAAAGTGTTCTCAGAAACGAGTTATCATGTATGAAGATTCATGGCTTTCAAGGCAAATGGCCAATGTTATGGCAACATTCATGGCATATTTTGTTCAAATGATATCATATTTTTCACAAGTTTGCATCTTGGAATGGCAAACAATGTTGCCTAAGGAAGTTTTCACTTTCTTTGCACGGAAAATTCATTTTCCATTTTTCGAGTGCCCAAAATCAGTTTTTTTGTGAAGGACCTACCAAATATTTGTTGCAAAATTGGACCAAATCATGTTGATAAAATATTAGGCCATATATAATGTACAATTGACCAAATGGTTGGGTGTCAAAAGCTTTTGATCCACCTCTCGTGAAAAAGACAAATTTCCGCCGAATCAGGAGGAAGCGGGTCAAAGTTGAACTACAGCAGCCTCATAGTTTGCTCTTTATTTTTTCCAAAAATCATTTCTAGGTACATAAGTATCTATTTAATCAGTGAAAGTCCAAAAGTTTTGCAAAATTCAACCCCTAGCTACGAACGGTCATGCCCGCCGTTTTGACCGCATATTGAAACGGGCATAAGAAATTCAAAAAATTCAAAAAAATTGAAAACCATCGCATTGTGTCATTATATGTGACCTTGTTTTCAGGATAAATAACAAACTTGGACTATGGCAAATGTCTTAAAAAAGTGTTCTCAGAAACGAGTTATCATGTATGAAGATTCATGGCTTTCAAGGCAAATGGCCAATGTTATGGCAACATTCATGGCACAGTTTGTTCAAATGATATCATATTTTGCACAAGTTTGCATCTTGGAATAGCAAACAATGTTGCCTAAGGAAGTTTTCACTTTCTTTGCACGGAAAATTCATTTTCCATTTTTCGAGTGCCCAAAATGAGTTTTTTTGTGAAGGACCTACCAAATATTTGTTGCAAAATTGGACCAAATCATTTTTCTAAAATATTAGGCCATATATAATGTACAATTGACCAAATGGTTGGGTGTCGAAAGCTTTTGATCCACCTCTCGTGAAAAAGACAAATTTCCGCCGATTCAGTAGGAAGCGGGTCAAATTTGAACTACAGCAGCCTCATAGTTTTCTCTTTATTTTTTTCAAAAATAATTTCTAGGAACATAAGTATCTATTTAATCAGAGAAAGTCCAAAAGTTTTGCAAAATTCAACCCCTAGCTACGAACGGTCATGCCCGCAGTTTTGACCGCATTTTGAAACGGGCATAAGAAATTCAAAAAAATCAAAAAAATTGAAAACCTTCGCATTGTGTCATTATATGTGACCTAGTTTTCAGGAAAAATAACAAACTTGTACTACGGCAAATGTATTAAAAAAGTGTTCTCAGAAACGAGTTATCATGTATGAAGATTCATGGCTTTCAAGGCAAATGGCCAATGTTATGGCAACATTCATGGCATATTTTGTTCAAATGATATCATATTTTTCACAAGTTTGCATCTTGGAATGGCAAACAATGTTGCCTAAGGAAGTTTTCACTTTCTTTGCACGGAAAATTCATTTTCCATTTTTCGAGTGCCCAAAATCAGTTTTTTTGTGAAGGACCTACCAAATATTTGTTGCAAAATTGGACCAAATCATGTTGATAAAATATTAGGCCATATATAATGTACAATTGACCAAATGGTTGGGTGTCAAAAGCTTTTGATCCACCTCTCGTGAAAAAGACAAATTTCCGCCGAATCAGGAGGAAGCGGGTCAAAGTTGAACTACAGCAGCCTCATAGTTTGCTCTTTATTTTTTCCAAAAATCATTTCTAGGTACATAAGTATCTATTTAATCAGTGAAAGTCCAAAAGTTTTGCAAAATTCAACCCCTAGCTACGAACGGTCATGCCCGCCGTTTTGACCGCATATTGAAACGGGCATAAGAAATTCAAAAAATTCAAAAAAATTGAAAACCATCGCATTGTGTCATTATATGTGACCTTGTTTTCAGGATAAATAACAAACTTGGACTATGGCAAATGTCTTAAAAAAGTGTTCTCAGAAACGAGTTATCATGTATGAAGATTCATGGCTTTCAAGGCAAATGGCCAATGTTATGGCAACATTCATGGCACAGTTTGTTCAAATGATATCATATTTTGCACAAGTTTGCATCTTGGAATAGCAAACAATGTTGCCTAAGGAAGTTTTCACTTTCTTTGCACGGAAAATTCATTTTCCATTTTTCGAGTGCCCAAAATTAGTTTTTTTGTGAAGGACCTACCAAATATTTGTTGCAAAATTGGACCAAATCATTTTTCTAACATATTAGGCCATATATAATGTACAATTGACCAAATGGTTGGGTGTCGAAAGCTTTTGATCCACCTCTCGTGAAAAAGACAAATTTCCGCCGATTCAGTAGGAAGCGGGTCAAATTTGAACTACAGCAGCCTCATAGTTTTCTCTTTATTTTTTTCAAAAATAATTTCTAGGAACATAAGTATCTATTTAATCAGAGAAAGTCCAAAAGTTTTGCAAAATTCAACCCCTAGCTACGAACGGTCATGCCCGCAGTTTTGACCGCATTTTGAAACGGGCATAAGAAATTCAAAAAAATCAAAAAAATTGAAAACCTTCGCATTGTGTCATTATATGTGACCTAGTTTTCAGGAAAAATAACAAACTTGTACTACGGCAAATGTATTAAAAAAGTGTTCTCAGAAACGAGTTATCATGTATGAAGATTCATGGCTTTCAAGGCAAATGGCCAATGTTATGGCAACATTCATGGCATATTTTGTTCAAATGATATCATATTTTTCACAAGTTTGCATCTTGGAATGGCAAACAATGTTGCCTAAGGAAGTTTTCACTTTCTTTGCACGGAAAATTCATTTTCCATTTTTCGAGTGCCCAAAATCAGTTTTTTTGTGAAGGACCTACCAAATATTTGTTGCAAAATTGGACCAAATCATGTTGATAAAATATTAGGCCATATATAATGTACAATTGACCAAATGGTTGGGTGTCAAAAGCTTTTGATCCACCTCTCGTGAAAAAGACAAATTTCCGCCGAATCAGGAGGAAGCGGGTCAAAGTTGAACTACAGCAGCCTCATAGTTTGCTCTTTATTTTTTCCAAAAATCATTTCTAGGTACATAAGTATCTATTTAATCAGTGAAAGTCCAAAAGTTTTGCAAAATTCAACCCCTAGCTACGAACGGTCATGCCCGCCGTTTTGACCGCATATTGAAACGGGCATAAGAAATTCAAAAAATTCAAAAAAATTGAAAACCATCGCATTGTGTCATTATATGTGACCTTGTTTTCAGGATAAATAACAAACTTGGACTATGGCAAATGTCTTAAAAAAGTGTTCTCAGAAACGAGTTATCATGTATGAAGATTCATGGCTTTCAAGGCAAATGGCCAATGTTATGGCAACATTCATGGCACAGTTTGTTCAAATGATATCATATTTTGCACAAGTTTGCATCTTGGAATAGCAAACAATGTTGCCTAAGGAAGTTTTCACTTTCTTTGCACGGAAAATTCATTTTCCATTTTTCGAGTGCCCAAAATTAGTTTTTTTGTGAAGGACCTACCAAATATTTGTTGCAAAATTGGACCAAATCATTTTTCTAACATATTAGGCCATATATAATGTACAATTGACCAAATGGTTGGGTGTCGAAAGCTTTTGATCCACCTCTCGTGAAAAAGACAAATTTCCGCCGATTCAGTAGGAAGCGGGTCAAATTTGAACTACAGCAGCCTCATAGTTTGCTCTTTATTTTTTTCAAAAATAATTTCTAGGAACATAAGTATCTATTTAATCAGAGAAAGTCCAAAAGTTTTGCAAAATTCAACCCCTAGCTACGAACGGTCATGCCCGCAGTTTTGACCGCATTTTGAAACGGGCATAAGAAATTCAAAAAAATCAAAAAAATTGAAAACCTTCGCATTGTGTCATTATATGTGACCTAGTTTTCAGGAAAAATAACAAACTTGTACTACGGCAAATGTATTAAAAAAGTGTTCTCAGAAACGAGTTATCATGTATGAAGATTCATGGCTTTCAAGGCAAATGGCCAATGTTATGGCAACATTCATGGCATATTTTGATCAAATGATATCATATTTTTCACAAGTTTGCATCTTGGAATGGCAAACAATGTTGCCTAAGGAAGTTTTCACTTTCTTTGCACGGAAAATTCATTTTCCATTTTTCGAGTGCCCAAAATCAGTTTTTTTGTGAAGGACCTAACAAATATTTGCTGCAAAATTGGACCAAATCATGTTGATAAAATATTAGGCCATATATAATGTACAATTGACCAAATGGTTGGGTGTCAAAAGCTTTTGATCCACCTCTCGTGAAAAAGACAAATTTGCGCCGAATCAGGAGGAAGCGGGTCAAAGTTGAACTACAGCAGCCTCATAGTTTGCTCTTTATTTTTTCCAAAAATCATTTCTAGGTACATAAGTATCTATTTAATCAGTGAAAGTCCAAAAGTTTTGCAAAATTCAACCCCTAGCTACGAACGGTCATGCCCGCCGTTTTGACCGCATATTGAAACGGGCATTAGAAATTCAAAAAATTCAAAAAAATTGAAAACCATCGCATTGTGTCATTATATGTGACCTTGTTTTCCGGATAAATAACAAACTTGGACTATGGCAAATTTCTTTAAAAAAGTGTTCTCAGAAACGAGTTATCATGTATGAAGATTCATGGCTTTCAAGGCAAATGGCCAATGTTATGGCAACATTCATGGCACAGTTTGTTCAAATGATATCATATTTTGCACAAGTTTGCATCTTGGAATAGCAAACAATGTTGCCTAAGGAAGTTTTCACTTTCTTTGCACGGAAAATTCATTTTCCATTTTTCGAGTGCCCAAAATGAGTTTTTTTGTGAAGGACCTACCAAATATTTGTTGCAAAATTGGACCAAATCATTTTTCTAAAATATTAGGCCATATATAATGTACAATTGACCAAATGGTTGGGTGTCGAAAGCTTTTGATCCACCTCTCGTGAAAAAGACAAATTTCCGCCGATTCAGTAGGAAGCGGGTCAAATTTGAACTACAGCAGCCTCATAGTTTGCTCTTTATTTTTTTCAAAAATAATTTCTAGGAACATAAGTATCTATTTAATCAGAGAAAGTCCAAAAGTTTTGCAAAATTCAACCCCTAGCTACGAACGGTCATGCCCGCAGTTTTGACCGCATTTTGAAACGGGCATAAGAAATTCAAAAAAATCAAAAAAATTGAAAACCTTCGCATTGTGTCATTATATGTGACCTAGTTTTCAGGAAAAATAACAAACTTGTACTACGGCAAATGTATTAAAAAAGTGTTCTCAGAAACGAGTTATCATGTATGAAGATTCATGGCTTTCAAGGCAAATGGCCAATGTTATGGCAACATTCATGGCATATTTTGTTCAAATGATATCATATTTTTCACAAGTTTGCATCTTGGAATGGCAAACAATGTTGCCTAAGGAAGTTTTCACTTTCTTTGCACGGAAAATTCATTTTCCATTTTTCGAGTGCCCAAAATTAGTTTTTTTGTGAAGGACCTACCAAATATTTGTTGCAAAATTGGACCAAATCATTTTTCTAACATATTAGGCCATATATAATGTACAATTGACCAAATGGTTGGGTGTCGAAAGCTTTTGATCCACCTCTCGTGAAAAAGACAAATTTCCGCCGATTCAGTAGGAAGCGGGTCAAATTTGAACTACAGCAGCCTCATAGTTTGCTCTTTATTTTTTTCAAAAATAATTTCTAGGAACATAAGTATCTATTTAATCAGAGAAAGTCCAAAAGTTTTGCAAAATTCAACCCCTAGCTACGAACGGTCATGCCCGCAGTTTTGACCGCATTTTGAAACGGGCATAAGAAATTCAAAAAAATCAAAAAAATTGAAAACCTTCGCATTGTGTCATTATATGTGACCTAGTTTTCAGGAAAAATAACAAACTTGTACTACGGCAAATGTATTAAAAAAGTGTTCTCAGAAACGAGTTATCATGTATGAAGATTCATGGCTTTCAAGGCAAATGGCCAATGTTATGGCAACATTCATGGCATATTTTGTTCAAATGATATCATATTTTTCACAAGTTTGCATCTTGGAATGGCAAACAATGTTGCCTAAGGAAGTTTTCACTTTCTTTGCACGGAAAATTCATTTTCCATTTTTCGAGTGCCCAAAATCAGTTTTTTTGTGAAGGACCTAACAAATATTTGCTGCAAAATTGGACCAAATCATGTTGATAAAATATTAGGCCATATATAATGTACAATTGACCAAATGGTTGGGTGTCAAAAGCTTTTGATCCACCTCTCGTGAAAAAGACAAATTTGCGCCGAATCAGGAGGAAGCGGGTCAAAGTTGAACTACAGCAGCCTCATAGTTTGCTCTTTATTTTTTCCAAAAATCATTTCTAGGTACATAAGTATCTATTTAATCAGTGAAAGTCCAAAAGTTTTGCAAAATTCAACCCCTAGCTACGAACGGTCATGCCCGCCGTTTTGACCGCATATTGAAACGGGCATTAGAAATTCAAAAAATTCAAAAAAATTGAAAACCATCGCATTGTGTCATTATATGTGACCTTGTTTTCAGGATAAATAACAAACTTGGACTATGGCAAATGTCTTAAAAAAGTGTTCTCAGAAACGAGTTATCATGTATGAAGATTCATGGCTTTCAAGGCAAATGGCCAATGTTATGGCAACATTCATGGCACAGTTTGTTCAAATGATATCATATTTTGCACAAGTTTGCATCTTGGAATAGCAAACAATGTTGCCTAAGGAAGTTTTCACTTTCTTTGCACGGAAAATTCATTTTCCATTTTTCGAGTGCCCAAAATGAGTTTTTTTGTGAAGGACCTACCAAATATTTGTTGCAAAATTGGACCAAATCATTTTTCTAAAATATTAGGCCATATATAATGTACAATTGACCAAATGGTTGGGTGTCGAAAGCTTTTGATCCACCTCTCGTGAAAAAGACAAATTTCCGCCGATTCAGTAGGAAGCGGGTCAAATTTGAACTACAGCAGCCTCATAGTTTGCTCTTTATTTTTTTCAAAAATAATTTCTAGGAACATAAGTATCTATTTAATCAGAGAAAGTCCAAAAGTTTTGCAAAATTCAACCCCTAGCTACGAACGGTCATGCCCGCAGTTTTGACCGCATTTTGAAACGGGCATAAGAAATTCAAAAAAATCAAAAAAATTGAAAACCTTCGCATTGTGTCATTATATGTGACCTAGTTTTCAGGAAAAATAACAAACTTGTACTACGGCAAATGTATTAAAAAAGTGTTCTCAGAAACGAGTTATCATGTATGAAGATTCATGGCTTTCAAGGCAAATGGCCAATGTTATGGCAACATTCATGGCATATTTTGTTCAAATGATATCATATTTTTCACAAGTTTGCATCTTGGAATGGCAAACAATGTTGCCTAAGGAAGTTTTCACTTTCTTTGCACGGAAAATTCATTTTCCATTTTTCGAGTGCCCAAAATCAGTTTTTTTGTGAAGGACCTAACAAATATTTGTTGCAAAATTGGACCAAATCATGTTGATAAAATATTAGGCCATATATAATGTACAATTGACCAAATGGTTGGGTGTCAAAAGCTTTTGATCCACCTCTCGTGAAAAAGACAAATTTCCGCCGAATCAGGAGGAAGCGGGTCAAAGTTGAACTACAGCAGCCTCATAGTTTCCTCTTTATTTTTTCCAAAAATCATTTCTAGGTACATAAGTATCTATTTAATCAGTGAAAGTCCAAAAGTTTTGCAAAATTCAACCCCTAACTACGAACGGTCATGCCCGCCGTTTTGACCGCATATTGAAACGGGCATAAGAAATTCAAAAAATTCAAAAAAATTGAAAACCTTCGCATTGTGTCATTATATGTTACCTTGTTTTCAGGATAAATAACAAACTTGGACTATGGCAAATGTCTTAAAAAAGTGTTCTCAGAAACGAGTTATCATGTATGAAGATTCATGGCTTTCAAGGCAAATGGCCAATGTTATGGCAACATTCATGGCACAGTTTGTTCAAATGATATCATATTTTGCACAAGTTTGCATCTTGGAATAGCAAACAATGTTGCCTAAGGAAGTTTTCACTTTCTTTGCACGGAAAATTCATTTTCCATTTTTCGAGTGCCCAAAATGAGTTTTTTTGTGAAGGACCTACCAAATATTTGTTGCAAAATTGGACCAAATCATTTTTCTAAAATATTAGGCCATATATAATGTACAATTGACCAAATGGTTGGGTGTCGAAAGCTTTTGATCCACCTCTCGTGAAAAAGACAAATTTCCACCGATTCAGTAGGAAGCGGGTCAAATTTGAACTACAGCAGCCTCATAGTTTGCTCTTTATTTTTTTCAAAAATAATTTCTAGGAACATAAGTATCTATTTAATCAGAGAAAGTCCAAATTTTTTGCAAAATTCAACCCCTAGCTACGAACGGTCATGCCCGCCGTTTTGACCGCATTTTGAAACGGGCATAAGAAATTCAAAAAAATCAAAAAAATTGAAAAGCTTCGCATTGTGTCATTATATGTGACCTAGTTTTCAGGAAAAATAACAAACTTGGACTACGGCAAATGTCTTAAAAAAGTGTTCTCAGAAACGAGCTATCATGTATGAAGATTCATGGCTTTCAAGGCAAATGGCCAATGTTATGGCAAAATTCATGGCATAGTTTGTTCAAATGATATCATATTTTGCACAAGTTTGCATCTTGGAATGGCAAACAATGTTGCCTAAGGAAGTTTTCACTTTCTTTGCACGGAAAATTCATTTTCCATTTTTCGAGTGCCCAAAATGAATTTTTTGTGAAGGACCTACCAAATATTTGTTGCAAAATTGGACCAAATCATTTTTCTAAAATATTAGGCCATATATAATGTACAATTGACCAAATGGTTGGGTGTCAAAAGCTTTTGATCCACCTCTCGTGAAAAAGACAAATTTCCGCCGATTCAGTAGGAAGCGGGTCAAATTTGAACTACAGCTGCCTCATAGTTTGCTCTTTATTTTTTCCAAAAATCATTTCGAGGTACATAAGTATCTATTTAATCAGAGAAAGTCCAAAATTTTTGCAAAATTTAACCCCAAGCTACGAACGGTCATGCCCGCCGTTTTGACCGCATTTTGAAACGGGCATAAGAAATTCAAAAAAATTGAAAAGCTTCGCATTGTGTCATTATATGTGACCTAGTTTTCAGGAAAAATAACAAACTTGGACTACGGCAAATGTCTTAAAAAAGTGTTCTCACAAACGAGTTATCATGTATGAAGATTCATGGCTTTCAAGGCAAATGGCCAATGTTATGGCAACATTCATGGCATAGTTTGTTCAAATGATATCATATTTTGCACAAGTTTGCATCTTGGAATGGCAAACAATGTTGCCTAAGGAAGTTTTCACTTTCTTTGCACGGAAAATTCATTTTCCATTTTTCGAGTGCCCAAAATGAGTTTTTTTGTGAAGGACCTACCAAATATTTGTTGCAAAATTGGACCAAATCATTTTTATAAAATATTAGGCCATATATAATGTACAATTGACCAAATGGTTGGGTGTCAAAAGCTTTTGATCCACCTCTCGTGAAAAAGACAAATTTCCGCCGATTCAGTAGGAAGCGGGTCAAATTTGAACTACAGTTGCCTCATAGTTTGCTCTTTATTTTTTCCAAAAATCATTTCGAGGTACATAAGTATCTATTTAATCAGAGAAAGTCCAAAAGTTTTGCAAAATTCAACCCCTAGCTACGAACGGTCATGCCCGCCGTTTTGACCGCATTTTGAAACGGGCATAAGAAATTCAAAAAAATCAAAAAAATTGAAAACCTTCGCATTGTGTCATTATATGTGACCTAGTTTTCAGGAAAAATAACAAACTTGTACTACGGCAAATGTATTAAAAAAGTGTTCTCAGAAACGAGTTATCATGTATGAAGATTCATGGCTTTCAAGGCAAATGGCCAATGTTATGGCAACATTCATGGCATATTTTGTTCAAATGATATCATATTTTTCACAAGTTTGCATCTTGGAATGGCAAACAATGTTGCCTAAGGAAGTTTTCACTTTCTTTGCACGGAAAATTCATTTTCCATTTTTCGAGTGCCCAAAATCAGTTTTTTTGTGAAGGACCTAACAAATATTTGTTGCAAAATTGGACCAAATCATGTTGATAAAATATTAGGCCATATATAATGTACAATTGACCAAATGGTTGGGTGTCAAAAGCTTTTGATCCACCTCTCGTGAAAAAGACAAATTTCCGCCGAATCAGGAGGAAGCGGGTCAAAGTTGAACTACAGCAGCCTCATAGTTTCCTCTTTATTTTTTCCAAAAATCATTTCTAGGTACATAAGTATCTATTTAATCAGTGAAAGTCCAAAAGTTTTGCAAAATTCAACCCCTAACTACGAACGGTCATGCCCGCCGTTTTGACCGCATATTGAAACGGGCATAAGAAATTCAAAAAATTCAAAAAAATTGAAAACCTTCGCATTGTGTCATTATATGTTACCTTGTTTTCAGGATAAATAACAAACTTGGACTATGGCAAATGTCTTAAAAAAGTGTTCTCAGAAACGAGTTATCATGTATGAAGATTCATGGCTTTCAAGGCAAATGGCCAATGTTATGGCAACATTCATGGCACAGTTTGTTCAAATGATATCATATTTTGCACAAGTTTGCATCTTGGAATAGCAAACAATGTTGCCTAAGGAAGTTTTCACTTTCTTTGCACGGAAAATTCATTTTCCATTTTTCGAGTGCCCAAAATGAGTTTTTTTGTGAAGGACCTACCAAATATTTGTTGCAAAATTGGACCAAATCATTTTTCTAAAATATTAGGCCATATATAATGTACAATTGACCAAATGGTTGGGTGTCGAAAGCTTTTGATCCACCTCTCGTGAAAAAGACAAATTTCCACCGATTCAGTAGGAAGCGGGTCAAATTTGAACTACAGCAGCCTCATAGTTTGCTCTTTATTTTTTTCAAAAATAATTTCTAGGAACATAAGTATCTATTTAATCAGAGAAAGTCCAAATTTTTTGCAAAATTCAACCCCTAGCTACGAACGGTCATGCCCGCCGTTTTGACCGCATTTTGAAACGGGCATAAGAAATTCAAAAAAATCAAAAAAATTGAAAAGCTTCGCATTGTGTCATTATATGTGACCTAGTTTTCAGGAAAAATAACAAACTTGGACTACGGCAAATGTCTTAAAAAAGTGTTCTCAGAAACGAGCTATCATGTATGAAGATTCATGGCTTTCAAGGCAAATGGCCAATGTTATGGCAAAATTCATGGCATAGTTTGTTCAAATGATATCATATTTTGCACAAGTTTGCATCTTGGAATGGCAAACAATGTTGCCTAAGGAAGTTTTCACTTTCTTTGCACGGAAAATTCATTTTCCATTTTTCGAGTGCCCAAAATGAATTTTTTGTGAAGGACCTACCAAATATTTGTTGCAAAATTGGACCAAATCATTTTTCTAAAATATTAGGCCATATATAATGTACAATTGACCAAATGGTTGGGTGTCAAAAGCTTTTGATCCACCTCTCGTGAAAAAGACAAATTTCCGCCGATTCAGTAGGAAGCGGGTCAAATTTGAACTACAGCTGCCTCATAGTTTGCTCTTTATTTTTTCCAAAAATCATTTCGAGGTACATAAGTATCTATTTAATCAGAGAAAGTCCAAAATTTTTGCAAAATTTAACCCCAAGCTACGAACGGTCATGCCCGCCGTTTTGACCGCATTTTGAAACGGGCATAAGAAATTCAAAAAAATTGAAAAGCTTCGCATTGTGTCATTATATGTGACCTAGTTTTCAGGAAAAATAACAAACTTGGACTACGGCAAATGTCTTAAAAAAGTGTTCTCACAAACGAGTTATCATGTATGAAGATTCATGGCTTTCAAGGCAAATGGCCAATGTTATGGCAACATTCATGGCATAGTTTGTTCAAATGATATCATATTTTGCACAAGTTTGCATCTTGGAATGGCAAACAAAGTTGCCTAAGGAAGTTTTCACTTTCTTTGCACGGAATATTCATTTTCCATTTTTCGAGTGCCCAAAATGATTTGTTTGTGAAGGACCTACCAAATATTTGTTGCAAAATTGGACCAAATCATTTTTCTAAAATATTAGGCCACATATAATGTACAATTGACCAAATGGTTGGGTGTCAAAAGCTTTTGAAACACCTCTCGTGAAAAAGAAAAATTTCCGCCGATTCAGTAGGAAGCGGGTCAAATTTGAACTACAGCTGCCTCATAGTTTGCTCTTTATTTTTTCCAAAAATCATTTCGAGGTACATAAGTATCTATTTAATCAGAGAAATTCCAAAAGTTTTGCAAAATTCAACCCCTAGCTACGAACGGTCATGCCCGCCGTTTTGACCGCATTTTGAAACGGGCATAAGAAATTCAAAAAAATCAAAAAAATTGAAAACCTTCGCATTGTGTCATTATATGTGACCTAGTTTTCAGGAAAAATAACAACTTGGGCTACGGCAAATGTCTTAAAAAAGTGTTCTCACAAACGAGTTATCATGTATGAAGATTCATGGCTTTCAAGGCAAATGGCCAATGTTATGGCAACATTCATGGCATAGTTTGTTCAAATGATATCATATTTTGCACAAGTTTGCATCTTGGAATGGCAAACAATGTTGCCTAAGGAAGTTTTCACTTTCTTTGCACGGAAAATTAATTTTTCATTTTTTGAGTGCCCAAAATGAGTTTTTTTGTGAAGGACCTACCAAATATTTGTTGCAAAATTGGACCAAATCATTTTTCTAAAATATTAGGCCATATATAATATACAATTTACCAAATGGTTGGGTGTCAAAAGCTTTTGATCCACCTCTCGTGAAAAAGACAAATTTCCGCCGATTCGATAGGAAGCGGGTCAAATTTTAACTACAGCTGCCTCATAGTTTGCTCTTTATTTTTTCCAAAAATCATTTCGAGTTACATAAGTATCTATTTAATCAGAGAAAGTCCAAAAGTTTTGCAAAATAAAACCCCTAGATACGAACGGTCATGCCCGCCGTTTTGACCGCATTTTGAAACGGGCATAAGAAATTCAAAAAAAATCAAACAAATTGAAAACCTTCGCATTGTGTCATTATATGTGACCTAGTTTTCAGGAAAAATAACAAACTTGGATTACGGCAAATGTCTTAAAAAAGTGTTCTCAGAAACGAGCTATCATGTATGAAGACTCATGGCTTTCAAGGCAAATGGCCAATGTTATGGCAACATTCATGGCATAGTTTGTTCAAATGATATCATATTTTGCACAAGTTTGCATCTTTTAATGGCAAACAATGTTGCCTAAGGAAGTTTTCACTTTCTTTGCACGGAAAATTCATTTTCCATTTTTCGAGTGCCCAAAATCAGTTTTTTTGTGAAGGACCTACCAAATATTTGTTGCAAAATTGGACCAAATCATTTTTCTAAAATATTAGGCCATATATAATGTACAATTGACCAAATGGTTGGGTGTCAAAAGCTTTTGATCCACCTCTCGTGAAAAAGACAAATTTCCGCCGATTCATTAGGAAGCGGGTCAAATTTGAACTACAGCAGCCTCATAGGTTGCTTTTTATTTTTTCCAAAAATCATTTCTAGGTACATAAGTATCTATTTAATACGAGAAACTCCAAAAGTTTTGCAAGATTCAACCCCTAGCTATGAACGGTCATGCCCGCCGTTTTGACCGCATTTTGAAACGGGCATAAGAAATTCAAATAAAATCAAAAATATTGAAAACCTTCGCATTGTGTCATTATATGTGACCTTGTTTTCTGTATAAATAACAAACTTGGACTACGGCAAATGTCTTAAAAAAGTGTCCTCAGAAACGAGTTATCATGTATGAAGATTCATGGCTTTCAAGGCAAATGGCCAATGTTTTGGCAACATTCATGGCATAGTTTGTTCAAATGATATCATATTTTGCACAAGTTTGCATCTTGGAATGGAAAACAATGTTGCCTAAGGAAGTTTTCACTTTCTTTGCACGGAAAATTCATTTTCCATTTTTCGAGTGCCCAAAATCAGTTTTTTTGTGAAGGACCTACCAAATATTTGTTGCAAAATTGGACCAAATCATTTTGATAAAATATTAGGCCATATATAATGTACAATTGACCAAATGGTTGGGTGTCAAAAGCTTTTGATCCACCTCTCGTGAAAAAGACAAATTTCCGCCGAATCAGCAGGAAGCGGGTCAAATTTGAACTACAGCAGCCTCATAGTTTGCTCTTTATTTTTTCCAAAAATCATTTCTAGGTACATAGGTATCTATTTAATCAGAGAAAGTCCAAAAGTTTTGCAAAATTCAACCCCTAGCTACGAACGGTCATGCCCGCCGTTTTGACCGCATATTGAAACGGGCATAAGAAATTCAAAAAAATCAAAAAAATTGAAAACCTTCGCATTGTGTCATTATATGTGACCTAGTTTTCAGGAAAAATAACAACTTGGACTATGGAAAATGTCTTAAAAAAGTGTTCTCAGAAACGAGCTATCATGTATGAAGATTCATGGCTTTCAAGGCAAATGGCCAATGTTATGGCAACATTCATGGCATAGTTTGTTCAAATGATATCATATTTTGCACAAGTTTGCATCTTGGAATGGCAAACAATTTTGCCTAAGGAAGTTTTCACTTTCTTTGCACGGAAAATTCATTTTCCATTTTTCGAGTGCCCAAAATCAGTTTTTTTGTGAAGGACCTACCAAATATTTGTTGCAAAATTGGACCAAATAATTTTGATAAAATATTAGGCCATATATAATGTACAATTGACCAAATGGTTGGGTGTCAAAAGCTTTTCATCCACCTCTCGTGAAAAAGACAAATTTCCGCCGAATCAGCAGGAAGCGGGTCAAATTTGAACTACAGCAGCCTCATAGTTTCCTCTTTATTTTTTCCAAAAATAATTTCTAGGTACATAAGTATCTATTTAATCAGAGAAAGTCCAAAAGTTTTGCAAAATTCAACCCCTAGCTACGAACGGTCATGCCCGCCATATTGACCGCATATTGAAACGGGCATAAGAAATTCAAAAAAATCAAAAAAAATTGAAAACCTTCGCATTGTGTCATTATATGTGACCTAGTTTTCAGGAAAAATAACAAACTTGTACTACGGCAAATGCCTTAAAAAAGTGTTCTCAGAAATGAGTTATCATGTATGAAGATTCATGGCTTTCAATGCAAATGGCCAATGTTATGGCAACATTCATGGCATAGTTTGTTGAAACGATATCATATTTTGCACAAGTTTGCATCTTGGAATGGCAAACGATGTTGCCTAAGGAAGTTTTCACTTTCTTTGCACGGAAAATTCATTTCGCATTTTTCGAGTGCCCAAAATGAGTTTTTTTGTGAAGGACCTACCAAATATTTGTTGCAAAATTGGACCAAATCATTTTTCTAAAATATTAGGCCATATATAATGTACAATTGACCAAATGGTTGGGTGTCAAAAGATTATGATCCACCTCTCGTGAAAAAGACAAATTTCCGCCGAATCAGAAGGAAGCGGGTCAAATTTGAACTATAACAGCCTCATAGTTTGCTCTTTATTTTTTCCAAAAATCATTTCTAAGTACATAAGTATCTATTTAATCAGAGAAAGTCCAAAAGTTTTGCAAGATTCAACCCCTAGCTACGAACGGTCATGCCCGCCATTTTGATCGCATTTTGAAACGAGCATAAGAAATTCAAAAAAATCAAAAAAATTGAAAACCTTCGCATTGTGTCATTATATGTGACCTTGTTTTCAGGATAAATAACAAACTTGGACTACGGTAAATGTCTTAAAAAAGTGTTCTCAGAAACGAGTTATCATGTATGAAGATTCATGGCTTTCAAGGCAAATGGCCAATGTTATGGCAACATTCATGGCACAGTTTGTTCAAATGATATCATATTTTGCACAAGTTTGCATCTTGGAATGGCAAACGATGTTGCCTAAGGAAGTTTTCACTTTCTTTGCAAGGAAAATTCATTTTCAATTTTTCGAGTGCCCAAAATGAGTTTTTTTGTGAAGGACCTACCAAATATTTGTTGTAAAATTGGACCAAATCATTTTTCTAAAATATTAGGCCATATATAATGTACAATTGACCAAATGGTTGGGTGTCAAAAGCTTTTGATCCACCTCTCGTGAAAAAGACAAATTTCCGCCGATTCAGGAAGAAGCGGGTCAAATTTGAACTACAGCAGCCTCATAGTTTGCTCTTTATTTTTTCCAAAAAATCATTTCTAGGTACATAAGTATCTATTTAATCAGAGAAAGTCCAAATTTTTTGCAAAATTCAACCCCTAGCTACGAACGGTCATGCCCGTTGTTTTGACCGCATATTGAAACGGGCATAAGAAATTCAAAAAAATCAAAAAATTGAAAACCTTCGCATTGTGTCATTATATGTGACCTAGTTTTCAGGAAAAATAACAACTTGGACTATGGCAAATGTCTTAAAAAAGTGTTCTCAGAAACGAGCTATCATGTATGAAGATTCATGGCTTTCAAGGCAAATGGCCAATGTTATGGCAACATTCATGGCATAGTTTGTTCAAATGATATCATATTTTGCACAAGTTTGCATCTTGGAATGGCAAACAATGTTGCCTAAGGAAGTTTTCACTTTCTTTGCACGGAAAATTCATTTTCCATTTTTCGAGTGCCCAAAATCAGTTTTTTTGTGAAGGACCTACCAAATATTTGTTGCAAAATTGGACCAAATAATTTTGATAAAATATTAGGCCATATATAATGTACAATTGACCAAATGGTTGGGTGTCAAAAGCTTTTCATCCACCTCTCGTGAAAAAGACAAATTTCCGCCGAATCAGCAGGAAGCGGGTCAAATTTCAACTACAGCAGCCTCATAGTTTCCTCTTTATTTTTTCCAAAAATCATTTCTAGGTACATAAGTATCTATTTAATCAGAGAAAATCCAAAATTTTTGCAAAATTCAACCCCTAGCTACGAACGGTCATACCCGCCATATTGACCGCATATTGAAACGGGCATAAGAAATTCAAAAAAATCAAAAAAAATTGAAAACCTTCGCATTGTGTCATTATATGTGACCTAGTTTTCAGGAAAAATAACAAACTTGTACTACGGCAAATGCCTTAAAAAAGTGTTCTCAGAAATGAGTTATAATGTATGAAGATTCATGGCTTTCAATGCAAATGGCCAATGTTATGGCAACATTCATGGCATAGTTTGTTGAAACGATATCATATTTTGCACAAGTTTGCATCTTGGAATGGAAAACGATGTTGCCTAAGGAAGTTTTCACTTTCTTTGCACGGAAAATTCATTTTCCATTTTGCGAGTGCCCAAAATGAGTTTTTTTGTGAAGGACCTACCAAATATTTGTTGCAAAATTGGACCAAATCATTTTTCTAAAATATTAGGCCATATATAATGTACAATTGACCAAATGGTTGGGTGTCAAAAGATTATGATCCACCTCTCGTGAAAAAGACAAATTTCCACCGAATCAGAAGGAAGCGGGTCAAATTTGAACTATAGCAGCCTCATAGTTTGCTCTTTATTTTTTCCAAAAATCATTTCTAGGTACATAAGTATCTATTTAATCAGAGAAAGTCCAAAAGTTTTGCAAGATTCAACCCCTAGCTACGAACGGTCATGCCCGCCATTTTGATCGCATTTTGAAACGAGCATAAGAAATTCAAAAAAATCAAAAAAATTGAAAACCTTCGCATTGTGTCATTATATGTGACCTTGTTTTCAGGATAAATAACAAACTTGGACTACGGTAAATGTCTTAAAAAAGTGTTCTCAGAAACGAGTTATCATGTATGAAGATTCATGGCTTTCAAGGCAAATGGCCAATGTTATGGCAACATTCATGGCACAGTTTGTTCAAATGAAATCATATTTTGCACAAGTTTGCATCTTGGAATGGCAAACGATGTTGCCTAAGGAAGTTTTCACTTTCTTTGCAAGGAAAATTCATTTTCAATTTTTTGAGTGCCCAAAATGAGTTTTTTTGTGAAGGACCTACCAAATATTTGTTGTAAAATTGGGCCAAATCATTTTTCTAAAATATTAGGCCATATATAATGTACAATTGACCAAATGGTTGGGTGTCAAAAGATTTTGATCCACCTCTCGTGAAAAAGACAAATTTCCGCCGAATTAGAAGGAAGCGGGTCAAATTTGAACTACCGCAGCCTCATAGTTTGCTCTTTATTTTTTCCAAAAATCATTTCTAGGTACATAAGTATCTATTTAATCAGAGAAAGTCCAAAAGTTTTGCAAAATTCAACCCCTAGCTACGAACGGTCATGCCCGTTGTTTTGACCGCATATTGAAACGGGCATAAGAAATTCAAAAAAATCAAAAAATTGAAAACCTTCGCATTGTGTCATTATATGTGACCTAGTTTTCAGGAAAAATAACAAACTTGGACTACGGCAAATGTCTTAAAAAAGTGTTCTCAGAAACGAGCTATCATGTATGACGATTCATGGCTTTCAAGGCAAATGGCCAATGTTATGGCAACATTCATGGCATAGTCTGTTCAAATGATATCATATTTTGCACAAGTTTTCATCTTGGAATGGCAAACAATGTTGCCTAAGGAAGTTTTCACTTTCTTTGCACGGAAAATTCATTTTCCATTTTTCGAGTGTACAAAATGAGTTTTTTTGTGAAGGACCTACCAAATATTTGTTGCAAAATTGGACCAAATCATGTTGATAAAATATTAGGCCATATATAATGTACAATTGACCAAATGGTTGGGTGTCAAAAGCTTTTGATCCACCTCTCGTGAAAAAGACAAATTTCCGCCGAATCAGGAGGAAGCGGGTCAAAGTTGAACTACAGCAGCCTCATAGTTTGCTCTTTATTTTTTCCAAAAATCATTTCTAGGTACATAAGTATCTATTTAATCAGAGAAAGTCCAAAAGTTTTGCAAAATTCAACCCCTAGCTACGAACGGTCATGCCCGCCGTTTTGACCGCATATTGAAACGGGCATAAGAAATTCAAAAAATTCAAAAAAATTGAAAACCATCGCATTGTGTCATTATATGTGACCTTGTTTTCAGGATAAATAACAAACATGGACTATGGCAAATGTCTTAAAAAAGTGTTCTCAGAAACGAGTTATCATGTATGAAGATTCATGGCTTTCAAGGCAAATGGCCAATGTTATGGCAACATTCATGGCACAGTTTGTTCAAATGATATCATATTTTGCACAAGTTTGCATCTTGGAATAGCAAACAATGTTGCCTAAGGAAGTTTTCACTTTCTTTGCACGGAAAATTCATTTTCCATTTTTCGAGTGCCCAAAATGAGTTTTTTTGAGAAGGACCTACCAAATATTTGTTGCAAAATTGGACCAAATCATTTTTCTAAAATATTAGGCCATATATAATGTACAATTGACCAAATGGTTGGGTGTCGAAAGCTTTTGATCCACCTCTCGTGAAAAAGACAAATTTCCGCCGATTCAGTAGGAAGCGGGTCAAACTTGAACTACAGCAGCCTCATAGTTTGCTCTTTATTTTTTTCAAAAATAATTTCTAGGAACATAAGTATCTATTTAATCAGAGAAAGTCCAAAAGTTTTGCAAAATTCAACCCCTAGCTACGAACGGTCATGCCCGCCGTTTTGACCGCATTTTGAAACGGGCATAAGAAATTCAGAAAAATCAAAAAAATTGAAAACCTTCGCATTGTGTCATTATATGTGACTTAGTTTTCAGGAAAAATAACAAACTTGTACTACGGCAAATGTATTAAAAAAGTGTTCTCAGAAACGAGTTATCATGTATGAAGATTCATGGCTTTCAAGGCAAATGGCCAATGTTATGGCAACATTCATGGCATATTTTGTTCAAATGATATCATATTTTTCACAAGTTTGCATCTTGGAATGGCAAACAATGTTGCCTAAGGAAGTTTTCACTTTCTTTGCACGGAAAATTCATTTTCCATTTTTCGAGTGCCCAAAATCAGTTTTTTTGTGAAGGACCTAACAAATATTTGTTGCAAAATTGGACCAAATCATGTTGATAAAATATTAGGCCATATATAATGTACAATTGACCAAATGGTTGGGTGTCAAAAGCTTTTGATCCACCTCTCGTGAAAAAGACAAATTTCCGCCGAATCAGGAGGAAGCGGGTCAAAGTTGAACTACAACAGCCTCATAGTTTGCTCTTTATTTTTTCCAAAAATCATTTCTAGGTACATAAGTATCTATTTAATCAGAGAAAGTCGAAAAGTTTTGCAAAATTCAACCCCTAGCTACGAACGGTCATGCCCGCCGTTTTGACCGCATATTGAAACGGGCATAAGAAATTCAAAAAATCAAAAAAATTGAAAACCTTCGCATTGTGTCATTATATGTGACCTAGTTTTCAGGAAAAATAACAAACTTGTACTACGGCAAATGTCTTAAAAAAGTGTTCTCAGAAACGAGTTATCATGTATGAAGATTCATGGCTTTCAAGGCAAATGGCCAATGTTATGGCAACATTCAAGGCATAGTTTGTTCAAATGATATCATATTTTTCACAAGTTTGCATCATGGAATGACAAACAATGTTGCCTAAGGAAGTTTTCCCTTTCTTTGCACGGAAAATTCATTTTCCATTTTTCTAGTGCCCAAAATCAGTTTTTTTGTGAAGGACCTACCAAATATTTGTTGCAAAATTGGACCAAATCATTTTGATAAAATATTAGGCCGTATATAATGTACAATTGACCAAATGGTTTGGGTGTCAAAAGCTTTTGATCCACCTCTCGTGAAAAAGACAAATTTCCGCCGAATCAGAAGGAAGCGGGTCAAATTTGAACTATAGCAGCCTCATAGTTTGCTCTTTATTTTTTGCCAAAAATCATTTCTAGGTACATAAGTATCTATTTAATCAGAGAAAGTCCAAAAGTTTTACAAGATTCAACCCCTAGCTACGAACGGTCATGCCCTCCGTTTTGACCGCATTTCGAAACGGGCATAAGAAATTCAAAAAAATCAAAAAAATTGAAAAGCTTCGCATTGTGTCATTATATGTGACCTAGTTTTCAGGAAAAATAACAAACTTGGACTACGGCAAATGTCTTAAAAAAGTGTTCTCAGAAACGAGCTATCATGTATGAAGATTCCTGGCTTTCAAGGCAAATGGCCAATGTTATGGCAACATTCATGGCATAGTTTGTTCAAATGATATCATATTTTGCACAAGTTTGCATCTTGGAATGGCAAACAATGTTGCCTAAGGAAGTTTTCACTTTCTTTGCACGGAAAATTCATTTTCCATTTTTCGAGTGCCCAAAATGAATTTTTTGTGAAGGACCTACCAAATATTTGTTGCAAAATTGAACCAAATCATTTTTCTAAAATATTAGGCCATATATAATGTACAATTGACCAAATGGTTGGGTGTCAAAAGCTTTTGATCCACCTCTCGTGAAAAAGACAAATTTCCGCCGATTCAGTAGGAAGCGGGTCAAATTTGAACTACAGCTGCCTCATAGTTTGCTCTTTATTTTTTCCAAAAATCATTTCGAGGTACATAAGTATCTATTTAATCAGAGAAAGTCCAAAATTTTTGCAAAATTTAACCCCTAGCTACGAACGGTCATGCCCGCCGTTTTGACCGCATTTTGAAACGGGCATAAGAAATTCAAAAAAATGGAAAACCTTCGCATTGTGTCATTATATGTGACCTAGTTTTCAGGAAAAATAACAACTTGGACTACGGCAAATGTCTTAAAAAAGTGTTCTCACAAACGAGTTATCATGTATGAAGATTCATGGCTTTCAAGGCAAATGGCCAATGTTATGGCAACATTCATGGCACAGTTTGTTCAAATGATATCATATTTTGCACAAGTTTGCATCTTGGAATGGCAAACGATGTTGCCTAAGGAAGTTTTCACTTTCTTTGCAAGGAAAATTCATTTTCAATTTTTCGAGTGCCCAAAATGAGTTTTTTTGTGAAGGACCTACCAAATATTTGTTGTAAAATTGGGCCAAATCATTTTTATAAAATATTAGGCCATATATAATATACAATTGACCAAATGGTTGGGTGTCAAAAGATTTTGATCCACCTCTCGTGAAAAAGACAAATTTCCGCCGAATTAGAAGGAAGCGGGTCAAATTTGAACTACCGCAGCCTCATAGTTTGCTCTTTATTTTTTCCAAAAATCATTTCTAGGTACATAAGTATCTATTTAATCAGAGAAAGTCCAAAAGTTTTGCAAAATTCAACCCCTAGCTACGAACGGTCATGCCCGTTGTTTTGACCGCATATTGAAACGGGCATAAGAAATTCAAAAAAATCAAAAAATTGAAAACCTTCGCATTGTGTCATTATATGTGACCTAGTTTTCAGGAAAAATAACAAACTTGGACTACGGCAAATGTCTTAAAAAAGTGTTCTCAGAAACGAGCTATCATGTATGACGATTCATGGCTTTCAAGGCAAATGGCCAATGTTATGGCAACATTCATGGCATAGTCTGTTCAAATGATATCATATTTTGCACAAGTTTGCATCTTGGAATGGCAAACAATGTTGCCTAAGGAAGTTTTCACTTTCTTTGCACGGAAAATTCATTTTCCATTTTTCGAGTGTACAAAATGAGTTTTTTTGTGAAGGACCTACCAAATATTTGTTGCAAAATTGGACCAAATCATGTTGATAAAATATTAGGCCATATATAATGTACAATTGACCAAATGGTTGGGTGTCAAAAGCTTTTGATCCACCTCTCGTGAAAAAGACAAATTTCCGCCGAATCAGGAGGAAGCGGGTCAAAGTTGAACAACAGCAGCCTCATAGTTTGCTCTTTATTTTTTCCAAAAATCATTTCTAGGTACATAAGTATCTATTTAATTAGAGAAAGTCCAAAAGTTTTGCAAAATTCAACCCCTAGCTACGAACGGTCATGCCCGTTGTTTTGACCGCATATTGAAACGGGCATAAGAAATTCAAAAAAATCAAAAAATTGAAAACCTTCGCATTGTGTCATTATATGTGACCTAGTTTTCAGGAAAAATAACAACTTGGACTATGGCAAATGTCTTAAAAAAGTGTTCTCAGAAACGAGCTATCATGTATGAAGATTCATGGCTTTCAAGGCAAATGGCCAATGTTATGGCAACATTCATGGCATAGTTTGTTCAAATGATATCATATTTTGCACAAGTTTGCATCTTGGAATGGCAAACAATGTTGCCTAAGGAAGTTTTCACTTTCTTTGCACGGAAAATTCATTTTCCATTTTTCGAGTGCCCAAAATCAGTTTTTTTGTGAAGGACCTACCAAATATTTGTTGCAAAATTGGACCAAATAATTTTGATAAAATATTAGGCCATATATAATGTACAATTGACCAAATGGTTGGGTGTCAAAAGCTTTTCATCCACCTCTCGTGAAAAAGACAAATTTCCGCCGAATCAGCAGGAAGCGGGTCAAATTTCAACTACAGCAGCCTCATAGTTTCCTCTTTATTTTTTCCAAAAATCATTTCTAGGTACATAAGTATCTATTTAATCAGAGAAAATCCAAAATTTTTGCAAAATTCAACCCCTAGCTACGAACGGTCATGCCCGCCATATTGACCGCATATTGAAACGGGCATAAGAAATTCAAAAAAATCAAAAAAAATTGAAAACCTTCGCATTGTGTCATTATATGTGACCTAGTTTTCAGGAAAAATAACAAACTTGTACTACGGCAAATGCCTTAAAAAAGTGTTCTCAGAAATGAGTTATCATGTATGAAGATTCATGGCTTTCAATGCAAATGGCCAATGTTATGGCAACATTCATGGCATAGTTTGTTGAAACGATATCATATTTTGCACAAGTTTGCATCTTGGAATGGCAAACGATGTTGCCTAAGGAAGTTTTCACTTTCTTTGCACGGAAAATTCATTTTCCATTTTTCGAGTGCCCAAAATGAGTTTTTTTGTGAAGGACCTACCAAATATTTGTTGCAAAATTGGACCAAATCATTTTTCTAAAATATTAGGCCATATATAATGTACAATTGACCAAATGGTTGGGTGTCAAAAGATTATGATCCACCTCTCGTGAAAAAGACAAATTTCCACCGAATCAGAAGGAAGCGGGTCAAATTTGAACTATAGCAGCCTCATAGTTTGCTCTTTATTTTTTCCAAAAATCATTTCTAGGTACATAAGTATCTATTTAATCAGAGAAAGTCCAAAAGTTTTGCAAGATTCAACCCCTAGCTACGAACGGTCATGCCCGCCATTTTGATCGCATTTTGAAACGAGCATAAGAAATTCAAAAAAATCAAAAAAATTGAAAACCTTCGCATTGTGTCATTATATGTGACCTTGTTTTCAGGATAAATAACAAACTTGGACTACGGTAAATGTCTTAAAAAAGTGTTCTCAGAAACGAGTTATCATGTATGAATATTCATGGCTTTCAAGGCAAATGGCCAATGTTATGGCAACATTCATGGCACAGTTTGTTCAAATGAAATCATATTTTGCACAAGTTTGCATCTTGGAATGGCAAACGATGTTGCCTAAGGAAGTTTTCACTTTCTTTGCAAGGAAAATTCATTTTCAATTTTTCGAGTGCCCAAAATGAGTTTTTTTGTGAAGGACCTACCAAATATTTGTTGTAAAATTGGGCCAAATCATTTTTCTAAAATATTAGGCCATATATAATGTACAATTGACCAAATGGTTGGGTGTCAAAAGATTTTGATCCACCTCTCGTGAAAAAGACAAATTTCCGCCGAATTAGAAGGAAGCGGGTCAAATTTGAACTACCGCAGCCTCATAGTTTGCTCTTTATTTTTTCCAAAAATCATTTCTAGGTACATAAGTATCTATTTAATCAGAGAAAGTCCAAAAGTTTTGCAAAATTCAACCCCTAGCTACGAACGGTCATGCCCGTTGTTTTGACCGCATATTGAAACGGGCATAAGAAATTCAAAAAAATCAAAAAATTGAAAACCTTCGCATTGTGTCATTATATGTGACCTAGTTTTCAGGAAAAATAACAAACTTGGACTACGGCAAATGTCTTAAAAAAGTGTTCTCAGAAACGAGCTATCATGTATGACGATTCATGGCTTTCAAGGCAAATGGCCAATGTTATGGCAACATTCATGGCATAGTCTGTTCAAATGATATCATATTTTGCACAAGTTTTCATCTTGGAATGGCAAACAATGTTGCCTAAGGAAGTTTTCACTTTCTTTGCACGGAAAATTCATTTTCCATTTTTCGAGTGTACAAAATGAGTTTTTTTGTGAAGGACCTACCAAATATTTGTTGCAAAATTGGACCAAATCATGTTGATAAAATATTAGGCCATATATAATGTACAATTGACCAAATGGTTGGGTGTCAAAAGCTTTTGATCCACCGCTCGTGAAAAAGACAAATTTCCGCCGAATCAGGAGGAAGCGGGTCAAAGTTGAACTACAGCAGCCTCATAGTTTGCTCTTTATTTTTTCCAAAAATCATTTCTAGGTACATAAGTATCTATTTAATCAGAGAAAGTCCAAAAGTTTTGCAAAATTCAACCCCTAGCTACGAACGGTCATGCCCGCCGTTTTGACCGCATATTGAAACGGGCATAAGAAATTCAAAAAATTCAAAAAAATTGAAAACCATCGCATTGTGTCATTATATGTGACCTTGTTTTCAGGATAAATAACAAACTTGGACTATGGCAAATGTCTTAAAAAAGTGTTCTCAGAAACGAGTTATCATGTATGAAGATTCATGGCTTTCAAGGCAAATGGCCAATGTTATGGCAACATTCATGGCACAGTTTGTTCAAATGATATCATATTTTGCACAAGTTTGCATCTTGGAATAGCAAACAATGTTGCCTAAGGAAGTTTTCACTTTCTTTGCACGGAAAATTCATTTTCCATTTTTCGAGTGCCCAAAATGAGTTTTTTTGAGAAGGACCTACCAAATATTTGTTGCAAAATTGGACCAAATCATTTTTCTAAAATATTAGGCCATATATAATGTACAATTGACCAAATGGTTGGGTGTCGAAAGCTTTTGATCCACCTCTCGTGAAAAAGACAAATTTCCGCCGATTCAGTAGGAAGCGGGTCAAACTTGAACTACAGCAGCCTCATAGTTTGCTCTTTATTTTTTTCAAAAATAATTTCTAGGAATATAAGTATCTATTTAATCAGAGAAAGTCCAAAAGTTTTGCAAAATTCAACCCCTAGCTACGAACGGTCATGCCCGCCGTTTTGACCGCATTTTGAAACGGGCATAAGAAATTCAGAAAAATCAAAAAAATTGAAAACCTTCGCATTGTGTCATTATATGTGACTTAGTTTTCAGGAAAAATAACAAACTTGTACTACGGCAAATGTATTAAAAAAGTGTTCTCAGAAACGAGTTATCATGTATGAAGATTCATGGCTCTCAAGGCAAATGGCCAATGTTATGGCAACATTCATGGCATATTTTGTTCAAATGATATCATATTTTTCACAAGTTTGCATCTTGGAATGGCAAACAATGTTGCCTAAGGAAGTTTTCACTTTCTTTGCACGGAAAATTCATTTTCCATTTTTCGAGTGCCCAAAATCTGTTTTTTTGTGAAGGACCTAACAAATATTTGTTGCAAAATTGGACCAAATCATGTTGATAAAATATTAGGCCATATATAATGTACAATTGACCAAATGGTTGGGTGTCAAAAGCTTTTGATCCACCTCTCGTGAAAAAGACAAATTTCCGCCGAATCAGGAGGAAGCGGGTCAAAGTTGAACTACAACAGCCTCATAGTTTGCTCTTTATTTTTTCCAAAAATCATTTCTAGGTACATAAGTATCTATTTAATCAGAGAAAGTCGAAAAGTTTTGCAAAATTCAACCACTAGCTACGAACGGTCATGCCCGCCGTTTTGACCGCATATTGAAACGGGCATAAGAAAATCAAAAAAATTGAAAACCTTCGCATTGTGTCATTATATGTGACCTAGTTTTCAGGAAAAATAACAAACTTGTACTACGGCAAATGTCTTAAAAAAGTGTTCTCAGAAACGAGTTATCATGTATGAAGATTCATGGCTTTCAAGGCAAATGGCCAATGTTATGGCAACATTCAAGGCATAGTTTGTTCAAATGATATCATATTTTTCACAAGTTTGCATCATGGAATGACAAACAATGTTGCCTAAGGAAGTTTTCCCTTTCTTTGCACGGAAAATTCATTTTCCATTTTTCTAGTGCCCAAAATCAGTTTTTTTGTGAAGGACCTACCAAATATTTGTTGCAAAATTGGACCAAATCATTTTGATAAAATATTAGGCCGTATATAATGTACAATTGACCAAATGGTTTGGGTGTCAAAAGCTTTTGATCCACCTCTCGTGAAAAAGACAAATTTCCGCCGAATCAGAAGGAAGCGGGTCAAATTTGAACTATAGCAGCCTCATAGTTTGCTCTTTATTTTTTTCCAAAAATCATTTCTAGGTACATAAGTATCTATTTAATCAGAGAAAGTCCAAAAGTTTTACAAGATTCAACCCCTAGCTACGAACGGTCATGCCCTCCGTTTTGACCGCATTTCGAAACGGGCATAAGAAATTCAAAAAAATCAAAAAAATTGAAAAGCTTCGCATTGTGTCATTATATGTGACCTAGTTTTCAGGAAAAATAACAAACTTGGACTACGGCAAATGTCTTAAAAAAGTGTTCTCAGAAACGAGCTATCATGTATGAAGATTCCTGGCTTTCAAGGCAAATGGCCAATGTTATGGCAACATTCATGGCATAGTTTGTTCAAATGATATCATATTTTGCACAAGTTTGCATCTTGGAATGGCAAACAATGTTGCCTAAGGAAGTTTTCACTTTCTTTGCACGGAAAATTCATTTTCCATTTTTCGAGTGCCCAAAATGAATTTTTTGTGAAGGACCTACCAAATATTTGTTGCAAAATTGAACCAAATCATTTTTCTAAAATATTAGGCCATATATAATGTACAATTGACCAATTGGTTGGGTGTCAAAAGCTTTTGATCCACCTCTCGTGAAAAAGACAAATTTCCGCCGATTCAGTAGGAAGCGGGTCAAATTTGAACTACAGCTGCCTCATAGTTTGCTCTTTATTTTTTCCAAAAATCATTTCGAGGTACATAAGTATCTATTTAATCAGAGAAAGTCCAAAATTTTTGCAAAATTTAACCCCTAGCTACGAACGGTCATGCCCGCCGTTTTGACCGCATTTTGAAACGGGCATAAGAAATTCAAAAAAATGGAAAACCTTCGCATTGTGTCATTATATGTGACCTAGTTTTCAGGAAAAATAACAACTTGGACTACGGCAAATGTCTTAAAAAAGTGTTCTCACAAACGAGTTATCATGTATGAAGATTCATGGCTTTCAAGGCAAATGGCCAATGTTATGGCAACATTCATGGCACAGTTTGTTCAAATGATATCATATTTTGCACAAATTTGCATCTTGGAATGGAAAACGATGTTGCCTAAGGAAGTTTTCACTTTCTTTGCAAGGAAAATTCATTTTCAATTTTTCGAGTGCCCAAAATGAGTTTTTTTGTGAAGGACCTACCAAATATTTGTTGTAAAATTGGGCCAAATCATTTTTATAAAATATTAGGCCATATATAATGTACAATTGACCAAATGGTTGGGTGTCAAAAGATTTTGATCCACCTCTCGTGAAAAAGACAAATTTCCGCCGAATTAGAAGGAAGCGGGTCAAATTTGAACTACCGCAGCCTCATAGTTTGCTCTTTATTTTTTCCAAAAATCATTTCTAGGTACATAAGTATCTATTTAATCAGAGAAAGTCCAAAAGTTTTGCAAAATTCAACCCCTAGCTACGAACGGTCATGCCCGTTGTTTTGACCGCATATTGAAACGGGCATAAGAAATTCAAAAAAATCAAAAAATTGAAAACCTTCGCATTGTGTCATTATATGTGACCTAGTTTTCAGGAAAAATAACAAACTTGGACTACGGCAAATGTCTTAAAAAAGTGTTCTCAGAAACGAGCTATCATGTATGACGATTCATGGCTTTCAAGGCAAATGGCCAATGTTATGGCAACATTCATGGCATAGTCTGTTCAAATGATATCATATTTTGCACAAGTTTGCATCTTGGAATGGCAAACAATGTTGCCTAAGGAAGTTTTCACTTTCTTTGCACGGAAAATTCATTTTCCATTTTTCGAGTGTACAAAATGAGTTTTTTTGTGAAGGACCTACCAAATATTTGTTGCAAAATTGGACCAAATCATGTTGATAAAATATTAGGCCATATATAATGTACAATTGACCAAATGGTTGGGTGTCAAAAGCTTTTGATCCACCTCTCATGAAAAAGACAAATTTCCGCCGAATCAGGAGGAAGCGGGTCAAAGTTGAACTATAGCAGCCTCATAGTTTGCTCTTTATTTTTTCCAAAAATCATTTCTAGGTACATAAGTATCTATTTAATCAGAGAAAGTCCAAAAGTTTTGCAAAATTCAACCCCTAGCTACGAACGGTAATGCCCGCCGTTTTGACCGCATTTTGAAACGGGCATAAGAAATTCAAAAAATTCAAAAAAATTGAAAACCTTCGCATTGTGTCATTATATGTGACCTTGTTTTCAGGATAAATAACAAACTTGGACTATGGCAAATGTCTTAAAAAGTGTTCTCAGAAACGAGTTATCATGTATGAAGATTCATGGCTTTCAAGGCAAATGGCCAATGTTATGGCAACATTCATGGCACAGTTTGTTCAAATGATATCATATTTTGCACAAGTTTGCATCTTGGAATAGCAAACAATGTTGCCTAAGGAAGTTTTCACTTTCTTTGCACGGAAAATTCATTTTCCATTTTTCGAGTGCCCAAAATGAGTTTTTTTGAGAAGGACCTACCAAATATTTGTTGCAAAATTGGACCAAATCATTTTTCTAAAATATTAGGCCATATATAATGTACAATTGACCAAATGGTTGGGTGTCGAAAGCTTTTGATCCACCTCTCGTGAAAAAGACAAATTTCCGCCGATTCCGTAGGAAGCGGGTCAAACTTGAACTACAGCAGCCTCATAGTTTGCTCTTTATTTTTTTCAAAAATAATTTCTAGGAACATAAGTATCTATTTAATCAGAGAAAGTCCAAAAGTTTTGCAAAATTCAACCCCTAGCTACGAACGGTCATGCCCGGCGTTTTGACCGCATTTTGAAACGGGCATAAGAAATTCAGAATAATCAAAAAAATTGAAAACCTTCGCATTGTGTCATTATATGTGACCTAGTTTTCAGAAAAAATAACAAACTTGTACTACGGCAAATGTATTAAAAAAGTGTTCTCAGAAACGAGTTATCATGTATGAAGATTCATGGCTTTCAAGGCAAATGGCCAATGTTATGGCAACATTCATGGCATATTTTGTTCAAATGATATCATATTTTTCACAAGTTTGCATCTTGGAATGGCAAACAATGTTGCCTAAGGAAGTTTTCACTTTCTTTGCACGGAAAATTCATTTTCCATTTTTCGAGTGCCCAAAATCAGTTTTTTTGTGAAGGACCTAACAAATATTTGTTGCAAAATTGGACCAAATCATGTTGATAAAATATTAGGCCATATATAATGTACAATTGACCAAATGGTTGGGTGTCAAAAGCTTTTGATCCACCTCTCGTGAAAAAGACAAATTTCCGCCGAATCAGGAGGAAGCGGGTCAAAGTTGAACTACAACAGCCTCATAGTTTGCTCTTTATTTTTTCCAAAAATCATTTCTAGGTACATAAGTATCTATTTAATCAGAGAAAGTCGAAAAGTTTTGCAAAATTCAACCCCTAGCTACGAACGGTCATGCCCGCCGTTTTGACCGCATATTGAAACGGGCATAAGAAATTCAAAAAATCAAAAAAATTGAAAACCTTCGCATTGTGTCATTATATGTGACCTAGTTTTCAGGAAAAATAACAAACTTGTACTACGGCAAATGTCTTAAAAAAGTGTTCTCAAAAACGAGTTATCATGTATGAAGATTCATGGCTTTCAAGGCAAATGGCCAATGTTATGGCAACATTCATGGCATAGTTTGTTCAAATGATATCATATTTTTCACAAGTTTGCATCATGGAATGGCAAACAATGTTGCCTAAGGAAGTTTTCCATTTCTTTGCACGGAAAATTCATTTTCCATTTTTCTAGTGCCCAAAATCAGTTTTTTTGTGAAGGACCTACCAAATATTTGTTGCAAAATTGGACCAAATCATTTTGATAAAATATTAGGCCATATATAATGTACAATTGACCAAATGGTTTGGGTGTCAAAAGCTTTTGATCCACCTCTCGTGAAAAAGAAAAATTTCCGCCGATTCATTAGGAAGCGGGTCAAATTTGAACTACAGCAGCCTCATAGGTTGCTTTTTATTTTTTCCAAAAATCATTTCTACGTACATAAGTATCTATTTAATACGAGAAACTCCAAAAGTTTTGCAAGATTCAACCCCTAGCTATGAACGGTCATGCCCGCATTTTGAAACGGGCATAAGAAATTCAAATAAAATCAAAAATATTGAAAACCTTCGCATTGTGTCATTATATGTGACCTTGTTTTCTGTATAAATAACAAACTTGGACAACGGCAAATGTCTTAAAAAAGTGTCCTCAGAAACGAGTTATCATGTATGAAGATTCATGGCTTTCAAGGCAAATGGCCAATGTTTTGGCAACATTCATGGCATAGTTTGTTCAAATGATATCATATTTTGCACAAGTTTGCATCTTGGAATGGCAAACAATGTTGCCTAAGGAAGTTTTCACTTTCTTTGCACGGAAAATTCATTTTCCATTTTTCGAGTGCCCAAAATCAGTTTTTTTGTGAAGGACCTACCAAATATTTGTTGCAAAATTGGACCAAATCATTTTGATAAAATATTAGGCCATATATAATGTACAATTGACCAAATGGTTGGGTGTCAAAAGCTTTTGATCCACCTCTCGTGAAAAAGACAAATTTCCGCCGAATCAGCAGGAAGCGGGTCAAATTTGAACTACAGCAGCCTCATAGTTTGCTCTTTATTTTTTCCAAAAATCATTTCTAGGTACATAGGTATCTATTTAATCAGAGAAAGTCCAAAAGTTTTGCAAAATTCAACCCCTAGCTACGAACGGTCATGCCCGCCGTTTTGACCGCATATTGAAACGGGCATAAGAAATTCAAAAAAATCAAAAAAATTGAAAACCTTCGCATTGTGTCATTATATGTGACCTAGTTTTCAGGAAAAATAACAACTTGGACTATGGCAAATGTCTTAAAAAAGTGTTCTCAGAAACGAGCTATCATGTATGAAGATTCATGGCTTTCAAGGCAAATGGCCAATGTTATGGCAACATTCATGGCATAGTTTGTTAAAATGATATCATATTTTGCACAAGTTTGCATCTTGGAATGGCAAACAATGTTGCCTAAGGAAGTTTTCACTTTCTTTGCACGAAAAATTCATTTTCCATTTTTCGAGTGCCCAAAATCAGTTTTTTTGTGAAGGACCTACCAAATATTTGTTGCAAAATTGGACCAAATAATTTTGATAAAATATTAGGCCATTTATAATGTACAATTGACCAAATGGTTGGGTTTCAAAAGCTTTTCATCCACCTCTCGTGAAAAAGACAAATTTCCGCCGAATTAGAAGGAAGCGGGTCAAATTTGAACTACAGCAGCCTCATAGTTTCCTCTTTATTTTTTCCAAAAATCATTTCTAGGTACATAAGTATCTATTTAATCAGAGAAAGTCCAAAAGTTTTGCAAAATTGAACCCCTAGCGACGAACGGTCATGCCCGCCATATTGACCGCATATTGAAACGGGCATAAGAAATTAAAAAAAAATCAAACAAATTGAAAACCTTCGCATTGTGTCATTATATGTGACCTAGTTTTCAGGAAAAATAACAAACTTGGACTACGGCAAATGTCTTAAAAAAGTGTTCTCACAAACGAGTTATCATGTTTGAAGATTCATGGCTTTCAAGGCAAATGGCCAATGTTATGGCAACATTCATGGCATAGTTTGTTCAAATGATATCATATTTTGCACAAGTTTGCATCTTGGACTGGCAAACAATGTTGCCTAAGGAAGTTTTCACTTTCTTTGCACGGAAAATTTATTTTTCATTTTTTGAGTGCCCAAAATGAGTTTTTTTGTGAAGGACCTACCAAATATTTGTTGCAAAATTGGACCAAATCATTTTTCTAAAATATTAGGCCATATATAATATACAATTTACCAAATGGTTGTGTGTCAAAAGCTTTTGATCCACCTCTCGTGAAAAAGACAAATTTCCGCCGATTCGATAGGAAGCGGGTTAAATTTGAACTACAGCTGCCTCATAGTTTGCTCTTTATTTTTTCCAAAAATCATTTCGAGTTACATAAGTATCTATTTAATCAGAGAAAGTCCAAAAGTTTTGCAAAATAAAACCCCTAGCTACGAACGGTCATGCCCGCCGTTTTGACCGCATTTTGAAACGGGCATAAGAAATTCAAAAAAAATCAAACAAATTGAAAACCTTCGCATTGTGTCATTATATGTGACCTAGTTTTCAGGAAAAATAACAAACTTGGACTACGGCAAATGTCTTAAAAAAGTGTTCTCAGAAACGAGCTATCATGTATGAAGACTCATGGCTTTCAAGGCAAATGGCCAATGTTATGGCAACATTCATGGCATAGTTTGTTCAAATGATATCATATTTTGCACAAGTTTGCATCTTTTAATGGCAAACAATGTTGCCTAAGGAAGTTTTCACTTTCTTTGCACGGAAAATTCATTTTCCATTTTTCGAGTGCCGAAAATCAGTTTTTTTGTGAAGGACCTACCAAATATTTGTTGCAAAATTGGACCAAATCATTTTTCTAAAATATTAGGCCATATATAATGTACAATTGACCAAATGGTTGGGTGTCAAAAGCTTTTGATCCACCTCTCGTGAAAAAGTCAAATTTCCGCCGATTCATTAGGAAGCGGGTCAAATTTGAACTACAGCAGCCTCATAGGTTGCTTTTTATTTTTTCCAAAAATCATTTCTACGTACATAAGTATCTATTTAATACGAGAAACTCCAAAAGTTTTGCAAGATTCAACCCCTAGCTATGAACGGTCATGCCCGCTGTTTTGACCGCATTTTGAAACGGGCATAAGAAATTCAAATAAAATCATAAATATTGAAAACCTTCGCATTGTGTCATTATATGTGACCTTGTTTTCTGTATAAATAACAAACTTGGACAACGGAAAATGTCTTAAAAAAGTGTCCTCAGAAACGAGTTATCATGTATGAAGATTCATGGCTTTCAAGGCAAATGGCCAATGTTTTGGCAACATTCATGGCATAGTTTGTTCAAATGATATCATATTTTGCACAAGTTTGCATCTTGGAATGGCAAACAATGTTGCCTAAGGAAGTTTTCACTTTCTTTGCACGGAAAATTCATTTTCCATTTTTCGAGTGCCCAAAATCAGTTAATTTGTGAAGGACCTACCAAATATTTGTTGCAAAATTGGACCAAATCATTTTGATAAAATATTAGGCTATATATAATGTACAATTGACCAAATGGTTGGGTGTCAAAAGCTTTTGATCCACCTCTCGTGAAAAAGAAAAATTTCCGCCGAATCAGCAGGAAGCGGGTCAAATTTGAACTACAGCAGCCTCATAGTTTGCTCTTTATTTTTTCCAAAAATCATTTCTAGGTACATAGGTATCTATTTAATCAGAGAAAGTCCAAAAGTTTTGCAAAATTCAACCCCTAGCTACGAACGGTCATGCCCGCCGTTTTGACCGCATATTGAAACGGGCATAAGAAATTCAAAAAAATCAAAAAAAATTGAAAACCTTCGCATTGTGTCATTATATGTGACCTAGTTTTCAGGAAAAATAACAAACTTGTACTACGGCAAATGCCTTAAAAAAGTGTTCTCAGAAAGAGTTATCATGTATGAAGATTCATGGCTTTCAATGCAAATGGCCAATGTTATGGCAACATTCATGGCATAGTTTGTTGAAATGATATCATATTTTGCACAAGTTTGCATCTTGGAATGGAAAACGATGTTGCCTAAGGAAGTTTTCACATTCTTTGCACGGAAAATTCATTTTCCATTTTTCGAGTGCCCAAAATGAGTTTTTTTGTGAAGGACCTACCAAATATTTGTTGCAAATTGGACCAAATCATTTTTCTAAAATATTAGGCCATATATAATGTACAATTGACCAAATGGTTGGGTGTCAAAAGATTATGATCCACCTCTCGTGAAAAAGACAAATTTCCGCCGAATTAGAAGGAAGCGGGTCAAATTTGAACTATAGCAGCCTCATAGTTTGCTCTTTATTTTTTCCAAAAAACATTTCTAGGTACATAAGTATCTATTTAATCAGAGAAAGTCCAAAAGTTTTGCAAGATTCAACCCCTAGCTACGAACGGTCATGCCCGCCATTTTGATCGCATTTTGAAACGAGCATAAGAAATTCAAAAAAATCAAAAAAATTGAAAACCTTCGCATTGTGTCATTATATGTGACCTTGTTTTCAGGATAAATAACAAACTTGGACTACGGTAAATGTCTTAAAAAAGTGTTCTCAGAAACGAGTTATCATGTATGAAGATTCATGGCTTTCAAGGCAAATGGCCAATGTTATGGCAACATTCATGGCACAGTTTGTTCAAATGATATCATATTTTGCACAAGTTTGCATCTTGGAATGGCAAACGATGTTGCCTAAGGAAGTTTTCACTTTCTTTGCAAGGAAAATACATTTTCAATTTTTCGAGTGCCCAAAATGAGTTTTTTTGTGAAGGACCTACCAAATATTTGTTGCAAAATTGGACCAAATCATTTTTCTAAAATATTAGGCCATATATAATGTACAATTGACCAAATGGTTGGGTGTCAAAAGCTTTTGATCCACCTCTCGTGAAAAACACAAATTTCCGCCGATTCAAGAGGAAGCGGGTCAAATTTGAACTACAGCAGCCTCATAGTTTGCTCTTTATTTTTTCCAAAAAATCATTTCTAGGCACATAAGTATCTATTTAATCATAGAAAGTCCAAATTTTTTGCAAAATTCAACCCCTAGCTACGAACGGTCATGCCCGCCGTTTTGACCGCTTATTGAAACGGGCATAAGAAATTCAAAAAAATCAAAAAAATTGAAGACCTTCGCATTGTGTCATTATATGTGACCTAGTTTTCAGGAAAAAATAACAAACTTGGACTACGGCAAATGTCTTAAAAAAGTGTTCTCAGAAACGAGCTATCATATATGAAGATTCATGGCTTTCAAGGCAAATGGCCAATGTTATGGCAACATTCATGGCATAGTTTGTTCAAATGATATCATATTTTGGACAAGTTTGCATCTTGGAATGGCAAACAATGTTGCCTAAGGAAGTTTTCACTTTCTTTGCACGGAAAATTCATTTTCCATTTTTCGAGTGCCCAAAATCAGTTTTTTTGTGAAGGACCTACCAAATATTTGTTGCAAAATTGGACCAAATCATTTTTCTAAAATATTAGGCCATATATAATGTACAATTGACCAAATGGTTGGGTGTCAAAAGCTTTTGATCCACCTCTCGTGAAAAAGACAAATTTCCGCCGAATCAGAAGGAAGCGGGTCAAATTTGAACTATAGCAGCCTCATAGTTTGCTCTTTATTTTTTCCAAAAATCATTTCTAGGTACATAAGTATCTATTTAATCAGAGAAAGTCCAAAAGTTTTGCAAGATTCAACCCCTAGCTACGAACGGTCATGCCCGCCATTTTGACCGCATTTTGAAACGGGCATAAGAAATTCAAAAAAATCAAAAAAATTGAAAACCTTCGCATTGTGTCATTATATGTGACCTTGTTTTCAGGATAAATAACAAACTTGGACTACGGTAAATGTCTTAAAAAAGTGTTCTCATAAACGAGCTATCATGTATGAAGATTCATGGCTTTCAAGGCAAATGGCCAATGTTATGGCAACATTCAGGGCACAGTTTGTTCAAATGATATCATATTTTGCACAAGTTTGCATCTTGGAATGGCAAACGATGTTGCCTAAGGAAGTTTTCACTTTCTTTGCACGGAAAATTCATTTTCAATTTTTCGAGAGCCCAAAATGAGTTTTTTTGTGAAGGACCTACCAAATATTTGTTGCAAAATTGGACCAAATCATTTTTCTAAAATATTAGGCCATATATAATGTACAATTGACCAAATGGTTGGGTGTCAAAAGCTTTTGATCCACCTCTCGTGAAAAAGACAAATTTCCGCCGATTCAGTAGGAAGCGGGTCAAATTTGAACTACAGCAGCCTCATAGTTTGCTCTTTATTTTTCCCAAAAATCATTTTTAGGTACATAAGTATCTATTTAATCAGAGAAACTCCAAAAGTTTTGCAAGATTCAACCCCTAGCTACGAACGGTCATGCCCGCCGTTTTCACCGCATTTTGAAACGGGCATAAGAAATTCAAAAAAAATCAAACAAATTGAAAACCTTCGCATTGTGTCATTATATGTGACCTTGTTTTCAAGATAAATAACAAACTTGGACTACGGCAAATGTCTTAAAAAAGTGTTCTCAGAAACGAGCTATCATGTATGAAGACTCATGGCTTTCAAGGCAAATGGCCAATGTTATGGCAACATTCATGGCATAGTTTGTTGAAATGATATCATATTTTGCACAAGTTTGCATCTTTTAATGGCAAACAATGTTGCCTAAGGAAGTATTCACTTTCTTTGAACGGAAAATTCATTTTCCATTTTTCGAGTGCCCAAAATGAGTATTTTTGTGAAGGACCTACCAAATATTTGTTGCAAAATTGGACCAAATCATTTTGATAAAATATTAGGCGATATATAATGTACAATTGACCAAATGGTTGGGTCTCAAAAGCTTTTGATCCACCTCTCTTGAAAAAGACAAATTTCCGCCGAATCAGCAGGAAGCGGGTCAAATTTGAACTACAGCAGCCTCATAGTTTGCTCTTTATTTTTTTCCAAAAATCATTTCTAGGTACATAAGTATCTATTCAATCTGAGAAAGTCCAAAAGTTTTGCAAAATTCAACCCCTAGCTACGAACGGTCATGCCCGCCGTTTTGACCGCATATTGAAACGGGCATAAGAAATTCAAAAAAATTGAAAAAATTGAAAACCCTCGCATTGTGTCATTATATGTGACCTAGTTTTCAGGAAAAATAACAAACTTGGAATACGGCAAATGTCTTAAAAAAGTGTTCTCAGAAACGAGCTATCATGTATGAAGATTCATGGCTTTCAAGGAAAATGGCCAATGTTATGGCAACATTCATGGCATAGTTTGTTCAAATGATATCATATTTTGCACAAGTTTGCATCTTGGAATGGCAAACAAAGTTGCCTAAGGAAGTTTTCACTTTCTTTGCACGGAAAATTCATTTTCCATTTTTCGAGTGCCCAAATTGATTTTTTTTGTGAAGGACCTACCAAATATTTGTTGCAAAATTGGACCAAATCATTTTTCTAAAATATTAGGCCATATATAATGTACAATTGACCAAATGGTTGGGTGTCAAAAGCTTTTGATCCACCTCTCGTGAAAAAGACAAATTTCCGCCGATTCAGTAGGAAGCGGGTCAAATTTGAACTACAGCAGCCTCATAGTTTGCTCTTTATTTTTTCCAAAAATCATTTCTAGGTACATAAGTATCTATTTAATCAGAGAAACTCCAAAAGTTTTGCAAGATTCAACCCCTAGCTACGAACGGTCATGCCCGCCGTTTTCACCGCATTTTGAAACGGGCATAAGAAATTCAAAAAAAATCAAACAAATTGAAAACCTTCGCATTGTGTCATTATATGTGACCTAGTTTTCAGGAAAAATAACAAACTTGGACTACGGCAAATGTCTTAAAAAAGTGTTCTCAGAAACGAGCTATCATGTATGAAGACTCATGGCTTTCAAGGCAAATGGCCAATGTTATGGCAACATTCATGCCATAGTTTGTTCAAATGATATCATATTTTGCACAAGTTTGCATCTTTTAATGGCAAACAATGTTGCCTAAGGAAGTATTCACTTTCTTTGAACGGAAAATTCATTTTCCATTTTTCGAGTGCCCAAAATGAGTATTTTTGTGAAGGACCTACCAAATATTTGTTGCAAAATTGGACCAAATCATTTTGATAAAATATTAGGCGATATATAGTATACAATTGACCAAATGGTTGGGTGTCAAAAGCTTTTGATCCACCTCTCGTGAAAAAGAAAAATTTCCGCCGAATCAGCAGGAAGCGGGTCAAATTTGAACTACAACAGCCTCATAGTTTGCTCTTTATTTTTTTCCAAAAATCATTTCTAGGTACATAAGTATCTATTCAATCTGAGAAAGTCCAAAAGTTTTGCAAAATTCAACCCCTAGCTACGAACGGTCATGCCCGCCGTTTTGACCGCATATTGAAACGGGCATAAGAAATTCAAAAAAATTGAAAAAATTGAAAACCCTAGAATTGTGTCATTATATGTGACCTAGATTTCAGGAAAAATAACAAACTTGGAATACGGCAAATGTATTAAAAAAGTGTTCTCAGAAACGAGCTATCATGTATGAAGATTCATGGCTTTCAAGGAAAATGGCCAATGTTATGGCAACATTCATGGCATAGTTTGTTCAAATGATATCATATTTTGCACAAGTTTGCATCTTGGAATGGCAAACAAAGTTGCCTAAGGAAGTTTTCACTTTCTTTGCACGGAAAATTCATTTTCCATTTTTCGAGTGCCCAAATTGATTTTTTTTGTGAAGGACCTACCAAATATTTGTTGCAAAATTGGACCAAATCATTTTTCTAAAATATTAGGCCATATATAATGTACAATTGACCAAATGGTTGGGTGTCAAAAGCTTTTGAAACACCTCTCGTGAAAAAGACAAATTTCCGCCGATTCAGTAGGAAGCGGGTCAAATTTGAACTACAGCTGCCTCATAGTTTGCTCTTTATTTTTTCCAAAAATCATTTCGAGGTACATATGTATCTATTTAATCATAGAAATTCCAAAAGTTTTGCAAAATTCAACCCCTAGCTACGAACGGTCATGCCCGCCGTTTTGACCGCATTTTGAAACGGGCATAAGAAATTCAAAAAAATCAAAAAAATTGAAGACCTTCGCATTGTGTCATTATATGTGACCTAGTTTTCAGGAAAAATAACAACTTGGACTACGGCAAATGTCTTAAAAAAGTGTTCTCACAAACGAGTTATCATGTATGAAGATTCATGGCTTTCAAGGCAAATGGCCAATGTTATGGCAACATTCATGGCATAGTTTGTTCAAATGATATCATATTTTGCACAAGTTTGCATCTTGGAATGGCAAACAATGTTGCCTAAGGAAGTTTTCACTTTCTTTGCACGGAAAATTTATTTTTCATTTTTCGAGTGCCCAAAATGAGTTTTTTTGTGAAGGACCTACCAAATATTTGTTGCAAAATTGGACCAAATCATTTTTCTAAAATATTAGGCCATATATAGTATACAATTTACCAAATGGTTGGGTGTCAAAAGCTTTTGATCCACCTCTCGTGAAAAAGACAAATTTCCGCCGATTCGATAGGAAGCGGGTCAAATTTGAACTACAGCTGCCTCATAGTTTGCTCTTTATTTTTTCCAAAAATCATTTCGAGTTACATAAGTATCTATTTAATCAGAGAAAGTCCAAAAGTTTTGCAAAATCAAACCCCTAGCTACGAACGGTCATGCCCGCCGTTTTGACCGCATTTTGAAACGGGCATAAGAAATTCAAAAAAAATCAAACAAATTGAAAACCTTCGCATTGTGTCATTATATGCGACCTAGTTTTCAGGAAAAATAACAAACTTGGACTACGGCAAATGTCTTAAAAAAGTGTTCTCAGAAACGAGCTATCATGTATGAAGACTCATGGCTTTCAAGGCAAATGGCCAATGTTATGGCAACATTCATGGCATAGTTTGTTCAAATGATATCATATTTTGCACAAGTTTGCATCTTTTAATGGCAAACAATGTTGCCTAAGGAAGTTTTCACTTTCTTTGCACGAAAAATTCATTTTCCATTTTTCGAGTGCCCAAAATCAGTTTTTTTGTGAAGGACCTACCAAATATTTGTTGCAAAATTGGACCAAATCATTTTTCTAAAATATTAGGCCATATATAATGTACAATTGAGCAAATGGTTGGGTGTCAAAAGCTTTTGATCCACCTCTCGTGAAAAAGACAAATTTCCGCCGATTCATTAGGAAGCGGGTCAAATTTGAACTACAGCAGCCTCATAGGTTGCTTTTTATTTTTTCCAAAAATCATTTCAAGGTACATAAGTATCTATTTAATACGAGAAACTCCAAAAGTTTTGCAAGATTCAACCCCTAGCTATGAACGGTCATGCCCGCCGTTTTGACCGCATTTTGAAACGGGCATAAGAAATTCAAATAAAATCAAAAATATTGAAAACCTTCGCATTGTGTCATTATATGTGACCTTGTTTTCTGTATAAATAACAAACTTGGACTACGGCAAATGTCTTAAAAAAGTGTCCTCAGAAACGAGTTATCATGTATGAAGATTCATGGCTTTCAAGATGGCCAATGTTATGGCAACATTCATGGCATAGTTTGTTCAAATGATATCATATTTTGCACAAGTTTGCATCTTGGAATGGCAAACAATGTTGCCTAAGGAAGTTTTCACTTTCTTTGCACGGAAAATTCATTTTCCATTTTTCGAGTGCCCAAAATCAGTTTTTTTGTGAAGGACCTACCAAATATTTGTTGCAAAATTGGACCAAATCATTTTGATAAAATATTAGGCCATATATAATGTACAATTGACCAAATGGTTGGGTGTCAAAAGCTTTTGATCCACCTCTCGTGAAAAAGACAAATTTCCGCCAAATCAGTAGGAAGCGGGTCAAATTTGAACTACAGCAGCTTCATAGTTTGCTCTTTATTTTTTCCAAAAATCATTTATAGGTACATAAGTATCTATTTAATCAGAGAAAGTCCAAAATTTTTGCAAAATTCAACCCCTAGCTACGAACGGTCATGCCCGCCGTTTTGACCGCATACTGAAACGGGCATAAGAAATTCAAAAAAATCAAAAAAATTGAAAACCTTCGCATTGTGTCATTATATGTGACCTAGTTTTCAGGAAAAATAACAACTTGGACTATGGCAAATGTCTTAAAAAAGTGTTCTCAGAAACGAGCTATCATGTATGAAGATTCATGGCTTTCAAGGCAAATGTCCAATGTTATGGCAACATTCATGGCATAGTTTGTTCAAATGATATCATATTTTGCACAAGTTTGCATCTTGGAATGGCAAACAATGTTGCCTAAGGAAGTTTTCACTTTCTTTGCACGGAAAATTCATTTTCCATTTTTCGAGTGCCCAAAATCAGTTTTTTTGTGAAGGACCTACCAAATATTTGTTGCAAAATTGGACCAAATAATTTTGATAAAATATTAGGCCATATATAATGTACAATTGACCAAATGGTTGGGTGTCAAAAGCTTTTCATCCACCTCTCGTGAAAAAGACAAATTTCCGCCGAATCAGCAGGAAGCGGGTCAAATTTGAACTACAGCAGCCTCATAGTTTGCTCTTTATTTTTTCCAAAAATCATTTCTAGGTACATAAGTATCTATTTAATCAGAGAAAGTCCAAAAGTTTTGCAAAATTCAACCCCTAGCTACGAACGGTCATGCCCGCCATATTGACCGCATATTGAAACGGGCATAAGAAATTCAAAAAAATCAAAAAAAATTGAAAACCTTCGCATTGTGTCATTATATGTGACCTAGTTTTCAGGGAAAATAACAAACTTGTACTATGGCAAATGCCTTAAAAAAGTGTTCTCAGAAATGAGTTATCATGTATGAAGATTCATGGCTTTCAATGCAAATGGCCAATGTTATGGCAACATTCATGGCATAGTTTGTTCAAATGATATCATATTTTGCACAAGTTTGCATCTTGGAATGGAAAACGATGTTGCCAAAGGAAGTTTTCACTTTCTTTGCACGGAAAATTCATTTTCCATTTTTCGAGTGGCCAAAATGAGTTTTTTTGTGAAAGACCTACCAAATATTTGTTGCAAACTTGGACCAAATCATTTTTCTAAAATATTAGGCCATATATAATGTACAATTGACCAAATGGTTGGGTGTCAAAAGATTATGATCCACCTCTCGTGAAAAAGACAAATTTCCGCCGAATCAGAAGGAAGCGGGTCAAATTTGAGCTATAGCAGCCTCATAGTTTGCTCTTTATTTTTTCCAAAAATCATTTCTAGGTACATAAGTATCTATTTAATCAGAGAAAGTCAAAAAGTTTTGCAAGATTCAACCCCTAGCTACGAACGGTCATGCCCGCCATTTTGATCGCATTTTGAAACGGGCATAAGAAATTCAAAAAAATAAAAAAAAATTGAAAACCTTCGCATTGTGTCTTTATATGTGACCTTGTTTTCAGGATAAATAACAAACTTGGACTACGGTAAATGTCTTAAAAAAGTGTTCTCAGAAACGAGTTATCATGTATGAAGATTCATGGCTTTCAAGGCTAATGGCCAATGTTATGGCAACATTCATGGCACAGTTTGTTCAAATGATATCATATTTTGCACAAGTTTGCATCTTGGAATGGCAAACGATGTTGCCTAAGGAAGTTTTCACTTTCTCTGCAAGGAAAATTCATTTTCAATTTTTCGAGTGCCCAAAATGAGTTTTTTTGTGAAGGACCTACCAAATATTTGTTGCAAAATTGGACCAAATCATTTTTCTAAAATATTAGGCCATATATAATGTACAATTGACCAAATGGTTGGGTGTCAAAAGCTTCTGATCCACCTCTCGTGAAAAAGACAAATTTCCGCCGATTCAGGAGGAAGCGGGTCAAATTTGAACTAAAGCAGCCTCCTAGTTTGCTCTTTATTTTTTCCAAAAAATCATTTCTAGGTACATAAGTATCTATTTAATCAGAGAAAGTCCAAAATTTTTGCAAAATTCAAACCCTAGCTACGAACGGTCATGCCCGCCGTTTTGACCGCATATTGAAACGGGCATAAGAAATTCAAAAAAATCAAAAAAATTGAAAACCTTCGCATTGTGTCATTGTATGTGACCTAGTTTTCAGGAAAAATAACAAACTTGTACTACGGCAAATGTCTTAAAAAAGTGTTCTCAGAAATTAAGTATCATGTATGAAGATTCATGGCTTTCAATGCAAATGGCTAATGTTATGGCAACATTCATGGCATAGTTTGTTCAAATGATATGATATTTTGCACAAGTTTGCATCTTGGAATGGCAAACAATGTTGCCTAAGGAAGGTTTCACTTTCTTTGCACGGAAAATTCATTTTCCATTTTTCGAGTGCCCAAAATGAGTTTTTTTGTGAAGGACCTACCAAATATTTGTTGCAAAATTGGACCAAATCATTTTGATAAAATATTAGGCCATATATAATGTACAATTGACCAAATGGTTGGGTGTCAAAAGATTTTGATCCACCTCTCATGAAAAAGACAAATTTCCGCCGAATCAGAAGGAAGAGGGTCAAATTTGAACTACACCAGCCTCATAGTTTGCACTTTATTTTTTCCAAAAATCATTTCTAGGCACATAAGTATCTATTTAATCAGAGAAAGTCCAAATTTTTTGCAAAATTCAACCCCTAGCTACGAACGGTCATGCCCGCCGTTTTGACCGCTTATTGAAACGGGCATAAGAAATTCAAAAAAATCAAAAAAATTTAAAACCTTCGCATTGTGTCATTATATGTGACCTAGTTTTCAGGAAAAATAACAAACTTGGACTACGGCAAATGTCTTAAAAAAGTGTTCTCAGAAACGAGGTATCATGTATGAAGATTCATGGCTTTCAAGGCAAATGGCCAATGTTATGGCAACATTCATGGCATAGTTTGTTCAAATGATATCATATTTTGCACAAGTTTGCATCTTGGAATGGCAAAAAATGTTGCCTAAGGAAGTTTTCACTTTCTTTGCACGGAAAATTCATTTTCAATTTTTCGAGTGCCCAAAATCTGTTTTTTTGTGAAGGACCTACCAAATATTTGTTGCAAAATTGGACCAAATCATTTTTCTAAAATATTAGGCCATATATAATGTACAATTGACCAAATGGTTGGTTGTCAAAAGATTTTGATCCACCTCTCGTGAAAAAGACAAATTTCCGCCGAATCAGAAGGAAGCGGGTCAAATTTGAACTACCGCAGCCTCATAGTTTGCTCTTTATTTTTTCCAAAAATCATTTCTAGGTACATAAGTATCTATTTAATCAGAGAAAGTCAAAAAGTTTTGCAAGATTCAACCCCTAGCTACGAACGGTCATGCCCGCCATTTTGATCGCATTTTGAAACGGGCATAAGAAATTCAAAAAAATAAAAAAAATTGAAAACCTTCGCATTGTGTCATTATATGTGACCTTGTTTTCAGGATAAATAACAAACTTGGACTACGGTAAATGTCTTAAAAAAGTGTTCTCAGAAACGAGTTATCATGTATGAAGATTCATGGCTTTCAAGGCAAATGGCCAATGTTATGGCAACATTCATGGCACAGTTTGTTCAAATGATATCATATTTTGCACAAGTTTGCATCTTGGAATGGCAAACGATGTTGCCTAAGGAAGTTTTCACTTTCTCTGCAAGGAAAATTCATTTTCAATTTTTCGAGTGCCCAAAATGAGTTTTTTTGTGAAGGACCTACCAAATATTTGTTGCAAAATTGGACCAAATCATTTTTCTAAAATATTAGGCCATATATAATGTACAATTGACCAAATGGTTGGGTGTCAAAAGCTTCTGATCCACCTCTCGTGAAAAAGACAAATTTCCGCCGATTCAGGAGGAAGCGGGTCAAATTTGAACTAAAGCAGCCTCCTAGTTTGCTCTTTATTTTTTCCAAAAAATCATTTCTAGGTACATAAGTATCTATTTAATCAGAGAAAGTCCAAAATTTTTGCAAAATTCAAACCCTAGCTACGAACGGTCATGCCCGCCGTTTTGACCGCATATTGAAACGGGCATAAGAAATTCAAAAAAATCAAAAAAATTGAAAACCTTCGCATTGTGTCATTGTATGTGACCTAGTTTTCAGGAAAAATAACAAACTTGTACTACGGCAAATGTCTTAAAAAAGTGTTCTCAGAAATTAAGTATCATGTATGAAGATTCATGGCTTTCAATGCAAATGGCTAATGTTATGGCAACATTCATGGCATAGTTTGTTCAAATGATATGATATTTTGCACAAGTTTGCATCTTGGAATGGCAAACAATGTTGCCTAAGGAAGGTTTCACTTTCTTTGCACGGAAAATTCATTTTCCATTTTTCGAGTGCCCAAAATGAGTTTTTTTGTGAAGGACCTACCAAATATTTGTTGCAAAATTGGACCAAATCATTTTTCTAAAATATTAGGCCATATATAATGTACAATTGACCAAATGGTTGGGTGTCAAAAGCTTCTGATCCACCTCTCGTGAAAAAGACAAATTTCCGCCGATTCAGGAGGAAGCGGGTCAAATTTGAACTAAAGCAGCCTCCTAGTTTGCTCTTTATTTTTTCCAAAAAATCATTTCTAGGTACATAAGTATCTATTTAATCAGAGAAAGTCCAAAATTTTTGCAAAATTCAAACCCTAGCTACGAACGGTCGTGCCCGCCGTTTTGACCGCATATTGAAACGGGCATAAGAAATTCAAAAAAATCAAAAAAATTGAAAACCTTCGCATTGTGTCATTGTATGTGACCTAGTTTTCAGGAAAAATAACAAACTTGTACTACGGCAAATGTCTTAAAAAAGTGTTCTCAGAAATTAAGTATCATGTATGAAGATTCATGGCTTTCAATGCAAATGGCTAATGTTATGGCAACATTCATGGCATAGTTTGTTCAAATGATATGATATTTTGCACAAGTTTGCATCTTGGAATGGCAAACAATGTTGCCTAAGGAAGGTTTCACTTTCTTTGCACGGAAAATTCATTTTCCATTTTTCGAGTGCCCAAAATGAGTTTTTTTGTGAAGGACCTACCAAATATTTGTTGCAAAATTGGACCAAATCATTTTGATAAAATATTAGGCCATATATAATGTACAATTGACCAAATGGTTGGGTGTCAAAAGATTTTGATCCACCTCTCATGAAAAAGACAAATTTCCGCCGAATCAGAAGGAAGAGGGTCAAATTTGAACTACACCAGCCTCATAGTTTGCACTTTATTTTTTCCAAAAATCATTTCTAGGCACATAAGTATCTATTTAATCAGAGAAAGTCCAAATTTTTTGCAAAATTCAACCCCTAGCTACGAACGGTCATGCCCGCCGTTTTGACCGCTTATTGAAACGGGCATAAGAAATTCAAAAAAATCAAAAAAATTTAAAACCTTCGCATTGTGTCATTATATGTGACCTAGTTTTCAGGAAAAATAACAAACTTGGACTACGGCAAATGTCTTAAAAAAGTGTTCTCAGAAACGAGGTATCATGTATGAAGATTCATGGCTTTCAAGGCAAATGGCCAATGTTATGGCAACATTCATGGCATAGTTTGTTCAAATGATATCATATTTTGCACAAGTTTGCATCTTGGAATGGCAAAAAATGTTGCCTAAGGAAGTTTTCACTTTCTTTGCACGGAAAATTCATTTTCAATTTTTCGAGTGCCCAAAATCTGTTTTTTTGTGAAGGACCTACCAAATATTTGTTGCAAAATTGGACCAAATCATTTTTCTAAAATATTAGGCCATATATAATGTACAATTGACCAAATGGTTGGTTGTCAAAAGATTTTGATCCACCTCTCGTGAAAAAGACAAATTTCCGCCGAATCAGAAGGAAGCGGGTCAAATTTGAACTACCGCAGCCTCATAGTTTGCTCTTTATTTTTTCCAAAAATCATTTCTAGGTACATAAGTATCTATTTAATCAGAGAAAGTCCAAAAGTTTTGTAAAATTCAACCCCTAGCTACGAACAGTCATGCCCGCCGTTTTGACCGCATATTGAAACGGGCATAAGAAATTCAAAAAAATCAAAAAAATTGAAAACCTTCGCATTGTGTCATTATATGTGACCTAGTTTTCAGGAAAAATAACAAACTTGTACTACGGCAAATGTCTTAAAAAAGTGTTCTCAGAAATGAGTTATCATGTATGAAGATTCATGGCTTTCAAGGCAAATGGCCAATGTTATGGCAACATTCATGGCATAGTTTGTTCAAATGATATCATATTTTGCACAAGTTTGCATCTTGGAATGGCAAATAATGTTGCCTAAGGAAGTTTTCACTTTCTTTGCACGGAAAATTCATTTTCCATTTTTCGAGTGCCCAAAATGAGCTTTTTTGTGAAGGACCTACCAAATATTTGTTGCAAAATTGGACCAAATCATTTTTCTAAAATATTAGGCCATATATAATGTACAATTGACCAAATGGTTGGGTGTCAAAAGCTTTTGATCCACCTCTCGTGAAAAAGACAAATTTCCGCCGATTCAGAAGGAAGCGGGTCAAATTTGAACTACACCAGCCTCATAGTTTGCACTTTATTTTTTCCAAAAATCATTTCTAGGCACATAAGTATCTATTTAATCAGAGAAAGTCCAAATTTTTTGCAAAATTCAACCCCTAGCTACGAACGGTCATGCCCGCCGTTTTGACCGCTTATTGAAACGGGCATAAGAAATTCAAAAAAATCAAAAAAATTGAAAACCTTCGCATTGTGTCATTATATGTGACCTAGTTTTCAGGAAAAAATAACAAATTGGACTACGGCAAATGTCTTAAAAAAGTGTTCTCAGAAACGAGCTATCATGTATGAAGATTCATGGCTTTCAAGGCAAATGGCCAATGTTATGGCAACATTCATGGCATAGTTTGTTCAAATGATATCATATTTTGCACAAGTTTGCATCTTGGAATGGCAAACAATGTTGCCTAAGGAAGTTTTCACTTTCTTTGCATGGAAAATTCATTTTCAATTTTTCGAGAGCCCAAAATGAGTTTTTTTGTGAAGGACCTACCAAATATTTGTTGCAAAATTGGACCAAATCATTTTGATAAAATATTAGGCCATATATAATGTACAATTGACCAAATGGTTGGGTGTCAAAAGATTTTGATCCACCTCTCGTGAAAAAGACAAATTTCCGCCGAATCAGAAGGAAGCGGGTCAAATTTGAACTACCGCAGCCTCATAGTTTGCTCTTTATTTTTTCCAAAAATCATTTCTAGGTACATAAGTATCTATTTAATCAGAGAAAGTCCAAAAGTTTTGCAAGATTCAACCCCTAGCTACGAACGGTCATGCCCGCCATTTTGACCGCATTTTGAAACGGGCATAAGAAATTCAAAAAAATCAAAAAAATTGAAAACCTTCGCATTGTGTCATTATATGTGACCTTGTTTTCAGGATAAATAACAAACTTGGACTACGGTAAATGTCTTAAAAAAGTGTTCTCATAAACGAGTTATCATGTATGAAGATTCATGGCTTTCAAGGCAAATGGCCAATGTTATGGCAACATTCATGGCATAGTTTGTTCAAATGATATCATATTTTGCACAAGTTTGCATCTTGGAATGGCAAACAATGTTGCCTAAGGAAGTTTTCACTTTCTTTGCACGGAAAATTCATTTTCAATTTTTCGAGTGCCCAAAATCAGTTTTTTTGCGAAGGACCCACCAAATATTTGTTGCAAAATTGGACCAAATCATTTTTCTAAAATATTAGGCCATATATAATGTACAATTGACCAAATGGTTGGTTGTCAAAAGATTTTGATCCACCTCTCGTGAAAAAGACAAATTTCCGCCGAATCAGAAGGAAGCGGGTCAAATTTGAACTACCGCAGCCTCATAGTTTGCTCTTTATTTTTTCCAAAAATCATTTCTTGGTACATAAGTATCTATTTAATCAGAGAAAGTCCAAAAGTTTTGCAAAATTCAACCCCTAGCTACGAACGGTCATGCCCGCCGTTTTGACCGCATATTGAAACGGGCATAAGAAATTCAAAAAAATCAAAAAAATTGAAAACCTTCGCATTGTGTCATTATATGTGACCTAGTTTTCAGGAAAAATAACAAACTTGGACTACGGCAAATGTCTTAAAAAAGTGTTCTCAGAAATGAGTTATCATGTATGAAGATTCATGGCTTTCAAGGCAAATGGCCAATGTTATGGCAAAATTCATGGCATAGTTTGTTCAAATGATATCATATTTTGCACAAGTTTGCATCTTGGAATGGCAAACAATGTTGCCTAAGGAAGTTTTCACTTTCTTTGCACGGAAAATTCATTTTCAATTTTTCGAGTGCCCAAAATCAGTTTTTTTGTGAAGGACCTACCAAATATTTGTTGCAAAATTGGACCAAATCATTTTTCTAAAATATTAGGCCATATATAATGTACAATTGACCAAATGGTTGGTTGTCAAAAGATTTTGATCCACCTCTCGTGAAAAAGACAAATTTCCGCCGAATCAGAAGGAAGCGGGTCAAATTTGAACTACCGCAGCCTCATAGTTTGCTCTTTATTTTTTCCAAAAATCATTTCTAGGTACATAAGTATCTATTTAATCAGAGAAAGTCCAAAAGTTTTGTAAAATTCAACCCCTAGCTACGAACGGTCATGCCCGCCGTTTTGACCGCATATTGAAACGGGCATAAGAAATTCAAAAAAATCAAAAAAATTGAAAACCTTCGCATTGTGTCATTATATGTGACCTAGTTTTCAGGAAAAATAACAAACTTGTACTACGGTAAATGTCCTAAAAAAGTGTTCTCATAAACGAGTTATCATGTATGAAGATTCATGGCTTTCAAGGCAAATGGCCAATGTTATGGCAACATTCAGGGCACAGTTTGTTCAAATGATATCATATTTTGCACAAGTTTGCATCTTGGAATGGCAAACGATGTTGCCTAAGGAAGTTTTCACTTTCTTTGCACGGAAAATTCATTTTCCATTTTTCGAGTGCCCAAAATGAGCTTTTTTGTGAAGGACCTACCAAATATTTGTTGCAAAATTGGACCAAATCATTTTGATAAAATATTAGGCCATATATAATGTACAATTGACCAAATGGTTGGGTGTCAAAAGATTTTGATCCACCTCTCGTGAAAAAGACAAATTTCCGCCGAATCAGAAGGAAGCGGGTCAAATTTGAACTACCGCAGCCTCATAGTTTGCTCTTTATTTTTTCCAAAAATCATTTCTAGGTACATAAGTATCTATTTAATCAGAGAAAGTCCAAAAGTTTTGCAAGATTCAACCCCTAGCTACGAACGGTCATGCCCGCCATTTTGACCGCATTTTGAAACGGGCATAAGAAATTCAAAAAAATCAAAAAAATTGAAAACCTTCGCATTGTGTCATTATATGTGACCTTGTTTTCAGGATAAATAACAAACTTGGACTACGGTAAATGTCTTAAAAAAGTGTTCTCATAAACGAGTTATCATGTATGAAGATTCATGGCTTTCAAGGCAAATGGCCAATGTTATGGCAACATTCATGGCATAGTTTGTTCAAATGATATCATATTTTGCACAAGTTTGCATCTTGGAATGGCAAACAATGTTGCCTAAGGAAGTTTTCACTTTCTTTGCACGGAAAATTCATTTTCAATTTTTCGAGTGCCCAAAATCAGTTTTTTTGCGAAGGACCCACCAAATATTTGTTGCAAAATTGGACCAAATCATTTTTCTAAAATATTAGGCCATATATAATGTACAATTGACCAAATGGTTGGTTGTCAAAAGATTTTGATCCACCTCTCGTGAAAAAGACAAATTTCCGCCGAATCAGAAGGAAGCGGGTCAAATTTGAACTACCGCAGCCTCATAGTTTGCTCTTTATTTTTTCCAAAAATCATTTCTTGGTACATAAGTATCTATTTAATCAGAGAAAGTCCAAAAGTTTTGCAAAATTCAACCCCTAGCTACGAACGGTCATGCCCGCCGTTTTGACCGCATATTGAAACGGGCATAAGAAATTCAAAAAAATCAAAAAAATTGAAAACCTTCGCATTGTGTCATTATATGTGACCTAGTTTTCAGGAAAAATAACAAACTTGGACTACGGCAAATGTCTTAAAAAAGTGTTCTCAGAAATGAGTTATCATGTATGAAGATTCATGGCTTTCAAGGCAAATGGCCAATGTTATGGCAAAATTCATGGCATAGTTTGTTCAAATGATATCATATTTTGCACAAGTTTGCATCTTGGAATGGCAAACAATGTTGCCTAAGGAAGTTTTCACTTTCTTTGCACGGAAAATTCATTTTCAATTTTTCGAGTGCCCAAAATCAGTTTTTTTGTGAAGGACCTACCAAATATTTGTTGCAAAATTGGACCAAATCATTTTTCTAAAATATTAGGCCATATATAATGTACAATTGACCAAATGGTTGGTTGTCAAAAGATTTTGATCCACCTCTCGTGAAAAAGACAAATTTCCGCCGAATCAGAAGGAAGCGGGTCAAATTTGAACTACCGCAGCCTCATAGTTTGCTCTTTATTTTTTCCAAAAATCATTTCTAGGTACATAAGTATCTATTTAATCAGAGAAAGTCCAAAAGTTTTGTAAAATTCAACCCCTAGCTACGAACGGTCATGCCCGCCGTTTTGACCGCATATTGAAACGGGCATAAGAAATTCAAAAAAATCAAAAAAATTGAAAACCTTCGCATTGTGTCATTATATGTGACCTAGTTTTCAGGAAAAATAACAAACTTGTACTACGGTAAATGTCCTAAAAAAGTGTTCTCATAAACGAGTTATCATGTATGAAGATTCATGGCTTTCAAGGCAAATGGCCAATGTTATGGCAACATTCAGGGCACAGTTTGTTCAAATGATATCATATTTTGCACAAGTTTGCATCTTGGAATGGCAAACGATGTTGCCTAAGGAAGTTTTCACTTTCTTTGCACGGAAAATTCATTTTCCATTTTTCGAGTGCCCAAAATGAGCTTTTTTGTGAAGGACCTACCAAATATTTGTTGCAAAATTGGACCAAATCATTTTTCTAAAATATTAGGCCATATATAATGTACAATTGACCAAATGGTTGGGTGTCAAAAGCTTTTGATCCACCTCTCGTGAAAAAGACAAATTTCCGCCGATTCAGAAGGAAGCGGGTCAAATTTGAACTACACCAGCCTCATAGTTTGCACTTTATTTTTTCCAAAAATCATTTCTAGGCACATAAGTATCTATTTAATCAGAGAAAGTCCAAATTTTTTGCAAAATTCAACCCCTAGCTACGAACGGTCATGCCCGCCGTTTTGACCGCTTATTGAAACGGGCATAAGAAATTCAAAAAAATCAAAAAAATTGAAAACCTTCGCATTGTGTCATTATATGTGACCTAGTTTTCAGGAAAAAATAACAAATTGGACTACGGCAAATGTCTTAAAAAAGTGTTCTCAGAAACGAGCTATCATGTATGAAGATTCATGGCTTTCAAGGCAAATGGCCAATGTTATGGCAACATTCATGGCATAGTTTGTTCAAATGATATCATATTTTGCACAAGTTTGCATCTTGGAATGGCAAACAATGTTGCCTAAGGAAGTTTTCACTTTCTTTGCATGGAAAATTCATTTTCAATTTTTCGAGAGCCCAAAATGAGTTTTTTTGTGAAGGACCTACCAAATATTTGTTGCAAAATTGGACCAAATCATTTTGATAAAATATTAGGCCATATATAATGTACAATTGACCAAATGGTTGGGCGTCAAAAGATTTTGATCCACCTCTCGTGAAAAAGACAAATTTCCGCCGAATCAGAAGGAAGCGGGTCAAATTTGAACTACCGCAGCCTCATAGTTTGCTCTTTATTTTTTCCAAAAATCATTTCTAGGTACATAAGTATCTATTTAATCAGAGAAAGTCCAAAAGTTTTGCAAAATTCAACCCCTAGCTACGAACGGTCATGCCCGCCGTTTTGACCGCATTTTGAAACGGGCATAAGAAATTCAAAAAAATCAAAAAAATTGAAAACCTTCGCATTGTGTCATTATATGTGACCTTGTTTTCAGGATAAATAACAAACTTGGACTACGGTAAATGTCTTAAAAAAGTGTTCTCATAAACGAGTTATCATGTATGAAGATTCATGGCTTTCAAGGCAAATGGCCAATGTTATGGCAACATTCATGGCATAGTTTGTTCAAATGATATCATATTTTGCACAAGTTTGCATCTTGGAATGGCAAACAATGTTGCCTAAGGAAGTTTTCACTTTCTTTGCACGGAAAATTCATTTTCCATTTTTCGAGTGCCCAAAATGAGTTTTTTTGTGAAGGACCTACCAAATATTTGTTGCAAAATTGGACCAAATCATTTTTCTAAAATATTAGGCCATATATAATGTACAATTGACCAAATGGTTGGGTGTCAAAAGCTTTTGATCCACCTCTCGTGAAAAAGACAAATTTCCGCCGATTCAGAAGGAAGCGGGTCAAATTTGAACTACACCAGCCTCATAGTTTGCACTCTATTTTTTCCAAAAATCATTTCTAGGCACATAAGTATCTATTTAATCAGAGAAAGTCCAAAATTTTTGCAAAATTCAACCCCTAGCTACGAACGGTCATGCCCGCCGTTTTGACCGCTTATTGAAACGGGCATAAGAAATTCAAAAAAATCAAAAAAATTGAAAACCTTCGCATTGTGTCATTATATGTGACCTAGTTTTCAGGAAAAAATAACAAACTTGGACTACGGCAAATGTCTTAAAAAAGTGTTCTCAGAAACGAGCTATCATGTATGAAGATTCATGGCTTTCAAGGCAAATGGCCAATGTTATGGCAACATTCATGGCATAGTTTGTTCAAATGATATCATATTTTGGACAAGTTTGCATCTTGGAATGGCAAACAATGTTGCCTAAGGAAGTTTTCACTTTCTTTGCACGGAAAATTCATTTTCCATTTTTCGAGTGCCCAAAATCAGTTTTTTTGTGAAGGACCTACCAAATATTTGTTGCAAAATTGGACCAAATCATTTTGATAAAATATTAGGCCATATATAATGTACAATTGACCAAATGGTTGGGTGTCAAAAGATTTTGATCCACCTCTCGTGAAAAAGACAAATTTCCGCTGAATCAGAAGGAAGCGGGTCAAATTTGAACTATAGCAGCCTCATAGTTTGCTCTTTATTTTTTCCAAAAATCATTTCTAGGTACATATGTATCTATTTAATCAGAGAAAGTCCAAAAGTTTTGCAAGATTCAACCCCTAGCTACGAACGGTCATGCCCGCCATTTTGACCGCATTTTGAAACAGGCATAAGAAATTCAAAAAAATCAAAAAAAATTGAAAACCTTCGCATTGTGTCATTATATGTGACCTTGTTTTCAGGATAAATAACAAACTTGGACTACGGTAAATGTCTTAAAAAAGTGTTCTCATAAACGAGTTATCATGTATGAAGATTCATGGCTTTCAAGGCAAATGGCCAATGTTATGGCAACATTCAGGGCACAGTTTGTTCAAATGATATCATATTTTGCACAAGTTTGCATCTTGGAATGGCAAACGATGTTGCCTAAGGAAGTTTTCACTTTCTTTGCACGGAAAATTCATTTTCAATTTTTCGAGATCCCAAAATGAGTTTTTTTGTGAAGGACCTACCAAATATTTGTTGCAAAATTGGACCAAATCATTTTTCTAAAATATTAGGCCATATATAATGTACAATTGACCAAATGGTTGGGTGTCAAAAGCTTTTGATCCACCTCTCGTGAAAAAGACAAATTTCCGCCGATTCAGTAGGAAGCGGGTCAAATTTGAACTACAGCAGCCTCATAGTTTGCTCTTTATTTTTTCCAAAAATCATTTCTAGGTACATAAGTATCTATTTAATCAGAGAAACTCCAAAAGTTTTGCAAGATTCAACCCCTAGCTACGAACGGTCATGCCCGCCGTTTTCACCGCATTTTGAAACGGGCATAAGAAATTCAAAAAAAATCAAACAAATTGAAAACCTTCGCATTATGTCATTATATGTGACCTAGTTTTCAGGAAAAATAACAAACTTGGACTACGGCAAATGTCTTAAAAAAGTGTTCTCAGAAACGAGCTATCATGTATGAAGACTCATGGCTTTCAAGGCAAATGGCCAATGTTATGGCAACATTCATGCCATAGTTTGTTCAAATGATATCATATTTTGCACAAGTTTGCATCTTTTAATGGCAAACAATGTTGCCTAAGGAAGTATTCACTTTCTTTGAACGGAAAATTCATTTTCCATTTTTCGAGTGCCCAAAATGAGTATTTTTGTGAAGGACCTACCAAATATTTGTTGCAAAATTGGACCAAATCATTTTGATAAAATATTAGGCGATATATAATGTACAATTGACCAAATGGTTGGGTGTCAAAAGCTTTTGATCCACCTCTCGTGAAAAAGAAAAATTTCCGCCGAATCAGCAGGAAGCGGGTCAAATTTGAACTACAGCAGCCTCATAGTTTGCTATTTATTTTTTTCCAAAAATCATTTCTAGGTACATAAGTATCTATTCAATCTGAGAAAGTCCAAAAGTTTTGCAAAATTCAACCCCTAGCTACGAACGGTCATGCCCGCCGTTTTGACCGCATATTGAAACGGGCATAAGAAATTCAAAAAAATTGAAAAAATTGAAAACCCTCGCATTGTGTCATTATATGTGACCTAGTTTTCAGGAAAAATAACAAACTTGGAATACGGCAAATGTATTAAAAAAGTGTTCTCAGAAACGAGCTATCATGTATGAAGATTCATGGCTTTCAAGGAAAATGGCCAATGTTATGGCAACATTCATGGCATAGTTTGTTCAAATGATATCATATTTTGCACAAGTTTGCATCTTGGAATGGCAAACAAAGTTGCCTAAGGAAGTTTTCACTTTCTTTGCACGGAAAATTCATTTTCCATTTTTCGAGTGCCCAAATTGATTTTTTTTGTGAAGGACCTACCAAATATTTGTTGCAAAATTGGACCAAATCATTTTTCTAAAATATTAGGCCATATATAATGTACAATTGACCAAATGGTTGGGTGTCAAAAGCTTTTGAAACACCTCTCGTGAAAAAGACAAATTTCCGCCGATTCAGTAGGAAGCGGGTCAAATTTGAACTACAGCTGCCTCATAGTTTGCTCTTTATTTTTTCCAAAAATCATTTCGAGGTACATATGTATCTATTTAATCATAGAAATTCCAAAAGTTTTGCAAAATTCAACCCCTAGCTACGAACGGTCATGCCCGCCGTTTTGACCGCATTTTGAAACGGGCATAAGAAATTCAAAAAAAGTGAAAACCTTCGCATTGTGTCATTATATGTGACCTAGTTTTCAGGAAAAATAACAACTTGGACTACGGCAAATGTCTTAAAAAAGTGTTCTCACAAACGAGTTATCATGTATGAAGATTCATGGCTTTCAAGGCAAATGGCCAATGTTATGGCAACATTCATGGCATAGTTTGTTCAAATGATATCATATTTTGCACAAGTTTGCATCTTGGAATGGCAAACAATGTTGCCTAAGGAAGTTTTCACTTTCTTTGCACGGAAAATTTATTTTTCATTTTTCGAGTGCCCAAAATGAGTTTTTTTGTGAAGGACCTACCAAATATTTGTTGCAAAATTGGACCAAATCATTTTTCTAAAATATTAGGCCATATATAGTATACAATTTACCAAATGGTTGGGTGTCAAAAGCTTTTGATCCACCTCTCGTGAAAAAGACAAATTTCCGCCGATTCGATAGGAAGCGGGTCAAATTTGAACTACAGCTGCCTCATAGTTTGCTCTTTATTTTTTCCAAAAATCATTTCGAGTTACATAAGTATCTATTTAATCAGAGAAAGTCCAAAAGTTTTGCAAAATAAAACCCCTAGCTACGAACGGTCATGCCCGCCGTTTTGACCGCATTTTGAAACGGGCATAAGAAATTCAAAAAAAATCAAACAAATTGAAAACCTTCGCATTGTGTCATTATATGCGACCTAGTTTTCAGGAAAAATAACAAACTTGGACTACGGCAAATGTCTTAAAAAAGTGTTCTCAGAAACGAGCTATCATGTATGAAGACTCATGGCTTTCAAGGCAAATGGCCAATGTTATGGCAACATTCATGGCATAGTTTGTTCAAATGATATCATATTTTGCACAAGTTTGCATCTTTTAATGGCAAACAATGTTGCCTAAGGAAGTTTTCACTTTCTTTGCACGGAAAATTCATTTTCCATTTTTCGAGTGCCCAAAATCAGTTTTTTTGTGAAGGACCTACCAAATATTTGTTGCAAAATTGGACCAAATCATTTTTCTAAAATAGTAGGCCATATATAATGTACAATTGATCAAATGGTTGGGTGTCAAAAGCTTTTCATCCACCTCTCGTGAAAAAGACAAATTTCCGCCGATTCAGTAGGAAGCGGGTGAAATTTTAACTACAGCAGCCTCATAGTTTGCTCCTTATTTTTTCCAAAAATCATTTCTAGGTACATAAGTATCTATTTAATCATAGAAAGTCCAAAAGTTTTGCAAAATTCAACCCCTAGCTACGAACGGTCATGCCCGCCGTTTTGACCGCATATTGAAACGGGCATAAGAAATTCAAAAAAATCAAAAAAATTGAAAACCTTCGCATTGTGTCATTATATGTGACCTAGTTTTCAGGAAAAATAACAACTTGGACTATGGCAAATGTTTTAAAAAAGTGTTCTCAGAAACGAGCTATCATGTATGAAGATTCATGGCTTTCAAGGCAAATGGCCAATGTTATGGCAACATTCATGGCATAGTTTGCTCAAATGATATCATATTTTGCACAAGTTTGCATCTTGGAATGGCAAACAATGTTGCCTAAGGAAGTTTTCACTTTCTTTGCACGGAAAATTCATTTTCCATTTTTCGAGTGCCCAAAATCAGTTTTTTTGTGAAGGACCTACCAAATATTTGTTGCAAAATTGGACCAAATCATTTTTCTAAAATATTAGGCCATATATAATGTACAATTGACCAAATGGTTGGGTGTCAAAAGCTTTTGATCCACCTCTCGTGAAAAAGACAAATTTCCGCCGATTCATTAGGAAGCGGGTCAAATTTGAACTACAGCAGCCTCATAGGTTGCTTTTTATTTTTTCCAAAAATCATTTCAAGGTACATAAGTATCTATTTAATACGAGAAACTCCAAAAGTTTTGCAAGATTCAACCCCTAGCTATGAACGGTCATGCCCGCCGTTTTGACCGCATTTTGAAACGGGCATAAGAAATTCAAATAAAATCAAAAATATTGAAAACCTTCGCATTGTGTCATTATATGTGACCTTGTTTTCTGTATAAATAACAAACTTGGACTACGGCAAATGTCTTAAAAAAGTGTCCTCAGAAACGAGTTATCATGTATGAAGATTCATGGCTTTCAAGATGGCCAATGTTATGGCAACATTCATGGCATAGTTTGTTCAAATGATATCATATTTTGCACAAGTTTGCATCTTGGAATGGCAAACAATGTTGCCTAAGGAAGTTTTCACTTTCTTTGCACGGAAAATTCATTTTCCATTTTTCGAGTGCCCAAAATCAGTTTTTTTGTGAAGGACCTACCAAATATTTGTTGCAAAATTGGACCAAATCATTTTGATAAAATATTAGGCCATATATAATGTACAATTGACCAAATGGTTGGGTGTCAAAAGCTTTTGATCCACCTCTCGTGAAAAAGTCAAATTTCCGCCGAATCAGTAGGAAGCGGGTCAAATTTGAACTACAGCAGCTTCATAGTTTGCTCTTTATTTTTTCCAAAAATCATTTATAGGTACATAAGTATCTATTTAATCAGAGAAAGTCCAAAAGTTTTGCAAAATTCAACCCCTAGCTACGAACGGTCATGCCCGCCGTTTTGACCGCATATTGAAACGGGCATAAGAAATTCAAAAAAATCAAAAAAATTGAAAACCTTCGCATTGTGTCATTATATGTGACCTAGTTTTCAGGAAAAATAACAACTTGGACTATGGCAAATGTCTTAAAAAAGTGTTCTCAGAAACGAGCTATCATGTATGAAGATTCATGGCTTTCAAGGCAAATGGCCAATGTTATGGCAACATTCATGGCATAGTTTGTTCAAATGATATCATATTTTGCACAAGTTTGCATCTTGGAATGGCAAACAATGTTGCCTAAGGAAGTTTTCACTTTCTTTGCACGGAAAATTCATTTTCCATTTTTCGAGTGCCAAAAATCAGTTTTTTTGTGAAGGACCTACCAAATATTTGTTGCAAAATTGGACCAAATAATTTTGATAAAATATTAGGCCATATATAATGTACAATTGACCAAATGGTTGGGTGTCAAAAGCTTTTCATCCACCTCTCGTGAAAAAGACAAATTTCCGCCGAATCAGCAGGAAGCGGGTCAAATTTGAACTACAGCAGCCTCATAGTTTGCTCTTTATTTTTTCCAAAAATCATTTCTAGGTACATAAGTATCTATTTAATCAGAGAAAGTCCAAAAGTTTTGCAAAATTCAACCCCTAGCTACGAACGGTCATGCCCGCCATATTGACCGCATATTGAAACGGGCATAAGAAATTCAAAAAAATCAAAAAAAATTGAAAACCTTCGCATTGTGTCATTATATGGGACCTAGTTTTCAGGGAAAATAACAAACTTGTGCTATGGCAAATGCCTTAAAAAAGTGTTCTCAGAAATGAGTTATCATGTATGAAGATTCATGGCTTTCAATGCAAATGGCCAATGTTATGGCAACATTCATGGCATAGTTTGTACAAATGATATCATATTTTGCACAAGTTTGCATCTTGGAATGGCAAACGATGTTGCCTAAGGAAGTTTTCACTTTCTTTGCACGGAAAATTCATTTTCCATTTTTCGAGTGCCCAAAATGAGTTTTTTTGTGAAAGACCTACCAAATATTTGTTGCAAACTTGGACCAAATCATTTTTCTAAAATATTAGGCCATATATAATGTACAATTGACCAAATGGTTGGGTGTCAAAAGATTATGATCCACCTCTCGTGAAAAAGACAAATTTCCGCCGAATCAGAAGGAAGCGGGTCAAATTTGAACTATAGCAGCCTCATAGTTTGCCCTTTATTTTTTCCAAAAATCATTTCTAGGTACATAAGTATCTATTTAATCAGAGAAAGTCCAAAAGTTTTGCAAGATTCAACCCCTAGCTACGAACGGTCATGCCCGCCATTTTGATCGCATTTTGAAACGGGCATAAGAAATTCAAAAAAATAAAAAAAATTGAAAACCTTCGCATTGTGTCATTATATGTGACCTTGTTTTCAGGATAAATAACAAACTTGGACTACGGTAAATGTCTTAAAAAAGTGTTCTCAGAAACGAGTTATCATGTATTTTCAGGATAAATAACAAACTTGGACTACGGCAAATGTCTTAAAAAAGTGTTCTCATAAACGAGTTATCATGTATGAAGATTCATGGCTTTCAAGGCAAATGGCCAATGTTATGGCAACATTCATGGCATAGTTTGTTCAAATGATATCATATTTTGCAAAAGTTTGCATCTTGGAATGGCAAACAATGTTGCCTAAGGAAGTTTTCACTTTCTTTGCACGGAAAATTCATTTTCCATTTTTCGAGTGCCCAAAATGAGTTTTTTTGTGAAGGACCTACCAAATATTTGTTGCAAAATTGGACCAAATCATTTTTCTAAAATATTAGGCCATATATTATGTACAATTGACCAAATGGTTGGGTGTCAAAAGCTTTTGATCCACCTATCGTGAAAAAGACAAATTTCCGCCGATTCAGAAGGAAGCGGGTCAAATTTGAACTACACCAGCCTCATAGTTTGCACTTTATTTTTTCCAAAAATCATTTCTAGGCACATAAGTATCTATTTAATCAGAGAAAGTCCAAAATTTTATTAAAATTCAACCCCTAGCTACGAACGGTCATGCCCGCCGTTTTGACCGCTTATTGAAACGCGCATAAGAAATACAAAAAAATTGAAAAAAATTGAAAACCTTCGCATTGTGTCATTATATGTGACCTAGTTTTCAGGAAAAAAATAACAAACTTGGACTACGGCAAATGTCTTAAAAAAGTGTTCTCAGAAACGAGCTATCATGTATGAAGATTCATGGCTTTCAAGGCAAATGGCCAATGTTATGGCAACATTCATGGCATAGTTTGTTCAAATGATATCATATTTTGCACAAGTTTGCATCTTGGAATGGCAAACAATGTTGCCTAAGGAAGTTTTCACTTTCTTTGCACGGAAAATTCATTTTCCATTTTTCGAGTGCCCAAAATCAGTTTTTTTGTGAAGGACCTACCAAATATTTGTTGCAAAATTGGACCAAATCATTTTGATAAAATATTAGGCCATATATAATGTACAATTGACCAAATGGTTGGGTGTCAAAAGATTTTGATCCACCTCTCGTGAAAAAGACAAATTTCCGCCGAATCAGATGGAAGCGGGTCAAATTTGAACTATAGCAGCCTCATAGTTTGCTCTTTATTTTTTCCAAAAATCATTTCTAGGTACATAAGTATCTATGTAATCAGAGAAAGTCCAAAAGTTTTGCAAGATTCATCCCCTAGCTACGAACGGTCATGCCCGCCATTTTGACCGCATTTTGAAACGGGCATAAGAAATTCAAAAAAATCAAAAAAATTGAAAACCTTCGCATTGTGTCATTATATGTGACCTTGTTTTCAGGATAAATAACAAACTTTGACTACGGTAAATGTCTTAAAAAAGTGTTCTCATAAACGAGTTATCATGTATGAAGATTCATGGCTTTCAAGGCAAATGGCCAATGTTATGGCAACATTCATGGCACAGTTTGTTCAAATGATATCATATTTTGCACAAGGTTGCATCTTGGAATGGCAAACGATGTTGCCTAAGGAAGTTTTCACTTTCTTTGCACGGAAAATTCATTTTCAATTTTTCGAGAGCCCAAAATGAGTTTTTTTGTGAAGGACCTACCAAATATTTGTTGCAAAATTGGACCAAATCATTTTTCGAAAACATTAGGCCATATATAATGTACAATTGACCAAATGGTTGGGTGTCAAAAGCTTTTGATCCACCTCTCGTGAAAAAGACAAATTTCCGCCGATTCAGTAGGTAGCGGGTCAAATTTGAACAACAGCAGCCTCATAGTTTGCTCTTTATTTTTTCCAAAAATCATTTCTAGGTACATAAGTATCTATTTAATCAGAGAAAGTCCAAATTTTTTGCAAAATTCAACCCCTAGCTACGAACGGTCATGCCCGCCGTTTTGACCGCGTATTGAAACGGGCATAAGAAATTCAAAAAAATCAAAAAAATTGAAAACCTTCGCATTGTGTCATTATATGTGACCTAGTTTTCAGGAAAAATAACAAACTTGTACTACGGCAAATGTCTTAAAAATGTGTTCTCAGAAACGAGCTATCATGTATGAACATTCATGGCTTTCAAGGCAAATGGCCAATGTTATGGCAACATTCATGGCATAGTTTGTTCAAATGATATCATATTTTGCACAAGTTTGCATCTTGGAATGGCAAACAATGTTGCCTAAGGAAGTTTTCACTTTCTTTGCACGGAAAATTCATTTTCCATTTTTCGAGTGCCCAAAATGAGTTTTTTTGTGAAGGACCTACCAAATATTTGTTGCAAAATTGGACCAAATCATTTTTCTAAAATATTAGGCCATATATAATGTACAATTGACCAAATGGTTGGGTGTCAAAAGCTTTTGATCCACCTCTCGTGAAAAAGACAAATTTCCGCCGATTCAGTAGGAAGCGGGTCAAATTTGAACTACAGCAGCCTCATAGTTTGCTCTTTATTTTTTCCAAAAATCATTTCTAGGTACATAAGTATCTATTTAATCAGAGAAAGTCCAAATTTTTTGCAAAATTCAATCCCTAGCTACGAACGGTCATGCCCGCCGTTTTGACAGCATATTGAAACGGGCATAAGAAATTCAAAAAAATCAAAAAAATTGAAAACCTTCGCATTGTGTCATTATAGGTGACCTAGTTTTCAGGAAAAATAACAAACCTGGACTACGGCAAATGTCTTAAAAAAGTGCTCTCAGAAACGAGCTATCATGTATGAAGATTCATGGCTTTCAAGGCAAATGGCCAATGTTATGGCAACATTCATGGCACAGTTTGTTCAAATGATATCATATTTTTCACAAGTTTGCATCTTGGAATGGCAAACAATGTTGCCTAAGGAAGTTTTCACTTTCTTTGCACGGAAAATTCATTTTCCATTTTTCGAGTGCCCAAAATGAGTTTTTTTGTGAAGGACCTACCAAATATTTGTTGCAAAATTGGACCAAATCATTTTTATAAAATATTAGGCCATATATAATGTACAATTGACCAAATGGTTGGGTGTAAAAGCTTTTGATCCACCTCTCGTGAAAAAGACAAATTTCCGCCGATTTAGTAGGAAGCGGGTCAAATTTGAACTACAGCAGCCTCATAGTTTGCTCTTTATTTTTTCCAAAAATCATTTCTAGGTACATAAGTATATATTTAATCAGAGAAAGTCCAAAATTTTTGCAAAATTCAACCCCTAGCTACTAACGGTCATGCCCGCCATTTTGAGCGCGTATTGAAACGGGCATAAGAAATTCAAAAAAATCAAAAAAATTGAAAACCTTCGCATTGTGTCATTATAGGTGACCTAGTTTTCAGGAAAAATAACAAACCTGGACTACGGCAAATGTCTTAAAAAAGTGTTCTCAGAAACGAGCTATCATGTATGAAGATTCATGGCTTTCAAGGCAAATGGCCAATGTTATGGCAACATTCATGGCACAGTTTGTTCAAATGATATCATATTTTGCACAAGTTTGCATCTTGGAATGGCAAACAATGTTGCCTAAGGAACTTTTCACTTTCTTTGCACGGAAAATTCATTTTCCATTTTTCGAGTGAGCAAAATGAGTTTTTTTGTGAAGGACCTACCAAATATTTGTTGCAAAATTGGACCAAATCATTTTTCTAAAATATTAGGCCATATATAATGTACAATTGACCAAATGGTTGGGTGTCAAAAGCTTTTGATCCACCTCTCGTGAAAAAGACAAATTTCCGCCGATTCAGTAGGAAGCGGGTCAAATTTGAACAACAGCAGCCTCATAGTTTGCTCTTTATTTTTTCCAAAAATCATTTCTAGGTACATAAGTATCTATTTAATCAGAGAAAGTCCAAATTTTTTGCAAAATTCAACCCCTAGCTACGAACGGTCATGCCCGCCGTTTTGACCGCGTATTGAAACGGGCATAAGAAATTCAAAAAAATCAAAAAAATTGAAAACCTTCGCATTGTGTCATTATATGTGACCTAGTTTTCAGGAAAAACAACAAACTTGTACTACGGCAAATGTCTTAAAAATGTGTTCTCAGAAACGAGCTATCATGTATGAAGATTCATGGCTTTCAAGGCAAATGGCCAATGTTATGGCAACATTCATGGCATAGTTTGTTCAAATGATATCATATTTTGCACAAGTTTGCATCTTGGAATGGCAAACAATGTTGCCTAAGGAAGTTTTCACTTTCTTTGCACGGAAAATTCATTTTCCATTTTTCGAGTGCCCAAAATGAGTTTTTTTGTGAAGGACCTACCAAATATTTGTTGCAAAATTGGACCAAATCATTTTTCTAAAATATTAGGCCATATATAATGTACAATTGACCAAATGGTTGGGTGTCAAAAGCTTTTGATCCACCTCTCGTGAAAAAGACAAATTTCCGCCGATTCAGTAGGAAGCGGGTCAAATTTGAACTACAGCAGCCTCATAGTTTGCTCTTTATTTTTTCCAAAAATCATTTCTAGGTACATAAGTATCTATTTAATCAGAGAAAGTCCAAATTTTTTGCAAAATTCAACCCCTAGCTACGAACGGTCATGCCCGCCGTTTGGACAGCATATTGAAACGGGCATAAGAAATTCAAAAAAATTGAAAACCTTCGCATTGTGTCATTATAGGTGACCTAGTTTTCAGGAAAAATAACAAACCTGGACTACGGCAAATGTCTTAAAAAAGTGTTCTCAGAAACGAGCTATCATGTATGAAGATTCATGGCTTTCAAGGCAAATGGCCAATGTTATGGCAACATTCATGGCATAGTTTGTTCAAATGATATCATATTTTGCACAAGTTTGCATCTTGGAATGGCAAACAATGTTGCCTAAGGAAGTTTTCACTTTCTTTGCACGGAAAATTCATTTTCCATTTTTCGAGTGCCCAAAATGAGTTTTTTTGTGAAGGACCTACCAAATATTTGTTGCAAAATTGGACCAAATCAATTTTATAAAATATTAGGCCATATATAATGTACAATTGACCAAATGGTTGGGTGTCAAAAGCTTTTGATCCACCTCTCGTGAAAAAGACAAATTTCCGCCGATTCAGTAGGAAGCGGGTCAAATTTGAACAACAGCAGCCTCATAGTTTGCTCTTTATTTTTTCCAAAAATCATTTCTAGGTACATAAGTATCTATTTAATCAGAGAAAGTCCAAAATTTTTGCAAAATTCAACCCCTAGCTACGAACGGTCATGCCCGCCGTTTTGACCGCGTATTGAAACGGGCATAAGAAATTCAAAAAAATCAAAAAAATTGAAAACCTTCGCATTGTGTCATTATAGGTGACCTAGTTTTCAGGAAAAATAACAAACTTGTACTACGGCAAATGTCTTAAAAAAGTGTTCTCAGAAACGAGCTATCATGTATGAAAATTCATGGCTTTCAAGGCAAATGGCCAATGTTATGGCAACATTCATGGCACAGTTAGTTCAAATGATATCATATTTTGCACAAGTTTGCATCTTGGAATGGCAAACAATGTTGCCTAAGGAAGTTTTCACTTTCTTTGCACGGAAAATTCATTTTCCATTTTTCGAGTGCCCAAAATGAGTTTTTTTGTGAAGGACCTACCAAATATTTGTTGCAAAATTGGACCAAATCATTTTTCTAAAATATTAGGTCAGATATAATGCACAATTGACCAAATGGTTGGGTGTCAAAAGCTTTTGATCCACCTCTCGAGAAAAAGACAAATTTCCGTCGATTCAGTAGGAAGCGGGTCAAATTTGAACTACAGGAGCCTCATAGTTTGCTCTTTATTTTTTCCAAAAATCATTTCTAGGTACATAAGTATCTATTTAATCAGAGAAAGTCCAAATTTTTTGCAAAATTCAACCCCTAGCTACGAACGGTCATGCCCGCCGTTTTGACCGCATATTGAAACGGGCATAAGAAATTCAAAAAAATCAAAAAAATTGAAAACCTTCGCATTGTGTCATTATAGGTGACCTAGTTTTCAGGAAAAATAACAAACCTGGACTACGACAAATGTCTTAAAAAAGTGTTCTCAGAAACGAGCTATCATGTACGAAGATTCATGGCTTTCAAGGCAAATGGCCAATGTTATGGCAACATTCATGGCACAGTTTGTTCAAATGATATCATATTTTTCACAAGTTTGCATCTTGGAATGGCAAACAATGTTGCCTAAGGAAGTTTTCACTTTCTTTGCACGGAAAATTCATTTTCCATTTTTCGAGTGCCCAAAATGAGTTTTTTTGTGAAGGACCTACCAAATATTTGTTGCAAAATTGGACCAAATCATTTTTATAAAATTTTAGGCCATATATAATGTACAATTGACCAACTGGTTGGGTGTCAAACGCTTTTGATCCACCTCTCGTGAAAAAGACAAATTTCCGTCGAATCAGAGGGAAGAGGGTCAAATTTGAACTACAGCAGCCTCATAGTTTGCTCTTTATTTTTTCCAAAAATCATTTCTAGGTACATAACTATCTATTTAATAAGAGAAAGTCCAAAAGTTTTGCAAGATTCAACCCCTAGCTACGAACGGTCATGCCCGCCGTTTTGACCGCATTTTGAAACGGGCATAAGAAATTCAAAAAAATCAAAAAAATTGAAAACCTTCGCATTGTGTCATTATATGTGACCTAGTTTTCAGGATAAATAACAAACTTGGACTACGGCAAATGTCTTAAAAAAGTGTTCTCAGAAACGAGCTATCATGTATGAAGATTCATGGCTTTCAAGGCAAATGGCCAATGTTATGGCAACATTCATGGCACAATTTGTTCAAATGATATCATATTTTGCACAAGTTTGCATCTTGGAATGGCAAACAATGTTGCCTAAGGAAGTTTTCACTTTCTTTGCACGGAAAATTCATTTTCCATTTTTCGAGTGCCCAAAATTAGTTTTTTTATGAAGGACCTACCAAATATTTGTTGCAAAATTCGACCAAATCATTTTTCTAAAATATTAGACCATATATAATGCACAATTGACCAAATGGTTGGCTGTCAAAAGCTTTTGATCCACCTCTCGTGAAAAAGACAAATTTCCGCCGATTCAGTAGGAAGCGGGTCAAATTTGAACTATAGCAGCCTCATAGTTTGCTATTTATTTTTTCCAAAAATCATTTCTAGGTACATAAGTATCTATTTAATCAGAGAAAGTCCAAAAGTTTTGCAAAATTCAACCCCTAGCTACGAACGGTCATGCCCGCCGCTTTGACCGCATTTTGAAACGGGCATAAGAAATTCAAAAAAAATCAAAAATATTGAAAACCTTTGCATTGTGTCATTATATGTGACCTAGTTTTCAGGAAAAATAACAAACTTGTACTACGGCAAATGTCTTAAAAAAGTGTTCTCAGAAACGAGCTATCATGTATGAAGATTCATGGCTTTCAAGGCAAATGGCCAATGTTATGGCAACATTCATGGCACAGTTTGTTCAAATGATATCATACTTTGCACAAGTTTGCATCTTGGAATGGCAAACAATGTTGCGTAAGGAAGTTTTCACTTTCTTTGCACGGAAAATTCATTTTCCATTTTTCGAGTGCCCAAAATCAGTTTTTTTGTGAAGGACCTACCAAATATTTGTTGCAAAATTCGACCAAATCATTTTGATAAAATATTAGACCATATATAATGTACAATTGACCAAATGGTTGGGTGTCAAAAGCTTTTGATCCACCTCTCGTGAAAAAGACAAATTTCCGCCGATTCAGTAGGAAGCGGGTCAAATTTGAACTATAGCAGCCTCATAGTTTGCTATTTATTTTTTCCAAAAATCATTTCTAGGTACATAAGTATCTATTTAATCAGAGAAAGTCCAAAAGTTTTGCAAAATTCAACCCCTAGCTACGAACGGTCATGCCCGCCGTTTTGACCGCATTTTGAAACGGGCATAAGAAATTAAAAAAAAATCAAAAATATTGAAAACCTTCGCATTGTGTCATTATATGTGACCTAGTTTTCAGGAAAAATAACAAACCTGGACTACGACAAATGTCTTAAAAAAGTGTTCTCAGAAACGAGTTATCATGTATGAAGATTCATGGCTTTCAAGGCAAATGGCCAATGTTATGGCAACATTCATGGCACAGTTTGTTCAAATGATATCATATTTTTCACAAGTTTGCATCTTGGAATGGCAAACAATGTTGCCTAAGGAAGTTTTCACTTTCTTTGCACGGAAAATTCATTTTCCATTTTTCGAGTGCCCAAAATCAGTTTTTTTGTGAAGGACCTACCAAATATTTGTTGCAAAATTGGACCAAATCATTTTGATAAAATATTAGGCCATATATAATGTACAATTGACCAAATGGTTGGGTGTCAAAAGCTTTTGATCCACCTCTCGTGAAAAAGACAAATTTCCGCCGAATCAGAAGTAAGCGGGTCAAATTTGAACTACAGCAGCCTCATAGTTTGCTCTTAATTTTTCCCAAAAATCATTTCTAGGTACATAAGTATCTATTTAATCAGAGAAAGTCCAAAAGTTTTGCAAGATTCAACCCCTAGCTACGAACGGTCATGCCCGCCGTTTTGACCGCATTTTGAAACGGGCATAAGAAATTCAAAAAAATCAAAAAAATTGAAAACCTTCGCATTGTGTCATTATATGTGACCTTGTTTTCAGGATAAATAACAAACTTGGACTATGGCAAATGTCTTAAAAAAGTGTTCTCAGAAACGAGCTATCATGTATGAAGATTCATGGCTTTCAAGGCAAATGGCCAATGTTATGGCAACATTCATGGCACAATTTGTTCAAATGATATCATTTTTTGCACAAGTTTGCATCTTGGAATGGCAAACAATGTTGCCTAAGGAAGTTTTCACTTTCTTTGCACGGAAAATTCATTTTCCATTTTTCGAGTGCCCAAAATTAGTTTTTTTATGAAGGACCTACCAAATATTTGTTGCAAAATTCGACCAAATCATTTTTCTAAAATATTAGACCATATATAATGCACAATTGACCAAATGGTTGGCTGTCAAAAGCTTTTGATCCACCTCTCGTGAAAAAGACAAATTTCCGCCGATTCAGTAGGAAGCGGGTCAAATTTGAACTATAGCAGCCTCATAGTTTGCTATTTATTTTTTCCAAAAATCATTTCTAGGTACATAAGTATCTATTTAATCAGAGAAAGTCCAAAAGTTTTGCAAAATTCAACCCCTAGCTACGAACGGTCATGCCCGCCGCTTTGACCGCATTTTGAAACGGGCATAAGAAATTCAAAAAAAATCAAAAATATTGAAAACCTTTGCATTGTGTCATTATATGTGACCTAGTTTTCAGGAAAAATAACAAACTTGTACTACGGCAAATGTCTTAAAAAAGTGTTCTCAGAAACGAGCTATCATTTATGAAGATTCATGGCTTTCAAGGCAAATGGCCAATGTTATGGCAACATTCATGGCACAGTTTGTTCAAATGATATCATACTTTGCACAAGTTTGCATCTTGGAATGGCAAACAATGTTGCGTAAGGAAGTTTTCACTTTCTTTGCACGGAAAATTCATTTTCCATTTTTCGAGTGCCCAAAATCAGTTTTTTTGTGAAGGACCTACCAAATATTTGTTGCAAAATTCGACCAAATCATTTTGATAAAATATTAGACCATATATAATGTACAATTGACCAAATGGTTGGGTGTCAAAAGCTTTTGATCCACCTCTCGTGAATAAGACAAATTTCCGCCGATTCAGTAGGAAGCGGGTCAAATTTGAACTATAGCAGCCTCATAGTTTGCTATTTATTTTTTCCAAAAATCATTTCTAGGTACATAAGTATCTATTTAATCAGAGAAAGTCCAAAAGTTTTGCAAAATTCAACCCCTAGCTACGAACGGTCATGCCCGCCGTTTTGACCGCATTTTGAAACGGGCATAAGAAATTAAAAAAAAATCAAAAATATTGAAAACCTTCGCATTGTGTCATTATATGTGACCTAGTTTTCAGGAAAAATAACAAACTTGTACTACGGCAAATGTCTTAAAAAAGTGTTCTCAGAAACGAGTTATCATGTATGAAGATTCATGGCTTTCAAGGCAAATGGCCAATGTTATGGCAACATTCATGGCACAGTTTGTTCAAATGATATCATATTTTGCACAACTTTGAATCTTGGAATGGCAAACAATGTTGCCTAAGGAAGTTTTCACTTTCTTTGCACGGAAAATTCATTTTCCATTTTTCGAGTGCCCAAAATCAGTTTTTTTGTGAAGGACCTACCAAATATTTGTTGCAAAATTGGACCAAATCATTTTGATAAAATATTAGGCCATATATAATGTACAATTGACCAAATGGTTGGGTGTCAAAAGCTTTTGATCCACCTCTCGTGAAAAAGACAAATTTCCGCCGAATCAGAAGTAAGCGGGTCAAATTTGAACTACAGCAGCCTCATAGTTTGCTCTTAATTTTTCCCAAAAATCATTTCTAGGTACATAAGTATCTATTTAATCAGAGAAAGTCCAAAAGTTTTGCAAGATTCAACCCCTAGCTACGAACGGTCATGCCCGCCGTTTTGACCGCATTTTGAAACGGGCATAAGAAATTCAAAAAAATCAAAAAAATTGAAAACCTTCGCATTGTGTCATTATATGTGACCTTGTTTTCAGGATAAATAACAAACTTGGACTATGGCAAATGTCTTAAAAAAGTGTTCTCAGAAATGAGTTATCATGTATGAAGATTCATGGCTTCCAAGGCAAATGGCCAATGTTATGGCAACATTCATGGCACAGTTTGTTCAAATGATATCATTTTTTGCACAAGTTTGCATCTTGGAATGGCAAACAATGTTGCCTAAGGAAGTTTTCACTTTCTTTGCACGGAAAATTCATTTTCCATTTTTCGAGTGCCCAAAATCAGTTTTTTTGTGAAGGACCTACCAAATATTTGTTGCAAAATTGGACCAAATCATTTTGATAAAATATTAGGCCATATATAATGTATAATTGACCAAATGGTTGGGTGTCAAAAGCTTTTGATCCACCTCTCGTGAAAAAGACAAATTTCCGCCGAATCAGAAGGAAGCGGGTCAAATTTGAACTATAGCAGCCTCATAGTTTGCTCTTCATTTTTTCCAAAAATCATTTCTAGGTACATAAGTATCTATTTAATCAGAGAAACTCCCAAAGTTTTGCAAGATTCAACCCCCAGCTACGAACGGTCATGCCCGCCGTTTTGACCGCATTTTGAAACGGGCATAAGAAATTCAGAAAAATCAAAAAAATGGAAAACCTTCGCATTGTGTCATTATATGTGACCTAGTTTTCAGATTAAATAACAAACTTGGAGTACGGCAAATGTCTTAAAAAAGTGTTCTCAGAAACGAGCTATCATGTATGAAGATTCATGGCTTTCAAGGCAAATGGCCAATGTTATGGCAACATTCATGGCACAGTTTGTTCAAATGATATCATATTTTGCACAACTTTGCATCTTGGAATGGCAAACAATGTTGCCTAAGGAAGTTTTCACTTTCTTTGCACGGAAAATTCATTTTCCATTTTTCGAGTGCCCAAAATGAGTTTTTTTGTGAAGGACCTACCAAATATTTGTTGCAAAATTGGACCAAATCATTTTTCTAAAATATTAGGCCATATATAATGTACAATTGACCAAATGGTTGGGTGTCAAAAGCTTTTGATCCACCTCTCGTGAAAAAGACAAATTTCCGCCGATTCAGTAGGAAGCGGGTCAAATTTGAACTACAGCAGCCTCATAGTTTGCTCTTTATTTTTTCCAAAAATCATTTCTAGGTACATAAGTGTCTATTTAATCAGAGAAAGTCCAAATTTTTTGCAAAATTCAACCCCTAGCTACGAACGGTCATGCCCGCCGTTTTGACCGCATTTTGAAACGGGTATAAGAAATTCAAAAAAAATCAAAAATATTGAAAACCTTCGCATTGTGTCATTATATGTGACCTAGTATTCAGGAAAAATAACAAACTTGTACTACGGCAAATGTCTTAAAAAAGTGTTCTCAGAAACGATTTATCATGTATGAAGATTCATGGCGTTCAAGGCAAATGGCCAATGTTATGGCAACATTCATGGCACAATTTGTTCAAATGATATCATTTTTTGCACAAGTTTGCATCTTGGAATGGCAAACAATGTTGCCTAAGGAAGTTTTCACTTTCTTTGGACGGAAAATTCATTTTCCATTTTTCGAGTGCCCAAAATCAGTTTTTTTGTGAAGGACCTACCAAATATTTGTTGCAAAATTGGACCAAATCATTTTGATAAAATATTAGGCCATATATAATGTACAATTGACCAAATGGTTGGGTGTCAAAAGCTTTTGATCCACCTCTCGCGAAAAAGACAAATTTCCGCCGAATCAGAAGGAAGCGGGTCAAATTTGAACTACAGCAGCCTCATAGTTTGCTCTTTATTTTTTCCAAAAATCATTTCTAGGTACATAAGTATCTATTTAATTAGAGAAACTCCAAAAGTTTTGCATGATTCAACCCCTAGCTACGAACGGTCATGCCCGCCGTTTTGACCGCATTTTGTAACGGGCATAAGAAATTCAGAAAAATCAAAAAAATTGAAAACCTTCGCATTGTGTCATTATATGTGACCTTGTTTTCAGGATAAACAACAAACTTGGACTACGGCAAATGTCTTAAAAAAGGGTTCTCAGAAACGAGTTATCATGTATGAAGATTCATGGCTTTCTAGGCAAATGGCCAATGTTATGGCAACATTCATGGCACAGTTTGTTCAAATGATATCATATTTTGCACAAGTTTGCATCTTGGAATGGCAAACAATGTTTCCTAAAGAAGTTTTCACTTTCTTTGCACGGAAAATTCATTTTCCATTTTTCGAGTGCCCAAAATGAGTTTTTTTTAAGGACCTACCAAATATTTGTTGCAAAATTGGACCAAATCATTTTGATAAAATATTTGGCCATATATAATGTACAATTGACCAAATGGTTGGGTGTCAAAAGCTTTCGATCCACCTCTCATGAAAAAGACAAATTTCCGCCGATTCAGTAGGAAGCGGGTCAAATTTGAACTACAGCAGCCTCATAGTTTGCTCTTTATTTTTTCCAAAAATCATTTCAAGGTACATAAGTATCTATTTAATCAGAGAAAGTCCAAAAGTTTTGCAAAATTCAACCCCCAGCTACGAACGGTCATGCCCGGCGTTTTGACCGCATTTTGAAACGGGCATAAGAAATTCAAAAAAATAAAAAAAATTGAAAACCTTCGCATTGTGTCATTATATGTGACATAGTTTTCAGGAAAAATAACAAACTTGTACTACGGCAAATGTCTTAAAAAAGTGTTCTCAGAAACGAGTTATCATGTATGAAGATTCATGGCTTTCAAGGCAAATGGCCAATGTTATGGCAACATTCATAGCATAGTTTGTTCAAATGATATCATATTTTGCACAAGTTTGCATCTTGGAATGACAAACAATGTTACCTAAGGAAGTTTTCCCTTTCTTTGCACGGAAAATTCATTTTCCATTTTTCGAGTGCCCAAAATCAGTTTTTTTGTGAAGGACCTACCAAAAATTTGTTGCAAAACTGGACCAAATCATTTTGATAAAATATTAGACCATATATAATGTATAATTGACCAAATGGTTGGGTGTCAAAAGCTTTTGATCCACCTCTCGTGAAAAAGACAAATTTCCGCCGAATCAGAAGGAAGCGGGTCAAATTTGAACTATAGCAGCCTCATAGTTTGCTCTTTATTTTTTTCCAAAAATCATTTCTAGGTACATAAGTATCTATTTAATCAGAGAAAGTCCAAAAGTTTTACAAGATTCAACCCCTAGCTACGAACGGTCGTGCCCGCCGTTTTGACCGCATTTTGAAACGGGCATAAGAAATTCAAAAAAATCAAAAAAATTGAAAACCTTCGCATTGTGTCATTATATGTGACATAGTTTTCAGGAAAAATAACAAACTTGGACTATGGCAAATGTCTTAAAAAAGTGTTCTCAGAAACGAGCTATCATGTATGAAGATTCATGGCTTTCAAGGCAAATGGCCAATGTTATGGCAACATTCATGGCATAGTTTGTTCAAATCATATCATATTTTGCACAAGTTTGCATCTTGGAATGGCAAACAATGTTGCCTAAGGAAGTTTTCACTTTCTTTGGACGGAAAATTCATTTTCCATTTTTCGAGTGCCCAAAATAAGTTTTTTTGTGAAGACCTACCAAATATTTGTTGCAAAATTGGACCAAATCATTTTGATAAAATATTTGGCCATATATAATGTACAATTGACCAAATGGTTGGGTGTCAAAAGCTTTTGATCCACCTCTCGCGAAAAAGACAAATTTCCGCCGAATCAGAAGGAAGCGGGTCAAATTTGAACTACAGCAGCCTCATAGTTTGCTCTTTATTTTTTCCAAAATACATTTCTAGGTACATAAGTATCTATTTAATCAGAGAAAGTCCTAAAGTTTTGCATGATTCATCCCCTAGCTACGAAAGGTCATGCCCGCCGTTTTGACCGCATTTTGAAACGGGCATAAGAAATTCAGAAAAATCAAAAAAATTGAAAACCTTCGCATTGTGTCATTATATGTGACCTTGTTTTCAGGATAAACAACAAACTTGGACTACGGCAAATGTCTTAAAAAAGGGTTCTCAGAAACGAGCTATCATGTATGAAGATTCATGGCTTTCAAGGCAAATGGCCAATGTTATGGCAACATTCATGGCACAGTTTGTTCAAATGATATCATATTTTGCACAAGTTTGCATCTTGGAATGGCAAACAATGTTGCCTAAGGAAGTTTTCACTTTCTTTGCACGGAAAATTCATTTTCCATTTTCGAGTGCCCAAAATGAGTTTTTTTGTGAAGGACCTACCAAATATTTGTTGCAAAATTGGACCAAATCATTTTGATAAAATATTAGGCCATATATAATGTACAATTGACCAAATGGTTGGATGTCAAAAGCTTTTGATCCACCTCTCGTGAAAAAGACAAATTTCCGCCGATTCAGCAGGAAGCGGGTCAAATTAGAACTACAGCATCCTCATAGTTTGCTCTTTATTTTTTTACAACAATCATTTTGAGGTACATAAGTATCTATTTAATCAGAGAAAGTCCAAAAGTTTTGCAAGATTCAACCTCTAGCTACGAACGGTCATGCCCGCCGTTTTGACCGCATTTTGAAACGGGCATAAGAAATTCAAAAAAATCAAAAAAATTGAAAACCTTCGCATTGTGTCATTATATGTGACCTAGTATTCAGGAAAAATAACAAACTTGTACTACGGCAAATGTCTTAAAAAAGTGTTCTCAGAAACGAGTTATCATGTATGAAGATTCATGGCTTTCAAGGCAAATGGCCATTGTTATTGCAACATTCATGGCATAGTTTGTTCAAATGATATCATATTTTGCACAAGTTTGCATCTTGGAATGGCAAACAATGTTGCCTAAGGAAGTTTTCTCTTTCTTTGGACGGAAAATTCATTTTCCATTTTTCGAGTGCCCAAAATCAGTTTTTTTGTGAAGGACCTACCAAATATTTGTTACAAAATTGGACCAAATCATTTTGATAAAATATTTGCCCATATATAATGTACAATTGACCAAATGGTTGGGTGTCAAAAGCTTTTGATCCACCTCTCGCGAAAAAGACAAATTTCCGCCGAATCTGAAGGAAGCGGGTCAAATTTGAACTACAGCAGCCTCATAGTTTGCTCTTTATTTTTTCCAAAATACATTTATAGGTACATAAGTATCTATTTAATCAGAGAAAGTCCAAAAGTTTTGCATGATTCATCCCCTAGCTACGAAAGGTCATGCCCGCCGTTTTGACCGCATTTTGAAACGGGCATAAGAAATTCAGAAAAATCAAAAAAATTGAAAACCTTCGCATTGTGTCATTATATGTGACCTTGTTTTCAGGATAAACAACAAACTTGGACTACGGCAAATGTCTTAAAAAAGGGTTCTCAGAAACGAGCTATCATGTATGAAGATTCATGGTTTCAAGGCAAATGGCCAATGTTATGGCAACATTCATGGCACAGTTTGTTCAAATGATATCATATTTTGCACAAGTTTGCATCTTGGAATGGCAAACAATGTTGCCTAAGGAAGTTTTCACTTTCTTTGCACGGAAAATTCATTTTCCATTTTTCGAGTGCCCAAAATGAGTTTTTTTTGAAGGACCTACCAAATATTTGTTGCAAAATTGGACCAAATCATTTTGATAAAATATTAGGCCATATATAATGTACAATTGACCAAATGGTTGGGTGTCAAAAGCTTTTGATCCACCTCTCATGAAAAAGACAAATTTCCGCCGATTCAGTAGGAAGCGGGTCAAATTTGAACTACAGCAGCCTCATAGTTTGCTCTTTATTTTTTCCAAAAATCATTTCTAGGTACATAAGTATCTATTTAATCAGAGAAAGTCCAAAAGTTTTGCAAAATTCAACCCCCAGCTACGAACGGTCATGCCCGGCGTTTTGACCGCATTTTGAAACGGGCATAAGAAATTTAAAAAAATAAAAAAAATTGAAAACCTTCGCATTGTGTCATTATATGTGACCTAGTATACAGGAAAAATAACAAACTTGTACTATGGCAAATGTCTTAAAAAGTGTTCTCAGAAACGAGTTATCATGTATGAAGATTCATGGCTTTCAAGGCAAATGGCCAATGTTATGGCAACATTCATGGCATAGTTTGTTCAAATGATATCATATTTTGCACAAGTTTGCATCTTGGAATGGCAAACAATGTTGCCTAAGGAAGTTTTCACTTTCTTTGCACGGAAAATTCATTGTCCATTTTTCGAGTGCCCAAAATCAGTTTTTTTGTGAAGGACCTACCAAATATTTGTTGCAAAAATGGACCAAATCATTTTGATAAAATATTAGGCCATATATAATGTACAATTGACCAAATGGTTGGGTGTCAAAAGCTTTTGATCCACCTCTCGTGAAAAAGACAAATTTCCGCCGAATCAGAAGGAAGCGGGTCAAATTTGAACTACAGCAGCCTCATAGTTTGCTCTTTATTTTTTCCAAGACTCATTTCTAGGTACATAAGTATCTATTTAATCAAAGAAAGTCCATAAGTTTTGCAAAATTCAACCCCTAGCTACGAACGGTCATGCCCGCCGTTTTGACCGCATATTGAAACGGGCATAAGAAATTCAAAAAAATCAAAAAAAATTGAAGACCTTCGCATTGTGTCATTATATGTGACCTAGTTTTCAGGAAAAATAACAAACTTGGACTACGGCAAATGTCTTAAAAAAGTGTTCTCAGAAACGAGCTATCATGTATGAAGATTCATGGCTTTCAAGGCAAATGGCCATTGTTATGGCAACATTCATGGCACAGTTTGTTCAAATGATATCATATTTTGCACAAGTTTGCATCTTGGAATGGCAAACAATGTTGCCTAAGGAAGTTTTCACTTTCTTTGCACGGAAAATTCATTTTCCATTTTTCGAGTGCCCAAAATGAGTTTTTTTGTGAAGGACCTACCAAATATTTGTTGCAAAATTGGACCAAATCATTTTGATAAAATATTAGGCCATATATAATTTACAATTGACCAAATGGTTGGGTGACAAAAGCTTTTGATCCACCTCTCGTGAAAAAGACAAATTTCCGCCGAATGAGAAGGAAGCGGGTCAAATTTGAACTACAGCAGCCTCATAGTTTGCTCTTTATTTTTTCCAAAAATCATTTCTAGGTACATAAGTATCTATTTAATCAGAGAAAGTCCAAAAGTTTTGCAAGATTCAACCCCTAGCTACGAATGGTCATGCCCGCCGTTTTGACCGCATTTTGAAACGGGCATAAGAAATTCAAAAAAATCAAAAAAATTGAAAACCTTCGCATTGTGTCATTATATGTGACCTTGTTTTCAGGATAAATAACAAACTTGGACTACGGCAAATGTCTTAAAAAAGTGTTCTCAGAAACGAGTTATCATGTATGAAGATTCATGGCTTTCAAGCCAAATGGCCAATGTTATGGCAACATTCATGGCACAGTTTGTTCAAATGATATCATATTTTGCGCAAGTTTGCATCTTGGAATGGTAAACAATGTTGCCTAAGGAAGTTTTCACTTTCTTTGCATGGAAAATTCATTTTCCATTTTTTGAGTGCCCAAAATCAGTTTTTTTGTGAAGGACCTACCAAATATTTTGTGCAAAATTGGACCAAATCATTTTCATAAAATATTAGGCCATATATAATGTACAATTGACCAAATGGTTGGGTGTCAAAAGCTTTTGATCCACCTCCTGTGAAAAAGAAAAATTTCCGCCGAATCAGAAGGAAGCGGGTCAAATTTGAACTACAGCAGCCTCATAGTTTGCTCTTTATTTTTTCCAAAAATAATTTCTAGGTACATAAGTATCTATTTAATCAGAGAAATTCCAAAAGTTTTGCAAGATTCAACCCCTAGCTACGAACGGTCATGCCCACCGTTTTGACCGCATTTTGAAACGGGAATAAGAAATTCAAAAAAATCAAAAAAATTGAAAACCTTCGCATTGTGTCATTCTATGTGACCTTGTTTTCAGGATAAATAACAAACTTGGACTACGGCAAATGTCTTAAAAAAGTGTTCTCAGAAACGAGTTATCATGTATGAAGATTCATGGCTTTCAAGGCAAATTACCAATGTTATGGCAACATTCATGGCACAGTTTGTTCAAATGATATCATATTTTGCACAAGTTTGCATCTTGGAATGGCAAACAATGTTGCCTAAGGAACTTTTCACTTTCTTTGCACGGAAAATTCATTTTCCATTTTTCGAGTGCCCAAAATCAGTTTTTTTGTGAAGGACCTACCAAATATTTGTTGCAAAATTGGACCAAATCATTTTGATAAAATATTAGGCCATATATAATTTACAATTGACCAAATGGTTGGGTGACAAAAGCTTTTGATCCACCTCTCGTGAAAAAGACAAATTTCCGCCGAATGAGAAGGAAGCGGGTCAAATTTGAACTACAGCAGCCTCATAGTTTGCTCTTTATTTTTTCCAAAAATCATTTCTAGGTACATAAGTATCTATTTAATCAGAGAAAGTCAAAAGTTTTGCAAGATTCAACCCCTAGCTACGAATGGTCATGCCCGCCGTTTTGACCGCATTTTGAAACGGGCATAGGAAATTCAAAAAAATCAAAAAAATTGAAAACCTTCGCATTGTGTCATTATACGTGACCTTGTTTTCAGGATAAATAACAAACTTGGACTACGGCAAATGTCTTAAAAAAGTGTTCTTAGAAACGAGTTATCATGTATGAAGATTCATGGCTTTCAAGGCAAATGGCCAATGTTATGGCAACATTCATGGCACAGTTTGTTCAAATGATATCATATTTTGCGCAAGTTTGCATCTTGGAATGGTAAACAATGTTGCCTAAGGAAGTTTTCACTTTCTTTGCATGGAAAATTCATTTTCCATTTTTTGAGTGCCCAAAATCAGTTTTTTTGTGAAGGACCTACCAAATATTTTGTGCAAAATTGGACCAAATCATTTTCATAAAATATTAGGCCATATATAATGTACAATTGACCAAATGGTTGGGTGTCAAAAGCTTTTGATCCATCTCCCGTGAAAAAGAAAAATTTCCGCCGAATCAGAAGGAAGCGGGTCAAATTTGAACTACAGCAGCCTCATAGTTTTCTCTTTATTTTTTCCAATAATAATTTCTAGTTACATAAGTATCTATTTAATCAGAGAAAGTCCAAAAGTTTTGCAAGATTCAACCCCTAGCTACGAACGGTCATGCCCACCGTTTTGACCGCATTTTGAAACGGGAATAAGAAATTCAAAAAACTCAAAAAAATTGAAAACCTTCGCATTGTGTCATTCTATGTGACCTTGTTTTCAGGATAAATAACAAACTTGGACTACGGCAAATGTCTTAAAAAAGTGTTCTCAGAAACGAGTTATCATGTATGAAGATTCATGGCTTTCAAGGCAAATGGCCAATGTTATGGCAACATTCATGGCACAGTTTGTTCAAATGATATCATATTTTGCACAAGTTTCCATCTTGGAATGGCAAACAATGTTGCCTAAGGAAGTTTTCACTTTCTTCGCACGGAAAATTCATTTTCCATTTTTCGAGCGCCCAAAATGAGTTTTTTTGTGAAGGACCTACCAAATATTTGTTGCAAAATTGGACCAAATCATTTTTCTAAAATATTAGGCCATATATAATATACAATTGACCAAATGGTTGGGTGCCAAAAGCTTTTGATCCACCTCTCGTGAAAAAGAAAAATTTCCGCCGATTAAGTAGGATGCGGGTCAAATTTGAACTACAGCAGCCTCATAGTTTGCTCTTTATTTTTTCCAAAAATCATTTCTAGGTACTTAAGTATCTATTTAATCAGAGAAAGTCCAAAAGTTTTGCAAAATTCAACCCCTAGCTACGAACGGTCATGCCCGCCGTTTTGACCGCATTTTGAAACGGGCATAAGAAATTCAAAAAAAAATCAAAAATATTGAAAACCTTCGCATTGTGTCATTATATGTGACCTAGTTTTCAGGAAAAATAACAAACTTGTACTACGGCAAATGTCTTAAAAAAGTGTTCTCAGAAACGAGTTATCATGTATGAAGATTCATGGCTTTCAAGGCAAATGGCTAATGTTATGGCAACATTCATGGCACAGTTTGTTCAAATGATATCATATTTTGCACAAGTTTCCATCTTGGAATGGCAAACAATGTTGCCTAAGGAAGTTTTCACTTTCTTCGCACGGAAAATTCATTTTCCATTTTTCGAGCGCCCAAAATGAGTTTTTTTGTGAAGGACCTACCAAATATTTGTTGCAAAATTGGACCAAATCATTTTCATAAAATATTAGGCCATATATAATGTACAATTGACCAAATGGTTGGGTGTCAAAAGCTTTTGATCCACCTCTCGTGAAAAAGAAAAATTTCCGCCGAATCAGAAGGAAGCGGGTCAAATTTGAACTACAGCAGCCTCATAGTTTGCTCTTTATTTTTTCCAAAAATAATTTCTAGGTACATAAGTATCTATTTAATCAGAGAAAGTCCAAAAGTTTTGCAAGATTCAACCCCTAGCTACGAACGGTCATGCCCGCCGTTTTGACCGCATTTTGAAACGGGAATAAGAAATTCAAAAAAATCAAAAAAATTGAAAACCTTCGCATTGTGTCATTATATGTGACCTTGTTTTCAGAATAAATTACAAACTTGGACTACGGCAAATGTCTTAAAAAAGTGTTCTCAGAAACGAGTTATCATGTATGAAGATTCATGGCTTTCAAGGCAAATGGCCAATGTTATGGCAACATTCATGGCACAGTTTGTTCAAATGATATCATATTTTGCACAAGTTTGCATCTTGGAATGGCAAACAATGTTGCCTAAGGAAGTTTTCACTTTCTTCGCACGGAAAATTCATTTTCCATTTTTTGAGTGCCCAAAATGAGTTTTTTTGTGAAGGACCTACCAAATATTTGTTGCAAAATTGGACCAAATCATTTTTCTAAAATATTAGGCCATATATAATGTACAATTGACCAAATGGTTGGGTGCCAAAAGCTTTTGATCCACCTCTCGTGAAAAAGAAAAATTTCCGCCGATTCAGTTGGATGCGGGTCAAATTTGAACTACAGCAGCCTCATAGTTTGCTCTTTATTTTTTCCAAAAATCATTTCAAGGTACATAAGTATCTATTTAATCAGAGAAAGTCCAAAAGTTTTGCAAGATTCAACCCCTAGCTATGAACGGTCAAGCCCGCCGTTTTGACCGCATTTTGAAACGGGCATAAGAAATTCAAAAAAAAAATCAAAAATATTGAAAACCTTCGCATTGTGTCATTATATGTGACCTAGTTTTCAGGAAAAATAACAAACTTGTACTATGGCAAATGTCTTAAAAAAGTGTTCTCAGAAACGAGTTATCATGTATGAAGATTCATGGCTTTCAAGGCAAATGGCCAATGTTATGGCAACATTCATGGCACAGTTTGTTCAAATGATATCATATTTTGCACAAGTTTGCATCTTGGAATGGCAAACAATGTTGCCTAAGGAAGTATTCACTTTCTTTGCACGGAAAATTCATTTTCCATTTTTCGAGTGCCCAAAATCAGTTTTTTTGTGAAGGACCTACCAAATATTTGTTGCAAAATTGGACCAAATCATTTTCATAAAATATTAGGCCATATATAATGTACAATTGACCAAATGGTTGGGTGTCAAAAGCTTTTGATCCACCTCTCGTGAAAAAGAAAAATTTCCGCCGAATCAGAAGGAAGCGGGTCAAATTTGAACTACAGCAGCCTCAGAGTTTGCTCTTTATTTTTTCCAAAAATAATTTCTAGGTACATAAGTATCTATTTAATCAGAGAAAGTCCAAAATTTTGCAAAATTCAACCCCTAGCTACGAACGGTCATGCCCGCCGTTTTGACCGCATTTTGAAACGGGAATAAGAAATTCAAAAAAATCAAAAAAATTGAAAACCTTCGCATTGTGTCATTATATGTGACCTTGTTTTCAGGATAAATAACAAACTTGGACAACGGAAAATGTCTTAAAAGAGTGTTCTCAGAAACGAGTTATCATGTATGAAGATTCATGGCTTTCAAGGCAAATGGCCAATGTTATGGCAACATTCATGGCACAGTTTGTTCAAATGATATCATATTTTGCACAAGTTTGCATCTTGGAATGGCAAACAATGTTGCCTAAGGAAGTTTTCACTTTCTTTGCACGGAAAATTCATTTCCATTATTCGAGTGCCCAAAATCAGTTTTTTTGTGAAGGACCTACCAAATATTTGTTGCAAAATTGGACCAAATCATTTTCATAAAATATTAGGCCATATATAATGTACAATTGACCAAATGGTTGGGTGTCAAAAGCTTTTGATCCACCTCTCGTGAAAAAGACAAATTTCCACCGATTCAGTAGGAAGCGGGTCAAATTTGAACTACAGCTGCCTCTAAGTTTGCTCTTTATTGTTTCCAAAAATCATTTCTAGGTACATAAGTATCTATTTAATAAGAGAAACTCCAAAAGTTTTGCAAGATTCAACCCCTAGCTATGAACGGTCATGCCCGCCGTTTTGACCGCATTTTGAAACGGGCATAAGAAATTCAAAAAAATCAAAAATATTGAAAACCTTCGCATTGTGTCATTATATGTGACATTGTTTTCAGGATAAATAACAAACTTGGACTACGGCAAATGTCTTAAAAAAGTGTTCTCAGAAACGAGTTATCATGTATGAAGATTCATGGCTTTCAAGGCAAATTACCAATGTTATGGCAACATTCATGGCACATTTTGTTCAAATGATTTAATATTTTGCACAAGTTTGCATCTTGGAATGGCAAACAATGTTGCCTAAGGAAGTTTTCACTTTATTTGCACGGAAAATTCATTTTCCATTTTTCGAGTGCCCAAAATCAGTTTTTTTGTGAAGGACCTACCAAATATTTGTTGCAAAATTGGACCAAATCATTTTGATAAAATATTAGGCCATATATAATTTACAATTGACCAAATGGTTGGGTGACAAAAGCTTTTGATCCACCTCTCGTGAAAAAGAGGAATTTCCGCCGAATCAGAAGGAAGCGGGTCAAATTTGAACTACAGCAGCCTCATAGTTTGCTCTTTATTTTTTTCCAAAAATCATTTCTAGGTACATAAGTATCTATTTAATCAGAGAAAGTCCAAAAGTTTTATATGATTCATCCCCTAGCTACGAAAGGTCATGCCCGCCGTTTTGACCGCATTTTGAAACGGGCATAAGAAATTCAGAAAAATCAAAAAAATTGAAAACCTTCGCATTGTGTCATTATATGTGACCTTGTTTTCAGGATAAACAACAATTTTGGACTACGGCAAATGTCTTAAAAAAGTGTTCTCAGAAACGAGTTATCATGTATGAAGATTCATGGCTTTCAAGGCAAATGGCCAATGTTATGGCAACATTCATGGCACAGTTTGTTCAAATGATATCATATTTTGCACAAGGTTGCATCTTGGAATGGCAAACGATGTTGCCTAAGGAAGTTTTCACTTTCTTTGCATGGAAAATTCATTTTACATTTTTCGAGTGCCCAAAATGAGTTTTTTTGTGAAGGACCTACCAAATATTTGTTGCAAAATTGGACCAAATCTTTTTCTAAAATATTAGGCCATATATAATGTACAATTGACCAAATGGTTGGGTGTCAAAAGCTTTTGATCCACCTCTCATGAAAAAGACAAATTTCCACCGATTCAGTAGGAAGCGGGTCAAATTTGAACTACAGTAGCCTCATAGTTTGCTCTTTATTTTTTTACAACAATCATTTTGAGGTACATAAGTATCTATTTAATCAGAGAAAGTCCAAAAGTTTTGCAAGATTCAACCCCTAGCTACGAACGGTCATGCCCGCCGTTTTGACCGCATTTTGAAACGGGCATAAGAAATTCAGAAAAATCAAAAAAATGGAAAACCTTCGCATTGTGTCATTATATGTGACCTAGTTTTCAGGATAAATAACAAACTTGGACTACGGCAAATGTCTTAAAAAAGTGTTCTGAGAAACGAGCTATCATGTATGAAGATTCATGGCTTTCAAGGCAAATGGCCAATGTTATGGCAACATTCATGGCACAGTTTGTTCAAATGATATCATATTTTGCACAAGTTTGCATCTTGGAATGGCAAACAATGTTGCCTAAGGAAGTTTTCACTTTCTTTGCACGGAAAATTCATTTTCCATTTTTCGAGTGCCCAAAATTAGTTTTTTTGTGAAGGACCTACCAAATATTTGTTGCAAAATTGGACCAAATCATTTTGATAAAATATTAGGCCATATATAATGTACAATTGACCAAATGGTTGGGTGTCAAAAGCTTTTGATCCACCTCTCGTGAAAAAGACAAATTTCCGCCGATTCAGTAGGAAGCGGGTCAAATTTGAACTACAGCAGCCTCATAGTTTGCTCTTTATTTTTTCCAAAAATCATTTCTAGATACATAAGTATCTATTTAATCAGAGAAAGTCCAAATTTTTTGCAAAATTCAACCCCTAGCTACGAACGGTCATGCCCGCCGTTTTGACCGCATTTTGAAACGGGTATAAGAAATTCCAAAAAAATCAAAAATATAGAAAACCTTCGCATTGTGTCATTATATGTGACGTAGTATTCAGGAAAAATAACAAACTTGGACTACGGCAAATGTCTTAAAAAAGTGTTCTCAGAAACGAGTTATCATGTATGAAGATTCATGGCTTTCAAGGCAAATGCCCAATGTTATGGCAAAATTCATGGCACAGTTTGTTCAAATGATATCATATTTTGCACAAGTTTGCATCTTGGAATGGCAAACAATGTTGCCTAAGGAAGTTTTCACTTTCTTTGCACGGAAAATTCATTTTCCATTTTTCGAGTGCCCAAAATGAGTTTTTTTTGAAGGACCTACCAAATATTTGTTGCAAAATTGGACCAAATCATTTTGATAAAATATTTGGCCATATATAATGTACAATTGACCAAATGGTTGGGTGTCAAAAGCTTTCGATCCACCTCTCATGAAAAAGACAAATTTCCGCCGATTCAGTAGGAAGCGGGGCAAATTTGAACTACAGCAGCCTCATAGTTTGCTCTTTATTTTTTCCAAAAATCATTTCTAGGTACATAAGTATCTATTTAATCAGAGAAAGTCCAAAAGTTTTGCAAAATTCAACCCCCAGCTACGAACGGTCATGCCCGGCGTTTTGACCGCATTTTGAAACGAGCATAAGAAATTCAAAAAAATAAAAAAAATTGAAAACCTTCGCATTGTGTCATTATATGTGACATAGTTTTCAGGAAAAATAACAAACTTGTACTACGGCAAATGTCTTAAAAAAGTGTTCTCAGAAACGAGTTATCATGTATGAAGATTCATGGCTTTCAAGGCAAATGGCCAATGTTATGGCAACATTCATAGCATAGTTTGTTCAAATGATATCATATTTTGCACAAGTTTGCATCTTGGAATGACAAACAATGTTACCTAAGGAAGTTTTCCCTTTCTTTGCACGGAAAATTCATTTTCCATTTTTCGAGTGCCCAAAATCAGTTTTTTTGTGAAGGACCTACCAAATATTTGTTGCAAAATTGGACCAAATCATTTTGATAAAATATTAGGCCATATATAATGTACAATTGACCAAATGGTTGGGTGTCAAAAGCTTTTGATCCACCTCTCGTGAAAAAGACAAATTTCCGCCGAATTAGAAGGAAGCGGGTCAAATTTGAACTACAGCAGCCTCATAGTTTGCTCTTTATTTTTTCCAAGACTCATTTCTAGGTACATAAGTATCTATTTAATCAGAGAAAGTCCAAAAGTTTTGCAAAATTCAACCCCTAGCTACGAACGGTCATGCCCGCCGTTTTGACCGCATATTGAAACGGGCATAAGAAATTCAAAAAAATCAAAAAAATTGAAAACCTTCGCATTGTGTCATTATATGTGACCTAGTTTTCAGGAAAAATAACAAACTTGGACTACGGCAAATGTCTTAAAAAAGTGTTCTCAGAAACGAGCTATCATGTATGAAGATTCATGGCAAATGTCTTAAAAAATTTGACCCGTTTTGACCGCATTTTGAAACGGGAATAAGAAATTCAAAAAAATCAAAAAAATTGGAAACCTTCTCATTGTGTCATTATATGTGACCTTGTTTTCAGGATAAATAACAAACTTGGACTACGGCAAATGTCTTAAAAAAGTGTTCTCAGAAACGAGTTATCATGTATGAAGATTCATGGCTTTCAAGGCAAATGGCCAATGTTATGGCAACATTCATGGCACAGTTTGTTCAAATGATATCATATTTTGCACAAGTTTGCATCTTGGAATGGCATAAGAAATTCAAAAAAATCAAAAAAATTGAAAACCTTCGCATTGTGTCATTATATGTGACCTAGTTTTCAGGAAAAATAACAAACATGGACTACGGCAAATGTCTTAAAAAAGTGTTCTCAGAAACGAGCTATCATGTATGAAGATTCATGGCAAATGTCTTAAAAAATTTGACCCGTTTTGACCGCATTTTGAAACGGGAATAAGAAATTCAAAAAAATCAAAAAAATTGAAAACCTTCGCATTGTGTCATTATATGTGACCTTGTTTTCAGGATAAATAACAAACTTGGACTACGGCAAATGTCTTAAAAAAGTGTTCTCAGAAACGAGTTATCATGTATGAAGATTCATGGCTTTCAAGGCAAATGGCCAATGTTATGGCAACATTCATGGCACAGTTTGTTCAAATGATATCATATTTTGCACAAGTTTGCATCTTGGAATGGCAAACAATGTTGCCTAAGGAAGTTTTCACTTTCTTCGCACGGAAAATTCATTTTCCATTTTTCGAGTGCCCAAAATGAGTTTTTTTGTGAAGGACCTACCAAATATTTGTTGCAAAATTGGACCAAATCATTTTTCTGAAATATTAGGCCATATATAATGTACAATTGACCAAATGGTTGGGTGCCAAAAGCTTTTGATCCACCTCTCGTGAAAAAGAAAAATTTCCGCCGATTCAGTAGGATGCGGGTCAAATTTGAACTACAGCAGCCTCATAGTTTGCTCTTTATTTTTTCCAAAAATCATTTCTAGGTACTTAAGTATCTATTTAATCAGAGAAAGTCCAAAAGTTTTGCAAAATTCAACCCCTAGCTACGAACGGTCTTGCCCGCCGTTTTGACCGCATTTAGAAACGGGCATAAGAAATTCAAAAAAAAATCAAAAATATTGAAAACCTTCGCATTGTGTCATTATATGTGACCTAGTTTTCAGAAAAAATAACAAACTTGTACTACGGCAAATGTCTTAAAAAAGTGTTCTCAGAAACGAGTTATCATGTATGAAGATTCATGGCTTTCAAGGCAATTGGCCAATGTTATGGCAACATTCATGGCACAGTTTGTTCAAATGATATCATATTTTGCACAAGTTTGCATCTTGGAATGGCAAACAATGTTGCCTAAGGAAGTTTTCACTTTCTTTGCACGGAAAATTCATTTTCCATTTTTCGAGTGCCCAAAATCAGTTTTTTTGTGAAGGACCTACCAAATATTTGTTGCAAAATTGGACCAAATCATTTTCATAAAATATTAGGCCATATATAATGTACAATTTACCAAATGGTTGGGTGTCAAAAGCTTTTGATCCACCTCTCGTGAAAAAGAAAAATTTCCGCCGAATTAGAAGGAAGCGGGTCAAATTTGAACTACAGCAGCCTCATAGTTTGCTCTTTATTTTTTCCAAAAATAATTTCTAGGTACATAAGTATCTATTTAATCAGAGAAAGTCCAAAAGTTTTGCAAGATTCAACACCTAGCTACGAACGGTCATGCCCGCCGTTTTGACCGCATTTTGAAACGGGAATAAGAAATTCAAAAAAATCAAAAAAATTGAAAACCTTCGCATTGTGTCATTATATGTGACCTTGTTTTCAGGATAAATAACAAACTTGGACTACAGCAAATGTCTTAAAAAAGTGTTCTCAGAAACGAGCTATCATGTATGAAGATTCATGGCTTTCAAGGCAAATGGCCAATGTTATGGCAACATTCATGGCACAGTTTGTTCAAATGATATCATATTTTGCACAAGTTTGCATCTTGGAATGGCAAACAATGTTGCCTAAGGAAGTTTTCACTTTCTTTGCACGGAAAATTCATTTTCCATTTTTCGAGTGCCCAAAATCAGTTTTTTTGTGAAGGACCTACCAAATATTTGTTGCAAAATTGGACCAAATCATTTTCATAAAATATTAGGCCATATATAATGTACAATTGACCAAATGGTTGGGTGTCAAAAGCTTTTGATCCACCTCTCGTGAAAAAGAAAAAATTTCGCCGAATTAGAAGGAAGCGGGTCAAATTTGAACTACAGCAGCCTCATAGTTTGCTCTTTATTTTTTCCAAAAATAATTTCTAGGTACATAAGTATCTATTTAATCAGAGAAAGTCCAAAAGTTTTGCAAGATTCAACCCCTAGCTACGAACGGTCATGCCCGCCGTTTTGACCGCATTTTGAAACGGGAATAAGAAATTCAAAAAAATCAAAAAAATTGAAAACCTTCGCATTGTGTCAGTATATGTGACCTTGTTTTCTGAATAAATAACAAACTTGGACTACGGCAAATGTCTTAAAAAAGTGTTCTCAGAAACGAGTTATCATGTATGAAGATTCATGGCTTTCAAGGCAAATGGCCAATGTTATGGCAACATTCATGGCACAGTTTGTTCAAATGATATCATATTTTGCACAAGTTTGCATCTTGGAATGGCAAACAATGTTGCCTAAGGAAGTTTTCACTTTCTTCGCACGGAAAATTCATTTTCCATTTTTCGAGTGCCCAAAATGAGTTTTTTTGTGAAGGACCTACCAAATATTTGTTGCAAAATTGGACCAAATCATTTTTCTAAAATATTAGGCCATATATAATGTACAATTAACCAAATGGTTGGGTGCCAAAAGCTTTTGATCCACGTTTCGTGAAAAAGATAAATTTCCGCCGATTCAGTAGGATGCGGGTCAAATTTGAACTACAGCAGCCTCATAGTTTGCTCTTTATTTTTTCCAAAAATCATTTCTAGGTACATAAGTATCTATTTAGTCAGAGAAAGTGCAAAAGTTTTGCAAAATTCAACCCCTAGCTATGAACGGTCAAGCCCGCCGTTTTGACCGCATTTTGAAACGGGCATAAGAAATTCAAAAAAAAATCAAAAATATTGAAAACCTTCGCATTGTGTCATTATATGTGACCTAGTTTTCAGGAAAAATAACAAACTTGTACTATGGCAAATGTCTTAAAAAAGTGTTCTCAGAAACGAGTTATCATGTATGAAGATTCATTGCTTTCAAGGCAAATGGCCAATGTTATGGCAACATTCATGGCACAGTTTGTTCAAATGATATCATATTTTGCACAAGTTTGCATCTTGGAATGGCAAACAATGTTGCCTAAGGAAGTTTTCACTTTCTTTGCACGGAAAATTCATTTTCCATTTTTCGAGTGCCCAAAATCAGTTTTTTTGTGAAGGACCTACCAAATATTTGTTGCAAAATTGGACCAAATCATTTTCATAAAATATTAGGCCATATATAATGTACAATTGACCAAATGGTTGGGTGTCAAAAGCTTTTGATCCACCTCTCGTGAAAAAGAAAAATTTCCGCCGAATCAGAAGGAAGCGGGTCAAATTTGAACTACAGCAGCCTCAGAGTTTGCTCTTTATTTTTTCCAAAAATAATTTCTAGGTACATAAGTATCTATTTAATCAGAGAAAGTCCAAAAGTTTTGCAAAATTTAACCCCTAGCTACGAACGGTCATGCCCGCCGTTTTGACCGCATTTTGAAACGGGAATAAGAAATTCAAAAAAATTGAAAAAATTGAAAACCTTCGCATTGTGTCATTATATGTGACCTTGTTTTCAGGATAAATAACAAACTTGGACTACGGAAAATGTCTTAAAAGAGTGTTCTCAGAAACGAGTTATCATGTATGAAGATTCATGGCTTTCAAGGCAAATGGCCAATGTTATGGCAACATTCATGGCACAGTTTGTTCAAATGATATCATATTTTGCACAAGTTTGCATCTTGGAATGGCAAACAATGTTGCCTAAGGAAGTTTTCACTTTCTTTGCACGGAAAATTCATTTTCCATTTTTCGAGTGCCCAAAATCAGTTTTTTTGTGAAGGACCTACCAAATATTTGTTGCAAAATTGGACCAAATCATTTTCATAAAATATTAGGCCATATATAATGTACAATTGACCAAATGGTTGGGTGTCAAAAGCTTTTGATCCACCTCTCGTGAAAAAGAAAAATTTCCGCCGAATCAGAAGGAAGCGGGTCAAATTTGAACTACAGCAGCCTCATAGTTTGCTCTTTATTTTTTCCAAAAATAATTTCTAGGTACATAAGTATCTATTTAATCAGAGAAAGTCCAAAAGTTTTGCAAGATTCAACCCCTAGCTACGAACGGTCATGCCCGCCGTTTTGACCGCATTTTGAAACGGGAATAAGAAATTCAAAAAAATCAAAAAAATTGAAAACCTTCGCATTGTGTCATTATATGTGACCTTGTTTTCAGGATAAATAACAAACTTGGACTAAGGCAAATGTCTTAAAAAAGTGTTCTCAGAAACGAGTTATCATGTATGAAGATTCATGGCTTTCAAGGCAAATGGCCAATGTTATGGCAACATTCATCGCACAGTTTGTTCAAATGATATCATATTTTGCACAAGTTTGCATCTTGGAATGGCAAACAATGTTGCCTAAGGAAGTTTTCACTTTCTTTGCACGGAAAATTCATTTTCCATTTTTCGAGTGCCCAAAATCAGTTTTTTTGTGAAGGACCTACCAAATATTTGTTGCAAAATTGGACCAAATCATTTTCATAAAATATTAGGCCATATATAATGTACAATTGACCAAATGGTTGGGTGTCAAAAGCTTTTGATCCACCTCTCGTGAAAAAGAAAAATTTCCGCCGAATCAGAAGGAAGCGGGTCAAATTTGAACTACAGCAGCCTCATAGTTTGCTCTTTATTTTTTCCAAAAATAATTTCTAGGTACATAAGTATCTATTTAATCAGAGAAAGTCCAAAAGTTTTGCAAGATTCAACCCCTAGCTACGAACGGTCATGCCCGCCGTTTTGACCGCATTTTGAAACGGGAATAAGAAATTCAAAAAAATCAAAAAAATTGAAAACCTTCGCATTGTGTCATTATATGTGACCTTGTTTTCAGGATAAATAACAAACTTGGACTAAGGCAAATGTCTTAAAAAAGTGTTCTCAGAAACGAGTTATCATGTATGAAGATTCATGGCTTTCAAGGCAAATGGCCAATGTTATGGCAACATTCATCGCACAGTTTGTTCAAATGATATCATATTTTGCACAAGTTTGCATCTTGGAATGGCAAACAATGTTGCCTAAGGAAGTTTTCACTTTCTTTGCACGGAAAATTCATTTTCCATTTTTCGAGTGCCCAAAATCAGTTTTTTTGTGAAGGACCTACCAAATATTTGTTGCAAAATTGGACCAAACCATTTTTCTAAAATATTAGGCCATATATAATGTACAATTGACCAAATGGTTGGGTGTCAAAAGCTTTTGATCCACCTCTCGTGAAAAAGACAAATTTCCACCGATTCAGTAGGAAGCGGGTCAAATTTGAACTACAGCTGCCTCTAAGTTTGCTCTTTATTGTTTCCAAAAATCATTTCTAGGTACATAAGTATCTATCTAATAAGAGAAACTCCAAAAGTTTTGCAAGATTCAACCCCTAGCTATGAACGGTCATACCCGCCGTTTTGACCGCATTTTGAAACGGGCATAAGAAATTCAAAAAAATCAAAAATATTGAAAACCTTCGCATTGTGTCATTATATGTGACATTGTTTTCAGGATAAATAACAAACTTGGACTACGGCAAATGTCTTAAAAAAGTGTTCTCAGAAACGAGTTATCATGTATGAAGATTCATGGCTTTCAAGGCAAATTACCAATGTTATGGCAACATTCATGGCACATTTTGTTCAAATGATATAATATTTTGCACAAGTTTGCATCTTGGAATGTCAAACAATGTTGCCTAAGGAAGTTTTCATTTTATTTGCACGGAAAATTCATTTTCCATTTTTCGAGTGCCCAAAATCAGTTTTTTTTGTGAAGGACCTACCAAATATTTGTTGCAAAATTGGACCAAATCATTTTGATAAAATATTAGGCCATATATAATTTACAATTGACCAAATGGTTGGGTGACAAAAGCTTTTGATCCACCTCTCGTGAAAAAGAGGAATTTCCGCCGAATCAAAAGGAAGCGGGTCAAATTTGAACTACAGCAGCCTCATAGTTTGCTCTTTATTTTTTTCCAAAAATCATTTCTAGGTACATAAGTATCTATTTAATCAGAGAAAGTCCAAAAGTTTTGCAAGATTCAACCCCTAGCTACGAATGGTCATGCCCGCCGTTTTGACCGCATTTTGAACGGGCATAAAAAATTCAAAAAAATCAAAAAAATTGAAAACCTTCGCATTGTGTCATTATATGTGACCTTGTTTTCAGGATAAATAACAAACTTGGACTACGGCAAATGTCTTAAAAAAGTGTTCTCAGAGACGAGTTATCATGTATGAAGATTCATGGCTTTCAAGGCAAATGGCCAATGTTATGGCAACATTCATGGCACAGTTTGTTCAAATGATATCATATTTTGCACAAGGTTGCATCTTGGAATGGCAATCGATGTTGCCTAAGGAAGTTTTCACATTCTTTGCATGGAAAATTCATTTTACATTTATCGAGTGCCCAAAATGAGTTCTTTTGTGAAGGACCTACCAAATATTTGTTGCAAAATTGGACCAAATCTTTTTCTAAAATATTAGGCCATATATAATGTACAATTGACCAAATGGTTGGGTGTCAAAAGCTTTTGATCCACCTCTCGTGAAAAAGACAAATTTCCACCGATTCAGTAGGAAGCGGGTCAAATTTGAACTACGGCTGCCTCTAAGTTTGCTCTTTATTGTTTCCAAAAATCATTTCTAGGTACATAAGTATCTATTTACTAAGAGAAACTCCAAAAGTTTTGCAAGATTCAACCCCTAGCTATGAACGGTCATGCCCACCGTTTTGACCGCATTTTGAAACGGGCATAAGAAATTCAAAAAAATCAAAAATATTGAAAACCTTCGCATTGTGTCATTATATGTGACATTGTTTTCAGGATAAATAACAAACTTGGACTACGGCAAATGTCTTAAAAAAGTGTTCTCAGAAACGAGTTATCATGTATGAAGATTCATGGCTTTCAAGGCAAATGGCCAATGTTATGGCAACATTCATGGCACAGTTTGTTCAAATGATATCATTTTTTGCACAAGTTTGCATCTTGGAATGGCAAACAATGTTGCCTAAGGAAGTTTTCACTTTCTTTGCACGGAAAATTCATTTTCCATTTTTCGAGTGCCCAAAATCAGTTTTTTTGTGAAGGACCTACCAAATATTTGTTGCAAAATTGGACCAAATCATTTTGATAAAATATTAGGCCATATATAATGTATAATTGACCAAATGGTTGGGTGTCAAAACTTTTGATCCACCTCTCGTGAAAAAGACAAATTTCCGCCGAATCAGAAGGAAGCGGGTCAAATTTGAACTATAGCAGCCTCATAGTTTGCTCATTATTTTTTCCAAAAATCATTTCTAGGTACATAAGTATCTATTTAATCAGAGAAACTCCAAAAGTTTTGCAAGATTCAACCCCTAGCTACGAACGGTCACGCCCGCCGTTTTGACCGCATTTTGAAACGGGCATAAGAAATTCAGAAAAATCAAAAAAATGGAAAACCTTCGCATTGTGTCATTATATGTGACCTAGTTTTCAGGATAAATAACAAACTTGGACTACGGCAAATGTCTTAAAAAAGTGTTCTCAGAAACGAGCTATCATGTATGAAGATTCATGGCTTTCAAGGCAAATGGCCAATGTTATGGCAACATTCATGGCACAGTTTGTTCAAATGATATCATATTTTGCACAACTTTGCACCTTGGAATGGCAAACAATGTTGCCTAAGGAAGTTTTCACTTTCTTTGCACGAAAAATTCATTTTCCATTTTTCGAGTGCCCAAAATGAGTTTTTTTGTGAAGGACCTACCAAATATTTGTTGCAAAATTGGACCAAATCATTTTCATAAAATATTAGGCCATATATAATGTACAATTGACCAAATGGTTGGGTGTCAAAAGCTTTTGATCCACCTCTCGTGAAAAAGAAAAATTTCCGCCGAATCAGAAGGAAGCGGGTCAAATTTGAACTACAGCAGCCTCAGAGTTTGCTCTTTATTTTTTCCAAAAATAATTTCTAGGTACATAAGTATCTATTTACTCAGAGAAAGTCCAAAAGTTTTGCAAAATTCAACCCCTAGCTACGAACGGTCATGCCCGCCGTTTTGACCGCATTTTGAAACGGGAATAAGAAATTCAAAAAAATCAAAAAAATTGAAAACCTTCGCATTGTGTCATTATATGTGACCTTGTTTTCAGGATAAATAACAAACTTGGACTACGGAAAATGTCTTAAAAGAGTGTTCTCAGAAACGAGTTATCATGTATGAAGATTCATGGCTTTCAAGGCAAATGGCCAATGTTATGGCAACATTCATGGCACAGTTTGTTCAAATGATATCATATTTTGCACAAGTTTGCATCTTGGAATGGCAAACAATGTTGCCTAAGGAAGTTTTCACTTTCTTTGCACGGAAAATTCATTTTCCATTTTTCGAGTGCCCAAAATAAGTTTTTTTGTGAAGGACCTACCAAATATTTGTTGCAAAATTGGACCAAATCATTTTCATAAAATATTAGGCCATATATAATGTACAATTGACCAAATGGTTGGGTGTCAAAAGCTTTTGATCCACCTCTCGTGAAAAAGAAAAATTTCCGCCGAATCAGAAGGAAGCGGGTCAAATTTGAACTACAGCAGCCTCATAGTTTGCTCTTTATTTTTTCCAAAAATCATTTCTAGGTACATAAGTATCTATTTAATCAGAGAAAGTCCAAAAGTTTTGCATGATTCAACCCCTAGCTACGAACGGTCATGCCCGCCGTTTTGACCGCATTTTGAAACGGGAATAAGAAATTCAAAAAAATCAAAAAAATTGAAAACCTTCGCATTGTGTCATTATATGTGACCTTGTTTTCAGGATAAATAACAAACTTGGACTAAGGCAAATGTCTTAAAAAAGTGTTCTCAGAAACGAGTTATCATGTATGAAGATTCATGGCTTTCAAGGCAAATGGCCAATGTTATGGCAACATTCATCGCACAGTTTGTTCAAATGATATCATATTTTGCACAAGTTTGCATCTTGGAATGGCAAACAATGTTGCCTAAGGAAGTTTTCACTTTCTTTGCACGGAAAATTCATTTTCCATTTTTCGAGTGCCCAAAATCAGTTTTTTTGTGAAGGACCTACCAAATATTTGTTGCAAAATTGGACCAAATCATTTTCATAAAATATTAGGCCATATATAATGTACAATTGACCAAATGGTTGGGTGTCAAAAGCTTTTGATCCACCTCTCGTGAAAAAGAAAAATTTCCGCCGAATCAGAAGGAAGCGGGTCAAATTTGAACTACAGCTGCCTCTAAGTTTGCTCTTTATTGGTTCCAAAAATCATTTCTAGGTACATAAGTATCTATTTAATCAGAGAAAGTCCAAAAGTTTTGCAAGATTCAACCCCTAGCTATGAACGGTCATGCCCGCCGTTTTGACCGCATTTTGAACGGGCATAAGAAATTCAAAAAAATAAAAAAAATTGAAAACCTTCGCATTGTGTCATTATATGTGACATTTTTTTCAGGATAAATAACAAACTTGGACTACGGCAAATGTCTTAAAAAAGTGTTCTCAGAAACGAGTTATCATGTATGAAGATTCATGGCTTTCAAGGCAAATTACCAATGTTATGGCAACATTCATGGCACATTTTGTTCAAATGATATAATATTTTGCACAAGTTTGCATCTTGGAATGGCAAACAATGTTGCCTAAGGAAGTTTTCACTTTATTTGCACGGAAAATTCATTTTCCATTTTTCGAGTGCCCAAAATCAGTTTTTTTGTGAAGGACCTACCAAATATTTGTTGCAAAATTGGACCAAATCATTTTGATAAAATATTAGGCCATATATAATTTACAATTGACCAAATGGTTGGGTGACAAAAGCTTTTGATCCACCTCTCGTGAGAAAGGGGAATTTCCGCCGAATCAAAAGGAAGCGGGTCAAATTTGAACTACAGCAGCCTCATAGTTTGCTCTTTATTTTTTTCCAAAAAACATTTCTAGGTACATAAGTATCTATTTAATCAGAGAAAGTCCAAAAGTTTTGCAAGATTCAACCCCTAGCTACTAATGGTCATGCCCGCCGTTTTGACCGCATTTTGAACGGGCATAAAAAATTCAAAAAAATCAAAAAAATTGAAAACCTTCGCATTGTGTCATTATATGTGACCTTGTTTTCAGGATAAATAACAAACTTGGACTACGGCAAATGTCTTAAAAAAGTGTTCTCAGAAACGAGTTATCATGTATGAAGATTCATGGCTTTCAAGGCAAATGGCCAATGTTATGGCAACATTCATGGCACAGTTTGTTCAAATGATATCATATTTTGCACAAGGTTGCATCTTGGAATGGCAATCGATGTTGCCTAAGGAAGTTTTCACTTTCTTTGCATGGAAAATTCATTTTACATTTTTCGAGTGCCCAAAATGAGTTTTTTTGTGAAGGACCTACCAAATATTTGTTGCAAAATTGGACCAAATCTTTTTCTAAAATATTAGGCCATATATAATGTACAATTGACCAAATAGTTGGGTGTCAAAAGCTTTTGATCCACCTCTCGTGAAAAAGACAAATTTCCACCGATTCAGTAGGAAGCGGGTCAAATTTGAACTACAGCTGCCTCTAAGTTTGCTCTTTATTGTTTCCAAAAATCATTTCTAGGTACAGAAGTATCTATTTACTAAGAGAAACTCCAAAAGTTTTGCAAGATTCAACCCCTAGCTACGAACGGTCATGCCCGCCGTTTTGACCGCATTTTGAAACGGGCATAAGAAATTCAAAAAAATCAAAAATATTGAAAACCTTCGCATTGTGTCATTATATGTGACATTGTTTTCAGGATAAATAACAAACTTGGACTACGACAAATGTCTTAAAAAAGTGTTCTCAGAAACGAGTTATCATGTATGAAGATTCATGGCTTTCAAGGCAAATGGCCAATGTTATGGCAACATTCATGGCACAGTTTGTTCAAATGATATCATTTTTTGCACAAGTTTGCATCTTGGAATGGCAAACAATGTTGCCTAAGGAAGTTTTCACTTTCTTTGCACGGAAAATTCATTTTCCATTTTTCGAGTGCCCAAAATCAGTTTTTTTGTGAAGGACCTACCAAATATTTGTTGCAAAATTGGACCAAATCGTTTTGATAAAATATTAGGCCATATATAATGTATAATTGACCAAATGGTTGGGTGTCAAAAGCTTTTGATCCACCTCTCGTGAAAAAGACAAATTTCCGCCGAATCAGAAGGAAGCGGGTCAAATTTGAACTATAGCAGCCTCATAGTTTGCTCATTATTTTTTCCAAAAATCATTTCTAGGTACATAAGTATCTATTTAATCAGAGAAACTCCAAAAGTTTTGCAAGATTCAACCCCTAGCTACGAACGGTCACGCCCGCCGTTTTGACCGCATTTTGAAACGGGCATAAGAAATTCAGAAAAATCAAAAAAATGGAAAACCTTCGCATTGTGTCATTATATGTGACCTAGTTTTCAGGATAAATAACAAACTTGGACTACGGCAAATGTCTTAAAAAAGTGTTCTCAGAAACGAGCTATCATGTATGAAGATTCATGGCTTTCAAGGCAAATGGCCAATGTTATGGCAACATTCATGGCACAGTTTGTTCAAATGATATCATATTTTGCACAAGTTTGCATCTTGGAATGGCAAACAATGTTGCCTAAGGAAGTTTTCACTTTCTTTGGACGGAAAATTCATTTTCCATTTTTCGAGTGCCCAAAATCAGTTTTTTTGTGAAGGACCTACCAAATATTTGTTCCAAAATTGTACCAAATCATTTTGATAAAATATTAGGCCATATATAATGTACAATTGACCAAATGGTTGGGTGTCAAAACCTTTTGATCCACCTCTCGCGAAAAAGACAAATTTCCGCCGAATCAGAAGGAAGCGGGTCAAATTTGAACTACAGCAGCCTCATAGTTTGCTCTTTATTTTTTCCAAAAATCATTTCTAGGTACATAAGTATCTATTTAATCAGAGAAACTCCAAAAGTTTTGCATGATTCAACCCCTAGCTACGAACGGTCATGCCCGCCGTTTTGACCGCATTTTGAAACGGGCATAAGAAATTCAGAAAAATCAAAAAAATTGAAAACCTTCGCATTGTGTCATTATATGTGACCTTGTTTTCAGGATAAATAACAAGCTTGGACTACGGCAAATGTCTTAAAAAAGTGTTCTCAGAAACGAGTTATCATGTATGAAGATTCATTTCTTTCAAGGCAAATGGCCAATGTTATGGGAACATTCATGGCACAGTTTGTTCAAATGATATCATATTTTGCACAAGTTTGCATCTTGGAATGGCAAACAATGTTGCCTAAGGAAGTTTTCACTTTCTTTGCACGGAAAATTCATTTTCCATTTTTCGAGTGCCCAAAATGAGTTTTTTTTGAAGGACCTACCAAATATTTGTTGCAAAATTGGACCAAATCATTTTGATAAAATATTTGGCCATATATAATGTACAATTGACCAAATGGTTGGGTGTCAAAAGCTTTCGATCCACCTCTCATGAAAAAGACAAATTTCCGCCGATTCAGTAGGAAGCGGGTCAAATTTGAACTACAGCAGCCTCATAGTTTGCTCTTTATTTTTTCCAAAAATCATTTCTAGGTACATAAGTATCTATTTAATCAGAGAAAGTCCAAAAGTTTTGCAAAATTCAACCCCCAGCTACGAACGGTCATGCCCGGCGTTTTGACCGCATTTTGAAACGGGAATAAGAAATTCAAAAAAATAAAAAAAATTGAAAACCTTCGCATTGTGTCATTATATGTGACCTTGTTTTCAGGATAAATAACAAACTTGGACTAAGGCAAATGTCTTAAAAAAGTGTTCTCAGAAACGAGTTATCATGTATGAAGATTCATGGCTTTCAAGGCAAATGGCCAATGTTATGGCAACATTCATAGCATAGTTTGTTCAAATGATATCATATTTTGCACAAGTTTGCATCTTGGAATGGCAAACAATGTTGCCTAAGGAAGTTTTCACTTTCTTTGCACGGAAAATTCATTTTCCATTTTTCGAGTGCCCAAAATCAGTTTTTTTGTGAAGGACCTACCAAATATTTGTTGCAAAATTGGACCAAATCATTTTGATAAAATATTAGGCCATATATAATGTACAATTGACCAAATGGTTGGGTGTCAAAAGCTTTTGATCCACCTCTCGTGAAAAAGACAAATTTCCGCGAATCAGAAGGAAGCGGGTCAAATTTGAACTATAGCAGCCTCATAGTTTGCTCTTTATTTTTTTCCAAAAATCATTTCTAGGTACATAAGTATCTATTTAATCAGAGAAAGTCCAAAAGTTTTACAAGATTCAACCCCTAGCTACGAACGGTCGTGCCCGCCGTTTTGACCGCATTTTGAAACGGGCATAAGAAATTCAAAAAAATCAAAAAAATTGAAAACCTTCGCATTGTGTCATTATATGTGACCTTGTTTTCAGGATAAATATCAAACTTGGACAACGGCAAATGTCTTAAAAAGTGTTCTCAGAAACGAGCTATCATGTATGAAGATTCATGGCTTTCAAGGCAAATGGCCAATGTTATGGCAACATTCATGGCACAGTTTGTTCAAATGATATCATATTTTGCACAAGTTTGCATCTTGGAATGGCAAACAATGTTGCCTAAGGAAGTTTTCACTTTCTTTGCACGGAAAATTCATTTTCCATTTTTCGAGTGCCCAAAATGAGTTTTTTTGTGAAGGACCTACCAAATATTTGTTGCAAAATTGGACCAAATCATTTTGATAAAATATTAGGCCATATATAATGTACAATTGACCAAATGGTTGGGTGTCAAAAGCTTTTGATCCACCTCTCGTGAAAAAGACAAATTTCCGCCGATTCAGTAGGAAGCCGGTCAAATTTGTACTACAGCAGCCTCATAGTTTGCTCTTTATTTTTTCCAAAAATCATTTATAGGTACATAAGTATCTATTTAATAAGAGAAAGTCCAAAAGTTTTGCAAAATTCCACCCCTAGCTACGAACGGTCATGCCCGCCGTTTTGACCGCATTTTGAAACGGGCATAAGAAATTCAAAAAAATCAAAAAAATTGAAAACCTTCGCATTGTGTCATTATATGTGACCTAGTATTCAGGAAAAATAACAAACTTGTACTACGGCAAATGTCTTAAAAAGTGTTCTCAGAAACGAGTTATCATGTATGAAGATTCATGGCTTTCAAGGCAAATGGCCAATGTTATGGCAACATTCATCGCATAGTTTGTTCAAATGATATCATATTTTGCACAAGTTTGCATCTTGGAATGGCAAACAATGTTGCCTAAGGAAGTTTTCACTTTCTTTGCACGGAAAATTCATTTTCCATTTTTCGAGTGCCCAAAATCAGTTTTTTTGTGAAGGACCTAACAAATATTTGTTGCAAAATTCGACCAAATCATTTTGATAAAATATTAGGCCATATATAATGTACAATTGACCAAATGGTTGGGTGTCAAAAGCTTTTGATCCACCTCTCGTGAAAAAGACAAATTTCCACCGATTCAGTAGGAAGCGGGTTAAATTTGAACTACAGCTGCCTCTAAGTTTGCTCTTTATTGTTTCCAAAAATCATTTCTAGGTACATAAGTATCTATTTAATAAGAGAAACTCCAAAAGTATTGCAAGATTCAACCCCTAGCTATGAACAGTCATGCCCGCCGTTTTGACCGCATTTTGAAACGGGCATAAGAAATTCAAAAAAATCAAAAATATTGAAAACCTTCGCATTGTGTCATTATATGTGACATTGTTTTCAGGATAAATAACAAACTTGGACTACGGCAAATGTCTTAAAAAAGTGTTCTCAGAAACGAGTTATCATGTATGAAGATTCATGGCTTTCAAGGCAAATTACCAATGTTATGGCAACATTCATGGCACAGTTTGTTCAAATGATATCATATTTTGCACAAGTTTGCATCTTGGAATGGCAAACAATGTTGCCTAAGGAACTTTTCACTTTCTTTGCACGGAAAATTCATTTTCCATTTTTCGAGTGCCCAAAATCAGTTTTTTTGTGAAGGACCTACCAAATATTTGTTGCAAAATTGGACCAAATCATTTTGATAAAATATTAGGCCATATATAATTTAGAATTGACCAAATGGTTGGGTGACAAAAGCTTTTGATCCACCTCTCGTGAAAAAGACAAATTTCCGCCGAATGAGAAGGAAGCGGGTCAAATTTGAACTACAGCAGCCTCATAGTTTGCTCTTTATTTTTTCCAAAAATCATTTCTAGGTACATAAGTATCTATTTAATCAGAGAAAGTCCAAAAGTTTTGCAAGATTCAACCCCTAGCTACGAATGGTCATGCCCGCCGTTTTGACCGCATTTTGAAACGGGCATAAGAAATTCAAAAAAATCAAAAAAATTGAAAACCTTCGCATTCTGTCATTATATGTGACCTTGTTTTCAGGATAAATAACAAACTTGGACTACGGCAAATGTCTTAAAAAAGTGTTCTCAGAAACGAGTTATCATGTATGAAGATTCATGGCTTTCAAGGCAAATGGCCAATGTTTTGGCAACATTCATGGCACAGTTTGTTCAAATGATATCATATTTTGCGCAAGTTTGCATCTTGGAATGGTAAACAATGTTGCCTAAGGAAGTTTTCACTTTCTTTGCATGGAAAATTAATTTTCCATTTTTCAAGTGCCCAAAATCAGTTTTTTTGTGAGGGACCTACCAAATATTTGTTGCAAAATTGGACCAAATCATTTTCATAAAATATTAGGCCATATATAATGTACAATTGACCAAATGGTTGGGTGTCAAAATCTTTTGATCCACCTCCCGTGAAAAAGAAAAATTTCCGCCAAATCAGGAGGAAGCGGGTCAAATTTGAACTACAGCAGCCTCATAGTTTGCTCTTTATTTTTTCCAAAAATAATTTCTAGGTACATAAGTATCTATTTAATCAGAGAAAGTCCAAAAGTTTTGCAAGATTCAACCCCTAGCTACGAACGGTCATGCCCACCGTTTTGACCGCATTTTGAAACGGGAATAAGAAATTCAAAAAAATCAAAAAAATTGAAAACCTTCGCATTGTGTCATTATATGTGACCTTGGTTTCAGGATAAATAACAAACTTGGACTACGACAAATGTCTTAAAAAAGTGTTCTCAGAAACGAGTTATCATGTATGAAGATTCATGGCTTTCAAGGCAAATGGCCAATGTTATGGCAACATTCATGGCACAGTTTGTTCAAATGATATCATATTTTGCACAAGTTTGCATCTTGGAATGGCAAACAATGTTGCCTAAGGAAGTTTTCACTTTCTTCGCACGGAAAATTCATTTTCCATTTTTCGAGTGCCCAAAATGAGTTTTTTTGTGAAGGACCTACCAAATATTTGTTGCAAAATTGTACCAAATCATTTTTCTAAAATATTAGGCCATATATAATGTACAATTGACCAAATGGTTGGGTGCCAAAAGCTTTTGATCCACCTCTCGTGAAAAAGAAAAATTTCCGCCGATTCAGTAGGATGCGGGTCAAATTTGAACTACAGCAGCCTCATAGTTTGCTCTTTATTTTTTCCAAAAATCATTTCTAGGTACTTAAGTATCTATTTAATCAGAGAAAGTCCAAAAGTTTTGCAAAATTCAACCCCTAGCTACGAACGGTCATGCCCGCCGTTTTGACCGCATTTTGAAACGGGCATAAGAAATTCAAAAAAAAATCAAAAATATTGAAAACCTTCGCATTGTGTCATTATATGTGACCTAGTTTTCAGGAAAAATAACAAACTTGTACTACGGCAAATGTCTTAAAAAAGTGTTCTCAGAAACGAGTTATCATGTATGAAGATTCATGGCTTTCAAGGCAAATGGCCAATGTTATGGCAACATTCATGGCACAGTTTGTTCAAATGATATCATATTTTGCACAAGTTTGCATCTTGGAATGGCAAACAATGTTGCCTAAGGAAGTTTTCACTTTCTTCGCACGGAAAATTCATTTTCCATTTTTCGAGTGGCCAAAATCAGTTTTTTTGTGATGGACCTACCAAATATTTGTTGCAAAATTGGACCAAATCATTTTCATAAAATATTAGGCCATATATAATGTACAATTGACCAAATGGTTGGGTGCCAAAAGCTTTTGATCCACCTCTCGTGAAAAAGAAAAATTTCCGCCGATTCAGTAGGATGCGGGTCAAATTTGAACTACAGCAGCCTCATAGTTTGCTCTTTATTTTTTCCAAAAATCATTTCTAGGTACTTAAGTATCTATTTAATCAGAGAAAGTCCAAAAGTTTTGCAAAATTCAACCCCTAGCTACGAACGGTCATGCCCGCCGTTTTGACCGCATTTTGAAACGGGCATAAGAAATTCAAAAAAAAATCAAAAATATTGAAAACCTTCGCATTGTGTCATTATATGTGACCTAGTTTTCAGGAAAAATAACAAACTTGTACTACGGCAAATGTCTTAAAAAAGTGTTCTCAGAAACGAGTTATCATGTATGAAGATTCATGGCTTTCAAGGCAAATGGCCAATGTTATGGCAACATTCATGGCACAGTTTGTTCAAATGATATCATATTTTGCACAAGTTTGCATCTTGGAATGGCAAACAATGTTGCCTAAGGAAGTTTTCACTTTCTTCGCACGGAAAATTCATTTTCCATTTTTCGAGTGCCCAAAATGAGTTTTTTTGTGAAGGACCTACCAAATATTTGTTGCAAAATTGTACCAAATCATTTTTCTAAAATATTAGGCCATATATAATGTACAATTGACCAAATGGTTGGGTGCCAAAAGCTTTTGATCCACCTCTCGTGAAAAAGAAAAATTTCCGCCGATTCAGTAGGATGCGGGTCAAATTTGAACTACAGCAGCCTCATAGTTTGCTCTTTATTTTTTCCAAAAATCATTTCTAGGTACTTAAGTATCTATTTAATCAGAGAAAGTCCAAAAGTTTTGCAAAATTCAACCCCTAGCTACGAACGGTCATGCCCGCCGTTTTGACCGCATTTTGAAACGGGCATAAGAAATTCAAAAAAAAATCAAAAATATTGAAAACCTTCGCATTGTGTCATTATATGTGACCTAGTTTTCAGGAATAATAACAAACTTGTACTACGGCAAATGTCTTAAAAAAGTGTTCTCAGAAACGAGTTATCATGTATGAAGATTCATGGCTTTCAAGGCAAATGGCCAATGTTATGGCAACATTCATGGCACAGTTTGTTCAAATGATATCATATTTTGCACAAGTTTGCATCTTGGAATGGCAAACAATGTTGCCTAAGGAAGTTTTCACTTTCTTTGCACGGAAAATTCATTTTCCATTTTTCGAGTGCCCAAAATCAGTTTTTTTGTGAAGGACCTACCAAATATTTGTTGCAAAATTGGACCAAATCATTTTCATAAAATATTAGGCCATATATAATGTACAATTGACCAAATGGTTGGGTGTCAAAAGCTTTTGATCCACCTCTCGTGAAAAAAACAAATTTCCGCCGAATCAGAAGGAAGCGGGTCAAATTTGAACTACAGCAGCCTCATAGTTTGCTCTTTATTTTTTCCAAAAATAATTTCTAGGTACATAAGTATGTATTTAATCAGAGAAAGTCCAAAAGTTTTGCAAGATTCAACCCCTAGCTACGAACGGTCATGCCCGCCGTTTTGACCGCATTTTGAAACGGGAATAAGAAATTCAAAAAAATCAAAAAAATTGAAAACCTTCGCATTGTGTCATTATATGTGACCTTGTTTTCAGGATAAATAACAAACTTGGACTACGGCAAATGTCTTAAAAAAGTGTTCTCAGAAACGAGTTATCATGTATGAAGATTCATGGCTTTCAAGGCAAATGGCCAATGTTATGGCAACATTCATGGCACAGTTTGTTCAAATGATATCATATTTTGCACAAGTTTGCATCTTGGAATGGCAAACAATGTTGCCTAAGGAAGTTTTCACTTTCTTTGCACGGAAAATTCATTTTCCATTTTTCGAGTGGCCAAAATCAGTTTTTTTGTGAAGGACCTACCAAATATTTGTTGCAAAATTGGACCAAATCATTTTCATAAAATATTAGGCCATATATAATGTACAATTGACCAAATGGTTGGGTGCCAAAAGCTTTTGATCCACCTCTCGTGAAAAAGAAAAATTTCCGCCGATTCAGTAGGATGCGGGTCAAATTTGAACTACAGCAGCCTCATAGTTTGCTCTTTATTTTTTCCAAAAATCATTTCTAGGTACTTAAGTATCTATTTAATCAGAGAAAGTCCAAAAGTTTTGCAAAATTCAACCCCTAGCAACGAACGGTCATGCCCGCCGTTTTGACCGCATTTTGAAACGGGCATAAGAAATTCAAAAAAAAATCAAAAATATTGAAAACCTTCGCATTGTGTCATTATATGTGACCTAGTTTTCAGGAAAAATAACAAACTTGTACTACGGCAAATGTCTTAAAAAAGTGTTCTCAGAAACGAGTTATCATGTATGAAGATTCATGGCTTTCAAGGCAAATGGCCAATGTTATGGCAACATTCATGGCACAGTTTGTTCAAATGATATCATATTTTGCACAAGTTTGCATCTTGGAATGGCAAACAATGTTGCCTAAGGAAGTTTTCACTTTCTTTGCACGGAAAATTCATTTTCCATTTTTCGAGTGCCCAAAATGAGTTTTTTTGTGAAGGACCTACCAAATATTTGTTGCAAAATTGGACCAAATCATTTTCATAAAATATTAGGCCATATATAATGTACAATTGACCAAATGGTTGGGTGTCAAAAGCTTTTGATCCACCTCTCGTGAAAAAAAAAATTTCCGCCGAATCAGAAGGAAGCGGGTCAAATTTGAAATACAGCAGCCTCATAGTTTGCTCTTTATTTTTTCCAAAAATAATTTCTAGGTACATAAGTATCTATTTAATCAGAGAAAGTCCAAAAGTTTTGCAAGATTCAACCCCTAACTACGAACGGTCATGCCCGCCATTTTGACCGCATTTTGAAACGGGAATAAGAAATTCAAAAAAATCAAAAAAATTGAAAACCTTCGCATTGTGTCATTATATGTGACCTTGTTTTCAGGATAAATAACAAACTTGGACTACGGCAAATGTCTTAAAAAAGTGTTCTCAGAAACGAGTTATCATGTATGAAGATTCATGGCTTTCAAGGCAAATGGCCAATGTTATGGCAACATTCATGGCACAGTTTGTTCAAATGATATCATATTTTGCACAAGTTTGCATCTTGGAATGGCAAACAATGTTTCCTAAGGAAGTTTTCACTTTCTTCGCACGGAAAATTCATTTTCCATTTTTCGAGTGCCCAAAATGAGTTTTTTTGTGAAGGACCTACCAAATATTTGTTGCAAAATTGGACCAAATCATTTTTCTAAAATATTAGTCCATATATAATGTACAATTGACCAAATGGTTGGGTGCCAAAAGCTTTTGATCCACCTCTCGTGAAAAAGAAAAATTTCCGCCGATTTAGTAGGATGCGGGTCAAATTTGAACTACAGCAGCCTCTTAGTTTGCTCTTTATTTTTTCCAAAAATCATTTCTAGGTACATAAGTATCTATTTAATCAGAGAAAGTCCAAAAGTTTTGCAAAATTCAACCCCTAGCTATGAACGGTCAAGCCCGCCGTTTTGACCGCATTTTGAAACGGGCATAAGAAATTCAAAAAAAAATCAAAAATATTGAAAACCTTCGCATTGTGTCATTATATGTGACCTAGTTTTCAGGAAAAATAACAAACTTGTACTATGGCAAATGTCTTAAAAAAGTGTTCTCAGAAACGAGTTATCATGTATGAAGATTCATGGCTTTCAAGGCAAATGGCCAATGTTATGGCAACATTCATGGCACAGTTTGTTCAAATGATATCATATTTTGCACAAGTTTGCATCTTGGAATGGCAAACAATGTTGCCTAAGGAAGTTTTCACTTTCTTTGCACGGAAAATTCATTTTCCATTTTTCGAGTGCCCAAAATGAGTTTTTTTGTGAAGGACCTACCAAATATTTGTTGCAAAATTGGACCAAATCATTTTCATAAAATATTAGGCCATATATAATGTACAATTGACCAAATGGTTGGGTGTCAAAAGCTTTTGATCCACCTCTCGTGAAAAAAAAAATTTCCGCCGAATCAGAAGGAAGCGGGTCAAATTTGAAATACAGCAGCCTCATAGTTTGCTCTTTATTTTTTCCAAAAATAATTTCTAGGTACATAAGTATCTATTTAATCAGAGAAAGTCCAAAAGTTTTGCAAGATTCAACCCCTAACTACGAACGGTCATGCCCGCCATTTTGACCGCATTTTGAAACGGGAATAAGAAATTCAAAAAAATCAAAAAAATTGAAAACCTTCGCATTGTGTCATTATATGTGACCTTGTTTTCAGGATAAATAACAAACTTGGACTACGGCAAATGTCTTAAAAAAGTGTTCTCAGAAACGAGTTATCATGTATGAAGATTCATGGCTTTCAAGGCAAATGGCCAATGTTATGGCAACATTCATGGCACAGTTTGTTCAAATGATATCATATTTTGCACAAGTTTGCATCTTGGAATGGCAAACAATGTTTCCTAAGGAAGTTTTCACTTTCTTCGCACGGAAAATTCATTTTCCATTTTTCGAGTGCCCAAAATGAGTTTTTTTGTGAAGGACCTACCAAATATTTGTTGCAAAATTGGACCAAATCATTTTTCTAAAATATTAGTCCATATATAATGTACAATTGACCAAATGGTTGGGTGCCAAAAGCTTTTGATCCACCTCTCGTGAAAAAGAAAAATTTCCGCCGATTTAGTAGGATGCGGGTCAAATTTGAACTACAGCAGCCTCTTAGTTTGCTCTTTATTTTTTCCAAAAATCATTTCTAGGTACATAAGTATCTATTTAATCAGAGAAAGTCCAAAAGTTTTGCAAAATTCAACCCCTAGCTATGAACGGTCAAGCCCGCCGTTTTGACCGCATTTTGAAACGGGCATAAGAAATTCAAAAAAAAATCAAAAATATTGAAAACCTTCGCATTGTGTCATTATATGTGACCTAGTTTTCAGGAAAAATAACAAACTTGTACTATGGCAAATGTCTTAAAAAAGTGTTCTCAGAAACGAGTTATCATGTATGAAGATTCATGGCTTTCAAGGCAAATGGCCAATGTTATGGCAACATTCATGGCACAGTTTGTTCAAATGATATCATATTTTGCACAAGTTTGCATCTTGGAATGGCAAACAATGTTGCCTAAGGAAGTTTTCACTTTCTTTGCACGGAAAATTCATTTTCCATTTTTCGAGTGCCCAAAATGAGTTTTTTTGTGAAGGACCTACTAAATATTTGTTGCAAAATTGGACCAAATCATTTTCATAAAATATTAGGCCATATATAATGTACAATTGACCAAATGGTTGGGTGTCAAAAGCTTTTGATCCACCTCTCGTGAAAAAAAAAAATTCCGCCGAATCAGAAGGAAGCGGGTCAAATTTGAAATACAGCAGCCTCATAGTTTGCTCTTTATTTTTTCCAAAAATAATTTCTAGGTACATAAGTATCTATTTAATCAGAGAAAGTCCAAAAGTTTTGCAAGATTCAACCCCTAACTACGAACGGTCATGCCCGCCATTTTGACCGCATTTTGAAACGGGAATAAGAAATTCAAAAAAATCAAAAAAATTGAAAACCTTCGCATTGTGTCATTATATGTGACCTTGTTTTCAGGATAAATAACAAACTTGGACTACGGCAAATGTCTTAAAAAAGTGTTCTCAGAAACGAGTTATCATGTATGAAGATTCATGGCTTTCAAGGCAAATGGCCAATGTTATGGCAACATTCATGGCACAGTTTGTTCAAATGATATCATATTTTGCACAAGTTTGCATCTTGGAATGGCAAACAATGTTTCCTAAGGAAGTTTTCACTTTCTTCGCACGGAAAATTCATTTTCCATTTTTCGAGTGCCCAAAATGAGTTTTTTTGTGAAGGACCTACCAAATATTTGTTGCAAAATTGGACCAAATCATTTTTCTAAAATATTAGTCCATATATAATGTACAATTGACCAAATGGTTGGGTGCCAAAAGCTTTTGATCCACCTCTCGTGAAAAAGAAAAATTTCCGCCGATTCAGTAGGATGCGGGTCAAATTTGAACTACAGCAGCCTCTTAGTTTGCTCTTTATTTTTTCCAAAAATCATTTCTAGGTACATAAGTATCTATTTAATCAGAGAAAGTCCAAAAGTTTTGCAAAATTCAACCCCTAGCTATGAACGGTCAAGCCCGCCGTTTTGACCGCATTTTGAAACGGGCATAAGAAATTCAAAAAAAAATCAAAAATATTGAAAACCTTCGCATTGTGTCATTATATGTGACCTAGTTTACAGGAAAAATAACAAACTTGTACTATGGCAAATGTCTTAAAAAAGTGTTCTCAGAAACGAGTTATCATGTATGAAGATTCATGGCTTTCAAGGCAAATGGCCAATGTTATGGCAACATTCATGGCACAGTTTGTTCAAATGATATCATATTTTGCACAAGTTTGCATCTTGGAATGGCAAACAATGTTGCCTAAGGAAGTTTTCACTTTCTTCGCACGGAAAATTCATTTTCCATTTTTCGAGTGCCCAAAATCAGTTTTTTTGTGAAGGACCTACCAAATATTTGTTGCAAAATTGGACCAAATCATTTTCATAAAATATTAGGCCATATATAATGTACAATTGACCAAATGGTTGGGTGTCAAAAGCTTTTGATCCACCTCTCGTGAAAAAAACAAATTTCCGCCGAATCAGAAGGAAGCGGGTCAAATTTGAACTACAGCAGCCTCATAGTTTGCTCTTTATTTTTTCCAAAAATAATTTCTAGGTACATAAGTATGTATTTAATCAGAGAAAGTCCAAAAGTTTTGCAAGATTCAACCCCTAGCTACGAACGGTCATGCCCGCCGTTTTGACCGCATTTTGAAACGGGAATAAGAAATTCAAAAAAATCAAAAAAATTGAAAACCTTCGCATTGTGTCATTATATGTGACCTTGTTTTCAGGATAAATAACAAACTTGGACTACGGCAAATGTCTTAAAAAAGTGTTCTCAGAAACGAGTTATCATGTATGAAGATTCATGGCTTTCAAGGCAAATGGCCAATGTTATGGCAACATTCATGGCACAGTTTGTTCAAATGATATCATATTTTGCACAAGTTTGCATCTTGGAATGGCAAACAATGTTGCCTAAGGAAGTTTTCACTTTCTTTGCACGGAAAATTCATTTTCCATTTTTCGAGTGACCAAAATCAGTTTTTTTTGTGAAGGACCTACCAAATATTTGTTGCAAAATTGGACCAAATCATTTTCATAAAATATTAGGCCATATATAATGTACAATTGACCAAATGGTTGGGTGCCAAAAGCTTTTGATCCACCTCTCGTGAAAAAGAAAAATTTCCGCCGATTCAGTAGGATGCGGGTCAAATTTGAACTACAGCAGCCTCATAGTTTGCTCTTTATTTTTTCCAAAAATCATTTCTAGGTACTTAAGTATCTATTTAATCAGAGAAAGTCCAAAAGTTTTGCAAAATTCAACCCCTAGCTACGAACGGTCATGCCCGCCGTTTTGACCGCATTTTGAAACGGGCATAAGAAATTCAAAAAAAAATCAAAAATATTGAAAACCTTCGCATTGTGTCATTATATGTGACCTAGTTTTCAGGAAAAATAACAAACTTGTACTACGGCAAATGTCTTAAAAAAGTGTTCTCAGAAACGAGTTATCATGTATGAAGATTCATGGCTTTCAAGGCAAATGGCCAATGTTATGGCAACATTCATGGCACAGTTTGTTCAAATGATATCATATTTTGCACAAGTTTGCATCTTGGAATGGCAAACAATGTTGCCTAAGGAAGTTTTCACTTTCTTCGCACGGAAAATTCATTTTCCATTTTTCGAGTGCCCAAAATCAGTTTTTTTGTGAAGGACCTACCAAATATTTGTTGCAAAATTGGACCAAATCATTTTCATAAAATATTAGGCCATATATAATGTACAATTGACCAAATGGTTGGGTGTCAAAAGCTTTTGATCCACCTCTCGTGAAAAAAACAAATTTCCGCCGAATCAGAAGGAAGCGGGTCAAATTTGAACTACAGCAGCCTCATAGTTTTCTCTTTATTTTTTCCAAAAATAATTTCTAGGTACATAAGTATGTATTTAATCAGAGAAAGTCCAAAAGTTTTGCAAGATTCAACCCCTAGCTACGAACGGTCATGCCCGCCGTTTTGACCGCATTTTGAAACGGGAATAAGAAATTCAAAAAAATCAAAAAAATTGAAAACCTTCGCATTGTGTCATTATATGTGACCTTGTTTTCAGGATAAATAACAAACTTGGACTACGGCAAATGTCTTAAAAAAGTGTTCTCAGAAACGAGTTATCATGTATGAAGATTCATGGCTTTCAAGGCAAATGGCCAATGTTATGGCAACATTCATGGCACAGTTTGTTCAAATGATATCATATTTTGCACAAGTTTGCATCTTGGAATGGCAAACAATGTTGCCTAAGGAAGTTTTCACTTTCTTTGCACGGAAAATTCATTTTCCATTTTTCGAGTGACCAAAATCAGTTTTTTTTGTGAAGGACCTACCAAATATTTGTTGCAAAATTGGACCAAATCATTTTCATAAAATATTAGGCCATATATAATGTACAATTGACCAAATGGTTGGGTGCCAAAAGCTTTTGATCCACCTCTCGTGAAAAAGAAAAATTTCCGCCGATTCAGTAGGATGCGGGTCAAATTTGAACTACAGCAGCCTCATAGTTTGCTCTTTATTTTTTCCAAAAATCATTTCTAGGTACTTAAGTATCTATTTAATCAGAGAAAGTCCAAAAGTTTTGCAAAATTCAACCCCTAGCTACGAACGGTCATGCCCGCCGTTTTGACCGCATTTTGAAACGGGCATAAGAAATTCAAAAAAAAATCAAAAATATTGAAAACCTTCGCATTGTGTCATTATATGTGACCTAGTTTTCAGGAAAAATAACAAACTTGTACTACGGCAAATGTCTTAAAAAAGTGTTCTCAGAAACGAGTTATCATGTATGAAGATTCATGGCTTTCAAGGCAAATGGCCAATGTTATGGCAACATTCATGGCACAGTTTGTTCAAATGATATCATATTTTGCACAAGTTTGCATCTTGGAATGGCAAACAATGTTGCCTAAGGAAGTTTTCACTTTCTTCGCACGGAAAATTCATTTTCCATTTTTCGAGTGCCCAAAATCAGTTTTTTTGTGAAGGACCTACCAAATATTTGTTGCAAAATTGGACCAAATCATTTTCATAAAATATTAGGCCATATATAATGTACAATTGACCAAATGGTTGGGTGTCAAAAGCTTTTGATCCACCTCTCGTGAAAAAAACAAATTTCCGCCGAATCAGAAGGAAGCGGGTCAAATTTGAACTACAGCAGCCTCATAGTTTTCTCTTTATTTTTTCCAAAAATAATTTCTAGGTACATAAGTATCTATTTAATCAGAGAAAGTCCAAAAGTTTTGCAAGATTCAACCCCTAGCTACGAACGGTCATGCCCGCCGTTTTGACCGCATTTTGAAACGGGAATAAGAAATTCAAAAAAATCAAAAAAATTGAAAACCTTCGCATTGTGTCATTATATGTGACCTTGTTTTCAGGAAAAATAACAAACTTGTACTATGGCAAATGTCTTAAAAAAGTGTTCTCAGAAACGAGTTATCATGTATGAAGATTCATGGCTTTCAAGGCAAATGGCCAATGTTATGGCAACATTCATGGCACAGTTTGTTCAAATGATATCATATTTTGCACAAGTTTGCATCTTGGAATGGCAAACAATGTTGCCTAAGGAAGTTTTCACTTTCTTTGCACGGAAAATTCATTTTCCATTTTTCGAGTGCCCAAAATCAGTTTTTTTGTGAAGGACCTACCAAATATTTGTTGCAAAATTGGACCAAATCATTTTCATAAAATATTAGGCCATATATAATGTACAATTGACCAAATGGTTGGGTGTCAAAAGCTTTTGATCCACCTCTCGTGAAAAAGAAAAATTTCCGCCGAATCAGAAGGAAGCGGGTCAAATTTGAACTACAGCAGCCTCATAGTTTGCTCTTTATTTTTTCCAAAAATAATTTCTAGGTACATAAGTATCTATTTAATCAGAGAAAGTCCAAAAGTTTTGCAAGATTCAACCCCTAGCTACGAACGGTCATGCCCGCCATTTTGACCGCATTTTGAAACGGGAATAAGAAATTCAAAAAAATCAAAAAAATTGAAAACCTTCGCATTGTGTCATTATATGTGACCTTGTTTTCAGGAAAAATAACAAACTTGTACTATGGCAAATGTCTTAAAAAAGTGTTCTCAGAAACGAGTTATCATGTATGAAGATTCATGGCTTTCAAGGCAAATGGCCAATGTTATGGCAACATTCATGGCACAGTTTGTTCAAATGATATCATATTTTGCACAAGTTTGCATCTTGGAATGGCAAACAATGTTGCCTAAGGAAGTTTTCACTTTCTTTGCACGGAAAATTCATTTTCCATTTTTCGAGTGCCCAAAATCAGTTTTTTTGTGAAGGACCTACCAAATATTTGTTGCAAAATTGGACCAAATCATTTTCATAAAATATTAGGCCATATATAATGTACAATTGACCAAATGGTTGGGTGTCAAAAGCTTTTGATCCACCTCTCGTGAAAAAGAAAAATTTCCGCCGAATCAGAAGGAAGCGGGTCAAATTTGAACTACAGCAGCCTCAGAGTTTGCTCTTTATTTTTTCCAAAAATAATTTCTAGGTACATAAGTATCTATTTAATCAGAGAAAGTCCAAAAGTTTTGCAAAATTCAACCCCTAGCTACGAACGGTCATGCCCGCCGTTTTGACCGCATTTTGAAACGGGAATAAGAAATTCAAAAAAATCAAAAAAATTGAAAACCTTCGCATTGTGTCATTATATGTGACCTTGTTTTCAGGATAAATAACAAACTTGGACTACGGAAAATGTCTTAAAAGAGTGTTCTCAGAAACGAGTTATCATGTATGAAGATTCATGGCTTTGAAGGCAAATGGCCAATGTTATGGCAACATTCATGGCACAGTTTGTTCAAATGATATCATATTTTGCACAAGTTTGCATCTTGGAATGGCAATCAATGTTGCCTAAGGAAGTTTTCACTTTCTTTGTACGGAAAATTCATTTTCCATTTTTCGAGTGCCCAAAATCAGTTTTTTTGTGAAGGACCTACCAAATATTTGTTGCAAAATTGGACCAAATCATTTTCATAAAATATTAGGCCATATATAATGTACAATTGACCAAATGGTTGGGTGTCAAAAGCTTTTGATCCACCTCTCGTGAAAAAGAAAAATTTCCGCCGAATCAGAAGGAAGCGGGTCAAATTTGAACTACAGCGGCCTCATAGTTTGCTCTTTATTTTTTCCAAAAATAATTTCTAGGTACATAAGTATCTATTTAATCAGAGAAAGTCCAAAAGTTTTGCAAGATTCAACCCCTAGCTACGAACGGTCATGCCCGCCGTTTTGACCGCATTTTGAAACGGGAATAAGAAATTCAAAAAAATCAAAAAAATTGAAAACCTTCGCATTGTGTCATTATATGTGACCTTGTTTTCAGGATAAATAACAAACTTGGACTACGGCAAATGTCTTAAAAAAGTGTTCTCAGAAACGAGTTATCATGTATGAAGATTCATGGCTTTCAAGGCAAATGGCCAATGTTATGGCAACATTCATGGCACAGTTTGTTCAAATGATATCATATTTTGCACATGTTTGCATCTTGGAATGGCAAACAATGTTGCCTAAGGAAGTTTTCACTTTCTTTGCATGGAAAATTCATTTTCCATTTTTCGAGTGCCCAAAATCAGTTTTTTTGTGAAGGACCTACCAAATATTTGTTGCAAAATTGGACCAAATCATTTTGATAAAATATTAGGCCATATGTAATGTACAATTGACCAAATGGTTGGGTGACAAAAGCTTTTGATCCACCTCTCGTGAAAAAGAGGAATTTCCGCCGAATCAGAAGGAAGCGGGTCAAATTTGAACTACAGCAGCCTCATAGTTTGCTCTTTATTTTTTTCCAAAAATCATTTCTAGGTACATAAGTATCTATTTAATCAGAGAAAGTCCAACAGTTTTGCAAGATTCAACCCCTAGCTACGAATGGTCATGCCCGCCGTTTTGACCGCATTTTGAAACGGGCATAAGAAATTCAAAAAAATCAAAAAAATTGAAAACCTTCTCATTGTGTCATTATATGTGACCTTGTTTTCAGGATAAATAACAAACTTGGACTACGGCAAATGTCTTAAAAAAGTGTTCTCAGAAACGAGTTATCATGTATGAAGATTCATGGCTTTCAAGGCAAATGGCCAATGTTATGGCAACATTCATGGCACAGTTTGTTCAAATGATATCATATTTTGCACAAGGTTGCATCTTGGAATGGCAAACGATGTTGCCTAAGGAAGTTTTCACTTTCTTTGCATGGAAAATTCATTTTACATTTTTCGAGTGCCCAAAATGAGTTTTTTTGTGAAGGACCTACCAAATATTTGTTGCAAAATTGGACCAAATCTTTTTCTAAAATATTAGGCCATATAAATTGTACAATTGACCAAATGGTTGGGTGTCAAAAGCTTTTGATCCACCTCTCGTGAAAAAGACAAATTTCCACCGATTCAGTAGGAAGCGGGTCAAATTTGAACTACAGCTGCCTCTAAGTTTGCTCTTTATTGTTTCCAAAAATCATTTCTAGGTACATAAGTATCTATTTAATCAGAGAAAGTCCAAAAGTTTTGCAAAATTCAACCCCTAGCTACGAACGGTCATGCCCGCCGTTTTGACCGCATTTTGAAACGGGAATAAGAAATTCAAAAAAATCAAAAAAATTGAAAACCTTCGCATCGTGTCATTATATGTGACCTTGTTTTCAGGATAAATAACAAACTTGGACTACGGAAAATGTCTTAAAAGAGTGTTCTCAGAAACGAGTTATCATGTATGAAGATTCATGGCTTTGAAGGCAAATGGCCAATGTTATGGCAACATTCATGGCACAGTTTGTTCAAATGATATCATATTTTGCACAAGTTTGCATCTTGGAATGGCAAACAATGTTGCCTAAGGAAGTTTTCACTTTCTTTGCACGGAAAATTCATTTTCCATTTTTCGAGTGCCCAAAATCAGTTTTTTTGTGAAGGACCTACCAAATATTTGTTGCAAAATTGGACCAAATCATTTTCATAAAATATTAGGCCATATATAATGTACAATTGACCAAATGGTTGGGTGTCAAAAGCTTTTGATCCACCTCTCGTGAAAAAAACAAATTTCCGCCGAATCAGAAGGAAGCGGGTCAAATTTGAACTACAGCAGCCTCATAGTTTTCTCTTTATTTTTTCCAAAAATAATTTCTAGGTACATAAGTATCTATTTAATCAGAGAAAGTCCAAAAGTTTTGCAAGATTCAACCCCTAGCTACGAACGGTCATGCCCGCCGTTTTGACCGCATTTTGAAACGGGAATAAGAAATTCAAAAAAATCAAAAAAATTGAAAACCTTCGCATTGTGTCATTATATGTGACCTTGTTTTCAGGAAAAATAACAAACTTGTACTATGGCAAATGTCTTAAAAAAGTGTTCTCAGAAACGAGTTATCATGTATGAAGATTCATGGCTTTCAAGGCAAATGGCCAATGTTATGGCAACATTCATGGCACAGTTTGTTCAAATGATATCATATTTTGCACAAGTTTGCATCTTGGAATGGCAAACAATGTTGCCTAAGGAAGTTTTCACTTTCTTTGCACGGAAAATTCATTTTCCATTTTTCGAGTGCCCAAAATCAGTTTTTTTGTGAAGGACCTACCAAATATTTGTTGCAAAATTGGACCAAATCATTTTCATAAAATATTAGGCCATATATAATGTACAATTGACCAAATGGTTGGGTGTCAAAAGCTTTTGATCCACCTCTCGTGAAAAAGAAAAATTTCCGCCGAATCAGAAGGAAGCGGGTCAAATTTGAACTACAGCAGCCTCATAGTTTGCTCTTTATTTTTTCCAAAAATAATTTCTAGGTACATAAGTATCTATTTAATCAGAGAAAGTCCAAAAGTTTTGCAAGATTCAACCCCTAGCTACGAACGGTCATGCCCGCCATTTTGACCGCATTTTGAAACGGGAATAAGAAATTCAAAAAAATCAAAAAAATTGAAAACCTTCGCATTGTGTCATTATATGTGACCTTGTTTTCAGGAAAAATAACAAACTTGTACTATGGCAAATGTCTTAAAAAAGTGTTCTCAGAAACGAGTTATCATGTATGAAGATTCATGGCTTTCAAGGCAAATGGCCAATGTTATGGCAACATTCATGGCACAGTTTGTTCAAATGATATCATATTTGGCACAAGTTTGCATCTTGGAATGGCAAACAATGTTGCCTAAGGAAGTTTTCACTTTCTTTGCACGGAAAATTCATTTTCCATTTTTCGAGTGCCCAAAATCAGTTTTTTTGTGAAGGACCTACCAAATATTTGTTGCAAAATTGGACCAAATCATTTTCATAAAATATTAGGCCATATATAATGTACAATTGACCAAATGGTTGGGTGTCAAAAGCTTTTGATCCACCTCTCGTGAAAAAGAAAAATTTCCGCCGAATCAGAAGGAAGCGGGTCAAATTTGAACTACAGCAGCCTCAGAGTTTGCTCTTTATTTTTTCCAAAAATAATTTCTAGGTACATAAGTATCTATTTAATCAGAGAAAGTCCAAAAGTTTTGCAAAATTCAACCCCTAGCTACGAACGGTCATGCCCGCCGTTTTGACCGCATTTTGAAACGGGAATAAGAAATTCAAAAAAATCAAAAAAATTGAAAACCTTCGCATTGTGTCATTATATGTGACCTTGTTTTCAGGATAAATAACAAACTTGGACTACGGAAAATGTCTTAAAAGAGTGTTCTCAGAAACGAGTTATCATGTATGAAGATTCATGGCTTTGAAGGCAAATGGCCAATGTTATGGCAACATTCATGGCACAGTTTGTTCAAATGATATCATATTTTGCACAAGTTTGCATCTTGGAATGGCAATCAATGTTGCCTAAGGAAGTTTTCACTTTCTTTGTACGGAAAATTCATTTTCCATTTTTCGAGTGCCCAAAATCAGTTTTTTTGTGAAGGACCTACCAAATATTTGTTGCAAAATTGGACCAAATCATTTTCATAAAATATTAGGCCATATATAATGTACAATTGACCAAATGGTTGGGTGTCAAAAGCTTTTGATCCACCTCTCGTGAAAAAGAAAAATTTCCGCCGAATCAGAAGGAAGCGGGTCAAATTTGAACTACAGCGGCCTCATAGTTTGCTCTTTATTTTTTCCAAAAATAATTTCTAGGTACATAAGTATCTATTTAATCAGAGAAAGTCCAAAAGTTTTGCAAGATTCAACCCCTAGCTACGAACGGTCATGCCCGCCGTTTTGACCGCATTTTGAAACGGGAATAAGAAATTCAAAAAAATCAAAAAAATTGAAAACCTTCGCATTGTGTCATTATATGTGACCTTGTTTTCAGGATAAATAACAAACTTGGACTACGGCAAATGTCTTAAAAAAGTGTTCTCAGAAACGAGTTATCATGTATGAAGATTCATGGCTTTCAAGGCAAATGGCCAATGTTATGGCAACATTCATGGCACAGTTTGTTCAAATGATATCATATTTTGCACATGTTTGCATCTTGGAATGGCAAACAATGTTGCCTAAGGAAGTTTTCACTTTCTTTGCATGGAAAATTCATTTTCCATTTTTCGAGTGCCCAAAATCAGTTTTTTTGTGAAGGACCTACCAAATATTTGTTGCAAAATTGGACCAAATCATTTTGATAAAATATTAGGCCAAATGTAATGTACAATTGACCAAATGGTTGGGTGACAAAAGCTTTTGATCCACCTCTCGTGAAAAAGAGGAATTTCCGCCGAATCAGAAGGAAGCGGGTCAAATTTGAACTACAGCAGCCTCATAGTTTGCTCTTTATTTTTTTCCAAAAATCATTTCTAGGTACATAAGTATCTATTTAATCAGAGAAAGTCCAACAGTTTTGCAAGATTCAACCCCTAGCTACGAATGGTCATGCCCGCCGTTTTGACCGCATTTTGAAACGGGCATAAGAAATTCAAAAAAATCAAAAAAATTGAAAACCTTCGCATTGTGTCATTATATGTGACCTAGTTTTCAGGATAAATAACAAACTTGGACTACGGCAAATGTCTTAAAAAAGTGTTCTCAGAAACGAGTTATCATGTATGAAGATTCATGGCTTTCAAGGCAAATGGCCAATGTTATGGCAACATTCATGGCACAGTTTGTTCAAATGATATCATATTTTGCACAAGGTTGCATCTTGGAATGGCAAACGATGTTGCCTAAGGAAGTTTTCACTTTCTTTGCATGGAAAATTCATTTTACATTTTTCGAGTGCCCAAAATGAGTTTTTTTGTGAAGGACCTACCAAATATTTGTTGCAAAATTGGACCAAATCTTTTTCTAAAATATTAGGCCATATAAATTGTACAATTGACCAAATGGTTGGGTGTCAAAAGCTTTTGATCCACCTCTCGTGAAAAAGACAAATTTCCACCGATTCAGTAGGAAGCGGGTCAAATTTGAACTACAGCTGCCTCTAAGTTTGCTCTTTATTGTTTCCAAAAATCATTTCTAGGTACATAAGTATCTATTTAATGAGAGAAACTCCAAAAGTTTTGCAAGATTCAACCCCTAGCTATGAACGGTCATGCCCGCCGTTTTGACCGCATTTTGAAACGGGCATAAGAAATTCAAAAAAATCAAAAATATTGAAAACCTTCGCATTGTGTCATTATATGTGACATTGTTTTCAGGATAAATAACAAACTTGGACTACGGCAAATGTCTTAAAAAAGTGTTCTCAGAAACGAGTTATCATGTATGAAGATTCATGGCTTTCAAGGCAAATTACCAATGTTATGGCAACATTCATGGCACATTTTGTTCAAATGATATCATATTTTGCACAAGCTTGCATCTTGGAATGGCAAACAATGTTGCCTAAGGAAGTTTTCACTTTCTTTGCACGGAAAATTCATTTTCCATTTTTCGAGTGCCCAAAATCAGTTTTTTTGTGAAGGACCTACCAAATATTTGTTGCAAAATTGGGCCAAATCATTTTGATAAAATATTAGGCCATATATAATTTACAATTGACCAAATGGTTGGGTGAGAAAAGCTTTTGATCCACCTCTCGTGAAAAAGACAAATTTCCGCCGAATCAGAAGGAAGCGGGTCAAATTTGAACTACAGCAGCCTCATAGTTTGCTCTTTATTTTTTTCCAAAAATCATTTCTAGGTACATAAGTATCTATTTAATTAGAGAAAGTCCAAAAGTTTTGCAAGATTCAACCCCTAGCTACGAATGGTCATGCCCGCCGTTTTGACCGCATTTTGAAACGGGCATAAGAAATTCAAAAAAAATGAAAAAATTGAAAACCTTCGCATTGTGTCATTATATGTGACCTTGTTTTCAGGATAAATAACAAACTTGGACTGCGGCAAATGTCTTAAGAAAGTTTTCTCAGAAACGAGTTATCATGTATGAAGATTCATGGCTTTCAAGGCAAATGGCCAATGTTATGGCAACATTCATGGCACAGTTTGTTCAAATGATATCATATTTTGCACAAGGTTGCATCTTGGAATGGCAAACAATGTTGCCTAAGGAAGTTTTCACTTTCTTTGCATGGAAAATTCATTTTACATTTTTCGAGTGCCCAAAATGAGTTTTTTTGTGAAGGACCTACCAAATATTTGTTGCAAAATTGGACCAAATCTTTTTCTAAAATATTAGGCCATATATAATGTACAATTGACCAAATGGTTGAGTGTCAAAAGCTTTTGATCCACCTCTCGTGAAAAAGACAAATTTCCACCGATTCAGTAGGAAGCGGGTCAAATTTGAACTACAGCAGCCTCATAGTTTGCTCTTTATTTTTTCCAAAATTCATTTCTAGGTACATAAGTATCTATTTAATCAGAGAAAGTCCAAAAGTTTTGCAAAATTCAACCCGTAGCTACGAACGGTCATGCCCGCCGTTTTGACCGCATTTTGAAACGGGCATAAGAAATTCAAAAAAATCAAAAAAATTGAAAACCTTCGCATTGTGTCATTATATGTGACCTAGTTTTCCGGAAAAATAACAAACTTGGACTACGGCAAATGTCTTAAAAAAGTGTTCTCAGAAACGAGTTATCATGTATGAAGATTCATGGCTTTCAAGGCAAATGGCCAATGTTATGGCAACATTCATGGCACAGTTTGTTCAAATGATATCATATTTTGCGCAAGTTTGCATCTTGGAATGGCAAACAATGTTGCCTAAGGAAGTTTTCACTTTCTTTGCATGGAAAATTCATTTTCCATTTTTTGAGTGCCCAAAATGAGTTTTTTTGTGAAGGACCTACCAAATATTTGTTGCAAAATTGGACCAAATCATTTTTATAAAATATTAGGCCATATATAATGTACAATTGACCAAATGGTTGGGTGTCAAAAGCTTTTGATCCACCTCTCGTGAAAAAGACAAATTTCCGCCGAATTAGAAGGAAGCGGGTCAAATTTGAACTATAGCAGCCTCATAGTTTGCTCTTTATTTTTTCCAAAATTCATTTCTAGGTACATAAGTATCTATTTAATCAGAGAAAGTCCAAAAGTTTTGCAAAATTCAACCCCCAGCTACGAACGGTCATGCCCGGCGTTTTGACCGTATTTTGAAACGGGCATAAGAAATTCAAAAAAATAAAAAAAATTGAAAACCTTCGCATTGTGTCATTATATGTGACGTAGTTTTCCGGAAAAATAACAAACTTGGACTACGGCAACTGTCTTAAAAAAGTGTTCTCAGAAACGAGCTATCATGTATGAAGATTCATGCCTTTCATGGCAAATGGCCAATGTTATGGCAACATTCATGGCATAGTTTGTTCAAATGATTTCATATTTTGCACAAGTTTGCATCTTGGAATGGCAAACAATGTTGCCTAAGGAAGTTTTCACTTTCTTTGCACGGAAAATTCATTTTCCATTTTTCGAGTGCCCAAAATGAGTTTTTTTGTGAAGGACCTACCAAATATTTGTTGCAAAATTGGACCAAATCATTTTGATAAAATATTAGGCCATATATAATGTAGAATTGACCAAATGGTTGGATGTCAAAAGCTTTTGATCCACCTCTCGTGAAAAAGACAAATTTCCGCCGATTCAGCAGGAAGCGGGTCAAATTAGAACTACAGCAGCCTCATAGTTTGCTCTTTATTTTTTTACAACAATCATTTTCAGGTACATAAGTATCTATTTAATCAGAGAAAGTCGAAAAGTTTTGCAAGATTCAACCCCTAGCTACGAACGGTCATGCCCGCCGTTTTGACCGCATTTTGAAACGGGCATAAGAAATTCAAAAAAATCAAAAAAATTGAAAACCTTCGCATTGTGTCATTATATGTGACCTAGTATTCAGGAAAAATAACAAACTTGTACTACGGCAAATGTCTTAAAAAAGTGTTCTCAGAAACGAGTTATCATGTATGAAGATTCATGGCTTTCAACGCAAATGGCCAATGTTATGGCAACATTCATGGCATAGTTTGTTCAAATGATATCATATTTTGCACAAGTTTGCATCTTGTAATGGCAAACAATGTTGCCTAAGGAAGTTTTCACTTTCTTTGGACGGAAAATTCATTTTCCATTTTTCGAGTGCCCAAAATCAGTTTTTTTGTGAAGGACCTACCAAATATTTGTTGCAAAATTGGACCAAATCATTTTGATAAAATATTTGGCCATATATAATGTACAATTGACCAAATGGTTGGGTGTCAAAAGCTTTTGATCCACCTCTCGCGAAAAAGACAAATTTCCGCCGAATCAGAAGGAAGCGGGTCAAATTTGAACTACAGCAGCCTCATAGTTTGCTCTTTATTTTTTCCAAAATACATTTCTAGGTACATAAGTACCTATTTAATCAGAGAAAGTCCAAAAGTTTTGCATGATTCATCCCCTAGCTACGAAAGGTCATGCCCGCTGGTTTGACCGCATTTTGAAACGGGCATAAGAAATTCAGAAAAATCAAAAAAATTGAAAACCTTCGCATTGTGTCATTATATGTGACCTTGTTTTCAGGATAAACAACAAACTTGGACTACGGCAAATGTCTTAAAAAAGGGTTCTCAGAAACGAGCTATCATGTATGAAGATTCATGGCTTTCAAGGCAAATGGCCAATGTTATGGCAACATTCATGGCACAGTTTGTTCAAATGATATCATATTTTGCACAAGTTTGCATCTTGGAATGGCAAACAATGTTGCCTAAGGAAGTTTTCACTTTCTTTGCACGGAAAATTCATTTTCCATTTTTCGAGTGCCCAAAATGAGTTTTTTTTGATGGACCTACCAAATATTTGTTGCAAAATTGGACCAAATCATTTTGATAAAATATTAGGCCATATATAATGTACAATTGACCAAATGGTTGGGTGTCAAAAGCTTTTGATCCACCTCTCATGAAAAAGACAAATTTCCGCCGATTCAGTAGGAAGCGGGTCAAATTTGAACTACAGCAGCCTCATAGTTTGCTCTTTATTTTTTCCAAAAATCATTTCTAGGTACATAAGTATCTATTTAATCAGAGAAAGTCCAAAAGTTTGGCAAAATTCAACCCCCAGCTACGAACGGTCATGCCCGGCGTTTTGACCACATTTTGAAACGGGCATAAGAAATTCAAAAAAATAAAAAAAATTGAAAACCTTCGCATTGTGTCATTATATGTGACATAGTTTTCAGGAAAAATAACAAACTTGTACTATGGCAAATGTCTTAAAAAAGTGTTCTTAGAAACGAGTTATCATGTATGAAGATTCATGGCTTTCAAGGCAAATGGCCAATGTTATGGCAACATTCATGGCATAGTTTGTTCAAATGATATCATATTTTGCACAAGTTTGCATCTTGGAATGACAAACAATGTTACCTAAGGAAGTTTTCCCTTTCTTTGCACGGAAAATTCATTTTCCATTTTTCGAGTGCCCAAAATGAGTTTTTTTGTGAAGGACCTACCAAATATTTGTTGCAAAATTGGACCAAATCATTTTGATAAAATATTAGGCCATATATAATGTACAATTGACCAAATGGTTGGGTGTCAAAAGCTTTTGATCCACCTCTCGTGAAAAAGAAAATTTTCCGCCGATTTAGTAGGATGCGGGTCAAATTTGAACTACAGCAGCCTCATAGTTTGCTCTTTATTTTTTCCAAAAATAATTTATAGGTACATAAGTATCTATTTAATCACAGAAAGTCCAAAAGTTTTGCAAGATTCAACCCCTAGCTACGAACGGTCATGCCCGCCGTTTTGACCGCATTTTGAAACGGGAATAAGAAATTCAAAAAAATCAAAAAAATTGAAAACCTTCGCATTGTGTCATTATATGTGACCTTGTTTTCAGGATAAATAACAAACTTGGACAACGGCAAATGTCTTAAAAAGTGTTCTCAGAAACGAGTTATCATGTATGAAGATTCATGGCTTTCAAGGCAAATGGCCAATGTTATGGCAACATTCATGGCACAGTTTGTTCAAATGATATCATATTTTGCACAAGTTTGCATCTTCGAATGGCAAACAATGTTGCCTAAGGAAGTTTTCACTTTCTTTGCACGGAAAATTCATTTTCCATTTTTCGAGTGCCCAAAATGAGTTTTTTTGTGAAGGACCTACCAAATATTTGTTGCAAAATTGGACCAAATCATTTTGATAAAATATTAGGCCATATATAATGTACAATTGACCAAATGGTTGGGTGTCAAAAGCTTTTGATCCACCTCTCGTGAAAAAGACAAATTTGTGCCGATTCAGTAGGAAGCGGGTCAAATTTGTACTACAGCAGCCTCATAGTTTGCTCTTTATTTTTTCCAAAAATCATTTATAGGTACATAAGTATCTATTTAATAAGAGAAAGTCCAAAAGTTTTGCAAAATTCAACCCCTAGCTACGAACGGTCATGCCCGCCGTTTTGACCGCATTTTGAAACGGGCATAAGAAATTCAAAAAAATCAAAAAAATTGAAAACCTTCGCATTGTGTCATTATATGTGACCTTGTTTTCAGGATAAATAACAAACTTGGACTACGGCAAATGTCTTAAAAAAGTGTTCTCAGAAACGAGTTATCATGTATGAAGATTCATGGCTTTCAAGGCAAATGGCCAATGTTATGGCAACATTCATGGCACAGTTTGTTCAAATGATATCATATTTTGCACAAGTTTGCATCTTGGAATGGCAAACAATGTTGCCTAAGGAAGTTTTCACTTTCTTTGCACGGAAAATTCATTTTCCATTTTTCGAGTGCCCAAAATGAGTTTTTTTTGAAGGACCTACCAAATATTTGTTGCAAAATTGGACCAAATCATTTTGATAAAATATTAGGCCATATATAATGTACAATTGACCAAATGGTTGGGTGTCAAAAGCTTTTGATCCACCTCTCGTGAAAAAGACAAATTTCCGCCGAATGAGAAGGAAGCGGGTCAAATTTGAACTACAACAGCCTCATAGTTTGCTCTTTATTTTTTCCAAAAATCATTTCTAGGTACATAAGTATCTATTTAATCAGAGAAAGTCCAAAAGTTTTGCAAGATTCAACCCCTAGCTACGAACGGTCATGCCCGCCGTTTTGACCGCATTTTGAAACGGGCATAAGAAATTCAAAAAAATCAAAAAAATTGAAAACCTTCGCATTCTGTCATTATATGTGACCTTGTTTTCAGGATAAATAACAAACTTGGACTACGGCAAATGTCTTAAAAAAGTGTTCTCAGAAACGAGTTATCATGTATGAAGATTCATGGCTTTCAAGGCAAATGGCCAATGTTATGGCAACATTCATGGCACAGTTTGTTCAAATGATATCATATTTTGCACAAGTTTGCATCTTGGAATGGCAAACAATGTTGCCTAAGGAAGTTTTCACTTTCTTTGCACGGAAAATTCATTTTCCATTTTTCGAGTGCCCAAAATGAGTTTTTTTTGAAGGACCTACCAAATATTTGTTGCAAAATTGGACCAAATCATTTTCATAAAATATTAGGCCATATATAATGTACAATTGACCAAATGGTTGGGTGTCAAAATCTTTTGATCCACCTCTCGTGAAAAAGACAAATTTCCGCCGAATGAGAAGGAAGCGGGTCAAATTTGAACTACAGCAGCCTCATAGTTTGCTCTTTATTTTTTCCAAAAATCATTTCTAGGTACATAAGTATCTATTTAATCAGAGAAAGTCCAAAAGTTATGCAAGATTCAACCCCTAGCTACGAATGGTCATGCCCGCCGTTTTGACCGCATTTTGAAACGGGCATAAGAAATTCAAAAAAATCAAAAAAATTGAAAACCTTCGCATTCTGTCATTATATGTGACCTTGTTTTCAGGATAAATAACAAACTTGGACTACGGCAAATGTCTTAAAAAAGTGTTCTCAGAAACGAGTTATCATGTATGAAGATTCATGGCTTTCAAGGCAAATGGCCAATGTTATGGCAACATTCATGGCACAGTTTGTTCAAATGATATCATATTTTGCGCAAGTTTGCATCTTGGAATGGTAAACAATGTTGCCTAAGGAAGTTTTCACTTTCTTTGCATGGAAAATTCATTTTCCATTTTTCGAGTGCCCAAAATCAGTTTTTTTGTGAGGGACCTACCAAATATTTGTTGCAAAATTGGACCAAATCATTTTCATAAAATATTAGGCCATATATAATGTACAATTGACCAAATGGTTGGGTGTCAAAATCTTTTGATCCACCTCCCGTGAAAAAGAAAAATTTCCGCCGAATCAGGAGGAAGCGGGTCAAATTTGAACTACAGCAGCCTCATAGTTTGCTCTTTATTTTTTCCAAAAATAATTTCTAGGTACATAAGTATCTATTTAATTAGAGAAAGTCCAAAAGTTTTGCAAGATTCAACCCCTAGCTACGAACGGTCATGCCCACCATTTTGACCGCATTTTGAAACGGGAATAAGAAATTCAAAAAAATCAAAAAAATTGAAAACCTTCGCATTGTGTCATTATATGTGACCTTGGTTTCAGGATAAATAACAAACTTGGACTACGGCAAATGTCTTAAAAAAGTGTTCCCAGAAACGAGTTATCATGTATGAAGATTCATGGCTTTCAAGGCAAATGGCCAATGTTATGGCGACATTCATGGCACAGTTTGTTCAAATGATATCATATTTTGCACAAGTTTGCATCTTGGAATGGCAAACAATGTTGCCTAAGGAAGTTTTCACTTTCTTCGCACGGAAAATTCATTTTCCATTTTTCGAGTGCCCAAAATGAGTTTTTTTGTGAGGGACCTACCAAATATTTGTTGCAAAATTGGACCAAATCATTTTTATAAAATATTAGGCCATATATAATGTACAATTGACCAAATGGTTGGGTGCCAAAAGCTTTTGATCCACCTCTCGTGAAAAAGAAAAATTTCCGCCGATTCAGTAGGATGCGGGTCAAATTTGAACTACAGCAGCCTCATAGTTTGCTCTTTATTTTTTCCAAAAATCATTTCTAGGTACTTAAGTATCTATTTAATCAGAGAAAGTCCAAAAGTTTTGCAAAATTCAACCCCTAGCTACGAACGGTCATGCCCGCCGTTTTATCGCATTTTGAAACGGGCATAAGAAATTCAAAAAAAAATAAAAAATATTGAAAACCTTCGCATTGTGTCATTATATGTGACCTAGTTTTCAGGAAAAATAAGAAACTTGTACTACGGCAAATGTCTTAAAAAAGTGTTCTCAGAAACGAGTTATCATGTATGAAGATTCATGGCTTTCAAGGCAAATGGCCAATGTTATGGCAACATTCATGGCACAGTTTGTTCAAATGATATCATATTTTGCACAAGTTTGCATCTTGGAATGGCAAACAATGTTGCCTAAGGAAGTTTTCACTTTCTTTGCACGGAAAATTCATTTTCCATTTTTCGAGTGCCCAAAATCAGTTTTTTTGTGAAGGACCTACCAAATATTTGTTGCAAAATTGGACCAAATCATTTTCATAAAATATTAGGCCATATATAATGTACAATTGACCAAATGGTTGGGTGTCAAAATCTTTTGATCCACCTCTCGTGAAAAAAACAAATTTCCGCCGAATTAGAAGGAAGCGGGTCAAATTTGAACTACAGCAGCCTCATAGTTTGCTCTTTATTTTTTCCAAAAATAATTTCTAGGTACATAAGTATCTATTTAATCAGAGAAAGTCCAAAAGTTTTGCAAGATTCAACCCCTAGCTACGAACGGTCATGCCCGCCGTTTTGACCGCATTTTGAAACGGGAATAAGAAATTCAAAAAAATCAAAAAAATTGAAAACCTTCGCATTGTGTCATTATATGTGACCTTGTTTTCAGGATAAATAACAAACTTGGACTACGGCAAATGTCTTAAAAAAGTGTTCTCAGAAACGAGTTATCATGTATGAAGATTCATGGCTTTCAAGGCAAATGGCCAATGTTATGGCAACATTCATGGCACAGTTTGTTCAAATGATATCATATTTTGCACAAGTTTGCATCTTGGAATGGCAAACAATGTTGCCTAAGGAAGTTTTCACTTTCTTCGCACGGAAAATTCATTTTCCATTTTTCGAGTGCCCAAAATGAGTTTTTTTGTGAAGGACCTACCAAATATTTGTTGCAAAATTGGACCAAATCATTTTTATAAAATATTACTCCATATATAATGTACAATTGACCAAATGGTTGGGTGCCAAAAGCTTTTGATCCACCTCTCGTGAAAAAGAAAAATTTCCGCCGATTCAGTAGGATGCGGGTCAAATTTGAACTACAGCAGCCTCATAGTTTGCTCTTTATTTTTTCCAAAAATCATTTCTAGGTACTTAAGTATCTATTTAATCAGAGAAAGTCCAAAAGTTTTGCAAAATTCAACCCCTAGCTACGAACGGTCATGCCCGCCGTTTTACCGCATTTTGAAACGGGCATAAGAAATTCAAAAAAAAATCAAAAATATTGAAAACCTTCGCATTGTGTCATTATATGTGACCTAGTTTTCAGGAAAAATAAGAAACTTGTACTACGGCAAATGTCTTAAAAAAGTGTTCTCAGAAACGAGTTATCATGTATGAAGATTCATGGCTTTCAAGGCAAATGGCCAATGTTATGGCAACATTCATGGCACAGTTTGTTCAAATGATATCATATTTTTCACAAGTTTGCATCTTGGAATGGCAAACAATGTTGCCTAAGGAAGTTTTCACTTTCTTTGCACGGAAAATTCATTTTCCATTTTTCGAGTGCCCAAAATCAGTTTTTTTGTGAAGGACCTACCAAATATTTGTTGCAAAATTGGACCAAATCATTTTCATAAAATATTAGGCCATATATAATGTACAATTGACCAAATGGTTGGGTGTCAAAAGCTTTTGATCCACCTCTCGTGAAAAAAACAAATTTCCGCCGAATTAGAAGGAAGCGGGTCAAATTTGAACTACAGCAGCCTCATAGTTTGCTCTTTATTTTTTCCAAAAATAATTTCTAGGTACATAAGTATCTATTTAATCAGAGAAAGTCCAAAAGTTTTGCAAGATTCAACCCCTAGCTACGAACGGTCATGCCCGCGGTTTTGACCGCATTTTGAAACGGGAATAAGAAATTCAAAAAAATCAAAAAAATTGAAAACCTTCGCATTGTGTCATTATACGTGACCTTGTTTTCAGGATAAATAACAAACTTGGACTACGGCAAATGTCTTAAAAAAGTGTTCTCAGAAACGAGTTATCATGTATGAAGATTCATGGCTTTCAAGGCAAATGGCCAATGTTATGGGAACATTCATGGCACAGTTTGTTCAAATGATATCATATTTTGCACAACTTTGCATCTTGGAATGGCAAACAATGTTGCCTAAGGAAGTTTTCACTTTCTTTGCACGGAAAATTCATTTTCCATTTTTCGAGTGCCCAAAATCAGTTTTTTTGTGAAGGACCTACCAAATATTTGTTGCAAAATTGGACCAAATCATTTTCATAAAATATTAGGCCATATATAATGTACAATTGACCAAATGGTTGGGTGCCAAAAGCTTTTGATCCACCTCTCGTGAAAAAGAAAAATTTCCGCCGATTCAGTAGGATGCGGGTCAAATTTGAACTACAGCAGCCTCATAGTTTGCTCTTTATTTTTTCCAAAAATCATTTCTAGGTACTTAAGTATCTATTTAATCAGAGAAAGTCCAAAAGTTTTGCAAAATTCAACCCCTAGCTACGAACGGTCATGCCCGCCGTTTTGACCGCATTTTGAAACGGGCATAAGAAATTCAAAAAAAAATCAAAAATATTGAAAACCTTCGCATTGTGTCATTATATGTGACCTAGTTTTCAGGAAAAATAAGAAACTTGTACTACGGCAAATGTCTTAAAAAAGTGTTCTCAGAAACGAGTTATCATGTATGAAGATTCATGGCTTTCAAGGCAAATGGCCAATGTTATGGCAACATTCATGGCACAGTTTGTTCAAATGATATCATATTTTTCACAAGTTTGCATCTTGGAATGGCAAACAATGTTGCCTAAGGAAGTTTTCACTTTCTTTGCACGGAAAATTCATTTTCCATTTTTCGAGTGCCCAAAATCAGTTTTTTTGTGAAGGACCTACCAAATATTTGTTGCAAAATTGGACCAAATCATTTTCATAAAATATTAGGCCATATATAATGTACAATTGACCAAATGGTTGGGTGTCAAAAGCTTTTGATCCACCTCTCGTGAAAAAAACAAATTTCCGCCGAATTAGAAGGAAGCGGGTCAAATTTGAACTACAGCAGCCTCATAGTTTGCTCTTTATTTTTTCCAAAAATAATTTCTAGGTACATAAGTATCTATTTAATCAGAGAAAGTCCAAAAGTTTTGCAAGATTCAACCCCTAGCTACGAACGGTCATGCCCGCGGTTTTGACCGCATTTTGAAACGGGAATAAGAAATTCAAAAAAATCAAAAAAATTGAAAACCTTCGCATTGTGTCATTATACGTGACCTTGTTTTCAGGATAAATAACAAACTTGGACTACGGCAAATGTCTTAAAAAGTGTTCTCAGAAACGAGTTATCATGTATGAAGATTCATGGCTTTCAAGGCAAATGGCCAATGTTATGGGAACATTCATGGCACAGTTTGTTCAAATGATATCATATTTTGCACAACTTTGCATCTTGGAATGGCAAACAATGTTGCCTAAGGAAGTTTTCACTTTCTTTGCACGGAAAATTCATTTTCCATTTTTCGAGTGCCCAAAATCAGTTTTTTTGTGAAGGACCTACCAAATATTTGTTGCAAAATTGGACCAAATCATTTTCATAAAATATTAGGCCATATATAATGTACAATTGACCAAATGGTTGGGTGCCAAAAGCTTTTGATCCACCTCTCGTGAAAAAGAAAAATTTCCGCCGATTCAGTAGGATGCGGGTCAAATTTGAACTACAGCAGCCTCATAGTTTGCTCTTTATTTTTTCCAAAAATCATTTCTAGGTACTTAAGTATCTATTTAATCAGAGAAAGTCCAAAAGTTTTGCAAAATTCAACCCCTAGCTACGAACGGTCATGCCCGCCGTTTTGACCGCATTTTGAAACGGGCATAAGAAATTCAAAAAAAAATCAAAAATATTGAAAACCTTCGCATTGTGTCATTATATGTGACCTAGTTTTCAGGAAAAATAACAAACTTGTACTACGGCAAATGTCTTAAAAAAGTGTTCTCAGAAACGAGTTATCATGTATGAAGATTCATGGCTTTCAAGGCAAATGGCCAATGTTATGGCAACATTCATGGCACAGTTTGTTCAAATGATATCATATTTTGCACAAGTTTTCATCTTGGAATGGCAAACAATGTTGCCTAAGGAAGTTTTCACTTTCTTCGCACGGAAAATTCATTTTCCATTTTTCGAGTGCCCAAAATCAGTTTTTTTGTGAAGGACCTACCAAATATTTGTTGCAAAATTGGACCAAATCATTTTCATAAAATATTAGGCCATATATAATGTACAATTTACCAAATGGTTGGGTGTCAAAAGCTTTTGATCCACCTCTCGTGAAAAAAACAAATTTCCGCCGAATCAGAAGGAAGCGGGTCAAATTTGAACTACAGCAGCCTCATAGTTTGCTCTTTATTTTTTCCAAAAATAATTTCTAGGTACATAAGTATCTATTTAATCAGAGAAAGTCCAAAAGTTTTGCAAGATTCAACCCCTAGCTACGAACAGTCATGCCCGCCGTTTTGACCGCATTTTGAAACGGGAATAAGAAATTCAAAAAAATCAAAAAAATTGAAAACCTTCGCATTGTGTCATTATATGTGACCTTGTTTTCAGGAAAAATAACAAACTTGTACTATGGCAAATGTCTTAAAAAAGTGTTCTCAGAAACGAGTTATCATGTATGAAGATTCATGGCTTTCAAGGCAAATGGCCAATGTTATGGCAACATTCATGGCACAGTTTGTTCAAATGATATCATATTTTGCACAAGTTTGCATCTTGGTATGGCAAACAATGTTGCCTAAGGAAGTTTTCACTTTCTTTGCACGGAAAATTCATTTTCCATTTTTCGAGTGCCCAAAATCAGTTTTTTTGTGAAGGACCTACCAAATATTTGTTGCAAAATTGGACCAAATCATTTTCATAAAATATTAGGCCATATATAATGTAACATTGACCAAATGGTTGGGTGTCAAAAGCTTTTGATCCACCTCTCGTGAAAAAGAAAAATTTCCGCCGAATCAGAAGGAAGCGGGTCAAATTTGAACTACAGCAGCCTCATAGTTTGCTCTTTATTTTTTCCAAAAATAATTTCTAGGTACATAAGTATCTATTTAATCAGAGAAAGTCCAAAAGTTTTGCAAGATTCAACCCCTAGCTACGAACGGTCATGCCCGCCATTTTGACCGCATTTTGAAACGGGAATAAGAAATTCAAAAAAATCAAAAAAATTGAAAACCTTCGCATTGTGTCATTATATGTGACCTTGCTTTCAGGATAAATAACAAACTTGGACTACGGCAAATGTCTTAAAAAAGTGTTCTCAGAAACGAGTTATCATGTATGAAGATTCATGGCTTTCAAGGCAAATGGCCAATGTTATGGCAACATTCATGGCACAGTTTGTTCAAATGATATCATATTTTGCACAAGTTTGCATCTTGGAATGGCAAACAATGTTTCCTAAGGAAGTTTTCACTTTCTTCGCACGGAAAATTCATTTTCCATTTTTCGAGTGCCCAAAATGAGTTTTTTTGTGAAGGACCTACCAAATATTTGTTGCAAAATTGGACCAAATCATTTTTCTAAAATATTAGGCCATATATAATGTACAATTGACCAAATGGTTGGGTGCCAAAAGCTTTTGATCCACCTCTCGTGAAAAAGAAAAATTTCCGCCGATTTAGTAGGATGCGGGTCAAATTTGAACTACAGCAGCCTCATAGTTTGCTCTTTATTTTTTCCAAAAATCATTTCTAGGTACATAAGTATCTATTTAATCAGAGAAAGTCCAAAAGTTTTGCAAAATTCAACCCCTAGCTATGAACGGTCAAGCCCGCCGTTTTGACCGCATTTTGAAACGGGCATAAGAAATTCAAAAAAAAATCAAAAATATTGAAAACCTTCGCATTGTGTCATTATATGTGACCTAGTTTTCAGGAAAAATAACAAACTTGTACTATGGCAAATGTCTTAAAAAAGTGTTCTCAGAAACGAGTTATCATGTATGAAGATTGATGGCTTTCAAGGCAAATGGCCAATGTTATGGCAACATTCATGGCACAGTTTGTTCAAATGATATCATATTTTGCACAAGTTTGCATCTTGGAATGTCAAACAATGTTGCCTAAGAAAGTTTTCACTTTCTTTGCACGGAAAATTCATTTTCCATTTTTCGAGTGCCCAAAATCAGTTTTTTTGTGAAGGACCTACCAAATATTTGTTGCAAAATTGGACCAAATCATTTTCATAAAATATTAGGCCATATATAATGTACAATTGACCAAATGGTTGGGTGTCAAAAGCTTTTGATCCACCTCTCGTGAAAAAGAAAAATTTCCGCCGAATCAGAAGGAAGCGGGTCAAATTTGAACTACAGCAGCCTCAGAGTTTGCTCTTTATTTTTTCCAAAAATAATTTCTAGGTACATAAGTATCTATTTAATCAGAGAAAGTCCAAAAGTTTTGCAAAATTCAACCCCTAGCTACGAACGGTCATGCCCGCCGTTTTGACCGCATTTTGAAACGGGAATAAGAAATTCAAAAAAATCAAAAAAATTGAAAACCTTCGCATTGTGTCATTATATGTGACCTTGTTTTCAGGATAAATAACAAACTTGGACTATGGAAAATGTCTTAAAAGAGTGTTCTCAGAAACGAGTTATCATGTATGAAGATTCATGGCTTTCAAGGCAAATGGCCAATGTTATGGCAACATTCATGGCACAGTTTGCTCAAATGATATCATATTTTGCACAAGTTTGCATCTTGGAATGGCAATCAATGTTGCCTAAGGAAGTTTTCACTTTCTTTGCACGGAAAATTCATTTTCCATTTTTCGAGTGCCCAAAATCAGTTTTTTTGTGAAGGACCTACCAAATATTTGTTGCAAAATTGGACCAAATCATTTTCATAAAATATTAGGCCATATATAATGTACAATTAACCAAATGGTTGGGTGTCAAAAGCTTTTGATCCACCTCTCGTGAAAAAGAAAAATTTCCGCCGAATTAGAAGGAAGCGGGTCAAATTTGAACTACAGCAGCCTCATAGTTTGCTCTTTATTTTTTCCAAAAATAATTTCTAGGTACATAAGTATCTATTTAATAAGAGAAACTCCAAAAGTTTTGCAAGATTCAACCCCTAGCTATGAACGGTCATGCCCGCCGTTTTGACCGCATTTTGAAACGGGCATAACAAATTCAAAAAAAATCAAAAAAATTGAAAACCTTCGCATTGTGTCATTATATGTGACCTTGTTTTCAGGATAAATAAAAAACTTGGACTACGGCAAATGTCTTAAAAAAGTGTTCTCAGAAACGAGTTATCATGTATGAAGATTCATGGCTTTCAAGGCAAATTACCAATGTTATGGCAACATTCATGGCACAGTTTGTTCAAACGATATCATATTTTGCACAAGTTTGCATCTTGGAATGGCAAACAATGTTGCCTAAGGAAGTTTTCACTTTCTTTGCACGGAAAATTCATTTTCCATTTTTCGAGTGCACAAAATTAGTTTTTTTGTGAAGGACCTACCAAATATTTGTTGCAAAATTGGACCAAATCATTTTGATAAAATATTAGGCCATATATAATGTACAATTGACCAAATGGTTGGGTGACAAAAGCTTTTGATCCACCTCTCGTGAAAAACACAAATTTCCGCCGAATCAGAAGGAAGCGGGTCAAATTTGAACTACAGCAGCCTCATAGTTTGCTCTTTATTTTTTCAAAAAATAATTTCTAGGTACATAAGTATCTATTTTATCAGAGAAAGTCCAAAAGTTTTGCAAGATTCAACCCCTAGCTACGAACGGTCATGCCCGCCGTTTTGACCGCATTTTGAAACGGCATAAGAAATTCAAAAAAATCAAAAAAATGTAAAACCTTCGCATTTTGTCATTATATGTGACCTTTTTTTTAGGATAAATAACAAACTTGGACTACGGCAAATGTCTTAAAAAAGTGTTCTCAGAAACGAGTTATCATGTATGAAGATTCATGGCTTTCAAGGCAAATGGCCAATGTTATGGCAACATTCATGGCACAGTTTGTTCAAATGATATCATATTTTGCACAAGGTTGCATCTTGGAATGGCAAACGATGTTGCCTAAGGAAGTTTTCACTTTCTTTGCATGGAAAATTCATTTTACATTTTGCGAGTGCCCAAAATGAGTTTTTTTGTGAAGGACCTACCAAATATTTGTTGCAAAATTGGACCAAATCTTTTTCTAAAATATTAGGCCATATAAATTGTACAATTGACCAAATGGTTGGGTGTCAAAAGCTTTTGATCCACCTCTCGTGAAAAAGACAAATTTCCACCGATTCAGTAGGAAGCGGGTCAAATTTGAACTACAGCTGCCTCTAAGTTTGCTCTTTATTGTTTCCAAAAATCATTTCTAGGTACATAAGTATCTATTTAATGAGAGAAACTCCAAAAGTTTTGCAAGATTCAACCCCTAGCTATGAACGGTCATGCCCGCCGTTTTGACCGCATTTTGAAACGGGCATAAGAAATTCAAAAAAATCAAAAATATTGAAAACCTTCGCATTGTGTCATTATATGTGACATTGTTTTCAGGATAAATAACAAACTTGGACTACGGCAAATGTCTTAAAAAAGTGTTCTCAGAAACGAGTTATCATGTATGAAGATTCATGGCTTTCAAGGCAAATTACCAATGTTATGGCAACATTCATGGCACATGTTGTTCAAATGATATCATATTTTGCACAAGCTTGCATCTTGGAATGGCAAACAATGTTGCCTAAGGAAGTTTTCACTTTCTTTGCACGGAAAATTCATTTTCCATTTTTCGAGTGCCCAAAATCAGTTTTTTTGTGAAGGACCTACCAAATATTTGTTGCAAAATTGGGCCAAATCATTTTGATAAAATATTAGGCCATATATAATTTACAATTGACCAAATGGTTGGGTGACAAAAGCTTTTGATCCACCTCTCGTGAAAAAGACAAATTTCCGCCGAATCAGAAGGAAGCGGGTCAAATTTGAACTACAGCAGCCTCATAGTTTGCTCTTTATTTTTTTCCAAAAATCATTTCTAGGTACATAAGTATCTATTTAATTAGAGAAAGTCCAAAAGTTTTGCAAGATTCAACCCCTAGCTACGAATGGTCATGCCCGCCGTTTTGACCGCATTTTGAAACGGGCATAAGAAATTCAAAAAAATTGAAAAAATTGAAAACCTTCGCATTGTGTCATTATATGTGACCTTGTTTTCAGTATAAATAACAAACTTGGACTGCGGCAAATGTCTTAAAAAAGTGTTCTCAGAAACGAGTTATCATGTATGAAGATTCATGGCTTTCAAGGCAAATGGCCAATGTTATGGCAACATTCATGGCACAGTTTGTTCACATGATATCATATTTTGCACAAGGTTGCATCTTGGAATGGCAAACAATGTTGCCTAAGGAAGTTTTCACTTTCTTTGCATGGAAAATTCATTTTACATTTTTCGAGTGCCCAAAATGAGTTTTTTTGTGAAGGACCAACCAAATATTTGTTGCAAAATTGGACCAAATCTTTTTCTAAAATATTAGGCCATATATAATGTACAATTGACCAAATGGTTGGGTGTCAAAAGCTTTTGATCCACCTCTCGTGAAAAAGACAAATTTCCACCGATTCAGTAGGAAGCGGGTCAAATTTGAACTACAGCAGCCTCATAGTTTGCTCTTTATTTTTTCCAAAATTCATTTCTAGGTACATAAGTATCTATTTAATCAGAGAAAGTCCAAAAGTTTTGCAAAATTCAACCCGTAGCTACGAACGGTCATGCCCGCCGTTTTGACCGCATTTTGAAACGGGCATAAGAAATTCAAAAAAATCAAAAAAATTGAAAACCTTCGCATTGTGTCATTATATGTGACCTAGTTTTCCGGAAAAATAACAAACTTGGACTATGGCAAATGTCTTAAAAAAATGTTCTCAGAAACGAGTTATCATGTATGAAGATTCATGGCTTTCAAGGCAAATGGCCAATGTTATGGCAACATTCATGGCACAGTTTGTTCAAATGATATCATATTTTGCGCAAGTTTGCATCTTGGAATGGCAAACAATGTTGCCTAAGGAAGTTTTCACTTTCTTTGCATGGAAAATTCATTTTCCATTTTTTGAGTGCCCAAAATGAGTTTTTTTGTGAAGGACCTACCAAATATTTGTTGCAAAATTGGACCAAATCATTTTTATAAAATATTAGGCCATATATAATGTACAATTGACCAAATGGTTGGGTGTCAAAAGCTTTTGATCCACCTCTCGTGAAAAAGACAAATTTCCGCCGAATTAAAAGGAAGCGGGTCAAATTTGAACTACAACAGCCTCATAGTTTGCTCTTTAATTTTTCAAAAATTCATTTCTAGGTACATAAGTATCTATTTAATCAGAGAAAGTCCAAAAGTTTTGCAAGATTCAACCCCTAGCTACGAACGGTCATGCCCGCCGTTTTGACCGCATTTTGAAACGGGCATAAGAAATTTAAAAATATCAAAAAAATTGAAAACCTTCGCATTGTGTCATTATATGTGACCTTGTTTTCAGGATAAATAACAAAATTGGACTACGGCAAATGTCTTAAAAAAGTGTTCTCAGAAACGAGTTATCATGTATGAAGATTCATGGCTTTCAAGGCAAATGGCCAATGTTATGGCAACATTCATGGCACAGTTTGTTCAAATGATATCATATTTTGCACAAGTTTGCATCTTGGAATGGCAAACAATGTTGCCTAAGGAAGTTTTCACTTTCTTCGCGCGAAAAATTCATTTTCCAATTTTCGAGTGCCCAAAATGAGTTTTTTTGTGAAGGACCTACCAAATATTTGTTGCAAAATTGGACCAAATCATTTTGATAAAATATTAGGCCATATATAATGTACAATTGACCAAATGGTTGGGTGTCAAAAGCTTTTGATCCACCTCTCGTGAAAAAGAGAAATTTCCGCCGATTTAGTAGGAAGCGGGTCAAATTTGAACTACAGCAGCCTCATCGTTTGCTCTTTATTTTTTCCAAAAATCATTTATAGGTACATAAGTATCTATTTAATAAGAGAAAGTCCAAAAGTTTTGCAAAATTCAACCCCTAGCTACGAACGGTCAAGCCCGCCGTTTTGACCGCATTTTGAAACGGGCATAAGAAATTCAAAAAAATCAAAAAAATTGAAAACCTTCGCATTGTGTCATTATATGTGACCTAGTTTTCAGAAAAAATAACAAACTTGTACTACGGCAAATGTCTTTAAAAAGTGTTCTCAGAAACGAGTTATCATGTATGAAGATTCATGCCTTTCAAGGCAAATGGCCAATGTTATGGCAACATTCATGGTACAGTTTGTTCAAATGATATCATATTTTGCACCAGTTTGCATCTTGGAATGGCAAACAATGTTGCCTAAGGAAGTTTTCACTTTCTTTGCACGGAAAATTCATTTTCCATTTTTCGAGTGCCCAAAATGAGTTTTTTTGTGAAGGACCTACCAAATATTTGTTGCAAAATTGGACCAAATCATTTTGATAAAATATTAGGCCATATATAATGTACAATTGACCAAATGGTTGGGTGACAAAAGCTTTTGATCCACCTCTCGTGAAAAAGACAAATTTCCGTCGAGTCAGAAGGAAGCGGGTCAAATTTGAACTACAGCAGCCTCATAGTTTGCTCTTTATTTTTTCCAAAAATCATTTCTAGGTACATAAGTATCTATTTAATTAGAGAAAGTCCAAAAGTATTGCAAGATTCAACCCCTAGCTACGAATGGTCATGCCCGCCGTTTTGACCGCATTTTGAAACTGGCATAAGATTTCAAAAAAATCAAAAAAATTGAAAACCTTCACATTGTGTCATTATATGTGACCTTTTTTTCAGGATAAATAACAAACTTGGACTACGGCAAATGTCTTAAAAAAGTGTTCTCAGAAACGAGTTATCATGTATGAAGATTCATGGCTTTCAAGGCAAATGGCCAATGTTATGGCAACATTCATGGCACAGTTTGTTCAAATGATATCATATTTTGCACAAGTTTGCATCTTGGAATGGCAAAAAATGTTGCCTAAGGAAGTTTTCACTTTCTTTGCACGGAAAATTCATTTTCCATTTTTGGAGTGCCCAAAATCAGTTTTTTTGTGAAGGACCTACCAAATATTTGTTGCAAAATTGGACCAAATCATTTTGATAAAATATTAGGCCATATATAATGTACAATTGACCAAATGGTTGTGTGACAAAAGCTTTTGATCCACCACTCGTGAAAAAGACAAATTTCCGCCGAATCAAAAGGAAGCGAGTTATATTTGAACTACAGCAGCCTCATAGTTTGCTCTTTATTTTTTCCGAAAATCATTTCTAGGTACATAAGTATCTATTTAATCAGAGAAAGTCCAAAAGTTTTGCCAGATTCAACCCCTAGCTACGAACGGTCATGCCCGCCGTTTTGACCGCATTTTGAAACGGGCATAAGAAATTCAAAAAAATCAAAAAAATTGAAAACCTTCGCATTGTGTCATTATATGTGACCTTGTTTTCAGGATAAATAACAAACTTGGACTACGGCAAATGTCTTAAAAAACTGTTTTCAGAAACGAGTTATCATGTATGAAGATTCATGGCTTTCAAGGCAAATGGCCAATGTTATGGCAACATTCATGGCACAGTTTGTTCAAATGATATCATATTTTGCACAAGTTTGCATCTTGGAATGGCAAACAATGTTGCCTAAGGAAGTTTTCACTTTCTATGCCCGGAAAATTCATTTTCCATTTTTCGAGTGCCCAAAATCAGTTTTTTTGTGAAGGACCTACCAAATATTTGTTGCAAAATTGGACCAAATCATTTTTATAAAATATTAGGCCATATATAATGTACAATTGACCAAATGGTTGGGTGTCAAAAGCTTTTGATCCACCTCTCATGGAAAAGTCAAATTTCTAGGTACATAAGTATCTATTTAATAAGAGAAACTCCAAAAGTTTTGCAAGATTCAACCCCTAGCTATGAACGGTCATGCCCGCCGTTTTGACCGCATTTTGAAACGGGCATAACAAATTCAAAAAAAATCAAAAAAATTGAAAACCTTCGCATTGTGTCATTATATGTGACCTTGTTTTCAGGATAAATAAAAAACTTGGACTACGGCAAATGTCTTAAAAAAGTGTTCTCAGAAACGAGTTATCATGTATGAAGATTCATGGCTTTCAAGGCAAATTACCAATGTTATGGCAACATTCATGGCACAGTTTGTTCAAATGATATCATATTTTGCACAAGTTTGCATCTTGGAATGGCAAACAATGTTGCCTAAGGAAGTTTTCACTTTCTTTGCACGGAAAATTCATTTTCCATTTTTCGAGTGCACAAAATTAGTTTTTTTGTGAAGGACCTACCAAATATTTGTTGCAAAATTGGACCAAATCATTTTGATAAAATATTAGGCCATATATAATGTACAATTGACCAAATGGTTGGGTGACAAAAGCTTTTGATCCACCTCTCGTGAAAAACACAAATTTCCGCCGAATCAGAAGGAAGCGGGTCAAATTTGAACTACAGCAGCCTCATAGTTTGCTCTTTATTTTTTCAAAAAATCATTTCTAGGTACATAAGTATCTATTTTATCAGAGAAAGTCCAAAAGTTTTGCAAGATTCAACCCCTAGCTACGAACGGTCATGCCCGCCGTTTTGACCGCATTTTGAAACGGCATAAGAAATTCAAAAAAATCAAAAAAATGTAAAACCTTTGCATTGTGTCATTATATGTGACCTTTTTTTTAGGATAAATAACAAACTTGGACTACGGCAAATGTCTTAAAAAAGTGTTCTCAGAAACGAGTTATCATGTATGAAGATTCTTGGCTTTCAAGGCAAATGGCCAATGTTATGGCAACATTCATGGCACAGTTTGTTCAAATGATATCATATTTTGCACAAGTTTGCATCTTGGAATGGCAAACAATGTTACCTAAGGAAGTTTTCACTTTCTTTGCACGGAAAGTTCATTTTCCATTTTTCGAGTGCCGAAAATGAGTTTTTTTGTGAAGGACCTACCAAATATTTGTTGCAAAATTGGACCAAATCATTTTTCTAAAATATTAGGCCATATATAATGTACAATTGACCAAATGGTTGGGTGTCAAAAGCTTTTGATCCACCTCTCGTGGAAAAGTCAAATTTCTAGGTACATAAGTATCTATTTAATAAGAGAAACTCCAAAAGTTTTGCAAGATTCAACCCCTAGCTATGAACGGTCATGCCCGCCGTTTTGACCGCATTTTGAAACGGGCATAACAAATTCAAAAAAAATCAAAAAAATTGAAAACCTTCGCATTGTGTCATTATATGTGACCTTGTTTTCAGGATAAATAAAAAACTTGGACTACGGCAAATGTCTTAAAAAAGTGTTCTCAGAAACGAGTTATCATGTATGAAGATTCATGGCTTTCAAGGCAAATTACCAATGTTATGGCAACATTCATGGCACAGTTTGTTCAAACGATATCATATTTTGCACAAGTTTGCATCTTGGAATGGCAAACAATGTTGCCTAAGGAAGTTTTCACTTTCTTTGCACGGAAAATTCATTTTCCATTTTTCGAGTGCACAAAATTAGTTTTTTTGTGAAGGACCTACCAAATATTTGTTGCAAAATTGGACCAAATCATTTTGATAAAATATTAGGCCATATATAATGTACAATTGACCAAATGGTTGGGTGACAAAAGCTTTTGATCCACCTCTCGTGAAAAAGACAAATTTCCGTCGAGTCAGAAGGAAGCGGGTCAAATTTGAACTACAGCAGCCTCATAGTTTGCTCTTTATTTTTTCCAAAAATCATTTCTAGGTACATAAGTATCTATTTAATCAGAGAAAGTCCAAAAGTATTGCAAGATTCAACCCCTAGCTACGAATGGTCATGCCCGCCGTTTTGACCGCATTTTGAAACTGGCATAAGATTTCAAAAAAATCAAAAAAATTGAAAACCTTCACATTGTGTCATTATATGTGACCTTTTTTTCAGGATAAATAACAAACTTGGACTACGGCAAATGTTTTAAAAAAGTGTTCTCAGAAACGAGTTATCATGTATGAAGATTCATGGCTTTCAAGGCAAATGGCCAATGTTATGGCAACATTCATGGCACAGTTTGTTCAAATGATATCATATTTTGCACAAGTTTGCATCTTGGAATGGCAAAAAATGTTGCCTAAGGAAGTTTTCACTTTCTTTGCACGGAAAATTCATTTTCCATTTTTCGAGTGCCCAAAATCAGTTTTTTTGTGAAGGACCTACCAAATATTTGTTGCAAAATTGGACCAAATCATTTTGATAAAATATTAGGCCATATATAATGTACAATTGACCAAATGGTTGGGTGACAAAAGCTTTTGATCCACCACTCGTGAAAAAGACAAATTTCCGCCGAATCAAAAGGAAGCGAGTTATATTTGAACTACAACAGCCTCATAGTTTGCTCTTTATTTTTTCCGAAAATCATTTCTAGGTACATAAGTATCTATTTAATCAGAGAAAGTCCAAAAGTTTTGCCAGATTCAACACCTAGCTACGAACGGTCATGCCCGCCGTTTTGACCGCATTTTGAAACGGGCATAAGAAATTCAAAAAAATCAAAAAAATTGAAAACCTTCGCATTGTGTCATTATATGTGACCTTGTTTTCAGGATAAATAACAAACTTGGACTACGGCAAATGTCTTAAAAAACTGTTTTCAGAAACGAGTTATCATGTATGAAGATTCATGGCTTTCAAGGCAAATGGCCAATGTTATGGCAACATTCATGGCGCAGTTTGTTCAAATGATATCATATTTTGCACAAGTTTGCATCTTGGAATGGCAAACAATGTTGCCTAAGGAAGTTTTCACTTTCTTTGCACGGAAAATTCATTTTCCATTTTTCGAGTGCCCAAAATGAGTTTTTTTGTGAAGGACCTACCAAATATTTGTTGCAAAATTGGACCAAATCATTTTGATAAAATATTAGGCCATATATAATGTACAATTGACCAAATGGTTGGGTGTCCAAAGCTTTTGATCCACCTCTCGTGAAAAAGACTAATTTCCGCCGATTAAGTAGGAAGCGGGTCAAATTTGAACTACAGCAGCCTCATAGTTTGCTCTTTATTTTTTCCTAAAATCATTTCTAGGTACATAAGTATCTATTTAATCAGAGAAATTCCAAAAGTTTTGCAAAATTCAACCCCTAGCTATGAACGGTCATGCCCGCCGTTTTGACCGCATTCTGAAACGGGCATAAGAAATTCAAAAAAATTGAAAAAATTGAAAACCTTCGCATTGTGTCATTATATGTGACCTAGTTTTCAGGAAAAATAACAAACTTGTACTACGGCAAATATCTTAAAAAAGTGTTCTCAAAAACGAGTTATCATGTATGAAGATTCATGGCTTTCAAGGCAAATGGCCAATGTTATGGCAACATTCATGGCATAGTTTGTTCAAATGATATCATATTTTGCACAAGTTTGCATCTTGGAATGGCAAACAATGTTGCCTAAGGAAGTTTTCACTTTCTATGCCCGGAAAATTCATTTTCCATTTTTCGAGTGCCCAAAATCAGTTTTTTTGTGAAGGACCTACCAAATATTTGTTGCAAAATTGGACCAAATCATTTTTATAAAATATTAGGCCATATATAATGTACAATTGACCAAATGGTTGGGTGTCAAAAGCTTTTGATCCACCTCTCGTGGAAAAGTCAAATTTCTAGGTACATAAGTATCTATTTAATAAGAGAAACTCCAAAAGTTTTGCAAGATTCAACCCCTAGCTATGAACGGTCATGCCCGCCGTTTTGACCGCATTTTGAAACGGGCATAACAAATTCAAAAAAAATCAAAAAAATTGAAAACCTTCGCATTGTGTCATTATATGTGACCTTGTTTTCAGGATAAATAAAAAACTTGGACTACGGCAAATGTCTTAAAAAAGTGTTCTCAGAAACGAGTTATCATGTATGAAGATTCATGGCTTTCAAGGCAAATTACCAATGTTATGGCAACATTCATGGCACAGTTTGTTCAAATGATATCATATTTTGCACAAGTTTGCATCTTGGAATGGCAAACAATGTTGCCTAAGGAAGTTTTCACTTTCTTTGCACGGAAAATTCATTTTCCATTTTTCGAGTGCACAAAATTAGTTTTTTTGTGAAGGACCTACCAAATATTTGTTGCAAAATTGGACCAAATCATTTTGATAAAATATTAGGCCATATATAATGTACAATTGACCAAATGGTTGGGTGACAAAAGCTTTTGATCCACCTCTCGTGAAAAACACAAATTTCCGCCGAATCAGAAGGAAGCGGGTCAAATTTGAACTACAGCAGCCTCATAGTTTGCTCTTTATTTTTTCAAACAATCATTTCTAGGTACATAAGTATCTATTTTATCAGAGAAAGTCCAAAAGTTTTGCAAGATTCAACCCCTAGCTACGAACGGTCATGCCCGCCGTTTTGACCGCATTTTGAAACGGCATAAGAAATTCAAAAAAATCAAAAAAATGTAAAACCTTCGCATTGTGTCATTATATGTGACCTTTTTTTTAGGATAAATAACAAACTTGGACTACGGCAAATGTCTTAAAAAAGTGTTCTCAGAAACGAGTTATCATGTATGAAGATTCTTGGCTTTCAAGGCAAATGGCCAATGTTATGGCAACATTCATGGCACAGTTTGTTCAAATGATATCATATTTTGCACAAGTTTGCATCTTGGAATGGCAAACAATGTTACCTAAGGAAGTTTTCACTTTCTTTGCACGGAAAGTTCATTTTCCATTTTTCGAGTGCCGAAAATGAGTTTTTTTGTGAAGGACCTACCAAATATTTGTTGCAAAATTGGACCAAATCATTTTTCTAAAATATTAGGCCATATATAATGTACAATTGACCAAATGGTTGGGTGTCAAAAGCTTTTGATCCACCTCTCGTGGAAAAGTCAAATTTCTAGGTACATAAGTATCTATTTAATAAGAGAAACTCCAAAAGTTTTGCAAGATTCAACCCCTAGCTATGAACGGTCATGCCCGCCGTTTTGACCGCATTTTGAAACGGGCATAACAAATTCAAAAAAAATCAAAAAAATTGTAAACCTTCGCATTGTGTCATTATATGTGACCTTGTTTTCAGGATAAATAAAAAACTTGGACTACGGCAAATGTCTTAAAAAAGTGTTCTCAGAAACGAGTTATCATGTATGAAGATTCATGGCTTTCAAGGCAAATTACCAATGTTATGGCAACATTCATGGCACAGTTTGTTCAAACGATATCATATTTTGCACAAGTTTGCATCTTGGAATGGCAAACAATGTTGCCTAAGGAAGTTTTCACTTTCTTTGCACGGAAAATTCATTTTCCATTTTTCGAGTGCACAAAATTAGTTTTTTTGTGAAGGACCTACCAAATATTTGTTGCAAAATTGGACCAAATCATTTTGATAAAATATTAGGCCATATATAATGTACAATTGACCAAATGGTTGGGTGACAAAAGCTTTTGATCCACCTCTCGTGAAAAACACAAATTTCCGCCGAATCAGAAGGAAGCGGGTCAAATTTGAACTACAGCAGCCTCATAGTTTGCTCTTTATTTTTTCAAAAAATCATTTCTAGGTACATAAGTATCTATTTTATCAGAGAAAGTCCAAAAGTTTTGCAAGATTCAACCCCTAGCTACGAACGGTCATGCCCGCCGTTTTGACCGCATTTTGAAACGGCATAAGAAATTCAAAAAAATCAAAAAAATGTAAAACCTTCGCATTTTGTCATTATATGTGACCTTTTTTTTAGGATAAATAACAAACTTGGACTACGGCAAATGTCTTAAAAAAGTGTTCTCAGAAACGAGTTATCATGTATGAAGATTCATGGCTTTCAAGGCAAATGGCCAATGTTATGGCAACATTCATGGCACAGTTTGTTCAAATGATATCATATTTTGCACAAGTTTGCATCTTGGAATGGCAAACAATGTTGCCTAAGGAAGTTTTCACTTTCTTTGCATGGAAAATTCATTTTCCATTTCTCGAGTGCCCAAAATGAGTTTTTTTGTGAAGGACCTACCAAATATTTGTGGCAAAATTGGACCAAATCTTTTTCTAAAATATTAGGCCATATATAATGTACAATTGACCAAATGGTTGGGTGTCAAAAGCTTTTGATCCACCTCTCGTGAAAAAGACAAATTTCCGCCGATTCAGTAGGATGCGGGTCAAATTTGAACTACAGCAGCCTCATAGTTTGCTCTTTATTTTTTCCAAAAATCATTTCTAGGTACATAATTATCTATTTAATCAGAGAAAGTCCAAAAGTTTTGCAAGGTTCAACCCCTAGCTACGAACGGTCATGCCCGCCGTTTTGACCGCATTTTGAAACGGGCATAAGAAATTCAAAAAAATCTAAAAAATTAAAAACCTTCGCATTGTGTCATTATATGTGACCTAGTTTTTAGGAAAAATAACAAACTTGTACTACGGCAAATGTCTTAAAAAAGTGTTCTCAGAAACGAGTTATCATGTATGAAGATTCATGGCTTTCAAGGCAAATGGCCAATGTTATGGCAACATTCATGGCATAGTTTGTTCAAATGATATCATATTTTGCACAAGTTTGCATCTTGGAATGGCAAACAATGTTGCCTAAGGAAGTTTTCACTTTCTTTGCACGGAAAATTAATTTTCCATTTGTCGAGTGCCCAAAATGAGTTTTTTTGTGAAGGACGTACCAAATATTTGTTGCAAAATTGGACCAAATCATTTGGATAAAATATTAGGCCATATATATTGTACAATTGACCAAATGGTTGGGTGTCAAAAGCTTTTGATCTACCTCTCGTGAAAAAGACAAATTTCCGCCGAGTCAGCAGGAAGCGGGTCAAATTTGAACTACAGCAGCCTCATAGTTTGCTCTTTATTTTTTCCAAAAATCATTTCTAGGTACATAAGTATCTATTTAATCATAGAAAGTCCAAAAGTTTTGCAAGGTTCAACCCCTAGCTACGAACGGTCATGCCCGCCGTTTTGACCGCATTTTGAAACGGGCATAAGAAATTCAAAAAAATCTAAAAAATTAAAAACCTTCGCATTGTGTCATTATATGTGACCTAGTTTTTAGGAAAAATAACAAACTTGTACTACGGCAAATGTCTTAAAAAAGTGTTCTCAGAAACGAGTTATCATGTATGAAGATTCATGGCTTTCAAGGCAAATGGCCAATGTTATGGCAACATTCATGGCATAGTTTGTTCAAATGATATCATATTTTGCACAAGTTTGCATCTTGGAATGGCAAACAATGTTGCCTAAGGAAGTTTTCACTTTCTTTGCACGGAAAATTAATTTTCCATTTGTCGAGTGCCCAAAATGAGTTTTTTTGTGAAGGACGTACCAAATATTTGTTGCAAAATTGGACCAAATCATTTGGATAAAATATTAGGCCATATATAATGTACAATTGACCAAATGGTTGGGTGTCAAAAGCTTTTGATCTACCTCTCGTGAAAAAGACAAATTTCCGCCGATTCAGCAGGAAGCGGGTCAAATTTGAACTACAGCAGCCTCATAGTTTGCTCTTTATTTTTTCCAAAAATCATTTCTAGGTACATAAGTATCTATTTAATCATTGAAAGTCCAAAATTTTTGCAAAATTCAACCCCTAGCTATGAACTGTCATGCCCGCCGTTTTGACCGCATATTGAAACGGGCATAAGAAATTCAAAAAAACTGAAAAAATTGAAAACCTTCCCATTGTTTCATTATATGTGACCTAGTTTTCAGGAAAAATAACAAACTTGGACTACGGCAAATGTCTTAAAAAAGTGTTCTCGGAAACGAGCTATCATGTATGAAGATTCATGGCTTTCAAGGCAAATGGCCAATGTTATGGCAACATTCATGGCATAGTTTGTTCAAATGATATCATATTTTGCACAAGTTTGCATCTTGGAATGGCAAACAATGTTGCCTAAGGAAGTTTTCCCTTTCTTTGCACGGAAAATTCATTTTCCATTTTTCGAGTGCCCAAAATGAGTTTTTTTGTGAAGGACCTACCAAATATTTGTTGCAAAATTGGACCAAATATTTTTCTAAAATATTAGGACATATATAATGTACAATTGACCAAATGGTTGGGTGTCAAAAGCTTTTGATCCACCTCTCGTGAAAAAGACAAATTTCCGTCGATTCAGTAGGAAGCGGGTCAAATTTGAACTACAGCAGCCTCATAGTTTGCTCTTTATTTTTTCCAGAAATAATTTCTAGGTACATAAGTATCTATTTAATCATAGAAAGTCCAAAAGTTTTGCAAAATTCAACCCCTAGCTACGAACGGTCATGCCCGCCGTTTTGACCGCATTTTGAAACGGGCATAAGAAATTCAAAAAAATCAAAAAAATTGAAAACCTTCGCATTGTGTCATTATATGTGACCTAGTTTTCAGGAAAAATAACAAACTAGGACTACGGCAAATGTCTTAAAAAAGTGTTCTCACAAACGAGTTATCATGTATGAAGATTCATGGCTTTCAAGGCAAAATGGCCAATGTTATGGCAACATTCATGGCATAGTTTGTTCAAATGATATCATATTTTGCACAAGTTTGTATCTTGGAATGGCAAACAATGTTGCCTAAGGAAGTTTTCACTTTCTTTGCACGGAAAATTCATTTTCCATTTTTCGAGTGCCCAAAATCAGTTTTTTTGTGAAGGACCTACCAAATATTTGTTGCAAAATTGGACTAAATCATTTTGATAAAATATTAGGCCATATATAATATACAATTGACCAAATGGTTGGGTGTAAAAAGCTTTTGATCCACCTCTCGTGTAAAAGACAAATTTCCGCCGATTCGGTAGGAAGCGGATCAAATTTGAACTACAGCTGCCTCATAGTTTGCTCTTTATTTTTTCCAAAAATAATTTCTAGGTACATAAGTATCTATTTAATCAGAGAAAGTCCAAAAGTTTTGCAAGATTCAACCCCTAGCTACGAACGGTCATGCCCGCCGTTTTGACCGCATTTTGAAACGGGCATAAGAAATTCAAAAAAATCAAAAAAATTGAAAACCTTCGCATTGTGTCATTATATGTGACCTAGTTTTCAGGAAAAATAACAAACTTGGACTACGGCAAATGTCTTAAAAAAGTGTTCTCAGAAACGAGCTATCATGTATGAAGATTCATGGCTTTCAAGGCAAATGGCCAATGTTATGGCAACATTCATGGCATAGTTTGTTCAAATGATATCATATTTTGCACAAGTTTGCATCTTTTAATGGCAAACAATGTTGCCTAAGGAAGTTTTCACTTTCTTTGCACGGAAAATTCATTTTCCATTTTTCGAGTGCCCAAAATGAGTTTTTTTGTGAAGGACCTACCAAATATTTGTGGCAAAATTGGACCAAATCATTTTTCTAAAATATTAGGCCATATATAATGTACAATTGACCAAATGGTTGGGTGTCAAAAGCTTTTGATCCACCTCTCGTCAAAAAGACATATTTCCGCCGATTCAGTAGGAAGCGGGTCAAATTTGAACTACAGCTGCCTCATAGTTTGCTCTTTATTTTTTCCAAAAATCATTTCTAGGTACATAAGTATCTATTTAATCAGAGAAAGTCCAAAAGTTTTGCAAGATTCAACCCCTAGCTACGAACGGTCATGCCCGCCGTTTTGACCGCATTTTGAAACGGGCATAAGAAATTCAAAAAAATCAAAAAAATTGAAAACCTTCGCATTGTGTCATTATATGTGAGCTTGTTTTCAGGATAAATAACAAACTTGGACTACGGCAAATGTCTTAAAAAAGTGTTCTCAGAAACGATTTATCATGTATGAAGATTCATGGCTTTCAAGGCAAATGGCCAATGTTATGGCAACATTCATGGCACAGTTTGTTCAAATGATATCATATTTTGCACAAGTTTGCATCTTGGAATGGCAAACAATGTTGCCTAAGGAAGTTTTCACTTTCTATGCCCGGAAAATTCATTTTCCATTTTTCGAGTGCCCAAAATCAGTTTTTTTGTGAAGGACCTACCAAATATTTGTTGCAAAATTGGACCAAATCATTTTGATAAAATATTAGGACATATATAATGTACAATTGACCAAATGGTTGGGTTTCAAAAGCTTTTGATCCACCTCTCGTGAAAAAGACAAATTTCCGCCGAATCAGCAGGAAGCGGGTCAAATTTGAACTACAGCAGCCTCATAGTTTGCTCTTTATTTTTTATCAAAAATCATTTCTAGGTACATAAGTATCTATTTAATCAGAGAAAGTCCAAAAGTTTTGCCAGATTCAACCCCTAGCTACGAACGGTCGTGCCCGCCGTTTTGACCGCATTTTGAAACGGGCATAAGAAATTCAAAAACAATCAAAAAAATTGAAAACCTTCGCATTGTGTCATTATATGTGACCTAGTTTTCAGGATAAATAACAAACTTGGACTACGGCAAATGTCTTAAAAAAGTGTTTTCAGAAACGAGCTATCATGTATGAAGATTCATGGCTTTCAAGGCAAATGGCCAATGTTATGGCAACATTCATGGCAATGTTTGTTCAAATGATATCATATTTTGCACACGTTTGCATCTTGGAATGGCAAACAATGTTGCCTAAGGAAGTTTTCACTTTCTTTGCACGGAAAATTCATTTTCCATTTTTCGAGTGCCCAAAATGAGTTTTTTTGTGAAGGACCTACCAAATATTTGTTGCAAAATTGGACCAAATCATTTTGATTAAATATTAGGCCATATATAATGTACAATTGACCAAATGGTTGGGTGTCAAAAGCTTTTGATCCACCTCTCGTGAAAAAGACTAATTTCCGCCGATTAAGTAGGAAGCGGGTCAAATTTGAACTACAGCAGCCTCATAGTTTGCTCTTTATTTTTTCCTAAAATCATTTCTAGGTACATAAGTATCTATTTAATAAGACAAACTCCAAAAGTTTTGCAAGATTCAACCCCTAGCTATGAACGGTCATGCCCGCCGTTTTGACCGCATTTTGAAACGGGCATAACAAATTCAAAAAAAATCAAAAAAATTGAAAACCTTCGCATTGTGTCATTATAGGTGACCTTGTTTTCAGGATAAATAAAAAACTTGGACTACGGCAAATGTCTTAAAAAAGTGTTCTCAGAAACGAGTTATCATGTATGAAGATTCATGGTTTCAAGGCAAATTACCAATGTTATGGCAACATTCATGGCACAGTTTGTTCAAATGATATCATATTTTGCACAAGTTTGCATCTTGGAATGGCAAACAATGTTGCCTAAGGAAGTTTTCACTTTCTTTGCACGGAAAATTCATTTTCCATTTTTTGAGTGCACAAAATTAGTTTTTTTGTGAAGGACCTACCAAATATTTGTTGCAAAATTGGACCAAATCATTTTGATAAAATATTAGGCCATATATAATGTACAATTGACCAAATGGTTGGGTGACAAAAGCTTTTGATCCACCTCTCGTGAAAAACACAAATTTCCGCCGAATCAGAAGGAAGCGGGTCAAATTTGAACTACAGCAGCCTCATAGTTTGCTCTTTATTTTTTCAAAAAATCATTTCTAGGTACATAAGTATCTATTTTATCAGAGAAAGTCCAAAAGTTTTGCAAGATTCAACCCCTAGCTACGAACGGTCATGCCCGCCGTTTTGACCGCATTTTGAAACGGCATAAGAAATTCAAAAAAATCAAAAAAATGTAAAACCTTCGCATTGTGTCATTATATGTGACCTTTTTTTTAGGATAAATAATAAACTTGGACTACGGCAAATGTTTTAAAAAAGTGTTCTCAGAAACGAGTTATCATGTATGAAGATTCATGGCTTTCAAGGCAAATGGCCAATGTTATGGCAACATTCATGGCACAGTTTGTTCAAATGATATCATATTTTGCACAAGTTTGCATCTTGGAATGGCAAACAATGTTGCCTAAGGAAGTTTTCACTTTCTTTGCACGGAAAATTCATTTTCCATTTTTTGAGTGCACAAAATTAGTTTTTTTGTGAAGGACCTACCAAATATTTGTGGCAAAATTGGACCAAATCTTTTTCTAAAATATTAGGCCATATATAATGTACAATTGACCAAATGGTTGGGTGTCAAAAGCTTTTGATCCACCTCTCGTGAAAAAGACAAATTTCCGCCGATTCAGTAGGATGCGGGTCAAATTTTTACTACAGCAGCCTCATAGTTTGCTCTTTATTTTTTCCAAAAATCATTTCTAGGTACATAAGTATCTATTTAATCAGAGAAAGTCCAAAAGTTTTGCAAGGTTCAACCCCTAGCGACGAACGGTCATGCCCGCCGTTTTGACCGCATTTTGAAACGGGCATAAGAAATTCAAAAAAATCTAAAAAATTAAAAACCTTCGCATTGTGTCATTATATGTGACCTAGTTTTTAGGAAAAATAACAAACTTGTACTACGGCAAATGTCTTAAAAAGTGTTCTCAGAAACGAGTTATCATGTATGAAGATTCATGGCTTTCAAGGCAAATGGCCAATGTTATGGCAACATTCATGGCATAGTTTGTTCAAATGATATCATATTTTGCACAAGTTTGCATCTTGGAATGGCAAACAATGTTGCCTAAGGAAGTTTTCACTTTCTTTGCACGGAAAATTAATTTTCCATTTGTCAAGTGCCCAAAATGAGTTTTTTTGTGAAGGACGTACCAAATATTTGTTGCAAAATTGGACCAAATCATTTGGATAAAATATTAGGCCATATATAATGTACAATTGACCAAATGGTTGGGTGTCAAAAGTTTTTGATCTACCTCTCGTGAAAAAGACAAATTTCCGCCGATTCAGCAGGAAGCGGGTCAAATTTGAACTACAGCAGCCTCATAGTTTGCTCTTTATTTTTTCCAAAAATCATTTCTAGGTACATAAGTATCTATTTAATCATAGAAAGTCCAAATTTTTTGCAAAATTCAACCCCTAGCTATGAACTGTCATGCCCACCGTTTTGACCGCATATTGAAACGGGCATAAGAAATTCAAAAAAACTGAAAAAATTGAAAACCTTCCCATTGTTTCATTATATGTGACCTAGTTTTCAGGAAAAATAACAAACTTGGACTACGTCAAATGTCTTAAAAAAGTGTTCTCGGAAACGAGCTATCATGTATGAAGATTCATGGCTTTCAAGGCAAATGGCCAATGTTATGGCAACATTCATGGCATAGTTTGTTCAAATGATATCATATTTTGCACAAGTTTGCATCTTGGAATGGCAAACAATGTTGCCTAAGGAAGTTTTCCCTTTCTTTGCACGGAAAATTCATTTTCCATTTTTCGAGTGCCCAAAATGAGTTTTTTTGTGAAGGACCTACCAAATATTTTTTGCAAAATTGGACCAAATATTTTTCTAAAATATTAGGACATATATAATGTACAATTGACCAAATGGTTGGGTGTCAAAAGCTTTTGTTCCACCTCTCGTGAAAAAGACAAATTTCCGTCGATTCAGTAGGAAGCGGGTCAAATTTGAACTACAGCAGCCTCATAGTTTGCTCTTTATTTTTTCCAAAAATAATTTCTAGGTACATAAGTATCTATTTAATCAGAGAAAGTCCAAAAGTTTTGCAAAATTAAACCCCTAGCTACGAACGGTCATGCCCGCCGTTTTGACCGCATTTTGAAACGGGCATAAGAAATTCAAAAAAAACAAAAAAATTGAAAACCTTCGCATTGTGTCATTATATGTGACCTAGTTTTCAGGAAAAATAACAAACTAGGACTACGGCAAATGTCTTAAAAAAGTGTTCTCGGAAACGAGCTATCATGTATGAAGATTCATGGCTTTCAAGGCAAATGGCCAATGTTATGGCAACATTCATGGCATAGTTTGTTCAAATGATATCATATTTTGCACAAGTTTGTATCTTGGAATGGCAAACAATGTTGCCTAAGGAAGTTTTCACTTTCTTTGCACGGAAAGTTCATTTTCCATTTTTCGAGTGCCCAAAATCAGTTTTTTTGTGAAGGACCTACCAAATATTTGTTGCAAAATTGGACTAAATCATTTTGATAAAATATTAGGCCATATATAATATACAATTGACCAAATGGTTGGGTGTCAAAAGCTTTTGATCCACCTCTCGTGTAAAAGACAAATTTCCGCCGATTCGGTAGGAAGCGGATCAAATTTGAACTACAGCTGCCTCATAGTTTGCTCTTTATTTTTTCCAAAAATAATTTCTAGGTACATAAGTATCTATTTAATCAGAGAAAGTCCAAAAGTTTTGCAAAATTAAACCCCTAGCTACGAACGGTCATGCCCGCCGTTTTGACCGCATTTTGAAACGGGCATAAGAAATTCAAAAGAAATCAAAAAAATTGAAAACCTTCGCATTGTGTCATTATATGTGACCTAGTTTTCAGGAAAAATAACAAACTTGGACTACGCCAAATGTCTTAAAAAAGTGTTCTCGGAAACGAGCTATCATGTATGAAGATTCATGGCTTTCAAGGCAAATGGCCAATGTTATGGCAACATTCATGGCATAGTTTGTTCAAATGATATCAAATTTTGCACAAGTTTGCATCTTGGAATGGCAAACAATGTTGCCTAAGGAAGTTTTCCCTTTCTTTGCACGGAAAATTCATTTTCCATTTTTCGAGTGCCCAAAATGAGTTTTTTTGTGAAGGACCTACCAAATATGTGTTGCAAAATTGGACCAAATATTTTTCTAAAATATTAGGACATATATAATGTACAATTGACCAAATGGTTGGGTGTCAAAAGCTTTTGATCCACCTCTCGTGAAAAAGACAAATTTCCGTCGATTCAGTAGGAAGCGGGTCAAATTTGAACTACAGCAGCTTCATAGTTTGCTCTTTATTTTTTCCAAAAATAATTTCTAGGTACATAAGTATCTATTTAATCAGAGAAAGTCCAAAAGTTTTGCAAAATTCAACCCCTAGCTACGAACGGTCATGCCCGCCGTTTTGACCGCATTTTGAAACGGGCATAAGAAATTCAAAAAAAACAAAAAAATTGAAAACCTTCGCATTGTGTCATTATATGTGACCTAGTTTTCAGGAAAAATAACAAACTAGGACTACGGCAAATGTCTTAAAAAAGTGTTCTCACAAACGAGTTATCATGTATGAAGATTCATGGCTTTCAAGGCAAATGGCCAATGTTATGGCAACATTCATGGCATAGTTTGTTAAAATGATATCATATTTTGCACAAGTTTGTATCTTGGAATGGCAAACAATGTTGCCTAAGGAAGTTTTCACTTTCTTTGCACGGAAAATTCATTTTCCATTTTTCGAGTGCCCAAAATCAGTTTTTTTGTGAAGGACCTACCAAATATTTGTTGCAAAATTGGACTAAATCATTTTGATAAAATATTAGGCCATATATAATATACAATTGACCAAATGGTTGGGTGTCAAAAGCTTTTGATCCACCTCTCGTGTAAAAGACAAATTTCCGCCGATTCGGTAGGAAGCGGATCAAATTTGAACTACAGCTGCCTCATAGTTTGCTCTTTATTTTTTCCAAAAATAATTTCTAGGTACATAAGTATCTATTTAATCAGAGAAAGTCCAAAAGTTTTGCAAAATTAAACCCCTAGCTACGAACGGTCATGCCCGCCGTTTTGACCGCATTTTGAAACGGGCATAAGAAATTCAAAAGAAATCAAAAAAATTGAAAACCTTCGCATTGTGTCATTCTATGTGACCTAGTTTTCAGGAAAAATAACAAACTTGGACTACGCCAAATGTCTTAAAAAAGTGTTCTCAGAAACGAGCTATCATGTATGAAGATTCATGGCTTTCAAGGCAAATGGCCAATGTTATGGCAACATTCATGGCATAGTTTGTTCAAATGATATCATATTTTGCACAAGTTTGCATCTTTTAATGGCAAACAATGTTGCCTAAGGAAGTTTTCACTTTCTTTGCACGGAAAATTTATTTTCCATTTTTCGAGTGCCCAAAATGAGTTTTTTTGTGAAGGACCTACCAAATATTTGTTGCAAAATTGGACCAAATCATTTTTCTAAAATGTTAGGCCATATATAATGTACAATTGACCAAATGGTTGGGTGTCAAAAGCTTTTGATCCACCTCTCGTGAAAAAGACAAATTTCTGCCGATTCAGTAGGAAGCGGGTCAAATTTGAACTACAGCAGCCTCATAGTTTGCTCTTTATTTTTGCCAAAAATCATTTCTAGGTACATAAGTATCTATTTAATCAGAGAAAGTCCAAAAGTTTTGCAAGATTCAACCCCTAGCTACGAACGGTCATGCCCGCCGTTTTGACCGCACTTTGAAACGGGCATAAGAAATTTAAAAAAATCAAAAAAATTGAAAACCTTCGCATTGTGTCATTATATGTGACCTTGTTTTCAGGATAAATAACAAACTTGGACTACGGCAAATGTCTTAAAAAAGTGTTCTCAGAAACGAGTTATCATGTATGAAGATTCATGGCTTTCAAGGCAAATGGCCAATGTTATGGCAACATTCATGGCACAGTTTGTTCAAATAATATCATATTTTGCACAAGTTTGCATCTTGGAATCGCAAACAATGTTGCCTAAGGAAGTTTTCACTTTCTTTGCACGGAAAATTCATTTTCCAATTTTCGAGTGCCCAAAATGAGTTTTTTTGTGAAGGACCTACCAAATATTTGTTGCAAAATTAGACCAAATCATTTTGATAAAATATTAGGCCATATATAATGTACAATTGACCAAATGGTTGGGTATCAAAAGCTTTTGATCCACCTCTCGTGAAAAAGACAAATTTCCGCCCATTCAGTAGGAAGCGGGTCAAATTTGAACTACAGCAGCCTCATAGTTTGCTCTTTATTTTTTCCAAAAATCATTTCTAGGTACATAAGTATCTATTTAATAAGAGAAAGTCCAAAAGTTTTGCAAAATTCAACCCCTAGCTACGAACGGTCATGCCCGCCGTTTTGACCGCATTTTGAAACGGGCATAACAAATTCAAAAAAATCAAAAAAATTGAAAACTATCGCATTGTGTCATTATATGTGACCTAGTTTTCAGAAAAAATCACAAACTTGTACTACGGCAAATGTCTTAAAAAAGTGTTCTCAGAAACGAGTTATCATGTATGAAGATTCATGCCTTTCAAGGCAAATGGCCAATGTTATGGCAACATTCATGGCACAGTTTGTTCAAATGATATCATATTTTGCACTAGTTTGCATCTTGGAATGGCAAACAATGTTGCCTAAGGAAGTTTTCACTTTCTTTGCACGGAAAATTCATTTTCCATTTTTCGAGTGCCCAAAATCAGTTTTTTTGTGAAGGACCTACCAAATATTTGTTGCAAAATTGGACTAAATCATTTTGATAAAATATTAGGCCATATATAATATACAATTGACCAAATGGTTGGGTGTCAAAAGCTTTTGATCCACCTCTCGTGTAAAAGACAAATTTCCGCCGATTAGGTAGGAAGCGGATCAAATTTGAACTACAGCTGCCTCATAGTTTGCTCTTTATTTTTTCCAAAAATAATTTCTAGGTACATAAGTATCTATTTAATCAGAGAAAGTCCAAAAGTTTTGCAAAATTAAACCCCTAGCTACGAACGGTCATGCCCGCCGTTTTGACCGCATTTTGAAACGGGCATAAGAAATTCAAAAGAAATCAAAAAAATTGAAAACCTTCGCATTGTGTCATTATATGTGACCTAGTTTTTAGGATAAATAACAAACTTGGACTACGCCAAATGTCTTAAAAAAGTGTTCTCAGAAACGAGCTATCATGTATGAAGATTCATGGCTTTCAAGGCAAATGGCCAATGTTATGGCAACATTCATGGCATAGTTTGTTCAAATGATATCATATTTTGCACAAGTTTGCATCTTTTAATGGCAAACAATGTTGCCTAAGGAAGTTTTCACATTCTTTGCACGGAAAATTCATTTTCCATTTTTCGAGTGCCCAAAATGAGTTTTTTTGTGAAGGACCTACCAAATATTTGTTGCAAAATTAGACCAAATCATTTTGATAAAAAGTTAGGCCATATATAATGTACAATTGACCAAATGGTTGGGTGTCAAAAGCTTTTGATCCACCTCTCGTGAAAAAGACAAATTTCTGCTGATTCAGTAGGAAGCGGGTCAAATTTGAACTACAGCAGCCTCATAGTTTGCTCTTTATTTTTGCCAAAAATCATTTCTAGGTACATAAGTATCTATTTAATCAGAGAAAGTCCAAAAGTTTTGCAAGATTCAACCCCTAGCTACGAACGGTCATGCCCGCCGTTTTGACCGCACTTTGAAACGGGCATAAGAAATTTAAAAAAATCAAAAAAATTGAAAACCTTCGCATTGTGTCATTATGTGTGACCTTGTTTTCAGGATAAATAACAAACTTGGACTACGGCAAATGTCTTAAAAAAGTGTTCTCAGAAACGAGTTATCATGTATGAAGATTCATGGCTTTCAAGGCAAATGGCCAATGTTATGGCAACATTCATGGCACAGTTTGTTCAAATGATATCATATTTTGCACAAGTTTGCATCTTGGAATCGCAAACAATGTTGCCTAAGGAAGTTTTCACTTTCTTCGCACGGAAAATTCATTTTCCAATTTTCGAGTGCCCAAAATGAGTTTTTTTGTGAAGGACCTACCAAATATTTGTTGCAAAATTAGACCAAATCATTTTGATAAAATATTAGGCCATATATAATGTACAATTGACCAAATGGTTGGGTATCAAAAGCTTTTGATCCACCTCTCGTGAAAAAGACAAATTTCCGCCCATTCAGTAGGAAGCGGGTCAAATTTGAACTACAGCAGCCTCATAGTTTGCTCTTTATTTTTTCCAAAAATCATTTCTAGGTACATAAGTATCTATTTAATAAGAGAAAGTCCAAAAGTTTTGCAAAATTCAACCCCTAGCTACGAACGGTCATGCCCGCCGTTTTGACCGCATTTTGAAACGGGCATAACAAATTCAAAAAAATCAAAAAAATTGAAAACTATCGCATTGTGTCATTATATGTGACCTAGTTTTCAGAAAAAATCACAAACTTGTACTACGGCAAATGTCTTAAAAAAGTGTTCTCAGAAACGAGTTATCATGTATGAAGATTCATGGCTTTCAAGGCAAATGGCCAATGTTATGGCAACATTCATGGCACAGTTTGTTCAAATGATATCATATTTTGGACTAGTTTGCATCTTGGAATGGCAAACAATGTTGCCTAAGGAAGTTTTCACTTTCTTTGCACGGAAAATTCATTTTCCATTTTTCGAGTGCCCAAAATCAGTTTTTTTGTGAAGGACCTACCAAATATTTGTTGCAAAATTGGACCAAATCATTTTGATAAAATATTAGGCCATATATAATGTACAATTGACCAAATGGTTGGGTGACAAAAGCTTTTGATCCACCTCTCGTGAAAAAGACAAATTTCCGCCGAATCAGAAGGAAGCGGGTCAAATTTGAACTACAGCAGCCTCATAGTTTGCTCTTTATTTTTTCCAAAAATCATTTCTAGGTACATAAGTATCTATTTAATCAGAGAAAGTCCAAAAGTTTTGCAAGATTCAAACCCTAGCTACGAACGGTCATGCCCGCCGTTTTGACCGCATTTTGAAACGGGCATAAGAAATTCAAAAAAATTAAAAAAAATTGAAAACCTTCGCATTGTGTCATTATATGTGAGCTTGTTTTCAGGATAAATAACAAACTTGGACTACGGCAAATATCTTAAAAAAGTGTTCTCAGAAACGAGCTATCATGTATGAAGATTCATGGCTTTCAAGGCAAATGGCCAATGTTATGGCAACATTCATGGCATAGTTTGTTCAAATGATATCATATTTTGCACAAGTTTGCATCTTGGAATGGCAAACAATGTTGCCTAAGGAAGTTTTCACTTTCTTTGCACGGAAAATTCATTTTCCATTTTTCGAGTGCCCAAAATGAGTTTTTTTGTGAAGGACCTACCAAATATTTGTTGCAAAATTGGACCAAATCATTTTGATAAAATATTAGGCCATATATAATGTACAATTGACCAAATGGTTGGGTGTCAAAAGCTTTTGATCCACCTCTCGTGAAAAAGACAAATTTCCGCCGATTAAGTAGGAAGCGGGTCAAATTTGAACTACAACAGCCTCATAGTTTGCTCTTTATTTTTTCCAAAAATCATTTCTAGGTACATAAGTATCTATTTAATCATAGAAAGTCCAAAAGTTTTGCAAGATTCAACCCCTAGCTACGAACGGTCATGCCCGCCGTTTTGACCGCACTTTGAAACGGGCATAAGAAATTTAAAAAAATCAAAAAAATTGAAAACCTTCGCATTGTGTCATTATATGTGACCTTGTTTTCAGGATAAATAACAAACTTGGACTACGGCAAATGTCTTAAAAAAGTGTTCTCAGAAACGAGTTATCATGTATGAAGATTCATGGCTTTCAAGGCAAATGGCCAATGTTATGGCAACATTCATGGCACAGTTTGTTCAAATGATATCATATTTTGCACAAGTTTGCATCTTGGAATCGCAAACAATGTTGCCTAAGGAAGTTTTCACTTTCTTCGCACGGAAAATTCATTTTCCAATTTTCGAGTGCCCAAAATGAGTTTTTTTGTGAAGGACCTACCAAATATTTGTTGCAAAATTAGACCAAATCATTTTGATAAAATATTAGGCCATATATAATGTACAATTGACCAAATGGTTGGGTATCAAAAGCTTTTGATCCACCTCTCGTGAAAAAGACAAATTTCCGTCCATTCAGTAGGAAGCGGGTCAAATTTGAACTACAGCAGCCTCATAGTTTGCTCTTTATTTTTTCCAAAAATCATTTCTAGGTACATAAGTATCTATTTAATAAGAGAAAGTCCAAAAGTTTTGCAAAATTCAACCCCTAGCTACGAACGGTCATGCCCGCCGTTTTGACCGCATTTTGAAACGGGCATAACAAATTCAAAAAAATCAAAAAAATTGAAAACCTTCGCATTGTGTCATTATATGTGACCTAGTTTTCAGAAAAAATCACAAACTTGTACTACGGCAAATGTCTTAAAAAAGTGTTCTCAGAAACGAGTTATCATGTATGAAGATTCATGGCTTTCAAGGCAAATGGCCAATGTTATGGCAACATTCATGGCACAGTTTGTTCAAATGATATCATATTTTGGACTAGTTTGCATCTTGGAATGGCAAACAATGTTGCCTAAGGAAGTTTTCACTTTCTTTGCACGGAAAATTCATTTTCCATTTTTCGAGTGCCCAAAATCAGTTTTTTTGTGAAGGACCTACCAAATATTTGTTGCAAAATTGGACCAAATCATTTTGATAAAATATTAGGCCATATATAATGTACAATTGACCAAATGGTTGGGTGACAAAAGCTTTTGATCCACCTCTCGTGAAAAAGACAAATTTCCGCCGAATCAGAAGGAAGCGGGTCAAATTTGAACTACAGCAGCCTCATAGTTTGCTCTTTATTTTTTCCAAAAATCATTTCTAGGTACATAAGTATCTATTTAATCAGAGAAAGTCCAAAAGTTTTGCAAGATTCAAACCCTAGCTACGAACGGTCATGCCCGCCGTTTTGACCGCATTTTGAAACGGGCATAAGAAATTCAAAAAAATCAAAAAAATTGAAAACCTTCGCATTGTGTCATTATATGTGAGCTTGTTTTCAGGATAAATAACAAACTTGGACTACGGCAAATGTCTTAAAAAAGTGTTCTCAGAAACGAGCTATCATGTATGAAGATTCATGGCTTTCAAGGCAAATGGCCAATGTTATGGCAACATTCATGGCACAGTTTGTTCAAATGATATCATATTTTGCACAAGTTTGCATCTTGGAATGGCAAACAATGTTGCCTAAGGAAGTTTTCACTTTCTTTGCACGGAAAATTCATTTTCCATTTTTCGAGTGCCCAAAATGAGTTTTTTTGTGAAGGACCTACCAAATATTTGTTGCAAAATTGGACCAAATCATATTGATAAAATATTAGGCCATATATAATGTACAATTGACCAAATGGTTGGGTGTCAAAAGCTTTTGATCCACCTCTCGTGAAAAAGACAAATTTCCGCCGATTAAGTAGGAAGCGGGTCAAATTTGAACTACAACAGCCTCATAGTTTGCTCTTTATTTTTTCCAAAAATCATTTCTAGGTACATAAGTATCTATTTAATCATAGAAAGTCCAAAAGTTTTGCAAGATTCAACCCCTAGCTACGAACGGTCATGCCCGCCGTTTTGACCGCACTTTGAAACGGGCATAAGAAATTTAAAAAAATCAAAAAAATTGAAAACCTTCGCATTGTGTCATTATATGTGACCTTGTTTTCAGGATAAATAACAAACTTGGACTACGGCAAATGTCTTAAAAAAGTGTTCTCAGAAACGAGGTATCATGTATGAAGATTCATGGCTTTCAAGGCAAATGGCCAATGTTATGGCAACATTCATGGCACAGTTTGTTCAAATGATATCATATTTTGCACAAGTTTGCATCTTGGAATCGCAAACAATGTTGCCTAAGGAATTTTTCACTTTCTTCGCACGGAAAATTCATTTTCCAATTTTCGAGTGCCCAAAATGAGTTTTTTTGTGAAGGACCTACCAAATATTTGTTGCAAAATTAGACCAAATCATTTTGATAAAATATTAGGCCATATATAATGTACAATTGACCAAATGGTTGGGTATCAAAAGCTTTTGATCCACCTCTCGTGAAAAAGACAAATTTCCGCCCATTCAGTAGGAAGCGGGTCAAATTTGAACTACAGCAGCCTCATAGTTTGCTCTTTATTTTTTCCAAAAATCATTTCTAGGTACATAAGTATCTATTTAATAAGAGAAAGTCCAAAAGTTTTGCAAAATTCAACCCCTAGCTACGAACGGTCATGCCCGCCGTTTTGACCGCATTTTGAAACGGGCATAACAAATTCAAAAAAATCAAAAAAATTGAAAACCTTCGCATTGTGTCATTATATGTGACCTAGTTTTCAGAAAAAATCACAAACTTGTACTACGGCAAATGTCTTAAAAAGGTGTTCTCAGAAACGAGTTATCATGTATGAAGATTCATGGCTTTCAAGGCAAATGGCCAATGTTATGGCAACATTCATGGCACAGTTTGTTCAAATGATATCATATTTTGGACTAGTTTGCATCTTGGAATGGCAAACAATGTTGCCTAAGGAAGTTTTCACTTTCTTTGCACGGAAAATTCATTTTCCATTTTTCGAGTGCCCAAAATCAGTTTTTTTGTGAAGGACCTACCAAATATTTGTTGCAAAATTGGACCAAATCATTTTGATAAAATATTAGGCCATATATAATGTACAATTGACCAAATGGTTGGGTGACAAAAGCTTTTGATCCACCTCTCGTGAAAAAGACAAATTTCCGCCGAATCAGAAGGAAGCGGGTCAAATTTGAACTACAGCAGCCTCATAGTTTGCTCTTTATTTTTTCCAAAAATCATTTCTAGGTACATAAGTATCTATTTAATCAGAGAAAGTCCAAAAGTTTTGCAAGATTCAAACCCTAGCTACGAACGGTCATGCCCGCCGTTTTGACCGCATTTTGAAACGGGCATAAGAAATTCAAAAAAATCAAAAAAATTGAAAACCTTCGCATTGTGTCATTATATGTGAGCTTGTTTTCAGGATAAATAACAAACTTGGACTACGGCAAATGTCTTAAAAAAGTGTTCTCAGAAACGAGCTATCATGTATGAAGATTCATGGCTTTCAAGGCAAATGGCCAATGTTATGGCAACATTCATGGCACAGTTTGTTCAAATGATATCATATTTTGCACAAGTTTGCATCTTGGAATGGCAAACAATGTTGCCTAAGGAAGTTTTCACTTTCTTTGCACGGAAAATTCATTTTCCATTTTTCGAGTGCCCAAAATGAGTTTTTTTGTGAAGGACCTACCAAATATTTGTTGCAAAATTGGACCAAATCATATTGATAAAATATTAGGCCATATATAATGTACAATTGACCAAATGGTTGGGTGTCAAAAGCTTTTGATCCACCTCTCGTGAAAAAGACAAATTTCCGCCGATTAAGTAGGAAGCGGGTCAAATTTGAACTACAACAGCCTCATAGTTTGCTCTTTATTTTTTCCAAAAATCATTTCTAGGTACATAAGTATCTATTTAATCATAGAAAGTCCAAAAGTTTTGCAAGATTCAACCCTTAGCTACGAACGGTCATGCCCGCCGTTTTGACCGCACTTTGAAACGGGCATAAGAAATTTAAAAAAATCAAAAAAATTGAAAACCTTCGCATTGTGTCATTATATGTGACCTTGTTTTCAGGATAAATAACAAACTTGGACTACGGCAAATGTCTTAAAAAAGTGTTCTCAGAAACGAGGTATCATGTATGAAGATTCATGGCTTTCAAGGCAAATGGCCAATGTTATGGCAACATTCATGGCACAGTTTGTTCAAATGATATCATATTTTGCACAAGTTTGCATCTTGGAATCGCAAACAATGTTGCCTAAGGAAGTTTTCACTTTCTTCGCACGGAAAATTCATTTTCCAATTTTCGAGTGCCCAAAATGAGTTTTTTTGTGAAGGACCTACCAAATATTTGTTGCAAAATTAGACCAAATCATTTTGATAAAATATTAGGCCATATATAATGTACAATTGACCAAATGGTTGGGTATCAAAAGCTTTTGATCCACCTCTCGTGAAAAAGACAAATTTCCGCCCATTCAGTAGGAAGCGGGTCAAATTTGAACTACAGCAGCCTCATAGTTTGCTCTTTATTTTTTCCAAAAATCATTTCTAGGTACATAAGTATCTATTTAATAAGAGAAAGTCCAAAAGTTTTGCAAAATTCAACCCCTAGCTACGAACGGTCATGCCCGCCGTTTTGACCGCATTTTGAAACGGGCATAACAAATTCAAAAAAATCAAAAAAATTGAAAACCTTCGCATTGTGTCATTATATGTGACCTAGTTTTCAGAAAAAATCACAAACTTGTACTACGGCAAATGTCTTAAAAAAGTGTTCTCAGAAACGAGTTATCATGTATGAAGATTCATGGCTTTCAAGGCAAATGGCCAATGTTATGGCAACATTCATGGCACAGTTTGTTCAAATGATATCATATTTTGGACTAGTTTGCATCTTGGAATGGCAAACAATGTTGCCTAAGGAAGTTTTCACTTTCTTTGCACGGAAAATTCATTTTCCAATTTTCGAGTGCCCAAAATCAGTTTTTTTGTGAAGGACCTACCAAATATTTGTTGCAAAATTGGACCAAATCATTTTGATAAAATATTAGGCCATATATAATGTACAATTGACCAAATGGTTGGGTGACAAAAGCTTTTGATCCACCTCTCGTGAAAAAGACAAATTTCCGCCGAATCAGAAGGAAGCGGGTCAAATTTGAACTACAGCAGCCTCATAGTTTGCTCTTTATTTTTTCCAAAAATCATTTCTAGGTACATAAGTATCTATTTAATCAGAGAAAGTCCAAAAGTTTTGCAAGATTCAAACCCTAGCTACGAACGGTCATGCCCGCCGTTTTGACCGCATTTTGAAACGGGCATAAGAAATTCAAAAAAATCAAAAAAATTGAAAACCTTCGCATTGTGTCATTATATGTGAGCTTGTTTTCAGGATAAATAACAAACTTGGACTACGGCAAATGTCTTAAAAAAGTGTTCTCAGAAACGAGCTATCATGTATGAAGATTCATGGCTTTCAAGGCAAATGGCCAATGTTATGGCAACATTCATGGCACAGTTTGTTCAAATGATATCATATTTTGCACAAGTTTGCATCTTGGAATGGCAAACAATGTTGCCTAAGGAAGTTTTCACTTTCTTTGCACGGAAAATTCATTTTCCATTTTTCGAGTGCCCAAAATGAGTTTTTTTGTGAAGGACCTACCAAATATTTGTTGCAAAATTGGACCAAATCATATTGATAAAATATTAGGCCATATATAATGTACAATTGACCAAATGGTTGGGTGTCAAAAGCTTTTGATCCACCTCTCGTGAAAAAGACAAATTTCCGCCGATTAAGTAGGAAGCGGGTCAAATTTGAACTACAACAGCCTCATAGTTTGCTCTTTATTTTTTCCAAAAATCATTTCTAGGTACATAAGTATCTATTTAATCATAGAAAGTCCAAAAGTTTTGCAAGATTCAACCCCTAGCTACGAACGGTCATGCCCGCCGTTTTGACCGCACTTTGAAACGGGCATAAGAAATTTAAAAATATCAAAAAAATTGAAAACCTTCGCATTGTGTCATTATATGTGACCTTGTTTTCAGGATAAATAACAAACTTGGACTACGGCAAATGTCTTAAAAAAGTGTTCTCAGAAACGAGGTATCATGTATGAAGATTCATGGCTTTCAAGGCAAATGGCCAATGTTATGGCAACATTCATGGCACAGTTTGTTCAAATGATATCATATTTTGCACAAGTTTGCATCTTGGAATCGCAAACAATGTTGCCTAAGGAAGTTTTCACTTTCTTCGCACGGAAAATTCATTTTCCAATTTTCGAGTGCCCAAAATGAGTTTTTTTGTGAAGGACCTACCAAATATTTGTTGCAAAATTAGACCAAATCATTTTGATAAAATATTAGGCCATATATAATGTACAATTGACCAAATGGTTGGGTATCAAAAGCTTTTGATCCACCTCTCGTGAAAAAGACAAATTTCCGCCCATTCAGTAGGAAGCGGGTCAAATTTGAACTACAGCAGCCTCATAGTTTGCTCTTTATTTTTTCCAAAAATCATTTCTAGGTACATAAGTATCTATTTAATCATAGAAAGTCCAAAAGTTTTGCAAGATTCAACCCCTAGCTACGAACGGTCATGCCCGCCGTTTTGACCGCACTTTGAAACGGGCATAAGAAATTTAAAAAAATCAAAAAAATTGAAAACCTTCGCATTGTGTCATTATATGTGACCTTGTTTTCAGGATAAATAACAAACTTGGACTACGGCAAATGTCTTAAAAAAGTGTTCTCAGAAACGAGTTATCATGTATGAAGATTCATGGCTTTCAAGGCAAATGGCCAATGTTATGGCAACATTCATGGCACAGTTTGTTCAAATGATATCATATTTTGCACAAGTTTGCATCTTGGAATCGCAAACAATGTTGCCTAAGGAAGTTTTCACTTTCTTCGCACGGAAAATTCATTTTCCAATTTTCGAGTGCCCAAAATGAGTTTTTTTGTGAAGGACCTACCAAATATTTGTTGCAAAATTAGACCAAATCATTTTGATAAAATATTAGGCCATATATAATGTACAATTGACCAAATGGTTGGGTATCAAAAGCTTTTGATCCACCTCTCGTGAAAAAGACAAATTTCCGCCCATTCAGTAGGAAGCGGGTCAAATTTGAACTACAGCAGCCTCATAGTTTGCTCTTTATTTTTTCCAAAAATCATTTCTAGGTACATAAGTATCTATTTAATAAGAGAAATTCCAAAAGTTTTGCAAAATTCAACCCCTAGCTACGAACGGTCATGCCCGCCGTTTTGACCGCATTTTGAAACGGGCATAACAAATTCAAAAAAATCAAAAAAATTGAAAACCTTCGCATTGTGTCATTATATGTGACCTAGTTTTCAGAAAAAATCACAAACTTGTACTACGGCAAATGTCTTAAAAAAGTGTTCTCTGAAACGAGTTATCATGTATGAAGATTCATGGCTTTCAAGGCAAATGGCCAATGTTATGGCAACATTCATGGCACAGTTTGTTCAAATGATATCATATTTTGGACTAGTTTGCATCTTGGAATGGCAAACAATGTTGCCTAAGGAAGTTTTCACTTTCTTTGCACGGAAAATTCATTTTCCATTTTTCGAGTGCCCAAAATCAGTTTTTTTGTGAAGGACCTACCAAATATTTGTTGCAAAATTGGACCAAATCATTTTGATAAAATATTAGGCCATATATAATGTACAATTGACCAAATGGTTGGGTGACAAAAGCTTTTGATCCACCTCTCGTGAAAAAGACAAATTTCCGCCGAATCAGAAGGAAGCGGGTCAAATTTGAACGACAACAGCCTCATAGTTTGCTCTTTATTTTTTCAAAAAATCATTTCTAGGTACATAAGTATCTATTTAATCAGAGAAAGTCCAAAAGTTTTGCAAGATTCAACCCCTAGCTACGAACGGTCATGCCCGCCGTTTTGACCGCATTTTGAAACGGGCATAAGAAATTCAAAAAAATCAAAAAAATTGAAAACCTTCGCATTGTGTCATTATATGTGAGCTTGTTTTCAGGATAAATAACAAACTTGGACTACGGCAAATGTCTTAAAAAAGTGTTCTCAGAAACGAGTTATCATGTATGAAGATTCATGGCTTTCAAGGCAAATGGCCAATGTTATGGCAACATTCATGGCACAGTTTGTTCAAATGATATCATATTTTGCACAAGTTTGCATCTTGGAATGGCAAACAATGTTGCCTAAGGAAGTTTTCACTTTCTTTGCACGGAAAATTCATTTTCCATTTTTCGAGTGCCCAAAATGAGTTTTTTTGTGAAGGACCTACCAAATATTTGTTGCAAAATTGGACCAAATCATTTTGATAAAATATTAGGCCATATATAATGTACAATTGACCAAATGGTTGGGTGTCAAAAGCTTTTGATCCACCTCTCGTGAAAAAGACAAATTTCCGCCGATTAAGTAGGAAGCGGGTCAAATTTGAACTACAACAGACTCATAGTTTGCTCTTTATTTTTTCCAAAAATCATTTCTAGGTACATAAGTATCTATTTAATCAGAGAAAGTCCAAAAGTTTTGCAAAATTCAACCCCTAGCTACGAACGGTCATGCCCGCCGTTTTGACCGCATTTTGAAATGGGCATAAGAAATTCAAAAAAATCAAAAAAATTGAAAACCTTCGCATTGTGTCATTATATGTGACCTAGTTTTCAGTAAAAATAACAAACTTGGACTACGGCAAATGTCTTAAAAAAGTGTTCTCAGAAACGAGTTATCATGTATGAAGATTCATGGCTTTCAAGGCAAATGGCCAATGTTATGGCAACATTCATGGCATAGTTTGTTCAAATGATATCATATTTTGCACAAGTTTGCATCTTGGAATGGCAAACAATGTTGCCTAAGGAAGTTTTCACTTTCTTTGCCCGGAAAATTCATTTTCCATTTTTCGAGTGCCCAAAATCAGTTTTTTTGTGAAGGACCTACCAAATATTTGTTGCAAAATTGGACCAAATCATTTTGATAAAATATTAGGACATATATAATGTACAATTGACCAAATGGTTGGGTTTCAAAAGCTTTTGATCCACCTCTCGTGAAAAAGACAAATTTCCGCTGAATCAGTAGGAAGCGGGTCAAATTTGAACTACAGCAGCCTCATAGTTTGCTCTTTATTTTTTCCAAAAATCATTTCTAGGTACATAAGTATCTATTTAATCAGAGAAAGTCCAAAAGTTTTGCAAAATTCAAGCCCTAGCTACGAACGGTCATGCCCGCCGTTTTAACCGCATTTTGAAACGGGCATAAGAAATTCAAAAAAATCAAAAAAATTGAAAACCTTCGCATTGTGTCATTATATGTGACCTAGTTTTCAGAAAAATTCACAAACTTGTACTACGGCAAATGTCTTAAAAAGTGTTCTCAGAAACGAGTTATCATGTATGAAGATTCATGGCTTTCAAGGCAAATGGCCAATGTTATGGCAACATTCATGGCACAGTTTGTTCAAATGATATCATATTTTGCACAAGTTTGCATCTTGGAATGGCTAACAATGTTGCCTAAGGAAGTTTTCACTTTCTTTGGACGGAAAATTTATTTTCCATTTTTCGAGTGCCCAAAATCAGTTTTTTTGTGAAGGACCTACCAAATATTTGTTGCAATATTGGACCAAATCATTTTGATAAAATATTAGACCATATATAATGTACAATTGACCAAATGGTTGGGTGACAAAAGCTTTTGATCCACCTCTCGTGAAAAAGACAAATTTCCGCCGAATCAGAAGGAAGCGGGTCAAATTTGAACGACAACAGCCTCATAGTTTGCTCTTTATTTTTTCCAAAAATTATTTCTAGGTACATAAGTATCTATTTAATCAGAGAAAGTCCAAAAGTTTTGCAAGATTCAACCCCTAGCTACGAACGGTCATGCCCGCCGTTTTGACCGCATTTTGAAACGGGCATAAGAAATTCAAAAAAATCAAAAAAATTGAAAACCTTCACATTGTGTCATTATATGTGAGCTTGTTTTCAGGATAAATAACAAACTTGGACTACGGCAAATGTCTTAAAAAAGTGTTCTCAGAAACGAGTTATCATGTATGAAGATTCATGGCTTTCAAGGCAAATGGCCAATGTTATGGCAACATTCATGGCACAGTTTGTTCAAATGATATCATATTTTGCATAAGTTTGCATCTTGGAATGGCAAACAATGTTGCCTAAGGAAGTTTTCACTTTCTTTGCACGGAAAATTCATTTTCCATTTTTCGAGTGCCCAAAATGAGTTTTTTTGTGAAGGACCTACCAAATATTTGTTGCAAAATTGGACCAAATCATTTTGATAAAATATTAGGCCATATATAATGTACAATTGACCAAATGGTTGGGTGTCAAAAGCTTTTGATCCACCTCTCGTGAAAAAGACAAATTTCCGCCGATTAAGTAGGAAGCGGGTCAAATTTGAACTACAGCAGCCTCATAGTTTGCTCTTTATTTTTTCCAAAAATCATTTCTAGGTACATAAGTATCTATTTAATCAGAGAAAGTCCAAAAGTTTTGCAAAATTCAACCCCTAGGTACGAACGGTCATGCCCGCCGTTTTGACCGCATTTTGAAACGGGCATAAGAAATTCAAAAAAATCAAAAAAATTGAAAACCTTCGCATTGTGTCATTATATGTGACCTAGTTTTCAGAAAAAATCACAAACTTGTACTACGGAAAATGTCTTAAAAAGTGTTCTCAGAAACGAGTTATCATGTATGAAGATTCATGGCTTTCAAGGCAAATGGTCAATGTTATGGCAACATTCATGGCACAGTTTGTTCAAATGATATCATATTTTGCACAAGTTTGCATCTTGGAATGGCTAACAATGTTGTCTAAGGAAGTTTTCACTTTCTTTGGACGGAAAATTTATTTTCCATTTTTCGAGTGCCCAAAATCAGTTTTTTTGTGAAGGACCTACCAAATATTTGTTGCAATATTGGACCAAATCATTTTGATAAAATATTAGACCATATATAATGTACAATTGACCAAATGGTTGGGTGACAAAAGCTTTTGATCCACCTCTCGTGAAAAAGACAAATTTCCGCCGAATCAGAAGGAAGCGGGTCAAATTTGAACGACAACAGCCTCATAGTTTGCTCTTTATTTTTTCCAAAAATTATTTCTAGGTACATAAGTATCTATTTAATCAGAGAAAGTCCAAAAGTTTTGCAAGATTCAACCCCTAGCTACGAACGGTCATGCCCGCCGTTTTGACCGCATTTTGAAACGGGCATAAGAAATTCAAAAAAATCAAAAAAATTGAAAACCTTCGCATTGTGTCATTATATGTGAGCTTGTTTTCAGGATAAATAACAAACTTGGACTACGGCAAATGTCTTAAAAAAGTGTTCTCAGAAACGAGTTATCATGTATGAAGATTCATGGCTTTCAAGGCAAATGGCCAATGTTATGGCAACATTCATGGCACAGTTTGTTCAAATGATATCATATTTTGCACAAGTTTGCATCTTGGAATGGCAAACAATGTTGCCTAAGGAAGTTTTCACTTTCTTTGCACGGAAAATTCATTTTCCATTTTTCGAGTGCCCAAAATGAGTTTTTTTGTGAAGGACCTACCAAATATTTGTTGCAAAATTGGACCAAATCATTTTGATAAAATATTAGGCCATATATAATGTACAATTGACCAAATGGTTGGGTGTCAAAAGCTTTTGATCCACCTCTCGTGAAAAAGACAAATTTCCGCCGATTAAGTAGGAAGCGGGTCAAATTTGAACTACAGCAGCCTCATAGTTTGCTCTTTATTTTTTCCAAAAATCATTTCTAGGTACATAAGTATCTATTTAATCAGAGAAAGTCCAAAAGTTTTGCAAGATTCAACCCCTAGCTACGAACGGTCATGCCCGCCGTTTTGACCGCATTTTGAAACGGGCATAAGAAATTCAAAAAAATCAAAAAAATTGAAAACCTTCGCATTGTGTCATTATATGTGAGCTTGTTTTCAGGATAAATAACAAACTTGGACTACGGCAAATGTCTTAAAAAAGTGTTCTCAGAAACGAGTTATCATGTATGAAGATTCATGGCTTTCAAGGCAAATGGCCAATGTTATGGCAACATTCATGGCACAGTTTGTTCAAATGATATCATATTTTGCACAAGTTTGCATCTTGGAATGGCAAACAATGTTGCCTAAGGAAGTTTTCACTTTCTTTGCACGGAAAATTCATTTTCCATTTTTCGAGTGCCCAAAATGAGTTTTTTTGTGAAGGACCTACCAAATATTTGTTGCAAAATTGGACCAAATCATTTTGATAAAATATTAGGCCATATATAATGTACAATTGACCAAATGGTTGGGTGTCAAAAGCTTTTGATCCACCTCTCGTGAAAAAGACAAATTTCCGCCGATTAAGTAGGAAGCGGGTCAAATTTGAACTACAGCAGCCTCATAGTTTGCTCTTTATTTTTTCCAAAAATCATTTCTAGGTACATAAGTATCTATTTAATCAGAGAAAGTCCAAAAGTTTTGCAAAATTCAACCCCTAGGTACGAACGGTCATGCCCGCCGTTTTGACCGCATTTTGAAACGGGCATAAGAAATTCAAAAAAATCAAAAAAATTGAAAACCTTCGCATTGTGTCATTATATGTGACCTAGTTTTCAGAAAAAATCACAAACTTGTACTACGGAAAATGTCTTAAAAAGTGTTCTCAGAAACGAGTTATCATGTATGAAGATTCATGGCTTTCAAGGCAAATGGTCAATGTTATGGCAACATTCATGGCACAGTTTGTTCAAATGATATCATATTTTGCACAAGTTTGCATCTTGGAATGGCTAACAATGTTGTCTAAGGAAGTTTTCACTTTCTTTGGACGGAAAATTTATTTTCCATTTTTCGAGTGCCCAAAATCAGTTTTTTTGTGAAGGACCTACCAAATATTTGTTGCAATATTGGACCAAATCATTTTGATAAAATATTAGACCATATATAATGTACAATTGACCAAATGGTTGGGTGACAAAAGCTTTTGATCCACCTCTCGTGAAAAAGACAAATTTCCGCCGAATCAGAAGGAAGCGGGTCAAATTTGAACGACAACAGCCTCATAGTTTGCTCTTTATTTTTTCCAAAAATTATTTCTAGGTACATAAGTATCTATTTAATCAGAGAAAGTCCAAAAGTTTTGCAAGATTCAACCCCTAGCTACGAACGGTCATGCCCGCCGTTTTGACCGCATTTTGAAACGGGCATAAGAAATTCAAAAAAATCAAAAAAATTGAAAACCTTCGCATTGTGTCATTATATGTGAGCTTGTTTTCAGGATAAATAACAAACTTGGACTACGGCAAATGTCTTAAAAAAGTGTTCTCAGAAACGAGTTATCATGTATGAAGATTCATGGCTTTCAAGGCAAATGGCCAATGTTATGGCAACATTCATGGCACAGTTTGTTCAAATGATATCATATTTTGCACAAGTTTGCATCTTGGAATGGCAAACAATGTTGCCTAAGGAAGTTTTCACTTTCTTTGCACGGAAAATTCATTTTCCATTTTTCGAGTGCCCAAAATGAGTTTTTTTGTGAAGGACCTACCAAATATTTGTTGCAAAATTGGACCAAATCATTTTGATAAAATATTAGGCCATATATAATGTACAATTGACCAAATGGTTGGGTGTCAAAAGCTTTTGATCCACCTCTCGTGAAAAAGACAAATTTCCGCCGATTAAGTAGGAAGCGGGTCAAATTTGAACTACAGCAGCCTCATAGTTTGCTCTTTATTTTTTCCAAAAATCATTTCTAGGTACATAAGTATCTATTTAATCAGAGAAAGTCCAAAAGTTTTGCAAGATTCAACCCCTAGCTACGAACGGTCATGCCCGCCGTTTTGACCGCATTTTGAAACGGGCATAAGAAATTCAAAAAAATCAAAAAAATTGAAAACCTTCGCATTGTGTCATTATATGTGAGCTTGTTTTCAGGATAAATAACAAACTTGGACTACGGCAAATGTCTTAAAAAAGTGTTCTCAGAAACGAGTTATCATGTATGAAGATTCATGGCTTTCAAGGCAAATGGCCAATGTTATGGCAACATTCATGGCACAGTTTGTTCAAATGATATCATATTTTGCACAAGTTTGCATCTTGGAATGGCAAACAATGTTGCCTAAGGAAGTTTTCACTTTCTTTGCACGGAAAATTCATTTTCCATTTTTCGAGTGCCCAAAATGAGTTTTTTTGTGAAGGACCTACCAAATATTTGTTGCAAAATTGGACCAAATCATTTTGATAAAATATTAGGCCATATATAATGTACAATTGACCAAATGGTTGGGTGTCAAAAGCTTTTGATCCACCTCTCGTGAAAAAGACAAATTTCCGCCGATTAAGTAGGAAGCGGGTCAAATTTGAACTACAACAGACTCATAGTTTGCTCTTTATTTTTTCCAAAAATCATTTCTAGGTACATAAGTATCTATTTAATCAGAGAAAGTCCAAAAGTTTTGCAAAATTCAACCCCTAGCTACGAACGGTCATGCCCGCCGTTTTGACCGCATTTTGAAATGGGCATAAGAAATTCAAAAAAATCAAAAAAATTGAAAACCTTCGCATTGTGTCATTATATGTGACCTAGTTTTCAGTAAAAATAACAAACTTGGACTACGGCAAATGTCTTAAAAAAGTGTTCTCAGAAACGAGTTATCATGTATGAAGATTCATGGCTTTCAAGGCAAATGGCCAATGTTATGGCAACATTCATGGCATAGTTTGTTCAAATGATATCATATTTTGCACAAGTTTGCATCTTGGAATGGCAAACAATGTTGCCTAAGGAAGTTTTCACTTTCTTTGCCCGGAAAATTCATTTTCCATTTTTCGAGTGCCCAAAATCAGTTTTTTTGTGAAGGACCTACCAAATATTTGTTGCAAAATTGGACCAAATCATTTTGATAAAATATTAGGACATATATAATGTACAATTGACCAAATGGTTGGGTTTCAAAAGCTTTTGATCCACCTCTCGTGAAAAAGACAAATTTCCGCTGAATCAGTAGGAAGCGGGTCAAATTTGAACTACAGCAGCCTCATAGTTTGCTCTTTATTTTTTCCAAAAATCATTTCTAGGTACATAAGTATCTATTTAATCAGAGAAAGTCCAAAAGTTTTGCAAAATTCAAGCCCTAGCTACGAACGGTCATGCCCGCCGTTTTAACCGCATTTTGAAACGGGCATAAGAAATTCAAAAAAATCAAAAAAATTGAAAACCTTCGCATTGTGTCATTATATGTGACCTAGTTTTCAGAAAAATTCACAAACTTGTACTACGGCAAATGTCTTAAAAAGTGTTCTCAGAAACGAGTTATCATGTATGAAGATTCATGGCTTTCAAGGCAAATGGCCAATGTTATGGCAACATTCATGGCACAGTTTGTTCAAATGATATCATATTTTGCACAAGTTTGCATCTTGGAATGGCTAACAATGTTGCCTAAGGAAGTTTTCACTTTCTTTGGACGGAAAATTTATTTTCCATTTTTCGAGTGCCCAAAATCAGTTTTTTTGTGAAGGACCTACCAAATATTTGTTGCAATATTGGACCAAATCATTTTGATAAAATATTAGACCATATATAATGTACAATTGACCAAATGGTTGGGTGACAAAAGCTTTTGATCCACCTCTCGTGAAAAAGACAAATTTCCGCCGAATCAGAAGGAAGCGGGTCAAATTTGAACGACAACAGCCTCATAGTTTGCTCTTTATTTTTTCCAAAAATTATTTCTAGGTACATAAGTATCTATTTAATCAGAGAAAGTCCAAAAGTTTTGCAAGATTCAACCCCTAGCTACGAACGGTCATGCCCGCCGTTTTGACCGCATTTTGAAACGGGCATAAGAAATTCAAAAAAATCAAAAAAATTGAAAACCTTCACATTGTGTCATTATATGTGAGCTTGTTTTCAGGATAAATAACAAACTTGGACTACGGCAAATGTCTTAAAAAAGTGTTCTCAGAAACGAGTTATCATGTATGAAGATTCATGGCTTTCAAGGCAAATGGCCAATGTTATGGCAACATTCATGGCACAGTTTGTTCAAATGATATCATATTTTGCATAAGTTTGCATCTTGGAATGGCAAACAATGTTGCCTAAGGAAGTTTTCACTTTCTTTGCACGGAAAATTCATTTTCCATTTTTCGAGTGCCCAAAATGAGTTTTTTTGTGAAGGACCTACCAAATATTTGTTGCAAAATTGGACCAAATCATTTTGATAAAATATTAGGCCATATATAATGTACAATTGACCAAATGGTTGGGTGTCAAAAGCTTTTGATCCACCTCTCGTGAAAAAGACAAATTTCCGCCGATTAAGTAGGAAGCGGGTCAAATTTGAACTACAGCAGCCTCATAGTTTGCTCTTTATTTTTTCCAAAAATCATTTCTAGGTACATAAGTATCTATTTAATCAGAGAAAGTCCAAAAGTTTTGCAAAATTCAACCCCTAGGTACGAACGGTCATGCCCGCCGTTTTGACCGCATTTTGAAACGGGCATAAGAAATTCAAAAAAATCAAAAAAATTGAAAACCTTCGCATTGTGTCATTATATGTGACCTAGTTTTCAGAAAAAATCACAAACTTGTACTACGGAAAATGTCTTAAAAAGTGTTCTCAGAAACGAGTTATCATGTATGAAGATTCATGGCTTTCAAGGCAAATGGTCAATGTTATGGCAACATTCATGGCACAGTTTGTTCAAATGATATCATATTTTGCACAAGTTTGCATCTTGGAATGGCTAACAATGTTGTCTAAGGAAGTTTTCACTTTCTTTGGACGGAAAATTTATTTTCCATTTTTCGAGTGCCCAAAATCAGTTTTTTTGTGAAGGACCTACCAAATATTTGTTGCAATATTGGACCAAATCATTTTGATAAAATATTAGACCATATATAATGTACAATTGACCAAATGGTTGGGTGACAAAAGCTTTTGATCCACCTCTCGTGAAAAAGACAAATTTCCGCCGAATCAGAAGGAAGCGGGTCAAATTTGAACGACAACAGCCTCATAGTTTGCTCTTTATTTTTTCCAAAAATTATTTCTAGGTACATAAGTATCTATTTAATCAGAGAAAGTCCAAAAGTTTTGCAAGATTCAACCCCTAGCTACGAACGGTCATGCCCGCCGTTTTGACCGCATTTTGAAACGGGCATAAGAAATTCAAAAAAATCAAAAAAATTGAAAACCTTCGCATTGTGTCATTATATGTGAGCTTGTTTTCAGGATAAATAACAAACTTGGACTACGGCAAATGTCTTAAAAAAGTGTTCTCAGAAACGAGTTATCATGTATGAAGATTCATGGCTTTCAAGGCAAATGGCCAATGTTATGGCAACATTCATGGCACAGTTTGTTCAAATGATATCATATTTTGCACAAGTTTGCATCTTGGAATGGCAAACAATGTTGCCTAAGGAAGTTTTCACTTTCTTTGCACGGAAAATTCATTTTCCATTTTTCGAGTGCCCAAAATGAGTTTTTTTGTGAAGGACCTACCAAATATTTGTTGCAAAATTGGACCAAATCATTTTGATAAAATATTAGGCCATATATAATGTACAATTGACCAAATGGTTGGGTGTCAAAAGCTTTTGATCCACCTCTCGTGAAAAAGACAAATTTCCGCCGATTAAGTAGGAAGCGGGTCAAATTTGAACTACAGCAGCCTCATAGTTTGCTCTTTATTTTTTCCAAAAATCATTTCTAGGTACATAAGTATCTATTTAATCAGAGAAAGTCCAAAAGTTTTGCAAGATTCAACCCCTAGCTACGAACGGTCATGCCCGCCGTTTTGACCGCATTTTGAAACGGGCATAAGAAATTCAAAAAAATCAAAAAAATTGAAAACCTTCGCATTGTGTCATTATATGTGAGCTTGTTTTCAGGATAAATAACAAACTTGGACTACGGCAAATGTCTTAAAAAAGTGTTCTCAGAAACGAGTTATGATGTATGAAGATTCATGGCTTTCAAGGCAAATGGCCAATGTTATGGCAACATTCATGGCACAGTTTGTTCAAATGATATCATATTTTGCACAAGTTTGCATCTTGGAATGGCAAACAATGTTGCCTAAGGAAGTTTTCACTTTCTTTGCACGGAAAATTCATTTTCCATTTTTCGAGTGCCCAAAATGAGTTTTTTTGTGAAGGACCTACCAAATATTTGTTGCAAAATTGGACCAAATCATTTTGATAAAATATTAGGCCATATATAATGTACAATTGACCAAATGGTTGGGTGTCAAAAGCTTTTGATCCACCTCTCGTGAAAAAGACAAATTTCCGCCGATTAAGTAGGAAGCGGGTCAAATTTGAACTACAGCAGCCTCATAGTTTGCTCTTTATTTTTTCCAAAAATCATTTCTAGGTACATAAGTATCTATTTAATCAGAGAAAGTACAAAAGTTTTGCAAAATTCAACCCCTAGCTACGAACGGTCATGCCCGCCGTTTTGACCGCATTTTGAAATGGGCATAAGAAATTCAAAAAAATCAAAAAAATTGAAAACCTTCGCATTGTGTCATTATATGTGACCTAGTTTTCAGTAAAAATAACAAACTTGTACTACGGCAAATGTCTTAAAAAAGTGTTCTCAGAAACGAGTTATCATGTATGAAGATTCATGGCTTTCAAGGCAAATGACCAATGTTATGGCAACATTCATGGCATAGTTTGTTCAAATGATATCATATTTTGCACAAGTTTGCATATTGGAATGGCAAATAATGTTGCCTAAGGAAGTTTTCACTTTCTTTGCCCGGAAAATTCATTTTCCATTTTTCGAGTGCCCAAAATCAGTTTTTTTGTGAAGAACCTACCAAATATTTGTTGCAAAATTGGACCAAATCATTTTGATAAAATATTAGGACATATATAATGTACAATTGACCAAATGGTTGGGTTTCAAAAGCTTTTGATCCACCTCTCGTGAAAAAGACAAATTTCCGCCGAATTAGTAGGAAGCGGGTCAAATTTGAACTACAGCAGCCTCATAGTTTGCTCTTTATTTTTTCCAAAAATCATTTCTAGGTACATAAGTATCTATTTAATCAGAGAAAGTCCAAAAGTTTTGCAAAATTCAAGCCCTAGCTACGAACGGTCATGCCCGCCGTTTTAACCGCATTTTGAAACGGGCATAAGAAATTCAAAAAAATCTAAAAAATTGAAAACCTTCGCATTGTGTCATTATATGTGACCTAGTTTTCCGGAAAAATAACAAACTTGTACTACGGCAAATGTCTTAAAAAGTGTTCTCAGAAACGAGTTATCATGTATGAAGATTCATGGCTTTCAAGGCAAATGGCCAATGTTATGGCAACATTCATGGCACAGTTTGTTCAAATGATATCATATTTTGCACAAGTTTGCATCTTGGAATGGCTAACAATGTTGCCTAAGGAAGTTTTCACTTTCTTTGGATGGAAAATTCATTTTCCATTTTTCAAGTGCCCAAAATCAGTTTTTTTGTGAAGGACCTACCAAATATTTGTTGCAATATTGGACCAAATCATCTTGATAAAATATTAGACCATATATAATGTACAATTGACCAAATGGTTGGGTGACAAAAGCTTTTGATCCACCTCTCGTGAAAAAGACAAATTTCCGCCGAATCAGAAGGAAGCGGGTCAAATTTGAACGACAGCAGCCTCATAGTTTGCTCTTTATTTTTTCCAAATTTTTTTTCTAGGTACATAAGTATTTATTTAATCAGAGAAAGTCCAAAAGTTTTGCAAGATTCAACCCCTAGCTACGAACGGTCATGCCCGCCGTTTTGACCGCATTTTGAAACGGGCATAAGAAATTCAAAAAAATCAAAAAAATTGAAAACCTTCGCATTGTGTCATTATATGTGAGCTTGTTTTCAGGATAAATAACAAACTTGGACTACGGCAAATGTCTTAAAAAAGTGTTCTCAGAAACGAGTTATCATGTATGAAGATTCATGGCTTTCAAGGCAAATGGCCAATGTTATGGCAACATTCATGGCACAGTTTGTTCAAATGATATCATATTTTGCACAAGTTTGCATCTTGGAATGGCAAACAATGTTGCCTAAGGAAGTTTTCACTTTCTTTGCACGGAAAATTCATTTTCCATTTTTCGAGTGCCCAAAATGAGTTTTTTTGTGAAGGACCTACCAAATATTTGTTGCAAAATTGGACCAAATCATTTTGATAAAATATTAGGCCATATATAATGTACAATTGACCAAATGATTGGGTGTCAAAATCTTTTGATCCACCTCTCGTGAAAAAGACAAATTTCCGTCGATTAAGTAGGAAGCGGGTCAAATTTGAACTACAGCAGCCTCATAGTTTGCTCTTTATTTTTTCCAAAAATCATTTCTAGGTACATAAGTATCTATTTAATCAGAGAAAGTACAAAAGTTTTGCAAAATTCAACCCCTAGCTACGAACGGTCATGCCCGCCGTTTTGACCGCATTTTGAAATGGGCATAAGAAATTCAAAAAAATCAAAAAAATTGAAAACCTTCGCATTGTGTCATTATATGTGACCTAGTTTTCAGTAAAAATAACAAACTTGTACTACGGCAAATGTCTTAAAAAAGTGTTCTCAGAAACGAGTTATCATGTATGAAGATTCATGGCTTTCAAGGCAAATGGCCAATGTTATGGCAACATTCATGGCATAGTTTGTTCAAATGATATCATATTTTGCACAAGTTTGCATCTTGGAATGGCAAACAATGTTGCCTAAGGAAGTTTTCACTTTCTTTGCCCGGAAAATTCATTTTCCATTTTTCGATTGCCCAAAATCAGTTTTTTTGTGAAGGACCTACCAAATATTTGTTGCAAAATTGGACCAAATCATTTTGATAAAATATTAGGACATACATAATGTACAATTGACCAAATGGTTGGGTTTCAAAAGCTTTTGATCCACCTCTCGTGAAAAAGACAAATTTCCGCCGAATCAGTAGGAAGCGGGTCAAATTTGAACTACAGCAGCCTCATAGTTTGCTCTTTATTTTTTCCAAAAATCATTTCTTGGTACATAAGTATCTATTTAATCAGAGAAAGTCCAAAAGTTTTGCAAAATTCAAGCCCTAGCTACGAACGGTCATGCCCGCCGTTTTAACCGCATTTTGAAACGGGCATAAGAAATTCAAAAAAATCTAAAAAATTGAAAACCTTCGCATTGTGTCATTATATGTGACCTAGTTTTCCGGAAAAATAACAAACTTGTACTACGGCAAATGTCTTAAAAAGTGTTCTCAGAAACGAGTTATCATGTATGAAGATTCATGGCTTTCAAGGCAAATGGCCAATGTTATGGCAACATTCATGGCACAGTTTGTTCAAATGATATCATATTTTGCACAAGTTTGCATCTTGGAATGGCTAACAATGTTGCCTAAGGAAGTTTTCACTTTCTTTGGACGGAAAATTTATTTTCCATTTTTCGAGTGCCCAAAATCAGTTTTTTTGTGAAGGACCTACCAAATATTTGTTGCAATATTGGACCAAATCATTTCGATAAAATATTAGACCATATATAATGTACAATTGACCAAATGGTTTGGTGACAAAAGCTTTTGATCCACCTCTCGTGAAAAAGACAAATTTCCGCTGAATCAGAGGGAAGCGGGTCAAATTTGAACTACAGCACCCTCATAGTTTGCTGTTTATTTTTTCCAAAAATTATTTCTAGGTACATAAGTATCTATTTAATCAGAGAAAGTCCAAAAGTTTTGCAAGATTCAACCCCTAGCTACGAACGGTCATGCCCGCCGTTTTGACCGCATTTTGAAACGGGCATAAGAAATTCAAAAAAATCAAAAAAATTGAAAACCTTCGCATTGTGTCATTATATGTGAGCTTGTTTTCAGGATAAATAACAAACTTGGACTACGGCAAATGTCTTAAAAAAGTGTTCTCAGAAACGAGTTATCATGTATGAAGATTCATGGCTTTCAAGGCAAATGGCCAATGTTATGGCAACATTCATGGCACAGTTTGTTCAAATGATATCATATTTTGCACAAGTTTGCATCTTGGAATGGCAAACAATGTTGCCTAAGGAAGTTTTCACTTTCTTTGCACGGAAAATTCATTTTCCATTTTTCGAGTGCCCAAAATGAGTTTTTTTGTGAAGGACCTACCAAATATTTGTTGCAAAATTGGACCAAATCATTTTGATAAAATATTAGGCCATATATAATGTACAATTGACCAAATGATTGGGTGTCAAAATCTTTTGATCCACCTCTCGTGAAAAAGACAAATTTCCGCCGATTAAGTAGGAAGCGGGTCAAATTTGAACTACAGCAGCCTCATAGTTTGCTCTTTATTTTTTCCAAAAATCATTTCTAGGTACATAAGTATCTATTTAATCAGAGAAAGTACAAAATTTTGCAAAATTCAACCCCTAGCTACGAACGGTCATGCCCGCCGTTTTGACCGCATTTTGAAATGGGCATAAGAAATTCAAAAAAATCAAAAAAATTGAAAACCTTCGCATTGTGTCATTATATGTGACCTAGTTTTCAGTAAAAATAACAAACTTGTACTACGGCAAATGTCTTAAAAAAGTGTTCTCAGAAACGAGTTATCATGTATGAAGATTCATGGCTTTCAAGGCAAATGGCCAATGTTATGGCAACATTCATGGCATAGTTTGTTCAAATGATATCATATTTTGCACAAGTTTGCATCTTGGAATGGCAAACAATGTTGCCTAAGGAAGTTTTCACTTTCTTTGCCCGGAAAATTCATTTTCCATTTTTCGATTGCCCAAAATCAGTTTTTTTGTGAAGGACCTACCAAATATTTGTTGCAAAATTGGACCAAATCATTTTGATAAAATATTAGGACATATATAATGTACAATTGACCAAATGGTTGGGTTTCAAAAGCTTTTGATCCACCTCTCGTGAAAAAGACAAATTTCCGCCGAATCTGTAGGAAGCGGGTCAAATTTGAACTACAGCAGCCTCATAGTTTGCTCTTTATTTTTTCCAAAAATCATTTCTTGGTACATAAGTATCTATTTAATCAGAGAAAGTCCAAAAGTTTTGCAAAATTCAAGCCCTAGCGATGAACGGTCATGCCCGCCGTTTTAACCGCATTTTGAAACGGGCATAAGAAATTCAAAAAAATCTAAAAAATTGAAAACCTTCGCATTGTGTCATTATATGTGACCTAGTTTTCCGGAAAAATAACAAACTTGTACTACGGCAAATGTCTTAAAAAGTGATCTCAGAAACGAGTTATCATGTATGAAGATTCATGGCTTTCAAGGCAAATGGCCAATGTTATGGCAACATTCATGGCACAGTTTGTTCAAATGATATCATATTTTGCACAAGTTTGCATCTTGGAATGGCTAACAATGTTGCCTAAGGAAGTTTTCACTTTCTTTGGACGGAAAATTTATTTTCCATTTTTCGAGTGCCCAAAATCAGTTTTTTTGTGAAGGACCTACCAAATATTTGTTGCAATATTGGACCAAATCATTTTGATAAAATATTAGACCATATATAATGTACAATTGACCAAATGGTTGGGTGACAAAAGCTTTTGATCCACCTCTCGTGAAAAAGACAAATTTCCGCCGAATCAGAAGGAAGCGGGTCAAATTTGAACGACAGCAGCCTCATAGTTTGCTCTTTATTTTTTCCAAAAATTATTTCTAGGTACATAAGTATCTATTTAATCAGAGAAAGTCCAAAAGTTTTGCAAGATTCAACCCCTAGCTACGAACGGTCATGCCCGCCGTTTTGACCGCATTTTGAAACGGGCATAAGAAATTCAAAAAAATCAAAAAAATTGAAAACCTTCGCATTGTTTCATTATATGTGAGCTTGTTTTCAGGATAAATAACAAACTTGGACTACGGCAAATGTCTTAAAAAAGTGTTCTCAGAAACGAGTTATCATGTATGAAGATTCATGGCTTTCAAGGCAAATGGCCAATGTTATGGCAACATTCATGGCACAGTTTGTTCAAATGATAACATATTTTGCACAAGTTTGCATCTTGGAATGGCAAACAATGTTGCCTAAGGAAGTTTTCACTTTCTTTGCACGGAAAATTCATTTTCCATTTTTCGAGTGCCCAAAATGAGTTTTTTTGTGAAGGACCTACCAAATATTTGTTGCAAAATTGGACCAAATCATTTTGATAAAATATTAGGCCATATATAATGTACAATTGACCAAATGATTGGGTGTCAAAATCTTTTGATCCACCTCTCGTGAAAAAGACAAATTTCCGGCGATTAAGTAGGAAGCGGGTCAAATTTGAACTACAGCAGCCTCATAGTTTGCTCTTTATTTTTTCCAAAAATCATTTCTAGGTACATAAGTATCTATTTAATCAGAGAAAGTCCAAAAGTTTTGCAAAATTCAACCCCTAGCTACGAACGGTCATGCCCGCCGTTTTGACCGCATTTTGAAACGGGCATAAGAAATTCAAAAAAATCAAAAAAATTGAAAACCTTCGCATTGTGTCATTATATGTGAGCTTGTTTTTAGGATAAATAACAAACTTGGACTACGGCAAATGTCTTAAAAACGTGTTCTCAGAAACGAGTTATCATGTATGAAGATTCATGGCTTTCAAGGCAAATGGCCAATGTTATGGCAACATTCATGGCACAATTTGTTCAAATGATATCATATTTTGCACAAGTTTGCATCTTGGAATGGCAAACAATGTTGCCTAAGGAAGTTTTCACTTTCTTTGCACGGAAAATTCAATTTCCATTTTTCGAGTGCCCAAAATGAGTTTTTTTGTGAAGGACCTACCAAATATTTGTTGCAAAATTGGACCAAATCATTTTGATAAAATATTAGGCCATATATAATGTACAATTGACCAAATGGTTGGGTGTCAAAAGCTTTTGATCCACCTCTCGTGAAAAAGACAAATTGCCGCCGATTAAGTAGGAAGCGGGTCAAATTTGAACTACAGCAGCCTCATAGTTTGCTCTTTATTTTTTCCAAAAATCATTTCTAGGTACATAAGTATCTATTTAATCAGAGAAAGTCCAAAAGTTTTGCAAAATTCAACCCCCAGCTACGAACGGTTATGCCCGCCGTTTTAACCGCATTTTGAAACGGGCATAAGAAATTCAAAAAAATCTAAAAAATTGAAAACCTTCTCATTGTGTCATTATATGTGACCTAGTTTTCCGGAAAAATAACAAACTTGTACTACGGCAAATGTCTTAAAAAGTGTTCTCAGAAACGAGTTATCATGTATGAAGATTCATGGCTTTCAAGGCAAATGGCCAATGTTATGGCAATATTCATGGCACAGTTTGTTCAAATGATATCATATTTTGCACAAGTTTGCATCTTGGAATGGATAACAATGTTGCCTAAGGAAGTTTTCACTTTCTTTGGACGGAAAATTTATTTTCCATTTTTCGAGTGCCCAAAATCAGTTTTTTTGTGAAGGACCTACCAAATATTTGTTGCAATATTGGACCAAATCATTTTGATAAAATATTAGACCATATATAATGTACAATTGACCAAATGGTTGGGTGACAAAAGCTTTTGATCCACCACTCGTGAAAACGACAAATTTCCGCCGAATCAAAAGGAAGCGGGTCAAATTTGAACGACAGCAGCCTCATAGTTTGCTCTTTATTTTTTCCAAAAATTATTTCTAGGTACATAAGTATCTATTTAATCAGAGAAAGTCCAAAAGTTTTGCAAGATTCAACCCCTAGCTACGAACGGTCATGCCCGCCGTTTTGACCGCATTTTGAAACGGGCATAAGAAATTCAAAAAAATCAAAAAAATTGAAAACCTTCGCATTGTGTCATTATATGTGAGCTTGTTTTCAGGATAAATAACAAACTTGGACTACGGCAAATGTCTTAAAAAAGTGTTCTCAGAAACGAGTTATCATGTGTGAAGATTCATGGCTTTCAAGGCAAATGGCCAATGTTATGGCAACATTCATGGCACAGTTTGTTCAAATGATATCATATTTTGCACAAGTTTGCATCTTGGAATGGCAAACAATGTTGCCTAAGGAAGTTTACACTTTCTTTGCACGGAAAATTCATTTTCCATTTTTCGAGTGCCCAAAATGAGTTTTTTTGTGAAGGACCTACCAAATATTTGTTGCAAAATTGGACCAAATCATTTTGATAAAATATTAGGCCATATATAATGTACAATTGACCAAATGATTGGGTGTCAAAATCTTTTGATCCACCTCTCGTGAAAAAGACAAATTTCCGCCGATTAAGTAGGAAGCGGGTCAAATTTGAACTACAGCAGCCTCATAGTTTGCTCTTTATTTTTTCCAAAAATCATTTCTAGGTACATAAGTATCTATTTAATCAGAGAAAGTCCAAAAGTTTTGCAAAATTCAACCCCTAGCTACGAACGGTCATGCCCGCCGTTTTGACCGCATTTTGAAACGGGCATAAGAAATTCAAAAAAATCAAAAAAATTGAAAACCTTCGCATTGTGTCATTATATGTGAGCTTGTTTTCAGGATAAATAACAAACTTGGACTACGGCAAATGTCTTAAAAAAGTGTTCTCAGAAACGAGTTATCATGTATGAAGATTCATGGCTTTCAAGGCAAATGGCCAATGTTATGGCAACATTCGTGGCACAGTTTGTTCAAATGATATCATATTTTGCACAAGTTTGCATCTTGGAATGGCAAACAATGTTGCCTAAGGAAGTTTTGACTTTCTTTGCACGGAAAATTCATTTTCCATTTTTCGAGTGCCCAAAATGAGTTTTTTTGTGAAGGACCTACCAAATATTTGTTGCAAAATTGGACCAAATCATTTTGATAAAATATTAGGCCATATATAATGTACAATTGACCAAATGGTTGGGTGTCAAAAGATTTTGATCCACCTCTCGTGAAAAAGACAAATTGCCGCCGATTAAGTAGGAACCGGGTCAAATTTGAACTACAGCAGCCTCATAGTTTGCTCTTTATTTTTTCCAAAAATCATTTCTAGGTACATAAGTATCTATTTAATCAGAGAAAGTCCAAAAGTTTTGCAAAATTCAACCCCCAGCTACGAACGGTCATGCCCGCCGTTTTGACCGCATTTTGAAATGGGCATAAGAAATTCAAAAAAATCAAAAAAATTGAAAACCTTCGCATTGTGTCATTATATGTGACCTAGTTTTCAGTAAAAATAACAAACTTGTACTACGGCAAATGTCTTAAAAAAGTGTTCTCAGAAACGAGTTATCATGTATGAAGATTCATGGCTTTCAAGGCAAATGGCCAATGTTATGGCAACATTCGTGGCACAGTTTGTTCAAATGATATCATATTTTGCACAAGTTTGCATCTTGGAATGGCAAACAATGTTGCCTAAGGAAGTTTTCACTTTCTTTGCCCGGAAAATTCATTTTCCATTTTTCGAGTGCCCAAAATCAGTTTTTTTGTGAAGGACCTACCAAATATTTGTTGCAAAATTGGACCAAATCATTTTGATAAAATATTAGGCCATATATAATGTAAAATTGACCAAATGGTTGGGTGACAAAGGGTTTTGATCCACCTCTCGTGAAAAAGACAAATTTCCGCCGAATCAGCAGGAAGCGGGTCAAATTTGAACTACAGCAGCCTCATAGTTTGCTCTTTATTTTTTCCAAAAATCATTTCTAGGTACATAAGTATCTATTTAATCACAGAAAGTCCAAAAGTTTTGCAAAATTCAAGTCCTAGCTACGAACGGTCATGCCCGCCGTTTTAACCGCATTTTGAAACGGGCATAAGAAATTCAAAAATATCTAAAAAATTGAAAACCTTCGCATTGTGTCATTATATGTGACCTAGTTTTCCAGAAAAATAACAAACTTCTACTACGGCAAATGTCTTAAAAAAGTGTTCTCAGAAACGAGTTATCATGTATGAAGATTCATGGCTTTCAAGGCAAATGGCCAATGTTATGGCAACATTCATGGCACAGTTTGTTCAAATGATATCATATTTTGCACAAGTTTGCATCTTGGAATGGCAAACAATGTTGCCTAAGGAAGTTTTCACTTTCTTTGCACGGAAAATTCATTTTCCATTTTTCGAGTGCCCAAAATGAGTTTTTTTGTGAAGGACCTACCAAATATTTGTTGCAAAATTGGACCTAATCATTTTGATAAAATATTAGGCCATATATAATGTACAATTGACCAAATGGTTGGGTGTCAAAAGCTTTTGATCCACCTCTCGTGAAAAAGACAAATTTCCGCCGATTAAGTTGGAAGCGGGTCAAATTTGAACTACAACAGCCTCATAGTTTGCTCTTTATTTTTTCCAAAAATCATTTCTAGGTACATAAGTATCTATTTAATCATAGAAAGTCCAAAAGTTTTGCAAAATTCAACCCCTAGCTACGAACGGTCATGCCCGCCGTTTTGACCGCATTTTGAAACGGGCATAAGAAATTCAAAAAAATCAAAACAATTGAAAACCTTCGCATTGTGTCATTATATGTGAGCTTGTTTTCAGGATAAATAACAAACTTGGACTACGGCAAATGTCTTAAAAAAGTGTTCTCAGAAACGAGTTATCATGTATGAAGATTCATGGCTTTCAAGGCAAATGGCCAATGTTATGGCAACATTCATGGCACAGTTTGTTCAAATGATATCATATTTTGCATAAGTTTGCATCTTGGAATGGCAAACAATGTTGCCTAAGGAAGTTTTCACTTTCTTTGCACGGAAAATTCATTTTCCATTTTTCGAGTGCCCAAAATGAGTTTTTTTGTGAAGGACCTACCAAATATTTGTTGCAAAATTGGACCAAATCATTTTGATAAAATATTAGGCCATATATAATGTACAATTGACCAAATGATTGGGTGTCAAAATCTTTTGATCCACCTCTCGTGAAAAAGACAAATTTCCGCCGATTAAGTAGGAAGCGGGTCAAATTTGAACTACAGCAGCCTCATAGTTTGCTCTTTATTTTTCCCAAAAATCATTTCTAGGTACATAAGTATCTATTTAATCAGAGAAAGTCCAAAATTTTTGCAAAATTCAACCCCTAGCTACGAACGGTCATGCCCGCCGTTTTGACCGCATTTTGAAACGGGCATAAGAAATTCAAAAAAATCAAAAAAATTGAAAACCTTCGCATTGTGTCATTATATGTGAGCTTGTTTTTAGGATAAATAACAAACTTGGACTACGGCAAATGTCTTAAAAAAGTGTTCTCAGAAACGAGTTATCATGTATGAAGATTCATGGCTTTCAAGGCAAATGGCCAATGTTATGGCAACATTCATGGCACAGTTTGTTCAAATGATATCATATTTTGCACAAGTTTGCATCTTGGAATGGCAAACAATGTTGCCTAAGGAAGTTTTCACTTTCTTTGCACGGAAAATTCATTTTCCATTTTTCGAGTGCCCAAAATGAGTTTTTTTGTGAAGGACCTACCAAATATTTGTTGCAAAATTGGACCAAATCATTTTGATAAAATATTAGGCCATATATAATGTACAATTGACCAAATGGTTGGGTGTCAAAAGCTTTTGATCCACCTCTCGTGAAAAATACAAATTGCCGCCGATTAAGTAGGAAGCGGGTCAAATTTGAACTACAGCAGCCTCATAGTTTGCTCTTTATTTTTTCCAAAAATCATTTCTAGGTACATAAGTATCTATTTAATCAGAGAAAGTCCAAAAGTTTTGCAAAATTCAACCCCCAGCTACGAACGGTTATGCCCGCCGTTTTAACCGCATTTTGAAACGGGCATAAGAAATTCAAAAAAATCTAAAAAATTGAAAACCTTCGCATTGAGTCATTATATGTGACCTAGTTTTCCGGAAAAATAACAAACTTGTACTACGGCAAATGTCTTAAAAAGTGTTCTCAGAAACGAGTTATCATGTATGAAGATTCATGGCTTTCAAGGCAAATGGCCAATGTTATGGCAACATTCATGGCACAGTTTGTTCAAATGATATCATATTTTGCACAAGTTTGCATCTTGGAATGGCTAACAATGTTGCCTAAGGAAGTTTTCACTTTCTTTGGACGGAAAATTTATTTTCCATTTTTCGAGTGCCCAAAATCAGTTTTTTTGTGAAGGACCTACCAAATATTTGTTGCAATATTGGACCAAATCATTTTGATAAAATATTAGACCATATATAATGTACAATTGACCAAATGGTTGGGTGACAAAAGCTTTTGATCCACCACTCGTGAAAAAGACAAATTTCCGCCGAATCAGAAGGAAGCGGGTCAAATTTGAACGACAGCAGCCTCATAGTTTGCTCTTTATTTTTTCCAAAAATTATTTCTAGGTACATAAGTATCTATTTAATCAGAGAAAGTCCAAAAGTTTTGCAAGATTCAACCCCTAGCTACGAACGGTCATGCCCGCCGTTTTGACCGCATTTTGAAACGGGCATAAGAAATTCAAAAAAATCAAAAAAATTGAAAACCTTCGCATTGTGTCATTATATGTGAGCTTGTTTTCAGGATAAATAACAAACTTGGACTACGGCAAATGTCTTAAAAAAGTGTTCTCAGAAACGAGTTATCATGTGTGAAGATTCATGGCTTTCAAGGCAAATGGCCAATGTTATGGCAACATTCATGGCACAGTTTGTTCAAATGATATCATATTTTGCACAAGTTTGCATCTTGGAATGGCAAACAATGTTGCCTAAGGAAGTTTTCACTTTCTTTGCACGGAAAATTCATTTTCCATTTTTCGAGTGCCCAAAATGAGTTTTTTTGTGAAGGACCTACCAAATATTTGTTGCAAAATTGGACCAAATCATTTTGATAAAATATTAGGCCATATATAATGTACAATTGACCAAATGATTGGGTGTCAAAATCTTTTGATCCACCTCTCGTGAAAAAGACAAATTTCCGCCGATTAAGTAGGAAGCGGGTCAAATTTGAACTACAGCAGCCTCATAGTTTGCTCTTTATTTTTTCCAAAAATCATTTCTAGGTACATAAGTATCTATTTAATCAGAGAAAGTCCAAAAGTTTTGCAAAATTCAACCCCTAGCTACGAACGGTCATGCCCGCCGTTTTGACCGCATTTTGAAACGGGCATAAGAAATTCAAAAAAATCAAAAAAATTGAAAACCTTCGCATTGTGTCATTATATGTGAGCTTGTTTTCAGGATAAATAACAAACTTGGACTACGGCAAATGTCTTAAAAAAGTGTTCTCAGAAACGAGTTATCATGTATGAAGATTCATGGCTTTCAAGGCAAATGGCCAATGTTATGGCAACATTCGTGGCACAGTTTGTTCAAATGATATCATATTTTGCACAAGTTTGCATCTTGGAATGGCAAACAATGTTGCCTAAGGAAGTTTTGACTTTCTTTGCACGGAAAATTCATTTTCCATTTTTCGAGTGCCCAAAATGAGTTTTTTTGTGAAGGACCTACCAAATATTTGTTGCAAAATTGGACCAAATCATTTTGATAAAATATTAGGCCATATATAATGTACAATTGACCAAATGGTTGGGTGTCAAAAGCTTTTGATCCACCTCTCGTGAAAAAGACAAATTGCCGCCGATTAAGTAGGAAGCGGGTCAAATTTGAACTACAGCAGCCTCATAGTTTGCTCTTTATTTTTTCCAAAATTCATTTCTAGGTACATAAGTATCTATTTAATCAGAGAAAGTCCAAAAGTTTTGCAAAATTCAACCCCCAGCTACGAACGGTCATGCCCGCCGTTTTGACCGCATTTTGAAATGGGCATAAGAAATTCAAAAAAATCAAAAAAATTGAAAACCTTCGCATTGTGTCATTATATGTGACCTAGTTTTCAGTAAAAATAACAAACTTGTACTACGGCAAATGTCTTAAAAAAGTGTTCTCAGAAACGAGTTATCATGTATGAAGATTCATGGCTTTCAAGGCAAATGGCCAATGTTATGGCAACATTCGTGGCACAGTTTGTTCAAATGATATCATATTTTGCACAAGTTTGCATCTTGGAATGGCAAACAATGTTGCCTAAGGAAGTTTTCACTTTCTTTGCCCGGAAAATTCATTTTCCATTTTTCGAGTGCCCAAAATCAGTTTTTTTGTGAAGGACCTACCAAATATTTGTTGCAAAATTGGACCAAATCATTTTGATAAAATATTAGGCCATATATAATGTAAAATTGACCAAATGGTTGGGTGACAAAGGCTTTTGATCCACCTCTCGTGAAAAAGACAAATTTCCGCCGAATCAGTAGGAAGCGGGTCAAATTTGAACTACAGCAGCCTCATAGTTTGCTCTTTATTTTTTCCAAAAATCATTTCTAGGTACATAAGTATCTATTTAATCACAGAAAGTTAAAAAGTTTTGCAAAATTCAAGTCCTAGCTACGAACGGTCATGCCCGCCGTTTTAACCGCATTTTGAAACGGGCATAAGAAATTCAAAAATATCTAAATATTGAAAACCTTCGCATTGTGTCATTATATGTGACCTAGTTTTCCAGAAAAATAACAAACTTGTACTACGGCAAATGTCTTAAAAAAGTGTTCTCAGAAACGAGTTATCATGTATGAAGATTCATGGCTTTCAAGGCAAATGGCCAATGTTATGGCAACATTCATGGCACAGTTTGTTCAAATGATATCATATTTTGCACAAGTTTGCATCTTGGAATGGCAAACAATGTTGCCTAAGGAAGTTTTCACTTTCTTTGCACGGAAAATTCATTTTCCATTTTTCGAGTGCCCAAAATGAGTTTTTTTGTGAAGGACCTACCAAATATTTATTGAAAAATTGGACCAAATCATTTTGATAAAATATTAGGCCATATATAATGTACAATTGACCAAATGGTTGGGTGTCAAAAGCTTTTGATCCACCTCTCGTGAAAAAGACAAATTTCCGCCGATTAAGTTGGAAGCGGGTCAAATTTGAACTACAACAGCCTCATAGTTTGCTCTTTATTTTTTCCAAAAATCATTTCTAGGTACATAAGTATCTATTTAATCATAGAAAGTCCAAAAGTTTTGCAAAATTCAACCCCTAGCTACGAACGGTCATGCCCGCCGTTTTGACCGCATTTTGAAACGGGCATAAGAAATTCAAAAAAATCAAAAAAATTGAAAACCTTCGCATTGTGTCATTATATGTGAGCTTGTTTTCAGGATAAATAACAAACTTGGACTACGGCAAATGTCTTAAAAAAGTGTTCTCAGAAACGAGTTATCATGTATGAAGATTCATGGCTTTCAAGGCAAATGGCCAATGTTATGGCAACATTCATGGCACAGTTTGTTCAAATGATATCATATTTTGCATAAGGTTGCATCTTGGAATGGCAAACAATGTTGCCTAAGGAAGTTTTCACTTTCTTTGCACGGAAAATTCATTTTCCATTTTTCGAGTGCCCAAAATCAGTTTTTTTGTGAAGGACCTACCAAATATTTGTTGCAAAATTGGACCAAATCATTTTGATAAAATATTAGGCCATATATAATGTCAAATTGACCAAATGGTTGGGTGACAAAGGCTTTTGATCCACCTCTCGTGAAAAAGACAAATTTCCGCCGAATCAGAAGGAAGCGGGTCAAATTTGAACTACAGCAGCCTCATAGTTTTCTCTTTATTTTTTCAAAAAATCATTTCTAGGTACATAAACATCTATTTAATCAGAGAAAGTCCAAAAGTTTTGCCAGATTCAACCCCTAGCTACGAACGGTCATGCCCGCCGTTTTGACCGCATTTTGAAACGGGCATAAGAAATTCAAAAAAATCAAAAAAATTGAAAACCTTCGCATTATGTCATTATATGTGACCTTGTTTTCCGGAAAAATAACAAACTTGTACTACGGCAAATGTCTTAAAAAAGTGTTCTCAGAAACGAGTTATCATGTATGAAGATTCATGGCTTTCAAGGCAAATGGCCAATGTTATGGCAACATTCATGGCACAGTTTGTTCAAATGATATCATATTTTGCACAAGTTTGCATCTTGGAATGGCAAACAATGTTGCCTAAGGAAGTTTTCACTTTCTTTGCACGGAAAATTCATTTTCCATTTTTCGAGTGCCCAAAATGAGTTTTTTTGTGAAGGACCTACCAAATATTTGTTGCAAAATTGGACCAAATCATTTTGATAAAATATTAGGCCATATATAATGTACAATTGACCAAATGGTTGGGTGTCAAAAGCTTTTGATCCACCTCTCGTGAAAAAGACAAATTTCCGCCGATTAAGTAGGAAGCGGGTCAAATTTGAACTACAGCAGCCTCATAGTTTGCTCTTTATTTTTTCCAAAAATCATTTCTAGGTACATAAGTATCTACTTAATCAGAGAAAGTCCAAAAGTTTTGCAAAATTCAACCCCTAGCTACGAACAGTCATGCCCGCCATTTTGACCGCATTTTGAAATGGGCATAAGAAATTCAAAAAAATCAAAAAAATTGAAAACCTTCGCATTGTGTCATTATATGTGACCTAGTTTTCAGTAAAAATAACAAACTTGTACTACGGCAAATGTCTTAAAAATGTGTTCTCAGAAACGAGTTATCATGTACGAAGATTCATGGCTTTCAAGGCAAATGGCCAATGTTATGGCAACATTCATGGCACAGTTTGTTCAAATGATATCATATTTTGCACAAGTTTGCATCTTGGAATGGCAAACAATGTTGCCTAAGGAAGTTTTCACTTTCTTTCCCCGGAAAATTCATTTTCCATTTTTCGAGTGCCCAAAATGAGTTTTTTTGTGAAGGACCTACGAAATATTTGTTGCAAAATTGGACCAAATAATTTTGATAAAATATTAGGCCATATATAATGTACAATTGACCAAATGGTTGGGTGTCAAAAGCTTTTGATCCACCTCTCGTGAAAAAGACAAATTTCCGCCGAATCAGTAGGAAGCGGGTCAAATTTGAACTACAGCAGCCTCATAGTTTGCTCTTTATTTTTTCCAAAAATCATTTCTAGGTACATAAGTATCTATTTAATCAGAGAAACTCCAAAAGTTTTGCAAAATTCAACCCCTAGCTATGAACGGTCATGCCCGCCGTTTTGACAGCATATTGAAACGGGCATAAGAAATTCAAAAAAATCAAAAATATTGAAAACCTTCGCATTGTGTCATTATATGTGACCTTGTTTTCAGGATAAATAACAAACTTGGACTACGGCAAATGTCTTAAAAAAGTGTTCTCAGAAACGAGCTATCATGTATGAAGATTCATGGCTTTCAAGGCAAATGGCCAATGTTATGGAAACATTCATGGCATAGTTTGTTCAAATCATATCATATTTTGCACAAGTTTGCGTCTTGGAATGGCAAACAATGTTGCCTAAGGAAGTTTTCACTTTCTTTGCACGGAAAATTCATTTTCCATTTTTCGAGTGCCCAAAATGAGTTTTTTTGTGAAGGACCTACCAAATATTTGTTGCAAAATTGGACCAAATCATTTTGATAAAATATTAGGCCATATATAATGTACAATTGACCAAATGGTTGGGTGTCAAAAGCTTTTGATCCACCTCTCGTGAAAAAGACAAATTGCCGCCGATTAAGTAGGAAGCGGGTCAAATTTGAACTACAGCAGCCTCATAGTTTGCTCTTTATTTTTTCCAAAAATCATTTCTAGGTACATAAGTATCTATTTAATCAGAGAAAATCCAAAAGTTTTGCAAAATTCAACCCCCAGCTACGAACGGTCATGCCCGCCGTTTTGACCGCATTTTGAAATGGGCATAAGAAATTCAAAAAAATCAAAAAAATTGAAAACCTTCGCATTGTGTCATTATATGTGACCTAGTTTTCAGTAAAAATAACAAACTTGTACTACGGCAAATGTCTTAAAAAAGTGTTCTCAGAAACGAGTTATCATGTATGAAGATTCATGGCTTTCAAGGCAAATGGCCAATGTTATGGCAACATTCGTGGCACAGTTTGTTCAAATGATATCATATTTTGCACAAGTTTGCATCTTGGAATGGCAAACAATGTTGCCTAAGGAAGTTTTCACTTTCTTTGCCCGGAAAATTCATTTTCCATTTTTCGAGTGCCCAAAATCAGTTTTTTTGTGAAGGACCTACCAAATATTTGTTGCAAAATTGGACCAAATCATTTTGATAAAATATTAGGCCATATATAATGTAAAATTGACCAAATGGTTGGGTGACAAAGGCTTTTGATCCACCTCTCGTGAAAAGGACAAATTTCCGCCGAATCAGCAGGAAGCGGGTCAAATTTGAACTACAGCAGCCTCATAGTTTGCTCTTTATTTTTTCCAAAAATCATTTCTAGGTACATAAGTATCTATTTAATCATAGAAAGTCCAAAAGTTTTGCAAAATTCAAGTCCTAGCTACGAACGGTCATGCCCGCCGTTTTAACCGCATTTTGAAACGGGCATAAGAAATTCAAAAATATCTAAATATTGAAAACCTTCGCATTGTGTCATTATATGTGACCTAGTTTTCCAGAAAAATAACAAACTTGTACTACGGCAAATGTCTTAAAAAAGTGTTCTCAGAAACGAGTTATCATGTATGAAGATTCATGGCTTTCAAGGCAAATGGCCAATGTTATGGCAACATTCATGGCATAGTTTGTTCAAATCATATCATATTTTGCACAAGTTTGCGTCTTGGAATGGCAAACAATGTTGCCTAAGGAAGTTTTCACTTTCTTTGCACGGAAAATTCATTTTCCATTTTTCGAGTGCCCAAAATGAGTTTTTTTGTGAAGGACCTACCAAATATTTGTTGCAAAATTGGACCAAATCATTTTGATAAAATATTAGGCCATATATAATGTACAATTGACCAAATGGTTGGGTGTCAAAAGCTTTTGATCCACCTCTCGTGAAAAAGACAAATTGCCGCCGATTAAGTAGGAAGCGGGTCAAATTTGAACTACAGCAGCCTCATAGTTTGCTCTTTATTTTTTCCAAAAATAATTTCTAGGTACATAAGTATCTATTTAATCAGAGAAAGTCCAAAAGTTTTGCAAAATTCAACCCCCAGCTACGAACGGTCATGCCCGCCGTTTTGACCGCATTTTGAAATGGGCATAAGAAATTCAAAAAAATCAAAAAAATTGAAAACCTTCGCATTGTGTCATTATATGTGACCTAGTTTTCAGTAAAAATAACAAACTTGTACTACGGCAAATGTCTTAAAAAAGTGTTCTCAGAAACGAGTTATCATGTATGAAGATTCATGGCTTTCAAGGCAAATGGCCAATGTTATGGCAACATTCGTGGCACAGTTTGTTCAAATGATATCATATTTTGCACAAGTTTGCATCTTGGAATGGCAAACAATGTTGCCTAAGGAAGTTTTCACTTTCTTTGCCCGGAAAATTCATTTTCCATTTTTCGAGTGCCCAAAATCAGTTTTTTTGTGAAGGACCTACCAAATATTTGTTGCAAAATTGGACCAAATCATTTTGATAAAATATTAGGCCATATATAATGTAAAATTGACCAAATGGTTGGGTGACAAAGGCTTTTGATCCACCTCTCGTGAAAAAGACAAATTTCCGCCGAATCAGCAGGAAGCGGGTCAAATTTGAACTACAGCAGCCTCATAGTTTGCTCTTTATTTTTTCCAAAAATCATTTCTAGGTACATAAGTATCTATTTAATCACAGAAAGCCCAAAAGTTTTGCAAAATTCAAGTCCTAGCTACGAACGGTCATGCCCGCCGTTTTAACCGCATTTTGAAACGGGCATAAGAAATTCAAAAATATCTAAATATTGAAAACCTTCGCATTGTGTCATTATATGTGACCTAGTTTTCCAGAAAAATAACAAACTTGTACTACGGCAAATGTCTTAAAAAAGTGTTCTCAGAAACGAGTTATCATGTATGAAGATTCATGGCTTTCAAGGCAAATGGCCAATGTTATGGCAACATTCATGGCACAGTTTGTTCAAATGATATCATATTTTGCACAAGTCTGCATCTTGGAATGGCAAACAATGTTGCCTAAGGAAGTTTTCACTTTCTTTGCACGGAAAATTCATTTTCCATTTTTCGAGTGCCCAAAATGAGTTTTTTTGTGAAGGACCTACCAAATATTTATTGCAAAATTGGACCAAATCATTTTGATAAAATATTAGTCCATATATAATGTACAATTGACCAAATGGTTGGGTGTCAAAAGCTTTTGATCCACCTCTCGTGAAAAAGACAAATTTCCGCCGATTAAGTTGGAAGCGGGTCAAATTTGAACTACAACAGCCTCATAGTTTGCTCTTTATTTTTTCCAAAAATCATTTCTAGGTACATAAGTATCTATTTAATCATAGAAAGTCCAAAAGTTTTGCAAAATTCAACCCCTAGCTACGAACGGTCATGCCCGCCGTTTTGACCGCATTTTGAAACGGGCATAAGAAATTCAAAAAAATCAAAAAAATTGAAAACCTTCGCATTGTGTCATTATATGTGAGCTTGTTTTCAGGATAAATAACAAACTTGGACTACGGCAAATGTCTTAAAAAAGTGTTCTCAGAAACGAGTTATCATGTATGAAGATTCATGGCTTTCAAGGCAAATGGCCAATGTTATGGCAACATTCATGGCACAGTTTGTTCAAATGATATCATATTTTGTATAAGTTTGCATCTTGGAATGGCAAACAATGTTGCCTAAGGAAGTTTTCACTTTCTTTGCACGGAAAATTCATTTTCCATTTTTCGAGTGCCCAAAATCAGTTTTTTTGTGAAGGACCTACCAAATATTTGTTGCAAAATTGGACCAAATCATTTTGATAAAATATTAGGCCATATATAATGTAAAATTGACCAAATGGTTGGGTGACAAAGGCTTTTGATCCACCTCTCGTGAAAAAGACAAATTTCCGCCGAATCAGAAGGAAGCGGGTCAAATTTGAACTACAGCAGCCTCATAGTTTTCTCTTTATTTTTTCCAAAAATCATTTCTAGGTACATAAACATCTATTTAATCAGAGAAAGTCCAAAAGTTTTGCCAGATTCAACCCCTAGCTACGAACGGTCATGCCCGCCGTTTTGACCGCATTTTGAAACGGGCATAAGAAATTCAAAAAAATCAAAAAAATTGAAAACCTTCGCATTGTGTCATTATATGTGACCTTGTTTTCCGGAAATATAACAAACTTGTACTACGGCAAATGTCTTAAAAAAGTGTTCTCAGAAACGAGTTATCATGTATGAAGATTCATGGCTTTCAAGGCAAATGGCCAATGTTATGGCAACATTCATGGCACAGTTTGTTCAAATGATATCATATTTTGCACAAGTTTGCATCTTGGAATGGCAAACAATGTTGCCTAAGGAAGTTTTCACTTTCTTTGCACGGAAAATTCATTTTCCATTTTTCGAGTGCCCAAAATGAGTTTTTTTGTGAAGGACCTACCAAATATTTGTTGCAAAATTGGACCAAATCATTTTGATAAAATATTAGGCCATATATAATGTACAATTGACCAAATGGTTGGGTGTCAAAAGCTTTCGATCCACCTCTCGTGAAAAAGACAAATTTCCGCCGATTAAGTAGGAAGCGGGTCAAATTTGAACTACAGCAGCCTCATAGTTTGCTCTTTATTTTTTCCAAAAATCATTTCTAGGTACATAAGTATCTACTTAATCAGAGAAAGTCCAAAAGTTTTGCAAAATTCAACCCCTAGCTACGAACGGTCATGCCCGCCATTTTGACCGCATTTTGAAATGGGCATAAGAAATTCAAAAAAATCAAAAAAATTGAAAACCTTCGCATTGTGTCATTATATGTGACCTAGTTTTCAGTAAAAATAACAAACTTGTACTACGGCAAATGTCTTAAAAATGTGTTCTTAGAAACGAGTTATCATGTACGAAGATTCATGGCTTTCAAGGCAAATGGCCAATGTTATGGCAACATTCATGGCACAGTTTGTTCAAATGATATCATATTTTGCACAAGTTTGCATCTTGGAATGGCAAACAATGTTGCCTAAGGAAGTTTTCACTTTCTTTGCCCAGAAAATTCATTTTCCATTTTTCGAGTGCCCAAAATGAGTTTTTTTGTGAAGGACCTACCAAATATTTGTTGCAAAATTGGACCAAATCATTTTTCTAAAATATTAGGCCATATATAATGTACAATTGACCAAATGGTTGGGTGTCAAAAGCTTTTGATCCACCTCTCGTGAAAAAGACAAATTGCCGCCGATTAAGTAGGAAGCGGGTCAAATTTGAACTACAGCAGCCTCATAGTTTGCTCTTTATTTTTTCCAAAAATCATTTCTAGGTACATAAGTATCTATTTAATCAGAGAAAATACAAAAGTTTTGCAAAATTCAACCCCCAGCTACGAACGGTCATGCCCGCCGTTTTGACCGCATTTTGAAATGGGCATAAGAAATTCAAAAAAATCAAAAAAATTGAAAACCTTCGCATTGTGTCATTATATGTGACCTAGTTTTCAGTAAAAATAACAAACTTGTACTACGGCAAATGTCTTAAAAAAGTGTTCTCAGAAACGAGTTATCAAGTATGAAGATTCATGGCTTTCAAGGCAAATGGCCAATGTTATGGCAACATTCGTGGCACAGTTTGTTCAAATGATATCATATTTTGCACAAGTTTGCATCTTGGAATGGCAAACAATGTTGCCTAAGGAAGTTTTCACTTTCTTTGCCCGGAAAATTCATTTTCCATTTTTCGAGTGCCCAAAATCAGTTTTTTTGTGAAGGACCTACCAAATATTTGTTGCAAAATTGGACCAAATCATTTTGATAAAATATTAGGCCATATATAATGTAAAATTGACCAAATGGTTGGGTGACAAAGGCTTTTGATCCACCTCTCGTGAAAAGGACAAATTTCCGCCGAATCAGCAGGAAGCGGGTCAAATTTGAACTACAGCAGCCTCATAGTTTGCTCTTTATTTTTTCCAAAAATCATTTCTAGGTACATAAGTATCTATTTAATCACAGAAAGTCCAAAAGTTTTGCAAAATTCAAGTCCTAGCTACGAACGGTCATGCCCGCCGTTTTAACCGCATTTTGAAACGGGCATAAGAAATTCAAAAATATCTAAATATTGAAAACCTTCGCATTGTGTCATTATATGTGACCTAGTTTTCCAGAAAAATAACAAACTTGTACTACGGCAAATGTCTTAAAAAAGTGTTCTCAGAAACGAGTTATCATGTATGAAGATTCATGGCTTTCAAGGCAAATGGCCAATGTTATGGCAACATTCATGGCATAGTTTGTTCAAATCATATCATATTTTGCACAAGTTTGCGTCTTGGAATGGCAAACAATGTTGCCTAAGGAAGTTTTCACTTTCTTTGCACGGAAAATTCATTTTCCATTTTTCGAGTGCCCAAAATGAGTTTTTTTGTGAAGGACCTACCAAATATTTGTTGCAAAATTGGACCAAATCATTTTGATAAAATATTAGGCCATATATAATGTACAATTGACCAAATGGTTGGGTGTCAAAAGCTTTTGATCCACCTCTCGTGAAAAAGACAAATTGCCGCCGATTAAGTAGGAAGCGGGTCAAATTTGAACTACAGCAGCCTCATAGTTTGCTCTTTATTTTTTCCAAAAATCATTTCTAGGTACATAAGTATCTATTTAATCAGAGAAAGTCAAAAGTTTTGCAAAATTCAACCCCCAGCTACGAACGGTCATGCCCGCCGTTTTGACCGCATTTTGAAATGGGCATAAGAAATTCAAAAAAATCAAAAAAATTGAAAACCTTCGCATTGTGTCATTATATGTGACCTAGTTTTCAGTAAAAATAACAAACTTGTACTACGGCAAATGTCTTAAAAAAGTGTTCTCAGAAACGAGTTATCATGTATGAAGATTCATGGCTTTCAAGGCAAATGGCCAATGTTATGGCAACATTCGTGGCACAGTTTGTTCAAATGATATCATATTTTGCACAAGTTTGCATCTTGGAATGGCAAACAATGTTGCCTAAGGAAGTTTTCACTTTCTTTGCCCGGAAAATTCATTTTCCATTTTTCGAGTGCCCAAAATCAGTTTTTTTGTGAAGGACCTACCAAATATTTGTTGCAAAATTGGACCAAATCATTTTGATAAAATATTAGGCCATATATAATGTAAAATTGACCAAATGGTTGGGTGACAAAGGCTTTTGATCCACCTCTCGTGAAAAAGACAAATTTCCGCCGAATCAGCAGGAAGCGGGTCAAATTTGAACTACAGCAGCCTCATAGTTTGCTCTTTATTTTTTCCAAAAATCATTTCTAGGTACATAAGTATCTATTTAATCACAGAAAGTCCAAAAGTTTTGCAAAATTCAAGTCCTAGCTACGAACGGTCATGCCCGCCGTTTTAACCGCATTTTGAAACGGGCATAAGAAATTCAAAAATATCTAAATATTGAAAACCTTCGCATTGTGTCATTATATGTGACCTAGTTTTCCAGAAAAATAACAAACTTGTACTACGGCAAATGTCTTAAAAAAGTGTTCTCAGAAACGAGTTATCATGTATGAAGATTCATGGCTTTCAAGGCAAATGGCCAATGTTATGGCAACATTCATGGCACAGTTTGTTCAAATGATATCATATTTTGCACAAGTTTGCATCTTGGAATGGCAAACAATGTTGCCTAAGGAAGTTTTCACTTTCTTTGCACGGAAAATTCATTTTCCATTTTTCGAGTGCCCAAAATGAGTTTTTTTGTGAAGGACCTACCAAATATTTGTTGCAAAATTGGACCAAATCATTTTGATAAAATATTAGGCCATATATAATGTACAATTGACCAAATGGTTGGGTGTCAAAAGCTTTTGATCCACCTCTCGTGAAAAAGACAAATTTCCGCCGATTAAGTAGGAAGCGGGTCAAATTTGAACTACAGCAGCCTCATAGTTTGCTCTTTATTTTTTCCAAAAATCATTTCTAGGTACATAAGTATCTACTTAATCAGAGAAAGTCCAAAAGTTTTGCAAAATTCAACCCCTAGCTACGAACGGTCATGCCCGCCATTTTGACCGCATTTTGAAATGGGCATAAGAAATTCAAAAAAATCAAAAAAATTGAAAACCTTCGCATTGTGTCATTATATGTGACCTAGTTTTAAGTAAAAATAACAAACTTGTACTACGGCAAATGTCTTAAAAATGTGTTCTCAGAAACGAGTTATCATGTACGAAGATTCATGGCTTTCAAGGCAAATGGCCAATGTTATGGCAACATTCATGGCACAGTTTGTTCAAATGATATCATATTTTGAACAAGTTTGCATCTTGGAATGGCAAACAATGTTGCCTAAGGAAGTTTTCACTTTCTTTGCCCGGAAAATTCATTTTCCATTTTTCGAGTGCCCAAAATGAGTTTTTTTGTGAAGGACCTACCAAATATTTGTTGCAAAATTGGACCAAATAATTTTGATAAAATATTAGGCCATATATAATGTACAATTGACCAAATGGTTGGGTGTCAAAAGCTTTTGATCCACCTCTCGTGAAAAAGACAAATTTCCGCCGAATCAGTAGGAAGCGGGTCAAATTTGAACTACAGCGGCCTCATAGTTTGCTCTTTATTTTTTCCAAAAATCATTTCTAGGTACATAAGTATCTATTTAATCAGAGAAAGTCCAAAAGTTTTGCAAAATTCAACCCCTAGCTACGAACGGTCATGCCCGCCGTTTTGACAGCATATTGAAACGGCCATAAGAAATTCAAAAAAATCAAAAAAATTGAAAACCTTCGCATTGTGTCATTATATGTGACCTAGTTTTCAGGAAAAATAACAAACTTGGACTACGGCAAATGTCTTAAAAAAGTGTTCTCAGAAACGAGCTATCATGTTTGAAGATTCATGGCTTTCAAGGCAAATGGCCAATGTTATTGCAACATTCATGGCATAGTTTGTTCAAATCATATCATATTTTGCACAAGTTTGCGTCTTGGAATGGCAAACAATGTTGCCTAAGGAAGTTTTCACTTTCTTTGCACGGAAAATTCATTTTCCATTTTTCGAGTGCCCAAAATGAGTTTTTTTGTGAAGGACCTACCAAATATTTGTTGCAAAATTGGACCAAATCATTTTTATAAAATATTAGGCCATATATAATGTACAATTGAGCAAATGGTTGGGTGTCAAAAGCTTTTGATCCACCTCTCGTGAAAAAGACAAATTTCCGCCGATTTAGTAGGAAGCGGGTCAAATTTGAACTACAGCTGCCTGTAAGTTTGCTCTTTATTTTTCCCAAAAATCATTTCTAGGTACATAAGTATCTATTTAATAAGAGAAACTCCAAAATTTTTGCAAAATTCAACCCCTAGCTATGAACGGTCATGCCCGCCGTTTTGACAGCATATTGAAACGGGCATAAGAAATTCAAAAAAATCAAAAATATTGAAAACCTTCGCATTGTGTCATTATATGTGACCTTGTTTTCAGGATAAATAACAAACTTGGACTACGGCAAATGTCTTAAAAAAGTGTTCTCAGAAACGAGCTATCATGTATGAAGATTCATGGCTTTCAAGGCAAATGGCCAATGTTATGGCAACATTCATGGCATAGTTTGTTCAAATCATATCATATTTTGCACAAGTTTGCATCTTGGAATGGCAAACAATGTTGCCTAAGGAAGTTTTCACTTTCTTTGCACGGAAAATTCATTTTCCATTTTTCGAGTGCCCAAAATGAGTTTTTTTGTGAAGGACCTACCAAATATTTTTTGCAAAATTGGACCAAATCATTTTTATAAAATATTAGGCCATATATAATGTACAATTGACCAAATGGTTGGGTGACAAAAGCTTTTGATCCACCTCTCGTGAAAAAAACAAATTTCCGCCGAATCAGAAGGAAGCGGGTCAAATTTGAACTACAGCAGCCTCATAGTTTGCTCTTTATTTTTTCCAAAAATCATTTCTAGGTACATAAGTAACTATTTAATCAGAGAAAGTCCAAAAGTTTTGCAAGATTCAACCCGTAGCTACGAACGGTCATGCCCGCCGTTTTGACCGCATTTTGAAACGGGCATAAGATTTCAAAAAAATCAAAAAAATTGAAAACCTTCGCATTGTGTCATTATATGTGACCTTGTTTTCAGGATAAATAACAAACTTGGACTACGGCAAATGTCTTAAAAAAGTGTTCTCAGAAACGAGTTATCATGTATGAAGATTCATGGCTTTCAAGGCAAATGGCCAATGTTATGGCAACATTCATGGCACAGTTTGTTCAAATGATATCATATTTTGCACAAGTTTGCATCTTGGAATGGCAAACAATGTTGCCTAAGGAAGTTTTCACTTTCTTTCCACGGAAAATTCATTTTACATTTTTCGAGTGCACCAAATATTTGTTGCAAAATTGGACCAAATCATTTTGATAAAATATTAGGCCATATATAATGTACAATTGACCAAATGGTTGGGTGACAAAAGCTTTTGATCCACCTCTCGTGAAAAAGACAAATTTCCGCCGAATTAGAAGGAAGCGGGTCAAATTTGAACTACAGCAGCCTCATAGTTTGCTCTTTATTTTTTCCAAAAATCATTTCTAGGTACATAAACATCTATTTAATCAGAGAAAGTCCAAAAGTTTTGCCAGATTCAACCCCTAGCTACGAACGGTCATGCCCGTCGTTTTGACCACATTTTGAAACGGGCATAAGAAATTCAAAAAAATCAAAAAAATTGAAAACCTTCGCATTGTGTCATTATATGTGACCTTGTTTTCAGGATAAATAACAAACTTGGACTACGGCAAATGTCTTAAAAAAGTGTTCTCAGAAACGAGTTATCATGTATGAAGATTCATGGCTTTCAAGGCAAATGGCCAATGTTATGGCAACATTCATGGCACAGTTTGTTCAAATGATATCATATTCTGCACAAGTTTGCATCTTGGAATGGCAAACAATGTTGCCTAAGGAAGTTTTCAATTTCTTTGCACGGAAAATTCATTTTCCATTTTTCGAGTGCCCAAAATGAGTTTTTTTGTGAAGGACCTACCAAATATTTGTTGCAAAATTGGACCAAATCATTTTGATAAAATATTAGGCCATATATAATGTACAATTGACCAAATGGTTGGGTGACAAAAGCTTTTGATCCACCTCTCGTGAAAAAGACAAATTTCCGCCGATTAAGTAGGAAGCGGGTCAAATTTGAACTACAGCAGCCTCATAGTTTGCTCTTTATTTTTTCCAAAAATCATTTCTAGGTACATAAACATCTATTTAATCAGAGAAAGTCCAAAAGTTTTGCCAGATTCAACCCCTAGCTACGAACGGTCATGCCCGCCGTTTTGACCGCATTTTGAAACGGGCATAAGAAATTCAAAAAAATCAAAAAAATTGAAAACCTTCGCATTGTGTCATTATATGTGACCTTGTTTTCAGGATAAATAACAAACTTGGACTACGGCAAATGTCTTAAAAAAGTGTTCTCAGAAACGAGTTATCATGTATGAAGATTCATGGCTTTCAAGGCAAATGGCCAATGTTATGGCAACATTCATGGCACAGTTTGTTCAAATGATATCATATTCTGCACAAGTTTGCATCTTGGAATGGCAAACAATGTTGCCTAAGGAAGTTTTCACTTTCTTTGCACGGAAAATTCATTTTCCATTTTTCGAGTGCCCAAAATGAGTTTTTTTGTGAAGGACCTACCAAATATTTGTTGCAAAATTGGACCAAATCATTTTGATAAAATATTAGGCCATATATAATGTACAATTGACCAAATGGTTGGGTGTCAAAAGCTTTTGATCCACCTCTCGTGAAAAAGACAAATTTCCGCCGATTAAGTAGGAAGCGGGTCAAATTTGAACTACAGCAGCCTCATAGTTTGCTCTTTATTTTTTCCCAAAATCATTTCTAGGTACATAAGTATCTATTTAATCAGAGAAAGTCCAAAAGTTTTGCAAAATTCAACCCCAAGCTACGAACGGTCATGCCCGCCGTTTTGACCGCATTTTGAAATGGGCATAAGAAATTCAAAAAAATCAAAAAAATTGAAAACCTTCGCATTGTGTCATTATATGTGACCTAGTTTTCCGGAAAAATAACAATCTTGTACTACGGCAAATGTCTTAAAAAAGTGTTCTCAGAAACGAGTTATCATGTATGAAGATTCATGGCTTTCAAGGCAAATGGCCAATGTTATGGAAACATTCATGGCACAGTTTGTTCAAATGATATCATATTTTGCACAAGTTTGCATCTTGAAATGGCAAACAATGTTGCCTAAGGAAGTTTTCACTTTCTTTGGACGGAAAATTTATTTTCCATTTTTCGAGTGCCCAAAATCAGTTTTTTTGTGAAGGACCTACCAAATATTTGTTGCAAAATTGGACCAAATCATTTTTATAAAATATTAGGCCATATATAATGTACAATTAACCAAATGGTTGGGTGACAAAAGCTTTTGATCCACCTCTCGTGAAAAAGACAAATTTCCGCCGAATCAGAGGGAAGCGGGTCAAATTTGAACTACAGCACCCTCATAGTTTGCTGTTTATTTTTTCCAAAAATTATTTCTAGGTACATAAGTATCTATTTAATCAGAGAAAGTCCAAAAGTTTTGCAAGATTCAACCCCTAGCTACGAACGGTCATGCCCGCCGTTTTGACCGCATTTTGAAACGGGCATAAGAAATTCAAAAAAATCAAAAAAAATGAAAACCTTCGCATTGTGTCATTATATGTGACCTTGTTTTCAGGATAAATACCAAACTTGGACTACGGAAAATGTCTTAAAAAAGTGTTCTCAGAAACGAGTTATCATGTAGGAAGATTCATGGCTTTCAAGGCAAATGGCCAATGTTATGGGAACATTCATGGCACAGTTTGTTCAAATGATATCATATTTTGCACAAGTTTGCATCTTGGAATGGCAAACAATGTTGCCTAAGGAAGTTTTCACTTTCTTTGCACGGAAAATTCATTTTCCATTTTTCGAGTGCCCAAAATGAGTTTTTTTGTGAAGGACCTACCAAATATTTGTTGCAAAATTGGACCAAATCATTTTGATAAAATATTAGGCCATATATAATGTACAATTGACCAAATGGTTGGGTGTCAAAAGCTTTTGATCCACCTCTCGTGAAAAAGACAAATTTGCGCCGATTAAGTAGGAAGCGGGTCAAATTTGAACTACAGCAGCCTCATAGTTTGCTCTTTATTTTTTCCCAAAATCATTTCTAGGTACATAAGTATCTATTTAATCAGAGAAAGTCCAAAAGTTTTGCAAAATTCAACCCCTAGCTACGAACGGTCATGCCCGCCGTTTTGACCGCATTTTGAAATGGGCATAAGAAATTCAAAAAAATTGAAAAAATTGAAAACCTTCGCATTGTGTCATTATATATGACCTAGTTTTCAGTAAAAATAACAAACTTGTACTACGGCAAATGTCTTAAAAATGTGTTCTCAGAAACGAGTTATCATGTATGAAGATTCATGGCTTTCAAGGCAAATGGCCAATGTTATGGCAACATTCATGGCATAGTTTGTTCAAATGATATCATATTTTGCACAAGTTTGCATCTTGGAATGGCAAACAATGTTGCCTAAGGAAGTTTTCACTTTCTTTGCCCGGAAAATTCATTTTCCATTTTTCGAGTGCCCAAAATCAGTTTTTTTGTGAAGGACCTACCAAGTATTTGTTGCAAAATTGGACCAAATCATTTTGATAAAATATTAGGCCATATATAATGTACAATTGACCAAATGGTTGGGTGTCAAAAGCTTTTGATCCACCTCTCGTGAAAAAGACAAATTTCCGCTGAATCAGTAGGAAGCGGGTCAAATTTGAACTACAGTAGCCTCATAGTTTGCTCTTTATTTTTTCCAAAAATCATTTCTAGGTACATAAGTATCTATTTAATAAGAGAAAGTCCAAAAGTTTTGCAAAATTCAACCCCTACCTACGAACGGTCATGCCCGCCGTTTTGACAGCATATTGAAACGGGCATAAGAAATTCAAAAAAATCAAAAAAATTGAAAACCTTCGCATTGTGTCATTATATGTGACCTAGTTTTCAGGAAAAATAACAAACTTGGACTATGGCAAATGTCTTAAAAAAGTGTTCTCAGAAACGAGATATCATGTATGAAGATTCATGGCTTTCAAGGCAAATGGCCAATGTTATGGCAACATTCATGGCATAGTTTGTTCAAATGATATCATATTTTGCACAAGTTTGCGTCTTGGAATGGCAAACAATGTTGCCTAAGGAAGTTTTCACTTTCTTTGCCCGGAAAATTCATTTTCCATTTTTCGAGTGCCCAAAATCAGTTTTTTTGTGAAGGACCTACCAAATATTTGTTGCAAAATTGGACCAAATCATTTTGATAAAATATTAGGCCATATATAATGTACAATTGACCAAATGGTTGGGTGTCAAAAGCTTTTGATCCACCTCTCGTGAAAAAGACAAATTTCCGCCGATTAAGTAGGAAGCGGGTCAAATTTGAACTACAGCAGCCTCATAGTTTGCTCTTTATTTTTTCCCAAAATCATTTCTAGGTACATAAGTATCTATTTAATCAGAGAAAGTCCAAAAGTTTTGCAAAATTCAACCCCAAGCTACGAACGGTCATGCCCGCCGTTTTGACCGCATTTTGAAATGGGCATAAGAAATTCAAAAAAATCAAAAAAATTGAAAACCTTCGCATTGTGTCATTATATGTGACCTAGTTTTCCGGAAAAATAACAATCTTGTACTACGGCAAATGTCTTAAAAAAGTGTTCTCAGAAACGAGTTATCATGTATGAAGATTCATGGCTTTCAAGGCAAATGGCCAATGTTATGGCAACATTCATGGCACAGTTTGTTCAAATGATATCATATTTTGCACAAGTTTGCATCTTGAAATGGCAAACAATGTTGCCTAAGGAAGTTTTCACTTTCTTTGGACGGAAAATTTATTTTCCATTTTTCGAGTGCCCAAAATCAGTTTTTTTGTGAAGGACCTACCAAATATTTGTTGCAAAATTGGACCAAATCATTTTTATAAAATATTAGGCCATATATAATGTACAATTAACCAAATGGTTGGGTGACAAAAGCTTTTGATCCACCTCTCGTGAAAAAGACAAATTTCCGCCGAATTAGAGGGAAGCGGGTCAAATTTGAACTACAGCACCCTCATAGTTTGCTGTTTATTTTTTCCAAAAATTATTTCTAGGTACATAAGTATCTATTTAATCAGAGAAAGTCCAAAAGTTTTGCAAGATTCAACCCCTAGCTACGAACGGTCATGCCCGCCGTTTTGACCGCATTTTGAAACGGGCATAAGAAATTCAAAAAAATCAAAAAAAATGAAAACCTTCGCATTGTGTCATTATATGTGACCTTGTTTTCAGGATAAATACCAAACTTGGACTACGGAAAATGTCTTAAAAAAGTGTTCTCAGAAACGAGTTATCATGTAGGAAGATTCATGGCTTTCAAGGCAAATGGCCAATGTTATGGGAACATTCATGGCACAGTTTGTTCAAATGATATCATATTTTGCACAAGTTTGCATCTTGGAATGGCAAACAATGTTGCCTAAGGAAGTTTTCACTTTCTTTGCACGGAAAATTCATTTTCCATTTTTCGAGTGCCCAAAATGAGTTTTTTTGTGAAGGACCTACCAAATATTTGTTGCAAAATTGGACCAAATCATTTTGATAAAATATTAGGCCATATATAATGTACAATTGACCAAATGGTTGGGTGTCAAAAGCTTTTGATCCACCTCTCGTGAAAAAGACAAATTTGCGCCGATTAAGTAGGAAGCGGGTCAAATTTGAACTACAGCAGCCTCATAGTTTGCTCTTTATTTTTTCCCAAAATCATTTCTAGGTACATAAGTATCTATTTAATCAGAGAAAGTCCAAAAGTTTTGCAAAATTCAACCCCTAGCTACGAACGGTCATGCCCGCCGTTTTGACCGCATTTTGAAATGGGCATAAGAAATTCAAAAAAATCAAAAAAATTGAAAACCTTCGCATTGTGTCATTATATATGACCTAGTTTTCAGTAAAAATAACAAACTTGTACTACGGCAAATGTCTTAAAAATGTGTTCTCAGAAACGAGTTATCATGTATGAAGATTCATGGCTTTCAAGGCAAATGGCCAATGTTATGGCAACATTCATGGCATAGTTTGTTCAAATGATATCATATTTTGCACAAGTTTGCATCTTGGAATGGCAAACAATGTTGCCTAAGGAAGTTTTCACTTTCTTTGCCCGGAAAATTCATTTTCCATTTTTCGAGTGCCCAAAATCAGTTTTTTTGTGAAGGACCTACCAAATATTTGTTGCAAAATTGGACCAAATCATTTTGATAAAATATTAGGCCATATATAATGTACAATTGACCAAATGGTTGGGTGTCAAAAGCTTTTGATCCACCTCTCGTGAAAAAGACAAATTTCCGCTGAATCAGTAGGAAGCGGGTCAAATTTGAACTACAGTAGCCTCATAGTTTGCTCTTTATTTTTTCCAAAAATCATTTCTAGGTACATAAGTATCTATTTAATAAGAGAAAGTCCAAAAGTTTTGCAAAATTCAACCCCTACCTACGAACGGTCATGCCCGCCGTTTTGACAGCATATTGAAACGGGCATAAGAAATTCAAAAAAATCAAAAAAATTGAAAACCTTCGCATTGTGTCATTATATGTGACCTAGTTTTCAGGAAAAATAACAAACTTGGACTATGGCAAATGTCTTAAAAAAGTGTTCTCAGAAACGAGATATCATGTATGAAGATTCATGGCTTTCAAGGCAAATGGCCAATGTTATGGCAACATTCATGGCATAGTTTGTTCAAATGATATCATATTTTGCACAAGTTTGCGTCTTGGAATGGCAAACAATGTTGCCTAAGGAAGTTTTCACTTTCTTTGCCCGGAAAATTCATTTTCCATTTTTCGAGTGCCCAAAATCAGTTTTTTTGTGAAGGACCTACCAAATATTTGTTGCAAAATTGGACCAAATCATTTTGATAAAATATTAGGCCATATATAATGTACAATTGACCAAATGGTTGGGTGTCAAAAGCTTTTGATCCACCTCTCGTGAAAAAGACAAATTTCCGCCGATTAAGTAGGAAGCGGGTCAAATTTGAACTACAGCAGCCTCATAGTTTGCTCTTTATTTTTTCCCAAAATCATTTCTAGGTACATAAGTATCTATTTAATCAGAGAAAGTCCAAAAGTTTTGCAAAATTCAACCCCAAGCTACGAACGGTCATGCCCGCCGTTTTGACCGCATTTTGAAATGGGCATAAGAAATTCAAAAAAATCAAAAAAATTGAAAACCTTCGCATTGTGTCATTATATGTGACCTAGTTTTCCGGAAAAATAACAATCTTGTACTACGGCAAATGTCTTAAAAAAGTGTTCTCAGAAACGAGTTATCATGTATGAAGATTCATGGCTTTCAAGGCAAATGGCCAATGTTATGGCAACATTCATGGCACAGTTTGTTCAAATGATATCATATTTTGCACAAGTTTGCATCTTGAAATGGCAAACAATGTTGCCTAAGGAAGTTTTCACTTTCTTTGGACGGAAAATTTATTTTCCATTTTTCGAGTGCCCAAAATCAGTTTTTTTGTGAAGGACCTACCAAATATTTGTTGCAAAATTGGACCAAATCATTTTTATAAAATATTAGGCCATATATAATGTACAATTAACCAAATGGTTGGGTGACAAAAGCTTTTGATCCACCTCTCGTGAAAAAGACAAATTTCCGCCGAATTAGAGGGAAGCGGGTCAAATTTGAACTACAGCACCCTCATAGTTTGCTGTTTATTTTTTCCAAAAATTATTTCTAGGTACATAAGTATCTATTTAATCAGAGAAAGTCCAAAAGTTTTGCAAGATTCAACCCCTAGCTACGAACGGTCATGCCCGCCGTTTTGACCGCATTTTGAAACGGGCATAAGAAATTCAAAAAAATCAAAAAAAATGAAAACCTTCGCATTGTGTCATTATATGTGACCTTGTTTTCAGGATAAATACCAAACTTGGACTACGGAAAATGTCTTAAAAAAGTGTTCTCAGAAACGAGTTATCATGTAGGAAGATTCATGGCTTTCAAGGCAAATGGCCAATGTTATGGGAACATTCATGGCACAGTTTGTTCAAATGATATCATATTTTGCACAAGTTTGCATCTTGGAATGGCAAACAATGTTGCCTAAGGAAGTTTTCACTTTCTTTGCACGGAAAATTCATTTTCCATTTTTCGAGTGCCCAAAATGAGTTTTTTTGTGAAGGACCTACCAAATATTTGTTGCAAAATTGGACCAAATCATTTTGATAAAATATTAGGCCATATATAATGTACAATTGACCAAATGGTTGGGTGTCAAAAGCTTTTGATCCACCTCTCGTGAAAAAGACAAATTTGCGCCGATTAAGTAGGAAGCGGGTCAAATTTGAACTACAGCAGCCTCATAGTTTGCTCTTTATTTTTTCCCAAAATCATTTCTAGGTACATAAGTATCTATTTAATCAGAGAAAGTCCAAAAGTTTTGCAAAATTCAACCCCAAGCTACGAACGGTCATGCCCGCCGTTTTGACCGCATTTTGAAATGGGATAAGAAATTCAAAAAAATCAAAAAAATTGAAAACCTTCGCATTGTGTCATTATATGTGACCTAGTTTTCCGGAAAAATAACAATCTTGTACTACGGCAAATGTCTTAAAAAAGTGTTCTCAGAAACGAGTTAGCATGTATGAAGATTCATGGCTTTCAAGGCAAATGGCCAATGTTATGGCAACATTCATGGCACAGTTTGTTCAAATGATATCATATTTTGCACAAGTTTGCATCTTGAAATGGCAAACAATGTTGCCTAAGGAAGTTTTCACTTTCTTTGGACGGAAAATTTATTTTCCATTTTTCGGGTGCCCAAAATCAGTTTTTTTGTGAAGGACCTACCAAATATTTGTTGCAAAATTGGACCAAATCATTTTTATAAAATATTAGGCCATATATAATGTACAATTAACCAAATGGTTGGGTGACAAAAGCTTTTGATCCACCTCTCGTGAAAAAGACAAATTTCCGCCGAATCAGAGGGAAGCGGGTCAAATTTGAACTACAGCACCCTCATAGTTTGCTGTTTATTTTTTCCAAAAATTATTTCTAGGTACATAAGTATCTATTTAATCAGAGAAAGTCCAAAAGTTTTGCAAGATTCAACCCCTAGCTACGAACGGTCATGCCCGCCGTTTTGACCGCATTTTGAAACGGGCATAAGAAATTCAAAAAAATCAAAAAAAATGAAAACCTTCGCATTGTGTCATTATATGTGACCTTGTTTTCAGGATAAATACCAAACTTGGACTACGGAAAATGTCTTAAAAAAGTGTTCTCAGAAACGAGTTATCATGTAGGAAGATTCATGGCTTTCAAGGCAAATGGCCAATGTTATGGGAACATTCATGGCACAGTTTGTTCAAATGATATCATATTTTGCACAAGTTTGCATCTTGGAATGGCAAACAATGTTGCCTAAGGAAGTTTTCACTTTCTTTGCACGGAAAATTCATTTTCCATTTTTCGAGTGCCCAAAATGAGTTTTTTTGTGAAGGACCTACCAAATATTTGTTGCAAAATTGGACCAAATCATTTTGATAAAATATTAGGCCATATATAATGTACAATTGACCAAATGGTTGGGTGTCAAAAGCTTTTGATCCACCTCTCGTGAAAAAGACAAATTTGCGCCGATTAAGTAGGAAGCGGGTCAAATTTGAACTACAGCAGCCTCATAGTTTGCTCTTTATTTTTTCCCAAAATCATTTCTAGGTACATAAGTATCTATGTAATCAGAGAAAGTCCAAAAGTTTTGCAAAATTCAACCCCTAGCTACGAACGGTCATGCCCGCCGTTTTGACCGCATTTTGAAATGGGCATAAGAAATTCAAAAAAATCAAAAAAATTGAAAACCTTCGCATTGTGTCATTATATATGACCTAGTTTTCAGTAAAAATAACAAACTTGTACTACGGCAAATGTCTTAAAAATGTGTTCTCAGAAACGAGTTATCATGTATGAAGATTCATGGCTTTCAAGGCAAATGGCCAATGTTATGGCAACATTCATGGCATAGTTTGTTCAAATGATATCATATTTTGCACAAGTTTGCATCTTGGAATGGCAAACAATGTTGCCTAAGGAAGTTTTCACTTTCTTTGCCCGGAAAATTCATTTTCCATTTTTCGAGTGCCCAAAATCAGTTTTTTTGTGAAGGACCTACCAAATATTTGTTGCAAAATTGGACCAAATCATTTTGATAAAATATTAGGCCATATATAATGTACAATTTACCAAATGGTTGGGTGTCAAAAGCTTTTGATCCACCTCTCGTGAAAAAGACAAATTTCCGCTGAATCAGTAGGAAGCGGGTCAAATTTGAACTACAGTAGCCTCATAGTTTGCTCTTTATTTTTTCCAAAAATCATTTCTAGGTACATAAGTATCTATTTAATAAGAGAAAGTCCAAAAGTTTTGCAAAATTCAACCCCTACCTACGAACGGTCATGCCCGCCGTTTTGACAGCATATTGAAACGGGCATAAGAAATTCAAAAAAATCAAAAAAATTGAAAACCTTCGCATTGTGTCATTATATGTGACCTAGTTTTCAGGAAAAATAACAAACTTGGACTATGGCAAATGTCTTAAAAAAGTGTTCTCAGAAACGAGCTATCATGTATGAAGATTCATGGCTTTCAAGGCAAATGGCCAATGTTATGGCAACATTCATGGCATAGTTTGTTCAAATGATATCATATTTTGCACAAGTTTGCGTCTTGGAATGGCAAACAATGTTGCCTAAGGAAGTTTTCACTTTCTTTGCCCGGAAAATTCATTTTCCATTTTTCGAGTGCCCAAAATCAGTTTTTTTGTGAAGGACCTACCAAATATTTGTTGCAAAATTGGACCAAATCATTTTGATAAAATATTAGGCCATATATAATGTACAATTGACCAAATGGTTGGGTGTCAAAAGCTTTTGATCCACCTCTCGTGAAAAAGACAAATTTCCGCCGATTAAGTAGGAAGCGGGTCAAATTTGAACTACAGCAGCCTCATAGTTTGCTCTTTATTTTTTCCCAAAATCATTTCTAGGTACATAAGTATCTATTTAATCAGAGAAAGTCCAAAAGTTTTGCAAAATTCAACCCCAAGCTACGAACGGTCATGCCCGCCGTTTTGACCGCATTTTGAAATGGGCATAAGAAATTCAAAAAAATCAAAAAAATTGAAAACCTTCGCATTGTGTCATTATATGTGACCTAGTTTTCCGGAAAAATAACAATCTTGTACTACGGCAAATGTCTTAAAAAAGTGTTCTCAGAAACGAGTTATCATGTATGAAGATTCATGGCTTTCAAGGCAAATGGCCAATGTTATGGCAACATTCATGGCACAGTTTGTTCAAATGATATCATATTTTGCACAAGTTTGCATCTTGAAATGGCAAACAATGTTGCCTAAGGAAGTTTTCACTTTCTTTGGACGGAAAATTTATTTTCCATTTTTCGAGTGCCCAAAATCAGTTTTTTTGTGAAGGACCTACCAAATATTTGTTGCAAAATTGGACCAAATCATTTTTATAAAATATTAGGCCATATATAATGTACAATTAACCAAATGGTTGGGTGACAAAAGCTTTTGATCCACCTCTCGTGAAAAAGACAAATTTCCGCCGAATAAGAGGGAAGCGGGTCAAATTTGAACTACAGCACCCTCATAGTTTGCTGTTTATTTTTTCCAAAAATTTTTTCTAGGTACATAAGTATCTATTTAATCAGAGAAAGTCCAAAAGTTTTGCAAGATTCAACCCCTAGCTACGAACGGTCATGCCCGCCGTTTTGACCGCATTTTGAAACGGGCATAAGAAATTCAAAAAAATCAAAAAAAATGAAAACCTTCGCATTGTGTCATTATATGTGACCTTGTTTTCAGGATAAATACCAAACTTGGACTACGGAAAATGTCTTAAAAAAGTGTTCTCAGAAACGAGTTATCATGTAGGAAGATTCATGGCTTTCAAGGCAAATGGCCAATGTTATGGGAACATTCATGGCACAGTTTGTTCAAATGATATCATATTTTGCACAAGTTTGCATCTTGGAATGGCAAACAATGTTGCCTAAGGAAGTTTTCACTTTCTTTGCACGGAAAATTCATTTTCCATTTTTCGAGTGCCCAAAATGAGTTTTTTTGTGAAGGACCTACCAAATATTTGTTGCAAAATTGGACCAAATCATTTTGATAAAATATTAGGCCATATATAATGTACAATTGACCAAATGGTTGGGTGTCAAAAGCTTTTGATCCACCTCTCGTGAAAAAGACAAATTTCCGCTGAATCAGTAGGAAGCGGGTCAAATTTGAACTACAGTAGCCTCATAGTTTGCTCTTTATTTTTTCCAAAAATCATTTCTAGGTACATAAGTATCTATTTAATAAGAGAAAGTCCAAAAGTTTTGCAAAATTCAACCCCTACCTACGAACGGTCATGCCCGCCGTTTTGACAGCATATTGAAACGGGCATAAGAAATTCAAAAAAATCAAAAAAATTGAAAACCTTCGCATTGTGTCATTATATGTGACCTAGTTTTCAGGAAAAATAACAAACTTGGACTATGGCAAATGTCTTAAAAAAGTGTTCTCAGAAACGAGCTATCATGTATGAAGATTCATGGCTTTCAAGGCAAATGGCCAATGTTATGGCAACATTCATGGCATAGTTTGTTCAAATGATATCATATTTTGCACAAGTTTGCGTCTTGGAATGGCAAACAATGTTGCCTAAGGAAGTTTTCACTTTCTTTGCCCGGAAAATTCATTTTCCATTTTTCGAGTGCCCAAAATCAGTTTTTTTGTGAAGGACCTACCAAATATTTGTTGCAAAATTGGACCAAATCATTTTGATAAAATATTAGGCCATATATAATGTACAATTGACCAAATGGTTGGGTGTCAAAAGCTTTTGATCCACCTCTCGTGAAAAAGACAAATTTCCGCCGAATCAGAAGGAAGCGGGTCAAATTTGAACTACAGCAGCCTCATAGTTTGCTCTTTATTTTTTCCAAAAATTATTTCTATGTACATAAGTATCTATTTAATCAGAGAAAGTCCAAAAGTTTTGCAAGATTCAACTCCTAGCTACGAACGGTCATGCCCGCCGTTTTGACCGCATTTTGAAACGGGCATAAGAAATTCAAAAAAATCAAAAAAATTGAAAACCTTCGCATTGTGTCATTATATGTGACCTTGTTTTCCGGAAAAATAACATACTTGTACTACGGCAAATGTCTTAAAAAAGTGTTCTCAGAAACGAGTTATCATGTATGAAGATTCATGGCTTTCAAGGCAAATGGCCAATGTTATGGCAACATTCATGGCACAGTTTGTTCAAATGATATCATATTTTGCACAAGTTTGCATCTTGGAATGGCAAACAATGTTGCCTAAGGAAGTTTTCACTTTCTTTGCACGGAAAATTCATTTTCCATTTTTCGAGTGCCCAAAATGAGTTTTTTTGTGAAGGACCTACCAAATATTTGTTGCAAAATTGGACCAAATCATTTTGATAAAATATTAGGCCATATATAATGTACAATTGACTAAATGGTTGGGTGTCAAAAGCTTTTGATCCACCTCTCGTGAAAAAGACAAATTTCCGCCGATTTAGTAGGAAGCGGGTCAAATTTGAACTACAGCTGCCTCTAAGTTTGCTCTTTATTTTTCCCAAAAATCATTTCTAGGTACATAAGTATCTATTTAATAAGAGAAACTCCAAAAGTTTTGCAAAATTCAACCCCTAGCTATGAACGGTCATGCCCGCCGTTTTGACAGCATATTGAAACGGGCATAAGAAATTCAAAAAAATCAAAAATATTGAAAACCTTCGCATTGTGTCATTATATGTGACCTTGTTTTCAGGATAAATAACAAACTTGGACTACGGCAAATGTCTTAAAAAAGTGTTCTCAGAAACGAGTTATCATGTATGAAGATTCATGGCTTTCAAGGCAAATTACCAATGTTATGGCAACATTCATGGCACAGTTTGTTCAAATGATATCATATTTTGCACAAGTTTGCATCTTGGAATGGCAAACAATGTTGCCTAAGGAAGTTTTCACTTTCTTTTCACGGAAAATTCATTTTCCATTTTTCGAGTGCCCAAAATCAGTTTTTTTGTGAAGGACCTACCAAATATTTGTTGCAAAATTGGACCAAATCATTTTGATAAAATATTAGGCCATATATAATGTACAATTGACTAAATGGTTGGGTGTCAAAAGCTTTTGATCCACCTCTCGTGAAAAAGACAAATTTCCGCCGATTTAGTAGGAAGCGGGTCAAATTTGAACTACAGCTGCCTCTAAGTTTGCTCTTTATTTTTCCCAAAAATCATTTCTAGGTACATAAGTATCTATTTAATAAGAGAAACTCCAAAAGTTTTGCAAAATTCAACCCCTAGCTATGAACGGTCATGCCCGCCGTTTTGACAGCATATTGAAACGGGCATAAGAAATTCAAAAAAATCAAAAATATTGAAAACCTTCGCATTGTGTCATTATATGTGACCTTGTTTTCAGGATAAATAACAAACTTGGACTACGGCAAATGTCTTAAAAAAGTGTTCTCAGAAACGAGTTATCATGTATGAAGATTCATGGCTTTCAAGGCAAATTACCAATGTTATGGCAACATTCATGGCACAGTTTGTTCAAATGATATCATATTTTGCACAAGTTTGCATCTTGGAATGGCAAACAATGTTGCCTAAGGAAGTTTTCACTTTCTTTTCACGGAAAATTCATTTTCCATTTTTCGAGTGCCCAAAATCAGTTTTTTTGTGAAGGACCTACCAAATATTTGTTGCAAAATTGGACCAAATCATTTTGATAAAATATTAGGCCATATATAATGTACAATTGACTAAATGGTTGGGTGTCAAAAGCTTTTGATCCACCTCTCGTGAAAAAGACAAATTTCCGCCGATTTAGTAGGAAGCGGGTCAAATTTGAACTACAGCTGCCTCTAAGTTTGCTCTTTATTTTTCCCAAAAATCATTTCTAGGTACATAAGTATCTATTTAATAAGAGAAACTCCAAAAGTTTTGCAAAATTCAACCCCTAGCTATGAACGGTCATGCCCGCCGTTTTGACAGCATATTGAAACGGGCATAAGAAATTCAAAAAAATCAAAAATATTGAAAACCTTCGCATTGTGTCATTATATGTGACCTTGTTTTCAGGATAAATAACAAACTTGGACTACGGCAAATGTCTTAAAAAAGTGTTCTCAGAAACGAGTTATCATGTATGAAGATTCATGGCTTTCAAGGCAAATTACCAATGTTATGGCAACATTCATGGCACAGTTTGTTCAAATGATATCATATTTTGCACAAGTTTGCATCTTGGAATGGCAAACAATGTTGCCTAAGGAAGTTTTCACTTTCTTTTCACGGAAAATTCATTTTCCATTTTTCGAGTGCCCAAAATCAGTTTTTTTGTGAAGGACCTACCAAATATTTGTTGCAAAATTGGACCAAATCATTTTGATAAAATATTAGGCCATATATAATGTACAATGGACCAAATGGTTGGGTGACAAAAGCTTTTGATCCACCTATCGTGAAAAAAACAAATTTCCGCCGAATCAGAAGGAAGCGGGTCAAATTTGAACTACAGCAGCCTCATAGTTTGCTCTTTATTTTTTCCAAAAATCATTTCTAGGTACATAAGTATCTATTTAATCAGAGAAAGTCCAAAAGTTTTGCAAGATTCAACCCCTAGCTACGAACGGTCATGCCCGCCGTTTTGACCGCATTTTGAAACGGGCATAAGATTTCAAAAAAATCAAAAAAATTGAAAACCTTCGCATTGTGTCATTATATGTGACCTTGTTTTCAGGATAAATAACAAACTTGGACTACGGCAAATGTCTTAAAAAAGTGTTCTCAGAAACGAGTTATCATGTATGAAGATTCATGGCTTTCAAGGCAAATGGCCAATGTTATGGCAACATTCATGGCACAGTTTGTTCAAATGATATCATATTTTGCACAAGTTTGCATCTTGGAATGGCAAACAATGTTGCCTAAGGAAGTTTTCACTTTCTTTGCACGGAAAATTCATTTTCCATTTTTCGAGTGCCCAAAATGAGTTTTTTTGTGAAGGACCTACCAAATATTTGTTGCAAAATTGGACCAAATCATTTTGATAAAATATTAGGCCATATATAATGTACAATTGACCAAATGGTTGGGTGACAAAAGCTTTTGATCCACCTCTCGTGAAAAAGACAAATTTCCCCGAATCAGAAGGAAGCGGGTCAAATTTGAACTACAGCAGCCTCATAGTTTGCTCTTTATTTTTTCCAAAAATCATTTCTAGGTACATAAGTATCTATTGAATCAGAGAAAGTCCAAAAGTTTTGCCAGATTCAACCCCTAGCTACGAACGGTCATGCCCGCCGTTTTGACCGCATTTTGAAACGGGCATAAGAAATTCAAAAAAATCAAAAAAATTGAAAACCTTCGCATTGTGTCATTATATGTGACCTTGTTTTCAGGATAAATAACAAACTTGGACTACGGCAAATGTCTTAAAAAAGTGTTCTCAGAAACGAGTTATCATGTATGAAGATTCATGCCTTTCAAGGCAAATGGCCAATGTTATGGCAACATTCATGGCACAGTTTGTTCAAATGATATCATATTTTGCACAAGTTTGCATCTTGGAATGGCAAACAATGTTGCCTAAGGAAGTTTTCACTTTCTTTGCACGGAAAATTCATTTTCCATTTTTCGAGTGCCCAAAATGAGTTTTTTTGTGAAGGACCTACCAAATATTTGTTGCAAAATTGGACCAAATCATTTTGATAAAATATTAGGCCATATATAATGTACAATTGACCAAATGGTTGGGTGTCAAAAGCTTTTGATCCACCTCTCGTGAAAAAGACAAATTTCCGCCGATTAAGTAGGAAGCGGGTCAAATTTGAACTACAGCAGCCTCATAGTTTGGTCTTTATTTTTTCCAAAAATCATTTCTAGGTACATAAGTATCTGTTTAATCAGAGAAGTCCAAAAGTTTTGCAAAATTCAACCCCTAGCTACGAACGGTCATGCCCGCCGTTTTGACCGCATTTTGAAATGGGCATAAGAAATTCAAAAAAATCAAAAAAATTGAAAACCTTCGCATTGTGTCATTATATGTGACCTAGTTTTCAGTAAAAATAACAAACTTGTACTACGGCAAATGTCTTAAAAATGTGTTCTCAGAAACGAGTTATCATGTATGAAGATTCATGGCTTTCAAGGCAAATGGCCAATGTTATGGCAACATTCATGGCATAGTTTGTTCAAATGATATCATATTTTGCACAAGTTTGCATCTTGGAATGGCAAACAATGTTGCCTAAGGAAGTTTTCACTTTCTTTGCCCGGAAAATTCATTTTCCATTTTTCGAGTGCCCAAAATCAGTTTTTTTGTGAAGGACCTACCAAATATTTGTTGCAAAATTGGACCAAATCATTTTGATAAAATATTAGGCCATATATAATGTACAATTGACCAAATGGTTGGGTGTCAAAAGCTTTTGATCCACCTCTCGTGAAAAAGACAAATTTCCGCCGAATCAGAAGGAAGCGGGTCAAATTTGAACTACAGCAGCCTCATAGTTTGCTCTTTATTTTTTCCAAAAATCATTTCTAGGTACATAAGTATCTATTTAATCAGAGAAAGTCCAAAATTTTTGCAAGATTCAACCCCTAGCTACGAACGGTCATGCCCGCCGTTTTGACCGCATTTTGAAACGGGCATAAGAAATTCAAAAAAATCAAAAAAATTGAAAACCTTCGCATTGTGTCATTATATGTGACCTTGTTTTCCGGAAAAATAACATACTTGTACTACGGCAAATGTCTTAAAAAAGTGTTCTCAGAAACGAGTTATCATGTATGAAGATTCATGGCTTTCAAGGCAAATGGCCAATGTTATGGCAACATTCATGGCACAGTTTGTTCAAATGATATCATATTTTGCACAAGTTTGCATCTTGGAATGGCAAACAATGTTGCCTAAGGAAGTTTTCACTTTCTTTGCACGGAAAATTCATTTTCCATTTTTCGAGTGCCCAAAATGAGTTTTTTTGTGAAGGACCTACCAAATATTTGTTGCAAAATTGGACCAAATCATTTTGATAAAATATTAGGCCATATATAATGTACAATTGACTAAATGGTTGGGTGTCAAAAGCTTTTGATCCACCTCTCGTGAAAAAGACAAATTTCCGCCGATTTAGTAGGAAGCGGGTCAAATTTGAACTACAGCTGCCTCTAAGTTTGCTCTTTATTTTTCCCAAAAATCATTTCTAGGTACATAAGTATCTATTTAATAAGAGAAACTCCAAAAGTTTTGCAAAATTCAACCCCTAGCTATGAACGGTCATGCCCGCCGTTTTGACAGCATATTGAAACGGGCATAAGAAATTCAAAAAAATCAAAAATATTGAAAACCTTCGCATTGTGTCATTATATGTGACCTTGTTTTCAGGATAAATAACAAACTTGGACTACGGCAAATGTCTTAAAAAAGTGTTCTCAGAAACGAGTTATCATGTATGAAGATTCATGGCTTTCAAGGCAATTTACCAATGTTATGGCAACATTCATGGCACAGTTTGTTCAAATGATATCATATTTTGCACAAGTTTGCATCTTGGAATGGCAAACAATGTTGCCTAAGGAAGTTTTCACTTTCTTTTCACGGAAAATTCATTTTCCATTTTTCGAGTGCCCAAAATCAGTTTTTTTGTGAAGGACCTACCAAATATTTGTTGCAAAATTGGACCAAATCATTTTGATAAAATATTAGGCCATATATAATGTACAATGGACCAAATGGTTGGGTGACAAAAGCTTTTGATCCACCTATCGTGAAAAAAAACAAATTTCCGCCGAATCAGAAGGAAGCGGGTCAAATTTGAACTACAGCAGCCTCATAGTTTGCTCTTTATTTTTTCCAAAAATCATTTCTAGGTACATAAGTATCTATTTAATCAGAGAAAGTCCAAAAGTTTTGCAAGATTCAACCCCTAGCTACGAACGGTCATGCCCGCCGTTTTGACCGCATTTTGAAACGGGCATAAGATTTCAAAAAAATCAAAAAAATTGAAAACCTTCGCATTGTGTCATTATATGTGACCTTGTTTTCAGGATAAATAACAAACTTGGACTACGGCAAATGTCTTAAAAAAGTGTTCTCAGAAACGAGTTATCATGTATGAAGATTCATGGCTTTCAAGGCAAATGGCCAATGTTATGGCAACATTCATGGCACAGTTTGTTCAAATGATATCATATTTTGCACAAGTTTGCATCTTGGAATGGCAAACAATGTTGCCTAAGGAAGTTTTCACTTTCTTTGCACGGAAAATTCATTTTCCATTTTTCGAGTGCCCAAAATGAGTTTTTTTGTGAAGGACCTACCAAATATTTGTTGCAAAATTGGACCAAATCATTTTGATAAAATATTAGGCCATATATAATGTACAATTGACCAAATGGTTGGGTGACAAAAGCTTTTGATCCACCTCTCGTGAAAAAGACAAATTTCCCCGAATCAGAAGGAAGCGGGTCAAATTTGAACTACAGCAGCCTCATAGTTTGCTCTTTATTTTTTCCAAAAATCATTTCTAGGTACATAAGTATCTATTTAATCAGAGAAAGTCCAAAAGTTTTGCCAGATTCAACCCCTAGCTACGAACGGTCATGCCCGCCGTTTTGACCGCATTTTGAAACGGGCATAAGAAATTCAAAAAAATTGAAAACCTTCGCATTGTGTCATTATATGTGACCTTGTTTTCAGGATAAATAACAAACTTGGACTACGGCAAATGTCTTAAAAAAGTGTTCTCAGAAACGAGTTATCATGTATGAAGATTCATGCCTTTCAAGGCAAATGGCCAATGTTATGGCAACATTCATGGCACAGTTTGTTCAAATGATATCATATTTTGCACAAGTTTGCATCTTGGAATGGCAAACAATGTTGCCTAAGGAAGTTTTCACTTTCTTTGCACGGAAAATTCATTTTCCATTTTTCGAGTGCCCAAAATGAGTTTTTTTGTGAAGGACCTACCAAATATTTGTTGCAAAATTGGACCAAATCATTTTGATAAAATATTAGGCCATATATAATGTACAATTGACCAAATGGTTGGGTGTCAAAAGCTTTTGATCCACCTCTCGTGAAAAAGACAAATTTCCGCCGATTAAGTAGGAAGCGGGTCAAATTTGAACTACAGCAGCCTCATAGTTTGGTCTTTATTTTTTCCAAAAATCATTTCTAGGTACATAAGTATCTGTTTAATCAGAGAAGTCCAAAAGTTTTGCAAAATTCAACCCCTAGCTACGAACGGTCATGCCCGCCGTTTTGACCGCATTTTGAAATGGGCATAAGAAATTCAAAAAAATCAAAAAAATTGAAAACCTTCGCATTGTGTCATTATATGTGACCTAGTTTTCAGTAAAAATAACAAACTTGTACTACGGCAAATGTCTTAAAAATGTGTTCTCAGAAACGAGTTATCATGTATGAAGATTCATGGCTTTCAAGGCAAATGGCCAATGTTATGGCAACATTCATGGCATAGTTTGTTCAAATGATATCATATTTTGCACAAGTTTGCATCTTGGAATGGCAAACAATGTTGCCTAAGGAAGTTTTCACTTTCTTTGCCCGGAAAATTCATTTTCCATTTTTCGAGTGCCCAAAATCAGTTTTTTTGTGAAGGACCTACCAAATATTTGTTGCAAAATTGGACCAAATCATTTTGATAAAATATTAGGCCATATATAATGTACAATTGACCAAATGGTTGGGTGTCAAAAGCTTTTGATCCACCTCTCGTGAAAAAGACAAATTTCCGCCGAATCAGAAGGAAGCGGGTCAAATTTGAACTACAGCAGCCTCATAGTTTGCTCTTTATTTTTTCCAAAAATCATTTCTAGGTACATAAGTATCTATTTAATCAGAGAAAGTCCAAAAGTTTTGCAAGATTCAACCCCTAGCTACGAACGGTCATGCCCGCCGTTTTGACCGCATTTTGAAACGGGCATAAGAAATTCAAAAAAATCAAAAAAATTGAAAACCTTCGCATTGTGTCATTATATGTGACCTTGTTTTCCGGAAAAATAACATACTTGTACTACGGCAAATGTCTTAAAAAAGTGTTCTCAGAAACGAGTTATCATGTATGAAGATTCATGGCTTTCAAGGAAAATGGCCAATGTTATGGCAACATTCATGGCACAGTTTGTTCAAATGATATCATATTTTGCACAAGTTTGCATCTTGGAATGGCAAACAATGTTGCCTAAGGAAGTTTTCACTTTCTTTGCACGGAAAATTCATTTTCCATTTTTCGAGTGCCCAAAATGAGTTTTTTTGTGAAGGACCTACCAAATATTTGTTGCAAAATTGGACCAAATCATTTTGATAAAATATTAGGCCATATATAATGTACAATTGACTAAATGGTTGGGTGTCAAAAGCTTTTGATCCACCTCTCGTGAAAAAGACAAATTTCCGCCGATTTAGTAGGAAGCGGGTCAAATTTGAACTACAGCTGCCTCTAAGTTTGCTCTTTATTTTTCCCAAAAATCATTTCTAGGTACATAAGTATCTATTTAATAAGAGAAACTCCAAAAGTTTTGCAAAATTCAACCCCTAGCTATGAACGGTCATGCCCGCCGTTTTGACAGCATATTGAAACGGGCATAAGAAATTCAAAAAAATCAAAAATATTGAAAACCTTCGCATTGTGTCATTATATGTGACCTTGTTTTCAGGATAAATAACAAACTTGGACTACGGCAAATGTCTTAAAAAAGTGTTCTCAGAAACGAGTTATCATGTATGAAGATTCATGGCTTTCAAGGCAATTTACCAATGTTATGGCAACATTCATGGCACAGTTTGTTCAAATGATATCATATTTTGCACAAGTTTGCATCTTGGAATGGCAAACAATGTTGCCTAAGGAAGTTTTCACTTTCTTTTCACGGAAAATTCATTTTCCATTTTTCGAGTGCCCAAAATCAGTTTTTTTGTGAAGGACCTACCAAATATTTGTTGCAAAATTGGACCAAATCATTTTGATAAAATATTAGGCCATATATAATGTACAATGGACCAAATGGTTGGGTGACAAAAGCTTTTGATCCACCTATCGTGAAAAAAAACAAATTTCCGCCGAATCAGAAGGAAGCGGGTCAAATTTGAACTACAGCAGCCTCATAGTTTGCTCTTTATTTTTTCCAAAAATCATTTCTAGGTACATAAGTATCTATTTAATCAGAGAAAGTCCAAAAGTTTTGCAAGATTCAACCCCTAGCTACGAACGGTCATGCCCGCCGTTTTGACCGCATTTTGAAACGGGCATAAGATTTCAAAAAAATCAAAAAAATTGAAAACCTTCGCATTGTGTCATTATATGTGACCTTGTTTTCAGGATAAATAACAAACTTGGACTACGGCAAATGTCTTAAAAAAGTGTTCTCAGAAACGAGTTATCATGTATGAAGATTCATGGCTTTCAAGGCAAATGGCCAATGTTATGGCAACATTCATGGCACAGTTTGTTCAAATGATATCATATTTTGCACAAGTTTGCATCTTGGAATGGCAAACAATGTTGCCTAAGGAAGTTTTCACTTTCTTTGCACGGAAAATTCATTTTCCATTTTTCGAGTGCCCAAAATGAGTTTTTTTGTGAAGGACCTACCAAATATTTGTTGCAAAATTGGACCAAATCATTTTGATAAAATATTAGGCCATATATAATGTACAATTGACCAAATGGTTGGGTGACAAAAGCTTTTGATCCACCTCTCGTGAAAAAGACAAATTTCCCCGAATCAGAAGGAAGCGGGTCAAATTTGAACTACAGCAGCCTCATAGTTTGCTCTTTATTTTTTCCAAAAATCATTTCTATGTACATAAGTATCTATTTAATCAGAGAAAGTCCAAAAGTTTTGCCAGATTCAACCCCTAGCTACGAACGGTCATGCCCGCCGTTTTGACCGCATTTTGAAACGGGCATAAGAAATTCAAAAAAATCAAAAAAATTGAAAACCTTCGCATTGTGTCATTATATGTGACCTTGTTTTCAGGATAAATAACAAACTTGGACTACGGCAAATGTCTTAAAAAAGTGTTCTCAGAAACGAGTTATCATGTATGAAGATTCATGCCTTTCAAGGCAAATGGCCAATGTTATGGCAACATTCATGGCACAGTTTGTTCAAATGATATCATATTTTGCACAAGTTTGCATCTTGGAATGGCAAACAATGTTGCCTAAGGAAGTTTTCACTTTCTTTGCACGGAAAATTCATTTTCCATTTTTCGAGTGCCCAAAATGAGTTTTTTTGTGAAGGACCTACCAAATATTTGTTGCAAAATTGGACCAAATCATTTTGATAAAATATTAGGCCATATATAATGTACAATTGACCAAATGGTTGGGTGTCAAAAGCTTTTGATCCACCTCTCGTGAAAAAGACAAATTTCCGCCGATTCAGTAGGAAGCGGGTCAAATTTGAACTACAGCTGCCTCATAGTTTGCTCTTTATTTTTCCCAAAAATCATTTCTAGGTACATAAGTATCTATTTAATAAGAGAAACTCCAAAATTTTGCAAGATTCAACCCCTAGCTATGAACGGTCATGCCCGCCGTTTTGACAGCATATTGAAACGGGCATAAGAAATTCAAAAAAATCAAAAAAATTGAAAACCTTCGCATTGTGTCATTATATGTGACCTAGTTTTCAGGAAAAATAACAAACTTGGACTATGGCAAATGTCTTAAAAAAGTGTTCTCAGAAACGAGCTATCATGTATGAAGATTCATGGCTTTCAAGGCAAATGGCCAATGTTATGGCAACATTCATGGCATAGTTTGTTCAAATCATATCATATTTTGCACAAGTTTGCGTCTTGGAATGGCAAACAATGTTGCCTAAGGAAGTTTTCACTTTCTTTGCACGGAAAATTCATTTTCCATTTTTCGAGTGCCCAAAATGAGTTTTTTTGTGAAGGACCTACCAAATATTTGTTGCAAAATTGGACCAAATCATTTTGATAAAATATTAGGCCATATATAATGTACAATTGACCAAATGGTTGGGTGTCAAAAGCTTTTGATCCACCTCTCGTGAAAAAGACAAATTTCCGCCGATTAAGTAGGAAGCGGGTCAAATTTGAACTACAGCAGCCTCATAGTTTGCTCTTTATTTTTTCCAAAAATCATTTCTAGGTACATAAGTATCTGTTTAATCAGAGAAGTCCAAAAGTTTTGCAAAATTCAACCCCTAGCTACGAACGGTCATGCCCGCCGTTTTGACCGCATTTTGAAATGGGCATAAGAAATTCAAAAAAATCAAAAAAATTGAAAACCTTCGCATTGTGTCATTTTATGTGACCTAGTTTTCAGTAAAAATAACAAACTTGTACTACGGCAAATGTCTTAAAAATGTGTTCTCAGAAACGAGTTATCATGTATGAAGATTCATGGCTTTCAAGGCAAATGGCCAATGTTATGGCAACATTCATGGCATAGTTTGTTCAAATGATATCATATTTTGCACAAGTTTGCATCTTGGAATGGCAAACAATGTTGCCTAAGGAAGTTTTCACTTTCTTTGCCCGGAAAATTCATTTTCCATTTTTCGAGTGCCCAAAATCAGTTTTTTTGTCAAGGACCTACCAAATATTTGTTGCAAAATTGGACCAAATCATTTTGATAAAATATTAGGCCATATATAATGTACAATTGACAAAATGGTTGGGTGTCAAAAGCTTTTGATCCACCTCTCGTGAAAAAGACAAATTTCCGCCGAATCAGAAGGAAGCGGGTCAAATTTGAACTACATCAGCCTCATAGTTTGCTCTTTATTTTTTCCAAAAATCATTTCTAGGTACATAAGTATCTGTTTAATCAGAGAAAGTCCAAAAGTTTTGCAAGATTCAACCCCTAGCTACGAACGGTCATGCCCGCCGTTTTGACCGCATTTTGAAATGGGCATAAGAAATTCAAAAAAATCAAAAAAATTGAAAACCTTCGCATTGTGTCATTTTATGTGACCTAGTTTTCAGTAAAAATAACAAACTTGTACTACGGCAAATGTCTTAAAAATGTGTTCTCAGAAACGAGTTATCATGTATGAAGATTCATGGCTTTCAAGGCAAATGGCCAATGTTATGGCAACATTCATGGCATAGTTTGTTCAAATGATATCATATTTTGCACAAGTTTGCATCTTGGAATGGCAAACAATGTTGCCTAAGGAAGTTTTCACTTTCTTTGCCCGGAAAATTCATTTTCCATTTTTCGAGTGCCCAAAATCAGTTTTTTTGTCAAGGACCTACCAAATATTTGTTGCAAAATTGGACCAAATCATTTTGATAAAATATTAGGCCATATATAATGTACAATTGACAAAATGGTTGGGTGTCAAAAGCTTTTGATCCACCTCTCGTGAAAAAGACAAATTTCCGCCGAATCAGAAGGAAGCGGGTCAAATTTGAACTACAGCAGCCTCATAGTTTGCTCTTTATTTTTTCCAAAAATCATTTCTAGGTACATAAGTATCTATTTAATCAGAGAAAGTCCAAAAGTTTTGCAAGATTCAACCCCTAGCTACGAACGGTCATGCCCGCCGTTTTGACAGCATTTTGAAACGGGCATAAGAAATTCAAAAAAATCAAAAAAATTGAAAACCTTCGCATTGTGTCATTATATGTGACCTTGTTTTCCGGAAAAATAACATACTTGTACTACGGCAAATGTCTTAAAAAAGTGTTCTCAGAAACGAGTTATCATGTATGAAGATTCATGGCTTTCAAGGCAAATGGCCAATGTTATGGCAACATTCATGGCACAGTTTGTTCAAATGATATCATATTTTGCACAAGTTTGCATCTTGGAATGGCAAACAATGTTGCCTAAGGAAGTTTTCACTTTCTTTGCACGGAAAATTCATTTTCCATTTTTCGAGTGCCCAAAATGAGTTTTTTTGTGAAGGACCTACCAAATATTTGTTGCAAAATTGGACCAAATCATTTTGATAAAATATTAGGCCATATATAATGTACAATGGACCAAATGGTTGGGTGACAAAAGCTTTTGATCCACCTATCGTGAAAAAAACAAATTTCCGCCGAATCAGAAGGAAGCGGGTCAAATTTGAACTACAGCAGCCTCATAGTTTGCTCTTTATTTTTTCCAAAAATCATTTCTAGGTACATAAGTATCTATTTAATCAGAGAAAGTCCAAAAGTTTTGCAAGATTCAACCCCTAGCTACGAACGGTCATGCCCGCCGTTTTGACCGCATTTTGAAACGGGCATAAGATTTCAAAAAAATCAAAAAAATTGAAAACCTTCGCATTGTGTCATTATATGTGACCTTGTTTTCAGGATAAATAACAAACTTGGACTACGGCAAATGTCTTAAAAAAGTGTTCTCAGAAACGAGTTATCATGTATGAAGATTCATGGCTTTCAAGGCAAATGGCCAATGTTATGGCAACATTCATGGCACAGTTTGTTCAAATGATATCATATTTTGCACAAGTTTGCATCTTGGAATGGCAAACAATGTTGCCTAAGGAAGTTTTCACTTTCTTTGCACGGAAAATTCATTTTCCATTTTTCGAGTGCCCAAAATGAGTTTTTTTGTGAAGGACCTACCAAATATTTGTTGCAAAATTGGACCAAATCATTTTGATAAAATATTAGGCCATATATAATGTACAATTGACCAAATGGTTGGGTGACAAAAGCTTTTGATCCACCTCTCGTGAAAAAGACAAATTTCCCCGAATCAGAAGGAAGCGGGTCAAATTTGAACTACAGCAGCCTCATAGTTTGCTCTTTATTTTTTCCAAAAATCATTTCTAGGTACATAAGTATCTATTTAATCAGAGAAAGTCCAAAAGTTTTGCCAGATTCAACCCCTAGCTACGAACGGTCATGCCCGCCGTTTTGACCGCATTTTGAAACGGGCATAAGAAATTCAAAAAAATCAAAAAAATTGAAAACCTTCGCATTGTGTCATTATATGTGACCTTGTTTTCAGGATAAATAACAAACTTGGACTACGGCAAATGTCTTAAAAAAGTGTTCTCAGAAACGAGTTATCATGTATGAAGATTCATGCCTTTCAAGGCAAATGGCCAATGTTATGGCAACATTCATGGCACAGTTTGTTCAAATGATATCATATTTTGCACAAGTTTGCATCTTGGAATGGCAAACAATGTTGCCTAAGGAAGTTTTCACTTTCTTTGCACGGAAAATTCATTTTCCATTTTTCGAGTGCCCAAAATGAGTTTTTTTGTGAAGGACCTACCAAATATTTGTTGCAAAATTGGACCAAATCATTTTGATAAAATATTAGGCCATATATAATGTACAATTGACCAAATGGTTGGGTGACAAAAGCTTTTGATCCACCTCTCGTGAAAAAGACAAATTTCCCCGAATCAGAAGGAAGCGGGTCAAATTTGAACTACAGCAGCCTCATAGTTTGCTCTTTATTTTTTCCAAAAATCATTTCTAGGTACATAAGTATCTATTTAATCAGAGAAAGTCCAAAAGTTTTGCCAGATTCAACCCCTAGCTACGAACGGTCATGCCCGCCGTTTTGACCGCATTTTGAAACGGGCATAAGAAATTCAAAAAAATCAAAAAAATTGAAAACCTTCGCATTGTGTCATTATATGTGACCTTGTTTTCAGGATAAATAACAAACTTGGACTACGGCAAATGTCTTAAAAAAGTGTTCTCAGAAACGAGTTATCATGTATGAAGATTCATGCCTTTCAAGGCAAATGGCCAATGTTATGGCAACATTCATGGCACAGTTTGTTCAAATGATATCATATTTTGCACAAGTTTGCATCTTGGAATGGCAAACAATGTTGCCTAAGGAAGTTTTCACTTTCTTTGCACGGAAAATTCATTTTCCATTTTTCGAGTGCCCAAAATGAGTTTTTTTGTGAAGGACCTACCAAATATTTGTTGCAAAATTGGACCAAATCATTTTGATAAAATATTAGGCCATATATAATGTACAATTGACCAAATGGTTGGGTGACAAAAGCTTTTGATCCACCTCTCGTGAAAAAGACAAATTTCCCCGAATCAGAAGGAAGCGGGTCAAATTTGAACTACAGCAGCCTCATAGTTTGCTCTTTATTTTTTCCAAAAATCATTTCTAGGTACATAAGTATCTATTTAATCAGAGAAAGTCCAAAAGTTTTGCCAGATTCAACCCCTAGCTACGAACGGTCATGCCCGCCGTTTTGACCGCATTTTGAAACGGGCATAAGAAATTCAAAAAAATCAAAAAAATTGAAAACCTTCGCATTGTGTCATTATATGTGACCTTGTTTTCAGGATAAATAACAAACTTGGACTACGGCAAATGTCTTAAAAAAGTGTTCTCAGAAACGAGTTATCATGTATGAAGATTCATGCCTTTCAAGGCAAATGGCCAATGTTATGGCAACATTCATGGCACAGTTTGTTCAAATGATATCATATTTTGCACAAGTTTGCGTCTTGGAATGGCAAACAATGTTGCCTAAGGAAGTTTTCACTTTCTTTGCACGGAAAATTCATTTTCCATTTTTCGAGTGCCCAAAATGAGTTTTTTTGTGAAGGACCTACCAAATATTTGTTGCAAAATTGGACCAAATCATTTTGATAAAATATTAGGCCATATATAATGTACAATTGACCAAATGGTTGGGTGTCAAAAGCTTTTGATTTACCTCTCGTGAAAAAGACAAATTTCCGCCGATTCAGTAGGAAGCGGGTCAAATTTGAACTACAGCTGCCTCATAGTTTGCTCTTTATTTTTCCCAAAAATCATTTCTAGGTACATAAGTATCTATTTAATAAGAGAAACTCCAAAATTTTGCAAGATTCAACCCCTAGCTATGAACGGTCATGCCCGCCGTTTTGACAGCATATTGAAACGGGCATAAGAAATTCAAAAAAATCAAAAAAATTGAAAACCTTCGCATTGTGTCATTATATGTGACCTAGTTTGCAGGAAAAATAACAAACTTGGACTATGGCAAATGTCTTAAAAAAGTGTTCTCAGAAACGAGCTATCATGTATGAAGATTCATGCCTTTCAAGGCAAATGGCCAATGTTATGGCAACATTCATGGCATAGTTTGTTCAAATCATATCATATTTTGCACAAGTTTGCGTCTTGGAATGGCAAACAATGTTGCCTAAGGAAGTTTTCACTTTCTTTGCACGGAAAATTCATTTTCCATTTTTCGAGTGCCCAAAATGAGTTTTTTTGTGAAGGACCTACCAAATATTTGTTGCAAAATTGGACCAAATCATTTTTATAAAATATTAGGCCATATATAATGTAAAATTGACCAAATGGTTGGGTGTCAAAAGCTTTTGATCCACCTCTCGTGAAAAAGACAAATTTCCGCCGATTCAGTAGGAAGCGGGTCAAATTTGAACTACAACTGCCTCATAGTTTGCTCTTTATTTTTCCCAAAAATCATTTCTAGGTACATAAGTATCTATTTAATAAGAGAAACTCCAAAATTTTGCAAGATTCAACCCCTAGCTATGAACGGTCATGCCCGCCGTTTTGACCGCATTTTGAAACGGGCATAAGAAATTCAAAAAAATCAAAAAAATTGAAAACCTTCGCATTGTGTCATTATATGTGACCTTGTTTTCAGGATAAATAACAAACTTGGACTACGGAAAATGTCTTAAAAAAGTGTTCTCAGAAACGAGTTATCATGTAGGAAGATTCATGCCTTTCAAGGCAAATGGCCAATGTTATGGCAACATTCATGGCACAGTTTGTTCAAATGATATCATATTTTGCACAAGTTTGCATCTTGGAATGGCAAACAATGTTGCCTAAGGAAGTTTTCACTTTCTTTGCACGGAAAATTCATTTTCCATTTTTCGAGTGCCCAAAATGAGTTTTTTTGTGAAGGACCTACCAAATATTTGGTGAAAAATTGGACCAAATCATTTTGATAAAATATTAGGCCATATATAATGTACAATTGACCAAATGGTTGGGTGTCAAAAGCTTTTGATCCACCTCTCGTGAAAAAGACAAATTTCCGCCGATTCAGTAGGAAGCGGGTCAAATTTGAACTACAGCAGCCTCATAGTTTGCTCTTTATTTTTTCCAAAAATCATTTCTAGGTACATAAGTATCTGTTTAATCAGAGAAGTCCAAAAGTTTTGCAAAATTCAACCCCTAGCTACGAACGGTCATGCCCGCCGTTTTGACCGCATTTTGAAATGGGCATAAGAAATTCAAAAAAATCAAAAAAATTGAAAACCTTCGCATTGTGTCATTATATGTGACCTAGTTTTCAGTAAAAATAACAAACTTGTACTACGGCAAATGTCTTAAAAATGTGTTCTCAGAAACGAGTTATCATGTATGAAGATTCATGGCTTTCAAGGCAAATGGCCAATGTTATGGCAACATTCATGGCATAGTTTGTTCAAATGATATCATATTTTGCACAAGTTTGCATCTTGGAATGGCAAACAATGTTGCCTAAGGAAGTTTTCACTTTCTTTGCCCGGAAAATTCATTTTCCATTTTTCGAGTGCCCAAAATCAGTTTTTTTGTGAAGGACCTACCAAATATTTGTTGCAAAATTGGACCAAATCATTTTGATAAAATATTAGGCCATATATAATGTACAATTGACCAAATGGTTGGGTGTCAAAAGCTTTTGATCCACCTCTCGTGAAAAAGACAAATTTCCGCTGAATCAGAAGGAAGCGGGTCAAATTTGAACTACAGCAGCCTCATAGTTTGCTCTTTATTTTTTCCAAAAATTATTTCTATGTACATAAGTATCTATTTAATCAGAGAAAGTCCAAAAGTTTTGCAAGATTCAACCCCTAGCTACGAACGGTCATGCCCGCCGTTTTGACCGCATTTTGAAACGGGCATAAGAAATTCAAAAAAATCAAAAAAATTGAAAACCTTCGCATTGTGTCATTATATGTGACCTTGTTTTCCGGAAAAATAACAAACTTGTACTACGGCAAATGTCTTAAAAAAGTGTTCTCAGAAACGAGTTATCATGTATGAAGATTCATGGCTTTCAAGGCAAATGGCCAATGTTATGGCAACATTCATGGCACAGTTTGTTCAAATGATATCATATTTTGCACAAGTTTGCATCTTGGAATGGCAAACAATGTTGCCTAAGGAAGTTTTCACTTTCTTTGCACGGAAAATTCATTTTCCATTTTTCGAGTGCCCAAAATGAGTTTTTTGTGAAGGACCTACCAAATATTTGTTGCAAAATTGGACCAAATCATTTTGATAAAATATTAGGCCATATATAATGTACAATTGACCAAATGGTTGGGTGTCAAAAGCTTTTGATCCACCTCTCGTGAAAAAGACAAATTTCCGCCGATTCAGTAGGAAGCGGGTCAAATTTGAACTACAGCTGCCTCATAGTTTGCTCTTTATTTTTCCCAAAAATCATTTCTAGGTACATAAGTATCTATTTAATAAGAGAAACTCCAAAATTTTGCAAGATTCAACCCCTAGCTATGAACGGTCATGCCCGCCGTTTTGACAGCATATTGAAACGGGCATAAGAAATTCAAAAAAATCAAAAAAATGGAAAACCTTCGCATTTTGTCATTATATGTGACCTAGTTTTCAGGAAAAATAACAAACTTGGACTATGGCAAATTTCTTAAAAAAGTGTTCTCAGAAACGAGCTATCATGTATGAAGATTCATGGCTTTCAAGGCAAATGGCCAATGTTATGGCAACATTCATGGCATAGTTTGTTCAAATCATATCATATTTTGCACAAGTTTGCGTCTTGGAATGGCAAACAATGTTGCCTAAGGAAGTTTTCACTTTCTTTGCACGGAAAATTCATTTTCCATTTTTCGAGTGCCCAAAATGAGTTTTTTTGTGAAGGACCTACCAAATATTTGTTGCAAAATTGGACCAAATCATTTTTATAAAATATTAGGCCATATATAATGTACAATTGACCAAATGGTTGGGTGTCAAAAGCTTTTGATCCACCTCTCGTGAAAAAGACAAATTTCCGCCGATTCAGTAGGAAGCGGGTCAAATTTGAACTACAACTGCCTCATAGTTTGCTCTTTATTTTTCCCAAAAATCATTTCTAGGTACATAAGTATCTATTTAATAAGAGAAACTCCAAAATTTTGCAAGATTCAACCCGTAGCTATGAACGGTCATGCCCGCCGTTTTGACCGCATTTTGAAACGGGCATAAGAAATTCAAAAAAATCAAAAAAATTGAAAACCTTCGCATTGTGTCATTATATGTGACCTTGTTTTCAGGATAAATAACAAAATTTGGACTACGGCAAATGTCTTAAAAAAGTGTTCTCAGAAACGAGTTATCATGTATGAAGATTCATGGCTTTCAAGGCAAATGGCCAATGTTATGGCAACATTCATGGCACAGTTTGTTCAAATGATATCATATTTTGCACAAGTTTGCATCTTGGAATGGCAAACAATGTTGCCTAAGGAAGTTTTCACTTTCTTTGCACGGAAAATTCATTTTCCATTTTTCGAGTGCCCAAAATGAGTTTTTTTGTGAAGGACCTACCAAATATTTGTTGCAAAATTGGACCAAATCATTTTGATAAAATATTAGGCCATATATAATGTACAATTGACCAAATGGTTGGGTGTCAAAAGCTTTTGATCCACCTCTCGTGAAAAAGACAAATTTCCGCCGATTAAGTAGGAAGCGGGTCAAATTTGAACTACAGCAGCCTCATAGTTTGCTCTTTATTTTTTCCAAAAATCATTTCTAGGTACATAAGTATCTGTTTAATCAGAGAAGTCCAAAAGTTTTGCAAAATTCAACCCCTAGCTACGAACGGTCATGCCCGCCGTTTTGACCGCATTTTGAAATGGGCATAAGAAATTCAAAAAAATTGAAAAAATTGAAAACCTTCGCATTGTGTCATTATATGTGACCTAGTTTTCAATAAAAATAACAAACTTGTACTATGGCAAATGTCTTAAAAATGTGTTCTCAGAAACGAGTTATCATGTATGAAGATTCATGGCTTTCAAGGCAAATGGCCAATGTTATGGCAACATTCATGGCATAGTTTGTTCAAATGATATCATATTTTGCACAAGTTTGCATCTTGGAATGGCAAACAATGTTGCCTAAGGAAGTTTTCACTTTCTTTGCACGGAAAATTCATTTTCCATTTTTCGAGTGCCCAAAATGAGTTTTTTTGTGAAGGACCTACCAAATATTTGTTGCAAAATTGGACCAAATCATTTTGATAAAATATTAGGCCATATATAATGTACAATTGACCAAATGGTTGGGTGACAAAACCTTTTGATCCACCTCTCGTGAAAAAGACAAATATCCGCCGATTAAGTAGGAAGCGGGTCAAATTTGAACTACAGCAGCCTCATAGTTTGCTCTTTATTTTTTCCAAAAATCGTTTCTAGGTACATAAGTATCTATTTAATCAGAGAAAGTCCAAAAGTTTTGCAAAATTCAACCCCTAGCTACGAACGGTCATGCCCGCCTATTTGACCGCATTTTGAAATGGGCATAAGAAATTCAAAAAAATCAAAAAAATTGAAAACCTTCGCATTGTGTCATTATATGTGACCTAGTTTTCAGTAAAAATAACAAACTTGTACTACGGCAAATGTCTTAAAAAAGTGTTCTCAGAAACGAGTTATCATGTATGAAGATTCATGGCTTTCAAGGCAAATGGCCAATGTTATGGCAACATTCATGGCATAGTTTGTTCAAATGATATCATATTTTCCACAAGTTTGCATCTTGGAATGGCAAACAATGTTGCCTAAGGAATTTTCACTTTCTTTGCCCGGAAAATTCATTTTCCATTTTTCGAGTGCCCAAAATCAGTTTTTTTGTGAAGGACCTACCAAATATTTGTTGCAAAATTGGACCAAATCATTTTGATAAAATATTAGGACATATATAATGTACAATTG